>OU342764.1:14314000-15752000 GCA_910591435.1 Acronicta aceris
TAAGCGGTTACCGTAGCCTATGGATTGCATTACCAGAGCTATCAGCCGACCGTGTAAATTAAGGAGGACTAGTTGGGCTGGCAGCATATATAGGAGACATGCTGCCATGCATGGCTGCCTCATTAGTCTAGTGATCCCAAGCGCGATTGCTACACTAGAGGTCCTGGGTTCAATCCCCAGATCAAGCAGTGTTATTGGGTTTTCCCCCTATAACATGGGACCTAAACATACTGGCGAACTGTGGGTGTACATTAAATACGCCTCTGAGTAACCCTTCGGGGAATACAGGCTTGATGGTATGTATGTATGTAGGACAGAAGATCCGGTTCTCAACTGAGTAGCAGTGTTCTACCATCCAGTTTTTCAGGTTTTTTTTTCAATTTTTCTATCTTTTTTGTCTGACCAAGTACGTAGATGTTATAACCTTCAAATCAATTGTTTCAATATTGAAACAACCGATTCATTACAAAACACACTAGTATTACTAAAAAAAAATAATTAAAGCCGGTGATCTCAAATTCTTTTCCATAGTAAGGGATTCAACGTCAAAAGATACGTTTGAATAACTTGCCGCAATAATCGTTGATTGTGTCGTAACCAGGCTGGGTGGTACATCGGAACGATTCTTTTCGGGTTTAATTGTACGTAGCTTTGTTGTTAATGTTTGATTTTGGTTGAAATTTTCGATTCGGATTACGGAGAAAATTTTCATAAGCTAAATGTTTTGCTACAGTTATTGTTTAAGGTTGTAAGACTCCATTGCTGGAGGTTATCGGGGTGGTGCCACTGCATTGACAAACATTCTGCCGCTCATCATTAATGACTTTGGTTAGTGAATTGGTTCCCATATATATTTTTCTTTTTTTTATTCTTGATAGACCTAAGCTTGACCGCCAGTTCGCCTGATGTTAAGCGACGCGACGCTGCGATCTACGATGGAGTGCGCTTACCTAGAAGAAATCGATTTTTTCTATTCATCTACAGACTTTCCACTCCCTATTTCAAACTACATTTATCAAGCGCTTTCCTGTATTTATTACCTGCTTTATCATCTTTTCTTTGCCGTTGTCTTGAAAAATATTTTAATACGAGGTTTTTGTAATTACAAAATGTTTCGATTTACAGGGACGATTTTTAATGGGATAGGAGGGCAAATGAGCAGACGGATCGCCTGATGGTAAGCGATTACCGCCGCCCATGGACACCTGCAACACCATAGGAGTCACAAGTACGTTGCCGACCTTTTAAAAGGGTAACGGTAACGGTCCGGTAACCTCACTCACTCGGCGAAACACCACGTAAGCGTTGTTTAACGCCAGTTTTCTGTGAGCCTGTGGTACCACTCCGGTCGAGCCGGCCCATTCGTATCGAAGCATGGCTCGCCCACATAATTAATATATATGTATAACTGTTTGAGTAACTTTTCAGAGTAAAAACTCCAAATTTGAAAATAAATTAAATCAGTAACAGTTTGTCGATAGATGCAGTTCCCCAATAGTACATATATGTAGGTATATATAATATATATTGATATCAAATAGTCTACGTACAACCCTACTAGAACGCATCTCACTCAAACCAAATCATTGTTATTCCAAGAACCGCGAAACGATAATGGCGATTAGTATAATGAAATGAAAACATTAGCGCCAAATAAAGACAGTCACGGGGCGAGCAGATAAATAAATTTACACTCTATTAAGCTGCAGTGATTCAGCTCGAAGGGGATGGAGGGTTGTGGCGCCGGCAACGTCGGACACATTATGAGGAAGGGATAGGGCGTATTATAATCTTAGGAGATGATCTTCCAAATAGTGTATGAGATAAACTCTCCGTCGTTCTATATTTTTGTCGTCAGCTTTACTAAATTGATGGTCTACACTTAATTTCATTATCTGGTCCAGTCTAACCATTGGTCCTTTGTAAGATATAATAAGATCGCCAATTTTACTACTTTGTTTCATATTATATGCTAGCTTAATGGCTAGGGCGCCAGACTTGCGATCATGTGGTTGCCGGTTTGATCCCCACCCATTGCACTACCGACGTGAACCCACTCCTAACACAAGCATTTATCTTAGCATGAGAGGTTAACAAGAATACTAGTAAGTAGCAAGTAATCTTAAAAAAAAAAAACTTCATAGTGTACGACTGCCTCATTAGTCTAGTGGTACCAAGCGCGATTGCTACGCTAGAGGTCCTAGGTTCGATTCCCAGGTCGGGCAAAGTGTTATTGGGTTTTCTATGAAATTCTCAGTAGCATCTCGGCGTCTAGATTTGAGCCCGTCTAATGGATGTAGGCTCGCCTTCTATAACATGGAAGCTAAACATACCGGCGAACTGTGGGTATACATTAAGTACGCCTCTGCCTAACCCTTCGGGGAATACAGGCGTGATGGTATGTTATGTCATAGTATACCATAAAAAATATTCTACCTCTCAATAATTTTCAAGTCCAATTTCAATGATGACATTAACATTGAACTCTGTTTAATCTACCACAAAGAAATGCGACATTGGCTATAATTACTCAATGCTTTCGCTTCATTCATTTTTTACGCCAATCGTAAAAAGACGATAAGATTTACATTAAATGTCAGCGTTTTACGTTCCATGCTCAGTATAAAATGTTAATACACTTTAATATCCTGTTGAACGAGTTTTAATGTCAGACATACCTATTTTGTTTTATTTTTCGAAAAGCCGACTTTACATTATCTTAAAAAATAGTATAGTAATAACGAAAGTAACTGATCGACGTTTTAATGATTCGTCGTGCTACCTAATGAAATGCCAATAAATAGTTTTATTGTATCTTGTCATGAGAGTCACAGCCCGAAAAGGTTAACTTGACTTTCTTGCTCCATCGGATACAAATAAAGATAAACGCATTCCCGTCAAAATTATAATATAAGTAAGTCAGGTGCGATGGTAAAGTTATTTACGTATTAATTAATGAAAGAAATTGTGACCCAACTGAGGTTTGAAATAATACGTTGACGTGGGAGAGCCATGCTTCGGCACGAATGGGCCGACTCGACTGGAGTGATACCACGGCCTCATAGAAAACCGGCGTTAAACAACGCTTACGTTGTGTTTCGCCGAGTGAGTGACGTTACCGGAAGCCCAATCCCCTTTTAAAAGGTCGGCAACGCACTCGTGACTCCTCTGGAGTTGCGGGTGTCCATGGGCGTCGGTAATCGCTTACCATCAGGCGATCCGTCTGCTCGTTTGCCCTCCTATCCCAAAAGGTTTTCTATTTTGTCTATAATTAATTCTACACAGAGGACCATAATCACTAAGACTATTATAAAATTGGTTTAGTGTTTAGTTTGGCATATTACAGATGGCAAAATGGATATTGGTGATTGTTATGTAAGACACGTTAGCTTAGCTAAGACTTGAAGGCAGGCATAACCTGTTGGCGGACACTATTAAAATATTTGAGACATATTATGGAATGTAAGAAATCCTTTGTCAAAATGACAATAATACAACCAAATGTGACGGACCATAAACCCAGTATAACGTCCCGGTCTATTAAGCCATAATAGTCATTTGACTCACATTTACCTTGACTTAAAAAAATATATCAAACGGGTAACGTTAATGCATCGCGCTGGCAATCTCAAAATCGAGGGGTGCATAATTTATCATACAGAGCCACTACCTTATATGTGAAGCTATTTTTGGGGTTGCGCAGGTGAAAAATACCTACGTTTTAGAGGTACCTACCAACTGTCGTTTGTTTTTACGAGGTGCGGTAAACTGGATGAGATATTCAGAAAAGTCTATGAGAATTTGACATTTTACTTATTTTAAGGATGTTTGTGCCAAATTACGATTGGGTTTTTTATGTTTAGGTTAGGGCTATACACATATTATGACGAATGCAAATTTTGAATTTCTTCAAAGGTTTTATAGAGCTTATAACTTCATACGAGTACGTGCATCTTTTTGCAAAATGGGTGAAAATGTTCAGAAAAATATCCACTCAGTTTATCAATATATCTTATTCTACATCATATTATAATATCGTTTCTAGCATTAAAAGATGATTTCTGGTATCACAGAATTAATATTAAGGAAATATGGAATTATGTAACAATCTGTTTTGTTGAGCTTTTCTCGATTTTACTGTAAGAAATTATTCATCTACATAGGTAAGTAGTACCTACATATAATGAGTCTGTAGAAAAGTCATGTCTGTAATCAGAAAATAATTGAAAAAAAATATATAGTGGAGGACACTAATTGAGCGATGCTAAAGGCGAATTAATGATTTTTGGAATGGTTGTCTCTATAAGTGTATGTCTGTAAATTCGCTTACCTATAACTCAAAATCTATTTGGCGGATTGCTATGAAATCTGGTTTACAGGAAGGTAGATTATGAGCCTGGTCAATATTTAGCGTACTTGTCGTTTTAACCCTTAAGTACATTCTTAGGTAGCTATCCTACATGAGCGAAGTCATGTCAAAAACTTATAAGAAAGAACAGCTACCGTGTAAGTAATGTACGGAATAACGTCTCCAAATCGTTTTACGCCTGACCGATTTTTTATTACATCACACGTTTCTGTGAAGAATGAATTTCAAATGGTGTCGGAAGTTTGTGTTGGGGGAATAAATCCTAGTTCCGTACCACTGGAAACAATTAGATGATGTCTGGGCGAAATAAGCAGAAGCGAGTAACTCATGAGAAAGCAAAATGCAGAAAATTATAAGTCAACGTCAAGTCAATTCAAAGGTTTTATTTAATTCAGCGAAGCTCGTAAGGGCCCAGTGGTAGGAAAACAATAGATTTGCATTGTACAGATCTGTATTTTGAACTATGCAAACCATTGTTGCATAGTTCCAATTTGTGGGTCTTATAGAAAAGAGCCGGCAAGAAACTCCTTGGAATGGCTGCTGGTGGTAGCACTAGAGAAGCTCAGTAGTTGAGTCGATTTGTTTCCATTAAACGGGTCGTGGATTCTGGATACAATGTTTGTCTACGCTCTTTCTACTTTAGGGAAATTGTGCCAGTATACGGTCCCACAAGACAAGTAAAATATGTGGTAGAAAAAAAGATTTAATACCCGTCTTATTTATTGAACAATTTATTATTTACTGGTTTCTGACACTTACGCGAATATTAAATATGAAATAAAACTACTTTTTCGTCGGGAATCAAATAATATCAATACAACGCGATAAAATCCGTAAAAATTAGTGTTATTTCAAAATTCATTATTTTTTATGCAAAATATAAAGCAACTGACATCCATCAATTTTAATTTACCTGAGTATAATTCTTACAATAAATAATAAAATAAAACATTTTTATTATTAGACAACATAAGTATAGAACTATTTTAAGATAAAATGCGCATTTAAAAGTAGAGTGTTTATTCTGTGTATCAGCAATAAACAAGACCACACAATTTGTTGAAAAAGGTAAGAAAAATATGAAGACATCGCATCTTACATCTGATTCTGTGTAAAAAGAACTCGACACTAACTCGAATTGACGATACCAAGTGACTTCATGCAAATAAGTAGTAGTGGTAGGTACAAGGTGTTTTAGGGTGTTAGAAACTTGAAAGAAATATAAGCCTTGAATCGGCCTGCAGTGTGATGTATGATGTACCATTATGATATCAAAGGCGACTCTTATATTGAATTACACACTTGTATCGGATAGTTAAAAATTTTATGCGCTTGAATAAATACTTTGTGCAAATTAAAATAAAACTAAGTATTTACGTACTTTTTACGGATTTTATCGTGTTGTACTTTTTACGATTTTATGAATTCCTGACGTTTGTTTTTTCCTTTACAGCATCCATGTCACGGGTAGACTAAAATATTGCTTTGTTCAAAGTTTTTCTATTAGATCAAAATAAGAGGGGCTCGTGGGTATCTAAGTAATTAAGTCCGATCAATTGATATACTAGGACTTGGTAGGCTTACCACGGTCAATATACGGATGGGTAACTATTCTTAATGTCACTCCTTAGTGCCTCAAAAGGTACGGTTACCCGTTCTGACTGTTATCAGATCACCTATAACAATTGTTAGTGATAGTCAGAAGCCTCCCCTCTCTGCTTGTTACCCTCCAGTAATGTAATACCAGACTACTACTTAACTAGTATCTACTACTGTAATACTAGATTACTGCTGTCGTAATGATAGCTTACTAGCAAGACTACGTTTATCATTAATCTGAAACAATTCTAGGGCCCATAATCTTGTTTGCATAAATGTATGTATTATTAAGCCTAACTGTTTTCAAGTTTGAATTTAATTTACGTTCTTATTTGAACTTGAAATCCACACAGTCCTCTTGCACCTGATTTCTTTTGCGGAAAATGAAAATATGGTTTTTGATGGCATTGAAGACTGGTCTTTTGATACGAAAGAATTTAATTTGATATTATCGTGTTATAATTTTTTTTATGGGATCCGTCTAGCCTAGGATCTAGTCTAGGATCTGCCCTAAGAGGGCAAATGAGCAGACGGATCGCCTGATGGTAAGCGATTACCGCCGCCCATGGACACCCACAACACCAGAGGAGTCACAAGTGCGTTGCCGACCTTTTAAAAGGGGATTGGACCTCCGGTAACCTCACTCACTCAGCGAAACACAACGTAAGCGTTGTTTGACGCCGGTTTTCTGTGAGGCCGTGATATCACTCCGGTCGAGCCGGCCCATTCGAGCCGAAGCATGGCTCTCCCACGTAAAAAAATTAATGTAGTTATTAACGTGTTTTAATGTAGTTATTTATCACTTTACGGTTAACTGTCATTTTTCGTCAATAACCTCCAATCAAATGTCAACCTTAAACCCGAACAACAAAGTCGAAATTTGAGTCACATAACTATAGGAAATAGCAGGCGACATTTTTTTTATCAATCCCCAACCGCTGTAGGAACATCTATCAATATCGTAAATTTGACTATAACAACGTATTTCTGGTTTGCCGATGGCGTATGTCTGTGCGTGCCGTAGTACTAGGGGAGCAAAAATTAATAAGAGGAAACGCGATTTTAACGACTTCCAGACAAATTGATGCGGAACGATCATTTGTTATATTCGAACTTGGTGGTTGTATTCTGGAGGTATCAGATAAGGAACGGCTATGTCTTGATTCTATTTATGACATTTTATTAAGGTTATGTATATTATATAGTATATTTTTAAGCCTTTTTATTCGATAAAATATATTTTAATTCTATATCGGACGTTGGTAATTTAAGTTATTTTGTTTTTAAAAAGGTTTTCAAGACAGTCCGGTTGCAAAAAGAGATTTTATATTTTTAATTCTAAAAGCAATAAAATAAATCGAAAAGTAAATAGCACTACTAAAGATAAAACAAAAACAGTTTTAAAGTCATCAATGTAAACACTGAGAAATTTAAATTACGAATATATCTAGACACTTTCAAAAATATAACAGAATACGCCCCCATTTGTCAGCTGGCTCTCCCCAACTATTGTAAACTTGATTTGACGTCCAAAACAATATGGCTTCCATCTGGCAACTGACAAGAAAACAATTTAGCCGCTAACTATTAGCTACTCCCTGAGGTATAGTTCCCTCCACCTCTAGTTATAAGCAAAAACAAAAACAAAAATAGATTTTGTTCCAAGAAATTTACACGCTAATTTGAGAATGAAAATAAAGGATAGTCTCTGAGTATCAGCTGTTTGACAATCACCGACTGGGACAAATAGCATGCCGAATTCCATAAAGTTGAAGTAATGCAGATGATGTGGTTAGCGTCGACTCCTTTTAACCCGTTAATTCGAGTTTAAGTCATAACTAATTTATGAATCCTGTTTCTTTTAAAAAGATGTTACCTTTTCCCAGGAGTCCATCCAAATGTTGTCTTTATGAAATCGCTGTTAGCTATTACCCCGGCCATTTTACGATTCTACAAGTTATAAAATTGTACTTTGCATTAGTTTTTGGTCTGCAAGAAAGTTTATTCAATCTGTTCTTCTACAAAACCAAGAAGGTGTAAAGGAAGACAGTATCATTCATATGCACCCGTCTTCATCCATTCACAGTCCCTCTTACTAAATCTTGATTGTATAAAGACACTCTCTGCATTATCAATCCGTTAACTGTGCCACTGCTGGTCTCAGGCGTCATATAGAGAAGAGTTAGACGATAGTCTTTCCACGCTTGTGACTGTGGTTACGGTTTCCACTATAATAATAATTACGGATAATCATTAGCGGTCATTTTTATGTCCTTATATAAAACAATGGTAGCCGCAGATTTGGTAATATGCTTTTGCACTATGAGACTCGGGGTCTTTGCTGGTACTTTTCTCTCTTAAAGCGCTGGCCAGACAGCAGGTAGCCAGGCTAACTGGTCAGATTGCGCCGAACATACCTATATCAAATCCTCAAGAGCCTTGCGACAAAGAAGTTGCTATACCTCTTTTTGTTTTTTATTTTAGCACGGAAAATCCTCACATATCATCGACCACATGGGAAGACCGAAGAGTATGTCAGACTCGTACTAAAAGCCGTACTTGCCTTCCCTTGCTTTGTAGTGACGACCGTAAGGTCCATGACGTTCGCCACTACCATGGCAGACTGTGATCCAGGGTCGCTGGACTTCTTCAATGCAGGTTGATAGACTTCACACACCCTTTCAGGCTGCAGTAAATTCAGCTTTCTTAATTACAAAATAAAACTCCACATTTTTGGTTGAAAAACTGCACACAGTACATACAAGACAGGTATGCGCTCTAAGCGCCCATTACAAGGATTGTTTACCTGTAGAAAACAACGCGAGATTAAAGGCTCAAAATAGACGTCTGCACAGGAGTAAACAGATGAAAATGATGCAAAAAATAGTAAATAAACAGATGCATGTTATTTACATACAGCGAAATCTCATCGACGATGCGGGTAGCCTCGTAACACGAGACGGATACTAAGAGTGCGCGATAAAAAATTTCATGGATATAAGAGAGAAATTGTGGTACTTATAAAAAAGAAAAATAATTTCAATTGATCTATTTCGCGTTTGACGTTGTTTTATAATTTGACATTTATGAACTGAGACTACTTAGATCAGAATTATATTTTGAACATTTTTAATAATCTTGTTGGCGTTATAATTAACTAGGTATGTACCGAAATTAATAACGGGGAAGGAAAACACTTCACCTATTGATATTTTTTTCTGTAAATAAATGTAAATAACAACGCTTAGAAACTTGAGCATACCATTATAACTGATAATAAGAAAAAATCAAATCGAAATGATCATAGATGAAGCGAAAATGGTATGGCAGGATCGCAGCTAGTGGAGATCTGTAGTTTACCTACCCAATGGGAGAAAGACGTGGAACTTAAGTATGTAAAATATAGTTTAATGTGTAAACTTCAGTTTCTCTCACCAAATTCGATAGCAACTCACAATCCTATCGAGCTGCCACAACACCTGGTACCTCCCCACTCAGCTCCATCATAAATGATACAGAATCAACTCGGAATTTGCATGCGGACGAGACATGTTTGCAAATCATATGTTGCGCGTTACCAAGACTATGTACACGTTGCTTTACCCAGCTAGTTTTCATTCAAGCTTAATATTTATTGGGAATATACACCTTGTTGTTTTGTTATTGGGTGTTACTTTTGTGTGAATGTGTTTGGGAATTGTGGTTCTTATGCCGATTTATACTTGATTATTGTTTTAGACTTCGTCTGCAGTCGACAAAGTATAGGATGCTTTTAATTTAAAAATTTGCAACAAATAAATTATAATTATGATACGGCAAAATATATAATGACTACATAGATAGCTATATACAGGGTGTCCCAGACCGAGTGGTCCAAAAGGAAATCTGGAATAGGGGGTTATACATATTATCAATTTAATAATAAGTATATCATTGGTGTATCCTCTGTAGTATAGAAATTATTGCCATTTAAGAAAAATATAAAAAAGTAATTTTAGTTGAATTTATGTTATTGTGAAAAGACTATTGAACAGAGAGCCCTCAAATTTGGCTCGAAAAATCTTGAATAGTTTAGGAACAAGATAGGATATTAATTTGTGTTAAGACTCTCTTTATCTATGACTTAGTATTATATTTTAATGTTTTCAGTTTTTTTTTATGTCTGTATTGATCTGATCTGATATAGCACATAAGCTTTTTATCCAGGTGAGATCCAATTCTGAAGTCCATGCAGACGAATTCGCGGGCAGAAACTAGTGACAAAATATTCTTGCGAAGTCTCTGCTCCGAAGCTAATAAACACTTCGCTATTTATTTTAAGCTGCAAATTAATACTTCTAAAAACACTGGCTACCCTGTCAACATTAAAGAGCGTTAACATAAACAGTATTAAATCATACCGGGCGTTACTCGGAACAATTGCGGACTGACAGACAGACGTCCAAACACTATGTGTGAGGTACGAGTATACAAACGCGTGGTAGTTAATGCTACTGGTTGACTAATGAACTATTTATATTATGCACTCTGGACATTGTAAAAGTTGATCTTGTGTGATTACGAGTGGCTAATGTTAAAGTATTTAGTATTGCCGAGCCAAGAGGCCAATAGGTGATGAAAAGCTGGTGACGACTGGGCTTCATAGCTTGGATTACTGCTGTAAGGTTGCCTGTTTGTCAGTCTTTTATTGATTGTAATTCAGAGAGTGTGCACAAGGACTCCGTGAGCTCATCCCGCCTTCCCCCTTCTACCATTGGAGCTCCAGATGTGGAGACCAAGAGGGGATGACTTGGTAGATATTCCACATATTCGCAGACAGCGCTACAAATCATCTTATATAAAGCGTACCGCCTAGGAGTGGAACACCCTTCCTGCGTCTGTATTTTCGAGTACAACCGTACAACCCGAATCTTTTCTAAAGTATGGTGAACAGGCATCCAGTTTGTGATCGCTCCACCGTAGACCGTATATTTGCTCCGGAGGAAAGATAAGGGTCAAGAGCAAGTCCATTTTTAATAAAAAAAAGTATCAATTGCCTTTCCAAAAGTCGCATATTTAGCGTAGCGGTTAAGACAGATCTGGAACTCTGTTTGATCGACCCTCGACACCACAGATCTCTAGCGTAGTAATTGCGGTTAAGACCTATTGACTAATGAGGCAGTTACCACTCTAAGATTTGTAAAATCTTACTAATCTCTTTTTTCGTGCTGTAAAGAATACTCTAATTATTTCTCTAGTTTTAATTTAATCTAGTCTCAATATTTCCAATGTCAGTTGTCAGCTGCAACATGTTTTTGACAATTCAAAAGTACATGTAATAGTGGTTTAATTCAATTAATCATTTAGGTTTGAAACGTTACCATTCTAGTTGCACGGTTCCAAAAAGTTGATCTTATGGAGATGAATCCGGAAAGAAACACTTTTAAGGTTACCTGAAGTCCATTTTCCAAGTTGGACCGAAGTCGAATTTAAATAAAGTATTTGTAAGATTTTTTACCATCACCTGATTTGCAAGCTCATTGGCTCTCATTATAAAAGAAAAACAAAAAAGTGATGGCGTTGTCCTTAACTGCACCTGCAAATACCTTAATTCGTTAATCAAAGGGTCGAATAAAACAACCAAAATTCCGGTTTCAAATAATTTGGGTATACCTAGGTACAGTTTTGTGAGGCGGACGTACTGGAGCGCCCTCTTTGTGCAGTAATGATGACGTGGTGTCGCCCACCACACATATTAGTATAGATATATCGAGGATAAGCAGGTTCTAGATGTGTTATTTTTGAATAGGACGCATGTTCGAGCATTTCCTCTCTTTCTTGATTTGCTTTCTTTCTTTCTATAATGTATTTCAAAGTTGAACCGTATTTACATGTAGAATTATTGAATAAATTTTAACATAAGTACATAAAATGTGTACTAAGATAACAAAAGACGTAATTTAAAAGCTATTAGTACTATGTATTAATGATTATTTTGACAATCTTTATATTTTAATGACTCCTTTTTAGGGTGCGAAAAATCAGACATGGTCTGCCACCTGTCAGGCATCAGGGCTTTTTTTTTTTAATTACTTACATGTTACATAACTATATTAATTTTGTAACAAAAAATTATATCTGGACACACTGTTACCCTTTATAAAGAAACTGCTCAAATATTCATTTGGATTATAAAGAATTGTTGCCACATCTAGGACTTGTATGTCATACAGAATCACCTAGACAAATTCACCCTCCGACATTGTCGCTTTGATCTGGTACTGATGTTTTGGTTTCTACTCAGCACCCATGCATCGAGGGGACTCGGTACCTAGCTATCGATGTCGTTGACAATTTGAGACCTCTTCGTCAGTGATTAATTCCTGGTACCTATGTTTAGGTGTGGAAGTATTTGTTTATTGTTGTTGATTGATGGTTGTGTTAAACTGTTTGATAAATGAACCTATTGATGACGTAGTTTAAATACCTATATAGTCATATGTAACTAATTTAAATAGTTTGGTCCTCATAGTATTATAAAGTTGACTTCATATTCAAATTCATATTCAAGACTGTGCAAAAAAAATCATATTAAAATGTCACCATACCTATACTTAACTGTTATTTTATATCCCGTTTTCATCAACATCTGTTTTTGCCTAACGCTATGAAAAAAGGCTCGAGTATGAATGTATGTAGGTATTGTTATTTATATTGAGTTTTTTTTACAAAATAATAAAATTGGATGTCTGAATTGACCAGTTCATTCAGATTCTTTTTCTGTATTTCCACTTCGAATTGTAGTGATAATCAAAATTATATTGATTTCATAGAGCAATGACAATATCTCTATAATATAAAACTCAAAGGTGACTGACTGACATAGTGATCTATCAACGCACAGCCTAAACCACTAGCGGGATCGGGCTGAAATTTGGCATGCAGGCAGATGTTATGACGTAGGCATCCGCTAAGAAAGGATTTTGATAAATTCTACCCCCAAGGGGATACAATAGGGGATGAAAGTTCATATGGAACAAAGTAACTATTCCACGCGGACGAAGTCGCGGGCAAAAAGCTAGTACTTTATAAAAACGGATAAATATACTAAATTATAAATAGCTTTTGTTTTAATTAAGTAATTATCCCGCATTACGCCATCAATTTTAAATTGAATGTGACAAAAACGCTATAATTAATCTTAACATGTCTGTGCTAACAAAAAAAACGATAACTTCCGCTCATATCTAATGTTTTAACTATAAATATAATAACGTTGCTTATCTATGCGATATGCATAGGGGTGTAGCTAAAAACTTTATAGAGATCGCTTGTCAAATGACGCGGGGTAGTCAGCTGAGCGCGAAGCCACGGAAATGATCGTAAGGGACCGTGACGTCACTGTACATGTAATGATGTGGACTATGACTGATAGTGGTGTTATTTAATACAAGACCATGTTGATATACTCGTAGGTGCAAAATACAGTTTTTAGCAGCAGTAATTAAAATGCAGTAAACTTGGTATTAAAATAGCAGCTGTGCGTGGGGGGGCCATGGGTTCGATTCGTTTTATTGAAAAACTGGAAACTTCATAAATAGCAAGAGTATAAACATACGAACAATATAAACTGTCTTATTAGTCTAATGGTTCTATGCGTGACAGCTGAGAAAGAGATCTTATGATTCGATTCCCAGGTCGAGCAAGGTGTTATTGGGGTTTTCTATGAAATTCACAATACAGCTCGGAGTTTGAATTTGTGCTCGCTTATTGGCAATAGGTTTGCCTGCTATAACATGGGTGTATATTAATACAATTCTGCCTAACTCTTCGCACACAGGCGTGAGGGTAGGGAATTATTTCGTTAAGTATTTCATGATTTATTTCTGTAACTATCCATCAGCATCCAAACATCCATATCAGGTTTCACTAGTTGTTGATACTATAGAAATACATCATAACATCCACATAACATCCCCTCGCAGGGGTAGATCGGCGCAAATGTTTTTTATTTGATTTCGCATCCAATTTGCTCTCTCAGGCGCCAGAAGCGGTCTGGCCACGCGATATGATGAGAATTACTTCGGTGATGTCTGTAGCTATGTTTGGGAAAATGTTTTAATGGAATGCTTATACGTGAGTATTTGTGTTGTATATTTATTACGTGTTCATTAAACATTGTTGCAATTTACCTAATACTCGTAGTTCATACCTACAATCAGATGCTACCGGCAAAAATCTATCGACATCGTTTAGGTACCTATGTAAAATTTTCACCGCCGCGCCCCCACTGAAAATGTTGAAATAAAATAACGTTTCATATGTATAAAGTAAAACCGCCTTCAAGATAATGTTATCTGCAAAACAGTTTCGGAAGTCGGTGGCAAAAACAAAAGATACGAAGAATTCGAAGGCACCGACTTCCGAAACCGTTTTGCAGATAACATTATTTTTACCTATGTTTTTGAAGGCGGCTTTACTTTTCGATGAAAGATACCTATTTTATGTAGGGCTATTTTTAGGGCTGGCACTGTGTGTTTAGAATTTTGCTCGTAAGATCCAGTTCCTCTCGGTTGCTGCAGCTCTGGTAATCTGCAACACGTAGGGGCTCTTAAGAGTCCGGCAGAGCTTGAATTGCCCACAAAAACGTAATACCGAAATAAATCGTATTTCAGACAATATTTTATAAAATTGTGTTATTATTCGGATTTGGATACCGTTAATTTAGGTCCCTTCACAGGAAATAAAAAATTGGAAAATCGTTCCAAACTTGATAATTTTACCAAGAATTGCATTCGCTTACATTTATTTCCAGTGAAGTATTTTGGACAAAAAGGCAATGTAAGAACCTACTTAAACGGTATCGGAATCCGAATAATAACACAATTTCATTAAATTGTGTTTAAATTACGATTTATTTTGGTATTATGTTTGTAAGAGAAATTCAGTCCGCCGGCACTCTTAAGACTCAGCAATGCAACAGCAACTCCTTTAGTGTTGTAGGTGTACAATCGTACATGGGCAACCATAACTACTAATCACCAGATAGCTCATCAGCTCGTTTGACGACTTAACCAATACAAAAGTACTATTTTTCTATTCTGTTCGTGAATTGATATTTTTTGTTTAGTAATTATTGATGTGCTTTATTGTCATAAAAAATGTATGCAGGCGTAACTGCGCACGTGAATTCTAGTGAATATAAAAGTTCATAAAAATCCAGATTTAGGTGGATTAGGGAGCTCACTGGCCGTTCGGAAAACCGACAAATATCACTAGTGAAGTAAGAATTCACGGGATTGAAAATGGATTTTACTTCCTATTTGGCCCCCCCTAACTTTCCCATGATAGGATTAACTGAAGTGTTTCATAGGAAATCGAATAGAAAAATAATTTCAGACATTTACCGCTAGCAATCAACTGATGTCAAACCGTCCGTCGTGCATTTGTTCAAAATCGAAAGTTCTTCATCGATTGTTTTGAAATGTTGATACAAAGTTGCATTAAAATACGGATAAAAATATAATGACAACCAAATTTAGTAAATTGATCACCAAAATGCTTACCAAAATAGATAAATGGTCACCAAATTTGGTTTAGGTTAGGTTAGAACTTATTTTGGTGATCATTTACTATTTTTGGCAATAAAAGTGATTAAATCTGGTGATTAGTTAAACATAAGCCTTAAAATACGCACAGGACTGACTTTATCTAATAAAAAATATTTTGATATCAAATTTGATATCAAATGTTAAAAATAATGCTACTGGTGTGTCTAAATTTGGTGTGATTAGGTCAAAAGTAATACGTATCAATGAATTCGACCTATCAATTAAATTGGTTGAGTGATACGAGGGAATTAAAAATAAATAAATATACATACCAAGAAAACTTTCTTTGCTTTACTTGGTGATCGCGAAATGTTCTTGAAATAGATCTATAATCACGCCCTTTCAATAACGTCTCAGACGCGTAAATCCTCAAAGAATGTGGTACATGTGCAGTGATACTTAATTGGGTCTCAGGTGCGTTCGCGGGAGCAATAACTGGCGCAAATTACACACCCGCCACATACGCACGCGTAGACGCCCTTAGTTACAGCGGGAAATTCATTGTGCGATTGAGTTGCGATTATGGAAATAGAATAGGTTTCTTCACTAGAAAGAAGCAGATGGGTTAATCAGTGCAGGACCAAATTGAAGGTAAAGGCTCAATTTGATCCTTTTTCAAACAAATTACGGCAATATTTGGAAACATTAATATACATGTTTGAAACATAATTGTCTATGATGCCAAAAAGATGAGGCTGTTTTGATTTTAGTTCACGAAAATATCAGACATAAAGTACTTAAAATCTCCCAATGGTATTTTGTAATATAACATAACATACCATCACGCCTGTATTCCCCGATGGGTTAGGCAGAGGTGTACTAATGTACACCCACATTTCGCAGTTATGTTTAAGTCCCATGTAATAGGGGGAGAGCCTATTGCCATTAGCCGGATACAAATCCAGACTCCGAGCTGCTACTGAGAATTTCATAGAAAAACCCAATAACACTTTGCTCGACCTGGGGATCGAACGAAACGAAAAGTAAAAGACTTCACGTGATATCTAACAAGAATCTGGTGATGAAAAAGAACACCGCTATGCTACAAAAAAAAAATCTCAAAATATTTTTTATCTGACTGTGAATGTACAGCTTTATATTATGTGCACGTTACCCGTGTAACTAGGGATTAAAATATTACGATTCAACAAAGGATCATCATTAAGGGGATTTTATAATATATATCTTCTTATTATTTTGTTTCCCGTCACGTTATCTTTGATTTTTTTTTGTATTGCTAAGGTTATCTATCTTAACATTTAAATATTAAATAAATTTAATGATAATCCTATCTTTTTTTTTGCATTTTCCATGCCAAGATTATAAAGTTATTTTAGTGAAGGAAAAATTCAGTCGCGGGCAGGATTCGAACCTGCGTGTTCTGGTTAGATACACCAGTGTACACTAAAATAACTTTAATGATAATCCTTTTTAAATTTTTATAATGACCATGGATTGCTAAATCTAGAGGCGTTTATCGTTACGCGGCAGCAGTTCCATCCCCATCATCTTAATGGTTGGCAGTCCACAACAGTGCGTTTCTCTAGAAACTTTCTGCCTCGCACAACAAAACTGTGGAATGAACTTTCGCCTGCAGTATTTCCGGACCAATACGACCTTCAAAACTTCAAGAAAAGAGCGTACTCCTATTTAAAAGGCCGGCAACGCACTTGTGACTCCTCTGGTGTTGCGGGTGTCCATGGGCGGCGGTAATCGCTTACCATCAGGCGACCCGTCTGCTCGTTTGCCCCCTATTCCATAAAAAAAGGGCGTATTCTAGTTCGAATCATACTTTATTCATAAATAATATTTTTTATTACACTGTATCAGCTAAAGGTTGTCCACTGGTGAACATAGGTCTCCCCCATACATTTCCACAAGGGGCTGGTGCCGTCTGCATCAAGAAACCAGCATGCCTAACGAAATGTCCTCAACGATGTCTGAAGTTTGTAAACCTACATCTACATCAGCGTGGTGGACTATAGCTTAAGGGCATTACATCGCTCAAATCCAAAAAACACCCTAGCTTTAAAGAAGTTTCTAGTGGAATTCTTATGTGCGTTTGCCATATAAAAAATATATAATAAACTTAAGGTCATCACAAACAAATTGTATTATTTAAAGTTTTTATAAATTTTCCCCAATTTTGGAAAATAATTGAAGTAAATAGGCCTTTTTTAACCTAATTTGTATTTTTTTCTCTTTAACGGCTTAATAGTTAGTCATGAATTTTATACCAAAAAAATTGTAATGACGTAATTAACAATTTGTATTGTTTTTATTTTCTTATTTCTTTGAATATTTTGAAATTATAAAGAAATACCCGAATCCTCACTAGCACCCCGCGTGAAGCACCCCCGCAATGCCTGTGACTAACAAAGACTAAATCCTCAAGGTCATTGGGCAATGTAATATACCCTTAACCCCTCTTCTTGTGCTCAGTAGCGGGACAGTATAATTGTGGGTTGTTTATAATGTTGTTTTATTCCCTACAATATGGTTGAGTCGAACCACGCCGATACGCACGTCATGCTCGTGAACTGGTGCTGTCTGTCAGGGCTGGTCAGCTCCTACTGCTGTGGAAATCTTTAATTCTTTTTGTATAATGAATAAATCGTATACATCAAACTGCAGAATTCTCAGCAACTATTTGGAACAACGATGTAAAACTTAATATTGTAACTTAGTATTGTATTGTAGTTTCTTGCCGGCTCTTCTCCATATGACCCACTTTTTGGAACCGCGCAACTAGTTTTTGACTTTTCAAAAGTACCTATTTTAGTGGTCTAATTGAAATAAAACATTTTGAGTTTGACTTTGATAATAGGTACTTTTATACTCTAAAACCGAAAGTAGCTCTATAAGCACAACATACTTTTGTCTCAAAAAATGATGGGGACGCGAGTGAAACCGCGGGCGATAATTTATGCTAGCAATTGCTAGTTTAACTTATAAAAACGGGAGAATCATTTTTTTAGCTACTAGCTTTTCTATCTATATTTTATTTTTATTAGATCTTAAATATAAAAACTTTACTTCTAGTATATTGATGATACAAAATAATTTGAAGTAGCGGTAGCCTAATGGCTAGGGAGTCGGACTAGTGATCATGTGGTTGCCGGTTCGAAACCTACCCGTTGCACTACCGACGTGAACCCACTCGTAACACAAGCATTAGCTTTGCACGAGGTGTTAACAATAATACTAGTAATGTGCGACCCACATAGCTAGTAAGCTTTTTTAATAAAAAAAAAATCATACAAACCCTTTATTTTAACGAAAATTACAAATTAATTCATCAATTTGTAATCAGAGGAGATATCTGTTTACCGCAAGTGGGACCTCATTACGCAAAATAAAGTGATTCATTGTTAATATTCGTCGAAATTATAATTTGAGTGAAAGTGCGCAATGGGCTTGTAATAACTTGATTGATTGAGAATGATAACGCCGCGCCACAGCTGTTAGGGTTGCTAGCAAACTTAAATAAAAAATAAAAATGTGTATTAATAATATTTTGCATTAATTATGCATTAATATTAATTTAATATACAAATTCCTGCATTCATTTAATAATAAGTAAGAGTGTTAATTTTAGCTAGTTATTATAGCTAGCAGATGGGAAAAGGGGGACAGACATGGTTAGGTGTTAAAGAAATCTAAATATAATTGTAATAAGCCGATGTCTATTCATTATAGATATTGAAGAAAAACTAATATGGGGGGTCTTTATTAGAGCAACAGAAGACAAAACAATTTTTTTTTTGAATTTTTGTTTGTCTATCTGTATGAATGTTTGTACGTGCATCACGAAAAAACTACTACATGAAATAAAATATTAAATCCTGCACAAAATTTTATAATAAAAAAAAACAACAACACTCAATCTAATAAATATAATCCATTGAGATCCATCTATTTGTTTAGAAAGTCCTCTATTGTAAATATTAAACACCTTCTTCAATCTGATAAATTAAGAAAATCAAAGCCTGAAAAATAATCGAGAATAATCTACCAAAGTACATGACAGCCCTATAATCGAACGCCTTCCAATAAATTACCTCGATATTATCGCTAAATATAAAAAAATGCTACCACAAAAAATACGTCCGAGATCGCGATAATTGCTGTCGAAACGTAATTACAGTAGCGGGAATTACTGCAGCAGGCACGACTGTGTGGACAGCCTCCTCCCTGGAGCCTCATTTGGCAACACCGAATATATTTCATCATTAAAATCATACATTATTATGACCTCGTAAATGTTCATAACTGTAAATGCACTTTTGAATAATGCACTGTGTTGAGTAGTGTGTGCATTATGGGATAGAATATTCTTATCAGATTTGGTAAAATGCAAGTCGAGCAAAAATTTTTAGGTGCCTTTGGTATTTGGCGATAGTACCTACCTTAATAGTGACTGCTAAAATAAGCCGTATTCAACAGAGAGGACCACAGGTCAGACAGGGGATTTAGGGCATTGGGAAAGGGTAAATTTTGGTGACATGGAAGGTAAAACTTACCTTGACTTATTAAGTATTTGGGTGATTTGCTAATTAATAACTGTTTTTAAGGGACTCGGGTAGGAATCTTGATTCCTATGAAAATGTGGGTGGCTACTATTTACATACTACAGTTATACTATCACGCTTGTATTCCCAGAAGGGTAAGGCAGAGCTGTATGTACTAGAGTACACCCACATTTTGCCAATATTTTTAGGTTCCATGTAATTGCAAGCCTATTGTTATTTTATTTTCAATAAAATTGTATACATCTATACTATTATTCTAGAATACTATTTAATATTAACGATACTGAGAACTAGATCGGCCCTTTATTTTGAATAAAATCAATTAACTAAATTGACTTTTCCTCTTGAGGGATCTTGAGGACAAGACTTAACAGTCTATTATCATAATGATATTAGGCCACAATTCACCATCCTGGTCTGACAGTCTTAAAAGAAGAACGTCCTGTTATCACTACATAGTATAATACAAAGTCGCTTCCCGCTGTCTGCCCCTATGTATGTTTAGATCTTTAAAACTACGCAACGGATTTTGATGCGGTTTTTGTAATAGATAGCATGATTCAAGTGGAAGGTTTCAAGCTATTTAACATTACGCTACGACTCTTAGGAATGAGGCAACGCAGGTGAAATTCCTCTTTTATTTTATAACATAACATAGCATCACGCCTGTATTCCCCGAAGGGTTAGGGAGAGGCGTACTAATGTACACCCATAGTTCGCCGGTATGTTTAGGTCCCATGTAGTAGGGGGCGAGCCTATTGCCATTAACCGGGGAAAAATACGACTCAGAGCTGCTACTGAGAATTTCATAGAAAAACCCAATAACATTTTGCTCGACCTGGGGATCGTACCCGGGACCACTAGCGTAGCAGTCGCGCTTGGGACCACTAGACTAATGAGGCAGTCTTTTATTTTAATACAACTCCATTTAAGTTCACTCGTGTTTATGGTGGGTAAGCACCCCTACTTAATACTCAGTTAATTTATTTACATAATCTAGGGTTGTAAGTGAGACGTATAATTTATAAAAATGTTGCTTAGGGGATGTTTTTATCTCTAAAAAGCCCTACAAATGAAATGCTCTACTGGATAAGTTTTCATTTAAGTTAAAGGTCGAGAGTGCTTAAACTATTAAGATTCATAATTATCTTGACTCGTTAAGGGCAGTCGAAGAGCACAGACAAAAATATTCTATGTCAATAAAACGTGATGACGTTTATTTAGTTACATTACCTATATTAGTGTGCATGTGTAATTGACTAATTAAGTAATTATGTCATTAATAATCATCATCATCATCATCAGCCTATAGCAGTCCACTGCTGGACATTGTCCTCCCCGAATGTGCGCCATTTCACCCTGTCCTCGGCTTGTCGCATCTAGCTTCCTTTCGCAAATCATCACTCCATCTTGCCTTAACAATCATTGTAGAAAAATATTGCTTAATCCTTTATCAATGAATGTAACCTTTCTACCAAGTGTGAAAATCTCTTTCAATTGTCAACTATTAGGTATTTAACATCTACATCTGACATTATTTTTCTACGCCGACTTTTCGTTAACTCCTAACTAAGTAAAGTAACTTAAACCTACATTTCAATACATAACATTCAGTACATAACATAACAAACCACCACGCCTGTATTGTATGTACACCCACAGTTTGCCGGTATGTTTAGCTCCCATGTAATAAGGAGCGAGCATTTGCATTGTGCACCTGCGAATCGAACCCGCGACCTGTAGCGTAGCAGTCGTGCTCAGGACCACTAGGATAACTAGGCAGTTTTAGTATATCTAAAGGTTCAAGTTACAAAATATACCAAAGCCTAATATTTCTTCGAAGCTTAGTGACTTTTAAGAAATATTACCTGTGTTTATTTGTAAAAATGCACTACCTCTTTGATATAAGCTTTCAAGACTAAAGTAAATAAGAGTCTTCTACGCAAATGTGCTCTATCTCGCATCGAGTTTCTGTTTACGAGTAGGCGAGACGACTTCATGCTTAGTTTAGACACCAATATATTTATTTTTAATATACTTTTTATTGTGTACCAAAAACATTGATACAGAGAGGACATACATCGTATTTTAAAATGTACAATGGGCGGCCTTATCGCGACCGGTGATCTCGTCCTGGCAACCTTAACTAAGACTTATGTGTATAGAAAATATGGTCTAAGAAAAACCCAAGTATAATGTTATTAAGTTTAATATACTCATATTTATATTTTATATTTCATTATAGTTTAAGAATTTATCTTATAAACGTAAGAGAAATTCTTTCTTATTTCGATAAATAAATCGTAATTCAAACACAATTTAGTCAAATTATTTTATTATTCGGATTCCGATACCTCTAATCTAGGTTCCTACGCTACCATTTTGTCCAAAATACTTCACTGGAAATAAATGTAAGCGAATGCAATTCGTGATAAAATTACCAAGTTTTGTTTTGAACTATTTTCCAATCTTTTAAGTCCAGTGAAGTAGTAGTAGACGAAATATACCTATCTTTTTTGGAATAAGGAAAGTGATACATATATATATGTTTATTTTAGTTTGGGTTTGGTTTACACAGTCATATCAAGATATACGCTGAAGGGTTAAAATACTTTATGTTTCGAATACGTCACTACAGGTAGACACCAATGATGTTGTCAAAAGGTTCAAAGCTGGCAGCTTACCGATTTACATGCGTCAGACCAGAAGGGTGCAAGAAGGGGATTATGGGCAAATTGAAAACGTGTCTCAAGCGCTATTTTGGAAACGCCAATTAATACGAAACGAGTTTGTCGTCTTTGATAGTACCTGCGATAAGTACCGACGTGTACACCGGTGTTGGTATGTTAGCTTTAGGGCTTTTCATTTATTCGCTTTATTGCAGTATATATTTTGTGGTTGATTCCGAGTTCTGAGGGTATCGATAACAGACAAATACCTGCATTTTTCTCTGTTTGCATAAATTTAGCATTCGCTTCGTTTAATCCTTCTTAATATTTCTTGTACTCTGGTTGCAATACCATTATCTGAATTAAATAATATATTTATTTTGCTCAACGTTCTGTTATTTTTTTTATTGATTAGGTCGGCAAACGAGCAGACGAGCTACCTGATGGTAAGTAGTTTTCGCCGCCCATGGACACCTGGGAAACCATAGGAGTTGCTGATGCGTTGCCGAGTTTTAAGAGCCCCAACGGACTGCAGACTGACAGAGCCGCAGCAACCGAGGGGAACTGGCTCTTACGCGCAAAAGTCGTAACACACACCTTGGTCTAGTTATAATCAATATTTTGCCATAATTAAGAACAAATACTCACATACAACGTGGAAAATATACACAGCGCACATAATTTTTGTAATGTTTTTCGAGATGGTGACGACAACTCCCGGGACTCTATTTAGTTCTAATTACAGTAACCGGGTGAAATATCGCAATGAATATTATAAATATACTTATTTCCACATCGTTCGTTTATTACAAATTATGCTATTCTTCATTAGTCTAGTGGTCCCAAGCGCGACAGCTACGCTAGAGAACGAACCTAAGACGGGTTCGATCCCCAGGTCAAGCAGTGTTATTGGGTTTTTCTATGAAATTCTCAGTAGTAACTCGGCGTCTGGATTTGTGCCCGGTTAATAGCAATAGTCTCGCCCCCTATAACATGGGACCTAAACATACCTCCAAACTGTGGGTCTACATTAGTACGCCTCTGTCTAATCCTACGGGGAATACAGGCTACTTTTTTTGAAACACGCTACACCTAACTTTTTTCCACACACAATAAAGTTATTCAACCGTAGAATATTCACTTTGGATAAACACGAAGATAGCTTTTCTGTTAAATAAAAATTGCATATTTTTATTTATGGTAGGTACTTATTTTCACATGTCACATTGCACAGCGGCTGGACAGTGATGTAACGAGTGGCTCTCGCTGCGTGACAGGTGCAAACGATTATTACACGGCCACGGGAAAAATGTGCCGTGAAAAAGCGTCACGTCAGGCTGGGTGACGCTGAGGCAAATGTGAGGGTTAATATTGTGTTAATTGTTAAGATGTTTGTTAACTTAGTTCCAACATGGATATGAGTGGCACAGGAGCGTGGAGATTGAAATCACAAAACAGAGTATAAACTGAGTGCCTTTAAATCACGAGTGAATTGGTTTCTTCTAGGCAAGCGCGCTCCATCGTAGATCGCAGTAGCGTTTATCATCAGGCAAACTGGAGGTCAAGCGTAAGCCTATCACGAATAAACAAAGAGGCCTATGTCCAGCAGTCAGTAAAATCGGGCTTCATCGGGGAATCAGTAATTATGAAAAAATCGGTAGGCTTTGCTTAAAAAAAAAGAAGTGTCACATGGTTATTTTCCGTCTAGTAGACAAAATAAGAATTGTTATTTATTCTTTTTAATAACATACCATTACGCCTGTAGGTATTCCTCGGCGGGTTAGGCAGAGGCGTGCTTAATATACACCCACAATTCGCCGGTATGTTTAGGTCCCATGTTATAGGGGCGAGCCTATAGGCATTAACCGGACCGCTAGACTAATGAGGCAGTCATAATTTTTAAATATATTTTAATATTTTGTATATGTATTTTAAATAAGTAAAACCGTTTATAGCGCACTCCACTTGTATTTAAGTCCAGTTTTCAAATATTGACAATAAAAGCAAATATTAGTATGTTTCGACTGCCTCATAGTGTAGTGGTCCCAAGCGCGACTGCTACACTAGAGGTCCTGGGTTCGATCCCCAGGTCGAGCAAAGTGTTATTGGATTGTTCTGTGAAATTCTCAATAACAGCTCGGAGTCTGGATTTGTTTCCAGTTAATGGTAATAGGCTCGCCCCCTATTACATGGGATCTAGACGTACCGGCGAATTGTGGGTGTACATTAGTACGCCTCTACCTAACCTTTCGTGGAATACAGGCGTGATGGTATGTTATGTTATTTAGTGTGTTTCGAACAAATAAATCATGGTCAGTCATGAGAATGACTCATCTGAACCCCATCTTTATCAATCTCTGATAAATAAACAAGAGAATATCGTTGTTGGACGTCAGCCTTCACGTCAATGTCGGCATGAACGCATGACCGGCGTGACGTCACTCAAGTACGCGTTGCGCTGGTGTCGCGTCGACACGGTCAATTAAGAATGTTAAAACAATATTTTTGTCTGTGCTCATTGCGATTTTACTGAACGAAGATATTAATATTTTTGAATATATCTTTGTAGTTCTGTTAAACGGGACGGAATCATTTAATTGAAATTACCATTAACATGATACAAGTATCTACTTTCCATAAGTTCGTATTCTGGATTTTCTGAAAATTAATAAATGATTTAAACGGTAATCGGCTTACATTAAACATACTCGAAATTAAATCTTGACTAAACATTAGGTAGGTACTAAAGTCCGTCTTATGTATTTATTTTAAATGGCACACATGGTTTACTGTTACAATCTTCTTTTGACATTGATATTGAATTTAAATAACCGTAGTAATCATCAGAGTAAGAAACCACTTTTAACTGGTTACACATAGCACCTATAATATAATATTATTATAAAAAAAAACTAGTTAAAGTAGATACATACAAAATAAATAAAAATGCTCTTGGAAAAGCATTCGGACGCTCTGTTGATTTTTCATTACCAGCGCAATGAAAATATTTTGACGTTTTTTTACAAAACTGAACTCGGTTGACGCGTCGACGACGTGACACGGTTCATTTAAAGGACTCCGTCCAGTATACCGTATCGAGAAGAAAAAAGACGATCAGATAACCGTACCGTACAGTTATATAAAAAATATTATTTGTAGTGATTATTATTTGTTGGAATTACCATGAGATTATACTGCTTCGTCACCGATCTGCAATTCGCGATAGTGTTTAAGACACTTTTTCGTGGCCGAGCAAGCGTCAGCCGCAAGCGTAGGCCTATCAAGAATTAAAAAACAAAACAAGGCTATCTTTTCCATTATGAGCTGAACTCGTACTGTATAGGATTTCCGTACGATTAGAGGTCAGCATATCCTGGACATGTATAGTTTGATTATTTGTTTTATAGCTTTGCATACAAGCCCGTTACTGCCTCATTTGTCAAGCAGTAAGCGCGAGTAATGCCTGAGCTTTGACTTCCAGATCGAGCAGTATTTACTGTTTTATGGTTTTTAAAGAAATGAAGCAGTTAACAATAACAACGTAGGCAAATTAAAAAAAAAACTAAATATATTGGCACACTTTTTCCAATATTTTGAAGACCACAGGCGTATGTTATGGTGTAATGGATTGACTCCATAATTGAGAAATTAATTGAAACCCACGTCATTTGCGGCGTCATCCATTCTCCATGAGCATTGGGGTGATTTTTTGTGTACTTACGCCAAATCACCGAACATTTATTAGTGTCCAACGAAATTTTGGAAATTTCTCATGTCATCAAAACGTTCATGCGTGTTTTTTTAGGACACGCTACATTAGTTAGGGGCATTAGATTAATAGCTAAATTACGTATCCGTATTTCTGGATTTTTTTATGCAGTATCCCTATTAGAAATATATCAAATCGTGTGACGTCTACATTAACTTTTGTTTTTTATCACTGTACCTATGTTTGGTGTAACGGTTAAGTTGATCATCTAATACGGTATGGAACGGCGGCGTGTAAAAAACATGCTGTGAATAAGCTTAGCCGATAGTGGCCCAGCCACTGTAAAGGAAAACCGTGCCGTGAATGAAAGGCCTAAGGCCTAAATCGATTTTTAAATCCACCCAAACACCACGCAATATTCACCTAATCTAGACATAGAAACAAATACATTTGCAGTCCAATTACATAATGTTATTGCGCGGAAAGCAATGAATAAACGATCACGCGCGGTCGTCAACGGCTCCAATTATTCGCATAATCCTCGGCCTCTTTAAAAGCAATTAATATTCCATTGATCCAGGGGGATGGTCACCCGGGGTAATCTCCCTCGCTTGGTGATGATCCACACCTCAGGTGTTTCTGCAAATGTTGGTAATAAATATCTGTAACATACATACAATAGAGATCGCTGCAAAGAGGCAGCGTTCCTGTGGGTTGGCTGTTTAGAAAAAAAAAGAATAAGCAATTATTTGTCTAAAAAAGTGAAGTGAGAACAAAATGGTATCAGATCAATCCGGTCAATTTTAGCTATGAATAAAAGCTAGTTAATAGAGATCGTGCATTTTTTTAAAATTAGAATGAAGACCCCTCTCAATTCCCTAATACTCTACAATACCCACTCTATTCTTCGAAGGTTTGGGCGGAATGTACCAATAATAATATACACAATTTCATGTTCACCAGTATGTATATGCCCCATGTAATAGGGAGCACCCACAAATTGAAGCCCACCCATTGCACTACGGAAGTGAACCCACTCATAGCACAAGCATTTAGCTTAGCACTAGGGGTTGACAAGAATACTAGTAATGTCAATATTTTTTTTTACCTCTGAGAAGAAACACCGAAACAAACTCAGAGAATCATGGTCTTTTAAAGTCCATACCTAGCAGTAGCAATGAGTGAGTGTGACAATGCAGGTATTGACCTGCATGGTATGGCTATATATGGGTATAAGAGCCATAGCGGTTTTGAGTAGACCAATTTCAGCTGATGGCACGCATGCTAGTCATCTCAAATTTCCGAATATGCATATCTGTAGTAGATACGCATATCCGTTATAAGTATATTATTACCAACTTTACATCACAACTAAATGAATTGCTGAATCAATGTACATGAAAAGAATCGTTTGTCAATATAAAATCCAGATAAGATTGACATCAGTATTGAAACGTAATATTTTTAATTTTCACCACAATAACCACATATTGTCACAGTTATAAACAGTAAAGCAAACAGAAATCGTAATAATCTTAACGACCATCTGTCCCCTACCATTGTTATCAGATATCGATATGATCGAACAAATGTCCGGTGTCCGATATTGTCCGTGGGGCGTCCGAACAAGTGCAGTGTCCACAAGCATGCTTGCACCTAAATCTACACGAGGGGCTTTACCCCTACTAAGGGTTTGAGTAAAATCGACGCAGGTGGGTTTCGTTGAATGAAAGTACGAGTTGTTAAGTGGGCGTCTAATATTACGTATTGTCAAATAGTTGTTAAGCTTTTGTTGATTGTTGTTAGTCGCTTAAGTGAGTTTATGGGGTTCTATTTTTGTGTTGAACGTGGTATTTGGTGCATGTCATTATCGGTGCTAATTTTATTTATAACATAACATACCATCACGCCTGTATCCCAAGAAAGGTTAGGCAGAGGCGTACTAATGTACACCCACAGTTCACCGGTATGTTTAGGTCCCATGTAATAGGGGGCGAGCCTATTGCCATTAACCGGGCACTAATCCAGAGTCCGAGCTGCTACTGAGAATTTCATAGAAAAACCCAATAACACTTTGCTCGACCTAGGGATCGAACCCAGGACCTCTAGCGTAGCATTCGCGGTTGGGACCACTAGACTAATGAAGGCAGTTTTATTTATGTAGATATTTATAATTTGATTACGAAATGGGTTACCTAATGGTAAGCGGCAACCCAGCCTATAGACGCTAACACACCACCGTGACACCTCGGTTGTTAGCCAAATTTTCCTAGTAATGTCACTATCTACATTAGCCCTTAAATCGGAACACATTAATGTTAGCACATTATTGCTTAACAGCAAGAATATTTGGTAATACAGTGGAACTGACCCGGACAATATACTTAGCAGGAGAGATAAAAACCTTACGTCTGAAAGTCTGATCTTTAGATCCTCTCATATTCATTTCCACGCAAGACTCCTTGTTATTCTAACAATGTCTACCCATCCGTAGCAAGCACAGCTTAACTTTACACATCGATTAATCAGCCTCGTTAATACTTAGCCACAAGCCCCTCCAGTCATTTAGATCAACGTCATTGAGCCACGCATCATCGCCCACCAAAAAAATTAAAGCAAATTTTATTTATTGCCTCCTTCTTATCCCCTAAAACAGAGAAACTACCGTAGTTCCGTGGTAGGGTGTTCAAAGAGCCGGAATTTATTTGGCGCGGAACGAGTCTGTAACGTAATTCGAGAACCAATGCTCGTCCTGTCCGATGTCGTGACCAATGTTGTCATTAGTACCTACCTACATATTCTGATGTGTTGTTAACAATCGGGTTTGATCGTGTGGACGGGTTTTGGGATATCAGCTAGTGTGAGGCAGAGCCTTAAATACTTGGTAATAATACCAGTTTTCATGATATGATTCACGGTACGTCAGTACACATCTAGTATAAGTTGACCTCACATTGTATAGACTTTTCATATAATAAGAAGTCACCTTATAGTGGTTATTTAATACGATATATAACCGTCTGTGATTCCTATTGTTGTCATTTTAACCTCGCAGACCTAATGATGCAAAGTATCGAGGCGCTAGTGTAAATTTCTTTTAATGATTTGATGTTTCGATTTTACCCATCAGCTTTGACATCTCCACCAACCAGAACGCTGAATGGGGTCTTTGTGTAAAATTGAGATGATTAAAATAAAGTCTCACTAGGGCCTCATTAAACCTCCAATCCTTCAATTGTTGTTAAGTGCAAAACTTTTTAATCAGAGAATCAGACTAAGCAATGAACGTGCTAACATTCATGTGCTCCGGTTCATAGGTTAATGTAGCTAGTGAAATGAGACTTAACAATTGAGGTCTTAAGGGCATTACATCGCTCAAATCCAAAAAACACCCTAGCTTTAAAGAAGTTTCTAGTGGAATCCTTATGTGCGTTTGCCATATAAAAAATATATGTTATACTTGAGGTCATCACAAACAAATTGTATTATTTAAAATTTTTATAAATTTGCCCCAATTTTGTATAATAATTGAAGTAAATATGCCTTTTTTAACCTAATTTGTATTTTTTCTCTTTAACGGCTTAATAGTTAGTCATGAATTTTATACCAAAAAAATTGTAATGACGTATTTAACAATTTGTATTGTTTTTATTTTCATATTTCTTTGAATATTTTGAAATAACAAAGAAATACCTGAATCCTCACGAGCACTCCGCGTGAAGCACCCCCGCAATTCCTGTGACTAACAAATACTAGCACAAAGACTAAATCCTCAAGGTCATTGGGCAATGTAATACCCTTAAGATAACAACGCGCTATTGAATTATTGATACTACTGGTGTTGGTAGCATCTATAGGCTGCGGTTTGCACTTACCATCAGGCGTCCAGAAATAAAAAACAAATCAATAAGTATTTCTGAAATGAGTTTCTAGTATCAGTAAAATTGTTTTTTTTTCTGCCTAAATTGTTCAAGACTTCAGATATTTCCAACTTCAGTGTGACGTTACTATTTCAATAACAAAACTGCAACTCCTCCCTCCTAAATTTATTTATGCTGAACGAACGACACATCTATCAAGTGCACATAAAACTCCCCTGTGGCTTGGTGGCTTCTGGCGCTACCTTATAAATTGTTACTAGAGACATTCACTTAGGTCTCTGAACAATGTACAGTTCTTACTACTTACTTTACTATTTTTTTTTTATTGACATGAGGTTGTTACGCTAGGTTATATTGTATTACAGGAGCCAATGCGTTCGCCTAGTCTTAGTTCGAACGAATTTCTCATAAAATCATAATTTAAACAGAATTTAATCAAATTGTGTATTCGGATTCGGACACCATTAATCTAGGTTCCTATCCTACTATTTCGTATAATTTTTTAATAATAATTTTTGATAATTTTACGAATTAGTATCGACCGGTTTTCCGGTCGTAATTTTCAGTGAAATAGTACTAGACGAAATAATAGGGATACCTGCATTATCGATATCCGAATCCGAATAATATCACAATTTGATTAAATTCTGCTTAAGTTACGATTTATTTTGCTATTACGTTTGTATGGCCAATTCGGCGTTCGCCGGACTGTTAATGATGTGTTTGAAGACATTTATTTATGACTCAAATTGTCTTTAAACCGAGTTTTTATGTTACACAATTGTGTAAGTATACGAAAAAATCTTATCATAAGTTAAGGTAAGTATAGTGTTTGTATTTACAACTGATGAAGTTTTTAAAACTATCAATCCCTCGTACCGCCACAGTTGCGCAATTGTTTCAATCTTGTCCAATGAAAAAAACTACCAATGAAAAGTCCTACCGAACACCCGTGGCTTTCCCAATTTGTCTCGTCAGCTGAGCATTTATAGCTATATATATAAACACGATAAACATCTGAGATCATGCACATTTCTCGGAAGGGCGGCCGAGGGTGCGGTGCTAACTCGATATACCACCCCAACGCGGGAGATTTATTAATCAATCTCCAAAACGTTTTAACTGGGCAAATTGAAAAATTATGTGTCGACGCGTTTGCGACCCCTGCTCCGATACTATGGGAATGTTAGTTTAGTTCGCTTAGACATTTATATGGTGCTCTTTGTCTCTGAAAAGTGGCTTTTGTTTTTCTGTGGCAGGAGTTGTCAACGCAAATCGTGCTAATTCAATACATTCGTGTGTTCTGTCATGTTTATTTTTATCAGAACACAGATAAATCACATACCGACAAAATATTATTATGTAAATTAGGTTTTTACGCTTTGCGTGCTTCAGAACTACTATAAACGATTGTCATAAGGGTTTGTTTAACAACAGGGACCGCCTGTATTCCTCAAAGGGTTAGACAGTGGTGTAGGTTCTGCTGTTCATCCACAGTTCGCCGCGAAAATTCGAATAACAGCGAACGTATTCAAATCCATACTTAGGGCAGCAAATGAGAATTTATTTTCTTTTCGGGCTAGGCTGTATTGCTCGACCTGGGAGCTGAACTAGGCGGGATCTCATGCTCAGCTGTCGCGCTAGTGATTACTAGACTAATGAGGCATTTGAGTACCGTATACAAGATGGAAGCTGAAATACAGTAATTAATGAAACCACTGCCTGTAGTCTAAAGTACCACAAAAAATGGCAAGAAAGAAATAGAATGTGGTAATAATAACCAAAAAAATAAAAAAAATACTTTCCATAAAAATGGATAAACTAACTTGTATATAAAGTAAATTTCTTTCCACTTATTTATCAAAATTACCTAAACATAATAAATTTTATCAAAAGAAACATTTCATTTCAGGCATAATTTGAACCTGTATCCTTTCGGTTGAACACACCGGACGCCTAAGCTACCATCAGTGCCTGTGACGTCAAATGTACTCTTACACGTTTATTGAAGAGAAATTTAAAAATCTCAAAATTTTGAGCATGCATACAATTCTTGCGAAAGTTTGTATGTATGGATGTTTGTTACTCTGTCACGCCAAAACGGTTGAAAGGATCTGGATAAAATTTGGCACATAGATAGATTGTAGTCTGGAATAACACATAGGCTCCATTTTACCTAGGTCGGACCCAATTCTGAAGTCCACGCAGACAAAGTCGTGGGTAGAAGCTAGTAAAAAATAAACATACCATCACGCCTGTGTTCCCCGAAGGGTTAGGCAGAGGCGTACTTAATGTACACCCACAGTTCGCCGGTATGTTTAGTTCCCATGTTATAGGGGGCGAGCCTATAGCCATTCACCGGGCACAAATCCGGACTCCGAGCTGCTACTGAGAATTTCATAGAAAAACCCAATAACACTTTGCTCGACCTGGGGATCGAACCCAGGACCTCTAGTGTAGCAGTCGCGCTTGGGACCACTAGACTAATGAGGCAGTAAAAAATAACTAGCAAAAATATGTCCTCAAATAGTAGTTTAAAGCACACACAGCGCTTTATATATCCTCATATCTCTACAACAAAAAACCCGCCTCGCTTCCTATCCGCTACCACGGCTAATTACCCTCCAAGTTTTATCAATGACCCCACGAAACTTTGACAAAGCGCTGCAGTCATACGCCAGGGTCGTATCAGCCCGCATCGGAGACCCACCCCAGTTTATTCTTCATCGTCGGATGTTTAATTTGCGACAATGTTTAATTAATCAGCGTTTGTCTTGTAGATTGCCTCCCCAATTAGAAGTTACGCCGTGTGTGTGTGACGTTGATTTGTGATGATATCGGATTTTTAGATTTCTTTGTGTCGTTCTTGATGATTGGGAAACTCACGAAGTCTTTTTGAACTTAACTAACTACTACGACTAAAGAGGCAGTTAGGATAGTATAACCATTATTACAATGTCATTGTCATGTTCATTGAACGCTTGATTTTACGAGTAATGTATTTAGATTAAAAATAAAAGTCTTATTGAAATAAAACTACTTTTTACGACTATGTTTGGTCACGGGTAGACTGGATGCTGGACCATGGATGCTGTAAAGGATCCGAAACGTCGGGAATCAAATAATATCAATACAACGCGATAAAATCCGTAAAAAGTAGTTTTATTTCAATGTCTAATATTCGCGTAAGTGTCAGAAACCAGTAAAAAGTCTTATTTCATAAACCGATTTTCACATTATAATCAACAACTAAAATAATCTGCGCCTTTTCCTTTCTCGAAATAGCAACCACAAAAATACACAATGACGTATATAAAGGCACACAAAGCTTATTTCTGTATTCTAAGCGGAGTTACATCATAATATTTTTCCTATAGCCGAAGGAATAAGGCTGAGCAAATATGAGGGGCACGAAACTCGGAGAACTTCTTAATACCTTAGATTAAACACTGATATTAGCTGCAGACACGCTCGCAACGACAGTGGTATCATTGTATGTACCTACAACTCCATCTTACGGTTGTGGGCATCGATATAATAATTTTTATCTTGACACGATAACCTATTAAAATATTTTTTTTTCAAATAAGTAGGTAATAACTAATAACTTTTAAAAATAAACAAGCAACCTCTCACCCTAAACGCATACACATTTTCCGTTCCGTTGTGGGTGATAAAAAAAATGACTTCAAGCATTTTCTGGTGTACCTATTTTCAAAACTGAAGATTAAAAAACAACCAAGTTATGAAGTATTCTAACGAGTCTGACAGAGAAAAGAAGATTAGAAATGTCAAAGCAGAACAATGACAAACCAGATACCCCAGGAAAATAAAATTGTGTTACATCAAGAAAGAGACAGAGGATTGATGGTAGTGCAGTTTGTAAGGCTTTTCTTATTCTATTTTTTGACAGTCGATTATTCCGTTATATCTCGTTTTACACTAAGACTTGTCTTAAATGTGCATTCCATTATTTTTTAAAATATTTAAAAAAGACAGCAAAACACAACAATGGCGAACCCGTTGCAAAATAATGTCACATCTGCGTTATTTTTTTACTCATTGCCACGAAACACCTTGTGTTGAACAAAAACTGTTCCCTAATTGATTGACGAGCTCGAAATTAGTTGGCAATACTCTACATTAACAGATGCAGTGGGACTTCTTACTCACACAAATGTAACTTTGTATGTTTGTTGTTATCTTAACTACTTATAATAAAAAGGGAAAACATTTGTATATTTCCTTGTAATGAAAAAATTCTTTCACTAATAGAAAGCTAGATTATCACTGAGTAACATAACTGGTATATTGTTAACCGCGTAAGTGAAACCGCGGGAAACAGCTAGTACATTATAGAATAATATAAAAGCGAAATAATTACACTCCCTCACTCACTTGCATGTTGAAATTTGACTTTCCTTATACTTATAAACATCGGCTAAGAAAAGAATTTTCCATAGGGTTTGGAATAATAGATGAACGCCAGGAACACCGCGGCATTTAATTACATTTTGGAAATACAGGGAATATGTGAAAATAAGAAACATAGTCGTAATTAGTTATGATTATTTAAAAAGATTGATCTAATCACACCTAACGGCCGAAGGTATGTACTTGCGACCGCTACACCATTTTTTTTAATTACACTTCGAAGCACTATTATGATTTCTGATCCTTTGGAATTTTTTATCAGCTCTCCTCCATCAGCACTTAGAACGTAGTCTAGTCTAGAAGTAGTATTTATTATTATTAATTTTCAGCTGTGACTGTCCTACTGCAGATGACCATACCCTTTCTTCCTTCCATTCTTCCCAGTTGGAAGCTTTCTGCGTCTATCCCCTGCAGTATGAGTCAAGCTCATTTCGTCATCTCATGCTGGGTTTGCCGCGATTTCTTTCGAGCTGAATTGAATCTGGTGAATAAGTAAAATGTCTTGAATTTCATTCTACCACAACCAGCGGGCTTGTGATCTTAACGATATTAGGAGTTGTCCCAAATTCACCCAAAAAACTCTTGGCAGAACCCCTCAAAATTAGGCCAAAGCCTAACAACGCGCTTTTAATTAACTTCAAAAACACATGTCATTAAAATATAACGAGTTGTGTTTAAACGTGACGTTACAGTCAAGAACAGCTTTATGACTTCTCAAATCACAGTCACAGAATTGTTTGTTGCGAGTAAATTTAATTAATTATACGAGATCACTGGGAACAATGGGAAATAGCGGTGGTAGCGTTCCCTCTAATATCTCATTATCTATATTCCTCTCTCTATTTGTCCCGTATGGATGAAAGAGACAGTGGTATGCTATGATAGTGCAATTTGTGAGCGTCGTAAATCAAAGATGTGAACATTTTTGTCGGTCGATGGACCGTTATATCTTAATCGTTTTTGCACTCGTCTGGAACATGTCCATTGACAAAAAGATTCAGGATTCTTGCTAAAAATTTAATAAAAACTGGGACCTTCATAATTATCTGCTGTTTTTTCCGCTAAAATTGATTGCAGCAATGGATTGGTAACTATATTTCATTTTAACCTTATAACTCATAAAACGGCCTCGTTAGTCTAATGGTCCCAAGCGCTACGCTAGAGGTCCTATGTTTCATTCTTAGGTCGAGTAAAGTGTTATTGGATTTTTCTATGTAATTCTCAATAGCAGCTCTGAGTTTGGACTTTTGCCCGGTTAATGGCAATAGCTTCGCCTCCTATTACCTACATACCACCTAAACATACCGGTGAACTGTGGCTGTACATCAGTACTCTGTCTAACCCTTCGGGGAATACAGGCGTGATGGTATGTATGTTATTCCATAAAACGTCAACGGAAAGATTCATTATAGGATTTAAAGAGAAAGGGAAGTTTACCCACATTTACCAAATTTTCCGTAAACAGTATTATGAGTATTACCCAGCATTATGTACTAATATGCCCATTTAAAATATTCCTTGATCTCGTTACTCCACACGATGCTTCGTAAACAGCCTAATGACAGCCAACGTAAGCCGTTCCCAAGGCCACGCCACCCATTTTGAAAGCCGCGAGGCATCAAGACTTGGTTCCGTATAAAAAAGCTGTTAAGTAAATACGAGGATTGTGAGAAGCCGAGTCTAACCGAGTCGCGGTCGTTAAAGCACTCGAAGCCAGTACGCCGAGAATTGCGACAAAGAATAGCAAATATTTCTATTTTTTTCTGGATATAGAGCGGAACAGTATATTAGATGCGAAATATCAAGGAAAGTGAGATATTTTTGTAGTAGAATTGTGTCAACCTTGTCTAGGAAAAAAGATATTACAGCAGTCATAGATACAGGTTGGAGCTTAAAATTAGATAGGTATACTGCTTTACCCTAATAAAATCTCCTTTTTGAAATAAAACTAACTACTTTTGTCTACTGACTTTACGAATCCTTTACAGCCACTGACCTCTATATTACTCTATGTACACTAGCATAGAGATCAATGTTTACAGCATTCATGGTCACGGGTGTCACTATAAAATCCGTAAAAGTAGTTGTATTCAATGTTAATAATCGCGTAAGTGTCAGAAATCGATGTAGGTAATAGGGTTTTTTTCTTAACCATTGTTAGTTGTATGTTTAGCTCCTTGCCGTTAAACAGAGATAAAACCTAACTACCAATTATTATTTCATAATTATTATTATTCCTAATATAGTCACTGCGTTTGCATTTGACAGCTCGAAAAAAAATTTGATAATCAGCATTAAGCCTTGATCGACGAGAAAGGAACTCATATTAATTTTTGATCTGCTGGAAAATGCTGCAGAAAGTTGGCTGATCATTTTATTGTCGGAAATACTGCAGAACTATTACTGAAAAGTATCAGGAACTGTAGAACTCTGCTGCATGCGAAAAGAACTCTCATTTATTTTTGATCTGCTGGATAATGATCCTCTAAGTTCACTGACATATGTAGATATAGCCTGATCTGGTAGCATGAACCGAAAAATTTAGCCTTTGATTTTTGTATTGTCGCATCTTTTAAAGCTTTAATCTTAGGCCTGACCATGAGTCGCATTAATTTAATAATCTCCTTTTCATGACGCTATAAACATAGCTCATAAAACAGCACTTTTCAGTCGATATGGATTTTTCTATCGTTTTTTGTTCGTGCTTAGTAATAAAAGGAATCACTTATAAAATGCACTTTGAAGGGACAACGAAGGGCATTGTTGTGATACACTGCTTGCATGGTCGGACGGCAAATTATTTTAGTAGTTTTATATTTTCCCTTTAGTAGGTACAAGTACATGAACGATATGTTTTAGTGAACAACTGTACTTATATGAAATTATATTTACTTTTGTAAGTACCTAGATCTTTAGAGACACTTTTACAAGTCAATAGTTTTTTGTTTATAGCTAGATGGCTTCGGCACTTCCTAACTGACGATCTCTGAGAAGAAACACCGAAACAAACTCAGAGAATGATTCTCATTTACAGTCTCTTATAATAAAAATAGTTAACGTATAAGTGAGTGGAACAATGTAGAGCAATATAATATCTAAAATGGCCTTTTGTTAAAATGGCTTTGAATAGACCAGTCCCAAAGATATTGGATGCTCAATAACTGTGGAAAATATTAAAATTTACCCTTGAGAAGTAGCACAACTTTTATCTGAACATACCATTTCTTGCAGCCCTGATCTATTCTTCTCTATTTTACTAACAAATGGCTATACTTGAAGCAGTTATCAAGTCAGTCAGTGTCATCATCATTGTTTGACTGTAGTTTAGATCGACTGTAATGACGTATATAATTTTAGTTATTAATGTAGGTAAATACTTACATTTAATGCTCATAAAAATATGTTTTACGAGTATTATAGTTTTTTATGCTTGTCTATAAATTGGCTGTTTTTATAATAATATTACTATTTCAAAATTATACATAGTCGATAGACTTGTGACTTCCGAATTTTCTTTGCACATCTAATCTAAAAACAGGAAAATATTTCACAGTTTGCCAATCCGCCACGCCCGTACACCACGTCAAGGGAAACAATCGTACAAAGAATAGGGAGCAGGGAAGGAAATCTGGATGCAAACTCTATGGGGCGTCGGGCCCAATCCGCAGGTTGTCTCAATAGAAGATTAATACTGCCCCGCCTTTGTGAGGGGCACGATAATAAACAGGCGAAATGACGTTGATGCATTGATCTTGAGCATTTCTTTTTCTAAAGTATTTTTGAAGTAATTTTTGTGGAAATCACACTTACTCCGGTTCCCTGCACCAGATTGTTCATGCATCAAGGGTGTGTAAGTACAGACAGAAATCTAAAAAAATCGTGCATACTTTTATTATGTTGCTACTATAATACCATTGTTACGGGCATTGATATTGTTTTTCCAAATTACTCTGAAAATCTTGCACCTTAAAAGGAACCTAGATGCCAAGTTTTAAGGCTTTTATTTTCTAAGATTCGTTGATAAAGTCAGTCAGTAACATTTATCTTTGGCGTATAAAATACACACTGTCCATAGATTACAGAAACTGCCTGGAATTACAAGCGTGGAAAAAGTCACCAACTTAAGAGAAATCCATAATGAATGCGTGTGAAAAATAGTCGTGCCTACTACTTTATAGAAAATTGCTTGGTCTTGTTCGATTCGACCATTATTGGTGATTAAGCTATGGCTCGTTAAGTCAATAGAGTTTTTTAATAGTATTTTACTTTTACATACTCAAGAACACATCACTCAGAGAGTAAATTGAAAATTAATGCTAACCGCCGCAGTTAATATGTCACTCAGCGCATTAAAGGCACTTAGCTGTAATTTTCATGTCTTAAGTGACTTGAGTTACTTTCAACGAATTGAATAAGCCGCATACATTAATTACTTACATATGTATAATATGTGGCATTTAATACTGCCTAGTAAAGAGGCAGTTGGCACTCATTGGGAAAGCAAGTTGGAAATAACGGTCAGGTAGGTTATTTAAAGGGTTGTGAAATTCGCCAATCCGCACTAGATCAGCATGATACACTATTATATATTTATTTAACTAAACCTATTTCAATTTCAAGTATTTGCATGACAGTGGAACAATAAAAAGCTTTAGAAATTATTTACCATAATACTTATATTACCTTTTAAAGAAAGCTTTTTCTCTATCTCTCCGTTTCTTTCTATCTTTAGTAATAGGTACTTACTCATACATCTGTCTAATTTTATGGCCGGATGAATTTGATTATTGTTATCTGTTAAATTGTCAAGAATCGAAAAAACACGGGTTGATTTGGCCCGAATTAAAGTTTTTCTAATATCGTAAATGCTATTCGAAATTTAAACATAGGAAATTTGTAATAAGAGCATATAAAAAAAAACTAAACAATATTGAGAAAGGTATGTTAAGGTGGTTTGGGCGTGTAGAGAGGATAGATGTATGGAGATTGACGAAACGAGTATACATAAATGACGAGTACGGATGGAAGAGTTGGAAGGGGCCGACCTCGGCGAACGTAGAACAACCAAATTGCGGACGTTCTCTAAAAAGGTCATGCCCTTAGCAATCTAAACCGACGATCATGTATGAGGACTAATGAGGAGGTTAATAAACGTAGATGTAGCGAAAGTTCTGTGTCAGGATCGTAGCAAGTGGAAATCTAGTCCCTGCCTACCTTAATGTGAGACAAGCCTGAAAATATGCATGTATGCATGTAACACGATACCAAATTTAAAATATATCCGTCCTGGATGGAAGTTGCTCTCATCCCTTCATGAACTAGGAGATAACTTCAAACGGCTGGCCAGATTTTCTTAAATCATAATTAAGCACACTGTCGATCAAGTTACTTTTGGGGATAAATATAATGACCACCAAATTTAGTAAATTGATCACCAAAATGCTTACCAAAATGGATAAATGGTCACCAAAAATTAGGTTTAGGTTAGGTTAGAACTTATTTTGGTGATCTTTTACTATTTTTGGCAATATAAAGTGATTTTTTGTCGTAACATTTTACTAGATCTGGTGGTTAGTTAAACATAAGCCGTTACTTTTCAAACAAAACAACTGAATCGGTCCATTCGTTTGGAAGCTCCGAGGCCACAGATATACACTTTTAACTATAACACCCCTCTTTTTGTAGCGGGAGTTAAAAAACCGAGCAAAGTGGAGTAAAGTTGTAGTCAGTCGGCGGAAATAAATATCAGGCTGCAGAAAGTTATGTTAAGCTCAGGGAATCTGTAGCGTGCCAAGAAGTGGTTTAAGAGATTGTAAGTTGGAGTTCCACCTGTTGAAATGTGGAGCAACATTTTTATACAAATTCAGTAATTTCGGTTAATCGAATAAAACTTTTGGCAATATCATTGACAAGTGTCAATCCTGCAGTATACTCAACCCACCAGAAGAACTCCTCAACGGTTTTCGGCATCTACCTTGTGTTTGGGCTCATACGATGCGTTTTGACGGGCACATGATAATACAAGTTGGGTGATTAGGGTCATAATCTACATGTTAGTTACTCAAAATGTAAACATTTTAAAATTACGTAATAACGTAAGGGAGGATATAGATATTTTTTTGCTTTTTAGAGATTTCTGTGTAGGGGGTTTCCTTAAATTTTTAATTTAATTTTATATATTATGTAAGTAGATCTAGAAGTGAAAATATTATAAGGTCGAAGATAACTAATAATCAGGCCATATGTATTCATTTTGCAGGGTAAAGATAATTTTTGTATAAAAAATTGTTTCAAATTAAATTTCCATGCTCTCGTGAGAGATCCCTGGCTCGTCGAAATTATTTTGCAATATGACAAAAAACTTGCAAATTTTTCATGTATTTTCCCTAATAACTGAATATCAAAGGCCGTTTTAACGAGAGTAAGCCGTTGATAACCCGGGTCGGCGCATTTCAAAGCTACGCGATAAATAAAGACATCTGTAATTGGACTCGTTAGGGTTTTGTGTTGTCTTCAATCTGAACTAGCTATTTTTGTAGACATTTCGGCGAAAACACGATAATAGCCATAATATTTTCGTAAACCGAAGCGAAAAGGATGTATGAAAAACTTATAGGTAATAGATACCTACCCTAAGTGGTGTCGAGAATTCTCTTCAGTATTTTAATGTTAGGTACTTTTAGGAAAGTTGGTTGACATTTCCTTTAACAAATATGGAACACAAAAATAAATCTGGCACAGTTTGGTTACATTCTTATTCGACTATATCCTTTTGGTCCGTGACTAGTAAAGGTCGAAGACGTAGTATCCATTCTAGCAGATGACAGCACTACTAGACTAAGAAGAGTGATGGTTAAAATCTCCACTCGAAAGTAGAAGTTGATGACAGCAACCAAAGCGATGCACTGTGTAGGATCTGAGTTGGACTTAGGATATTGAAATAAAATTTCTTTTTATGGATTTTATCGCGTTATATATTTCCCGACATTTCGGATCCTTCACAACGTCTATAATCAAGAGTAGACGATACATCGGACATTATATAACGCGATTAAATCCATAAAAAGTAATTTTATTAATCCTTCCTTAATATTAAAACGTGAAAGTTTGTGAGTATGGATGTTTATTACTCTTTCACGCCAGAACGGCTGAACGGATCTGAATAAAATTTGGCATACACATAGATTGTAGCCTGGAATAACACAGAATTTTTATCCAGGTTGGACCCAATCCTGAAGTTCAAGCAGACAAAGTCGCGGGCAGAAGCTAGTAAATAATATTAGTATTAAAACTCAATAACATCAGTAAAAAGTAGTTTTATATCAATGTGTAATATTCGCAGTAAGCAGTGAGCAGTGATAGCCTAGTGGTATGACCGTTGGACTGTCAAGTCAAAGGTCTCGAGTTCGAATCCAAGGCACGCACGCCACGCACCTCTAACTAACTATCATGCGCTTAAACGGTGAAGGAAAACATCGTGAGGAAACCTGCATGCCTGAGAGATTTTCCCGACGGCGCGTTAAGTCTGCCAACCCGCACTAGGCCAGCGTGGCGGACTATAGCCTATTCCCTCTCATTTGAGAAGAGACCCGTGCCCATCAGTGAGACAATATAATCGGTTGGTTATGTATGTATGTAATATTCGCTTAAGTCTCAGAAACCAGGATGGGCAAAAAGTTATTCACTATGGACTATAACTTTCATCTTTAAATAGTTCAATAAAACCCACGTTCACGCTCAGAAACTGATAAGTAAGGGATCGATGGATATTTTTCTTAACTCTGAGATCAAGCTATTTTTGTACAAGGAAGATTTTTTTGCAAAACAGGAGTGTAGTACACGTGACGGATGTACCATAATTTTGATTTTATTACGCAGCTAAAAATAATACCGAAAGAGACAGTATTAGAGGCAAACGTAGGTACGAAGTAAACAGCCAAATTGTAATAAGAAAATATATGTTAGTATAATAAATATTGATAGATGGATTTGACTGCCTCATTAGTCTAGTGTTCCCGAGCGCGACTGCTACGCTGGAGGTCTTAGGTTCGATCCCCAGGTCGAGCAAAGTCTTATTGGGTTTTTCTATGAAATTCTCAGTAGCAGCTCGGAGTCTGGATTTGTGCCCTGTTAATGGCAATTACATGGGACCTAAACATACCAGGCGAACTGTGGGTGTACATTAGTACGCCTCTGTCTAACCCTTCGGAGAATACAGGCGTGATGGTATGTTATGTTATGTTACAATTACAATAGAATAGAATAACCATGTTATTTTAATAAAAGCAACATTTTACGAGAGTTAATAAAACTTAGGGTAGCAACATGGCGGTCTTATTCTGATTTTTTTATTCTTGGTAGGCTTACGCTTGATTGGCTCACCCCCTATTACAGTGGACCTAAACATACCGGACATACGGCGAACTGTGGGTGTACATTAGTACGCCTCTGCCTATCCCTTCGGGGAATACAGGAGTGATTGTATGTATGTAGATAAATATCAGATTACAATAATATTCAGTACATTCGTGGTATTAAGGAAATATTTTTACATCACGGAAGTTCTAATTAGTCTGTCCTAATTAGTTCCTTACGTGATGTTAATGCTTTTTCCCATTTCCTTATCGTTATTTCTTATCTTCATAGATATGCTGCAGTGGTTTATTAGTGGTTTTTAATGGCAATGTTAATAAAAAACATAACATAACATAAATGTTAATAAAAAAATGTTTGATAATAATAGTAAAGTTAAAATATTAACACATAACATCACGTCTGCATTCTCCGAAGGGTTAAGCAGAACAGAAAGAGCCGTGTACACCCACAGGTCGCTTGTATATTTAGGTAAACAAATTCAAATTTCGAGCTGCTACTGAGAATTTCAAAGAAAACAATTTGCTTGAACTGGGAATTGAACCAAGGACTTCTAGAATAATTATGACACGTTTATATCTCGACCAGTATCATATTCTTTATTCTTTATTGTACACATGAAACAATTTTACAAAACACACTACAGAAAATTTGATGTACAGAGGCGAGCTTAACTCAAGCTTAATTGAGTTTTCTACCAGCAAACCTTTGAGTGATAGAGAGATATGTATATATGTTGAGGAAGAACGAAGTGTACAACATATATATATAATATATATATATAATTAAACAATAAACATACATAAAAATAGTACATTAAATAAAGATAATAATTTATTTAATAGTAAAGGAAAAAATTCAATCGCGGGCAGGATTCGAACCTGCGTCTTCTGGTTTGATATACCAGACGCTCTGACCTCTAAGCCACCGCGAACCCTACCCGCATGATTGAAATTTTGCCTTCACATTCTGAATTTACGTCATAAGGTGACGTTTGGTGACATCTATGAGAGGCAAGTTACCTTACCTCTCAACCGACACGACTTACTTTACAGTCAGTTCAGTGTCGTACGATGCCACCATACCTTTTAACTATCTTTTTGTGATTTTTTGCATTTTCCAAGCTAAGATTATTAAGTTATTTAATAGTAAAGGAAAAAAGATAGTTAAAAGGTATGGTGGCATCGTACGACACTGAACTGACTGTAAAGTAAGTCGTGTCGGTTGAGAGGTAAGGTAACTTGCCTCTCATAGATGTCACCAAATGTCACCTTATGACGTAAATTCAGAATGTGAAGGCAAAATTTCAATCATGCGGGTAGGGTTCGCGGTGGCTTAGAGGTCAGAGCGTCTGGTATATCAAACCAGAAGACGCAGGTTCGAATCCTGCCCGCGATTGAATTTTTTCCTTTACTATTAAATAACTTAATAATCTTAGCATGGAAAATGCAAAAATATCACAAAAATAAAGATAATAATATTAAATATATACAATTTAAACATACATACACTACGTAACTTATGTTGAAAGGAAAAACTCTCTGATTCTTGTCCTGAAAACGTCCAGCGAAGGGCTTTCCCGTAAGGAATGAGGAAGCGAGTTCCAGAGGCGCACAGCACGAATAGTGAAAGATTCATCATAGCGACTAGAGGAGTGAAGAGGAGTGCGACAGCATCATACACGTGCAAACCGTTTTAAAAATACAGAGTATATTCGCCGCTAATATCTAGCTATGCAGACTAAAATATACGGTCATAAATAAACAGCTTATCAATGCAATTTAAGCACATTTATTAACAAGAGCTTAAAGACCCAGTGCAACCGTGCAACAGCACACAACTTGCAAATCACTCTCGCAACACATTAGAGCCGTCGCTCCTCGCTCATAGCCGCTCAGAAACGCACGCAAGAAATGCATTAACATACACAAACACGGAGTAGTAAGCCATGGAGTGCTAAAGTTATACTTGAGGGAAAAGTGACATGATTACTCAATTTATTGCAGTCGAGCAAAAAATTTGGTTTAGTTAGTAGATTAAACCTTCCAGTTTCAAACCCAGATATTTTCTTCTGCATAATATTAAACAAATAAGTTTATGGGGTAATACGAAATTATTAAGCTTTGAAATATTATATACTACCCTTGTGTCGGTATTAGCTACTCTTTTATTAGCCAGCTAGCAGATTGCCGCCTAGGATATATCGAAAAATAATTTTTACGAGTATATTGTAATTTATAATTACAGAGGTTTTCAATTAAAAAAATAATGATAGCGGAACCATGCATTTTACGATGCCAGCGAGCACAGTCGTGGACTGCACAATCGCTTCTCTTGATCTTTCTTCAAAAGGCCATTTCAGACACTGCCCTGCATTGTATCACTCACATATTCTTACAGTATTATGTCTGGACTTCAAAAGAGACCATGATTCTCTGAGTTTGTTTCGGTGTTTCTTCTCAGAGGTCGTCAGCTAGGAAATGCCGACACCATCTAGTACTTAAAAAAAAGACATGTAAAAGCATCCTTGAGAGATCTATTTACAGAAATAAATATCATTTCATTTCATTTCATTTCATTGCTTATCATCAGGCTTGATAACAATCAAATGGTAATCTTATAAAAGATATAAAATAAAATATTATTTTTACGTTAAAAAAATTCATCTGTTTGACCACATTACCAATCACAGATTCACAGGGCGTGCACATTAGCATTCCATTATGTACTCCTCTGTGTACATTGTGTACACGGGAAGTGCATTCACTTGTCACTAATTAATGGATCACGAACACTTGAATACTATTATTGTGGATGGAGGCTTTGGTCTTGATAATTTTTCTCCCTCACGAGGTTAAGTGTCAAAGGGCTTATGAGCTAATGACGTCGTCGATAACGTGAATGCATAAGAAGATTCCTTTACATCACCGGAGTTATAGGAGTGAAAGCAGTATTGTAGTATATTGAAGAGATTTTCTTTGTTTGTTCTTTTCTAAAAGCCGCGGGTGCGTTTAGAAATAGTAACGAAGATGTTTTCAGAACAATAATTATAATGTAGATAGGTATCCGCAAAGTAAGACAATATTATTAGCACTTACGCCTGTTTATTACTTTTGAATTTTTATTGTTCAGTTTTATTTCGCTATACCGATTCAGAAGTCTCAATATAAGTTAAAAATAAATATCATAGCCATAATATTCAACAATAGTCTCAAAACAATTCTAACAATACATCTCTGAAGTCATGCTACCAATGTCTACTTAGCGACAAATTGAGTTTAATTTAAACAACAGTGCTTGAGGGCAGCAAACACATTGCAATCGGGCACAAAATAGTATTTACAGGAGGTCTGAGACTCTCCCGTAGGAGATGTGAATGCTGTTAACAACGTAGTTAGCGCGAAATTTTGTAGGTTTGAAGATATTTAGCTGGTCAAGGAAATAGGTGACGGAATTTGGAAATTAATATGTTTTTTGTAACTACTAAACTACTAGTTACTAAACTTTAATAAGCACATAAGCACATAAGTTCAATCACAATCACAGTCAGTTTAGAATCCGGGTATAAAATCTAATCAGAAGCATTTGATATTTTTGGGAAAACTTGACGTGTAAATTATACTCGACTTCACGAACATTTAATACTAGCTATTGCCCACGGTTTCAATCGCACCCCAAAAGAACTATTTACTAAAAAAAGATTTATTTTTCATTATCATCTTATGATGCAGTCTATCTCCTTGTCTAATTGAAATTGGTTCAGCGGTTTAAGCGTATCATAGTAACAGATAAAGAGTATTAATTTATTATTAAGTATTTGTAAATATTGCCCTGGATTTCTATTCGCATTCAAATAGACTTTATAAGACAAAAGGTAGCCTATGTCCTTCTCCGAATTCAGACAAAGTTACTTTTGCATTTATAATATTAGTTTGGATTATTAAACCGTATTAATAAAATATGACAGCAGTACGTTCCTAATTTCGAAACTCAAACTAACAACAAAATTAAACTACTTAATTCACTCCATTGAAAGAAAATTTTAACATGAAAATCCTCTACAATTCCTCAATGAATTTCAAATAATTTCCACATTCCGACGATGCAATCCTAAGCTCCGTGACGTGTCAATATTTGCCGCTAGGAACACTGCACAAATATTCACAAGACAGACAAAGAAGCTTCGGTTGGTAATTGGCATGCACCGCCTTTGATACAGATGTTTTGGGTTTTACAACTTCATCCCTCGAGTGAGACGAAGCAAATAATGCGGGAAATTAATGCAGTGAGTTTGTTTGAGATAAAATTGAAGATTAGTATTGTAATTTAAGTTTGTAAAATCTACAGAGTGTTTACTATCTCAACCTACAAACTGTTATAATTACAATTGATAAAAAATACTCAGGTTAAAGACAGTGTAGAATAGGTATAGTTCCTCACTGCCATTCAGGAAGGCATCTTGTAAGAGGCGAGAAAATATCTGACTTGCATTCTGGTATCCTTGCGTCGGGGTCTGTCATAAAACACCTTGGTGTGTGTTTTGACTTTTATTTGAGCCAGTTCCCTTCGGTTGCTGCGACGCTGGCAGTCTGTAGTTTATAGGAGCTTCTATGGCTCAGCAACGTATCAGGAACTCCTTGACGTAGCACCTGTTTACACATGGACACTTGTCCATGGGCGGTGACTACTTACCATCAGGTGGCTCATCAGATCGTTTGCCAAATTAACCAATAAAAAAATCAATGGTGACTGATACAAATAATGCAAGCTAGATTATAACTTATTATATTCATCTACAATACTCTTACTACAATACTTTATTGTATTCCTGTGTCTATGGTTAAAGAGTCCGGCGGACCGATTTTTCCTTACAAACGTAATACCGAAATAAATCGTAAATCAAACACAATTTAATCAAATTCTGTTATTATTCGGATTTGGATAGCGTTAATCTAGGTTCCTACGTTACCATTTCATCCAAAATATTTCACTGGAAATAAGTAAGCGAATGCAGGTTTTGATAACATTACCAAGTTTGGAACGACTTTCCGGTCTTTTATTTCCAGTGAAGTAGTAGTAGACGAAAAAGCTCCCTAGGAACCTAGATTAATAGTATCCAAATCCGAATAATAACAGAATTTGATAGAATATTGTCTGGATTACGATTTATTTCGGCATTACGTTTTTGTGGGCAATTCAAGCTCCGCCGGTCAATTATGGATCCTGTCGATTATCTTATCTAGGCTACGTTGTTTAGGATATATTTTCTTAAGGATAATATTTACACTAAATTTCTACAAAATATAAAACGCTAGGTACGCATAGTCTTAATAAACAAAGGAAAACTCGTCACCCTTTCCCTTCTAATTAAAACAACGCTTAAAACTAACAGGCTTTGTTAAACACTAAATACAGACGGCAATCTAAATCGCACAGAAAAATACCTGGGGGCCAGCCAGCCGGTATCAAAGTGGGGATCCACTGTGTATAGGGCACAGATGTCGTAGATAGTGCTTTGCGAGCATTCAGGGTCCAGTTAGCATTCAGAAAGACGCCGCGGGCGGAGGCGCGATAACATCTCTGCAGTGAGCTGTGACAGATGGATACATACGGGCCATACAAATAGAGGACTGAATACTGGAACATCGGTTTGGTGAGACAAATTATGGCTCCGTGTGAAGATTTTAATTGACTCAGTGCTGCAGCCATTTTTATAAACTTTCACGGTGGTAGCTAACAAACATTCCGTGACACGAAAATAGTGTCAAACGCCTTAAAGACTGATGACACGCCTACGTATCAACAAAAAAGGAACACAACATACATGTCTGATAAATAACAACAGTTTTACTATCCTTTATTATTTCAAAAAGTAAATTTAACGATGTTTCAATGAATTTAATTATGACACTACTATTGTGTCACTCTCACCCGCTATACTCGTAGGTGAAAGAAATCCTTGAGAAGCGTATCGTGTCATCCGCACTAAATTTATTGATATAGGTACAAACGGCTACACATCAAGCTATGCTTATCCAGTATAGCTGACCCCGCATTATTATAGGTTTTACGTACAACCAACACCATCAACATAATGGTATCCAAAACTGTCAAATTTCTTCAATCAATTTTTCATTTAATCTGCAAACAATAGAGTTTATTATCCACTAGCTTCCGCCAGCGGCTACGCCCGCTTTATCAACGACCCATGTCACTTCCCAGAACAAAATAATCAAATAATTTTCCCGTTTTTGCAACATTTTTTAATTGTACTCCGCTCCTATTGATCGTAGCGTGATGAAAAGTATCTATAACCTGCCCAGGAGTATGAAGAACAATTGTACCAAGTTTCGTTGAAATCCGTCGAGTGGTTTTTGTTTCTATAACGAACATACAGACAGACAGACAAAAATTTTATTGATTGCATTTTTGGCGTCAGTATCGATCACTAATCACCCGCTGATAGTTATTTTGGAAAAAAAAAATTATGTACAGAATTGACCTCTCTACAGATTTATTATAAGTATAGATAGATATAGAAGAAGAAGAAGATTGGGGAAAATTGACAGTTTCTACTAACTTGATGTGTTGGTGTCCGTACAATGAGAGGTCAAATTCATAGTCATCTGCTCTTCATCCGCATTAACCGTGTGACCATGTACTATCGCTATTCAACCGACATCCTACAAAGGTGAATTGGCGGCGAGCGTGTCAGATTCATTGCGCTCCTACGAACAAGGATGCAAAGATCGCCGCGATACGAACCAGCAATGGACAGGGTGCAAACGATTCCAAAGAATTTATCCACTACACATTGCTTTGTAAGTATCAGGTATTATTGAGTAAGCTTCAATTCTTATCGGAAGATTGGCAGGACGTTATCAAATATCGAAGATCCTTTATTGTGTTGGCCTATTTGCGATATTTATGCAAAGTGAAGGTACTTTAATGCAGGTCTATAGGTATGCTGTCTTTTTTTTGTAAGCGAGTGATTTACCAGAGTTTGATCCATGAGCATAACGTACCACTTTAATGCGAAAATATTCTGATAAAAATCTAGAACTGTCAAGATTGTTTTAGAAGAATAGAAGTAAATATGGGTAGATAGATAGATTCTGACATTTACGCGAATATTATATATCGAAATAACTACTTTTTAAGGATTATCGCGTTATATTGATATCAGTTATTGTCGTTTGGGATCCCTTACCCGTAACCATGAATGCTGTATGTAGGTAAAAGATCCGAAACGTCAGCGATAAAATCCTTAAAAAGTATTTATATTCCAAAGGTAGGTACTTATATATTTTTCTTAATTCACAAAATTTGGTTCTACTTTATGACCACTATTAATCTATAGGTAGTCAGTCTTCTGCCTCTTACTGACTTGCAGAACTAACTACATTTAGGGAGATATATAAATATTTGTACCGTGCCAGGAACAAACCCAAGAGCCTAGACGTAGAATCACCTAGTAACTGCGCAAACCGTCGTTGTATTTAAACAAAATACCCCAGTAAATTTTACATACATCATTCTGCTGTCAATTATATTCAACTGATCGATTCGATCAGCAAGCGATTCAACCTATTCGAGCGATCGCAAAAAGCGGATTCGTTTTACACCTTTGAAATGTCCAATAGCGCTATTGTTTTGACGGCTACCGGAAGCGGAAACAAAGATATGCAAACGCAACTATCGAGTCGTGATGAGTTCCGCTGAAAAAATATTTACAAACGGTTTAAACTGACTAAAATAGCAGTTTTCTGATGAAACAACTGTATTGGATTTTAGTGATTGTTACGGAATTGTCTATTTGTTGATATTGTCATCTAGATTTTTCCGTCTTAAAGATTATTTTATTCTATTATATTAGACTTGATCACCGCTAGACACGGTAAATACTTTGGCCCGAGTCTGCAATTTCAATTATGTCAATAGAATGATTATCCAATGGCGTTGATGACCATTTTGATTCAATAAAATAGCTTATGTAAAGGCCCCAGTTCAATAAATAAAATATGATCACAGGATTTCAATAAAGTTTGTGTTGAGAATAAAATCTCTTACACAAAACAGATATTTGTCTAAATCCGAATGAGACAGTTCGGTTTTTACTAAAACTGTTGGCATTTTCCTATGATGTTGTTCCTCCAGTCCATTAAGTCCAGATTAATACGACAATTACAAAAATAAATAATTGATCTAAATAGTCTTAGGCAAACAAATATAACATAATTACCTCCACGCCTATGTTACTCCCACCCGGTATAATTTTAGGACCTCTGTAATAAGGGACGAGTCTAAAATAAATAAAATAAAATACATTTTTATTTCAAATTACACAAATGCGTAAACTAACAGTAAATTGGAATTCGCCTTTTAAGCAAAGAATTGCTTGTCTTAGAAGACTCTGCTCTTCCAGAAGACGTTATAACAGACTTATGCAATTAAGTAAGTTAGGTAACTGTTTACAAAATAAAAATCAAGAATTTGTTCATTGATCTATTAAAAAATCAACAAGAGAAGGGATTAGTAAATACCTGGCACAAAAATCCATACTCCGATGTCATTGACTGTGATTTTCATACCTAGAAAAACCCAATATCAATTTGTTCAACCAGGAAATAACATCCAGGACCTTTGGCTCGCTTGTGACCATAAGACCAATGATAATAAACACATAATGATTATAAAAATATATCACTATTCACTAACAACAAAATCATTCCACAGGTCAAAGCAACAGCGCCGAAAATGGACCGCAATGGATACTTTTTTTACGTGACATCAACGGCGAAGAAAAAGAAAATCAACTTGATGCAACCAAAGCCTCCTCGAGTGGCGTTCGCAGAGGAAAAGCGTCGGCCAGGGGTGGCTGAGAGAGTGTATACTAGCTACATCAGTGTGGCACCGTCTGCCACTGAGAACGGACGTGGGGATTCCATGACGCAGCGAGGCCCGTCGCCCGCGCCACGCGCGCGTTTGTACACGCAACTGGAAAGTTATCAGCCGCGGTATCATACGATTCGTGATAACAGTGATAAGAGAGTGGAGAGTGAGTGTAGGAGGCGGAAGGAGAAGAGGATTGTTGGATACCCGCAGCCGCAACCGATTTTAAGGTAAGTGACGATTTTTATCCAAATTCAAGAAAAGAGGAGGTTCTCAGTTCTGACGTTTATATTTTTTTTTATGTATGTTTGGGCATAATTAGTTTATAGATTGGTATCCTTAGTTATTTTTAAAGCTACCCTACTTTTTGTAACATAATAAATTATACTAATTACGAATATAGATTAGGTATGATAACAAGATTTCGCGTAAGTAGGTACCAACTTACATATTTTTTTCACATTTCACACTTGAAGATCCTATGAACATAAATTAAAATATGAAAAAATTTAGGAAGAGATTATCTACATCCGATGTTTTCCGTGTGGCACAAGTGAGGGATGTTTGATAAATAGTTTTGGGGTGAAAATTAGAAAATTAATTGTTTCCTTGTACGTAGGTTTGTAGCCAAAAAAATTAATTAGGCAATGTTTGTCCACGGGCATAATTAAAAATATAAATTATTATTTATCGAGTACATTAGGAATAGGTCGAACTGCCGCATTAGTCTAGTGGTCTTAAGAAAGGGTGCTATGCTAGAGATCCTGGGTTCGATTGCAGGTCGGCAGGCAGGTCGAGCAAAGTTTTATTGGGTTTTTCTATGAAATTCTCAGTAGCTGTTCGGAATTCATTTGTGCCCGATTGGCATGGGACCTAAACTAACTAAACTGTGGGTGTACATTAATATAACTCTGCTTAACCCTTCGGGGAATGTTATGTGTTTAGAAATAGGTAATCTAGATTTCAAACATACCCCTTTCTATTAAATTGGATAGAGCGCTATTAGTGATGAGTATACCAACAAAATATGACAGGTTATCTTGTAATTTCTCTATTGGTTGCAAATGGTGGCTTGTAGGTCTAGAATGCTTTATTTTATGAAGATCTTTTTTGTGGGAATGTTTTAAAGTATTGACTGATATTTTTTTTATACCACTAAGGTGGCAAACCAGCATACAGCCCGCCTTCTGGTAAGCGGTTACCGTAGCCTATGGACTCTTGCAACACCAGGGGTATCACTCGCGCGTTGCCGAGCCTGTAAATAGTAGGAATAGTTGGGCTGGCAGCATAGGAGACCATAGCGTGATGCTTATCCTATCTGCCAACACAAGCCTCCTAGCGGAGCTCTGGCGACCTTGCTCACCGTAAGGAACACAACTATTTTGGCTTACGATTTTCTGCAAGATGGAGGAGATAAACTTCTCCAGTCGGGCAAATTATTTATTTATAACATAACATACTATCACGCCTGTACTCCCCGAAGGGCCAGGCAGAGATATACTTACTAAGTAATGTATACCTACAGTTCGCTGGTATGATTAGGTCCCTTTAAATAGGGGGCGAGCATATTGACATTATGTGCATAAAACTAATCCAAGCTGCTACTGAAAATTTCATAGAAAAACCTAATAAAACTTCCCCTGACCCAGTAATCGAACCCTGTACCTCTAACGCAACAGTCGCATTTACGACCACCAGACTAATGCAGTTTACAAATAGGTCAAAACAAAACATCTCACTTGAATTGACAGATTGACAGTGCTTTCATTAATTTTCGTAAAATTTAACAGAAGACAGAGTTACAAACATTCTAAAAATAAATACAAATGAATTACCTAGGAAAAGTAGAAAGAAACCTTTTTAAACTCTCTTCGCTAACTTCGCAGTTAAATAAATAAAGTTATCTAAAAATTACATACAGATCGTCGACTTATAAGGTTGTAAGCAAAACAGTTTACAGGGAAGTTCATGAAACTTTCACAAAAGATGTTTATCGAACCTCCTTTGTTAAACTTCGTAAAAGCTACAACTTTTTAACCTTTTTCAAGTTTCGAACTCTTTTCATAGTTTTTCTTATTATTGCTTCATATTCTATAGTGTCGGGACTTTTTTGTCGGGATCTTTTCTTCACGGAGACCTTTATTGTTTTGGGTCAGAATGGAATACGTTTTTTTAAAAATTTGATTTATCGTTTCAACTAAAAATATGAAATAATAGGGGCCGATTTTTCCCATCCCCAATTAGCTTTAAGGAATACAATTGATGTTTGATAGATTTTGTATAGAAAAAATGTCGAAAATTAGAATTTAACATATCATCACGCCTGTATTCCCCGAAGGGTTAGGCAGAGGTGTACTTAATGTACACCCACAGTTCACCATGTTTAGGTCCCATGTTATAGGTGGCGAGCCTATAGCCATTATCCGGGCACAAATCCAGACTCCAAGCAGCTAATGAGAATTTCATAGAAAAACCCAATAACGCTCGACCTGGGGATCGAACCCAGGACCTCTAGTGTAGCAGTCGCACTTGGGACCACTAGACTAATGAGGCAGTCAATTAGAATTTATTCGTCAAATAAAGTTATCTAGCGATGAAAAAATCGGCCCTAAAGAGAATTTGAAAAAAAAGTGCATATTGTAGTCTGAAAGTGACAAAAATGGATAAAGAAACGAGATAATTCATAGTCCTTGACTTAGTATTAACGGCAATGGCTCATTCTTACAACTTCAAAATAACACTATAATACCAGGTAAAACGGTACTAAAACCCATAATTATAAATCGGATAGCTTATTTCATAACCATTTCATTGATCTATATATATATATACTTATATATAGATATCATTGAAACCTATAGAGCTACGATGCGCAATTTCTGAGATATCGAAGTTTTAGTGAACGCGGATAAATCGCACGATTTCGGCCGGACGCACAGGTACAGGAACTGATATAGTGACGCAGCTGAGGCGTTCCATCGGAAAGGTTAACTTTTCGATACCATGCATTAACCTGGACGGTGAAGGAAAACCAGCTGACGACCTTTTTATCTGAAATCTATCAATTCACACTAGGCCGGCGGCGACGCGATGAACTATAATAGCCCAGGAGAGCTAGTCATTATGGTGGATGATGAAAAATCCCAAAAAACGTTCAATAAACGTAGGCCTTGATAGGTATTATTCCAGCTAGTAATTAAAACATTTTATGACTGAATTTTTACGACTGAATTTCTCTGTCGAGACGTGGGAACTAGATAAAAACGTGGGATCTGTCTGTGAATCTCCACGCGAAAGTTCATGGCAACAAGTCTTTGAAATATTTCTCATATTACGTTTAACTACACTCAAGCATGTATTTCTCAAAGGATAAGCAGAGGACACGTATGTGTAAGTAGTATATCCACAGTCCGCTAGTACTATGTTCGATCGATAAACTTCGAGCAGCTACTGAGAATTTGATACATAAATTTGTATTTGGCTTTTCAATTAGAAAATAAACACAGGTCCTGGAATTATTTTCAATACAGATGCCAGGATTAAAAAAAAATTGGGGATTACTTAAGGGTCCTACGGAGCGTGAATTGCCCACAAAAATGTAATACCGAAATAAATCGTAATCCAGACAATATTCTATCAAATTATGTTATCATTCGGATTTAGATACTATTAATCTAGGTTCCTAAAGTCCTATTTCGTCTGCTACTACTTCACTGAAAATAAAAGACCGGAAAATCGTTCCAAACTTGGTAAAGTTATCAAAAATTGCATTCGCTTACAATTGTGAGTATTTTGGACGAAATGGTAGAGTAACCTAGATTAACGGTATCAGAATCCGAATATTAACAGAATTTGAGCAAATTGTGTTTGAATTACGATTTATTTCGGTATTACGTTTGTGAGAGAAAATCGGACCGCCGGACTCTTAATGTAAGCTCTTTTATGTACCTACGCCACTTACGTACGCACTTATTTACGTATTCTCCGAGGCACAGTGGGGTCTCGATGGGTCACACATCCATCGACTAACCGGGGCAAGTAGATCTTAACCTTGCAGAATAATTGATAAGTGCCGTTATTAGCCACGAGCCCTTCTCTCAAGCTAACAACCTACAGTCCAAATCTATCCATTCAAATCATACAGTTAATCCCCACATTCCTTTTACAGTCTCATGAATCGTTACCAACACGGATTATTCACTAATAAGTGATCGGTCGTAATTGAGACCGGTAGCGGTCCCGTCATGGGGTCTCCATAGAAGGCATGCTTTTTATAATCCTCTTTACCATATGGGGTGATGGTATGGTGGTATTAATTTACAGTAATGTATGATGTAGCAATAGGTAGGCATTTTATTTGAATTATAATTTTATTATAATTTTACTGAGCCTCACTAACCCATAAAATGTATTTATATGAAACTACAGCCTACGCTATAAAGAAGTAATAATTCTTACTACATAATACATATTATAGGTACTAACTACATTACTAGAAGCTGGTAATATTCTGCTGCTTCTGCGATGCTGGCAACTCTGTCTGTCCGTTTCATACGTTTTCACACTTAAGGGTCCGGCGGAGCTTGAATTGCCTACAAAAACGTAATATCAAAATAATCGTAATCGTAATCCAAACAATATTGTTTCAAATTGTGTTATTATTCGGATTCGGATACCATTAATCTAGGTTTCGATCGTACCATTTCGTCTACTACTACTTCACTGGAATTAAACGACTGAAATATCGTTCCAAACTTGGTAAAGTTATGAAGAATTGCATTCGCTTACATTTATTTCCATTGAAGTATTTTGGACCAAATTGTAAAGTAGGAACCTAGATTCATGGTATCCGAATCCGAATAATAACATAATTTGATTAAATTGTGTTTGAATTACGATTTATTTTGGTATTACGTTTGTGTGGGAAATTCGGTCTGCCGGACACTTAACTGCTGAACCAATTTTGATGAATTTTGGTAGATAAATAGATTGAGCCTTGAAGAAGAACCTAAGCTATATTTTACCTCAATAAGTTCTATCGGATGTGAGTGAAACCACAGAAACAACTAATGGTAATATGTAATACGTCTGACAATGTTTACCGGTTTTTTTTTCCTTCGGAATTTTGGTGTGTGTCCTAATAATGGTAATAGGCTTACCCTCTATTACAAGTGACCAAAAATGCGAACTATAGATGTAGATCAGTACTCCCCTGCCGAATCCTTTGAGGATATGGCCATGATGTTAAATATTTTTTAAGAAACTCCCGTAGAAACATGTTATTGTTATGCCCGGCTTTGACTCCGAATTCACAAATTGAGTTAAGGGTGCTTGTGATTCTACTCGTATATGACGAAGATTTTCCTAACGTGTTTGTCTGTTGTACTATGAAAAGTTTGATAAGAGTTTATCGAATTTGTATGTCACTGAGGTAGAATTATTATGTCAATGTGATTTACGACGTTATCGCCATTGATTAAGTTATATTTAACATTAACACCATTACTTAAAACAGTTACGTGTTACTATAAGTTGTCTTGTCACCGGTTACTTTAAAAACCTTGCAAACGCATGGTTTTTATAAACCTTCCCAAGCATGCACACAACTACTTACCAAAGCTTCATCGCAATAGGATGTATGGTTTAGCAATGGATAGAGGACAAACAAACATACATTATTTTTTATTTATATACTTACAAGACTGGTACAGCTTTAGCTACATTACCTTTTCTTGAAACAAGTCATAGGTGTCACTTATGTTTCGAGTCGAGTTTAAGTCCAAGATTATTCCCATTCAAAGTTATTATCACTTAGAAAACATCGTGAGGAAGTCTGCTTGCTTATGAGACTTTCTCGACAGCGCTTTTTTTTAAAAACGTTGCCCCACACTAGGATTTTCTCCTGTGTCGTGGGTGCGTTTACAAACACAAATTCTCACATACACAAACACCCGGTTTGAAATCGTCCAACCCGCATTATATTAACAAGGTGGACTATTGTCTAACGCTAACCCGTCTAATTCCGATAAATACAAGACCCATGCTTTGTGTACTAAAAAAGTAGGATAATTATACTAATTAGGTAGAAGATGTCCTACTTCGGTTGTCCAAATCTATGTTGCAATTGAGTTACAAAGTGTACACATGGCGACAATTGATGATCTATACAGTTTGCCCTTTATACCACCCGTATTCTGTCGCCACAGCGGTGATTATTATAGTGCACCTTGACGAGTGCTGTCGTGTGTACCAACTTCAAAAATTTCGCATATATATACTACATTCATGATAGTGATTTAATTACTGCGCGCGCATTATATGAATTACAATTTTCCATACTTGACCTGCTTTCTGGCTTCAGAGCTTTAACTCTGCATGTTACAATTGAGTCCTCACTAAGCTCTTTGATAACTTTAACAAAGGAAAGATACTGTTTGGTTGTGACGTAAACGCTAGTACAACAGCTAAAACAGACACTCTAACAGTTGAACAGAACCATGATGTTACTGAACTTGTACAAAACAAACTTATTGCTGCAATAAAGCCTTTGGGTGTATTAAAATAAGGTCCAATGGATTGCTGTTGGTAAAGAAAAATAGATGGTAGAGACGGGACCAAGCGAGCTGTCAAGAAAAATTGAATGAAAACATTGAGAGTGATTGACGAAATGCCGAAGACGAATGTTTTGATGGATTTTTTTGAGTTACGCCTCGCGCCTAGCAAATTGAATGTCGTTTTGTTTTTTAGCAGTTGCCGGGAGAATTCGCCTCATATTGGAATGACATTTAGTGGATTTTTTGAATGAATTAGCGTTGGTATGAGCTGAATATAAACCGTGAGGTGTATATGGAATTTTCCGTGGTTATATATAAGTACGCTTCGTGGTTAGCGTTAAACCCAGTAAATATTATAAATGTAAATGAGAGTTTTTTTGTTTGTTACTTAATCAAGATAAAACGGCTGAACGAATTTGGAGAAAATTTTACACACAGATAGTTTATAACCTGGACACATAAGATACATTTTATCCAGGTTAGACTCAATTCAGAAGTCCACGCAGAGAAAATCGCTGGCAGAGGTCTAGTATGTCATAGGAGGATAAACTGGGAGTAGGAATGGGGGCAAAACAATGTGTTTCAATTAAAACCATTGATAACCAATCAATCTGCGAGGCATTTTACTAAAACCTACTGACGGTTACTCGCGTGTTTGATAGGTACTTGCTGATTATGTTGTATTATGGCAACCTGTGTTCGATTGTAATTAAATTTATACCAAACTATGTCAACAATATTATTTACTTTTTAAAATGCATCATATATTTTGCTTTCTACATTATCAAAATTACATCAGGGTCATATTATTTAGGGCCGATTTTTCCATTCCCAGATAATTTATCGGAGGAATAAATTCGAATTTTAGACAGTTTTTCTATACAAAATCTGCCCAACGTCAATTTTATTCCTCAGTTAAAATTTATCTGGCGATGGAATAATCGGCCCTTAGTCAAATATTAATAACTTCTATGTAAACATATAGAAAAGCTATAAAACCTACTTTACTAGAGTTTGGCTGTTGTTTTAACATAAAATGCATTAGTTTTACGGTCAGTAACAACGTTCGTGACTTCAAACCTCGGGTGTAAAGAGATGTCAGGTTTTTTACCTTTCATGTTAATTATGAACTATTATTAACACCTAGACGCTAGTGAACTAAGGTAATATTTAAATTTCACGTCTGAAATAAAGGTACTTGAAAATAATAAGTTTCATGTAATTTATTACGTGGGAGAGCCATGCTTCGGCACGAATGGGCCGGCTCGACCGGAGTGATACCACGGCCTCACAGAAAACCGGCTTTAAACAACGCTTACGTTGTGTTTCGCCGAGTGGGTGAGGTTACCGGAGGCCCAATCCTCTTTTAAAAGGTCGGCAACGCATTTGTGACTCCTCTGGTGTTGCGGGTGTCCATGGGCGGCGGTAATCGCTTACCATCAGGTGATCCATCTGCTCGTTTGCCCTACTATCCGTTATCCTACGTGGATCAGATTCCTATATCCAAGTTTTTTAGCCATCTTGCGGCAGAATTTTACATATTTGTGGACTTCTGACTCTCCACCGGGAAAACAGCGGAGTGAGCATTCGTTTACCACAAGGGAAAGTGTCTGGTCAGGTGCCCCGCAATCGCACTGTGGTAACTCTCTTAATCCCCATTTATGGAGGTGGTGGTTCATAAATGGTGATTAAAAGAGTCATCAGTAGTCATCTGTACATAATTGCATAGCACCGGCAATGCATCAACATGTTCTCTGGTGTTGAAGATGTCTATGCATGGCGATGACTACTAATTATCAGGTGGCTCCTGTGCTCATTTGCCAACATAAAAAAATAATTATTTGATATAAATTTCCAAAGTTTTATTCGATAAAACTAAAACCAGGAAACTGGTTGCATTTTAGTACACATTTGCCTAACCTCTCGGGGAATATAAGCGTGATATATATATTCAAAACCTGTGTAGTCCCTTTCGTTAGCTGGGCTCCTTTGAGATACTGTTCCATTGATTATTATTATATAAAACGTCTTCAGAATAATAGAATATTATGTAAAAGCTATCTAGTGAGTTCCGCGTCTTTGAGTCAGATGTTATACCTGGTAATTCTGCGGATAATGTTCCATGTTCTTACAAAACAAGCGGAGTATTATGTCGGCGTATATAATCATATAATGGTTATATTCATGTTATTTTTCAACTTCTTTAATTTTCTTGTGGTAAGATAAAAGTTCCTTTCTGCTCACTCGGAAAAAATGCGTATGATAAAAACAGTTTTGTATTTTTTAATGATTTTTGAAGTAAATTTTATACCTATATTAGTATTAAACTTAACATAATAGGATAAGTAATAATTACGCTAATTAACCGATTTGAAAGGTAAACTGCGCTTGCTGCTTTCAGTCTGTGAATGGGTGACTATTGTTATCTGTGCCTCGGAGAGTTCGTAAAGGTATCGGGCCTAGCTGTTGGTGCATGACGTTTGGTGCATGAGCACCAAACAATAATTGGTGATAGCGATTGCCGTGTGTGTGAGAGCTAGAGTCCGAAAGGGTATTATAATTAATTAGGTATGTGTCTTAATCCTAAATCCTTTTCATCAGAAAAAACTACAAAGATATTGAAGTAAATAATAAAATCAATAAATGTTTATTCCATGAAACAAAATCATAAAAGTTCATTGCCCTATGAATAGATACTTTTAAGCAAAGGTTGAACTAACAAGGCTAAATCTTTTGGATACATTTAATATTTCTTTCAAAATCTCTTCACTTCCACCCAACTCACCGTGTTTACCGCCAAAGGAGATTCTCAATCTCCATTGTGCCCCCACCCTTACGTGCCTATATCATAATGGCTCACATTCCCATCTCCTTTCAAAGGTTTTCCATCGAAATTAAGAAAGTTTAATGAATTGTGACGTCCAATTTTTTTCGGCTTTTTAGAGATTTCCCTGTGTGTATTCCGGTTGTTGTTGAAAGGAAAGCTTGTGGTTGCAAATATTTTAGATTTATTAGAGAGTTTTATGAATTCCGGACCGCTTTGAGTTTTTCCTGAGGGATGGTCAATGAAATACATTTTTATAGTTATACAGTAACATTTAAAATCTGCCTAAGCGATTGAATACAGTACATTTAAAAAAAAAAACTTAACATACCATCACGCCCGAAGGGTTAGGCAGAGGCGTACTAATGTACACCCACAGTTCGCCTGGTATGTTTAGGTCCCATGTAATAGGGGGCGAGCCTATTGCATCCAGACTCCGAGCTGCTACTAAGAATTTCATAGAAAAAATCTATAACATTTTGCTCGACCTGGGGATCGAACCCGGGACCTCTAGCGTAACAGTCGCGCTTGGGACCACTAGACTAATGAGGCAGTCATAGTTAGACTGGATAGACTAGTGAGTATAATTTCACTTATTTAAAAAAAAAGTGAAATTATATAAAATACCTTTGTATAGCAAGTGGTTGATCATAGCGGTGTGTAGCAACCGGGCGATTCATTATCACATGATTTCTTTTATACCTTGACCTTTACTTTCATGGGGCTAGTGGGAAATGCAATCGAATCAAACCCAAGACCTCACTCATGAGACGTGAAACAATAAATAACATATTAAGTCAAATCGTACTCTAATGCACAAAATTTATACCTACTTATTGGTAATAAAGTTCAATTTATTACAGATAAAGAGTGGCTCACTTATAATATCGTAAATCGTTCATAATCATACCACGAGTGTCGATTTATGAAGTCACCCGCGGAGGTCGCTTTACATAATTCTTGGTTTTGGAAACATACGGGTGAATGCTGTGGGAGCGGGCCCGATAGCAAAATATGTTAATAACATAATACAATTTGAATACTATACTGGCCATTATCCCATAACATCGGACCTAAACATACCGGCGAACTGAAGGTGCACATTGACTAACCCTTCATGGATGATGTATGTAAAAAATATGAATACCATTTTTTATTTTTTAACTATAGGTGATAGTTCCTATGTAGCAGACAAGCCTATTGCCATTAACTGGATAGACACCCAAACTTCGGGCTGCTACTAAGAATTTCTTAATAGAAAAACCTAACACTTTACTTGAAACATAAAACGCTATCCTAATTAATTGCTGTATTTATGGGCCTGATTAATTAACTTTTTTCTTAAAAGAACATTTAACTTAACATTTCAAAATTAATAGGTTGAATGTCTCTTGAACTACGTGATCAGCACTACTCAACATTATAATTATTATATCCTAATTAATTATCCATTCCATTCATATTCATAATGCATTCCAGAACTTAATCACTGATTCGCAATTGGCATACATTAACTGGGAAATTTAATGCTCTGTTGAAGGTTATAATTATGACGCGGATTGAATACATTTAATTGATTGAGTCTTATTTGAAACCAGGCTTTTTACGAAGTGCAGATACCGGGATTACCGGTCCAAAGAAAGGGTAATAAAGCCAGTCTATAATATTACTATGCAAGTGAGACTTAACAACTAATATTTCGAGAAATGTTTCCAACTAGCTGTTGCTCGCGGATTGACTTGCATTACTTATGATTCTTTGAGATATAAAAACGAAAGCTTAAATAAATTGAAATGAAACTACTATTTACGGATTTTATCGCGTTATATTGATATTTGATTCCCATCATGGTCACATTGTGCTTGGAACCCCATTATAGATTCCACTAAATCAAAATCCAAGCCCAAAACTGCAAGACCGAAGGATACGGTGAGCTCGTTCTGCGTGAATCGGATCGCCAATAATAATTAACAAGAACGTAAGGTAGCTGTTAGTAATTGCAACATTAAGACGTCCAACAACTTAGTCTACCCGTGACCAAGGTTGCTGTAAAGGATCCGAAACGTCGGGAATTACACAATATCAATATAACCCGACAACGAAAAAATCAAACTGAAAAGAATAAAACAAGAAAAATTCCTACGTTAACGAACAATGATGTCCAGTTTATAGTCGTGGTCGCATGCAATCTACGAACATACCGTATGGACGCTTCTAACGAGTTTTAAGTCCCGTGCTGGTCCCGAAATCGCTTTCGTATGCTTTCACACAAAAGGTTCAACAAGAAGACAATTTCGCCGTCGGGTCGTCGTTGTAAATTTCCCGTAATAATATGTTCAAGTGACGTTCGGCTACCTTTCCCGAAGTCGTGATTTCTTTGTAAAGCCTTCCAAAATTTATGAAAGTGACTGTCATATTATACGTCGGACGGTTAATAAAATACAAAAGGGGCTTATGGTAATGTGTCATTTTTAAAAAATGATCCCGTAATGTTCTGTAGTAATCGTTTGGGTATTAATAACGGTATTTTGAGACACGTTTTGTATTGACTATGGATAATTTATGACTCGTACAAAGTTTTTGTGCAATCATTCTTTTTTGGAATCTTTTACGTATTATGTCGTTATATCTTTTATGTTTTATAAAATACTCGCAGTTGCCAATAGTTTCACTCGACACTCAAAAGACGGTCTAGATTATATGATACAATGATGTTACGCAAATAATATATGTACATATATATTTTACCACATCTAACCAAGCATGAATTTGGCTACAAATTCCAGAAAAATTCACGAGGAATCTAAAGTAAAATTACCAAAATGTAACCTAAAGGCTAATCAGCGCCCACAAATTCGTTAGCCTTTAATAAAATAGATAATCCGGCTAAGGTCCGTAAAGTAATTAAAAAAGTTTAATTGCATGTTATAAGACAGGCTTCGTTCGCTGAATTTCGTTTAACTAAAGCGCTGTATCATTGAGGCTTTTAGAGTAAGATATTTTTAGATGTGTCGGTATTATTTCTACAAACCATTATTCAGTATATTATTTCTTAGTATTTCCCGTAGTGTTGAGGCAGAGGTGTATTAATGTATAGTCACTATATATCATCGCTATTTTAGGTCCGATGTAAGGGGCTAGCCTATTGTAATTAACTGGGCGAAAATCCAAATTCCTAACTGCTACTAAGATATTTATAGAAAAACCCAATAATACTTTGCTCGACCTAAGAATCCAACTCTAAAGTAGAAGCCGCGCTAATGAGCAGTAAAAACTTTCGATAAATCATAGGTTTAAAACTGCTAAGAATTCTAATTATCACATAATTGCATGTAAAGAAAGAAAAAAATATATTCCTACAGCATAACACGACAACATAAGAAAAACGAAGATTAATATAGGTAATTAAAAATAATAATGGAAACGAATCCTGCCAAATTTCCAAAGTATGTACAAAGCTTCGAAATAAAAAAAAAAAAAAAAAAATTTTAGCATCATAATTATTATCTAGAATTCTAGACTTACCATTTCCCCTAAATCTATTACATCACGCACGTATATCACGTAATAGAATAACTAATGTAAATACCATTGAATAGAGCATCAATTAATTAGCTCGTCTATTCACGTTCGCTGATTGACACGACAATGTCCGAGCTGGACACCTGATAGGAATCGATATGCCGGTAGTAATCGATTCTGAACGACGGACATGCACGCTTCCTGCGACTTCTCAAAGGATTGAGTGGTGAGGTTGGATATATCGATTATTGATAGTGCGTTGATATTTATCGATTAGTTACTCGTGTTATTCATATTGCGAAGGCGTCTGCTTGGCCGCCAAATTGAAATGTCAATTGTTTTTTCACAATTTGTAGATCTGCATAAAGTTTTAGATTCACGACAGTAGGTACCTTATAACGATATTACACTACAATAATAAAAGTTCTCTAGTGGAAACCACGCACTGGAAAGCGCAGCGTGGGACGACCTCCAACGAGATGGACGGACGACCTGGTAAAGGCCGCTGGGAGTCGTTGGATGCAGGTGGCATATAACCGGTCTTTTGGTGTGACCTTTGTTCAGCAGTGGAGTTCCATTGGCTAATATGATGATGATAACTATAATAATAATAATAACTGAGTACTAAGTTGTCTAAATTGTGAATTTTGGCAGTTGACACAGTTTTTAGCAAATTTTTGAATGATAAAAATTTTTCGCAATAGTTTTGGTTCACAGTTGTTAATATTGTATAGTTGATTGAGTGACCACTTTAAACGCGTCGCCAAATGTGCAGACATATCTGAGAATAAATTGTTTAAATTGAATTTTAGAAATACACACACGGCAGTCTTCGTCATTCCGACTCAAACAAATACGCTCGTGTTTATTCATCCCGACTCTAAGATTACCCGAACGACCAAGTTTTATTGGGTCCTAGTTCGTCGTCCCCAGTTCAACCTACTTCGGGACTGTACCCCATGACATACAAACGAAAAGCCATACATTTTTAATGCTGATTCGACGTAACATGTTTTATGGAAATTTGCCACAAACGGAATAGATGAGTGGTTTTATGGATTTAGAATATTCCTTCAAGAGATTTTTCACTACGTCACTGGCCTCAAAGGGCTTTAATATCGAGTGTGACTGTTTTTGTTTCCCTCAATTATCTTCAAAGTTTCAAAATAGTTTTATTTCATGTAAGTAAACCAATGTTTTTAAAGCTTATTACTGAAAATAATCTCATGAATTAATGTTAACTACTCATAAATAGTACTGCAATGCTTAAAAATAATATAATCATTTGAAGTCCATATCCATACTAATAGGTATACGTAATATGTTTATCTATACTATATCATAATGTTATTATAAAGAGAAAACATTTATGTTTGTAATTAATAAATTCAAAGACTACTGGACCGATTTAAAAAAAACTTACTAACAGAATGCTACCTTATCGCTAAGGAACATATAAGCTTTATTGTATAGCGAGTTAAACTAACTATTAAATTAGGCATTACCCTGACTGTAATCCAAATTCTGGACTTTTCAAAAATTCTTTGCTACTGATCTGTGAATCGATTTCTATAACTATTTGTAGCCACAAGACTAACATATTTTCTTTACATGTTTTATAGGTAAACGCCATAAAAAAGTAATTAATAAATCCAGATCTGCGAATGATTTGTTAAAGGAACCTTTCAACAAAAAGTTCCCATCACAAGTGAAACCTAGCGATAAATCAACGGAAAAAAGCAGGGACGAGAAACAGACAAGTAATGGCTTTCAGTCTGAGGTGAAGGTCGTCTTTGATGACTTGCATTTTGCTTTCTTTAATTATGACGATACTTAGTAGTTAGTGAAATTTTAGTAGATTTTATTTAGAATTTTTAGAATTTTATTTAGACAAAATTATACAATAAATTACCAAAGGATATTAAGAGTCCGGCGGATCGAATTTCTCTTCCAAACGTAATGCCGAAATAAATCGTAATTCAAACACAATTTAATTAAATTTTGTTATTATTCGGATTCCGATACCGTTAATCTAAGTTCCTACTCTACCATTTCGTCCAAAATATTTCACTGGAAATAAATGTAAGCGAATGCAATTTTTGATATCTTGACCAAGTTTGGAACGATTTTCCGGTCTTTTATTTCCAGTGAAGTAGTAGTAGACGGAATACTACCGTAGGAACCTAGATTAACGGTATCCAAATCCGAATAATAACATAATTTGATAGAATATTGTCTGGATTACGATTTATTTCGGTATTACCTTTTTGTGGGCAATTCAAGCTCCACCGGGCCCTTAGAGGCATAAATTCTTTTCTTTATACAAAAAATCACTAACTAACCACATTTTAAAAGATTGTTCTTAAATTATTTTTTGTACCCTGAATGTACCTGGATGTGCCTGAATCTCCTTGAAATAAGAAATTCAGATACCTATTGCTGTGTGTATGTTTTATATTCAGCATTTAGTTTTCTCAATGAGTGAATGTATATTCTTGTGAGAAATAAACTTCTTAAACCATATTATTTAATCTGTGCATAGGGCCATAGTTAAGTAGGTACCAACCTTAAAAAACTGCAGAGTTCTTTTTTGGATTTGTTATCATTAGATTTTTGTTTTCTAGCAATCAATCGAAAAGGAATGGGATCGATTGTTTAGGGTTCTAATAAAATAGTAAAAAATACCAATTAAACACATACCAATTTAAACCAAACAGTGCATGGCTTGATTGAATCAGTTTTTATTGTGTCTCACAGGCAGGCAAAAGCTCTCTCAAAAAAACATGTAGGGTTCACCCCGATATGGCTGACATCATAATACCGATACCAATCTACGCATACCACAGACATAAACGCAACACAATCATCGACGCTGGGGGGTTAAAGTATATCAAAGTACATACATATAATGCTCCCATCAGACTTCAAAGGTTCTGCACTCGCTTAATGAGAGCACTTCGTGGCTTGGCGGTAAATTAAAAATATTTTCAAATTGCAACACAGTGTTGTAGGATTGGAATACCGAAACCTGGTACGTGAGAAAAGTAAATTATTTCTTTGTGATATTTTTCTTAACGGGGACTAAGAAGGTAACCAGTTTGATTCTGTGTACTTTTGAAATCTATCTTTACTTACTATATGAACATGCAACTAACTGGACACAGGAAAAAATATCCAAGTGCTCCAAATAATTACCTATAAACATTTGTTTCATTTGTTTTTTTTTTGTTGCATTTATTCAACCTTAAATATTTTTATTACACACCATTAAATGAAATTTAAAAACAATAATAATATAAATATATAATAAATACTCTTAAATATACGTATCTACTCTCAAATTTATATAAAATTTCTAACGACCATGTTTGTCGTAGCATAACATAAGTTTGTTTGTTACGACACGCGACGGTTTGTACGGAATTTATTCGGATTTTATTTTAGCAAAGGCGGCATGTAAGCCGCGTTTAATTGCGAAAGTTATTTTTTTATTCTGATTTTTGGTAGTAGAAGTATTAACGCGTGGGTTTATTTTAATGGGTTATGTAGGTGCCTGCTTATTTTTAGGCAAATTCGCTTGGTGAAAAGAAAATCCCTTTGAATTCTGTTTTTATTTCTTACTTCTTTATTATATATTGGTTTCAGTTGTATTTTTACGTGTCAATTACTATTATTCTTCATGTATACTCGTCAAGAATGTTATAAAATCAATATATAACATTCAAAATCTTGATATTTGTGTACAAGTATCAAGATTTTGAATGAGATTTTATTATCAGATTCCATAAGCGAAGTTGCCACCGTGCAGTATTATATTATCTGTGGCCGTGTTTCGCCATAGTGACAACGGTGGCAACACTGGACCGCCCGTCAAAATTAACATCAAAAATACCCGTCATACTTCAAAGTCAAAGTCAAAGTCAAAATGTTTTATTTCAATTAGACCACTAAATAGGTACTTTTGAAAAGTCAAAACTACTGAACAAACTCCGTATTTTATTAACTAAAACTAAATAACTATAAACAACTAAAGTTGAGGTGTTTTATTGTCATAATCTTCACTTCATAATTATTTCAATAGATTTCACCAGGAATCAAGATTGAAATATTTATGATCAAAGTAATAATAGAAACAAAATTCTGCGTCAAAGTTAGGTTTACCAAGTCGCTTTTCAAATAAGGATAAGATTAAGATTAAATTTGATACAAAGTCTTTCAAATCGAAGGTACTTCAACCCACTTAAACCTCAATATATTGACAGAGAGCTCTCAAATTCATCTCAAATTCGTCTCAAACTTCAGTTTATCTTCTGAATAGCAAAGTAAATGGGTAGAGCCATAATTATAAGAGTTTTTCTTTGAAAATGGTAGACTCTCGCTATTGAAGGTGGATCAAGTCGAAATAACAAATGGTGGGGGTGAAATCCTTCTCACGTGCCGTCGTGGGAGTTAATTCCATCGGTTTTCCCAATAAAACTTGGCTAATACACTTTTGTTCGAGCGGTAGGTTTGTGTGCTAGTAATACACGAACAGTTTCTCGGCTGTTGTCAACTCCATTATTGTATTCTGCATGTTTGTATTTTAGTGATCTTATTGAGAGGAGTTATTCGAGTTGGTTGAATTTTATCATGTTTTTTATTGTTAACTGCCTCATTAGTCTAGTAATCCCAAGCGCGTCTGCTACGTTAGAGGTCCTGAGATCGATGCCCAGGTCAAGCAGTGTTATTAGGTATAAAACCTAATAACACTGCTTGACCTGGGCTAGATTTCTCAATAGTAGCTCGGTGTATGGATTTGTGCCCGATTAATAGCAATAGGCTCGCATGGGACGGAAACAAACCGGCAAACTGTGGGTGCACATTAGTATATCTCTGCCTAACCGTTCGGGGAATCCTGGCATAATGATATGTTATCAATTGTCTAATGGTGAAGTAAAATTGTCAGATTTCGTAGATAAAACTGTCAAAAATCAAGCAATGATTATGGATTTTAAGAATAATTTTAAATCATTCTTCACATCACATCTGCCTTATAAGTACTTCTGCAATTTAAGTTTCACTTTAAACTTCGAAACTAATTAATTTTCCAGTTATTTCAAGCAGGTTATTCGGTAACACAACTGGATTCCTGAGAACAATGTATTTAGCGCTAGAATTTGAGTTACGTTGATGAATTTCGTAATAACTCAAGATATTTCAGGAGCCAGACATCGCTCACATTTTAGACATTTTGTAGGTTTTATAGGGATAAAATTGGCCTTCGATTCGTCTAAGCATTTTTCAGTAAAATTATTTCAAAATGTAAAGGTTTATGTTTAACTAACCACCAGATCTAATAAAATGTTACGACAAAAAATCACTTTTTATTGCCAAAAATAGTAAATGCTGATCATTTACTATTTTTTTTATTCTAACCTAATCTAACCTAATATTACATATATATTATTTATATTATATACATATAATTATATAGATATTTATGTATTTTATAAATACAGTAGGTACATTATTTAATTTTAATATATATTATGCATGTTTCTATCTACCATTTATACACACCACCGCCCATTATTCTTTTTCCTATAGCATTTTTGTCCATCCAATGGTTGTCTGTAAGAAATTGCTTTTAGCAATAAGACCGCCAATTGTTCTACTAAACATGTTTGTTTATGAATCTGATTCTATGTTTTTCATAATCTTTTTGGTGTACAATAAAGAGTATTCTATCTATCTATCTATCTATCTAAACCTATTTTTTGGTGACCATTTATCCATTTTGGTGATGAATTTACTAAATTTGGTTTTAATTTATCCCCAAATGTAAACTTTTTAACTATTTCTTGTTACAAAAACTGGTAAGACAATGTTCTTTTTTACACAAATCGTGTTAGAGCCATAACTTACAACTATGTGTAGATTTACAGAATTTGCTACCTACTCTGTCTATCTGTTCTGAATGCGAGGACACCTTAATAGTTTCAATGTGTAATACCCGAACTTAACAATTAAGGTAGGTGTACCATCAGTTTAGTAGGCCCTGAAATGCAAATAATATGATATTATATGGTTAATAGGTATTTTTAAATGGGCTATCCTTGATAGATAGATGAAGGTGATCGATGAGGCTTGATTTCCTCCTACGCTGACGTCGGTCGAGCGGACCGTCAGTGGCGTAGGTATGTAATAGAAAATCTGCGCCGGACGTCAGCATCACTTTGCAGTGTCTCATAGAACATTGTGTCATATATACGTTCGACCGACGTCAGCGACCGATGTCAGCGTAGGAGAAAATCAAGCCATAGTTGAAATAAAAGGCTAGGGCATGGTGAGATGTTTTTCCCCAACGTCAAAGGTAAATTGAGGTATTGGACGTCTTAATGTGAAAATGAAAACCTACCCGTGACCGTGGATGCTGTAGGTAAAGGATCCGAAACGTCAGAAATGAAATAAATAATATCAGTACAACGCGATAAAATCCAAAAAAAAAACTGTTTTGTTTCAATTATGAAAAAAAATTAAACATTTTAAAAATCCATTTAGATCTAACAGGCTGTCGAAAACATTAAAACTTTATAACGTTATACATAAATTACTGTAATTTTATACTCTCAAGTTTAACATACACGCGTCGTACTTAATAAAACACACACACGTACAAACTCCATTCTACTTAGTAACGACTTAGACTTAACTTTTGTATTATATAAGTATTAAGAACAAAAGCTTCGAATTCGCATACTTTTCCAATTATTTTACTTTGTATCAAGATCGGATTTTCTTTGTACAGGAGACTACATAAACAGCCCTAAATTAAACATAACATACGATCAAGCTTGTATTCCCTGAAGGGTTAGGCAGAGGTGTACTAATGTACATTCAGAGTTCCCTATGTGTCCCATGTGATAAGCGGTAAGCAAATAGCCACCGGGAACAAAATATCCTGCTACCGAAAATTTTATAGAAAACCCAATAACACTTTGTTCGATCTAGGAATCGAATCCAGAACCTCTAGCATGGCAGTCGCACTAAAGATGACGAAGAATAGGGTTGCAAATAATCCCCACACCGAATGGTTATAGTTATAGCAGGCTATACTTGCTTGTTCTGACCTACTCAAATGTTCTTCTAGAGTTAAGTGCTCTCGATAAACTTCGCAGACTATTGCGTAGTCTGGATTGTTTTATTACATTAACCTTGAGACTTCTGTTATGTAGTAGTTATTATTTTATATAAAAACACATTCTCTATTTTGTAGACTATATAATTACATAATATATTATGTACTATCACGCCGAAGGATTACGCGGAGATAGTAGGTATATAGTCCGCCATGTTTAGGTCCTATAATGATTTTGAATTATTAGCTATTTTATTATTTATTTATTTTTGTTATATATAATTATTAGTTAGTTAAAGCATCTTGATTTGGTAAACGAGGTTGTAGACATGTGGGGATGAATACGGCGATCATTGTACCTATCGTTGTATCAGTTAATGGTTTAATAGCCAAGAGCCTCGACCGACACCTAAAGATTGGGTGGCTGGATCAAGGGCTTGATACAGAAAGTAGTACTTCTGGACGTTAAGAGGAGGTTTCTCTCTCTGAGGCCCTGACCACCGGTAGCTTGGACCCTGCTCCCGATACCGGTAGGCTACTACTTTTTAATGTTTTACTATTTAAAAAAAAAGTATATAAATAAGTAAAATTAATAAATGAATTGAATAATAATAACGCATGCTAAACATTGCCAAAGATATATCTATTTCAGGCAGTTCGAACCTCCGTCTCTACGGTTAAAAGCTTTGGTTTTTAGGATGCGAGTAAAACATCGGTTTCACACCTGTAAGTACACCTTTACCTAGCCTTCCGGGGAATACGTAACATAATAATTTTATGATTTTAGAATTTTAATTTCAATGAATTATTTAATCTAATTTAATCTTAATTGTATTTTAACATAATTATGATCCTTAATGGGTTGAAATAAATGAATTTTGAATTTGAATTTGAATTTGAATACGTAGGCGTGATTATGTAGGTATGTTATTTATGTAAACATTATTGGCACATATTTGATGATAACACACGTATACAAGTAGATAGTTGTCTGATGTAATCCTTTAGTTATCTCTAGAGACCACAGTATAATTATTTTAATTAATCTGATATTACCGCATATTCTAGGCTAGTTACTAAATAGGTATCTCACATAACTAGCTCACTAGTCACGTACCTAAACCGTATGTTCTAGTTACACAATGACTACGACTGCATGCATGTCGTCGGCTGTGACTGGTCTACTCATAGCAACTGTGGTTCTTTCCTCAAAAGATCATTTCAGACATTGCCTTGCATTGTAACACTTTCATAATTGATACTAATAGGTATGTCTGAACTTTAAAAGATTCCATGATTCTCTTCTCTTTAAAATTTTCTCTCAAGTAGGAAATGCTAAAAAAAAAACTTACCGGACATAAATTTAAACTCGAATTAGAAATCTTGACCTCACGCTGCGTGACCTCCGCGTAGCCGCAGTTGCGACCACTAAATCATTGAGACAGTTATAAGTATGTTAGTTACACTTCCAAGTAATATCGAAGACTTTATACTAAGACATAAATACTGTAAGCTTTCTGTTCATCAGCTGAACAAAAGAGATAGATAAGCAGATAACAGTTCCCCGTCAGTCTGTTCGTCACTATCTTGATACCCAATATTGATGCATACACACATACATACACTCATACCCTTTTCCCATAGGTGTAGGCAGAAACTACAGAACGCCACTTGCTACGATTTTTTATACCTCTTTTGATACATCCAAATTCATATATCTTGTCAAACTCGCGCCGGTTGCGAGTACTACGCATCTGACCTTTTTGTAGAATCCCACCGATAAGGTCGGTGTATGTCTTTCTAGGGCGTCGACTAACATTCGATTTATAAATCCCATTCGTTAATCACCTTTCATCCATTCTCTCGACATGTTAAAACCATCCCAACATATTTTTCTCAATTCGTGTTACTACATCATTTTTTAAGCCGTAACGTTGCCTTATTACCAAAGATCGGAATAGGTAGAGCTATTTTTGGTACTTGTGGTTTGATGTAATAATATGGACATGGTCGGTAGGCAAAGAGTGTCCAGCATTCTCGCTATTGTTTCCACAAGCTGTGTTTTGCATCCTGCTAGGACGGCAACAACGTGCGTGTGCGCATTGAACTTTTGCAACTTCGGACATCCGATGTTGTTAATGTAAGTTTGGCAACGTCGCGTGTGCAATGGTTTACTTAAAACAAACTATTACATTTTTCTGTTTCCTACATTAATTTATTTTTAAAATCCCGGGATTGTAGTCGAAATCCCGGGGTATGACCATATTAACATATATGTTTGCCGTCAATTAACCAAAATAGCTCTACCTATTCCGATCACTGCTTATTACACTATTATTTTCTCAATCTATCATTCCCAATGTTCAAGCTCAAAAATTTGCAATACTACAACCAATTACAACTGATCGCAGACATATTAATCAGAGAGCGTCATAAACAAAATATGCGTCATGAAATATCGTTGGACGAACAACGAACAAAAAACCAATGGAGCCGCGCGGCCAATTTGTTGATTTATCGTCGCTAAAACTCGAAAACATCTGTCGCCGAAAAAGTTGCGTTACGGCCTGTTAATTGTACCTTACTCCTTATTCGCGTGTGGTTAAGTTCCATTAGAAGGGTACAGAAGATATTTTATGTTTGGTTGTGTTCTTTTCTCTCTGTTAGTAAACTATTGGGCAGGTTTACAATTGTAATCATGTTTAATTTTGAAGTCTAATTCTGGGTTCTAAATGCAATTAGCTGTCATTCTACTAATTCTGGTCAATGAATGTTCAAAACTTTAGTTTCGAAATAATCTCAGTCACAAATATTACCTTCAGGCGAATTTTCATTTACAAGTTTATGAGAATAGTTACCTTAAAAGAAATACAAATGGACACTGATACTAGATCAGCTTACATAACATACATACATGAACCAAAACCCCCATAATTATAATTTTACTTACTAGAATTGGCCTTCTATTCTGTAAAAGTCATCCTTACTATTAGTCTAAATCAAATCCAGCATCTAGAGAATTACTAAGTGCCAAATAAACTCTACTGTAATATGCAGTAGACGCAATTTAACTGTGCCTCGTCTCTGAAGTTGTACAGAAGTTACTCAGTACAGAAGACGTTCGGGGTAATAAATATTTCTCATTCGTGATTATTTTGTTTGATATCCCTTTTATCTCGACTGTAACTTAATAATTATCGAGAGAAGCATAGTTACTCGCCGAAAAAATCGCGACTCCCATCTCACTGGCCTTGCTTGATAAAGAAAGTCAGAACTCTGGTCGTAAGGTCATTAACCCCATGAATACGAGGACTCAAACAAATGACAACCACAATATCCAACATTTCAAAATACAGACTTGACAAAACGCAAAACAATAATGGGACAACTCAACAATGCTAAGATTTCACGCTCAATAAAGAACAGGAAAACTTCACAATAAATCAGAGAAAGGTCGAATATGGCCCCACTTGGGAAACGGGGAAATGATTTTTTTTCTATTTTTTATAGAAAAATGGTAATTTAGAGTTCCAGTTCCACGAGTGACATTGGATTTTTAAAAGGTTTTCGAAATATCAGCTGTTTCATAAAAAATAAAAATTTACTCGATGGATGCATGAAACAGCTGTTTGTCCTCTACCTTCTCCACTGCCTTACATCGTAAAATTTTCTCGAAGTCATTATAATATATCTGTTATCCGGAAAATATCCAATAATACTGTTCAACCTAGGATTAGAACTCAGGACTATCAAAGTAGTTATATTATGTACATCTATACACATAAAATGCTTTATCCTGAATGATTGACTGACGGATCAACGCACAGCCTAAACCGCTGATGGTAGAGGCCTGAAACTTGGAGGGTGTGTTCTTTGTGTGACGTAGGCATCCGATAAGAAAGGATTTTTGGAAATTCATCCCCTAAGGTGGTGAAAAGGGGGGTGAATGTTTGTATGAAATTCTGTAATTTTTTAGCGGGTGAAACCGCGGGGAACAGCTAATAAAGTTATAGAAACACTTAGGTCATTTACTAGGTGAACTATTTATTTGATTACTTTTTAGTAAAGGAAAAAATTCAATCACGGGCAGGATTCGAACCTGCGTCTTCTGGTTTGATATACCAGACGCTCTGACCTCTAAGCCACCGCGAACCCTACCCGCATGATTGAAATTTTGCCTTCACATTCTGAATTTACGTCATAAGGTGACGTTGGGGACATCTATGAGAGGTAAGGTACCTTACTTCTCAACCGACACGACTTACTTTACAGTTAGTTCAGTGTCGTACGATGCCACCTTACCTTTTAACTATCTTTTTGTGATTTTTTGGCATTTTTTGGCAATCATGCGGGTAGGGTTCGCGGTGGCTTAGAGGTCAGAGCGTCTGGTATATCAAACCAGAAGACGCAGGTTCGAATCCTGCCCGCGATTGAATTTTTTCCTTTACTAAAAAATAACTTAATAATCTTAGCATGGAAAATGCCAAAAAATCACAAAAAGATATTTATTTGATTTTAATAAGGTTAATTTAAAAAACCTGTCAGCGCATTATCTGTAATTTCAAATCAATTTGCGTCTATAGATAAATACTTCGAATTCAGTTCATGCGTCAGTTGATTGCGTTATAACAGTTTTAATCAAAATAGTTTGAATTTCAATTAAATTACTGACCGCATTAATGAGTGAAGGGTATTTTAAAATTAAATATTGCCCAATTTTGGCTTGCGCGGTATTGGTTGGGTTAAGCCAATATATTGGATTTCCATACGATTCATGTTATTAAATGATAAGTTGTCAATTTAAATATATTATCTTGTTTTATTCAGTAGCTTTCAACAGCCTCATTAGTCTAGTTATCCTAAGCGCCACTGCTACGCTAGAGGTCTTCAGTTTGATTCCCAGGTAAAGCGGAGTATTATTATTGGATTTTCTATTGAATTCTCAGTAGCACCTTTGAAGCGTTTGAATTTGATGGCAATGATTTGATGATGATGGATGATGGCGTTTGTCGTAACAGCAGAGCAATCGGCTTCTGCAGCACGGGTTGTGGGTTCCATCCCCACATAGAGTAAATATTTGTATGATCCACAGGTAGTTGCTTCAGGTCTGGGTGTTTGTGTATGTGACAAATATTTAAAAGCTCCCACGATACTGTAGAAAATATATTTTTAAAAACATTGTCGTTTGCCCCACACTAGGATTGTCGTTTTTTCGCCCCTATTCTATGGGAAATTACCATGCTGGCAAACTGTAGGTGTTCATCAGTACACATTGGCTATCTCTTCCGGAAATACAAGCGTGATGTTTTGCCAATAATTTCTTTTTTATATCTTTGCTTCTCCTTTAAGCGTTTCATCTGCATTAGCTTACACAATAACGTTTTTGCCGTCCTTTCCTATATATTTTTGCTAAGCACCCAAATGTTCAGATTTGCTTACACGCACGGTTCTGTGTGTGTGTGTGTATTTCAACGCAAACGCGATTAACGCGTCTATGAAAGAAGGGTATTGTGTGATAATAGCTTTATTTGCAATAGTTTTCCAAGACTACTACTGGATTTATGCAACCGACAGTACAGTCATATCACGGATCCAATCTTACCAAACGACTTCGCATGAGCCTTCACTAAACTCAAACTCACTCAAACTTCCCCAGATTACACTTGCTTAATAACTAGGGATATTTCTGGAATATTCTTCATTTAAAACGTGAAGCTAGTTGTACAGATTACTTGGCGGTTTTTTTTTTCTTTTTAAAACTCGACGGCAACTTCGACTCTTTCATAGTACTTGCATTTGAGGTTAGGTCTTGAATGTCTAAAGCTAGTAGCTGCCATAAAATTAAATCTCAATAGAATAGTAAGTAGGTGATATTTACTATTTCATTCAGAGTTAATTTCTTAGATGGTTAGCGCAATAAACAGTTATACTGTAGTGTAGCTTAATGTATTGTAAATAAGATAAAATATTGAAATAAAACTACTTTTTACGGATTTTATCGCGTTGCATTGATATTATTTGATTCCCGACGTTTTGGATCCTTTAGAGCATCCATTCATACACGGCGGTGCATGTAAAACACCGCCGTTTCAAGAAGTCAGCAGTTTGTGAACATACTCTAGACAAGGCCCAGCACTACATCAGATTTGATAAACCACAAGTCCTCGCAAAAAAAAACCGATTCCTTCCCAGGATGATCCGTGAGGCTATGAAATTAAAAAAACATCCAAATTTCAATAGAGAAGAGGGCTGGGTCTTACCACCTGCTTGGAACCCCATTATAGATTCCATAAAATCAAAATCCAAGCCCAAAACTGCAAGACTGAAGGATACAGTGAGCTCGTTCTGCGTGAATCGGATCGGCAATAATTAACAAAAATGTAAGGTAGCTGTTAGTAATTGTAACATTAAGACGTCCAACAACTTAGTCTACCCTTGACCATGGATCCATAATTTGGCAGAAACAGGACGACAGTTTTGTTACCATTCCCTCAAACTACAATAGTAATCTAGGATATTCTTTAGTTGACTTTATGTCAATTAACAATCTTTCTCAATTAAATAATATCTTAAATCAGGATGACAGAATACTAGACTTAGTATTATGCAACATACCAAATTGTTATGTAGAAAGTGCTCCCCAATTATTAAGTAGACTAGATCGAAAACATCCTCCATTACTTTTAAACGTGTACTTTGATAATATTAATTATTTTCGTCCTGCACCCAGAATTGATTTTAACTTTTTTAGGGATGACTATAAAAATACCGTAATTGAGCTAAAGAATATCGATTGGATGCAGGTTTTCAGCAACGTTGATGATGTGAACGTTATGGTATCTAAATTTTACGAAATACTTAATGACCTTATAGTTAAATTCATTCCTAAACGGGTGGCAAAAAAATCTAAATACCCACCGTGGTTTAGCTTCACCCTCATTAAATTACTATCGGAAAAAAATAAACTCAGATTAAGATATAAAAAATTTAAAAATCCCATTGACAGATATGAATTTGAACTCTCGAGAGACCATTGCAATCAATTACTACATAAAAACCTTAGCGAATATAAAACAAGAATAGAATTAAACATCTCAAAAAATCCTAAACAATTTTGGCGATATATTAAAGATAAACGAAAAGGTCGCACTTCGATTCCTTCTTCAGTGCATTTAAATGATAAATTCGCCTCGTGCGGTGCTCAAATTGCAGATATCTTTGCCACGCATTTTTCCTCTGTCTATAATGGTCGAAACTTTGTTACGATGCCCGAAGAAAACTCTACTAATAACATTCATAATTATATTTCCAAACTCAATTGTACCGAAAAAGATATTTGCAAAAAGATAAAAACCCTTGACATATTTAAAAGTGCTGGACCTGATAACATTCCCCCGGTTTTCATTAAGCGATGCTTAACTGCCCTTTCATTACCGTTAAGTATTATATTCAACCACTCGTTGAAATCAGGAGAATTTCCTAAAGAATGGAAAAAGGCCAGAATTGTTCCTGTGTTCAAGAAAGGTGACAACTCAGATGTTAAAAATTACCGCCCTATTTCTATTCTTAACTGTTTCTCTAAGATATTTGAGTCTCTTGTGTGTCCCGCTATAACTTTACATGCCAAACCACATATTTCATCGCACCAGCATGGATTCATGCAAGGTCGATCTACTGAAACAAATTTGGTAACATATCTAAATGACATGTCACGTAATCTTGATGATGGACATCAAGTTGACGCAATTTACACCGATTTTAGTAGTGCTTTCGATAAAGTTAACCATTACTCGTTAGTTAAGAAAATAGAATTAATTGGAATAGGTGGCACTTTACTGCGTTGGCTTACATCTTACTTATCTAATAGGTCCCAGTTAGTTGCTGTAGGAGGATTTGAGTCTCGATCTTACTATGCTAACTCAGGAGTTCCACAAGGATCCCATCTAGGACCCATACTCTTTCTCATATTTGTTAACGATCTCAAATCTTGTATCCATAATTGCAAATTCTCCTTCTACGCGGACGATCTTAAGATCTATAAAACCATAGAGACACTCGATGATACGAGTCTTTTACAGAACGATTTGAACCGTATTACTCACTGGTGTAATAACAATGGTATGAACCTAAATATCACTAAATGTCACCAAATATCATTCACTAGAAAAAAGAATCCAATTACAATTGCATACACACTTAATGGTACAAAACTTGAATCTGTAAACGAAATTAGAGACCTTGGAATAACCATAGATAATAAACTGCAGTTTATCCCTCACATTAATATTATAGTTAAAAAAGCCGCCCAAATGCTCGGCTTTCTCAAACGTAACACTGTCAGTTTTAAGCGTCCTCAAACAAAATTACTTCTATACCAATCACTGGTTAGGAGCAACTTAGAATACGCAAGTACAGCGTGGAGCCCATCTTACGCTGTTCACTCACAGCGTATAGAGCGTATTCAACGATCGTTCACACGTTCCTTAGCGTTTAGTACTCGCGGTATATCACATAGATGCCCCTACAACCAGAGATTATCTTTCTTTAAAATAACAACTCTGCATGATCGGCGAACATTGCTTGGTATATTATTTATTCATAAACTCCTTAATGGTAAAATTGATGACAGCCACCTTTTGGCTCAGATTCCGCTAACAGTTCCCCGAAAAATACCTCGCAAATCCCTTACTAAAACTTTTTGTCCTTCATTCTGTCGAACCAACATTGGTGCACATGGTCCCTTAAATCGAATCCTCAATCAATATAACATGCTTAATCAAAAATTGAACTCCAGTTTAGATATATTTCATGACTCCTTGGCTGGCATTAGGAAAAAAGTATTAGATACAAGTTTAAATCTCAACAGCGATACGACTCAACCTCGTTAATTTATCAAAGCCCGTCTAAGTTTAAATTTTGTTTTTACTGTAATGCTTATTTTCTGTATTGTGATTGCTAAATGCTAATTGTTTATTTTTATATTACTTTAATTTGAATCTTTTAATTATGTTTGTTTATCTTTAATTGAAAATGTTATGTATACCTATAATTAGTATTATATATAAGAAACTATGCCCTTGTTCATAGACCTTTATAATGATTGTATATATTTACTGTTGGTGTACTCAATAAATAAATAAATAAATAAATAAATAAATGGATGCTGTAAAGGATCCGAAACGTCGGGAATCAAATAATATCAATACAACGCGATAAAATTCGTAAAAAGTAGTTTTATTTCAATGTCTAATATTCGCGTAAGTGTCAGAAACCAGTAAGATAAAATATTTATCAATAGTACTAAAATGATATACCTGATACAACAACAACAAGCAATGACACAACAGTGATGGTTGATGATGATGAAAAAAAATTTAAACTTCTGTGTCAATAAAAAAGTAAAAAATCAAAAATTAAATCTGTAATCCATACTCCCTACCCTTTTTGTTAATTTATTACACCTAAACCGCTGAACCAATTTGGATGAATTTAGGTATAGAGTTAGATTATTTTGGAGAAGGACATGGGTTAACATTTATCTTCAAAAAATCCATTGTGATGCGAGTGAAACTGCGGGCAGCAGCAAGTCACTTATAGAAGTAAATAAAAATGGAGAAAGTAAATAACAATGAAATTATAAGTGCATATTCATGGAAGTACTTATGCGAAAATAATGTGCGAATGAGTTAATGCGTGATATAAGGTCGGATTCTCACATTGTCCATCAAATTTACAAAACAATTACTGATGCCAACTTCAAGTTCCCACTTAGCTGAGTAAACACTTCACCAGAACGATATATAAAACGTGGACTATAAACCAAATTAAACATTTATTTATCTAGAATGTTCATACCCTAGGGGTATAATGAATAAAAGGTAATATTTTATTCATTGGAACACAGGTCAAGTTCGTAGCGCGTTCAGATCAGACGCTGCTATATGTCAGACGGGACGTCCCGTATATATTATTCTATGAGGGTAATTTGTCTGAGAACAATGAAAGATTTTTCGCTTAGAGCCAAGGGCAATGTCGGTAAATAGCCAAGTCGACTCTTGGACTATACTGAGTTTGCCACAATTTATGAGATAGATGCAACTTGCATTTTGTAGAATACATTGTACTTATGATTAAAAATGGCAGCTATATATGAATTGTGAAAATCTTATGGTCTTAAAATGCATGCCAATGATTATTTTAATGTGTGGTAGGAAAACCATAATTCATTAATGGTGTAATGGCTTTGAGCTCCAGCAGTAAAAGTTGAGGAAATGTTACATAATCGATAAAGGTAATAGTAATCGTGTAAGTACAAGTCCTAAATCGAATAATGAGGAATCATGCAACTAATCTCGACTTCCCGTAAGTGCGTATAAAACAGTTCCCATACAGTTTTAATATAATTTATTGCACACTTCCTTGCAAATTAAATTATAAGTAGATGGTAATAGAAAGCACGTAATTACACGCTACGGTCCGCCCTCCTGTAACTTAAACCGCATCACTAGTGAAGAGCTTACACGGTTATGCTCAGATAGCATCGAGGTATCTCTCCTAATCGTCCATTGTGAGCGGATAACGATCGCTCCTCCCGACGCGAGCCGGGCCACAATAGACTATGCCTTTCCCACGAGGTGTCCCATCACTCATGTGTGCTTTCTAATGATTGCAGGGAATCGTTTTGTCTCTTGTAAACAACAGATTATAATCATCGTCATCAGAGTCGTCACGCATGTGATTCTTGATGAGGTCGTCCAGATATAATAGATTCATAAGACAAGGGCTATGAGAATTTAACAAAGGGAGCGTATAAATAAATATCGATATCTGGTAACGTTGTAGTCTTTGCACAACGCTTATCGAGATGGACGGGCTGTAAAAGATGAAAAGGTGACGGAAGGTGGGCTGGAGACAACGTAAAAATTGAAAACGTGAAAAACTGGCTAAGAGGCTAAACACCAAACACAAAAGACAAGGTTTACCATGGAATATTAATTCTTTTTCTGTGAGGTTAACTACGAGAATAAAAAGAAGAACGATGTAAGGATCATAATCTTCTGTCGTAATCATTGTTTCAAATTTGATTCTCTATTGTTACCCGAATAAGAGTCTTAATTAAAATCATAATGACATAGACTGCCCAGATCTTTTATCCAGTTTTTATTACAACGTTCCATGCAAGACTCGATTTAATCCATTTTCACCGATTCGTGTACCATTTGTTTCTTCCAATTAGATTTCGCGTGCAAGCAGCAATTTTAATAGACTTTGCAGAATCATTTTGATCTCTCTCATAATAAGTGTAGTTTCGGCACAGACATAAGCCTTGATTTTTTTACGGAAACAAATAATTTCATTATACTTAAATTTAAGTTCCTTCCCTGCTGTCCAGTGTCCATCGATCTGTTCTTTTATTGTTTGTAATTTTCTCAAAAATAATGTTTATACATGAAGACTTGTAATTGTTTGTCTGTATACTTTACTGTTTCTAGTCTATTATGTATAGCGGTAAGACTTTCATAAAATAAAATAAGGTTAGATTCGCTTCGACTTTGGTTTCTTTAATCATTTCTCGGTATGCACACAGCCGTTAGAAATGCCCGTGTGTGGACAATTTAATGCTAGTGTTTACGTGTATGCACCCAATAAAAGTAGCCTTTACTGAGCTAGAATCCTCAGCAACAGACGCCTTAAAAACCCTAGAGTGCTCTAGTTGTTACAAGACATCTAGAATAGTAAAAATGTCATAGCAAGGAAACCGTGCTGTCGTAAAGAAGCGCGCGTTTTAGTCATAAATTTGAAACGTGTGCAAGTGTCCAGTGAAAGGCATTTGTCATGGCGTGTACTGGTACGGAGACATTGTGCCAAACATTTCTACTGTGAGGAATAGAAAATTCTGACGTATTTTTGTATCGATAGAGCATTTTCTGGGAAGTGAATATAGCAAGTTCTCAACTCGAGCGATTCAGAAAATAACCTGTTGTTTCAGAGATGAAGCAAAAATTGCAATCTTGATAAAAAGAATTATGTATCTGTATTTATGTAATGATCAGGATTACATAATTCTTATTCTATACAATAGAATAGCTATTCTATTGGCTACACTTCAAATTGGAACAACTGACTCATTATTATTAGCCAAAATTAACAGCTGAATTCTACCACCTATTTTTTTTAATTGTTTATATTTCACGTATCTATTAAAAATAAAGGAATGTTTTCTTTCAGTGAAATTTGCTAACATCGATATTTGGCGAACTTTCCTTCCAGAGCACGTCCACGTGTATATTATGCTAGACTACCTGTAATATTATTTATTCTGTGGCTAGACTTCAATTTTGCAAAAGATCTGACTAAGCAACTTTATATCTACATCTCCCGAAACCTAGTCTTGTACATATATTATAATTTGCAACCCGTGCGCAGTTTTTCTTGCGTAAGTTTTCCGAACTTTTGTGGAGGATTTAATTCATACAAACCTTGCCATCACAATAACGAACACAACAAAAAAAATATTATCCAATTTGGTATAGTCCGTCATGTTTAATTATATATGTAGATAGTTATATAAGTAACAATACTATTATTCTTACCCTGGGAGAGCCATGCTTCGGCACGAATGGGTCGGCTCGACCGGAATGATACCACGGCCTCACAGAAAACCGGCGTGAAAACTGTAGTAGTGAGTAAGGATACCGGAGGCCCAAACCTTTAAAAGGCCGGCAATGTACTTGTGACTCCTCTGGGTTGCAAGTGTCCATGGCCGGCAGTAATCGCTTACCATTCGGCGACCTGTCTGCTCGTTTGCCCCCAATCCCATAAAAAAAACTAAAATAACATATCACCGGTATAAACTTATGTTTAGCAAATAAATGATTGTGATAAAAAATCTACCTACGAAATAGTTTTTAAAGCTTTATCCTCGAAACAAGATGTCTATATAGCAAAATAAACAAAAAAAAAAATTGAGGGAAATAGTTTGGTCCGGCTAAGTCAATATTTGGTGTAATTAGAAAGCCACTGTCTAGTCTATTGGAAAAAGGATATTGGAGAAACATCCTATATTTTTTATTTGGATAGCTTCTGTTGGCTCCATTATTTCAGGTTCTTCCTTTTTTCTGCCAGTAATATTGCTTTCATTATAATTACATTAACTGACTTAAGAAAAGGGGGATTCTCGTTCGTCAATGTTTTCTTTATATACATAGATAGGTATGCTCGCACATTACTGTAATGTTTATGATCCGTTTTTGTCAATTTTATTTTTTCACTGGTCTAATATGCAGAGCCCCGGAAAAACTAAAAGTTGCACTCTTATTAAGTCCGAAGTTAAACAGGAAAAATTACTCATTAAAATTTTCCTGCGTATGAATAACTACAGTACAACTAACTCACTAAAGCAACTACTACATTATTACCATCGACCAACGCAATAGCGAGATTGAAACTGAAATTGAACTGAACTGACCCATATAAGGCTTGTTTCACGCACTGAATTATATAGTGGTTCAATGTTGGCTTTTACGTTGCAATAGCTTTCAGCGGATTATTGCACTTGTTCCTTCATAAGCGTGTTTTTATCGGCGTTACAACTCCTGGAGGCTTTCGCGGCCTGATTAGCTTTGAGAATGCTACACACCTTAACATTTTTTATAGCCTCTTATGTGCCTTCAAACTGCGAGATTGGCCACGTCACCCGCATGTATCCGCACAGGTGGGCGAAGCTAGCTAGTGAGTACCACGCAACGCTATTCATGGATGAGGTCGGCCTAGAAAACGTCAAGATGATTTCGACTGCATTTTGCCAACGTGGTATGAAGAAGCCCAAGGTAGAAAATGGGGGACTGAGACAGAAGAAACCTCACCATTGCAGAGGAATGAAACCTCGCTGCCGTAACCCCAACAATAAGTGGAGACACCCGTGTGGTTTTAGTCGGTAGGTTACCCACTTTGCTCCACCCAAATTGGGTCCAACATGCCCCGTCGCCTTTCCCGGGCGACGGAAGTCCATGAGGATTTCTACACGCAAAGAAGGCCTTTCCCCACCGTAACGGACAAAAAACTGTGATTGAGTTTTCTCCCAGAATGAAAATGGTGGTCTAGTATCTTCAATCACCTTTAAAAACTTTACGAATATAGTAGATAAAACATAATTATACTATACATAACTGTACATATATATACTATACATATTATATTCTAATGAATGAGCTATTTTAAATAAAATTCTACTTTTACTTAAACTTAACTTGAGATGGTTTGGACATGTTGAAAGAATGAATGAAAGACGAATAACGAAAGGAATTTATAAGGCGAATGTCAGCGGCAGCGCCGGTAGAGGTCGCCCTAGAAGGACATACGCCGATCTTATTGGCGAAATCCTTCAAAAAGGTCAGGTCTACGCACCTGCAACTCGCAACCGGCGTGTATGTATGAGAAGATGTATGAATGTGGAAGAAGCAAAAGAAGTATGCAAGAATCGTAGCAAGTGGCAGTCTATAGTTTCTGCCTTCCCCTGTGGGAGAAAGGCGTGAGTGTATGTATGTATGTATGTATGTCTACTTTTACGTGAAACGAAAAATTTATTCCAAACCTAGTTTACTCTAGAATACAATTGAGCAATTCTTCTAAAGGTAGCAATTTTTTAAAATTTACTTTTAAAATAAATGAGTCCGATGGGACCTTTGTTACAGAAATACAAGTTTTCATAGTGGTACAATGTTAAAAGACTACATAAATATTTTCACAAAACGTGCTTGACTAAAATATTCCAATGTAACAAGCGGTTGTAAAACAGGAGCAATGCAAATTCAGTTTTGAATAAAAGAAGAAGACAGTGTCTTTTGTATGTTCCTACAAGATTGTTTTCGTAAATAATTTTATTGCTATTGATTGATGAATGACATGAGAAAATTTCTATGAGGCTGCGACATCCATACATCCTCACATCAATGTTCGTTTTGTTTTTTACTCTTTCACGACACCTTAGCAAAATTTATAGATTTTAAATAGCCAAAAAGACTGCCTCATTAGTCTAGTGGTCCCAAGCGCGACTGCTACGCTAGAGGTCCTGGGTTCGATCCCCAGGTCGAGCAAAGTGTTATTGGGTTTTTCTATGAAATTCTCCTATTGCATGGGACTTAAATATACCGGCGAACTGTGGGTTTACATTAGTACGCCTTTGCCTAACCCTTCAGGGAATACAGGCGTGATGGTATGTTATGTAAAGACAATATTTTGTCTTTTTTAAAAAGAAATATACTGTATTTTGAGGAAGGCTTCAAGATAGTCTAAAAAAGCAAATTTCTTATTAATAACTGAAGCAACTTGGTGTCCAATTCTTTTTCAGCTAATTTACCTGAGTAGTGCATTCCTATTACAAGTCAAGTCTTGCTTGCGAAGCCTCAAGTTCTTGCAAGGCCTCAACCTCAGTCCGCGAAGCTAATCTCAGTGCCACCGCGGGGCATGCTCCAGTCTGTTTAGGTATTAATACTGCTTGCTATCTGAATAGAACACTTGAATTTTGCCGAGGACTTGAATTAAAATGGCCTAGAATTTTTCTGGAGTTTCTGGGTTTTGCTATTTTGTACTGTAGCGCGAGCGGGTTGAATTTTTCATGATACTGTTGATTTTGTTGCTATTGTAAATGGAATAGTTTATTAGCTTTGTCTGGATAGAAGTGTTCTATCAATATTTAAAGGTATTCAGTATTTATAGATATTTTTTCCATTTCTCATCTATTTTTATATACCTATCTATATTATCAGCGCCAATTTCCAATGTTACTTTACTCATCTATAAAGGCATGTGTTGAGTTTAATGAAAATCAATCTGCATATTTACCGCAAATAGTCTAGAGACTCATCAATAAAATTATTCAATACTCAAGCCTCTTCATTCATCTTCAATCAAATCAGCATCCCTTTGCTGATTACTGCCGACGTCACTGCGCGAATCCAAGTTACACGCCTCAGCTTTACGAGTATTTCTGCGAGTATTTGAGTATTTGACTAAATTACGAGCTTTGCCGTCTCCAAGGCTAACTAAAGATCTGGAGAGCTCCGCTATTTATGAGATGCCTCCTAGATAGTTTATACTCGCGTTGCGTAAACACGACAGCTTAATTCGGAATACAGTTTTCTTGGAAATTCTCAGTGGCAGTTCTATGTGGTGGAGCACGATAAGAAGTGTTGTGCTGTTATAAAGGTACCAGCTGTACCCCGCAGTTTCGCCCGCTAAAAAATGACGGACTTTCTACCCTTTGGGGGTAGAATACACACCCTTCCAGTTTCAGGTCTCTACGATCAGCGGTTTACGCTGTGCGTTGTTCCATCAGTCAGTCATTTAGAACAACAACAAGCATTTTGTATGTATAGATTAGTTAAAGAAATATCAGATTTGGTACAGCGAACGCTTTAGTCAACTAGGCTACCGAATCCTCTTCTCGATGCGCAGATTGATTTCATTAAAAACAAAAAATTTGAAAATTTTTATCAATGTATTACTATAATATTCTACTAGAAACTGGAATATTTTAATTTAAATTTGGAAATTACCATGAATATCGAAATTAATATTTAACGTTTGTTCGTTTTGTTCTAGGTAAGGAATGGTACTTCATAAAGGGATGAATCTATAGATGTAAGTACCTGGTTACTGTTATAACAAATTTAGATTCTAATGAGGAGCTCGCAATATTATTATTACGTTACCAGAAAATTGTTAATGTCGTTTGTTTATAATTAATCACTAGCGAGATTGTAAACTGGCGAAATATTTTGAATCTGACGGCCAGCCACAACCACATTAGATTAAAAACTGTCGAAAATACAATGGAGGATTTTTCATTAGTCTGTAGGTACTGTACATTATTCTGTACATTATAATCGTATTTACATGCTTTCGTGCAAACTTTTACTTGCGCGATGTAGACTTTGATGACGTCATAATTGTAACTACCTACATAGTTACTATACGATATCACAGATGTCGCTACTAAGCATCAGGGCTTAAGCCGTCCGTATTAATAACGAAGTCTGGACTTGGAGATTCAATTTGATTGCTAATGAATAGTGAATATTATAGTATATTACAGAAATTTTTCCTTCACTAAAATTACTTCATAATCTTAGCATGGAAAATGCAAAAAAAAATCACAAAAAGATATTACAGTATATTTTTTCAAGGTGTAGGGAAATACGGTGGTTCTTACTTTTTATTCCTTAAATATTTAATGGTTTGCAGATGGCAATGAGGTAATTTCAGAAATGAGAAACTGGGTACTATCATCTTCTATACTTATAATAAATCTGTAGAGAGGTCATTTCTGTACATGAAATATATTTCCAAAATAACTATCAGCGGGTGATTAGTGATCGATACTGACTCCAAAAATGCAATCAGTAAAATTTTTGTCTGTCTGTCTGTCTGTATGTTCGTTATAGAAACAAAAACCACTCGACGGATTTCAACGAAACTTGGTACAAATGTTCTTCATACTCCTGGGCAGGTTATAGTATACTTTTCATCACGCTACGATCAATAGGAGCAGAGCAGTGAAGGGAAATGTTGGGAAAATGATAGATTCATGAGAAAGGTTTCAAGCTATAAAACATCACGCTACAACCCTTAGGAACGGGGCAACGCAGGTGAAACCGCGGGCGAAGAACTAGGGAACAAAGTAACTATTCCACGCGGACGAAGTCGCTGGCAAAAGCTAGTTCTTAATAAAAATGTATGATCTATACTAATTTTATAAATAGGAAAGTAGCTGTCTGCTGTTTGATTAAATACGTTTTCACGCCTTAATACCTGTATAAATTATGATGAATTTTGATATAGAGATAGACTGAACCGTGGAGAAGGATAAGCTGCCTTTTTCTTATACCAAAACCTTTGCAATACTAGTAAAAGCATGGACAGCTGCTAGTATTATGATATAGAATAGAAAACTGAGGATAATTATCTTTTTGTGATTTTTTTGCATTTTCCATGCTAAGTTTATTAAGTTATTTAATAGTAAAGGAAAAAATTCAATCGCGGGCAGGATTCGAACCTGCGTCTTCTGGTTTGATATACCAGACGCTCTGACCTCTAAGCCACCGCGAACCCTACCCGCATGATTGAAATTTTGCCTTCACACTCTGAATTTACGTCATAAGGTGACGTTTGGTGACATCTATGAGAGGCAAGTTACTGCGTCTTCTGGTATATCAAACCAGAAGACGCAGGTTCGAATCCTGCCCGCGATTGAATTTTTTCCTTTACTATTAAATAACTGAGGATAATTACTTATAATATATGTTTCCTTAAAATAATGAGATACTTTAACATTAGATACTTTAGAAACTTTTTGATCTGTGAATCAAACTCAAGTCCTCTCATTCAGCAGGCGGTTGCGGCCACTAGACAAATAGGGCAACTGAAATATTTCAACTATTTCCTACATCCACCCTTGTATTAAACCCAAGCTAAAGAAATAACACCACAGTTGTGTTTTAAGTGTATATCTCGCAAATGTTGCTTAATTTACGAAATTATCTAGTTGAAATTGTTCCCAGTTAGGATTCTGAGAATTGTAGTTGAGAATTCTCTTGTTATTTGCGTGGAAAAATGCTGGCTGTTCTGGTGAAATTCAACTAGGGGTGTTACTGCACACACACTGCAGAGCTCGTATCCTTAAATAAATTAAATCAGGGTATAAACTCTGTTTTCTGTTTAATCAACTTAGAGTAGGTATATTGCTGCGGTGTCTGACTGTCTTTGGATTTATTTATTATTTATTTTATTCTACTAGTTTATGCCCACGACTACGTCTGCGAGGACTTCAGAATTGGGTTGAAGCTCGAAAAATATCCTGTTCGAAAAAGTCCAGGTTATGAACTATATTTGTGTTATCCAAATCCGGCCGCAGTTTTTCGTGATGGCGTCAACAAATATCAAAACGAACACTTGTAAAATTAGTTAGTATAATATTTATTAAATAACTTATTTATTTATATATTTTTGAATATTTTGTAATCTATCAAAGTAATATTGACGCTTATGCATAATTAAATGATGAAACCTACCATTTATTTATTAATTTAGAAAACCAACAGCGTTACAAAAAGATACTTACAAAATTTCATATTACATATAGGTTAGGCCAATGATTGGTTTTCCTGAGTAACCATAAGAGTGTAATAGCTTACGAACAGACAATGAATTTGAGAACTAATAAACTGTTAGAGGAGTTGGCAAAATAAAAGTTAACACAAAAAAAAGAGTCTACGTTCTAAATTAAAATAAAGCTAAATTTAAAGCAATAGGTACATCTGATTATGCCTAAAGGAGTTGTTTATTTTTTAGAATCTTTACAATTTGTTTCCTGAATGTCATTTTGGATGTGCTAAAAATATCCACATCGCAAAATGAAGCGTTGTAGGCTCGAGCAATGCGCGTGAGTACACAGTTCCTGGCGTAGTTCGTGGCATGTCGGGGTAAGTGCAGCATACCATCACGCCTGTATTCCCTAAGGGATAGGCAAAGGTCTGAGAGAGGAACAGCGCTATTTAATGTTTATTATACCCTCCCTCTCAATTGCAAACCGATCGCAATAACACGTCGTGGTACGGGTGGCGGGTTATTAACCCTAGGTGTAACTTTGGAATGATTTCTCCAAAAACTTTACCCAGTCCTAAACATGATTACGACGAAATCCTTTCCACCCGAACGTGCCTGTAAAGATGAATAAAATGTCTTTTTCAACCGATGGGTCCGGGTTCTTCTTCAAGTTACAGACGAAGTTTCAACTTTTATTACTTAGGAGTTACCTCGGACGGTCGACCTCGTTTTGATTTCCACATAAACGATCACTTTTATCAAGTTGGTTACAGAACATCCTGATTATGAGTTTGATTCTTTTTGTAAAAGTAATATAAATATATATTATAGTATTCATAAAGCAAGTTAGATTATAGTCCTAAGTTGGTCATGAATTGAATTGAGTATTATTTTCATTTTTGATAGGTCTGCGCTTGACCACCAAGTTCGCCTGATATTATGCCACATTGCGATCTACGATGGAACGTGCTTGCCTAGAAGGAACCGATTCACTCGTAATTAAAAGACACCCACCCCGTATTCATAAAAAAATCAAATGTCTTATAAACTTCTTATTATTCTAGCTATAATATGTTTTGTCTTTATTTCGCTGTCACAGAATCATCATCAGTCTATATTCGTCCACTGCTGGACGTAGGCTTCTCCTAGTGAACGCCACAGAGCCCGATCTTCGGCTATTCCTATCCAGTCACTGCCAGCTTCCTTCCACAAGTCGTCACTCCACCTGGCCGACGGGCGACCTACAACACGTTTTCCTAGACGCGGTCTCCACTCGAGAACTCGTTTACTCCAGTGTTTGTCGGTTCTCCAACAGCTGTGACCAGCCCATTGCCACTTCAGCTTGCTAATCCTTTGAACTATGTCGGTAACCTTACTTCTCTGACGGATAACTTCGTTTCGGATTTTATCCCTCAGAGAGAATCCGAGCATAGCTCTCTCCATAGCTCGCTGTGCGACTTTTTTGTGAACCAGTCTCACCGTGAGTGTCCACGTTTCGGCTCCGTAGGTCATGACTGGTAGGATGCACGCATTTAAGACTTTCGTCTTAAGGCACTGTGGTATGGGTGACGAAAAGACTCGACGAAGTTTGCCGAACATCAAACACAGTTACAGAATATCAAGTGTCAAAATAAGACAAACCACATAGCTATAAGAAGTTTATAAGAAATTTTATTTTTTATGAATAAGGGGGTAAAATTATATCTATCGGAAAAGACCCACATGAAAAAGAACTGACTAAATAACTCGATAAAATATTCGTGTCCATTCAAGTTAAATTAGATGCATGACATATAGGTACATATTATTAAATTGATTTATTAGACTGTTAGCTTTTATTAAAAGTAGTTTGTAGTCGACATACTTATGTTTAACTGAGAAATTTATTGTTAACTTATAGCCGATAACCACGCCATCGTATACAACCTGTGAAAATGCATGTAAGTATTATTAATTAAATTAACACGGGAAACATCACGGGATATACGTAACTAGTAACAGTCATATCTTTGTCTATACATATAATAAGTATATAGAAAAGGAGTCCAAAATAATTGAAAAAATTATGTGGAGAAGACTAATTGAACGATACTGAAGCCGAATTAATGATTTTTCGAATTGTTGTCTGTCTGCATGTCCGCTTATAACTCAAGATATACTTGACGGATTCCTATGAAATCTGGTGTACAGGTGGGTTATGAGTCTAGACAACATTTATGGTACTTTTTATCGTTTTAACCCTTAAGTACTTTCGTAGGTAGGTATCCTACGTGAGCGACGCCGCTGGCAGAAGCTAGTGTATAAATATTCTTAGAATTTATAAACTTATCATGAAATTATTTCTTACGATATTCGACTATATAAGCTCACATCGTTAACGGTAAAATATAATGCCCTCTAACATGAAGCTAACCGCGCGTATAATCGGTAATATCAACCGCAACATTTTTACTGGCAAAACTCCGGTAAACAAAACGCAAACGTCATAGTTATCCGTAATCATACACTTTGTTACAGTCGTTTAGTTAGTCGTTCTACTACTCAAACGTTCAACTGTAAGCGGGACGTTAACTGTGTACGTAAAACGGAATGAATCAACGGTGATGACATTTAGTCTTGACAACACGACTGAGTTTTCAAAAAAGCGTCGGCATTTTCTAACTTTTTTCCGCCCTCCTCCTGTAAAATTAAAAAACTACCTATTGGTAATGAAAATAATGATCATATTTGGGACATCTACTAACCTAAATGAATACTTAACCATGCTCTAATTTAATCAGCTGCCACAATTAAACCGAGATTTAATTTAAAAATCTGACTTATCCGCATAACAAATTATTACTTACCAGCCTAATAAAAAACACAAAAAATCCCTCCAGTACCTAACTAATAAAATTGTATCCTTGTTTGATATCAGATAAAATAAGGAAATAAAACTACTTTTTACGGATTATATCGCGTTGTATTGATATTTGATTACCGATTTTTCGGATCCTTTACAGCATCCTTTACAAATATAAAACGTACTCTGATAACAGTCGTGTATGGTTGGAATTATTTTTGGTTTCCGTCGCTAACAACTACCCTGCAACACAGTGCTTGTTTTAAGGAACGATAGATGTAACTGACGTCACCTTAAAAGACGTAAATTCAGAGTGTGAAGTCAAATTTCGTCCTGGCGGGTGGGACTCATGGTGGCTTAGTTGGTCATAGCGTCTGGTGTATTGAACCAGAAGACGCAGGTTCGAATCCTGCACGAAGTCGATTTTTTGTAGCTTAAAAACATCATTATATCGAAATCGTGATCGTATCGTACGTTATAAAACAACGTAATACGCCTTCCGGCAATCAAGTAAGGTTACGACTGCGTAATAACTGTATAAAATACGTTACGTTATCGCTAAAAGACTAATTACTTTCTTCACTATACGAGTATTAACGACAGTTAAATTTAATTGTCTATATTAGTAACTCGATGCTTAATCTTATAGCTTGGGTTAACTGTACGTTAAGGAAACAGTGCATCCGACTTTTAATCTTTATCCAATATAGGTATGTAAGTAAATACTTTTTTTAAGTTCCAAAAATTCTTCAAAAAGAGTGTGAGAAGATTTTTACAGGGTCGGCAACGCACGAGTGGTACCCCTGGTGTTGCAAGGCCTGTAAGCTACGGTAACCGCTTACCATCAGGCGGGCTGTATGCTTGCCACCTTAGTAGTACCTATATAAAAAAGTCTTTATGTTTTTCATATATTTATCTAAACAACCGAAACGGATATATGTGAAGACCTCTTCTCTATACAGTAGCGCAGAAAGCTGCTAACATAACATACCATCACGCCTGTACTCCCAGAAGGGTTAGGCGGAGGCGTACTAATATACACCCACAGTTCGCCTGGTATGTTTAGGTCCCATGTAATAGGGGGCGAGCCTATTGCCATTAACCGGGCACAAATCCAGACTCCGAGCTGCTACTGAGAATTTCATAGAAAAACCCAAATAACACGAACCCAAGACCTTTAGCGTAACAGTCGCTCTTGGTACCACTAGACTTATGAGGTAGTTATATTTTAAAAAACATTACAGAAATAGCTCCTAAATTTTCATAGCAATGTTTCATTTCATAGCACGGAACGAGGAAACAAAAATATAACGATACTACGTAAACTCCCGGATCAAACGATTATGTAAATATCAAGGAAGTTGCTCTCACAAAGATACCTCGGACCGTGTGTGTCAGTTAAAATATTACAGTTACCTGAATACGGTAGTTTAACTTATTCAGACATACCGAGAATTAGTCAAATAGGATGGATGAACTTTGGCTGGGTACCCTGCCCGTACTACTGGAAAATGGTGCGTTATTTTTTTATTTCTGATTCAACGACTGAAATCCACCAAACCTCACTAGGCGAGAATGGTGAACCTAGCCTAAATCCTGATTCAAAGCGGACCCGGCTCAGGTGTGGGACAGTAAATGATGATGTATTTTTTTTTACCCCCGACGTAAAAAAAAGAGGATAGAGATGGAGAAGGAGGGAGGAAAGAGGGAGAGAAGTTTAACGTGAGTATGTGCATCAGTCTATTGCATCGTAGCTTCCAAACAAATTGACCGACTTTGATTCCATTTTTTTTATTTGGAAGGTGACTTGATCGAATGTGTTCTTAACTATGATTTCAAAAAATCTGACCAGCCGTTTCAATATTATCAGCTCTCTCCTAGTTCATGAAGAGATGTAACTTAAGGTTACTTTAACGATATTGCAAGAACATTGTAACCACGACTTGATTTTTAAAACTTGTTTTTTAAAATTTATTACTGTATTGCATTGCTTGTTTAAATTATTTGTTGGTTGTTTTTGAGTTTATAGATGTAACAAACGAATCAAGATACCATATACTGATAATTACTTTAAAAAATGCAAATTAAATGTCTATTTGGCGTGTGTGTGTGTGTGTGTCTGTAGAGAAAATATTGTGTATTAATTTAGGCACATTATAAATTATTTTACAACTAGTTTTCTTCTTTACAAATCTAGGAGCTTTACTTCAGTGAATATAACTTTTTTTTTAATTAACGTTTTTTTAGGTCACATTTTCTCTTTTCTCGTTGACCTTAACACCAAAACTCACATGACTTACATAAAAACATTCAATTTGAAATTTAAAAAACCCCCGAGGCATCAAGTCATGGTTACCATTTTCTTGCAATATCATTGATGTAATAGGCTACCAAATTTCAAATCGATCAGACCTGTGAAAGTTGCTCACATCCCTTTATGAACCAGAAAAGAGCTAATCTTCAAACGCCTGGCCAGATTTTCTTAAATCATAGCTAAGAACACTCAATCAAGTCACCTTTTGAACAAAAAAAAAACTGAATCAAAATTGGTGCCTTCGTTTGGGTGCTACGATGCAACAGACAGACACACAGATATGTGCACATGTTAAACTTATAACACAGTTAAAAAAACAATGTCAAAAATACGAACCCATAGTAGGGGCCGCTCATTCGTATCAGTCAAACACTGTCCGGCAGTTTGTCACGGAGTTGCCGCTCCATACCGAGATGAGTCTAGCTAAGTAAATTAATCTTAGTTCAAGTCACTAACTCGACGTTACGTGGATTAAATGGTTTTTATGACTTGTGGAAATATAACCGTGTTACGTCAACTGTGGTCTGAAATTTTGACCTTAATGTCATAATGTTCAGTCTATATAAGTAAAGTTTTGGGTTTAGATTCAACTAGGTGACTGGTTGGAGGGTGTACTCTAGTGTACTGAAAGCATCTGTTAACTTTTACTTTATTGTTTTGGGTATAGAAGCAGGTATGTGGCCTAGGTATGAAAATTATCTTTTGAACGTGTTATTTCGTGAGATAAATTATATAAGTAAATTAATAATAATAAATTATATATATATTTCAAAGAATGTTCACGTATTGGCAAAAAAGATATTTCAAATGTATGTGGGATTTACGTGGGAGAGCCATGCTTCGGCACGAATGGGTCGGCTCCACCGGAGTGATACCACGGCCTCACAGAAAACTGGCGTCAAACAACGCTTACGTTGTGTTTCGCCGAGTGAGTGACGCTACCGGAGGCCCAATCCCCTTTTAAAAGGTCGGCAACGCACGTGTGACTCCTCTGGTGTTGCGGGTGTCCATGGGCGGTGGTAATCGCTTACCATCAGGCGATCTATATGCTCGTTTGCCCTACTATCCCATAAAAAAATGTGCCAAGATAACACAAATTATAGCACTTAAATCTATCTATCTATCTATCTATATATATAAAAATTAATTGCTGTTCGTTAGTCCCGCTAAAACTCGAGAACGGCTGGACTGATTTGGCTAATTTTGGTCTTGAATTATTTGTGGAAGTCCAGAGAAGGTTTAAAAGGTGAATAAATATGAAAATACTCGGAATTAAATAGGCGGGTGAAACCGCGGGCGGGCCGCTTAGTGTCTTATAGATACTTGTTTTTTTATTACGACAATAACTAAATTGAATACAATTGTTAACATTCATGAAAGCTCGACCTTAGTAAAACAAAAAAAATAGACAGGTATTTAACTTACTACACCCCGCACTACTTAAGACCTACGATACTTTTCAAGGACATTCCGTTTTCTATTTTCACTATTGAATGGCCTGAGAAGCATAGATTTTTTTTACACCTTGACAACCCTAATGTAATACAGCGAAATATACTGTAAAACATAGGCCACATTAACTATTCAAGTTTCCCTACTTACATTTCATATTTTTTCTCGGCAAAAGTCCCATATCTTATTCAGCAACGCAAATTATACCTGACTCGAGTGTTCGCTGCGAATGACGTACTCTTTCTATTATTTCATAATTAAATTAACTTCAAGAAGTCTCCTTATTAACATTCAAAAGAGACCCTCCCTCAATGTTTAGTTTTTTCATTTACGAATATTATTTTAACAGTGCCGCTATAGAAAATTCAACCGTCTATACCAGCTTAACTTGAATAGAAAATAATGAAAACACGTTATATGCTAGTTACTGGTTACTTACGCGAATATTAGACATTATTATTAGTAGACTAGTCTACCCGTGGATGAATGTTTTATAGGATTAGAAACCTCAGGAATGACACTTTGTGCGCTGTAGCATGGTCCGGGTGACAGTTTCATAATATTTCGTTTTACTCTTGAAGGTTGCCGCGATTGACAAATTATGACTTAGTATTTTAGCTGTACCACATTCGTAATTTATTAAATCATTAATAACTGTAGTAAATTAAATTAAACAATTAAATCAACGTCATACAGGCAACTGTCACCCGCACCATGCTACAGCGTAAAGAGTGTAAGTAAATAATATTAATTCAATGCAATAAAATCCGTAAAAAGTAGTTTTATTTCAATATGTACAAATCGACCACGCAATGCAAGTACACACACACAGTCATATACACGAAAGAACACAGTAATATGTTTTGTTGCCAGTTTTACTGTTTTACAAGTAGTAGATACACTAGATCCTTCCACCAAGCTTTCTATGTTTTGTTGACATTTACAACACGCGTTTCTTCAAGTTTTCTGTCCTTTAGCCATCTTTCCACAGGCTAAGAATTATGTTGCCTATTTTTAAACTCCGACGCAAAAAGAGGAGTGTTATAAGTTTGCTAACGTGTCTATCTGTCTGTGGTCTCGTAGCTCCCAAAGGAATGGACCGATTTTGAATCGGTTTTTTTTAAGAGGTGCCTTGATCGATAGAGTTCTTAGCTATGATTTAAGAAAATCTGACCAGTTTAAAAGTTATCAGCTATTTTCTAGTTGATGAATTAATGTGAACAATTTCCACAGGTCTGATCGATTTTAAATTTGCTATCCTGTTAGGTGCTTCAATAATATTGCAAGAATATGGTAAATACGACTTGATTCTGTGTTTTTTTTTTTAATTTAATGTTATAGAGAGGCGAGGTGTGTTGCCCTTTCACCCAAAGGGAGGATCCTCAGACCAGGCGGGTGTTTTACCTAGCGGGCCACGACCCGACGGTTGATGTCGGGCGGTTGTATACATATCCAAGTTGCTTTGCAAGCTTCACTTGCGTGATTCAGGATTTGTCCGTCTCGTGTTGTAAGTAGCGCGGGAGATGTTGCTACAATGTAATAAAGCTAAATAATGGCCAAATACCCAAACCTTACTCAATTTTAAGACGCCTTTAAATCTCATGTTGTCACAGTCAGTTTGACTTAGAGTGATAGAGAAAACACGAGACTTAATGGTGTATTTAAATTGAGTAGCTTTTGAGTAAGACTAATAAATACAAACTCTGACTAAAGCCACTTATCTTTTTGACATTTGTTATCCCAATATCCGCAACTCCAACGATCCTAGTTCGGAAGATTAGCGGCATTAGTTAGCTACGGTTTTACCAAAGCTTAGCTAAGTTCTACGTACCTACCTCAGTAACTAACTGCGGGCTTCGGGAACTCATTGACTAGATTATACAAATTAGTTTTAGGATTTCACACACCGGGAACCGAATTAGTCAAGATGTGAGTATGTAATATATCCTATAATAATTATCTAATACGAGTTATCTATTAGGAACCTTTGTTTTCTATGCCTACATTTTTTTAAATATTTTTTTTTTAAAACGTTGCCCCACACTAGGATTTTCTCCTGTATCGTGGGTGCGTTTACAAACACAAATTCTCACATACACACACGCCCAGACCCGGAACAACTACCTGTAGATCATACAAATATTTGCTCCGTGTGGGGATCGAACCCACAACACGTGACGCAGAAGCCGATCGCTCAGCCGCTACGCCAAACGTGTCATCGTACGGGTACGTAATGGGCTCAATAAATATTTCTTTCTTCTTTCAACCTGACTGACTGACTGACGTATCAACGCACAGCCGAAACTACAGGAGCTAGATCCTTGAAAGTTTGCATGCTGGTTCCTTTTGCACTGTAGATATGCACTAAGGATTTTTTGGAAATTCAACCCCTAAGCTGGTGAAAAGTGGGGTGAAAGTCCGCACACATAACAATGCGTCTGACATACACACACGCACATATTTAATAAACTATAACATCTTCAAGATTTAAATAATGATTCCATAGCAGCTGCCATTCGCTGTTGACATTTTGACAATTTATATTAGACAGCACATTTTATGATATGAAATCTCCACTTTGTAGGTACAGTGGGCACAGTATATTTTAGAAATGAAAATTACCTAAGTACGCAGGCGAAGTAGCGCACGGGAACTCTACTTATTGTATAAACTGTCTCGTTAGCCTAGTGGTCCTGAGCGCGACTGTCACGCTAGAGGTCCTGGGTTCGATTCCTAGTTCGAGCAAAGTTCTATTGGAATTTTCTATGAATTTTTCAGTAGCAGTTCGGAGTTTGGGATTTGTGCCGATGTAATGGCAATAGGCTTGCCCCTTATTACATGGGATCTAAACATACCGGCGAACTATGGGTCCTCAATCCTGCCGTACTCTTCGAGGAATACAGCCGTGATTGTATATACATTTTATTAAATAAACAGTTTGCATTCAACAAAAACAAATGCTTTTACAAAAAAAAAATCACGCGAGGCAGTCTTTGGGGACTGCCGATACAAGTGAAAGCTAAGTAACTTGTGAATTGTATCGTCGATAAGTGGGAAGCGTGCGGTGACGGTCACGCGAGTTTCACGCTTTTTGTTCACCCAAAAAGTACACATAAATACACAGTATACATATAGCTCATGGAAAGCGTTCGGTGACGATGACGCGAGTTCCATGATATTTGTTCATCCAAAAAGTGCTCAACGCGCCTAAAGAAGTTTTCACTTCAAAATAAATATTTATTTATTTGCGAATGATAAAAAGCTTTGCTATTTTAAAATGAAAAATGTAAACTGTGCAAATCATAATCCTCTTAGTAACGAGCAAAAAATATATAACTGATTAAATATTAAAATCAATTAGACCTTCCCACGTTACCATTTTAACTTCCATAATCCTAATCCGGGATAAAGGTATATTGTATTTTCTGGGAGAATTGTGAAGGAACAATTATCCAACTATTGGGATCCTTTGAGTGTGTTAAATAAATAATGTCGGTGCCTAGGGCCCGGTTGGAACGGCCTCCACGTAACATTACCAATGTTAGACGTCATTTCATGATTGAAAAATATTTGCAAACGGTATGTAATTTTGTGCCCGGCTAATGGCAATAGGCTCGCTATTACAGGGGACCTAAACATATCGGCGCACTGGGGGTGTACCTACATTACTAAGCCTCTGCCTAACCCTTCGGGGAATACAGATAGAAAATATTTAAATTTTAAAATTACTTTATGTAGGTACCTATTTAAATTGGATATTAAGGTTATGGTATTTTTGGTAAAAAATATCTTAAATTTTTTTTGGTATACTTTTAATTTGTTGATTAGTACCTATCTGAAAATTACTAAAATTTACTTAAAATTTTAGTACCTACCTATCGTTAAAATAAATATATTTATTAAAAAAACCCTAGGATTTTCTCTTGTATAATATGTGCGTTTATAAACTAATTTATCACGAATTTAGATATTTCAAAAAAATCCCTGTAGGTAATAATTACCTAAATATCTATCACAAGCGGGAATCGAACCCACCCACGGCCTGTAGCTTAATCACCAATAAATCGCCTAGATGCCGATTTTCCCTCTGTTATCCCTACCATAATTATGTACCGAAATCGGACATTATGATTTTCTTTTTCGTTTTTCTATTCTTTTTTAAAAAAACGTTGCCCCCACTAGGATTTTCTCCTGTATCGTGGGTGCGTTTACAAACACAAATTCTCACATACACAAACGCCCAGACCTGGAACAACTACCTGTAGATCATACAAATATTTGCTCTGTGTGAGGATCTAACCCACAATACGTGGCGCAGAAGCCGATCGCTCAACCGCTACGCCAATCGTGTCGTCAAATTTTAGTAATAGAGTATATGTTTAAGGTTCAATTTGACTAAAATATTTTTATTTGTAATCTTTATTGCGAAAGAATGATGTCCTTGCCATATTTTTTTTATATAATAGCTTTTCCAGCAAGATTTTAATTATTTAAAGGTAGAAAAAGTGCGCGGCAAAAACAGATCAAAATGGAACTTACAATAAAGTTTACGTTGTGACGCTCTCATGACGTCACCGTAAACATTTAGGTTTGTAATTACTAGGAATAAAATTTAATTCAGTCCTTGCCCATGTTCGAATTAGTTAGTAAACTTAAAAATATAGATAACTAGCGACCCGCCCGCGGTTTCACCCGCGTTGCGCAGTTCCTAAGAGTCGTAGCGTAATGTTAAATAGCTTAAAACCTTCCTCTTGAATCACTCTATCTATTAAAAAAACCGCTTGAAAATCGGTTGCGTAGTTTTAAAGATTTAAGCATACATAGGGACGGACAGACAGCGACAGTGACTTTGTTTTATACTATGTAGTGATAGTGATTGATTGGATAAAACGATCAATAAAGTTTAAAAACGATAAAACAGTAACTGTTTTTTGCGGAAACTGACGTCACAGTACACGCGGTTAATATGGCAACGTTTAAATGGTGTTTAAAACTCCCGTATCTGATTGCAGTTTTGAATATTTATTTTTATGATTAAATATTACTATTTTTGTCATAGAAATATTTTTTACGATGCTCTTTTATTATTACTGTACACTATTTTATGGGTAATTATCCGAAATAAAGATTATTAATAAATAATTAATGTAAACTATTGATTAAAAATATAAAAAAAGACATGCATATTCCCTATTCAGATTACAATCTACCTAGCAAGAATGTTTAATAAAAATCGCCCGAAATAAAAAAAAATGTTCGACTTACCTTCGAAGTAGGAAAAAGAATGTGGATCGACCGAAAACCGATGGTACCATCCAGTTTATTTAGGCAGCTAACTCGCATTTCTTTGTCAGCCTCCTTACCTCACTGAATAAAATATTCGGGATATCTTCACTTTTCCGTACACCCTTGGTATATTAAGGGCCTTTGGTGGCAAGTTATTGATAAGACGAATGCGAAAGGGTACGTTATCGGCTATCGACTCACTTATTAATGTTTTGATATTGGAGATTTTATTAAAAAAAAAAGTACAAGATGCAAAAAAAATATCTTTCCCTTTTGATAATCATTGTTATCAATGTTTAAAACATTTTTTTTTGCATCTTGTACTTTACCTTAAAAAAACTCATGCGCCGTAGGTAGATTTTCTTCTGTTATGGAGATGTCCTGTCATGGTGGTGTTTACAAATACAAATATTTTCATACATAAACACTCAGCATGAATAAATAAGGCTGTTGTGATGTTGTTTAGTAAATTTAGGCATTGACTTGCCCAAATCTAGGTAATACCGATGTCCTGAGGTTAAACTGATTGTTAGGCTTTAACGAAACATTGTCATAGGCGTTCATATGTTAACTATGGATAGTAAGTATAAGAAGAAGAAAGAAAACATATTTATTCCCTCAACCAAGGATACACAGAGACAGATATAAAGTATCACACAATAAAATTAATAAAAAAAAACTTTGCTTAAATATCAATTTTAACCTGGCAGCACTGTTCCAATGTCACACAACGACATATATAAGATGCTCTCCGTGGCTCTGAGGGGTTACAATGTTTTATGAATCACTCATCCAAAAACTGACCGGGGCAATTTTGCCTTACACCTACCTGTAAGGCAAAATTGCCCCGGTCAGTTTTGCCCCGTTTGATGAGTATAGTTTTTAATTAGACACGAATACTTCATGAATCCGATACCTGCCAACTAATATTTCAGTAAATGATTTCTCATCAACTGCTTTACTAGTGGCGACTGCTAAGCTAGAGGTCCAGAGTTCGATTCCCAGTTCGAGCAAATATTACTGGATTTTTCTATAAAATTCGCAGTAGCAGCTCGAAGTTTGGATATGTGCCCAGTTAATGACTATAGGCTCGCCCTCTACACGATAGGATGGGACCTAAACCGGCGAACTGTGGGTGTACAGTACACCTCTGCCTAACCCTGTGGGGGATACAGGTGTGATGGTATGTTATATTTGTAATTACTGTACTCGTAGGTACCCACTCTTCGTCAAGGCCTGTTACTTGTAACGGCCTTGCTGCCTCCAAATACCGATATCTTCTTCGAATCACCAAATATTTTTGCTGTCCATTCGTTTGGAATGTAATAAAATTAATGAGGTGGAAAGAAAAATAGCTTGACATGAGAAATACTCTCAGTGATCAAGGTCGACCTATATTTTTATTACCGTTCCCTCATTACCTAATGGCTCATATATTTTCTTGTTCATAAAAACCAGGATTTGTTTTTAGTTTCTTAAAAAACGAGGTCTAACCTACGTGAATTTGCTAGGGTTTCGTAGTCAAAAAGGAACCCGTTTTTCTTATATATCCAAAAGAATGGGATAAGTTGGGCCATTGGATAGGTCATTCAAAAGGTTATTTCACCGGGTGTATTGGTTAGAGTCAAGCTAGCGGTTTGTTCGTGGATATTGTACAAATTCACAACCGTAGCACAACGAAGTTAAAAGTATCACAGCTATGTAGGTTTTACAAGTTAACAAGCAATGGTCGACCAACTTATAAAATGCACTTAGAGAAGTAAAAAGCTCCCTTCCAAGTTTGCATTTTGTGACGGGCAACTACGGAACCCTACACGCGAGCCTCAACATGGGCTCGGCCTAATTTTTTAAAATAAACTTTTTCTTTTCTTTTTATTTAAAAAAACGTTGCCCCACACTAGGAATTTCTCCTGTATCGCGTTTACAAACACAAATTCTCACATACACAAACGCCCTGACCCGGAACAACTACTTCAACAACAACTACAAATATTTGTTCCGTGTGGGGATCGAACTCACAACACCTGGCGCAGAAGCCGATCGCTCAACCGCTACGCCAATCGTGTCGTCAAACTTGTTAAATTTGTCCTCCACCTAGATATTGTCCTGGATCGTTTGTTAGCATAGAAACAAATCTCGTGTAATACAAACAGTCAGACTTCTGTTTCCGTACATTTGTTTGACGAATTTGTAGGAATATTTGTTCTGTGCCGGGATCAACCCAGCGATCTCTACAGCAGCAGCGGATTTCTCGACCACTGAACCAATCAAGCTATAAGCAATCTCTAAAAGTCTCCTCAATCTGTCGCAACGCTATATTCTACTATATTTTTCTGTAAAACTTAGGTATAACATTCATGTCTCCGTGCTTAGAGATAAAAAAATAAAATATTCACCATAGATCTCCGGGGCGAATCAGGAGGGAGTTCCTTTCAATTTCTTTTGATCAGGATTCCGTTTCGTCGTATAAAAAAAGATATAAAATGTATTGTTGTGATTCCGTGTTCATTTTACGTAAGACTTGTAATTTTCAGAAAGACACAGCGTGTAGCAAGATACATTTTGGAAATTTAGGGCGAAAAATTACGCCTGTGAACGTTTTTATGTTACTACTTTATATTAAAATACCATGAGGTCTATAGTTCCCAAAAGGGTAGACCGTTTATGTTCACACACAGTTCGCCGGTATGTTTAGGTACCATCTACTTAATAGGGGGCTACAAACCTATTGCCTTTAACGGAACAGTGATTCAAACTCCGTGCTGCTACTGAAAATTTCATAGAAAAAATAGATTTTAACACTTTGCTCGGTATGGGATTCAAGCTCAGGATCTCTAGCGTACAGTCGCGTTTAGGACTACTAGACAAATGAAGTAAATCTAGATGACACGTTTGGCGTAGCATCTGAGCGATCGGCTTCTGCGCCACGTGTTGTGGGTTCCATCCAGAGTTGTCTCGAATCTGGGCGTTTATATATGTGAGAATTTGGGTTTGTAAACGCACCCACGATACAGGAAAAAGTTCTAGTGTGGGGCAACGTTTAAAAAAAAGAAAAATAACATAACATACCTACCATCACGCCTGTATTCCCCGAAGGGTTAGGCAGAGGCGTAATAATGTACACCCACAGTTCGCCGGTATGTTTAGGTCCCATGTAATAGGGGGCGAGACTAATGCCATTAATCGGGCACAAATCCAAACTCCGAGCTGCTACTGAGAATTACATAGAAAAACCCAATAACACTTTGCTCGACCTAGGGATCGAACCCAGGACCTCTAGCATAGCAGTCACGCTTGGGACCACTAGACTAATGAGGCAGTCAACAAGAAAAATCTTATTATTTTAATACGTACGCTTGCAACTTACTGAGAATTTCATAGAAAACTGCGTTTCCAACCAGTGGGCCAATGAAGCAGATATATTAAAAATTAACATACCATCACGCCTGTATTCCCCGAAGGGTTAGGCAGAGGCGTAATAATGTACACCCACAGTTCGCCGGTATGTTTAGGTCCCATGTAATAGGGGGCGAGCCTATTGCCATTAACCGGGCACAAATCCAGACTCCGAGCTGCTACTGAGAATTTCATAGAAACCTGTTTCCAACCAGTGGGTCAATGAAGCAGATATATTTAAAATTAAAAGACGGTAAGTATCGATTTAACAAAATAGTAGCATATTTTTGGAATATATACCCTTCGTTAACTATTCATTACGAATAGTTATTCTGCTAAAGGTAACCATGATTTATGTCCCAAAAACCTTTGAGGCTTTAAAAGGGTGAATAGTAATGAACAAACGAACCACTAACGAATACAATTCATTTTACAATAATGTCTTTTATTTTCATTTTCTTTAGTTCGCGTTTCGTTTATCACGATATCTGAAGTGTTGGCATTTTGATAAACAATGTTATTAATCGCATCGAGTAATTAAAAGTAGGATTTGGTGCGTGATACTGTGAACGAATATTTGATTTTTTATTTCTGTTTCAAAGGTTTTCTACCATATCGAACACGAACCAGCAAGAGTCATAATAACTGTGCAGTTGTGCATGTCTGAAGTTATGTTACAGGAGCTAATTTTAATTATACTACTTACTAATTTTAATACTTTAATAGACTGACATTAGTCTAGTGATCCCAAGCGCCACTTCTACGCTAGAGATCCTGGGTTCGATCTCCGGATCGAGCAAAGTGTTAGGTATTGGGTTTTTCTATTAAACCATGTATTTTATAGAAATCACTAAATTTCACAACCAAATAAATCACCGAATGAATTATGACATCGAGATTAGATTGGAATTATATTTTGAACATGATTTAGGTAGAGAATTACTCTTCAGGCCAAAATTAAATATGAAAACAAACAGTAGTCGCATGTCCCATAAATTCACCCTCAGACTTATCTGGGCGAACAAGCCATTGCGGCCATAAAAACACCGTAACTGTGACGTCATAAACCATGGGGACTGTTACGTCATAACGGGCCTCATTAACAATAATTCTTATCGCTTCATACAAGTTTTAATGATACTTTAAAAGGGGCGTGCTGTGTGAATCGGTGTTATAACAGAGAAGGCGACGATGGGAATGGACTTGAAGAATAAGAGTTTATTTCTGAAGTTATTATAATAAAAAATCTTTACTAATATTATAAACGTGAAATTTTGTGAGTCTGGATGTCTCTTACTCTTTCACGCCAAAACGGCTAAACGGATCTGGATAACATTTGGCACACAGATTGATTATAGCCTGGAATAACACATAGGCTACTTTTTATCCAGGTCAGGCCCAATCCTGAGGGCCTAGTGTGAGTTTCATTTCACGGACTCGATTTAACGCATCGACTGCGTTTGGCTCTCTGATTGGTGGAGAGTGGTGAAGGTCACGGAAATCGCCAATCAGAACACCAAACGCGGTCGATGCGTAAAATCGAGTCGGTGAAATGAAACTCGCACTTAGCCCTCCTGAGCGAGACTGTAATGCTAAAGGTCCTCGATTCGATTCCCAGGTCGAGCCAAGTGTTAGTGGGATTTTCTATGGAATTTGTGCCCGGTTAAGGGCAATAGGCTCGCCTTATATTAGGTACATGGACCTAAACATACCGGCGAACTGTAGGTGTACATTAGTACGCTTCTGTCTAACCCTTCGAGGAATGGCGTATGGTATGTTGTCCTCTTAGCTTTTTTCCTATGTTGGGGTCGGCTTCCAGTCTAACTAGATGTGGCTGACTATCAGAATTTTACACAAAGCGACTATCATCAGGCCTCAGCAACCCAATTTTTGGGCTATGCTGGCTGAGCTATATTGTGACCGGTCCATGACACTTAGTCAATCCGCTATACCATAGTATCGTACCTACTAGCAAACGGTATCATGCTGGCGATTTTTAGGAGTACAGCATTACACCTCTGCCTATTCCTTTAAGGATACAGGCGCAATGGTATGTATGCATGTAAGAATTAATGAAAATAATTTGAGAACCCTCGTAAAACCTTCATCAAACTACCATTGAAAGTTATTTCAGTGGCGTCCATATATCAAAAGGTGAGAGTTAATGTACTCGGGCACGCGAAATGTCGGTGATTAAAATTAATAAAATTAGTTAGTGGCCGTAGGTAGGCAAACATTTGTCCGGTAAATAGGACGGGCAGTTTATGTCCTGTTTATAGAGTGACAGCGGTCACCGGACTGTGGGCATGGAATTTAATTAGGGTAGGATTTTTTTTAATTTTGTAAGTTTTGATCTGTTCTAACGTTCAAAACTTTAAGCCCTCCAGTTAAGAAAAACTAGACTTCTCATGAGCAGCTTCGCGTGCGTACATAGATAATTTTCGTTTCTAAATAAACTGAGCGCAGTGTACCTACACCATGGAGGTTTCATGTGTTAAGTCTAATTTATAAGGAAGAAAACATTTGTCAAAATGTCAAGAGCGAATGACAGCTGTACTAATAAGTAAAGAAGGTCGTCATCGGCAAACATGCCATTAAAAAAAATACATAAAGAATAACTGTAATAAAACTTTCATCAACAACCCACTTACTGTCCTGTTGGGCACGCGTTTCCTCTCAGAATGAGAGGGGTAAGACTTTAGTCCACCACGCTGGCCTAGTGCGGGTTGACAGACTTCACACGCCGTCGATAAAATCTTTCAGGCTTTCCTTCACCGTAGCTAGCTGATAGCCTAGCGATGTGGCTATTGAACTCCCAAGCCAAAGGTCTTATGTTAAAATCCAAAGCATGCACTGACTTTGCGATATAATATAAGTATTATTAATTAAATTATCACTCGCTATGTCTCATTAAAATTTCAATGCTTACAAAATACTTTTAATAATTCACAAGTTTAATCCAAGCCAAATCCTTTAACAGAATATATCCAGCTATATAATTTTTGGACCGTGCGTTCCACAAGCTCAGATTATGTAGATTATATTGTAGGTTTCATTTCAATTAGATTTTCATACACGACAATGGAGGGCTGTATTGTCCGCGTGAAAGCCCGCATTCTCCGGTATCAGACTAATAATTATTTCTATTGTCTTATTTGGCCCGGCTTCCCCTCAGGACAATTAAGGTCGAGGCGTCAGCATTGTCAGCGTGTGGAATGTTCTCGCTGACCGAGGCTAAGGTCTGGGAGCTCCCATAACTTAGTATTTAGGTGTGAATACGGGTGAATGATATGCTTGTAGACAAAAATCGGTACTAATCTTTATATATATAATTCTTCTGTGAGTGTGTATGTCACTGAACTTCTCTCAAACGACTGGACCGATTTTGATGAAATTTTTTGTGTGTGTTCAAGGGGATCTGGGAATGGTTTAGATCAAACGACTGGACCGATTTTGATGAAATTGGGGATCTGGGAATGGTTTTGTCCGCTGTCCGCTGTATTTCGCTTTATACGTAGCGAAGCACGTACCGGGCCGCTAGTGTAAGTATAAAATACATACTGACTGTTACGCTAGAGCTTCTGGGTTCAATTACCAGGTTGAACAGTGTTAGTGAGTTTCAAATTCTCAGTGGCAGTTTGGTTTATGATTTGTGCACTGTTAAACGCAATAGGAAATAAAGTCGTAATGGTATATGTAAGAGGTAGATAATGTATGCTCGAAGTTGAAGTCAAGGTAGATACGAGTATTACAGATTAACAATCATCGCACACGGTAGGTACTAAAAAAGGGTAAAAACTGACAAGATCACAGGATAAATAAAATTACGAGCGATCCGTTATTCCCTAGACTTCAAATTGAAGCTGGCGTTAAGTGTAATGAAAATCTCCAACGCTTCGGGATGGCAAAAGAAATTATTTTAATATAAACAACAATGCAGCCTCTGAAGTTATTTCAATATTTTCGCCAACGAAGCAAAGGGAATTCCTAAATGCAGCGAAATAATTAGTTAGGAAGCGTGCGCGTAGTTACGACACATAGGGGTGGGAAGCGCAAACAACAAAGTAGTATTCGGTATTTAATTTTTAATGTATTTAGTATACCATTTAGGCTGTCATATTAGTTTAATGATCACAAGTACGTCTGATGAGCGTCAGGTCCTTGGTTTGATTACCTCATAGGCAGTGTCATTAGATACTTCTATGAAATTTTCAGTAGCGAGATCTGTACTATGTTGCAGGCATCCGCTAACAAGCACATTATTCCACCAGCGCAGTGCCATCTTTCAACGATGATGCTAACGAGATTTTCACAGAATAACACAATGACACTTCATTAAAACAAAAAAATATAGTGTCTGAAATTACTGTGCGATTAACACTGATCGATCCAAAACTAAACATGAGTCGGTCAACTAACTTAGTTTATTCGTCGCCTCTATTACAAAGAATCTAATCTAATATACTGGCGAACCTTTCCGGTAGAACTCTCCCCTAAGAAAATCCTGCAGTTCATTAGCTGCAGCTAATCCAGTGCTGAATCCTGCAGGATTCAGCGGTGAATTCTTACTCAACAAGTTGCGATCACAATAGACCTACTTCGGTCGCAATGATACTATAGCCGCAAGCTAGTAATAAAAAAAACCTCTACGAGAACGCAGGTGTAATGGTATGTTACAAATTAATTTTATCAATAATTTCTGTTATACGCGCGTTGGACCCGTGTGTCTCTTATAAGGGATGCATTAATAATGCAGTGACGCGACGCGAGACGGGGGATGGCCGACGATGGTGGATGGTAGGACGGTAGGATGGTAGATGGTGGCCGCGACAATCACATTAAAATAACCCCACTACGGCTTCACATGCACCTTATTGTTCCAGTACAGCTTTCTTTATATTTCTCGTGTGTGGCTCCTATTTCGTAAAGAGTACAGCTCTAATGTAATGATTTAACAACATGTAGATGAGTACCACTTTATCTATATCAAGGATTACTAAATTGGCATTTATTTATTTGAAAAAATATCACTTTTCATAACCCCGGCTTGAAATGGAAAAGATAACACGACTTGTATTACGTTTTATTGATAAATATATAAATATACTAACTACTGCCCGCGACTTTGTCTGCGTGAACTTCAGAATTGTATCCGACCTGGATGAAAAGCAGCCTATGTGATATTCCAGACTATAATCTATTTTTGTACCAAACAAACTTTCACGTTTATAATATAAAAGTGTCAAAGGGATCTCCATAGTAACCTAAATTTTCACCTTAACCTAGAACCTACGCAATTTTTTTATACCTTGGGTTATGTACCTATGTTAATGTAATTTTCACAGGGATCCCTAATTTTAAAAAATACAGCCTATGTTACTTGTTGATAATGTAGCTCCATAGTGGTGAAAGAAACGGTTTTGTTCCTCTTCGGTTTATGCGTGAAAGCATAACAAACAGACTCACTTTCGCATTTATAATATTAGTTAGGATATTATGTCCCAAGCCAAAACGAGATGATTAGAAAACCTTAAATAGATAGGTATGTAGCAAGAATGTCGTTAACAGTACTTTTACGCACCATAAAAAAAAAACTATTCAAAAGATTTCTGTAAAATGGAAAAACACCGACACCATCAAAGACACCGTCACACAATTCGTTGAACATTAACTGTAGTATATCAGAAAACGTGACGAACAGTGTCAACATTTCCCAGAATCGGAAACAGGACGAGGAAACCGCCGAAATCACGTGCCTCCAATAGGCCACACGCAGCCCTACCATTGGTATTCGTCCGGTGATCTCGTCTCGTGAGTCTGACTGCGTGTGTCGGCCGCATAGCCTTTGACACCGCCGTGGCTGTCACGTTGGGTAATGACGTGAATTTTAAACAGATCACCATGGTAGGCCCCCGTAATCATAATCAGTGGTGCATTATAGATAAGCCGCCTTTATACGCTGACCCAATTTTGGTAACACAATAATGTGGTTGTGAGTGTACCTAAGGCATTTAAGGGATTAGCTTAAAAAAATTTTTGGTATAGGAAAATAATAAAAAAGTAAAACTTCTTTTGTTTTTAAAGTATTGTTTTTGTCTTTAAATTTATTTCTTAAATTATGGACTGATTTCAAAAAATATTTATAAGACTACTCTAAGATAACAAAATAAAGAAACAAACAACAATACGAGTAACACGAACCGTTGGGATAAACGATGACATCGTAATTAAAACCCAAACATAAACTATTTTGCACATAATATATTTTACTTAATAAGTGCGAAATAATTTCGGAATTTGGTGCCTTCGATTTGGCCGGATTTATGCATTCGTCACTAACTTCTGCTATTATTTTGCAGTGACATTATTTTTAAGGTTTTTGAAGGCGATTTACTCTTTGTTAAAAGTTTTTTTTTTTCTATCAATAAACTTATATTTATCATCGTAGATACGTAGGTAGGTAAGAAGATATAGTTAATAGTCGTAAGTAGATAGAGTTAGAAGTCGCCAACGGTCGATGTAGCATCTTAGGACGAATCACGACTTTTTTTATTCTGACAGCTAAAATAGCAACTTTTGATGTATCGCAATATTATATTATATTATAAATATATAAAAAATCAAATAACTCTGATCGACCTGGGCATGAAACCAGGACCACATCATCAGTCGCACATGTGAATACGGCACCATTAAGGTATTTCTTCACACACTTCTGAAGTTCTGAACAGTTATAATGAAGTAAATTCAGGTCATTAAATATTCTTTCATCGTTCGCTCTCAATGAGAGAACCCGATTAGCCTTAATAAATTTGACAAAGGAAATTATCAGATAGGCTGATTAAGGTCTCGGCATTTAATTAAGGACTCATTTTGGAACCAATTTGATGAATTAATGTTGATATTATTGCCTCTATACTTATAAAGTACTTATAAAGTAGTAAGACACGATTGGCGTAGCGGTTGAGCGATCGGCTTCTGCGCCACGTGTTGTGGGTTCGATCCCCACACGGAGCAAATATTTGTATGATCTACAGGTAGTTGTTCCGGGTCTGGGCGTTTGTGTATGTGAGAATTTGTGTTTGTAAACGCACCCACGACACAGGAGAAAATCCTAGTGTGGGGCAACGTTTTAAAAAAAATAAAGTGACTTTTAATGTGAAACACTTTTTTATTCTTGTAAACTAGGCTCGAAAACGTTCGAAATATTTAATTCTTCGTGGGAATCGCTTATTTGGTGAATAGTTCCTATTGAATTGTAATTATCATTGTCATTATTTTTAGAAAGGTAAGGTAATCAACCCATTATACTGTCCCACTGGGTACGGGTCTCCTCTCGGAATGAGAGGGATTAGGCTATAGTCCACCACCCTGGCCTAATGCGGGTTGGCAGACTTCACACGCCGTCGAGAAAATCTCTCAGGCATGCAGGTTTCCTCACGATGTTTTCCTTCACCGTTTAAGCGCGTGATAATTAACTATTAATACGCACATGACTTCGAAAAGTCAGAGGTGCGTGCCTTGGGTTCGAACTCGAGACCTTTGACTAGGCAGTCCAACGGTCATACCACTAGGCTATCACTGTTTTAATGGATTACAGATGAATTCATTAGTATAACTACATTATGTTTATTTACCCCTTGTGCGGACGGGTTACAATACTGTTCCTCACTGCCTTAGGCAACCCATAGGCAACTCGTGAGAGCTGAGAAAATATCTGACTTGTTTGGTGGTAGGATCTGTTGGCGTCTGACTGGCTGGCGACCACCCTTGCGTTGGACACAGTCTTAAATCACCTTGGTGTGTTTCAATTTTTTCGCGTAAGAGCCAGTTCTGCGGTTGCTGCAGCTCTGGCAGTCTGCATTCCGTAGGGGCTCTCTTAAGGTTCTGCAACGCATCAGCAACTCCTCTGGTCTTACAGGTGACCATCAGGTGGTTCGTCTGTTCATTTGTCGACATAATCAATAAAAAAATATTTAAACACATGAGGGTGTAACATTTTACCCTGACTTGTATTTTCCACGCACTTGGACAATACTCTTGATTGCTACATACCGATGTTTTTTTTTAAAAGCGTTCTATAAGTGTGTAGGTGTCTGATGACAGTCCGATACTGATATGCAGCTATTTGGACTTAATGGAATGGGATCCGGCCCCAACACAGTTGAGAAATGGCCTAATAAGTGAGTATGAAGACAAAAATAAGAAGGTAGCCTGTTTTCATTTCCATCCTCCATAACATTATTACGACAGACGTAAAAATAAGTACCGTATTAACAAAACATAAAAAAATAATCCGTTTCGAGAAAAGTGGGTCAGATCTTCTCGAGAAACAAGGAGGTATAACAAGACAACCGGTAAATCCCCTATTAATCCATGGGATTTGCTATGTTTTCACAGACGCCGAGATTCTTCCAAGAAAATAATGTCTTATATTAAAAAGTTATATTAAAAAGTAATATTTATAAAACAGGTTTGTTGCATTTGAAATACTGGCCAACTTGTGCTAATCTAAGCAAATTATTTATAAATAAATTATAGTCAAAATTCAACTTATTTTAGGTAAAGTCGCAGATAGACTTTTCACCCAAACTTATCACCCAGTTTAGCTAAAGAAGCTTTGATTTTTATATCCTAAAATAAGTTTTATTTTATATCGGATATTTGTAAAAATATTAAATACAGATGTATTTAACGTATGATAAATATTTTTGTAAGCTTTAGCTTATTACAAAAAAAAACGCGGAAATTCGTACTTATTCAGCGTAAAAGTCGCTTATTTAAATGTTTCCGATTTAGAGTTAATTAAGAGTGACCACCTCACGCGTTTTAGGTTAAAGATTATAAAGAAGAAGCATGATAAATTCGAAACTAATATTAATTAATTTCTACTAATTCTTACTTATTTTTACAAATTATAATACAATTTTAGTTCATTTTTAACGTTATTATTATTTAACATTAACAACAGCTTATTTAATATAATTATAATATATAACTACTGTGAAATGTTATCCTAAATGTTGTGCATATCTATAATTGATATAAACACTAGTCTTTGTCTCTGTATTTTGCTACTAACCAATGTTTGTGTTTATATTGTTGATGTGCCTTGTGTAAATAAATAAATAAATAAATAAACAGTTTAATACATGTAAGTAGATATAATAGATGAAGGAAATAAGAAAAATAAACAGATTGTAAAATAAGTTGTTTCGACTGATTTTAATTTCTCAAACATAATAAAAGACGAAATATAATTATTTCAGACGTATTTATCTAAAACTCTGGAACTGTGTTCGTGGCGCTATCTTGCGGAAAGATTGGAAACTAGGGAGTTCCCTCGGGAGTGAGGGAGGATGAGAGGGATTAAATTTCAGCGCTGAAACATAGATGGCGGTGGTTTATAAAGTTCAGTGAAGTCAATAAAAGTAAAAGCATGATAAATAAGTACTGAAGTTATAAATCAAAATATAAGTAATAAAATGTAGCTATTAAATAGAAAAATCTGAAAAAATCTAATTATCAATTCAAATAAAAAAAAATGACAACAACTATTTATTTATTACTTACTAGCCGACTCTACAAACGTAATGTCTAAATTTTGATGAAAAAATATTTCTTGCAAAATCCCATAGAGAACGCTAAGAATTTCCATTTTTCTTTTCTAAGACCTACTGGGACTAATGTAATGACCGTATGCTACGGTTGCCACATAATCATCATACGGTTCGCATGCTTGTTAAAAAAAATACCGAATCGGTTCAGCCGTTCTCAACGAACGCGCTTACCAAAAAACAGTACGTATACAATTTTAATAAATTAAGCACTGACAGCACAGGAACATATATATATCTACATAATTATACATAGGAATTACATTACTATCAAATACATATACAAGATGATGTCTTGACAGTTTCATGGGGTTAATCTGAATCCAATCTCGCGCAACAGACAGACAGGCCGATTTGTTTATTAAATTTGTGCACGATATTCATGACATCGCATTTATTAAGGTGCCAATTTGTTTGTAAAACGTATTTATGTACTTCCCTTTATTGAAAATGATCTCTAAAGCACTCAAAGTGTAATAAAACAAAATAAGTTTTGTTATGCTGGATCTAGGTATTTTTTGGAAGATTTCCATAATGCCAAATCTTTACGTCTCCGTTTCATTCTCATTCGAATGTCAGTGAACTTAGCAGATCATTTTCCAGCAGATCAAAAATAAATGACAGTTATTTTCACATGCAGCAGAGTTTTATAGTTCCTGTTACTTTTCAGTAATAGATCTGCCATACTTCCAAAACAAAAATAGTAAAGATACTGATCTGCCAGCTTCCCGTAGCAGATCATTTTGCAGCAGATCTAAAATTAATGGGAGGTTCTTTCGCATGGACTTGAGTTCACTTCTTATATAAAAGTGTGTACCTACCTAATAATTAAATTAAGTATTTACCTAAATATCTTATTTTTTTGTTGGATCAGAATCGGAATGTCGAATTCCTACCGACTTAAAACCGCACTGGCCTTCACTTGCCCTTATAGGCCACGGGATTCGTTAATTCGCCACGACCACGACACGCATCCAGCAATCGCTGGACCCCTTCAATCTAAATATATATAAAACTCAAAGGTGACTGACTGACATAGTGATCTATCAACGCACAGCCCAAACCACTGGAGGGATCGGGCTGAGATTTGGCATGCAGGTAGATGTTATGACGTAGGCATCCGCTAAGAAAGGATTTTGATAAATTCTACCCCCAAGGGGATCAAAAAGTGGATGAAAGTTCATATGGAACAAAGTAACTATTCCACGCGGACGAAGTCGCGGGCAAAAAGCTAGTAGTACCTACATAAATCTGGGATGGATGTTCGTAGCAACACTATTAGAAAAAAGTAGTGTTGGTAGGACGCTTAGTTAGGTTCGTTAAGTTGGTAGAGGGGATTACATGAAAAAAAAAACCGGCCAAGTGCGAGTCGGACTCTCGCACGAACGGTTCCGTTCCGTATCTATAAAAACTGCAAAAAAATCATGTCTGTTGTATGGCCCTTAAATATTTATTTTATTCTGCTATTATAGCGGCAACAGAAATACATCATCTGTAAAAATTTCAACTGTGTAACTATCACGGTTCATGAGATACATGCCTGGTGACAGACTGACTGACGGACAGCGGAGTCATAGTAATAGGGTTCCGTTTTACTCTTTGGGTACGGAACCCTAAAAATGGTTGTACTATGTTGCTGGTAAAGGTGAAAAATACAAGAAGTTGTCTGCTGTTCAATGTGTGTTATTTTTTACAACCATAAATTGATCCCACACTACATGAATACCAAACAAAATAATATATTAACATCAAGTCAACATTATCTTAATCTAACCCTCCAGCTGCAGCGTCTGCATTTACAAGCGTCTCACAATAACTTACACGGTTCGTCCATCGGGAGTGCAGTCACTTACAAAAGCCGTGACATTTTGCTCTAACCGCCAATATTCTCTGGGGGCGTCACGGGAAAGGTTAAATGCAATGAGTTGCAAACTTGCGACCATGTTTCGTAGCGTTGGATGTCGGCTAACGTGTGCTGTGTTTTATTATAAAAGTTTTAATAAGCAAATTGTACATAATTATGTAGGGTTTGACTTTTTTTTTATTTTAAGGGTCCGGCGAAGCGTGAATTGCCCACAAAAAAGTAATACCGAAATAAATCTTAATCCAGGTAATATTCTATCTAATTATGTTATTTTTCGGATTTAGATACTGTTAATCTAGGTTCCTACAATCCTATTTCGTCTTCTACTACTTCACTGAAAATAAAAGACAGTCGTTCCAAACTTGGTAAAGTTATCAAAAATTGCATTGTAACCGAATGCAATTTTTGATAACTTTACCAAGTTTATTATTATTTATTATTTCCCGTGAAGTATTTTAGACGAAATTGTAGCGTAGAAACCTACATAAACGGTATCGGAATCCGAAGAATAACTCAATTTGATTAAATTGTGTTTGAATTACGATTTATTTCGGTATTACGTTTGTAAAAAAAATTTGGTCCGCCGTACTCTTACGTAGCTTACCAGCAATTTGGGTCGCACATTACTAGTATTCTTGTTAACCCCTCGTGCTACGCTAAATGCTTGTGTTACGAGTGGGCTTACGTCGGTCGTACAATGGATAGGTTTCGAACCGGTAACCACATGATCGCAAGTTCGATGCCCTAGCTATTAAGCTACCGCCACTTACTTTGAAAAGGGATTTACCATCTATCAACACTTCGTAATATTTCAATGTCTTTGTCTATCAAATAAAAAAGAAATATCTGCATTTAGTCCTATAAGACGCATTTCTATATAACATTTTCATTGAAATTGACACCAGAAATTGGAATGGCAGCCCCGGCGAATTTTCTTGTAGGTAGTTATTTAGTCGAGGGTTTCGAAAATGTTATTTAATCCTTTTACCGTAACAATCGCCGTGAGTATTTTTCAAAATTTCTAATTTAGAGTTTTATTAATCCAAGCAACCAGCATATATATCAATGCCACCCTCTACACTGATCTCTACAGTAGGTACCTATCCTATTTTTAAAATGCGAATCTACCACTGCCTCAGGGTTAAAGATCATAAATTGACCAAAGCTGATATTTGTGACGTTTATGGCAACCCCATTTTACACATTGTTTTATTACCAGAATCTATCCTGAAAGGACTTCCTAACTTTACTTTGTAAACACAATCTTTGAGTTAATTTTCTAAGTAAAACAAAACCACACAGGGTGTTCAATAGTTATTTAATACTTAATCCAAAGTCCACTAGTTAAGTGGATAGCTGCTAAACTTGTTAATTAAGTATCGCACAAAGGCAAGTTAAGTGGTCGCCAGTAACCGCACGCCACTTGAAAATTTACTATACAAGTTGTGTGTGCCAATGGACTAGGAGAGTAACTTGCAAAAGACATTGTTAGTGAAGGCAGCACCGTAACTAGGAAAATGATTCTTTGAAAAAAACTGTATTCCAGTATACAGACCGCCCTGTTGCATAGTTTGTCGGTCGGAGAAATCTCGGGTTCGATTCTCACGAAGGGCAAAATGTTGTAAAATGGATTTTAAGTACTAATCCAGATTTAAGACTTCTGCTTTGGTAAACCGGGTGTTTGGGGAATAAATATGCAAAGAAAACTTTCATTCTCCTGACCTTTCTTGGGACCCTGAAAAAATATTTTTGAAAGTTCATCACGCTGCTCTAGTGCGGGTTAACAGACTTCACTTAACATCGATAAATGTCTTGACCTTAGGTTTTCTCACAATGTTTTTCTCCCTGCTTATGCCAGTGATTTCATTATTAACTGTCATCTAATTTCGAAAATGAAATTGAAATCGCAAAACCTAAAACTTGCAATCGATGGTCATGTGACTAGGCTTTTGTTTTTGTATTACCTAATACCTTATCATAATAAATGTGATCTGCTAAACTAAAACAAAATATTTTGTAAAATGTTTTATTTTTGTAAAATGTAATTATTGGAAAATATTGGTAAAAAACGGTGATCAATATTTTTCAATAGCAAGTAGTGAAGTATTTAAAAAATAAAAATATATATTGTGAAGTCATCCACTTTCTCTTAAAAGATTGGAATTCAGTTGAAGAATGTCTGAGTCATCCATCGACTTTAATTTTCAATTTAACGCAGATTCCTGAACTCCATTATTCCGTTAATAACTACCTTGATGGACATTCTGTAAACAGATTGAGCGATGGATGAATGCCATTCTACAGACGCAATTTCATATGCAGCAGTCAGACGCTACGAACTCACATCGCAAATGGAGCTAATATTGTCCAAACCACAAATTCGTTTCTAATGGGTATCTTAGTCAATGAAAGTGACATTAATTGAAACCTACCAACGTACCTACTAACCTATAATAACAAAAAAACTTCATTTTATAAGTTTAACTTTTGATGGCACGTTTGGGGCAGTGGCTGAGCAATCGGCTTCTTCCCTACGTGTTGTATATTTGATCCCGGTACGGAACAAATATTTTTATGCGTAAATTGTATGCGGTGTTTAGTGATAATTTGTGTTTATAAGTGCACCCATGATACGCAAGAAAATGCTAGTGTGGGACGGTTAATTTAATAAAAAAAAATACAGTAATTATAGTTTTTTTAATTATTTCTTTAGACCTTGTTTACGAAAATACGGTTCGGTACCAAATTTTAACTTAACATTTACCTACTGACATAATGTCCAAGTCTGTGATACTATATGCTAATAAAAGATCTGAGACATCGGGATTTTAAAATAAAATCCTTCGCAATAAATACGTCTAAAAAGTAAATTTCTGTTCTGAAACCAGTTATTGTTTTGTTTTTACTTACATAGAAACCATGTTTACTTCATATTACAAAACCCCTTTCAAAGTATAAAGTATCGTACACACCATATCGTTTGCTGGTATGTTTAAAACTGCGATTCTCGTGTAATGGAGTCCAGTTAAAGTGAATAGTCACGTGCGCACCGTAATGACGCGGTCGACGCGGTTGGCGCGAACCTTTATTGTGTTACCATAATTTTAGTTTTCATTTGGCTCGACATTATTAAATTTTATATCTGAATGAAATTTTGTACAGTTTTACTGTCTGGTTTGTGCATTTTAACGCATTACTTTCCTTTTTTTCAAGATATTCATGGTGAGTTTTAATTCAAAGACAAAAATACTTCTCAGAAATGATCACTCAGAGAATTATTATTATGCCCGCAGTTTCACTCACGTCTAAAAAAGATACTATAAGTCCAATTCTAGGCGGCGTATCAAGATGAAACATGCAGATTTTTAGTCAGACCTCTAGCAATACATCGGTGAAAACTGCATTTTTTTTCTCTAATATATATAATTACTAAGCAGTGATAGCCTAGTGGTATGACCGTTGGACTGCCAAGTCAAAGGTCTCGAGTTCGAACCCAAGGCACGCACCTCTAACTTTTCGAAGTCATGTGCGTACCTATTAAATAGTTAATTATCACGCGCTTAAACGGTGAAGGAAAACATCGTGAGGAAACCTGCATGCCTGAGAGATTTTCTCGATGGCGTGTGAAGTCTGCCAACCCGCACTAGGCCAGCGTGGTGGACTATAGCCTAATCTCTCTCATTCTGAGAGGAGACCCGTGCCCAGCAGTGGGACAGTATAATGGGTTGATTATGTTATATATAATTACAGACATCGGCCTGTTACAATTTTATTATATGTACTCTATAGATTATTCCGAGAAATTGAGGATAAAAAAAAACATGTTCAACGAGTTGACCAAAAAGTCAAATCTATTATTATATACGTAGTACCTAAGTGCTATATTTACTTACTAGCTTCTGCCCGCGACTTTGTCTGCGTGGACATCAGGATTGAGTCCGACCTGGTTAAAAAGTAGCCTATGTGTTATTCCAGGATATAATCTATCTGTGTGCCAGATTTTATCCAGATCCGTTCAGCCGTTCTAGCGTAAAAGGGTAACAAACATCCATACTCAAAATCTTTCACGTTTATAATATTAGTCGTAGTAAGGATTGTGCCAAAGGAAGCGAAGTATCAGTAACTGATTTATAAGAAACCTCGGAAGTTTGTGCATTGTAGTACATAAATAGTGAGTGAACCTTAAAATAAATTATAAAAATCCGGTACAAAAACCAAAACACAAATATGGTCCGACACGCGGCTAATTTGTAAATTATTTCTGGCATACGCTACGCCTATTAGGACATCTTGATAGCTGTCTGTCGACTTCTTTCAACATCTATTTAAAAGCTACTGTAAACCCACTTGAATTAAACAGCTAAAAACTAATAAATACACGAAATCAAACCTTATTCCAAATATATAAGTCTCGTTCCAAATTCATCGAACGGCAAATGAAAACTTGTCGAATGCCGCAAAGAGTATTTATGGCACCAAAACACCAATTTACTTTGACCTACCTCGCCCCCTTGATAACACGATAACTGATGGTATTCAGGGGTAGTTATGTAAGTGTCGCGGTTCATTTCACACTGGTAGTGTCTCGTTCGAAACCATTTTGTTATGATGGCAGCATCAAACGCGGAGGATAAGCGCTAACTTATTTTTAAGTGGTAGATATGCAAGTTATTTATGGAATATCGGAAGCGAAATGCCATGTTCAATCTATAATTGATTTATTGGAGGAAAATTATCGTTTTGGATAAGACATATTATTTTAGTACGAGGAAGCAGCTATACCTATTGTGAACATTTTCGGGTGTATAATTATGTATTCAATAAAATAAGTGATTTGCTTTTGGCTTTAAAGAAAACCTAGACAAGTTTTGATTTTAAATAATAAGGAAAGTACTATGTATGTGCATATATGTAGAATAAGCACTTGAAATAAATACATAGGTAGATATATTGTTTACCCTAATTCACTATTACCAAACCCTCGTTGAAAAAGAGATATATCGGCTTATAAAGCGTTGATGACTTTTATAATTAGATAAGAATGGAGGTAAATTGAGTTTTCCATAATAACTCTCCATAAGACCTACTTTTTGAAACCGTGCAACTAGTTTGATTTTTTCAAAAGTACCTTTTTTAATGGTCTAATTGAAATAAAACATTTTGACTTTTTTATTTTATGACTTTTTGGAGCTAAATTCGATTGAAAAATACTGGATTAAGTAGCAGTGTAAAATCATACATTCTTGTTTTAATTGAATTATGTTTTTTGTTTATTATGTTAAAAACGTAAAAAAAAAGCTATATATATAAATCTAAAAAGCAGGCGTGACTAAGCGTCAAAGTATTCCTCGGTATCGCTGTCGTCCGGGAAGGTGCCCAGAAGACTGGCAGCATTGCCACGCTGAATGGCAATGCTTATGCGCTGTCCTAGGAACAAGCCAGCCCTCTGGTCACGTGAAGTGTCGACCAGTCTCCTTGAAATTTCTTTGAAAAGGAGACGAGCACTCGGACCCCACGACCCGAGCGTTTCGACCCCAAACGGCTCAAATTGAATTATTGAATTTCCGATAGAATGCCTCTTGTTTGATCTGGATGATCACCCATTTATAGAATGAACATGGCAAAGGCAGCTTTTCCTTAAAGATCGATTAATCAGCGTAGCTATGAGCCCGTCGAGTAGAAAAATATGATGGTCACTGAAAAATGGTGTAAGATATGAAAATTGTTATGTTAGGTTACCTACACAGTTACTTTTTTTTTCATTTAGGACCTGAAGTGTAACTTCTATAGAATATAATGCAAATATTTGTATAGATTTTGAGTAGTTACTCGTACCTACAACAATAATATAATTATCGATACAATAATACCCACTTCTCGAGTTTGCTAGCATAAATTTCACACCATCTTCTAAATCGATATTGGTATACCGATATATCGATACTGGATGGAAAATCGATGCATTTGTGCTTAGTCTTTGTGTGGTTGACAGTGCAATTATCATCCTTTGATATATTACTATAGCTTCTAGATAATATCTAATGGTTGAATTCAGTATTAACAATATCATCTGTCAATGTGTTGAAACATTATTGCAAACTGCCCTTTGGACGTTGATTTATACTCTCGTAAATTATGAATGTACAGGACACGCCAAGGCAGTGGCGATAAGGCCTATCAGGGAGAAGTGAGGAGTGAAGAGGCGCTACGACGCTCTCAGTTTCCGGCTGACGTATATACTGTCGGGATATGGATGATTTAGGAAGCACTGTGTCGTATACGCCAGGAGCCAACGCCCAGGCCCGATAGTCACCACTACGAGGACTATCCCGAAGACACGGTGCAACTTACATTGGAGTTATGCCCAGCATGGGTGGAGCAGCGCTATAATCTAGTCGCGGCAGGGTGATGACCGTGATCTGGCTGAAGGTCCAGCCTCCATGAGCCTCTGGACTCCACGAGGTGAGTTCGCCCGACTAGAAAATGGCCCCAGTAGGCGGCGTGTGTGATTGCCACATTTTGAAGGAGTCCTGCGAAGTTTGGACCATTTTAAGAACTAAGTTTTCTATACAAAATGTTTGAAAGTTACGCTACTCTCTATGAATTATTATTAAAGTACATTCTATAAGAAATTATGTGATTTATGTGCGAACTGGTGGTCAAGCGTAAACCTATCACGAATAATAAAACAAAAGATAACAAATAATCTAGTAAGTTTACCTATTAAACGTCGCTTCTATTACTTTGTAGTGCATCTTGAGACGTGACGTCATATTTCTATAAACAGCTAAAAATTATAGCCGTAACATGAGGACAGACGAGCTTTGGTAACACCAGTTTATTAGGTACTTCGTACGAAACGCTAACATTGTAAATATATGTAATAAATAACAAAACTGCATCATTTTGGAAATGGAATGCAATTCACAGGCGCTGGACAAAATCATAAAAATTCATACTTTTTTAGTGATTAATGTTTTGGCACCTTTTTATATATAAAACGTAACAAAAGACAGAAAGAGACATCAATTAAATCAATCAATCAATCAAAGACACAATCAAGTCATAAATTGAACATACATTCATACTTTCACGCCTGCATTTCCAGGAAGTTTAGGCAGAGGTGTACCCACCGTTGGCTGGTATTTTTAGGTCCCATTTAACACGGGGAGAGCCTACTGCCATTCACAATTCTCAAACTCTGAGCTGCTATTGAGAATTTCATATATAAACCCAATAAGACTTTGATCGACCTGGGAATTGAACCCAGGACTTCTAGCATAGCAGTCGCGCTTGGGACCACTTCTGACTAATAAAGCAGTTGTCATAAATTGAAGAACCTGGAAGTACCTAAATAATACCAAATATCTTGCTTTATTCAGATACTAGTTCTTCGCCCGCGGTTTCACCTGCGTTGCCCCGTTCCTAAGGGTTGTAGCGTTACGCGTTAGCGTTTAATCACTCATTTTCCCAACATTTCCCTTCACTGCTCTGCTCCTATTGATCGTAGCGTGATGAAAAGTATACTATAACCTGTGGTTTGGGCTGTGCGTTGATAGATCACTATGTCAGTCAGTCAGTCACCTAACGTAAGAGTAGACAAATATAATCAGAAAGCTCCGAACTGCTAAGCTATCGGGAGTTACACGTGTTATTGTGAGTCAACCATAAAAGATAGACATTTGCTGTCGTGGAATATTTTTTATATAATTTTAAGGAGAATATTTCCGTCATACATGATTTCTGTGTAGCTTTAACCATTAAGGCTGCACACGCGACGGAAGCTGAAAAAATGGAGTAAGTTCTCCGGTTTTCCCAACATTTCCCTTCACTGCTCTGCTCCTATTGATCGTAGCGTGATGAAAAGTATACTATAACCTGCCCAGGAGTATGAAGAACAATTGTACCAAGTTTCGTTGAAATCCGTCGAGTGGTTTTTGTTTCTATAACGAACATACAGACAGACAGACAGACAGACAGACAAAAATTTTACTGATTGCATTTTTGGCGTCAGTATCGATCACTAATCACCCGCTGATAGTTATTTTGGAGATATATTTCATGTACAGAATTGACCTCTCTACAGATTTATTATAAGTATAGATAATATAAATCTTTGTATTTATAAATTGTGTACAAGTTAGGTATGTATATTTCCCATCCGACCAGCTGAGACAAAAAGGGCAAAACCTATGTACATAAATTAACGCGTATTGTAACAAAGTTCAAAGAGGTTCACAAATGAATGTGCGCACAAAACAATAAATCAAATGGTTGAATAACGAGAGACGGACGGTGGCGAACGAAACTTTCATTCCGTTCGTTCAAGAGTGCACTTTACTCGAAACATTGAGAATTACCAATGGTTCTCGTTCGTTTGTGCGACTGTTCCTTTTTTGAATGAGTTGCGTTTTAATTTTGCATCTTTATTGTTTGTTGATGAGTTTTAGTACATAGTCTTCGAATTTAGAACGTTGATTAATAAAATAGGTGTTTCATTATACCTATGATTCTTTGTTTTAAATCGATAGAATGTGCGCGCGTGTTCGGCGCGTTCGTGGTCTAAGTGGAATTCGAGGCGAAGCCTCGACCTTTGAAGGGGTCCAGCGAACACTGGATCACAGCCATAAAACTATATTTTAATGAAAGGCATGTACGGTTTTTAGTCGGTACGAGTCCGAAATACCCTACCGCCTCCCCGGGTGGCAGACGATCCATGAGGATTTTCCGTACAACAAAAAAAGGTACTCATACATACTTAACGATTAATTTATAAAGCAACTGAAAATTTATGATAATCTGACTTTACTTTCTGAAATTTGAATTTTTTAACTGAATAATTTACAGAAAGTACCTAAGTATCTACACTTAGGTAAATTGAATAATTTACAGAAAGTAAAGTCAGATTTAGCATAAATTTTTAAGTATGTATGAGTACCTTTTTTTGTTGTACGGAAAATCCTCATGGGTCGTCGGCCACCTAGAAGGCGTATTCAAATTATTTGAGTTATACTCATATTACTTACCTACAAATAATGTAACTCAATAAACTAAAAAAGTTAGCTAATAAAGAACCAGTCTATAAAAATACTATACAATTAAATATAAATGGGCAACAAAAGCTCCTCCGTTTCGCTATTAACTGATCGGTGTAAAGTCTGGCTTCTACTAATCGTGATTCTTATAATATGCGAACACGACTACAAGATTTTTCTCATTATAACCAGTGGTATGGACCAGGGCAGCAGTGGTCCAAACATTTCCCGGCACTTCCGACCACGCGGCACACAGCATTAACCCGGTCCGCGTCATAGATTGTTTTTAACACCCCTAAATGGTGTACAACAAACTTCATCCCTACGCGCGACAATAGAACGCTTTACAAAGACACCTCCAACTTTTATTTCGCAACTTTCCTTTAGATTTTCACTCTTGAAGTTTGATGTTCGAAAAAGTTTGCTAATTTTATTTTTCGGTTTGCAACACTGGCAGTCTGGTACGTTGCTTTTAACAAGTTTTGATGGAACTTTCAAATGTTGGTGTGTCTTGTAGGTTTTATTACTGCTGAATGTTAATGTAAATTTAAGATAGAGGGCTGCAGAAATTTACCAAACAGTTCTATTTTTTGTTATTTTAGTGAAGGAAAAAAATCGACTGCGGGCAGGATTCGAACCTGCGTCTTCTGGTTAGATACAACAGACGCTATGACCAACTAAGCCACCGCGAGTCCCACCCGCTATCGCCAGGTCGAAATTTGCCTTCACATTCCGAATTTATGTCTTAAGGTGACGTTACAAAAAGATAGTTATATTTTTTTTAGCATCAACTAAATAAAATTACTAAGAAGCTTTACTACTATACACATCAGTTCGCCAGTATCTTTCTTTAGGTCCATGGCCCAATAATATTATTTCATTATAAAGACAAATGGTAAACTCAAATGTCAGTTCTTTCTAAAGAACCTTTGAAACCCAAAAAAAAAATCATAGGTAAAAAAAAACATACAGAATATTATAACAGCAATGATCAATATCAACAGTAGGTAGGTACAGTGAATTATGAAACACAAATACATTTCAGTTCCGGATTCATATTGCGATGCAAATTACTCTCCGCAACGAGAATTGATAATTGAGACTAAATAAATAAATAATACATCAAAGTCTGCCACACAAATGTGACATACGGTCGGAAAATTCGGCAAACGCGAGCCTAGAGTCAAAAAGGATTAATTTTTGTATCTAGTCGAATACAAATAAAATAACACTGCCTCGTTGGTCGAATGGCCGCAATTGATTTAAAATGAAATAAAATGTTTCCCTTCTTTCTTTCTTTCACTTGTGAATGTATATTTTGTGCCCAGTTTGAGACGTTTCTATTCTTATTTAGATTAAGTATTATAAGCTATGTTTTTAGATCTAACCTAACCTAAACATACCGGTGAACTGTGGCTGTACCTACATTAGTACACCTCTGCCTAACCCTTCGGGGAATATAGACGTGATGGTAATGTTCTTGAAACTGATCCACCGAGTGTCACCGGTACCCACTCATCCCGTTGCGCGTCATATTTGCATGTGAAAGCCATAACTTGGCGACACGGAAAATTTAATGTTTTTGGTAATTTAATGAAGACTCGCAGCTGACCTAATTAAATGGGACCCTAACTGATATTAATTGTGTTTCTTTTATTTGCAGGTACGTGGCTTTAATGGAAATTTGTAAGTCTGAGCTTATTGATCTTATGATATTTTTTTTTTATTTTGCGTGGTTCCTAAAAAATAAGAGAACAGAAATAGATTTGATTTTAGCTTTCAATAATTCACAACTTATTGTGAATTTTCTATGTTTTTTTTTAAATGATAAGGCAAACATTCCCCAAAGAGTACATTTTCTGATTTTCTAGTTAATATTATGTTAGTTCCTACTTTTTGTTTGTACGGGGGTAATCTCAGGATCTAATGATCCGATAGCTAGCTGCCTAGGTACGTTATTACATCCATGCAAACTAAGTTGGAAGCAGAAGCTAGTTTGGTATAATAATAAAAGATAGCTTATTTCACTCCTCTGTCCTCTCTCGTCTTAAAAAAAACAAGTTAAACAGAACGAACGTTATTAGGTACAATTCTTGTTATAATTTCGTTGAACCATACATAACTCCGCGTCCTGTCACTTTTTCTATCAACAGAGCCATTTAAAACAAACATCAAAGACCCACATTGTAAAGATATGCGGAGTTCAGACAAGGGAATGTACTAGGAAAGCATTTTACCGAGAAGCGCTAAGAAGCTTGCCACCATCTTCGCGGAGACATAAAGCTTGCTGCAAGGACAGCTATGCACTCAGGACTAGTCTCAACGACCAGGATAACATAAACAATCAAGAAGCTCGTGAACAAATTGACTGAAACCTTATTCCTTTGCAAAAAAGAACGATTTCTCATTGACACTATTTTGTCCAGTTGTAAATTTTTAGCTGTGGTATTGTTTTCGTACCGTGTACAATTTGCGGATTCTAAATACGATTTTCACCCCTATTTTTATGGTCATAAAGTTTCGATTGAATATAATAATACATAATGGTGCAGATCGTTATAGTTTATGGCATATTAAAATTCTAGTACTACCTAGTTATTTATTCTATCTTGAGATCTGATGGTCGGGAAAAATTGCGTCGTCAACGTTTTGATGGGCGGTTAAATTTCTTTATTTTACACAAAAATTAAAATAGTGCTCGTAAAGGAGCCCTATAAAACATGACAGCTATATTCACATGACACTTCAAGAATAGACTAATAATATATGTGCCTTTAGATAATAATCAAAAATATGCTTCAAGTAATACTTTTTGCTCGTAATTAGCAATAGTGTTTAAATCTATAATTCTCGTATATTATTCCTGTAATAAACGTGAACTTTTAACTGACGATATTATACTTCACTAGGATCAAACTAAATAGAGCTCAGAAGTTTGAAATATATTGGAGATCGAGAATTCTGAATGGGACCTCTAATTCATAAAACACCATGTAATTTATTTTACTCTAAATCAACATATATCAATACATTTTTTCCATTGCTGTTACAACAATATAACAATGAGAAAAACTACACCTGTATTTTGAATCCGTTGACACAGGACGGAATTAAAAGAAATAAAAATGAAAATTTAAACTCAGTGCTATTCTCTATCTGGCCCCTTAATCTTCACTATAAAACTCAAAGCAGAGACTGCAAAGAACCTTTTTAAAAATAGATTCCATTAGACACTAACGTATCAAAAACAAAACACAAAAGAAAAATGGCGGAGTCCGTCTATAAATTGAGTCCGCGTTCAGATGTTCCTAATCGGGGCCTTATATTTTACAGAGAGGCTAGGCTTTGTTCTGTTTCTGTTATCGCATTTCTTCTATTTTTCCATTGGTTGAGGACCAGTGAAGCAGAAACAATAGCAATGAACATTAGTAAGGGGATCGCGCCGTCTCGAGGAGCTCTCGACCATCGAGTTCTTCGATAAGGCGCTGCGGTTTCAGATTTGGTATAAATTGTAAGCGGTGGTATGTTTTGAAATATTTAATGCAATAATATGAACTAATTAATAAAAAATATTTTTCAGTTCCAAAATATTGATTTGTATCTATATACAGAGCGATTTAATACTACGTGCTTGCTTGCTACGTTGCTTGTTTCGCTATGAAGACAATGAAATACAACAGGATGTATTAATATGATGACAGACAGACAGACATGAATACTTCACAAGTCATTTAAGGTAGCATACTAATATGAAAAGGCAGAAAGAAATAATTACAGGTATCATTAGCCTACTAAAACTAACCTACGTAAAGATTTCTTCTAAGAAATATAACAAAAAGTAAAACCGCTTTCAAAAACTTAAAAAATAATGTTATGTACGAAACAGTTTCAGAAGTCGGTGCCTTTGATTTGATCGGATCTTTTAATTTCGCCACCGACTTTTGAAACTGTTTCACATAACATTATTTTTTATATTTTTGAAGGCGGTTATACTTTTTGATAAAATTTGTCTTATTTCAACATTTTTACTAGCGAGTAAAATTTTTACGTATACCTAGATGATGATATCATTATATAATTTACTCGTGTTATTTCTAAATTTTATGATCAGATCATGACCAAATTTTTATGGGACCACATCGGGAGTACCTATGTCGTACCGATAAAAAAAGAATTGTCAAAATCGGTTCATAATTGACGGAATAATCGTGTAACAAACATACAAAAAAAAACATACAGTCCAACCTCCTTTTAAAAAATAGCAATTATGTACATATGAAATGTGAAAATGAAAATTAATACCTACATATTCTCATGCCGTTATTTGATAGACTTTCTATAATAATTAAAACACCACTGGCAATAAGATTCAATATTGGACTCTTTCAATTCTTTAGATTGTATTGGCAAAGCTCCTGGCATCGCACTGTTAAAGCGAAGTTCTTCATTGTAATATTCGTTTAATGAAAATTCAATGGGCGATACTTTACTGGGTGTGTTTTTTTATGATTACTTCCCTAAACTTTCGAAGCTATCGACGGATATAATCAACATAATTATTAAAATTACATATGTGGTAGGATTTTTTGAGGAAGAAAGTATATCAAATATCTTTTGCAGTTCAATTGCACGCACACACAGCTATACAATATTGTAGGTAATATAATTTTAATTTTGAATTCTAATAAAAAAGTACATCTCCCATGAAAAGAGTTTCAGTCCAAATTATTATTTTTAACTCCAATGAAATAAAGAAGAAGCAAAAGAAGTATGCAAGAATTGTAGCAAGTGGCGGTCTAGAGTTTCTGCCTACCCCTGTGGGAGAAAGGCGTGAGTGTATGTTTGTATGTATGAATGAAATAAAGTTATTTTAGTGAAGGTAAAATTCGACCAAGGGCAAGATTCGAACCTGCGTCTTCTGGTTAGATACACCAGATGCTTAGATAAACCAGATGCTATATGACCAACTGAAATAGTTAATAGATTACAAGTCTTGAAGAGTCAATTTAGAAATGGCTTAGGTTTAACTAAACCACCAGATATAATAAAATGAAACGGCAAAAAATCACTTTTTATTGCCAAAGATAGTAAATCATCACCAAAATAAAGTTCTAACCTAACCTAAACCTAATATTTGGTGACCATTTATCCATTTTGGTGATCAATTTACTAAATTTGGATGTCATTATATTTATCCCCTTTAGAAATTCCGGATTTTCCTTTCTTACATAAAGACACGGCAAATATGAATACAATGTTTTTATTTTTTGTTTTATACAATGATTTTTTTGCATTTTCCATGCTAAGATTATAAAGTTATATTTAGTGAAGGAAAAATTTAATCGCGGCCAGGATTTTAATCGTTCGCATCGTACGACTTTGAATGAACTGTAAAATAAGTCGTGTCGGTTGAGAAACAAAGTAACTTGCCTTTAAATAGATGTCGCCAACGTCACCTTATGACGTAAATTCAGAATGTGAAAGCAAATTTCGATCAGGCGGGTGGGACTCGCGGTGGCTTAGAGGTCAGAGCGTCTGGTGTATCTAACCAGAAAACGCAGGTTCAAATCCTGCCTGCGATTGAATTTTTCCTTCACTAAAAATATCAATGTTGGTGTGTTTGGCCTTAACTTATCGTTTATACTTATAACATCTCCCGGGAGTGTCCGTGCCAATGATTAAAGTTCCTCCCCCCATTTAACTTAACATCCTGCTTGAAATAACTTTATTGAATGTTTCAAATTCAATCACACTTTTATTGTGGTTCATACCTATATTATTAGGTGCGTTATTTTCTAATAAAATGATTATCCTACAATTATTTATTTACATATTTTTATAAAAGAATATAAATAAATACATAACATCTCATACCATCACGTCTATATTCCTAAAGTGGTTAGGCAGAGGTGTCGTAATGGACGTCCACAGTTCGCAGCAAGCCTATTGCCATTAGCCGGGTACAAATCTAAACTCCGAGCTACTATTGAGAATTGATAGAAAAACCCACTAACACTTTTCTCGACTCGGGAATCAAATCCAGGACCTCTAGCGAACCACTGAATTAATTTTCGTAGTTATGCCTAAACTGAAAAACCAATTTTGATGAATTTTGGTATAGACATAGATTGGGGGGTGAATATTTGGAAAAAGTTGAACGTCTTTACCTTCATCCCAAAGTTAAGAATGCAGATAATCAAAACTATAATTATGATAATGGAAACTTATATTACACCCCTACCGTCAAGCAATAAGACAAGAATAAAAAGAATCTGTAGCCTTAGCACGAACAACTTGCGAAAAAGTATTCGTATCGTTACGATAGAGGCGCTGGTCCATATCTCATACAAATTGGTCTCCATGACGATACGAATACTTTTTCGCAAGTTGTTCGTGCTAAGGCTACTGAACAGTAGCCTTAGCATCGTCCTGGAGACCAATTTGTATGAGATTTGGACCAGCGCCTCTATCGTGACGATACGAATACTTTTTCGCAAGTTGTTCGTGCTAAGGCTACTGAAGTATAAAAGAGAGGACTACTGTGATCAGAAAAATGATCTGTTAAATAATGTTCGAATATTCTCCCTGGGCCTTAGAGAAGAATTAGGCTATCTTTGGTCTCAAAAAGTTCTTTAGGATGCGAGTGAAGCCGCGGATAACAACTAGTATAACAAGAAAGCAGCCTAAATTTTCAGTTTCTCATAAGCGACATAACAATAAAATATTATTCCCCAAATAATTGTTACATCTCGTTGGGGTCATCAAACAAATTTGAGTAAAGTGTTACGATAATGATATCTAAGTAGCCGAGCGTTACGATTATGGTAATTGCTGATCCCATTGTACTATTATTGTTATGATAGACATAACGCGCAGTTGTGATGCTTGATATTGGAGCTAAATTGATGCTTGAATGCTGAAGGAATGATTGTAATAGATTGAATAAGGCTGAGCGGGCTGCTGAAGGAATTATTATAAATAAAGACAAATTTTCATGCAATTCTCATTTTGAAATCACAGTTAAATAATTCAGTTTTATTATTTTATTTATCGTTATGGAGAACTTGTATGTTTGTATAGCTGTTAATGTAAACAAAAACCCCGTTCTTATATAAAAATTGCAATTATGATCCACCATTCGTAACTGAAAGTATTCATACTTTTTACAATCGCTTGGGATCACAACGGTACTGGACAATAAAACCTCCTTCATATAATTGCTACAAAAAACACGTGTCAATGTAGCGACAGTCACCGACAACCGCCGACGACTCGGACCACAGAATAACGATTAACAGAAGGTTCACTGCTGCGAATGTAAAAGCACTAAACATTTAGCTACACGATTAAACCGTCTTTACAAAAAAGGAAAAGAAGTTTACTATTGTGCCAAGAATACTAGTAATAACACTGAATAATTATCAAATAAATAAAAAAACAAGAACCTGACATGTCTCACTGCAAAGAAAAGGTTCAGTTGACAGCTACGTCTAGCCAGACATTTATTTATTCTCTCTCTCTATAATCGCTGCATCAAACAGTAAGGTCGTAAGAACTAGTAATTAATTGATTATTTTTTATTATAGTACTTTTACCCCCAATCGATTTGTGTAATTTCCAGTTGAACAGTGTTTTGCTATCGCCACGGAAATGTATTTTAGTTTTTCATTTACAGTGTCCATGTACATGAGTTTCATCGCAGACATTTTGAAGTGGATCTTCTGACCCTTTCTATTCCATGTTCGGACAGTATCAACAGCTAAATTAATTAAACGGGCACGTGCGTGTTGCTACCGAACACGTGTCGTGTCCGTCGCGGGCATGTGCTATAAATCAATCAAGTGGACCACCGCTTCATTTGTAGGGTTATACTGCGGTATTTTAATAATGTCGCAGTCAAGTGCAGCTTCGATCCGAATTCAACATACCTGTTTTTTTTTGTTTTATAAAATACTTCGCCTTAATTGAAGAGCTTTCGATATTTACGCAGTGACTATTCAGGATGAAATTCTATTTTTAGATTAATTTGCACATTCTCGACGTATTAATGACTAAAAGTTCCTTAAACCACAAAAATAGTCCATGAAAGTCAAACTAATTGGATCAGTTGATTGAAATACCGCTCAAAAAGCTCATTATAAAATCGTTAAGAGAATGATTGTTAAGTTGTCCAGTCATATATATTTGAATAAGAGGTTTCTCACATGTTATAACATAATATCACACAAGACTCTATTACAACAATAATAATATGTATAGAATTTTTGTTTTTTTACTGTCCCCGAAAAAGATAAACACAGCATTTATAGTATAAATTACCAATTACCAAAGAGATACAACCTAAACCCGTATAACAAAACCTTAATCTACAAAATACTCTAAATAAACACCATTGTTCAGACATATAACTACGTGGAACGTCCAATTTTATGGCTTATTTCGTAAAAATGTGCGATAGATCATTGCCCCTACTATAAGTGCTTCGATCCCGCGGCGACTTGATGTCACGCGATGTTGTCGAGACTGCAAAAAGTGACATCTGGCAACAGCAACGTTTGTTTTATGCATGTTTGGGAATGGAGTTCGAATGTCGAAACGTTTACGATGTGTTTTTTGGCTATTTTTGATGGTCGTGGTACTAAAGGAAAGTCAAGGGTTTTATCGTTTCGTGATACAACTCTGCATGGTACTACTTATAATGTTTTTATATTGTTGGAGATAGATAGACATCGAACTGTTGTAGACAATAAACTCATGTATCATAGAATAGAGTCAGATTACCAGACAACTAATCCTTAGTGCATTATTCTACTTAAGTAGTTTTCGTGTCAAAATATTCTTCAAAAATACACTGATGATAAATTATTATTATTTGATTTATCTATTTATATGGCCACCATCTACTCTATCTTTATCGTTACTGTTGCCGATCTTATGTACAGTGGCATGCGCTGATTCTCCGCTGTCGCCTCACAATATAGATAAGTAAACAATAATTCTTCTAGTTTTAAATCAAATGTAAATCAACGTGAATCTTATTTAAGTTTAGAATGAAATAAATAAATAGTACTTTGGTGAAAAAAACACGTTTTTTTATCAAATTTCTTTGTTATTATTTTATTTAAGTGCAACTTTACGTGAGATAAGACAATATTAGTAGGGGTCATCGCAAGTTTTTTAACTGGACCTTTATTTATGCACCATTTCCGCAGAGGGGACTTTGACAAATGCCCGCAATTTTTGCTTCCGCCACTTTGCTACCTTTACTTGCCTGTAGGCAGACGTAACTATGTATAATTGCTTATCTATTATATTTTTTTGATCTATGGTGTAAAGTAATACTGGTTTATATTCACATGCAAGTTATAAATAACCGTTTTGTTTTCTGAGCTATGAAAAAAATATTTAACGGTTGTAAAATAATAGCGAATGTTGTGCTTAAGTTTAAACCATAAATATCTACATTATTACTGTAGTTATTAGTTTTCAAAGTTGCAGATAAAAGATACATACTTTGACATTGAAATAAAACTACTTTTTACGGATTTTATCGCGTTGTATTGATATTATTTGATTCCCGACGTTTTGGATCCTTTACAGAATCCATGGTCACGGGTAGACTAAGTTGTTGGACGTCTTAATGTTACAATTACCTACTCACAGCTACCTTACATTTTTGTCGAGCTCGCCGTATCCTTCGGTCTTGCAGTTTTGGGCTTGGATTTTTATTTTATGGAATCTATAATGGTGGTTAGAAGCAGGTGTTAAGACCCAGCCATCTTCTCTATTGAAATTTGGATGTTTTTTAATTTCAATAGCCTCACGGATCATCCTGGGAAGGAATCGGTTTTGTTTTGCGAAGACTTGTGGTTTATCAAATCTGATAAACCACAAGAGATACATAACATAACTTTTTAAACAACATTAAGTTATAAAGAACTCAATCAATTTACACGTAGCAGAAATTTTATTGTGTTTATGATGATTTTATTAATGTTTTATAGTACCTACCTTAATTGGACATAATTTACAAATTGATGAATAACGAATCGTTTAAATTTATTTACAAAACGCCTATCTTCAACAATAAAATATTATTATCTCTGATTGTTATTAATTATAAAGTTTACAGAGTAAGGGCTGGGGCACACCCGTCATCTGCGAAGACTACGCGCAATGAAATTATAGCTAGCACAATGAATCTCAAGTTTTAATTAAAGCGTGAAAAGTGTCGCCGGCGACTGCCGCCACCTCGCGGCCGACAGATGAACTTGTATTGTTGTGACCACTTTATTGCGTCACGGATATTTTTTATTAATATTACGTGAAAAGTTTTTTCAAATTATTTTCAAATTATTTTACAAATTATTTTAATTTAATGTGATTTTGTAGCTGATAAGGATTTTATTCCTTAATTCTAATTCTAATTTTCTTTATCCGCATAAAAAAAAATCAAGCTTAAGTGTAAAAATTTAAGCTTATGTATTATATACTAGCGACAACTACAGCTCCCATAAATTTTCGGGGGATTTTTCTTTATCAAAATTGTCTAGACAATTACGAACACAACAGCCAAATCACAAAAAAACCGGACAAGTGCAAGTCGTACTCCCCCACCGAGGGTTCTGTAAAAATTTGTAGGTACATATTATTATATTATAATTAATTACAAATGTATAGTTTTCAGGTTTTTCCCTATACTTGTAGTACAAGACGGTATTTCTTGCCAAATTTCATAGTTCTAGGTCAACGATCCTATAAATTTTGATTCCCTTGAGAGTGTCGAAATATACGTTTTTTGCGGCATAAACGGCCGTATCTTTGTTTTACGTTGACTTAGAAGTTTATTTTTTTACAGCTTCAATGGACTGTAGATCTAAATTTAAGGTTTTGATTTAATTTTGATACCTTCACGCGTTCCTGATATAAAGGGAACGACAGACAGATGGACGGACGGACAACAAAGCGATCCTATAAGGGTTCCGCGTTTTTTTTCTATTGAGGTACGGAATCCTAAAAACAGCAAAATCTGGCGAACCCCTCATGATGATCTTTCATACATTCGGCAATTATTTTTTATTTAAATATACATACAATTTCAATATGCGTGTGTTGCTACTAAATTCTTCTCCCCCTAAACAGCTTGGCAGATTTTAATGAATTTATTTTTTGTACTTCAAAAGATCCTGGTTCACCAGGATGAATTTAAGCTATATTTAGATCACGTAGGTGGTGCTGTTGTCGGCATTCTTGGTCATGCGAACGAAACCGTGGCCAACTACATAATATTTAAGGAAAATACAAGCTAAAAAAATTAAATAAACTAGCTTATATCCAACAGTACCAACATAATAGCAATAATAAGGGATTACTTTGTAATGCAACCACAAAAATTTTACGATCAAATAAATCATGGGACTGGTAAGTTGCCCCACCAACTTTGAGATGAAATTATTACTTTTTAATTTGAAACAGACGGAAAAAGTGAATAAAATATGCCTAAAAATGTCCCCTGATTCAATTAGCTTCGATCAACCAATGTTATTTTGAAAATTTTACGACTGACTTTACGGTTGTTATCGTTAAGAGGAGAATTTACGACCAGTGATGTATTTATCTAATTGGTATATACAAAGTATGGGTCCTTTATTTAAGGCTGACGTTCACCTGAGCCCGCCAAATTTAAATTTCAAGTGATTTTTCGCATTTTGTAGGTTTATAACAATAATCGCGACCTTAAGTATACAACATTCACAACTGAGAACTAAAACCTTTGCTTTAAAATCCTTATCAAGCCAAAAACTTGCCAAATCTGTGCCAATGGTCGAAATTGACAGTTTACACTACTTTTAGCTACAATAACAAGCTACAATACAAAAGTTTAGTTATACGTAATGAATTTGGTATAGTTAATGTCACAATTACTATTGCCATGAATGTAGAACTTATTATCAATCTACAAACTGCGAAAAACTACTTGAAATTTGAATTTGGCGGGCTCAGGTGAACGATCATCCTTAATATTTATATTATTTATGATCCTGGAAAAAAAATAACATGTTCCTGTGAGGATTCTCCAGTGGCACTAACTTATCTTGTAGTGTGTGCAGTGAAAAAGATATGGCCCATATGCTATCATGCATAGCGTACTCCGACACCAGCACATATCAAAATCGTAATGACCGCTACAGAAAATGCCTAACGCGTATAATATTGGGCCAATTCCATTGAATTCTTTCTTTTACTCTTCCCTTTCTATCTGCTATCGATCCGATAAGAGGAAGTATTAAAGACTTATATGCTACTAACATAATAACTAAATGTTTTATCGTGAAAGGATTTATTTAACCTGCAAAGATTAGAAACCTTCATTAGTCTTCAATGGTTGTAACATTGACGACTACTAAGTGCGACTGCTATGCTAGAGGTTCAGTGCTATGATAGATTTCTGCCCAGCCAGCCATAGCCTGCTATAGGCTCTCCTCTGATTATATGGGCCTAAAGATAACAGCAAACTGTGGATTACACCTCTCCCTAACGTATAGAGGAGATGGGCGTGATGATGCGTTATTTATTTCTGAAGTCCTATTAATTTTACATAAAAAAAAATACAGTGAAATAAACTTATAAAAAGTAAAACACTGTAATAAACTTTGAGTTAGTTTGTAAAACTTTTTTCAACTAGAACTTTGGGTGACATAAAAAAAACAAGTAAATAATACATAACTTCATTGCAACGTAAGTTTAAAAGTCGTAAAAGAAAACATAATTTCGAGTAAAAAAGTTACATAACAAGTGAAATAAACAGCTTGTAATGAAGGCAAAGTTGAGGCAATAAGCCTTTGGTTTTAGACGGGAAGCTAGTAACAAAGTATGTAATAATGACGGGGTGGGTTTTTGTTAAAACCAACTCACAATGGCGGTTTGACATGGGACACAGTTTAACGTTTTTTGTTGTAGTTTTACCCTTTGAACTTACAAACTTGCTACATGTAAAAAGTATGTATTTTAACTATAATTGGGCGACACGCTGGGTTTGTTTTGTTTTTTTTTTTACGTCTGAGTGGTTTGAGTGAAGTTATCAAGATTAGGCGAAGATTATTCTTTTAAGTTTTGTTTGGGATATGAATTATTATGATAATATATTATTATATAATGCTAATTGGGTGCTTTTCGTTTGATTTAATGTTTTTGTTTATATTATTTTTAAACAGCTTCGACTGACTGGATGAGAAAAGCCGAAGATCGGGCTCTGTGGCGTTCATTAGGAGAGGCCTACGTCCAGCAGTGGACGAACATAGGCTGATGATGATGAAACAGCTTCGAAAAAGGGCAAGTTTTCCATTATTGCTTGTGACCTTGTCTGCGTGGACTTCAGAATTGGATCCGAACTAAATAAAAAGTAGCCAGTGCTATTCCAAGACTATAATCTATCTTTCTACTAAATTTCATGCAGATCCGTTCAGCCGTTCTCACGTGATTGAGTAACAAACATCCATACATCTTCACGAACGTTCACTTTTAATATACATACTATCTATCGTCTACAGCTATCGTTTCCGAAGATACACCGCAAAATACTTGAAGTAAATTTTCTTTTCTTATAAAGTCAATTATTTACAATAGCAAGATAATTATGAATTATTGTAAAATTATAACGGTAGACTAATATTGAAAACCTCCTTCAAAAAGTGTAACGTTACTCTTAAAAAAACAAATCCACAAAAACAAAACAAAAACAACTTATAGCTACAGGCTCATAATTTCAATCACCATACAATTTCGATTCAAAAATCCGAAAACAATAAAGCGATCCGGCAATATTAATGAAGTTGCCGAAATTCGTACGTTTCGGCAACAGATTTCGAACGGATGGCTGCGGGCGTAAGGGCACGAGCACTTTAAAATTTATCGAGTTTTCGTGTTTTGTGCCGCCGTCGCGCCGCGTCGCCCCTCAGTGTGACACTGTCATGCCGAGTTCAACGAATGTGTACAAAATTGTTTTTGTTAATGTAATTTTGAATGTGGAATTTGTTGTGTTTTGTTTTCGATGCGGGAGAGAACTAACAAGGCGCGGACCTTTTTGGTGAATTTGTTAAAAATACCAAGACAAGTCACCTAAGCCTCAAATCTACTATTTATTACAGTTTTGTATAGGTACCTACGATATCTGTGAGTTCGTATGTCACTTAGTGCCATTGGACGACCATTCTTTGATTCTGATTGAAATAGCAGACATGGGCCCCAGCTGCTGTGTATTGGAATTTTTAACACAGAACACTAAAAAGGTTCGCGTCATTAGTCTTCTCCCGCTGCACCAACCATAAGTAAATTAAAATCATTATGGGCAGGAGGATGATGATGATTGATAAAAGATTTAGATCTTAATTTCTAAAAAAAAATTCCAACGAAATTTAGTTTACCTATTTAGTTCCGATGATAAGCTCTATTTGCCGTTCCTCAATTCAAATATTATTTAATGTGCCTGGGAATTAGAGAAGTCGTTCTATTGTTTCTTTTAAATGACCACAGAACCCTAACAATTTTTTTTAATAAGGTCTCAAAATAGAAGAAACCACAATATAATGAGGAATTTTCATGCGCAGTAATCTGTGACGCATCGAATCGCATTTGCACGCCCAGAATTTGCCGCCACATCGCCCCCCGGCTATTCCAGAACGACTGTTCTAAATTTAAAACTTTTATCCACTTTCTACAAAAAAGATCTCATATTGAACACGTGTTTAAAAAAAACTCGGATTTGTGTTTTAATTGGTTTAAATACAGTCCAATTAGTCAATATTAATGTTAAATAATAATATTGATCATCGTCATTGCTATAGATTATTTCGTACAATCAACTCGAAAAAGTAAAAAAATAATTGCCCTAGTTTAAAATTTTGAAGAAAGAGTTATATATGTATTGCATAACTGATTAATTACGTATTTGATTAATAATTAAGCTAATTTAAATTCTTGATAATTATGATGGAAATCGTATGGATTGTAGGTTGATACAGCTCATAAGTCATACCTATAATAGCAAATGATTTTTGTACAATATCTTTCAGTACCTTTATCGACTGCACCATAATTTGTTTACTTCGTTTATTTTGATCCTTAACAATAAATTTACTTGTTAAACACAATTGTGAAAAAATAACTAACCTGTCAGCACTTCCCAAAAAATGTTTGCCGACCCCAAAAAAATGAACTTGCATGCAGTGTCCCATACTGTTAATGAGCGCTGAGCTGTCAGGGTGTTGGTAAAAAGCCAGGGTTGCCAGACAAATAAAGATTAACACAGGACAATGTCTCTTAATTGCGCGCTGTGTCAGGTGGCCCGAATCATAGCGATTGTGATCCTTGTGGAGTTCAATGTTGGGTCTTACATGACTAGAGTTTGTAATTCAGGCAAAAGTAATGGATGCTCTATGTTAAAATTCCAAGGTTTTGAAATTTCTTCAAGTAAAAATAAAATCTGTAAAAATAATCACGTAATAATTAGATACTGTTAATATAAAAAGTAAGAAAATATAACACTAGTCAAATCAGGTTGTATTTTTTTTAAAAAAAAAACGTTGCCCCACACTAGGATTTTCTCCTGTATCGTGGGTGCGTTTACAAACACAAATTCACACAAATACAAACACCCAGACCCGGAGCAACTACCTGCAGATCATACAAATATTTTCCCACAACACGTTGCACGTTGTTGAAGCCGATCGCTCAGCCGCTACGCCAAACGTGTCGTCAAATTATTGTTAATTAATCACGGTGATAGTGTTAACTAAAGAAACGTGTTTTAATTCAAATAAGCATTTAAAAGCGTTTATGAAACGTTATGATTCTAGTTGCACGGTTCCAAAAAGTTGATCCTATGGAGACGAATCCAGCAAGAAACTACATGGACACTCTTTTAAAATAAATGGTGTTACAATCTTCACTGGTACAATGTTGCGATATAAGAATGTGTGAACATTGAATGTCAAAGTTTGACCAAAGTCGATAATCGAACTCAATGTCATTATAAGAAAATAAATGAACTATGTGATAAAATACACACACCCAAGCAGGATACAAATTAGGTATCCACTCAGACGTGCCACAATGTACACACATTTACAGGTTCAGTTGAGGTAAACAATACTAACCATATGAAGACATCTCGAAATGTAATGAATACAGATGAAAACTATGTCCATATTTGACGACACGATTGGCGTAGCGGTTGAGCGATCGGCTTCTGCGCCACGTGTTGTGGTTCGATCCCCACACGGAGCAAATATTTGTATGATCTACAGGTAGTTGTTCCGGGTCTGGGCGTTTGTGTATGTGAGAATTTGTGTTTGTAAACGTACCCACGATACAGGAGAAAATCCTAGTGCGGGGCAACGTTTAAAAAAAAAATACTATAGAATATAAAAACTGATACTATAACAACTTCTTCAAACGCCTCCGTCAATTCCAATACCATTTGAAAACTTGTACCATCATCGTTCCCAAAGCGCCAAACTTCGACAATATCTCATTCGTCATTAACCTCACCACCAACCAAAATGCCACCTTATTCTGCATCAATAAGATTCAAATCTATTCAAAAGTCAACCAGTCTTTGCACAAATGTTAGGACACGTCTAACTCGCTCTCGTTAGGTAATCAAATTTGTTTGCAGTGCGCTAACGAGGCTGCAACGGTCAGGACTACAGTCGCCGGTCTGGGCGTGATTTGCTTGTTAATGTCCTAGTACCTGAAGCAATCGATATTGTTTAATAGCTTAGTCACTGTTCTTGAAAGATGTCAAGAAATAGTTTTGCTGGTGAGAAATATTTTGAAAATGTTACTGGTTTTATCTCTTTTGTGATCACATAAATGTTAGGATCTTAATTTATATCGAGATTTGTCTGTGTTGAAGCATGCCAAATTGCATAAGCAGAAATCAGTTGGGAGAAAAGAGTATTCATAAAATGAGTAAGTTTTCTTAGTAAACTATAATTTTACAACTATCGTTTATCAAGATTTCAGTTAATATCAAAGCTACGGTACTTTTAGTAAATTCTGTTTCTGTTGTTCCTGAAACTAGACACAAAATAGTTATTGATCTTATTTTTACTGCCAAATTGTAAGTTTTCTCTTTTATCTTATTCAATGTGCTTATCATATACAGCCATAAAATTCATTCTTTTTAAAAACAATTGCTCTCAAAATTAAATCCCGGCAGCAAAAATACAGTTCATTTTTACCAACACAATCCATATGCAACGCCAATTGTATTCTTTGAACGCATCCGCTCATCCACACACGGAAATTAATAAGAGACAAATTAACGGGAAAACAAAAAATTGTGTTCCAAAGTCAATGACAGTCATTGTCGACCACTTGTGCCTCATTAGGAAGAAAAAAAAACAATTAAGCTGCCTCCACCTGGACAAGTTTCTCATGCACATCATCAAAACCAAATTCGTCTTTATTACGATCAATTAAGGGTAATATTTCTCTAATAATTTCTTTATCATCTGCAGATCATTGCGATTCCCCTTCATCGTCATACATACGTCAGTTGCAAAGTACTGGGGCCATTCCTTTATGAGCATTGTGAACTTTAATCCGGTCGTGAATGGCATTGTTTTAAATCACCTACGGCCCAAAGGATCGTGAGTTCTCATTGTGCTGTCGAGTATTGTGCGATGGGTACTTTGATATGGGCGTTTAGGGAGTCAACGTTACGTGAGACAGGATACAGACCTGTCATTTCTCTGCCATATACATTACATGGGATATCGCTTCATATTATCTCAAGATTGTTTGTCCCACTTCTTCTTGGATTTAAATATTTTTAGCAACTATACAGTAGCATTTCTAGTGAAACATAATTAGGTATGTCAGTATCTCAGGTTTAATTAAACATTCCAATACCTACATTCGGACAGCTACCATGAATAGATAAGAAACCTCTTACGCTGATAACACCAATAACTTTCTTCACTTAATTACGAAAACCTTTTAATATAAACATCGATTTCATTTATCTCGATTCCAAATCGGAGCAGCTCTCGCAACTCGAAGGTAACATGTTAATTTGCCGGGAACGAGTGATTTGTTAATCTCACAATCGATTTGATCGCTCAGTTTGCAATTAATTCGGTCTGGTTAGCATCGATTTGCCGAGTGATAAACGTAGGACAGTTTTCTAGAAGAATGTAGTTCGAGTTTTATTTTATATTGTACTGTATTATATTTCAAAGATTTTCTTTTAATTTCCACGGAAATAAGTGCAGTTCATTGTAAAAATTTACGCTTAAATCAGTGTAGCAGCATAATGCAGTCTTAGGGTTTTTACACTTATAGATGCAGAATCGCCTTAGACCGGTTGGAAAAAGCTTCATATTGAAAGGGTCTATAGGACGTTTCCCGACTCGGGTCGGATCTGACCACGCGACGCCATGTCACGTCGGGACGTTATTTACCACTCATGCTGTCAATATAAAGTGTTGCAGATCATCCTAAGACGATTTCGCATCGAAAAGTGTGGGAAGACCCTTACACTTACTTTGTCCATAAAATCATAATGCACTTCTCCAAGATCAAACACTTACAAAATGAGACGGTAATGAAAAAGGGCGACCAAAAATCCATCGTCGTAAATTGCTACGGTACATTTTTCAACACGAAAATAGTTTAAGAAATCACACTTAACTGCTCCTTAGAAACGCTCATAAATATAGGGGTGCCCTGAAAAAGGTTTTTTCCTTGAATTTAAAGGATCGCTGTGTACTTGTCGTAAATTTTAGTAATAGTCACTTGTATTTTCGGAGTGAATTCGAGAGTGAATGCTGCGTTAGTAAGTCCGCTTGAAATAAAAAAGTGTAGTGAAAAGTTGGTGGACGTAATCTAATGACCTATTTCACACGTTATAAATTAAGTCAGCCAGTCAATAAATATCTAAAATGGCTAATTTTTGAGGTATACAAATTAATCAATAATTCAAGGATTAGACTTCAGCAAGTGTTATTATTTTGAGATAATGCATATTTATAGTTACCTTCCTTATTTATCTGTATATTGCTGATTTGTCCCATTATAACCGAAATACTGGAGGAATTAACATAACTTGATTATCAAAATAATGATAAGTTGATACTCGTGACTATGTTCTACTATATATCTACTACTAAGGCCTATTTATACCATGTTTTTATGCAAATAAATATATATTCTATTCTATTCTATAGATGCTGAAAAAGATCAGAAAAATCGGGAATTTAATCATATCAATATAACGCGAAAAATAACCATATTAAGAAGTTCCAGTGATAAGTCTGTTGACAGATGTAATCACTAATCAGTCGTAATAAATTACGCCATAGGAAATCTTCATAGAATCTAAACATAACAACCTGTGACTTACATCTCTTATTAAAAGGGAGCATAAAATTAATTCGCTTCAATAAATTACAGACACTCAACCTTTTGAGTGTAATCACGCGCAAAAACATAGCCTATACGTCGAGCGCGCACGGGGTAGATCAGATTTTGTTGTTGCTTTTATATTACCTATACGAATTCCTTGCGAATTGCGAAAATATACGAACCTAGAATATTCATACTATCCATGCTCAAGGTATTGTTACGGATTAATAAAACTATGATGACTATACACAGTAAAACTAGAAGTAATCAAAAATCGTCTTGCTTTGGACGAAAAAAGACCGCTATTAGTGAATCTTAAATTTAGTTTCACAAGGATTCACATTATAAAAATGTCAAGGTCAATTCAAGACTTTTTTGTCATGAGACTATACTCCTCCCATAAATATGATGGATTACCAAAATCTTTTTGATGCATTTTCAGTTTATCTACTGTTTCTTTAGTGGTTAAGGTTTTTGTGGGATAAAGCCAAACAAATTTTGTGTATGCATCTATAACAGCCAAAATGTAATTGTATAATTTCTTTGTAACATCCAGAGGTCCAAGATGGTCACAATGTAGTGTTTCTAGTGGAAGTTCTCCTTTTTCAATAGGATTAAGTAAGCCTTCTTGCTTCCCTCCTTTCTTAGTAGCTAGTATGCATGGAATACATCCTAAAATTACTTTATCTACTTTCTTGATCATATCCTTAATGTAATAATCCTTTTCTATCATGTCAATAGTTTTCTTTTTCCCAAAATGTCCCACTTCATGTGCTCTTTTAATTATTTCAATATCCATGACATCTGGTATAACCAATTTCTTCTCTGATCCTTTGTATAATAAGTCATTTTCAATGTAGAAGTCCTTATATTTTTTTTCATTTAGTATTTCCCGTAGTGCACTCAAGTTTTCATCTTCTTTCTGTGCTTTACATATTCTTGCATGCAACTCAGACTGTACCAGAAAAGCATGAGGATTCCGGCTTAATGAATCTGCATGTGACATCTTCCTACCAGCTCGATGCACTATCTCATAATCAAAATCCTGTAAAAATAAGACCCATCTCGCTACTTTAGCTGAAATTTCATTTTTATATAATGTCTTCTGAAATGCTGAGCAGTCAGTAATAATTTTAAAGTGAATGCCCAGTAAGTACTTCCTAAATTTTTTTACACCTTCAATAACTGCTAATGCTTCTAACTCATAACTATGATAGTTTCTTTGCTCTGTCTCAGTAGTTTTTCTGCTCATATAGTATACAGGGTGTAATTTCCCATCTTGACTATCTTTTTGCATCAAAATAGCAGCATAACCATATTTTGATGCGTCAGTATGGACTTCTGTGTCCAAACCAACTTCAAATATTTTTAGCACAGGTTCATTGCACAATTTAGTTTTTAGTATTTCAAATGCTCTTCTTTCTTCTTCTCCAAAGTAAAATTCTTTATCTTTCTTTAACAATTCTGTGAGTGGTCTAGCTATTATAGCATAGTTCTGAATGTATTTACGGAAGTATGATGTTAGCCCCACAAAACTGTGAACCTGTTTTGTTGTCTTTGGTTCGGGAAAATTTGAAATAGCTTCAGTCTTACAGGGTGATGGTTTCACTGTCCCATTCTCAATAACATGCCCTAAGTATTCTACCTTCCTTTGTAACAGCTGACTTTTCTTCCAATTAATTTCTAAACCATATTCCGAGGCAATTCTCAAATTATTCTCTCTAATTCTCTGTAGGAAAAAAATAATAATTAAAGAATGTAAGATGAGTGGAATGGAACGCAAAATGAATGAGTGAAGATGATAGGTGTAGGTATGAGAGAGAGGGATATACACAGAAAAAATATGGCGATTTATGGCGTGAAAGGTGAAAGATGTGAAAGAATACAAAGTTGATTTAAAAAAATAAAAGAAGTTTATAAGAAGTTAAAGGAAATTTTCTTATTGGAAATCGATCCCCTACAAATTGGGGGCTCGTCCGGGATCGAGCAAGAAAATAAGTCGACGAGCAATAATATCGTTACTGGTCACGTGGCGTGGCGTCAGTCCGGCGGCATTATTTCACGAAAAAACGGAGTTATATTAGCGATCGGTGGTAAGGTGGCTGCTATCGCTATAGCTGCGAATAAACGAAGATGTCTAGCGAAAAAGATGAGAATATTTTGTCGCCGAGTGGTTCGTTGGCGTCGGCCATGGCGATGGATAGTGTTTATGGAATAACCAAATTCAACGGCGAAGACAAAACTTATTCATCTTCAAAGTGGGCTAGCGATATAGAAGATAATGCCGAAATCTTTGGATGGAGTGCGCAGCAAAAATTAATCATAGCCAGAAGGTCACTAATCGGCACGGCCGAGTTATGGTTAAGATCTGAGAAGACATTTAAATCATTCGACGAACTGAAGACTGCGTTGCTAAAAGAGTTTCCCGAAACTTTAAATACGAAAGAAATGCATGAAATAATGTCAAACCGTAAGAAAAGAAAAGACGAGACCGCATATCAGTATATGTTGGTAATGAGGGAACTCGGAAGAAGAGCTAAGTTTCCCGATTACATAGCCATTCTATACGGCATCACTTCATATAGCGTATTGAAAGAAAAACTTGCCATATACGAAGCCATGAAATCTAAGATTAAGAAAAATGTTACTGAGGCCAAAGCCACCAAACACGGCGGTACAGGCGTATTTCTCAGATCCCAGCAGTTCAGGAGCTTATTAACGAATATAAACCTTTAAAGGTTAAGGAGGCACCTTTAAAGTTAAAAATATTACTAAAAGATGACATTCCTGTTGCTCAACCGCCAAGAAGATTGGCTATTAAAGAAGAAGAAGTAGTCAAGCATCAGATCGAGGAATGGTTGGAGAAGGGAGTAATAAGGCCAAGTTATTCAGAATATGCGAGTCCATTAGTATTAGTTAGGAAGAAAGATGGAAACATTAGAGTTTGTGTTGATTACAGAAAAATAAACCAGAAGATGATTAAAGATGAGTTTCCATTACCAGTGATAGATGACCACATAGATAAATTGAGTAAGTCAAGGGTATTTAGTACATTGGATTTGAAAAACGGATTTTTTCACCTGCCGATAGAAGAGGAATCAGTGAAGTACACAGCATTCGTAACTAGCAGCCCCGAGGGACAGTATGAGTTCCTGAGAGCACCTTTTGGACTGTCCATATGCCCGAAATATTTCAGCAGGTATATCAATATAATTTTCAGAGATCTGATAACAGATGGAATAGTGTTGATATTCATCGATGATATAGTTGTCCTAGCCAAAGAAGAGATAGAAGCCTTAGAACGGCTGAAAATTGTATTGAGAATTGCCTCGGAATATGGTTTAGAAATTAATTGGAAGAAAAGTCAGCTGTTACAAAGGAAGGTAGAATACTTAGGGCATGTTATTGAGAATGGGACAGTGAAACCATCACCCTGTAAGACTGAAGCTATTTCAAATTTTCCCGAACCAAAGACAACAAAACAGGTTCACAGTTTTGTGGGGCTAACATCATACTTCCGTAAATACATTCAGAACTATGCTATAATAGCTAGACCACTCACAGAATTGTTAAAGAAAGATAAAGAATTTTACTTTGGAGAAGAAGAAAGAAGAGCATTTGAAATACTAAAAACTAAATTGTGCAATGAACCTGTGCTAAAAATATTTGAAGTTGGTTTGGACACAGAAGTCCATACTGACGCATCAAAATATGGTTATGCTGCTATTTTGATGCAAAAAGATAGTCAAGATGGGAAATTACACCCTGTATACTATATGAGCAGAAAAACTACTGAGACAGAGCAAAGAAACTATCATAGTTATGAGTTAGAAGCATTAGCAGTTATTGAAGGTGTAAAAAAATTTAGGAAGTACTTACTGGGCATTCACTTTAAAATTATTACTGACTGCTCAGCATTTCAGAAGACATTATATAAAAATGAAATTTCAGCTAAATTAGCGAGATGGGTCTTATTTTTACAGGATTTTGATTATGAGATAGTGCATCGAGCTGGTAGGAAGATGTCACATGCAGATTCATTAAGCCGGAATCCTCATGCTTTTCTGGTACAGTCTGAGTTGCATGCAAGAATATGTAAAGCACAGAAAGAAGATGAAAACTTGAGTGCACTACGGGAAATACTAAATGAAAAAAAATATAAGGACTTCTACATTGAAAATGACTTATTATACAAAGGATCAGAGAAGAAATTGGTTATACCAGATGTCATGGATATTGAAATAATTAAAAGAGCACATGAAGTGGGACATTTTGGGAAAAAGAAAACTATTGACATGATAGAAAAGGATTATTACATTAAGGATATGATCAAGAAAGTAGATAAAGTAATTTTAGGATGTATTCCATGCATACTAGCTACTAAGAAAGGAGGGAAGCAAAAAGAAGACATACAAATTATTGACTTAATAGAAGAAGAATGCAGGCAAGACTTTATGGAAAAAAGACACAGTTTAAGACAGGAAGCTAAAGCCCAATTATTAAAAATACAAGAAGAGAATAGAAAGACCTATAATAAAAGAAGGAAGGAAGAACAAGACTACAAAGAAGGAGACATAGTTGCTATACAGCGTACCCAGTTTGGAAATTCTATGAAACTTAAACCCAAGTTCCTAGGGCCATATAAAGTTGTGAAGAAGGTGGGGAAAGGCAGATACCATGTTGAGAAGGTGGACCTTAATGCTGAAGGGCCTGTGAAAACTTCTACAGGTGCAGATTGTATGAAGATGTGGCCATGAGGTTGTTCTGTATTCTGTCTAGTTCCAAAATATAGAATATTGCTTGATGTCCCATATTTTAGTAAATATGATCTGATTATTAATGGTCATTTTGTAAAATTACATTTGGATTTTGTATCCCATATTGTTCTAATTTAAAATGAATACTCATTGTAACTCGATTCAAGTTAGGATTTATTATATTCTAATATCCATTCCATAAATTATACTTTGTTGCAATAAAGAGTAATGATGTACCTAATTCTGCACAGTGTTGTATCTGATGTTAAAGTTAAGGTGAAAAGTGTTACATTTAATTTTTTTTTTTATTTCAGTTGTAGTATAAAGTAAAATATTGTAATTATGTTGAGTATGGAAGGGAAGGAATGATAGTTGGGTTTAAAAAAAAACAAATTGTATTGAACAGTAGGTTTATTCAGTTTCTCTTCTACATTAAATTGTATAATTGTTAACTATAAATGACTGCTTAAGTGATGTTGATCCGGTGACTGCTGTAGTCTGAGGTCAGACTACTAGGCAGAATGGCCGAATTGTAGGAAAAAAATAATAATTAAAGAATGTAAGATGAGTGGAATGGAACGCAAAATGAATGAGTGAAGATGATAGGTGTAGGTATGAGAGAGAGGGATATACACAGAAAAAATATGGCGATTTATGGCGTGAAAGGTGAAAGATGTGAAAGAATACAAAGTTGATTTAAAAAAATAAAAGAAGTTTATAAGAAGTTAAAGGAAATTTTCTTATTGGAAATCGATCCCCTACATATATATTTCTATTGTTTTCACTAAGACTTCACTTAACAAATACCTAAAAATGACTCAATGTAATCATCATTAGAAAATGTTTTGTAGCATGCTTACAATTTTGCGACCCTCGAACTGTCTATAACTGTCACAAATCATTAGGCAAACGTCAGAATAGCAGAACAGTGGTTCAGTGTAGAATTCATGCTAATTGCGGGCGGGGAGGAGGCATCGATGGTGTCACTCGGTAATGGCTTTTAAGAAATGTAATAAATTATTCCACCCGCCGCCGCCAGGTGACGCGCGCCGATGTGTTGGGATGGGACAACTTACAGGAGAGTGAGGGAGGAAAACCGCTAAAAGCACCTATTCTACCCACAGTTTTGAGCTAATAATCAGAATCAGGTCGCTATATACCTCTATAGTTTTGAATAATTTTATCTGCAGTTATTATAAGTAAATGTACTTTAGTTTTAGTTATTATTAAGACACTTATTATGTATCATACCTAACTGGTAAATTGTAGTGTCAAAGAAATGCAAAACAACTTTTGTAAAAGAATTCAAATAAAGATTTTATTATTATTTATAGAAAGGTGATTTTGGGTGGGAATTTGCATTCGTGATTAATTGTCCTTAGTGAACGTAATTACTTATTTTTGCAGAAAAACACTTACATTAGTGCGCGCCTGTAATTTCATATACATACATACATAATCAACCCATTATACTGTCCCATTGCTTGGCACGGGTCTCCTCTCTGAATGAGAAGGATTAGGCTATAGTCCACCACGCTGGCCTTGTGCGGGTTGGCAGACTTCACACGCCATCTAGAAAATCTCTCAGGCATGCAGGTTTCCTCACGATGTTTTCCAGCACCGTTTATGCTCGCGATAATTAACTATTTAATACGCACATGACTTTTAAAAGTCAGAGGTGCGTGCCTTGGTTTCGAACTCGAGACCTTTGACTTAGCAGTCCAACGGTCATACCACTAGGCTATCACTGACATATGCGCACGGTTATTATAATACAATAAAAAATAACAATTAAATTGATCAAAGTTTCATACGAAACGATTGGCGTAGCGGTTGAGCGATCGGCTTCTGCGCCACCTGTTATGGATTCGATCCCCACACACAGAGCAAATATTTATATGATCTACAGGTAGTTGTTCCGGGTCTGGGCGTTTGTGTATGTGAGAATTTGTGTTTGTAAACGCACCCATGATACAGGAGAAAATCCTAGTGTAGGGCAACGTTTTTTTTTAAATATATATGTCTGAACTAGGTTGAATCTGTGTTTCAGGCTAGGAATTTTTAAAGTAATGTAGTGTCCAAAGATCTTCACAATCTCGCCGCTTGCGCCACACTTTGTTTTAAGACGTACGATGTACTCTTATCGTTCCCGGAATTCGTCTTTAAAAAAAAGATATGTCTTTTAGGGGGCGACATTGTTGACTTTAATCATTGTGAGCGATTTACTATGTACGTAGATATTTATGAATACGTTTAGATAAACGATACCCTACCCCGAGTATTGCTTTGAACACTTTTAATTAAGGGATGTTTTAGTTTTACTTATGAAGGAACTTACTTTTATTGGAAAGAATAAGTTTATTTTAACTGCCTCATTAGCCTAGTGGTCTTGAGCACGATTGCTACTCTAGAGGTTCTGGGTTCGATCCCCAGGTCGAGCAATGTGTGATTGGGTTTTTTATGAAATTCTTAGTAGCAGCTCGAGTTTGGAATTTGTACCCGGTTAATGGCAATAGGCTCGCCTCCTATTACATAGGACCTAAATTTACCGGCGAACTGTGCTTAACCTTTCGGGGAATACAAGCGTGATCTTATATAAGTTTATTTTAATTAAGTTTATTACAATGATGAAAAAAGCAATGGGAACTAAAAGTGTAAGTTTTTGCTTTTTATGTTAATACAGATAATTAAGAAAGTTCTCGTGCAAAGTAAATATTTACGGATTAATAATATTATCGGCTGTCTGCAGCGAATAAGCTAATATGCTTGTTTAGCTCCTCTGGAAGGAAAAGAAAATCAATAAAATGAGCCTATTGCCATCAACAGGGCACAAAACCAAACTCCGAGCTGCTACAGAGAATGTCGTAGAAAACCTAATAACACTGCTCGACCTGGGAATCGAACCCAGATCCTCTAGTGTAGCAGTCGCGCTTACGACCACTAGACGAATGAAATTATCAGTTATTAAATTAATCAATACAATTATTAAGTACTAGCTTCTGTCCGCGACTTTGTCTGCGTAAACTTTAGGATTCCGACTTGGATAAAAAGTAGCCTATGTGTTATGTCAGGCTATAATCTCTTTTTTTTATTCGTGATAGGCTTGACCGCCAGTTCGATACTGTGATCTACGATAGAGCGCGCTTGCCTAGAAAAAACCGATTCACTCGTGATTTAAAGACACCCAGATTATATCTATCAGGGAAGACCCACTCGGGAAGCACATTCCATATTTCAGCGGTACGCATGATAAAAGTAGACTTAAAGCGTATCGTCCGGATTTTTGGAATGTCCACCATCTGTGTGCCAAATTTTATCCAAATTCGTTCAGCCGTTTTGGCGTGAAAGAGTAACAAATCTTCACGTTTATAATATTAGTAAGGATACCATTTTTCGTTTCTCAGTATCATTGATACGATACACTTCTATCGCTTCGCAGTCTAGAGACATATGTCCTCACTCAATTACCTCCATTCTATCAACTTCACCTCCCCTTTCCTCCAGTCAGTTGCCACATAAATGTTTCACGGCAAAATAAAGACCTACTCACACGCGTACCAGCGGGACGCATCAATTCTGTTTAATAATTAAGCCTGTCAGGTTGCGTGTATCTCGACGAGGGAAGAGGTCCGTGTGCCTAGACCTTTGTCACGCCGTTAATTACTCTAAGCTTGGGAATGGATTAATTTTGAATGACTCTTGTGGTACTGACTTGTGGTAGTGATGGTACTGATTAGTTTGATAATTTATTTTTGCGTCATTTTGAATTTTTTATGGGATATGAGGGCAAACGAGCTGACGGATGGCCGCCGCCCATGGACAACCGCAACACCAGAGGAGTCACAAGTGCATTGCCGACCTTTTAAAAGGGGATTGGGTCTCCGGTAACCTCACTCACTCGGCGAAACACAACGTAAGCGTTGTTTAACGCCGGTTTTCTGTGAGGCCGTGGTATCACTCGAGCCGGCCCATTCGTGATGAAGCATGGCTCTCCCACGTTAAAAATAATAAAATACCTAATGTTTTATTAAAGTTGAAAGGTGACAGGAACTGTCAGGACATCACTGACATTTTATGTGTTGCTACATCAAATTATTAAAATTAGGCGGGGACAATAACATCCTTATCAAGCAGCCAACTTCTGCTGCTGTTAGATCATACGCTTGGTGTAGTGGTTATGGGTTATGTTGTGGGATCGATTTCCACCGAAGCAAATATTTTTATGTTCCACGAAAATGTGTTTATAATCTGAGTGTAATGTTTGTGAAGTCTCTCGTCATATTAGGCTTGTTGACTATTGTGTGAGTCGATTTAAAAAAAAAACGAACTCAGCTTGACCAAACCAAGTTATCAATCAATATTTTGTTTAAGTAGGTATTAATCAGAAGTTTTTAGAATTAATCAAAACTCCAACAACGTCAGTAGAAACATTTAAAAATAATACTTATTTCGCTGTTGTCGTTTGTCTCCCCTGGTTCCATTTGACCAAGCATTGAGTTCCACGATGGTAAATCATCACCCTTCTGGTTACCTCCATTTGCGAAATAGCCGGCTGCCTATTAAATGTCGATTTTTCACGTAAAGACCCCTTGTACTCTACCTACCCTCCCTAACTTAAAGGGAAACAGTTGATATTTGAAGGCCTTTTAGGGTTGAATTTTCTTTCGCAACTTTCTTAGAATTTAAATGTATTGAGTTTTGAAATTCTTTTTCAGAGACCTTTTTGTTGAAGAATTTTTTGTGGAAGCAAATGTGAATGACGTGAGAAAGGAATTGTGAATAATGTAGGTACCTACTTGTCTACTCGCTGAGCTATGGTGAATGTTTAATAAAACGTTCATAAATGTTCATGAATTTCCTAAATATTATCATTCTTAAACATTATAAATTATGTAACTGTGAAACTCTGCCTTTGAAATTAAAAATATATAATCCAAAGGACTTAAATTTTGCATAGGTTCTTTCATAGATCTATTGCACAGTCTGCATAAGCAACGAAAACCTCTTTTTATTAACAATCCATTAAAAATCATCATAATTTATAGAAAATTCCGAACGCCTGGTCATCGAGCACCAACAAAAATATAAAATCAAAACCATCCAAAATCCAAATCCACACATCCTGTTGAAGGAAGTACAGATTTCCATACATGATTCATTTCGGTTGAGCTCAGTTGAAAACTGGCGTGCGACGTCACAACGTCACATGGCACACAGGCCTGTGACGTGTCAGGAAGTGGCACGCAGGAAGTCAAGGGAAACAGTCAGAGCTTGGACGTGGCGTAAGGTTGGAGAGGATGGCGGGCAAATGAGTGTAGTAGTCCTCGCTGATATGAATGTAGACCTCATCATATCAATCAACAGAGGTCCACTGCTGAACAAAGGCCGAATGGTAGACCTAGGTGAATATAATGTTGTGCGAGAGAGGAGATTATGCAATTTTTCTACTTGAATTTTCGTTCAAGATTCATTCGAGAACTTCGGTGGTGCATTAGAAAGCTATAAGTATTGAGCATTTGAAATAATATTTTCTTGACCATCAACTTAAATCCACTTAACGGTGGTCTCAATCTGCTAGAGCATTCTGCTAATTCTGCTGATAGGCTTCATTACTGAATTGTACTAAATTGAATGCTTGTGCTTGCTAATAATAGTAATAGCTTCGACTGCATTAGGAAATATTATCTAAACAGTCCTCTTTTACATTTTATAACACTCTGAAAATATTTTTCTAAAATCTTTTATTACAGAAACACTTAATTAACAAAACTTAACGCCATATTCTTATAACTCGTCAATAAAAAGCAGAAGTATTAAGTTCGCCGCCATTTTGAGATTACTAGCGGACTGTGTGCGGCGCGACTTAATTTATTGCCTACCAAAGTGTTTGAATTGTTAATGCTACGTTCTACTTACAATGTCGGAAGTGCACCTTGACTGTATTTATTTATATTTACTCAACGGCTGTCGAGGATCTTGCAATGATTTAGATGTAGGATCTAGTTTTTATCCGCTACTTAAAGTTCATTAAGGATGTGATTTTATTTATTGTCTCTTTTCAAAGTATCCGTTCGGAATATCATTAAGTATATAGTATAATAAGTATCTTGTCTATGAGTTCCTATTAGTGAGTGATATTCTGATCTTATTGTTTGAAACTCAAATTGATTATTTGAATTACGATCCTCACCTAACCTTATTTCCTATTACCTTCATACTGCGGCTTTAATAGATAATTTTCCAATATAATCCGAATTCAGATGAGTTTTACCATTTAGTATTAATATTCCAGTCTGGCATACATATTTATATAGGCTACTACTGTAGGCATAGCGTCAATTCTACTAACTTTTATTTTGTAATTCTCATGCCTGAATTTGTAAAGTAAATACTCACTTCATGAATGAAATCATTAAAAATGTACAAACAAAATCGGTACCTGAATTTACAACTAAGCCTAACTTTAGGAGCACGATATAAATATTCAACAGTCCCAAATATTTGAAGACTCCAAACTTTGGGTAATGCTGTCAAACGTCCAATTTGTGTCAAAACTAATGCGACTATGATCAAGGTATGATGGAGAAAGAACTATGTTTTTAATTTCGTAATGGCCTCCTCTGGGATTGGCCCCTGAATACAAAAGTGATGTACTAGGGACACCGCGGCGTCGCTTCTCTCTTGTTTTATTCGTTTATTCTGTTTTGCCTGGAATGGTTATTGAAGATTCTGTGGAATTGAAATACACTTTCAGATAGACCAAGCGTACATTACCGACCAAGAGAGGCTTTTGAATTTATAAACATCAATCAACTCGAAAAGTTTAGTTTCTTTCGTTCGACAATTGAAACTATTGCAAAAATCGAATGTCGAAGCTTTGGATCGAAACAAAACAATTACTCACAAAAAATATATCAACATATATTATTATTAAACAGCCAAATAACATTTGGGAGGGTCAATACAACGCCAGAAATCAAAACACGAAAATCGAATGTATCGGTACTCTTGATGGAGTCCGGTGCTTGTACCGGACCACAGCTGCTATGGTCATGGGGAATGTCGCGAATCCCATGGGCTTGAGCATAAAGCAAAGGAAGGCAATTAAGGTGTTTAGTCGCTACGACACCGACATATCTTGCCGTCTCCTCAGGTGGCAGACTATCCATGAACATTTTCCGTACCCCAAAAAGAAAAGCTCCTAGGTACTACCCGTACTATTGGATCATCAAAAATTTTTAATCAACTCGCATGTTAAATGTACATACAATCATTTGTTACAGCAAAAGGAACACTACATAAACTCAATACTTACTCTCCTAAAAATAGCTTACTTACTATGATATGAAGGCCGCAATAACTTAGCAACTTCTTCCGCTATTCCCAGCAGATCAAGAAAGTAGCCAAGCAAATACATAAATAAAAGCATACAGACGGGCATACATTAATTTAATTTTATATATAGAACAATTTGAGTGGAGTAGGGACGCGACTCGCTTGGGGACTCCAATAAAAAAACACTTCATTTGTGCTCCCTTTATGTAATAGCTAATATACTTCATTGTACCGATAATTTTCCTTGAGCAAGAAATATATTTTTTACGTAGATGCATAAAATTGATATCTTACGTTAGTGTGATCCATCTATTAGCGGCAGAGTATGAATTATTTTTAGAATTTCCGTGTTGTTGCTTGTTGTTCAGTCTAAAAGTTACCGTAGCAATCGAACTGACCAGAATAAGAGATCTCTCTGTCACACTTGTATTCTTTGAAAATTAGGAAGTGGCGTAGGCAGCGATGAACCCATATTTGCTAATCTGCGACTATACGTTCTTTGCAAGTCATTCCCAGGTGTTGATCATCTGTCAGCTGTCTAAGAAGTTTTCACTTAAGCAGAAATTGTCAAAGTAGTAGTTGAGTTGTATTCTCAATTTTGGGTTTGACGTGTTCCTCGCAGTCATTTCGTAACAAATAAAAAAAATATAATTCTTATTTTAAGCATGTATCAAAATCTCTATCACCATGCGTTAATATCAGTCGTCGCATAACTTTCGGTAACGTAGAAAATTGACTTACATGTAAGTAATTTGTCGTACCAGGAAGCCATTTTGGTCGCCCGTAATTATTATCTATAGGCTGCAGTAACGAGGATGTGTGATACACATTGACACGGCGATCAGAGTATTGCTCAGTAGAAGATTTATAAGTTCTCTTTTGTGGTATGCAACTTGGTTTTTACTTTTCAAAAATATCTATTTTATTTAATGGTCTGATTGAAATAAAAAATTTGACTTTATGTCGAGAGAAAGTGAAGGGCTATATTGAACTTCCAGCTGAGCATGACTGTAGATAATAATCCTAATAATAATAATACATTTCTTTCATTATGAGGTTACCTCGCTCTATCACCGCGACTGTAGCTGAGCTTAGTTTGATATTATAAGTCTCATAGCCGCATCCCCTGGCTTCAAAAATGATTTTTTTTTGACCGGCTCCGGCTCGCCCAGGCTTAGGCTTATTAGGCTCCGCCCATACTGGGCATAACTCCAATGTGTGCGGCACCGTCTCCTCAGGGTAGTTCTTACAGTGGTGACAATTGGGCGTTGGCTCCCAGGGTATGCGACACAGATACTTCTCGAAAGTAGAGCGAGAGCGCACCTGGGCAAGACAGAAACTGAGAACATGGTGCATTAATCATCATCATCAGCCACTCTTCGAGAATAGGTGGCCCTGACCTTACATACCTACCTAACTGTGATTCAACCTGACATTATATATGGAAAACACTAAAAGAAACCAAAACCATTAAAATTATTTATAAACAAATCAGGTGAATCGCCCAACAATCGTCCGACCCATATGTCCCACAATGAAAGGTAATTGGGCTATCGAAAATTGATCGCGTCCTCATGGAGATGCGGGCTTTCGGCTGCCTGTTGATATCACGGAACATTACTCTTTATTAACTTGTCGCTTTTTTTGCTGTTGACAAATGCGATCCGTTTGATGTGTTCATTGATTTATTTATATGGATTCGTCAAAGGCGCACTCTGTGTTATGTTGTTCTTTATACACATATTGTAACGGTATGACTCATTTTCGTATTTAACTTATGATAGCTTTTGAGGTTATTAATTGCGCTAAATAACCTCATTTTTAATATTGTTCTACTATCCATTTAGAAACATTATATGTATTGACCAACTAAAAATTGCCATAATATAAAAGTTTGACCGCCTCATTAGTCTACTGGTCCGAAGTGCGACTGCTACGCTAGAGGTCCTGGGTTCGATCCCCAGGTCGAGCAAAGTGTTATTGGGTTTTTTATGAATTTCTCAGTAGCAGCTCGGAGTCTAGATTTGTGCCCAGTTAATGGCAAGAGGCCCCCTAAACCTAAACATACCGGCAAACTGTGGGTGTACATTAGTACGCCTCTATCTAACCCTTCGGGACATACAGGCGTGATGGTATGTTTTTAGATAAAAAATTATTTTGTACAAAGGGGAAACAAAACAGAGTAATATAGCACATGATTTTTTTTTCTGTACAAGGTTTTAAAAAAGGTAGTAGTGTGCAACTAGAAAAATATTAAAACCAATTGACGGAGATATAAAAACAAAAAAACTAGGTCATTTACTGCTCACCCCGCTGGGGACACGCCGTGATAAACGTCCTTATGCAAATGAAGTCATTAAATAAAGCATCGAATGACCCCTAATGCTTTACTTTAAAAAAAACGTAAACAACTTGAATTGGGTGTTTTATAATCACGCTATATTACAATTAACGTTGTTCACGGCAATACTGAATTAATACGGGAAGTGGGAACACCCTACTGTTAGTATATTAGGGACATAGCCACTGCTTATGGGACTTTTGTGATTATTGTGGCGCTTATCTAAACTTGACGATTAAATTCCGGTATGGCCGATTGTCGAGGCATTTACCCTGAGCGAGATATAAGATTTGAAGTGTAGGTAGGTACCATTGAGTTAATAAAATATTGTATGTTTCAATATTGTTGTATATTTTAAGTCTTTATTAGTTCGTTATAGTGGTAGTCAGGTGGGATGGGCGGCCATCCGTAGTCCGAGGTTTCTTCTTATTACCATCAGGCGGCACACATGTTTATTTATCATCTAATTAAAATAAAGTGTAATATTGGTATTGTAAAGGTTATCATTTTATTATCCTTAACCCAATCTACCAGGGAGATGGTAGGTTGGGCTCAATATAATAAAATTAGTGGCATAACGCTACCGACCTACCCATGCCCGTATATCAGTCATAACGTAAAATTGCTTTTAAGTTTTATTATAGCGATGATAACACCGCATAATGACTGTTTTATTAATCGTAAATTTTACACCTTTACGACTTAATGTTTGGAAGTCGCCAGTGTAAATATTTTCGACGACTATCAACAAATTTATGAACATTTAAAAATATTCTTCGGTGCAATCAACAGGATAGTTTGAATAAGAAGCTAATGTTTTATGATACGATAAAGATCGTGAAGAAATGAGAACGGTTTTATCGTTTTAATTAATGTTTGTAGGTACACACGGCTCCACGTCAAGTTGTACATAGAAGTAGAAGCTTGGAGTTTGGATGCGTGCCCGGTTAATGGCAATAAGCTTGCCCGTATTACATGGGACCGAAACATACCAGAGAACTGTGGGTGTACGTAATTATTCGAGGAATATAATGATGATACTATTACAAATGCGAAAGTGACTCTGTTGAAAGAGTTTGATACGTTTTCACGCCGAAACTACTAAAACAATATTGATGAATTTTGGTCCTCACCTACTTTACCTTTTATCTCATAAAGTCTATGAACGTTAGAGTCGGCTACCGTTTACATACATATTTCAAAAGGTCCTTTGGGATGCGAGTGAAACCGCGGGCAATATTATAACTGACTGTGTTTCTCTGTAAACTTTTTACACCTAAACCGCTGAACTGATTCCGATAAATTTTGGCGAAAGATAGATTGCATCCTGAGGAAGGATATAGACTTTTTTATGTCTTAAAAATTTCTTAATAGTCCATTAGGGACGCGAGAGAAATCGCGACCAACAACTACTTAGTTGCTTCATAAATGATTACGCCCAGCAATTCCACTGTCATTAAGTCTAATAAGTACCAATACATCTCTTGCCGGATATAGGAGCGCATTATAATAAAGTAATTCCCTTCCATTATAGAGCTAATTTATTATTCAAGTCGGCTTCGCGACGTGCCGAGACGTTATGACGTTTCGTTACTCCTACAACGTATTAAATATTAAATTCTAGTTTGACAGCAAGATATTTATAGCTTCGGTGAGGCACGTGCCTGAATAAATACAGATAATTTTAGTTTATTTGAAGAAAGGAACACAAAAATACTTAGAATTAAAAACATGTATTTCGACCTAAATAACTGTGACAAGTAAGCCTTTCCGCGCAGACGTGTGAAAGCAAAATAATATTGAAACCTAAGTGTTTTTGAGAAAAATATCGACATAAAACTAAACTGCTTCATTAGTCTAGTGGTCTTGAGTGCGACTGCTATGCTAGAGGTTCCTTGGTTCGATTCCCAGGATTCGAGCAGTGTTATTGGGTTTTTATATGAAATTCTCAGTAGCAGCACGGAGATTGAGATTTGTACCCTGTTAATGGCAATAGACTGGCTCGAATTTGGCCTAAGTAGCTTAATTTAAGAGATCTCAAAGTGAACCATAAAGATATTTCACAATGCTACTTGACATTATCTAGTTAAATACCTTCAAAGCGGGGAACAAACAGCTTTTATCTTTCAAAGGCGCCTTCTATGGCTGTCCAAACAAACATACGATACGTTTCCTTTTTTATATATACAGAGATATAAATGGATGTGTGTCAGTGCGTTTGAACAATAGAAGAGCGTACTACGAGGTGTTGGAAGTATTTTTGGTTCTATTCGGTATGAGAAGGATGGCGTTATACGCGGTATATAGCTCCATCTCTTTCTAGCGACGTAATAATAATAACTCATGATGTTATTGTAGGATCTTAAAAAGTGAGAACCTGCTTTCGTTTTGATTTTTGTTAGCACTGCAGCTAACAAAAACCAAAAATAGTTCATTGTATAAAAGTCTCAATAATTATACATAACATACCATTACGCCTGTAGTCCGCGAAGGGTAAAGCAGAGATGTACTAACTTACACCCACATTTTGACGGTATGTTTTGTCCCATGTAATAGGGCCGAGGCTATTGCCATAAACCGGGAACAAAACCAAATTTCGAGCTGCTACTGAGAAGATTCATAGAACTACCCAAAAACACTTTGCTTAACCTGAGAATCGGACTCAAAATCTCCAGCTTAGCAGTCGTGGTATGAATCACAAGATAAACAAAGGCAGTTATCATGACACAATAAAATCAATTAAAAGAATATAAAAAACCACTTTATGCACGGTCAATGGCAATAGGGAACTATGGGTCTACATTAGTACACCTCTGCCTAACCCTTCAAAGAATACAGGCGTGATGGTATGTATATGTTAAAAAAACACTCATAAACGATGCAGGATCTAATGATCCGTCTGGCTACCTACCTTTACCTGTAAGACAGGCTCCAAACAGTTTTACTATGTTGAGTTGTTCCTACGTGAGAGCCAGAGACCGAAAGGGCTTACTTGCATTTCGTACTCCTTGTTAGATCCTGTGTGTGCTCTCCATCGGAGGCGGTTACAAACGTCCAAGTCAACAGAAAATAGAATTGTGAGAAACCTATACCGTGTTTATGACCAAAATCAAACATAGATTATGAGATTGTAAAGAAACGTAGGTAATTCAGTATTGCTATAAAGAATTATATAAAAAAGTCCATAGACTATTAAAGTTAGTTCGAATTATTTGTGCTACCATGTTGTAACTTGCAATTTTGTAATAACATTAAATAACGTGAAACTATTTCGCGAGTTTTTCTATGTTCCCAAAACCACAAATGTCTACTAGCGTCTAAGAATAATTTATTGTGGTGAGCAGTCGAGCAAAAAATTAAAACTCATTTAAAAAATAAAAGAAGACGTTGTGGATTCCCCGTATTTGGGGAATAAGTCCTATGTCATGGGAGAAACTCACAAACAAACAAAAATTAGCCTCTTGGAGTGGCCGCTATAGCCGATAACGTCCAGTAAATCCTAGTACCCCTCTTCAGAACATGGCCGATTTGGTTGCCGTTTTCAAACACACAAAGTAGGTACTTTAGCCTCGAAATATAGATAACTCTGCGTCGGGTGAAAATCGAAACCACGACACGTATGAAAGGACGAAGCACGTGATATTCTATAGTAATATTATATTATGTCAACCTCTATAATTAAAAAAAAACGGCATTAAACACTAAAGGCACCATTTTCTTCAAGCCGTAACTACATATATCCTTCACTGACACAATATTTATTAGCTACCCAGGTTACACATAAGTGAGCCGACTCCTACGAACTGTAATGTCAATATAATTGTGCCTACATAGTAGGTACACTCGTGCAGTAAAGTTCAAGTTAAGTAGCGCCGTGGGGCGTAGACGCGTCGCGCGGAACGGACGCGGATCAGCGCGCCCAAAAATGACGCGTTCCGCTCCAGACCAGCACAAAATTTTGTGTTAGTAAGGTATATTTTTAAAGTTCAAAAAGTATTATGTATATATTTATTGGCAACCCACTCAAAAGGCAACGGTCTTCTTTCCCTTCTTCCCAGTTCTATCACACAGTTGTTGCGGCTCCGATTGTCTGCATTCGTAGAGTCTCTTAAGGCTCGGCAACGCATCAGCAAATCTTCTAGTATTACAGGTATCCATGGGCGACGATGACTACGTACTATCAGGTGTCTCGTCTGCTCGCTTGCCGACATAAACAATAATAAATCAATATTTTTTAATTGTCAAGTTAAATAAATTGTTCTTGAAGCATAAACAGCGCACATCGAGTCAACTTGTTTAATCAGTTGTGAAGAGTGTATTATTTTAATGCAGGGACATCCGGTTGTGTGTGGATGCGTTTTATTACACCTATTGTAATAATGTCAGAATTTAACCCCTGTCTTTGTACCGGTTAATTCTTTGTAGCACAAGTTCACATAAACTATTTGGTTTACTTACAGTCTTATGTTGTTAGATTTTTGGGCTCTAGGATCTATAATGATTTTCTTAGAATTCATGATTTTGGAGACCAATATCTTGTGTTTCCCGTGCTGGCTACACGGCTACCTGTCAAGTTATAGGTATACAGATAACCATTGTAAGTTGACCTCACATTGTATGGATTTTCGCAAAATGAAAGGTCAGCTTAAGCTGGTTTATCTAAATGTGTAGCCGTGCGTGTAAGGCAAAAGGTGCTACGTAAGGAAATCGTTATGTATAACGATCTAAAGGCAAACAGATTAATAGTTGTGTATTGCTAAAAACTCTAGGTAAAAATAGTGCCACCATAATAGCGTAAGAGACGTCTTGGAAAATGGACAGAAGACAGAGCAAAAAATGCTAGGAATAGTTGGATACGAAAGGCCTTCGGCAAAAGAATTACTATTTAATTGAAGCAAGAGGCGTATAGCAGGTCATAAGGAAAACTATCGATACGTACTTTAGCTTATCATAATGATAAATTGGGTACAAACTCGCATTATTTGAGACTTACTTGCCTTTTTTATTGTTTTACAAGATTTATTATTATGCTTGTGATACATAAATCTATCCGTTCTTTTCGTTCCTTATAAGATCTTTATCAAACTCCCAGCAAGTTCTGAGAGACAAATAAATATCCTAAAAATCAACTTCCATTTAAATGCAAACACAAAAACAAATAAACAATATAAAATTGCATGCAAAACTGAACGGAGAGTTTAATTCCGAATAGTTGGGAACTCGTAAAAACGCTCGCTTGCCATTATAAAGACAAAAGAAAACGTTGAAACCGAATATAACGTTCACAACACACATCTAATTTAGATAAAGAGTTTCAGATAAACGGTACAAATCACTGTACACAAAAACTACTTTGCATCGGTCTTTTCAGATGCAAATAGCTGTATTAAATTTGCAATTTAGACCCCGACAACGCACTGGGTTGTGGTCTAAGTTATAAGATCGTAAGAAAGTCTGAATCGCTAAATATATTTACAGTACAGTCACTCATATGTCAGAAATAAGTTTATGCTAAACTAAAACTTTCATCTTTTTTTTGTCATTTTCGAGGTCATCTTAATGACATGAGGCGTGGCCACGTGGAGATCATCCTTCGGGCAGTTATCCGGGCACAAGAAATACACCAACAAGTCTGACATACGGTCGTTTGAATGAACAGGATATTAACTCAAAATTTACAAATACGAAAAATACGGTTCTTATAAAAACCATGCGATCTTTCTAAAGAAAGGGGTTGCATAACTATATGACGTCGAATTAGGGGGGACGGGGGACGGGGTAGACGGGACTTTGTTAACAATTATTTATAGAAAAGGAATTATATTGATTTGAAATCGCTCTCCCGAAAAACGTTTTTTTAGTTAATACCCTGTTCTTTCAAACGAGCGATATGTAAATTGATCTGGATCGCCGTAGTTAAATTGTCCCGCTACATCCTATAAATGACACCAGCTCATCAGCTGGCAACGCGTCGAGCCGCCAGTACCTTCAGACAATGAAGACATCCCATTGTGATGCTATACGGTTTATGCCTCCCTGGTACACGCTGACAGGACTGACCGTAAAATTGATTTTACTATGATGACTCACTGAAGATGGAATATGCCTTTGAAGAATTCCTAGATCTTTAGTCTGTTTTGGTCTTGATGTATATAAGCTGTTAAACATAAATAAACTGCCTCTTATTCTAGTGGTTGGTAGCGCAGGCAGCTATGCTCCGGGTCCTGGGTTTATTTCCAATGTCAAGCAGTATTATTACTAGGGATTTTTTATAAATCTCTTAGTAGCAGCTTGGAATTTGAATTGCACGGTTAGTGGCAATAGTCTCGAGCCCTATTTGACGGAACACATGCCGAACTGAAGAGGTACATTATATTAGTAGACTTCTGCTTACTGCCTAACCCTTCGAGGTATACAGGAGTTATGGTATGCTAATGTACACCCACAGTTCGATGGTATTAGTCCCATGTAATAGGAGGTGGCCTATTTCCATTAATTCAGCAACGACGGTACCGCCCGGAGACCAATACATTGCAAAATCTTTGCAATGTATTATAGACACAATGTCTATAATACGGTCATTGATAGGTTCATCGGACACAAATCTAAACTCCGAGCTGCTACTGAGAACTTTGTAGAAAAACCCAGTAACACTCCTCGACCTGGAAATCGCAGCGTAGCAGTCACGCGTAACACTAACAACAAGAAAACTAATGACAAAAACAAAACACATAAATACAAAAATAATCTACCAAAACTCTGAAAGCTTGCATTACTGAAGAGAAATGGGAGTACAGTTAGGCATCGGAAATGGAGGAGAAATGTTACCATAAGGATAATCTACGTAAGATAATTTCCACTCAAGTGGTCCGATGTCTTCGTTCAGAGGTCAGTGAGTAACGCCGCGGGGCGCAGGAACTGATGGGGACTTAGCAGGAATCTCTTAATTTATAGCATCGTTGAGAATTGTGGGACAAACTATGAGTTGAAGCGGGGCGACAGAAAGTCAGTGTTACCACATCAAAATAAAGAAAAATGAACCTTTTTAAAACTATTTTTTTGTTGCTCAAGATGTTCTGGAATATCTACACATTCACAATATTTTTAACACCTTCACTGTCCAGCCAAAATGTCGAAATTAGCTCTCACGTCCAATTTACTTTTTCGTTTCTATGTACTGATAATACCATAAAAGGCCATAAAAGTTGGGTGGAACCCCATTTCACACGTTCATAAAGGCTTGTGTTACGAGTATGTTAACGTCGGTAGTACAATGGGCGGGCTTCGAATCGGCAACCACATGATAGCAAGTCCGACGTCCTAGCCATTAGGCTACTGCCGCTTTAAGTGTGTAGCCGTGTCGTCATGAATCATATCTTGTGATTCATCAAAAGTGACGAGCCCCTGGGAATCAAACCAAGGACGAGGATCCGAAGATTGCAGGTTCGTGTCCTGTCACGGTCGCCTCAACAGCATTGTTCAGGATAGTATTGTAGAAAACCACTTGCTTCTTCAGTAAGAACTTTAATATACAATGACAATAGAAATAGTTCAAAACATATTTGTAAGGATTACTACAACTTTATGGGGTCGCGTGGCATTGGTAAATCGGCATTGTTACTACTTGAAAAACGTGATCTATCTTCACGGAGAGTTTGAAGACGACAGAGTGCGCAGTGCGCACCGGAGACGACGCAGCGACGCGACGCGTGGCAGGCGCGCGCAGCTGTGGTGGGTCGCGCGTGGCTGTGATTGGCTACTCGTTGCGGGGCGCGTGCGTTTAGAGCCAGCATTGGCTACTCGTAGCGGGACGCGGGCGGTGAGACGAACATGTAGAATTTTCTAGATTGTACGTTCCATTTTACTTAACAATCTCCCGCGCCTTGAAAGCTCCTTTCAAGCATCGTTGTCCAATAGTGGGCATAGTCTGGTGACAGCTCTGCGGATGATGCCTTTGCTTGTTTGAATATCAGCAACTCTGCATGCGTTGTCTGAGCCCGGATACACCTTTTCAACGCGTCCTAGAGGCCATTTCAATGGAGGTGTCGACTCTTGCTTGATCAATACTAGTTGTCCTGGTTCTAGATTAGCTTTTCTCTTCTGCCACTTGGTGCGTTGTTGTAACTCGCAGACGTATTCACGACTCCAACGAGACCAGAAGTGCTGCCGGGCTTGCTCGATTCTGGCGTAGCGGTGCAGGCGGTTTGTACTTGTATCTTGCAGGTCAGGCGCTGGCAGCGATGTCATCACTCGGCCGATCAGGAAGTGCCCTGGGGTGAGGGGAGACAGATCGTGAGGATTGGAAGACAAAGGAGATAGGGGTCGTGAATTAAGTATAGCCTCTATCTGAGCGAACAATGTTGCTAGCTCTTCATAAGTAAGGTGAGTATTGCCTATGACCCTTTTTATGTGATATTTTGCAGATTTTACAGCTGCCTCATGAAGACCACCAAAGTTTGGAGAGTATGCAGGTAAGAATTTAAATTGAATGCCTTCGTCTACAAAATGTTCTGACACAGAATTACAGTGAGTTTTGAAGAATGTTCCAATTTCACGGCTAGCACCAACAAAGTTGGAACCATTATCACACCAAAATTCGCGGGGCTTACCCCGTCTACTAATAAAACGACGTACTGCTAAAATAAAGGCTTCTGTGCTCATGTCAGTCACTAATTCTAAATGTACAGCCTTTACTTTAAAACAGACGAATACACATAAATAGCATTTTACTACTTTAGAGCCGCGGCCCCTCCTATCACTAATAAAGAATGGCCCAGCCATATCTGTGCCAGTAACTTCGAATGGATACCCTGGACTTATTCTAGCAGCAGGTAAGTTACCCATTATTTGCTTTGCTACGGTTCCCTTCGCTCGAGTACACATTATGCAATTTCTGTAAATCTTTCTTGATAAGGCTCTACCGCCAATAGGCCAATAATTTTCGCGAACTAGGGAAAGAAGTAGCTGTGGACCTGCATGCATAAATTTTACATGATAATATTCAAACAATAGTTTTGAAAAATGATGAAGAGAATCAATAATTATTGGATGCTTTTTATCATATTCAAACTGTGAATTTTCTAGCCTGCCTCCAACTCTTATTAATCCTTTTTCATCAACAAATGGGGTTAAACTCAACAACGGTGGTACTTTTGATTGCCTATCGTAGTTGGGATAACTTTCTTGTTGGGAAAGGTAAGCCAACTTCAATTCTGCTAGTGATAATTCTTCTACAGTTAGACTATGTTTAGATTTAATAGTATTTTTTAGATTATTATAGAATCGCATAACATATGCAACCACACGTCGTAGCTTAGCAAAATTTGAATGATCTTGAATGTGAATAGGTAAATTAACCAATCGTAATGTGTTTACATATGTAATGTCATCTCGTGTTTCTGGTAGAGATTCCGAAATCATGTTACGGCTTTGATCAGGCCAGTGTTTCTCACCATTGCGAATGAATGCAGGTCCCTCCCACCATAATGATAGTAATTGTAATTCACGCGGGCATACACCACGAGACGCAATGTCAGCAGGATTTTGAGATGTAGGGACGTACAGCCACTCACAGTCTTTGCATAATTCATTAATAGTAACGACGCGGTGAGCGACAAACGTTTGTAATTTATGTGACGGTGTGCATAACCAACCCAGTACAATTTTAGAGTCAGACCAAAAAGTTTTGCTAGAAATATCACCACGTAGTGATTTCGAAACTTTATCACATAAGCGTGCGACTAATAGAGCACCGCACAATTCCAAACGGGGGATGGTTATGGTTTTAAGTGGCGCCACCTTTGCTTTGGCACACAAAAGTTTAACAGTACAATTACCTAAAGCATCAGTTGACCTCACATATACACACCCAGAATAAGCTTTAATACTAGCATCTGAGAATGAATGCAATTCTATTTTTACAGGATTACTGCAACATGCATGTCTAGGGATGTCTATAATTTGTAAATAGTGTATATTATTATTGAACTTTTGCCACAATTTATTTATCTCATGTGGTATTGGATCATCCCAACCTATTTTTTGTGCCCATAGCAGTTGCAAAATAATTTTACATACAATAATACAACAACTTAAAAGTCCTAACGGATCAAAAAAGCTGGATGACATAGATAAAATAGAACGTTTAGTAAATGGAACATCATTGTTACAGTCAGGTAGTTTAGAAGATAAAATTGAAATTTTATCAGTATTAGGGTTCCATTCTATTCCTAGTGCATGACTTTGTGATAAAATTAGCTTATAGTTTTCTTGTTCAGTACTACTGGTTTTAGCAACACAGTCTAGAAATAACTTTGAATTACTTTTAACCTTTCTGAGATTGAAACAAGCTGACTCGAGTTTTCCGATGATTCGTTGATAAATTTCGAATAGTAATGACTCATCACAACACCCGGTAATAATGTCATCGACGTACCAGTCGTGCAACATTATCTCCTTTATCAACAAGTCTTCGCACTCATTACTCAGCTCAACTAAACAGCGCGTACTGAGGAAAGGCGCCGAAGAGGTACCGTATGTGACAGTATTTAGTTGTAGGTACTTCATCGGCTGGGCCTCATCCTCACGCCATAAAATGGATTGTAAGTATCTTTGAGATTCTTCAACTAAGATCTGACGATACATTTTCTCTATATCACCTGTGAATATGTATGTATGTTGTCGAAATCTTATTAATATAGAGAAAATGTCGTCTTGGACTGTGGGCCCTACCATGAGCAAATCATTTAATGAGAGACCAGAATCAGTTTTTGCAGATGCATTGAACACTACACGACACTTGGTCGTTTCACTCTGTTCCCTCAGAACAGGGTGATGTGGCAACAAATTAACTGTGTCAGATCCCTCGATTTCAGTCAGATGTCCTAGATCTGCATATTCCTTAATGAAACTAACATATTGCGACTTTACGTCAGGTTGCCTTCTGAATCTTTTTTCTAGTGATTCGAAACAATGTTTTGCTCTAAAATAAGAATTACCTAACAAATCAGGGCTATCACGCAATGGCAACGTGACACAAAATCGACCATCATTCATTCGACGGGTGTGTTGCAAAAAGTGGTTTTCACATTCTTGCTCCTCAGCGGTAAGCTTTAGTTTGTCAGGCAGCTCTTCAAGCTCCCAGAATTGCCTTAATTGGTTCCGGATTGCCTGACTGAAATTACAATGAATTTCTTTAGTTACTATATTAGAACATATGACAGGTCCAACTACTAACCAACCAAATTGAGAATTTTGTAGTACAGGTTTATTGTTTCCCAATTTAAATTGATTAGCTGGACAAATTACATCCCAGAAAATGTCAGCTCCCAATAACAGATCAACCTGTGAAGGCTCATGAAAAGTAGGATCTGCCAGTGTAACATTATCTGGAATGTTTAGTGTTTGTACATCAATCTTATAGCTAGGCAAATTACTAGTTAGTTGTGGAATAATAAAAGCTTTAACTTCTTTACAGTAACTATTTGTACACGATTGAATTTGTAGATTGCAGCATTCTAAAGCAGAAAATGACAGGTTATTGATGCCGGTTACAGATACAGAATTGATAGATTGACTCTCAATACCTAACTTGTTTTTCAGTGAAGTAGTTATAAATGATGACTGACTGCCACAATCTAGCAAACATCTTACCCTATGACATTGATTGTTGATATTTAATTTTACTATGGCAGTAGATAATAAAACTTGATTATCAATACTTGATGAAAGTGCAATTGGATTACAGACACTATTAGAACTAGTTTTATTCTCTGCTTCCTTCAGTAATTGTGGATTATTTTTATGAAGCAAAGAGTTATGTTTTCGCTTACAAAATTTACATGGACCTGAATTGCATTGATGAGCAAAATGTCCACCTCGTAAACAATTAATGCAAACTCGTAACTTTAAAATTTCTGTATTTCTTTCCTCAGGGGACATACTGTTAAATTTTTCACAATGATAAATGATATGCTCACCACCACAAATCAAGCATGAACGAGATTTTGGCCTTTGTGGGTTGTTGTCGCAGGCAGCAGCGACAAATGTTCTTTGTTTTTTATCAACAGGTTTGGATAGCTTTTCAGTAGATTTCCGAGCGTTATCACTGATGCCTGCACTCACCATCTCCAATACATCAGCCCTACTCCTTAAGAAACTGTAAAAATCATCAAGTGAGGGACTGTCGGATAGACCATTTCTATGTTCTTCCCATTTAGTACTAGTAACATTATCTAGCTTTTGGTTGAACATAAAAATGATCAATGTATCCCAGTTGTTGGTATTTTCACCTAAGCTATTCAAAGCTCTAATATGTTTTGTAATGTGATCAACTAGAAATCTTAGTGCTTTTTCTGAATCTTTACATGTAGTAACATTAAATAGTGATTTTAAATGATTATGTATCAATTGCCGTTTATTGTTATAGCGATCACAGATTAATTTCCAAGCTACTATATAATTATTGGATGAAATTTCAAGCGCTTCTATAACTGAAGCAGCTTGACCCGTTAAAGAACCTTTTAAATATTGAAATTTATTTATATCATTGAGGCTAGTATTATTGTGAATAAGTGAGTTGAAAGTGTCATGGAACTCAAGCCATTTATTATAGTTCCCATCAAATGTGGGGAGTTTAATAGTTGGTAATTTGACCATTGTACGTTTCATACCACAACACTGGGTTGATGACCCATGGCTATGAGAGCTCACACTGTCAACTGCATGACTATTTTGAATAAATTTGTTTTCATGAACTTCAATTAGCTCTTGCGCTGAACTAATAACAAAATAGAATGTACTTTCCGTACTATCCCGGTCTGAAACAATTACAGAATCATCCGAGGTACCTTCACCATTTGAACGTTCAATTTTAGATTGTTTAATTTCTATTTCAGTTTGAACTGAATCATAGTCGTTGAACAATGATTCAATTTTACTTAATCTAACTTTTAATTCGTTTAATTGTTGTTTAGAAACATCTTTATAGTTATTATATTCAGCTAAATAGTTTTTAAAATGAGTTAGTCTCCCCTTTATTGATCCTCTCCTACCTCTTAACTCTTTTAACTCTGTGTCAGACATGATGTAATAGGCACAAATAGTTAATAATGAAAGTTATAAATACCTGCTCTCCGCTCAAACCTTAGCCTGAGACAGCTGTAGATCGGCAAGAAGCTCTGCTTGCTCGGGAATGCAGCCAGAGAGTCGCCTCAGGTCATGCACGCAGCCCGGCAGGCAGGCAGGAGCAGCCACTGCACTACTGGGATGCCGGTGTACTGATCTCCTCTTGGGCTGGAATTGTTCGGCAAAATGCGTGTTTATCCCCTTGCAAAGCAAGCGTAAAAAACAGGGAATATGTTAAATGATGCAGGTGCACAAGGGTAGCCCAGGCTAAGCACTAATAGGCAATAGTATAGACCCTATTAGAAATGAAATGCAAGTTAAGAGGTTAGGTAAGCAACGTGGTTGGGATTTTCTCTTTTACGTCGTTGTCCCACTGTTGGGCACAGACAGACACCTGTAGGGTGTAATGGTTGGACTTTGGTCACCACGCTACCGCAATCTACGTGCGGGTTGATGAGCAGTCTATCACGTAAGTACCTACTTGGCACAGGTAAGCACAACGTGCATAAAATTGAATGATACCTATTTGAATATAGGGCTAATTGGTAGTAGCTAGACTCTGGTCACCACGCTACCGCAACTTAGGTACGGGTTGGTGAACAATCGAGTCTTCCACGTAAGTACCTACTTAGTACAGGTAAGTACACGTGCATGAAAATTGAATGGTATTTTATGCAATGCCGATTAATTAACACAACATGCTCACTCAGACAGACAAGCTATACAGGTTAGGTATAAGAAAAGGATATAGATAAAGGAACGAGCACTTCCATTTTCAGTCTTGATGATTGAGTCCTGAGGTTTCTGCGCTTCCCGCACAGAGTCCTGTCACGGTCGCCAACAGCATTGTTCAGGATAGTATTGTAGAAAACCACTTGCTTCTTCAGTAAGAACTTTAATATACAATGACAATAGAAATAGTTCAAAACATATTTGTAAGGATTACTACAACTTTATGGGGTCGCGTGGCATTGGTAAATCGGCATTGTTACTACTTGAAAAACGTGATCTATCTTCACGGAGAGTTTGAAGACGACAGAGTGCGCAGTGCGCACCGGAGACGACGCAGCGACGCGACGCGTGGCAGGCGCGCGCAGCTGTGGTGGGTCGCGCGTGGCTGTGATTGGCTACTCGTTGCGGGGCGCGTGCGTTTAGAGCCAGCATTGGCTACTCGTAGCGGGACGCGGGCGGTGAGACGAACATGTAGAATTTTCTAGATTGTACGTTCCATTTTACTTAACAGAGATCACTAGACTAATGAGGCAGTTAAAATCGACATGGGTAACGGACACACACGTCTAAGGTAAGAGGCTGTTTTGTTTACACATGAATGTAATCATTCGTTTCCAAATTGTCGTGGGATATATATTTATACATTATTTTAAGTCCGCCATTTTATTCTCACTTGCGCCTAAACACGTTGTTATCTACAGACTCATAGTGGGTGAAATAATCTGATTTGTCCATTTGCCGGTCGCGGCATCGTTACAAACGGCTCTATGTTCGATTAACACGATTGCTTTTTGTACTTATTGCGTTTGCCGCGTCACTTAATTGACGGTAAATTTATAATCTTTGGATTTACAAGCCACTTCGATTCGCTGCAAAAAAATCGCGTATCTTGTAAAAATATACACCTGCCAACAGCATAAAATGTTGCTGTTAGAAAGAAAAAAAAAAGAAAAATGTATCGTTTATTTGGAAAGAAAAAAGATAAGTACTTATTTATTTACTTACCTCAAAATATACGTTACTTATATACATTGGATTACACTTTCATAGCTTTTTCGGCGAATCTAAGAGTATAGTGCAAAAGCAAACATCACAAAGATACTACGACATCTAATTTCATTGTCTTGTCTTGTCCTTCAGCATAATAAGGTATACATCACACCATACGACTATAAATATATAGCACGTTATCGCGTCATCCCCCTGTGTGTCGCAAATCCGGCAGCATTTGTTACAGACCCGCGGATTATCGGTTCGCTCGGGGCAAAAACAAGAACCCGGGACGAAGCAGTTCCCGTGGACATAAATTCGCGACAATGATTCATGATCGCCGTGTTCGAAAGTTTTTGCACCAGCGATTAATCGCGGCGACTTTAAGGGAAATCGCTGCAACGCTTAATGTGGGTGCGTATTATTTTAATGACAGCGCTCCGAGCATAAAAGGTGTTTGGAGATAAAAACCGTTTACCGATTTACCGGTTTATCCTTTTAACTTGCGGTATTCAGTTCGTTTCGAAACAAAAATATGGGGTTTCTACAAATTTGGGGAGAAAAATGATATTATTATCTTTTATGAAATTAATAAAATGATTGAATTAAATGATAGGGCCATTTCATACATCTTTTATTAATTGCATCTTTATGAGCTATCATGTCAATTCGTCTCCCATCAGAAGTTTGTCATTAATTCAAAAGTGCCTGATTGGAAGTACTTAGTCCTATCTGACGAATCGTTATTTCTTGTCCCAGCTTACAGTTGCAAGTTCAAATCTAAACATGTGAATATTTACGGCCTTATTGTATAATTACGTAGGTATGGCAACCTTCGGTCACAGTTGTTGTGACGAAAAAGGTAAAGCAACATTTTCTGTCGCAAGGCTCTTGAAGTCCTGGCCGATTAGCCTGGCTACTACTATCTGCTGTCCGGCAAGTTTTTTAAGAGAAAAAAATACCACCAAAGACCGCGAGTGTCATAGTGCAAAAGCAAATGATTAAATCTGCGGTCACTATTGGTTTATCTATGGACATAAAAATGACCGCCAATGGCGGTACGTAATTATAATTATAGTGGAAACCGCAACCACAGTCATACGCGTGAAAAACTCTATGCAAAATAAAAGCCAATATGTTTGAGTGAAGTACTACTATACAGATGGATGGATGGATGGATGGAAATGGATTGCAAAGAATTACAAAATATTAAGAAATCGTGGTAGTCATATTTTTTATTTTAGGTGTTTTTATCAATTAATTCTTAAAACTATTACATTACCATGTCCAACTATATATAATAGCAAGCTTTATAGGTAAATTCAATATGTATCTTGATTCCCTATAATAATATTTCACCAATAACAAATCAATTCACTATCGTTCCATCAACTATCGTACGTATTTCTTGATAGATTAGACAGAGGTATGCTGATGTAAATCCACAGTTATTTTGGTCCCATTGGGAGTAAGTCTCCCAATCCTTAACTCAGAGCTGCTACTGAGAATTATAAAGCAAACCCCAATAATACTTTGCTCGAGTTGGAAATCGATTTCAAGACCTCAGACAAAAGCCACGCTTGACTTGCAAGCATGGCTTTTGGCTTGAACGCAAAAAGTTACAAAAATAAGGCATGTTACACGCTTCGACACATGTTTATTACATTCGGAACAACGCGACCGCACTCGCGAAAGACTCCAGCCCATCCATTTGCGGCGACAGATCAATCACGACTCAACATCAAGCTCGGAATAATGATCCTTTCAACACTTCATGTACACCGACGAACTTATTTTCAACCTTGGCTAGAAAGAGATATGATGGAGATTCGAGTGTAGTGTTTGCGAGTGAAATAAAGAGGCAATGTGCGTTGTTCCTTTGAGCTATTTAAGCTCGCGCTAAATGATCGACGCGTCATGTTTCTCTTGGAGTGAGAGAAAATATACAAGTCCGAATAAGATTCGTCGTTAGTGAATAATAGGGAAAATATGTCGGGTCTGTTCCTTATGGTCCGTTTACATTCAAGACTCGTTTGATATATATAAGTTTAACATCGAAAAGTTTCTTTATTTGGGAAACTACAGAACTAATTGACATTGATTGGTAATATGGAAGACTACCATTGGACATTTATGATACTTGAGACTAGATCGAATCGAATTATTTATATTTAGAACCGTTTTTAAGTACGTAAATAAGTTTATCCTTCTAGTTGCAAGCAAACTGTTAAACGCTGTTAAGATCTACGTTAAAAAAAAAACAATCTAAGAATAAACAAAGGAAATAAGAGACTAGAAGAAAAAACGAACAAATAGTAAAAGGAAACAATAATTCCCGGTCTCTCAGTTAAAGTTAACGCAATAAGAATCGTGGAGGTCAATTGGATCTGAACAGTAACTATAGAGGATATCTGAGCGTTTCCGTTCCGTTAATCGGCTCCGACTTAAGAAATGGCGGGTACTTAGCAGGAATAGTGTGGCCAAGCTTATATGTACCTAGTCGAAGTCGTATTTTTCACGGGAAATATTTGTGAAAATATTTAACATTAGCTTCTGCCCGCGTCTTTGTTTGCGTAGACTTCAGGATTGGGTCCAACCTGGATAAAAAGCCTATGTGTTATTCCAGGGTATAATCTATCTGTGTGTCAAATTTTATCTAGATCCGTTCAACCGTTCTGGCGTAAAAGAGTAACAAACATCCATACCTCCACACATCCATACTCACAAACTTTCACGTTTATAATATTAGTAAGGATTACTTTCGTAGTGAATTCAAGTCGGAAATAAAATAACTTTTAAGAAAACGTAAAACCGCCTTCGAAAACATAAAAAAATATTTTATGTGCTAAAACAAAAGATCCGATCAAATCAGAGGCACCGACTTCCGAACATACTCGTATACTTCATCAATATTCATTGTCGTCTGAGTTTTTTTTATCTACTAAGGTGGCAAACAAGGATACGGCCCGCCTGATGGTAAGCGGTTACCGTACCCTATGGACGCTTGCAATACCAGGGGTATTGTCTCCTATGCTGGTAGCATATATTATCTCCTATGCTGGCAGCATAAGAGACAATAGCGTGATGCTTATCCTATCTGCCAAGTGCCAACACAACGCTTCCTCGCGGAGCTCTGGCGACCTTGCTAACCGTTAGAAACACGACATAGCACGGAGCTATGTTATTTGGCTACGATTTTCTTCCAGGTGCAAGTACTTCCCCAGTCGGGCGGCTCCAGTTGTGAGTGGAATCATTCGATTCCACTATGCCCTACCTCTCCTAAACATGTTCAGTAATCATTATTATTTATTGTAGGGACTACTTAAATAATTCCCCGTAATACTGTGCAAATGAGATCCCTATAATAAAAATGATGCAGGCATATGATCCAAAACTAATCGCATGCAGGAATAACAGTAACTATTCACTAAGATTTAAAATAAATAATGATCTCCAGAAACAAACCAGCCTGACCTCAATCTACTTTTTTCTGCAGAATATCAACTTTAAAAAAATAACCCATCCGCGGCGCCTCGCGGTCGTATTTATCCAGCGGTTTGCATAGCATTTATCCTCGCACGGCTGAATAGTCGCTCGAGGCGCCTCAATAAGGCACGCACGCCGCCTCGGACGGCTTTTGTCCTCGCCTCAAGTGCAAATAGCCTGGCGTTCTAATTTCAAAATGCCCGCCCTTGAATAGAGTGAGCTTATTTTAGATTTCCAGCCAAGATTGTCGTTTTTGTGGTTCCTTAATGATTTTCCTAGATTTTAGTGATGTCTGACATTGATGGAATTCGCAGATGTGCGTGATGCAAAAATCATTGTTTTAATTTTTACTTAGACATCATGGAAATTACCCCCACACCTGGTCTACGTGAGTCACGAGAAATGTATTTAAGGTTATTCTCGTTTGCTTCGATAAAAACTGTCATTTGGATTTCTTAAATAGAATTATGATAAAATATTGCAGTTGTATCTGGTTTCGTTAAGGGTAGCCATATTCAAGCTAATAATGGAAAAGGCTTCAGAAATACATAAATATTAATGGAAGGAAAACAAAAAAGGTTTTAGAGTCGAGTTATTTTTTTAATAAGCATTTGGTATGTTTCCGGGGACAACATACATTTGCAATGTATTTACATGGCAGAGTTGTTTAAATGTTAGTGATCTTCTGTTTAGAGTTTCTTATCACAATGTTAATTATTGTTTCAGGTACCTACTGACGAGTAGATTTTTCATAAGACTACATATTTTATTTAATGCAACTGGAGACCAACGTACTCAGCCAAAGAACCGACACAAATACAGTGACAAAGGTATTTACCAAATTTTCTACAGTATATGTAATTCAATCTTCTTGTAGTAGAAGAATGCGTCGGGAACTACGCATATCCGATTATTATTTTTAGAAAATCATTGTGTTTTTCATAACCAAATTAAAAATCGGTGTATCGAATGAAAAAAATATTGAGAGAAAACGGATTGCTGCAAACAAAAACAAATATCTTATAACTACGTATTACGAAGCGGGCCATACTGCCAATAAGCTTTTACTTAACAACCGACAACACCGACTTCCATATTTTTTTTTTTTAGTTTTCGTCATGACATTCATATGATTAAAACCTCCTGTCGCAAATAAAACGTTCAGCTTTAATCTATTCGTCTTTATTCATTACACAAACCGTACATAAATCTTGCATTCCCACGAGTTAAACTGTATCAAATTACTGGGGAAGGGAGCATCCTAGTCAAAGTATGTTCACCCCTCATATTAAATACCACATTTTTCATACCATCACAACTCAAATTCTCAAGAAAATTTCGACCTTATCGCGAGGCATCAAGATTGTCGGTGGTCTTTTGGCGTGGTAAATATAATTTGGCAGTTATAAAAATCAGTTTCAAGAGTGTTTGAAATGACGTGCTGCTGCATTACAGGGGAGGTCACGTTCTGCCTCAGGAGGGTCAGAATTAAACGGGTCAGTGGTCAGGTAAATATAATGGAGTAAACAAATTCAACTCGCTTTGATGCACCATTGATATTTATATTATTTTTAGGGGAATAGAATAGAGGGGATTTTAAAAGTATTTGAATTGGGCCGATTGACAATTACGTGCTTACCCGAGTGAAAATTCAATGTTTTAATTTCTTTTTTGTTACGTTTAAGTATGAATGAATCAATCCTTTTATTTCAAAGCTTTAAGAGTTAGAGATACTAACATCTGAGTATAGATTCATAACTGCATATTACGATTATTCATACCACGAAGTAACTATATTGGCAAATACTTCAAAGCGGTGACAGTGGGTTACTGCAGTATTCCTGGAATCTACAAAACCTACTTTTCGCCGTAGTAATAAGTCCATACGGTTTTATGTAGACCTCCTGTGGTAGTGAAAGTTTCGTCACACATTATGCGAAATTATCGCATATTTAGTGTATCGTTGTTTTGTTTCCAAATGTTTCTTTCTTTCTTTCTACCGCATAAAACAATCATTATCTATTTTTTTAATGGTTGGTATGGTAATGTAAGGCTGTATGTTTGTTTGTCACCTTAGGTGGTAAGCGGTTACCGCAGCCTATGGACGCTTGCAACACCAGGAGTATCACTCGCGCGTTGCCGACACTGTAAATAAAGGAGGAATAGTTGGGCTGGCAGCATAGAAAACAATAGCGTGATGCTTATCCTATGATGCTTCCTCGCGGAGCTCTTACGGCATTGCTCACCGTTAGAAACACAACATAGCACGAAGTTATGTTATTTGGCTACGATTTTCTGCAAGGTGAAGGTACTTCCCCAGTTGGGCAACTCCAATTGTGAGTGGAACCATTCGATTCTACTATGCCCTACCTCTCTTACGGGTTTAGATATTATCAGGTTTACTTGTATTACCTTTTGCTTTAAGACTGTGACAGCTAATTCAATCTGTCCAATAATGGTCATTGAGTCGTTGATTCACGTTCATAGTCAAGTTTAACAGATTTTAAGTCACCATAAAATCGACAAGTCCACAGTTCAATCGATAGCCAAAAATAGGTTTAATATGACAAACAATTCTCTCGACTAATCTGGCGTAAAAAACAAATGACAGTTGCACAATATACAATACGAGTATCTTTGGTCAATTGGTCCACCGTGGGACGGCCCATATTTGGCACAAAATCTTCGTTTCACATCACTACCTGGTGGCAATAATGTCAAATTTAACAAAAACACTTTGTAGTGCGTTTCACTGGTTATTGTTAAAGCCAATTAGGCGGGCGATATACGAGCTCTAAGCTTTGTGACGTCAGTTACCTGCCAACTCGATGCCACAAATGGAATACTAATACAGACTCCGTGGTACACTATCCTCAAATTAGTTTGTATTGTCGGTTACGTCGAATATATCTGATATCTACTATTTTACAATGGTATTATTTGAAGTTTCCGAAAATTGTAGTGCGACTTATCAAACCTTTTAAGTAACATTAGTTGATTATTTACATAAGCAATTCTAATCATCTCATACAAATAGCTGTTCCTGATTCTAATATTTACGAAATGATACTTAATGCTCTGATAATAAAGCACTAGTCTCATCACAAAATCATTGACAAATTTAAGGTTCCATTCCTGGGCACGAGTTCACGCTATGCTAGTGAGGGTTGGCAAAGATCGTAGATCGCAGTATCGCTTAACATCAGGCGAACTGGCGGTCAAGCGTAAGCCTATCACAAATAATAAAAAAAAACTTCGAACACCGTCATGAATGTTACCTTTCGGTAAAATTTCGATCCTATTATATACAATATAACTTGCTTACGGCTGACGCTGTGTGTTACTAATTACTGGAAAAATCATTCGATAGATTTTATGTCTGAGAATAGATCGGAACTATACTTTGAACCTCTTATATTAAGGGTCGGGCGGAGCTTGAATTACCCACAAAAACGTATTACCGAAATAAATCGTAATCCAGACAATATTATATTAAATTATGTTATTATACGGATTTGGATACTGTTAAACTAGGTTCCTACGATACTGTTTCGTCTACTACTACTTCACTGGAAAAAAAAGACCGGAAAATCGTTCCAAACTTGGTAAAGTTATCAAAAATTGCATTCGCTTGCATTTATTCCCCGTGAAGTATTTTGGTCGCAATGGTACAGTAGGAACCTAGATTAATGGTATTAAAATAAGAATAATAACAAAATTTGATTAAATTGTGTTTGAATTACGATTTATTTCGGTATTACGTTTGTAAGAGAAATTCGGTCCGCCGGACTCTTAACTGAATTCGCCTTCTAGTAGTGAACCTTTTGTATACGAGAATGATATTCAACTGTATTTTATTACCGACACCTGTATTAAAACAACTGATTAGCCGATCTCTGTAAACTGTCATGAAAAATAAACCCAACCCTAATATTTTTCTTTAACACCAAGCGTTGAAACATTAGAAATTCAAATCAATATTTAACCCTATTCAATTAAGTTAGGGCACATTCAAGGAACGTTTTTACATAGAAAAGGAGTATAAAGGATTGCAAATGAGTCTCTCCCCCGAACGGCTTCTTTAATTATAAGGGAGATTGTTTGTCCGAATTCCAAGGGCTACCTCCGTGCTCTAATTACTCGGCTGAAATCTCCGTTTAAACTGAGCAATTAGACTTTTTTTTAACCGATTTAGTGAGTCCTTGGAGCCGTGATTTCGGGATTTAGATTTCTGTTGAGGTCGGGTTACATTGATTTTATTTTGTCGTATTTATTTACCTACCTAGCTTGTATTTTTTTTTGGATTTAGGCATTGAATGTTTTGTCTAGATTAATGTTTAGTGTGGTTTTATTGTGATTGTCGCTAATATAATAATTACAATGATTAATCAATCTGAAAGTTTAACCTGCATTTACTAAGTGACCATTCGTAATACTTAGAGACTCCTTCGAGCTTCGGAGAGTAAGTTATCTCGTTACTCCCAGTTATCTAAAAAATCCTCTATAGTCAGAGTCCTGCAAAACTTGATAACCTGATAAATATTTTTAGGATATTGATGTCAGAAACTACTTGCATATAAGTACTATAGCTTTTAATACCTTTATATAATCAACCCATTACATTATCCCATTGCTGGGCAGTGGCAGTCTCCTCTCAGAATGAAAGGGTTTAGGCTACAGTCCACCACGCCAGCCTAATGGGGGTTGGCAGACTTCACACGCCGTCGAGAAAATCTCTCAGGCATGCAGGTTTCCTCACGATGTTTTCCTTCACCGGTTAAGCGCGTGATAATTAACTATTAATACGCATATGACTTCGAAAACTTCAGACCATTGACTTGGCAGTCCTATGGTCATATCATTAGGCTATCACCTTTAATGCAATACTATTATGAAAACCTAAATATATAAATAAAATTCAGGAACGGAAATCCTAGCTTCACTACCACCGTAAATATATTATTATTATCACAGAATAAACTACTTACAATATTACCCAATTAAAATATCGCAAATTAATCCCCGCGGCGTTTCCGAAAGAAGTACCTATTTAGATTTAGCAATCCGACCCGAAGGACCAAAAAGGTCGAAATGGTATTCAGGTACAGAAAACAATTTTCTAATTTAATGGATGTATGTGCCTACAGGTATATTACATTTAGAGAAAAGTAAGAAGAACTTTGCACTTTATTTAATTCCAATACGAAAAGATTACGTAGATAATTTCAATGATATATATTATATTTCGAATAAAAATGCTTGTATTCTATATTCTTTCAGATATTTATTGAAGTAGCTCGATAAATGATTATAAACTATAAATAGCGTCGTTGGTGTAGTGTCGCATGTACCTACAACCACTGAGCATGGATTGAATTTCCAGGACAAGTAAAGTATTATATGATTTTTTAATGGAAATTCTCAGTAGCAGCTAGCGTAGTACCTAGTTTTGATTTGAGCTGAATAATATCGAAAAGCTCGTTTCCTTCACGGAATCTAAAGGAATAAATGATATTATGTAAATAATATTTTTTTATAAACTAGGAAATCTTATATAATTAACATCAATCCAGATCCAGCTGACCCCAACTGCTCCAAGAACTCCATACTCCAAGGTCCGAGTCCCATTATAGAATGACGGTAGCTAATACTTAGTTTATAATTTTGGTCTTGGCTAGAGGTCTTTTTAATATCACTACGTTACTGGATTGTTAAGGTTCCAACCAACAATAAAGTCCGTCATAAAACCTTTTTGATATCACCGCATTGCTCAGTTATGTAGGCAAAGATTCCCGCGCCAACAAATTCCACCATAAAGGATATCCAAAAACATATACAGTAAAGCTAAAACTCCTCCACAACTAAAATATTCAATACAAGAACTTCCAAAATAACGTCAACCGATTTTGCAAGTTCGGCAATTTCTAAGTCCTCGAGGACAGATGCTGGCGTGTAGAGCACTTAACCAACTTTGATTTTAGTACCAAGAAAAACATGCCAAGTTTAACGTAATGGACGTTCGGAAACAAGGTCCCCGTGATAAAAGTTTCAGAATTGTCGGAGATAGTTCCTTATAAGAAAGCGGTGGATAAATAAGTAATCGGTTTCGGAATTGACGGTATATTGAGTTTGCGAGTTGCGATATTCTTATATTACTAGCGGTTGCCACAGTCTCTCACATTCCAAAAAGAGTATTAAATTAATTATTTTTGGTAGATAATATTTAGTAGCCCCCTCAGGATGTAATTATTAAAACCAAAAACTAATTATACATAGTTTTAACTTGTGAACGGATGACTTAGAATGCAAAATTTCTGCTACGCATACTGAGAAGAAACGCTAGATGTAAAAATTAACAAAACCAAACACGCCTAGCGGTGGGATCTAATGATCCGCTGAGCTTAGCTAGCACTCTCACATGTAAGACGTACTTATCTTTCGTCGTGTTTCTGTAAGCACGAAATGGATGGATATAGTCTAAATAAATACCTATTTACTTAGACTACATCCAGTTAGACCCAAGAACAGAGTCAACTGGATGGAGCACGCCAGTAAAAACTATGGTCAAACCTAAAATACATTTTTGAAATTTTACAGCTTGCTAAATCTTAAATTTGTGATAAATTGTAAACCGTTTATTTTTATATACTATGATTATGCAATGTGATAAGTCATTAAAAATACATTAAAGAAATGTCTATATTTAATATTACATATACGAATAAGTTTTATTAAAGTTCATATTGTAGCGTAACCATATATAAAACATAATAAATAAAACATGTTTTTATTACTAAAGTAACTAAATCAACACACAAAGTCAATCTAATTTGCTAAAAAAAATACATTTTCCCGGAAAACTGTTTTTTCGACGAAAAACGCCGACTTACTACTAGGCGCCCAGCACAGCGAGGAGGCATCGTAGCGAGATGCAGTAGATAATACGGTATGAAATGAAACTGAACTTCAGTAGCGCGTCGACCATCGACGTTGACGCACGTCCTGCGTTGCGTTGGTACCGCTGTTGTCGTGTTTATTTCGTGTGCTGTGTAGTGTCAGGGATATTTTTGTTTGATAGTGAGATTGTAAATGTTTTCCGAAAGGTTGGTAGACGTACATAATATTGATTAATATTAAAAAAATATATATCAATAATAATGTTTACCTAATTACTATTTACAATAATTATTTATGTCTGTAAAATCATAAAACATTTTATTTTCCAAAGTATCTTTGAATATTTTTGATTATTTTGAGGGATGAGCACAATGATCTAGACTTGATACTAGGTGCACAAAGCCACGTGTAGCACTGACGGTCATCTCAATATAGGGCTGATATCTCATTCGCTATCGAAGCGTCCTCATTTCAACATGATTTATTAGAAATATGAACTAAAGCATGAATGCTCTTATTGATCTCTCCTAATGAAATATAAGTGCACTTTATCGGAGTGTGAGTATCGTGTGAATTGGGCTTAACCAAGCAAGTAGGTACTGACAAGCGTTATTATAGAATGTGTAACTATCCTATCATGTATCGTAAAGAAATTTTGATTAAAACCCAAAAAAATTAAACGTGAATCCATTTGTTGCCGACTGTCTACTAAATTCTTAAAAATTTAAAAAAATTACAACCCAGGATGTGGACTAAATGTCCGGATTTAAAACTGTCTGTAAAAAATTTTCAATAACAGTTTCATTATTTAAATCAGATGGTAGATTTTGGTAATGTAACAATGTTCAAAATGTAATTCGTCAAATACAAACAAATTGCATTGAATTGACTGACTATTTATTCTAGTCGTCCGAAGCGCTTCTACTACGCTAGAGCTCCTAGGTCGAGACCTGATCCCCAGGTCGAGCAAAGAGTCATTGGGTTTTTCTAAGAAAATTCTCAGTAGCACTTCGGACTTTGGATTTGTGCCCGGTTAATTGCAATAGGCCCGCCCCCTGATACATGGGACCTAAACATACCGGCGAACTGTGGGTGTACATTAAGTACGCTTCTGCCTAGCCCTTCGGGGAATACAGGCGTGATGGTATGTTATGGTATGATTTTTATAAAATTCTCATTTGCAGCTCGGAGTTTAGATTTGTTTCCGGTTAATGGCAATATGCTCGCCTCTTATAGGTTACATATTATTTATCATTTAATCTAAGCATACCAGAAAAGTGTGCCTTGACCTTAACGAAATACAGGTGTGATGGTATGGTTATGGTTTTTGTAAGAGCGATGTTCTAATAACGTTATAAAAAAAAATTACCAACTCTACTTGAACGATCCAATTTTGAATAGAGATTTCGAAAGCAATTGGTTATCCATTACATTGACACATGGACCAGAGAAATATATCAAATTTAGTAAGATTTATTGCGCAGATTAATCAGTCCATTAGTTTTGATTCATAGAGCAATTCAATACAGTACTTACAATCATTACGCAGACGGTGTTACCTTACCTAACTTAGCTCGTCTATAAGCCATTGACATAAATCAGAAAGGGCATGTTCTAAATATAATTTCAGTCAAATTCTAGTGTCATAAACGTCACAAATGTCACTTTTGAGTCAATTTCAATTCAACGGTATGTTTAGGTCCCATGCTATAGGGGGTGAGCCATTAACCGGACACAAATCCAAACTCCAAGCTGCTACTGAAAATTTCATAGAAAAACCCAATTACACTCTGCTCGACCTGGGGATGGAACCCATGACCTCTAGTGTAGCAGTCGCGCTTAGGACCGCTAGACTAATGAGGCAGTATAAAAATCCTCAATAACAATTTGCGAGATTTTAATTTACTCCAGTTTGCGCGTTGTTTCTAGTGAATTACTGATTGAAATAAGGTATGATGCTAAGTATGATTAGACAAGGGGATTATACTCAAGCTTCTGAGACGTAAACTGTTGTCGTTTGTATAATTTAAATATAATTTATATAAATGAAATGTGTGTAATTATTTAGCATTTTTTCTAGTAAATATAATCTAAAACATATTCCTAAACAATTTAGCAAATGTTATAAGTTTATTTTTATTATTGTTCGCGTTACTACAGTTAATTCCTTTGGTGGTAATATATGTATATTTAGATAAAATAATATTAAAATGATTTAAGTTAATAATACCTTATACCGTACTACGAATTCAGGCCCAACATTGAACAAAATTCCTTGCTTTTAATCAAACTAAAAACCTTTTCAACACACTAAATAAAATAAACATGTAAAACGGAACGCGGATCAATCATTGGAATGAATTCCCTCATAACGTTTAAACATTGCGTTCCGTTTTACTCAGAGTAATCCCTTATTTTTATTTGAAGGGAACAATTATCGTAAGTGCTGTAGTTCTAGGAAAACGTTGTGGAGACTATAAAACTTGTGTTATGTTGAATGAAATACGGGCTTTCCCTGCGGTAGCATATGTTAGACGGATAGCTTACTGTATCCCTAGCAATTGTTTTATGTAAAAATACTTGTTTCGTTTTGCTCCGAGATTATGCCTCTAGAAAAAAAAAAACATCTTACCTAAGTAGGTAAATTGAATTAATCGAAATTAGATACTGACTTGATCACTTTCCTGATAAAAAGTGTCATCTCTAATCTACGGTTTAGTAAAAATATTAAATAATTACTTATCAGTTCATTTTTTCTTACATAATTTCCAGAAAGTTATGTCCTCCTAGTACTTAACAGCACCCAATATTTCTTAATAGTTATTATACCTAATTATTAAAAAAAAATCTTTAATGTGTCACAGAAAATAATATATTTAGCGTTATTCTTTATTTTCCCCGTTAGACCTCTTTCTTTAATTAAAATTAAACATTTATTCCTATTATCAAATGAAAAGCAGTTAGAATTATAAAAAATACGTCACCATAATTGCAATTTGCAGTTGTTCCACCATTAAGCAGGTGCAAGACTCACCTGCAAGACTGCTACAAAGGACACACATTAGAAATAAATTGTATCGCAAGCTACATATTCCTCGATAAGGATGGGATTAATAAGTTTCTTCCTTGAAATATAAATGATACTTTTATCGTGGAACTTATTGCACTCAAATACCGCCTCTAAAACCTAGGCGTAAATATCTATTTTCATCAACACATTTTGTTACCTATGTGTGTTGTGTTAATTTTTACACTTGATTAAGAGGTTATCGAGGCGTTACTACAGATTTTGTTGATTTCGTTCTTTTTGATAGATTGAACTCTCTAGACAGTCCTATTTATGCTTGGTGGCATCTCTTAGACTCTGAAGATACAAACAAATAACAGAAAAGAACTAATAATAATTAGCACCTTCCAGTCATGGAACAATCCCTAAAACCAAATAAAACAGCACCGCACTAGATTAAATACTAAGAAGACCCACTTGCACCAACTTCTTAAATATGTTTAAATCGTATTTAAATACAAATTTTCGAAAAAAGAAACGTGTTTAAATATGTTTAAATTGTGGCCCTTAACCTTTGTTAATTATACTTAAATTACAAAGTTTTCATCGCTCATGAACACAATAATATTTCTACGAACTCTTTAAACCAAATGGAGCACGAATTGAAGTCACGAATCCGTTGAAGTCCACTCTATCTTTTTTCCTACCATACAAAAAAGGTTTTAATACAATTTCACGGCTTGGATACCATTAGTATACGGTTATAATTTATATTTTTTTCACACTTCTACTAACAACAGTTCGGTAAAACTGGCCATATTTCACTGTGAGCTAATAAAAAAAGTAATTTCATGAAGGCATTAAAACGGTTTATAGTTCAAGATATTAGGGCTTACACGCGAACATACAAATGTATACTAGTGTTGCCTAGATAGGAATGTAGTGGGTGATATACGTATACTCATGTATGTTGTAGCAACCCTATTGTTAAGGGTAATACTTAATGCAGATTTCAAAGATTAAATTTTTGCATTTGTTGTAAACTTCCGGAATTTCGTTCCATTGCTTTTTAATGAGAATAGTTTTTAATCAAGGAAGTCGTGTTTCTTGCGTATTTTTGTAAGAACTTTATTCTCATTGGTCTGGTGGTTGAAGCGGAAGTCCTGGATTCGATTTCCAGGTTGAGCTGTGTTATTGGATTTCCATGAAATTTTCAATAGCAGCCCGGATTTTGGATTTGTGTCCGGATAATGGCAATCGTTTGCCCAATGACCTAAAAACATTCCGGGGATTCAGGCATTATGTTATGTCTCAACCATAAGTTTTTTTTTAAATAAGTCATATAGCTCGTAGTATAGGTATAGTCGCGCTCAAACGTCTAATGAAGACATTTTTATAGGCTACCTTAAAAAATCAATTACGGATAAAATAAATGTAAAGCAATACGTACACAGACTGTTAGTGCTACCTTTTATTGCATTTCCGATAAAACAGACGGACGTAAAACCGTCTTTTTTACGGGTTCCTCATCATGATTTATTCGAACCAACTAAAACGCCGAACCAATACAATCTAGTAGATACATTTTACGGCATAATTTGAAACAAAGAGAACATTTGAACTGATTAATTAATGTAGCAACTGGTTTACTATGTAAATAGTTGTCGTAAACCACCCAGTGTGCATTAGGAGCTTAATTCTGTGACGCACTGCCGTTTTGTTCGGTGAACTAAACGCTGAACAACTATAAAAGCTGTATATACTTGTTTTTTTTTTCAAAAATATACAAAAAAAAAAAATACTTGCTTGATAAAATTGTCTCTAACATTAACATCTAAATTAAACATTTATATTAAACAAAAGTTTTTAAGCTATTATACTGCAAATAAAATATTATACACGTGTTACATAATTTATGGGGATAATGATAAATATAAATATAATAAATATAATGACCACCAAATTTAGCACCAAAATGCTTACCAAAATGGATGAATGGTCACCAAAAATTAGGTTTAGGTTAGGTTAGAACTTATTTTGGTGATCATTTACTATTTTTGGCAATATAAAGTGATCTTTTGCCATAACATTTTACTGGATCTGGTGGTTAGTTAAACATGCCATAATTTATTATGTCTATATTTTTAATTGAATAGGGTACCTACCTACTATGCCCAATATTTTTATTAGAAACAGTACTTGGGGTTTTTCTCTTTATTTTTATTATACAGTGGACTCAAAAACCACTGAATTTTGTCTGGAGATTTAATTTGTATTTGAATGTGAATGCAAAATTCGGTCAAAAAACACTTGAAAACAAAAAAAAAAACATTTAAAAGCCTTTCTTAAATCACGTGATACTATTAAAGCAATAAATAACTCAAACCAAAAAAAAAATAAACATAAAATACTAACAATATTTACCCAAAGTCAAGTATTACCACTCAGGATGCTCATACAAAAAACTCATCGCCAAAACAGCTTACATTTATGCGAACAAGTATGGTACAGTGTGTAACAAAAGTAATAAACGCGATCGTCCGACAACATACGCTAATGAAATTTATAATCCATAAAACCGGGCCGTTGTTTTATAAAGTGTAATAATCATAAAGCCGCGTCTCTATCGCACAGGCTTATTTAATAATGTGAACGACTGTACTAAGCTTATTATCCTTTTGAGAGTTAAGAATTGGATGATGCATGCATCGTAGTTGCTTTTGGGTTTATATCAAATGGGGTACGTAAATATCAGGGAGGGCTATTTTTGGTTTGACTCTTATTAAATTATAATGGAGTGTAAAGGGTTGTCAAAAAATACTTTCCACCTCCCAGGTAGAATTGATTAATAAACAAAATAACTGATCGAACATTAAATTAAAATTATTAGTTGAGGTTTTTTTATACGTATAAATTATACTAATTTAAAATTCTAATTTATGACTGCCTCATTAGTCTAGTGGTCCCAAGCGCGACTGCTACGCTAGAGGTCCTGGGTTCGAGCAAAGTGTTATTGAGTTTTCTATGAAATTCTCAGTAGCAGCTCGGAGTCTGGATTTGTGCCTGGTTAACGGCTATAGGCTCGCCCCCTATAACATGGGACCTAAACATACCAGGCGAACTGTGGGTGTACCTTAAGTACGCCTCTGCCTGACCCTTCGGGGAATACAGGCGTGATGGTATGTTATGTAAAATTCTAATTCTACATCCACAATAAGTTTAGGTCCTATGTACTAAGTATAGTGGACCTCGAGTATATTGCTTTATTTTATAAAAACTCCGAGCTGCTACTGAGAATTTCATTTAAAAAAACCAATAACACTGCTCGACTCTGGAATCGAACCCAGGACCTCTAGCGCAGCAGTCGCTCTTATTAAACCAATGAGACAGTTTATAGTTATTTAACGTAATATCGGGACAAAATATGGGGGTAACATTTTATCATAGAGAACAACACACAAACCTTAGGGACCAAACAATATCCTAGAATGTTACATAGGGTATGAACACAGCACTTACTTCCCTCCCCTACGGCATTGCTGAACTAAGTTAGCATAAGTTATTAGGAACAGTTGAAGCACCATTAAGCAGCTTCTAAGTTACTTAAACACAGTTTCTGTTATCTTTATAAAAATGATCAATATACAAATATTAAAAGTATTTTATATACATTTTTATATGTAAGGATATACATACATATTAATATTATAAGTGCCAAATTTTGTATATACGGATGTATGGATGTTTGTTACTCTTTAGATAGATTATAGCCTGGAATAATACATAGGCTACTTTTTATTCAAGTCGGAAACAATTCTGAAGTTCACGCAGACGAAGTCGCGGGAAAAAGCTAGAAAGAGATAAAGTTTGTAAGTTTGGATGTTCGGAGTAATCTCCGGTACAACTGATCCAATTTTGAAAATTCTTTCACTGATAGAAAGGTATATTATCCCTGAGTGCTATAGACTACTTTTTATTTTAGTATATATATTTTTTTAATATCACGCTATGACTCTTAGGAACGGAGCAACACGGGTGAAACCGCGGGCGGGTCGCTAGTACATACATATTAGGCATAATGTATATATAAAAAGTTATCTTTACGTTTTTATTAGAGAAAAGGTTAAGATGATTTTAAGTTACTTGTAATTAATGAGTAGTGAAAAAACAACTTAAAAATTACCAAAAAGGGTGACAAACCGAAGTCACTTTCGTTTTATTACATAGATGATCCCCCAGCAGGAAACACGTGTAAGTCATATTTAACAATTGTGACGTTCTTCAAATCTGTTAGAGCTATAATGTTTTAAAATTTATTACTTGTTTCTGAGTGTCAATATTCGACTTATTTTATGGTGAAAGCTGCCATATGAGATTACTAAATACTACTTAAATACTTACGGACACATTTGGGGTTAGTAACTGTACAGACATTTTTTTATTGATTTAACTGCAACTAGTTTATGACGTCTTGAAGATTATCCCCCTTAATCTTTAAAATATAAAACGTCTTATAAACTTCGTAGATTTTAGTATGTTTTGTCTACTTTTACCTGTCACAGAATATCACATGTCAAAACAAGACAAAACATATTTTAGCAATAAGAAGTTTATATGATATTTTATATTTTTATAAATAAATATTTATTGCATTTTGTATGTGTGAATTAATTAGTGTTTAGCTATGATTGTAATTCAGTTTAGAAAAAAGTTGAGCAACTTCTCCTTATTATAAAAAAAGTAAATAAAACCTTGACGCTTATGACTTGGCAAGTTATTGTCAGAGTCTCGCGTACAGCACAAATTCAAAATTCGAGCTATGTACTCCATCGTAGATCGCAGTATCACTTAACATGCGAACTGACGGTCAAGTGTTAGCCTATCACCAATAAAAAAAAATTATAGATAAATCCAATAAGACTACGCGACCCTTGTTATTGAACTTTTTTACTAGCAGCTTCTTAGTACCAGCTTGGATTTTGAATTTGTGACATCTCATGTTGTGCATCGAGACCATGATTTCACGCTCAGCAGTCGCGGTGAAGACCACTAGCCTAATGAGGCAGTTTATTAATAAACTAGCTTCTGCCCGCGACTTTGTCTGCGTGGACGTCAGGACTGGGATTGGATCCGACCTGGATAAAAATTTGCCTATATGTTATTCCAGGCTATAATCTATCTGTGCGCCAAATTTTATCCAGATCCGTTCATCCGTTCATCCATTCTAGCGTGAAAGAGTAACAAACATCCATACATCTACACATCCATACTCACAAACTTTCACGTTTTATGTTATGTGTTTATGTTATGTTATAAAAAACGTTGCCCCACACTAGGATTTTCTCCTGTGTCGTGGGTGCGTTTACAAACACAAATTCTCACATACACAAACGCCCAGACCCGGAACAACTACCTGTAGATCATACAAATATTTGTTCCGTGTGGGGATCGAACCCACAACACGTTGCGTAGAAGTCGATCGCTCAGCCGCTACGCCAAACGTGTCGTCGTTTATAATATTAGTAAGGATAAATAAATAAAAATAACCAAAACTATACAATATCACGATAAATCCAAACCCACCTCTGATCCGTCTGACAAAATTTGACAGGGACCGGTTTTAATTCATAAATTAATTACAGTTTGCCCGGCTCCCGAAGAGCCGAAGACAAAGTTGGCTGTCATTCCGAATGATAAGCAGGGTTCATTAGGATTCACGGGGCACGGCTAGTGACCCGGGCTAACGAGTCGGTCACTACAGATTTGTCTCCCTAATACCGGAGCTGCTATTTGGGTGTTTATTTTGTGTTTTGCAAGTGTTAAGAGTGAGAAAAGCCGGAATTTCTGCTTGCATTATATATATCAGTCGGTCAAAATTCATCTCTATTTTTTCACTGTTTATCCAACTGAAAGAAAGTAAAAAAAGCCACGCCTGTATTCCCCGAAGAATTAGGCGGAGGTGTACTTATGTACACCCACAGTTTGCCGGTACATTTAAGTTCCATGTAATAGGCGGCAAGCCTATTGCCATTATCCGGGCAGAAATCCAAGCTTTGAGCTGCTACGGACAATTTTAAAGAAAAATCCATTCAAACTTTGCTCGACCCGAAAAATGAACTCAGGACTTCCAGCGTAACGGTCGCACTTGGGACCACTGCTATGACTACAATGCATTGTGACAAAATAGCAGTGCGCAATTTTATTAGTCCGCATAGTTTTGTTTATCTTTCTGCATAACTTTGTCGATTAATCGATTTCGATTTTTTTTACCCAACTGCCGAAAGAGGGTAAAGTTTTATTGATTTACTAGCGGCCCGGTACGTGCTTCGCTACGTATAAAGCGAAATACAGCGGACAGCGGACAAAACCATTCCCAGATCCCCAATTTCATCAAAATCGGTCCAGTCGTTTGATCTAAACCATTCCCAGATCCCCTTGAACGCACACAAAAAATTTCATCAAAATCGGTCCAGTCGTTTGAGAGAAGTTCAGTGACATACACACTCACAGAAGAATTATATATATAAAGATTACGTAAGTACATATGTTTCGTCTTTTAATGAGGTGACAGTCACCTCATTATTTTATATTTATATACCAAACAAATAAGTAACATAACATACCATCACGCCTGTAATTCCCGAAGGGTTAGGCAGAGGCGTACTAATGTACATCCACAGTTCGCCGGTATGTTTAGGTCCCATGTAATAGGGGGCGAGCGTATTGCCATCAACCGGTCACAAATCCAGACTCCGAGCTGCTACTGAGAATTTTATAGAAAAACCCAATAACCCTGCTTGACCTGGGGATCGAACCCAGGACCTCGCGTAGCAGTCGCGTTTGGGACCACTAGACTAATGAGGCAGTCAACAAATAAGTGAAGTTACACAAATTTAGAATTATCCTATAGCACTGTGTAATACCGACAACGAATTCAAAAATAATAAATTTAATAGCATTAAAGCAAATATCACTTAAAATTAAGGACGTTACAACACCTTTTACCTCAATCGCCTATGATAATTTTTCGTCACAAAATTAAATCCCCTTCACAATTTCCCGACGTTTATATCTCAAAGGAGTTTTTAATTCATTCAGTAGTATAGCAAGACATACTTTAATTATTACGTTGGGCTACAGAGTGACGCCCGACAATAAAAGCACAAAGCGAAGAGAGACTATAAATTTTTAACGTCTTCATGAAACAACCTTCATTTAGTCCCTTTGAGACTGTGTTAACAGTGCCGGGTAAAGCGGAGATTGTGCATTGTGTAACAAAAATCTTGTTGAAGTTTTTCAAAATGTTAAACGACGACTTTTGAAGTTAAAAGTAGTATGTGAGAATGGTAGCAAGTGAAGTCTTTATTTCTGCTTATTGTGATATGTATGTACTTTTGAAGTCAATGAAATTGAGGGTTATCTGGAACATTCAAAGCTAACTTGAATAAAACATAACATAACATACCATCACGCCTGTATTCCCTGAAGGGTTAGGCAGAGGCGTACTTAATGTACATCCACAGTTCGCCGGTATGTTTAAGTCCCATGTTATAGGGGGCGAGCCTATAGCCATTAACCGGGCACAAATACAGACTCCGAACTGCTACTGAGAATTTCATAGAAAAACCCAATAACACTTTGCTTGACCTGGGGATCGAACCCAGGACCTCTAGTGTAGCAGTCGCACTTGGGACCACGAGACTAATGAGGCAGTCATTATCATGAATAAAACATTACCTATGCAATAATTGACAAATATAGGTCCTTAATTAAATCGTGAACAACAATAGTACTTCGTGTTGAAAATTCGGTAACTTGATTAGGAATTGCAAATTCAGAATATATGTATTCTGTGAATAAATATTCGACATAATACCAATATATGATGTTCTAAGTTTACCTACATAATATATGAGTTTGCAATAATGATTTGACTTTGACTCATCATCAGCCTATGTTCGTCCACTGTTGGACGTAGGCCTCTCCTAATGAACGCCACAGAGCCCGATCTTCGGCTTTTCTCATCCAGTCACTGCCAGCTGCCTTCCGCAAGTCGTCACTCCACCTGGCCGGCGGGCGCCCTACACTACGTTTGCCTAGACGCGGTCTCCACTCGAGAACTCGTTTAGTCCAGCGTTTGTCGGTTCTCCGACAGATGTGACCGGCCCATTGCCACTTCAGCTTGCTGATCCTTTGAGCTATGTCGGTAACCTTAGTTCTCTGACGGATAACTTCGTTTCGGATTTTATCCCTCAGAGAGACTCCGAGCATAGCTCTCTCCATAGCTCGCTGTGCGACTTTAAATTTGTGGACCAGTCTCACCGTGAGTGTCCACGTTTCGGCTCCGTAGGTCATGACTGGTAGGACGCACGCATTGAAGACTTTCGTCTTAAGGCACTGTGGTATGGGTGACGAAAAGACTCGACGAAGTTTGCCGAATGCTGCCCATCCCAACTGAATCCTCCTATCGGCTTCCCTCTCGAAGTTGTTTCTACCTAATTGCAAAATTTGCCCCAGATAGACATATTCCTGAACAACTTCGAGAGATAGACCATCTACGATAACCGGCTTCGGGGTAATAAGTTTGTTGTACATAACCTTAGTTTTATTTATGTTCATCCCGAGACCGATACTTCGCGAGGCATCAGCTAAGTCGGTCAGCATCCGTTCGAGATCCTGCAGCGACTCTGCCATAACGACTATATCGTCGGCAAATCGCAGGTGTGAGATGTACTCGCCGTTCGCGTTTATGCCCATCCCTCTCCAGTCCAGCGTCTTAAACATATCTTCCAGGGCGTTCGTGAATAGTTTAGGGGATATAACATCCCCTTGTCTCACTCCCCGGCGCAGCTGGATATGTTTCGTCTGCTGGTTCTGTATTTGAACGGACATAGTCGCAGCGTCATATAAGCATCTCATCACCTCGATGTATCGCCAGTCCACTTGGCATCGCTGCAGGGCCTCCAAAACAGCCCAGGTCTCGACCGAATCAAAGGCCTTCTCATAGTCCACAAAGGCAAGACACAGGGGCTGGTTATACTCCTCGGTCTTCTGTATAACCTGCCGCACCGTGTGGATGTGGTCTATGGTCCCGTAACCCCTCCGAAAACCGGCCTGTTCTGGAGGCTGAAATTCGTCGAGTCTCCTTGCTAGACGATTCGAGATGACCCTCGAGAACAGCTTGTAGACGTGGCTCAGAAGCGAGATGGGCCTGTAATTCTTTAGGAGAGCTTTGTCTCCTTTTTTAAAGAACAGTATCACCACGCTTCTGTTCCACTCCTTTGGAGTTCTCCCATTGGTGAGGACAGAGTTAAATAACTTCTGGAGCTCTCGAAGTACAGGTGTACCTGCCGCTTTCAGAAGCTCCGAAGTGACTCCGTCCTCCCCTGGGGCTTTTCCATTTTGAAGCTGCTTAAGGGCCCTCTCGATCTCGTCGAGGCTGACTTCTGGCAAGTCTTCGGTATAATGGCGGCTTAATGTGGCTCGGGAATCCTCTCGACGGGTTTGTGGTCGTGGAGCATGCGAGTCGTACAATCGGCCATAGAAGTCCTCTATCACGGCGAGAATCTCCGGCTTTGAGGTGACGGTATTGCCAGATGATGTTATAAGCTTTGTCAGATTGGGCCTTCTCAATTGCTGGGCAAAGACTTTCGACCCCCGATTCTGCTCGATAGACTCCATAATTTGGAGTGTATTTGCGTATCGGAGGTCTCGACGCACCAGCTTGCGGATATTGCGATTGAGGGCCCGCTTCTCTGACGAAGTAGCCTGGACATCATTTCGTCGCTCGTCCATAAGTCGGAGAGTCTCTGCCGAAAGTTTGGACTTCGTGCCTGTACGCTGCAGCGGAAAAAACTTCGACCCTTCCCTCCGTAGGATTCCCACAATTTTTTGTAGGGTCTCGTCAACGTCTGTCGTGGTTTCTAAAGCAGCGAACTGATTTTCCAGATGAAGCTGGAACTGTTCCGATCCCACGGCATTTTGGAGCAGATTAGGTCGGAGTGTAGACTTCCTCAATCGGGATCTTTCCAGCTTACAGTTGATATTCAGAGAGCCTCGTAGTAATCGGTGGTCACTTCCGGTGTTAAACCTATTGACCACAGAGACGTCTCTGAATATATGCTTCCTGTCCGTCATGATGAAGTCTATTTCATTTTTCGTCACAGTGTCGGGGCTTTGCCACGTCCACTTTCTTTGGGGCTGCTTCTTAAAGAATGAATTCATTAGGAACAGCCCCTCTTTCTCTAAGAAGTTGACAAGCATAAGCATAAGCAGCGTTGACTTTGACTAACGGCACATAAATAAGAATACAGTATTATGATATTTTTTATATGTATTTTTTTTATACCACTAAGGTGCCAAACAAGCATACGGCCCGCCTGATGGTAAGCGGTTACCGTAGCCTATGGACGCTTGCAACACCAGGGGTATTACTCGCGCGTTGCCGACCCTGTAAGAAGGAATAGTTGGGCTGACATTATTTACACAAAAGACATAAATTCAACTCTCGTAAACTTAATTACTTATTTCAGAGTAAATGTCACTATTGCTTAATCTATAAGACATAAAACTTTAAGTATTTACTGTTCTCGAAGTAAATTAGGCATAGAATCTCCGAATTTGATTGCTCAATCTAACGTATTATTTGCTATATAACCTGTCAAATAAATTCGCAGTCAATAGCTCGCTTTAACGACTTCCAATGTTAACGTTTTATTGCACATCAAATTGTTAGCTAACTTCTGAGTGTGCCTTTATTAATATCCATTTTATTACTTAATATTGAGTTTAATTGTAATTATACAATAATATCATTAAAATTTTGGGTAGATTAAGACGTTATAGGGTTTTGGGTACGTGAAAGCGTTAGCCTAGTGGTCCTAAACATGACTGATACGATAGAACAAAGCAAAGTGTTATTGGGTTTTCCTATAAAATTCTGAGTAAAAGCTCGCGGTGTGGATTTTTGCCCGGTAGCCTAATGGGTAGGGCATCGGACTAGCGATCATGCGGTTGCCGGTTCGAAACCCACCCATTACACTACCAACGTGAACCCATTCGTAACACAAGCATTTAGCTTAGCACGACGGGTTAACAAGAATACTAGTAATGTGCGACCCACATAACTAGTAACCTTTAATAAAAAAAAAATTCAATAGGCTTGCCCCGTATTACATGGTACCGAAACATACCGGCAAACTATAGTTTACATTAGTACGCCTCTGCCTAACCCTTGCGGGAATACAGGCGTGATGGTATGTTTATGTGGTTTATTAAAGAAGTTACAATAAATGTCTTTGTAGTAATTTAGCTAAGTATCTGTTTCATATAGTGGTCTTAAGCCTGCTACACTAGAGGCTGGGTCCGATACCCAGTTCAAGCAAAGTGTTATTAAGTTTTTCTATGAAATTATTGTTGAAAATGTAAATTTGGTCTTTGATTTTCTCGAACAAAATTTACTTTTTAAATAACCTGTGTTTATTATCTCAAAAAATAATCTTTAGAAAAATGATAGCATAGCTATTCTTTATACGGAAAAAGTCGGTTAAAGTTGTTTCATGAAACACTTTCTAGAAGAAAATACAATATTATTGAAATTCCTAGTGAACATTGTCATTGTAAGACTTAAAGCTTCCTGGGACACACTAAGCACTTTGACATTGTTAGTAACTAGTAACTAGAAAATGGCTTCGAGAAGTCCTAGTGACTAGTTGGACTAGTTAGATAATAACTTGCAAAAGTTACAAACAAACGTAGGTAGATTTAATTTAAAATAAAAATAGTGTTGAGTCTCTTTGGTTTATGTAAAAATAATATAAAATTTATGTAATAGTGTATCCCTACTAATACGAGTATTATAAACGTGAAAGTTTGTGAGTATGGATGTTTTTTCCTCTTTCACGCCAGAACGGCTGAACGGATCTAGATAAAATATGGCACACAGATAGATTATAGAAATTTAGATTTATGCCTTATTATTATTGCATGGGACCTAAACATACCGGCGAACTTTGGGTGTACATTAGTACACACCGGCCTTACCCTCGGGAAATACAGGCGTGACCGTATTGTTATAATTATATATTTGTGAAATTTTCCATTTAGTTTAATTTAACTATAGTATAGCTTTGTAGAAGTGCACAGATGTACTGACGTACATGACATTGGGGTGAGATCAATAGCTACCCTAGGAGCGTCTCCTCTAATGAACCGGATCCATACAGAAGTATCTCTTTGTTTGTTATATTTCCACGTCTAAACTGCTGTACCAATTTTGATGATTTTTTGTATAGAGATAGAACGGACCTTGGAGAAGAACAAAAGCTACTTTATATCTCAAAGGTCCTTTAGAACGCGAGTGAAATCGTGGACAATAGCTAGTAACTTAGTATCGAGTACTAGTAGTTCTGCTCATCCCCAAATAAAAGAATACCGTGATGACATCAAAATTATCTTTTACAGATGTTCCTAATAACAATTCCTAAAGTGTGGGCGAAAAACCGTGGCATTCTGATCTATAAATAATTTGGTTATAATGAGTGAAAAAACTGTTGAGTGAAGAAATGGCTTCGTATAATCATCAGGAAACGCAGTCCAGTCCAGCTAAGGAGGTGCCACGGTAAGATATTATATTGTATAAATATAATGTTTCAATAGATATACCACCCTTCCTGCGTCTGTATTTCCGAGTACGTACAATTCGAATCTATTCAAAAGTAGGGTAAACAGTTGAACAGGCATCTTCTGGGTGTGCCGTAGACCGTACCGTAGACCTCATCTTTGCCCCGGAGGCAACATTGGAGAAAATCACAAACCTATTTAGAAAATACCGACTAAGTATAAAATGTATTATACTATAACGTATTACTTTGTATACCTAACCTATCTAAACATTTATATACGCCACAGAAATATAGATAACATTTGGCACAGGTAAAAGCTAAAAGTCGTAGTTTAACCAATTCAAATTACCTGGCCTTTCGATTAATATACAAACGATCCAAAAATGTTTATATAAAACACTCAGCTTCATTCCATATTTACTAATAACAAACACATTACAATGTGTTTAAATTTTGATATCCCATGGACAATATACAATCGTATCAAATGACTTTATCTCATTATACACACGACAACACGTCAAGCTACACACTACCAAAATCGACACTATTGCGACGGCATACGGGCGTTCAAAGAGCTACTGCATATGTTGATGTGTCACCGTGTGTACAATGCTCTTGGGCAGCCATTGGCACTCGTATCTGTACTACTGATAGCAACTATCTCTCGTTACACTTGACACTTGACATATGTAATTAGTTATCGGTAATATGTTATTTAAAAATAATTTGTATTTGGAGTGACATGGAAGAGAAAGATATCAATGTTTATGATTATTTATACAATTGTATAAGGGACGAATTAGAATGAAGTACTTCACGGTCAATCAGGCATCTTTTAAGAGGCCAGAATATATTTGACTTGTTATGACTGACTGGCCCTTCCCGGAATCTGACATAAAGCACCAAAGGACTGCGTGTTTTGCACGTAAGAGCTTCTCCCGGTTCCTGCAGCTCCGACAGTCTGCAGCCCACAAGAGCTCTTAATAACCGTCAATGCATCAGCAACAGAGTAATAAGAGAATAAAAAGGAATACCACTTTCTTACCATGTGGTGGCTTTTATGCTCTTTTATGTAATGGAGCTGACCGGAGCCAGCCCACAGGTGACTTTTCTCGCTGGTTACATAGTAAATCGAATGAAGTTCTGGTGCAATTTAACAAGTTCTCCAAGGTACGAGAGGTGTTGGTGAATTAAGAACTTTATGTACATTGTTTATTTATTAGTTATGTTTTATCAACGCCCCTAAATTTATAACAATTACACTTCAAAGTTTCTAAACACACAACTACAAAAACTCACTGTGAACACATGAATACTGAACGGTTATACAGCGTCATTTCTTTCAACATAATATACCGCATAAAAATCGCCGGCGTCCGACAAAACAAAACGCACGCGTGCTGTCAGTGTAAATGTAGCAATTCGTCGCTACCTGCACACCGGGCACTGCCGGACATTGAATGTTTGGTCAATTTGATGCCACTACCATTGTATTAGATGGTAATAATATATTTTTATTTATCTAATATATTTATTTTCAACTTTGAAAAAAAAAAGAATTTTAAATTTAATATAATTAAAGAATATCTTTTTGTGATTTTTTTGCATTTTCCATGCTAAGATTATTAAGTTATTTTTTAGTAAAGGAAAAAATTTAATCGCGGGCAGGATTCGAACCTGCGTCTTCTGGTTTGATATACCAGACGCTCTGACCTCTAAGCCACCGCGAACGAATTTCAATCATGCGGGTAGGGTTCGCGGTGGCTTATAACTTAATAATTAAAGAATTATAATTTTACTACCCTTGCGCAGCTTCGCTTGCGTAGAATTTCTAATTTAATGCAGTCGTTCGGAAGTTATGCGCGTACATACATACATTTCGGCGATTCATTTTTATTTAGGTATACAGATTTATTGAGAGTTGGCTTACAACCGGTTCTAAAACCGCAAAAAAGAAGAGCTTATTTTAAAACCTTGGGTTTTCTTTGTCGCATTCTTTATATGCATGTTATAAGTAGTTATATTAACACTTCTTTTTGGCTATAATGTATATGTATTCCACTACAATTTACATTGCTTCTTATTTTTCCAAGATTAGAGTATTCTATTAGATATATTAGACATATAGCGCTGGGTACGCCCAGCAAAACGCTGAGCTGGCAATCCATTCGGGGCAAGTATTCCGACAGCACATCTTAGTGACCTTGATTTTTTTTATCTGTGGGTTGTACGGACCTTGTCTCAATAAATGTGTTTTTCTTTCTATTGTCAATGCGTGCTATGATGTATGGGGAGTGAGTCTATAATCACAAATCTAAACTAAGACCTATTTAAAGTGATATACATATAATTTATCGTTATAATATTCAATACATTTAATTTAATTAAAATTAAAATGCATGTAATAAAACTTTATGATTGGAAATAACTAGCTTTATTATTATTAAAACTATTTACTTTATTAAACTCTGAGTTGCGATTTAGAATTTAATGGAAAACTCCAATAATACTGCTCGACTAGAGAAACTCCAGGGGAAGATCCAGTAACACATGCTTAGCAGACACGTTTGCTACCAATTCAATGAAGCAGTCTAATATTGTTTTGTGTTAATTTCTCTCTTGTATAAAATAAAATAAGGCTATCACAACAAAGCGAGTTATCATCGTCAACGCATCGAGTTATAGAAGTAGGGGTCGTCCATTTTAGTTCGGAGCCGGATGTAAAATCGATACAATGAACGCACAGAAAGATCGCAGACATTTGGTGTACTGCCGCCGAAAAAAAAGTTTATTATTTTAACGTTCCGTTCGCACAGAACGTTTGCTTTACAAGTGGTTATTTATTTGGTATGCTCGCCTTTGTGTTCTTGCGAATGATACTGTGTATCTCGTTCACAGGATTATGGACATGTTTATAATACAGGAAGTAAGTATAAATGCAAGCTAAACAGGCACTTGTTGACGTGACTTGGATCTGGGAAAACAATATACTCACACCTTTTTCCATAGGGATAAGCAGAAACTACAGAATGTCACGTGCTACGATCCGTGCACACCACCCTTGCTTCCACGTTCATAATTGCGCGCCTGTTATAAGTACAACACACCTCACCTTAGAAGTATTGAAGGATTTTACCAATAAGACTGATGTATGCCATTCTGCAAAAACAGAAGAACATTAAAAGCTGGTAGAGAAGATTATCTGCAACAATACCCACGTTTCCTCAATGCAAGTGTACGGGATACTGCTGACGCATTAGATTTTGATTGTATTAACTAGTAACTTAGCGCGGCGCGGCAGTCGTCTCCCCGCACCCAAGCAATTAGGTCGCTCATAGTTAATAAGTATAAATATGTATTTCAACTGGTACCAGTAAAGTTTATATACATCACGTGCCGACGTACCTTCATTTACCAACAACTTCAACCTAAGCAACCCCACACGAGTTTACGGTTTTTTGGTTAAATTAAATTGTTATTTGTCGATGTTTACTATAAACAGCAATAAATGGCGTCTGCTGTCTGTTTAACTAAACATAGAGATAATCCTATTATGAAACCTAATTATGAACCTCTGGGCAGTAGCTCTACAAACGTAATTCCGAAATAAATCGCAATTCAAACGCAATTTAATCAAATTCTGTTATTATTCGGATTCAGATACAGTTAATCTAGGTTCCTACGTAACCATTTTGTCCAAAATACTTCAGTGAAAATAAATGTAAGCAAATGCAATTTTTGATAACTTTACCAAGTTTGGAACTATTTTTCGGTCTTTTATTTCCAGTGAACTAGTAGTAGACGAAATCGGACCGTAGGAACCTAGATTAACGGTATCCAAATCCGAATAATAACATAATTTGATAGAATATTGTCTTTATTACGATTTATTTCGGAATTACGTTTTTGTGGGCAATTCAAGCTCCGCCGGACCCTTAAAACACAATTTAATCAAATTCTGTTATTATTCGGATTCCGATACCGTTAATCTACTTTCCTTAGTCTATCATTTCGTCCAAAATACTTGACTGGAAACAAATGTAAGCGAATGCGATTTTTGATAATAATCCTCGTCTCTAGAAGCTTAGTTATAATAATTCCATTTGGGACGCGAGTGAAACCGCCAACAGCAACTAGTACATAATAAGTACGTGAGGCAAACATATTACGAATATCTATTATGCCAGTCAGACAATAATGGCACACGAAAATGATGAAATTCCGCACATTATTAAGTCCTGCATTCCTGTTGGCGTTTTTACCATTTTTCATATAATTCCCATGAGAATTATGCTCTTAATTAATTGGATATCTGTTCATTTGTAAATGGTTATAATATTTATTAGTTATATGTGACTTAAAAAGGTTTTTATTTAACTTACTCGTTGGTTGGTGGTCACAACCGCAGCTCTTGAGCGGCGAGTTCCTGATTTCGATTACCAGGTCGAGGAAAAACCAGACAACCTTATTACGTCTTTTCATTACGAAATTCTCAGCAGCAGCTTCGAGTTTGGACATCTGCTTGGTTGGGCTCAATCCTATTATTATGGGACTAAAGACATATTTGTATACCTACTGTACGTTTACATCAATACTATATATCTATCCCCCTTAATCAAAAAACAGGCTTCAAGTTATAGGTCTCTATAATCAAAAGTATGTTATTTACATATATATAAGGACTTTATTACCTAATTACTATTCCTAATGTAATAATAGGGAAATATTTTGCCCTCAAAACCTACTTATGTGTCCAACATAAACGTCTTCATACAAGAACCTCTGTTTTTCTATTCTCATCAATAATAAACACTTTTATTTATCCAAATGGATTACTTACAAGATATTTATTGAGTATCATTCCTATCAAAAATCGTTTTTTTAAACCTTGTACGGCGTATAGCTCTTTCAAGTAAATCTATACAGTGAAGTATTCGTTAAAAGTTCTTTCAGACGCCTTCCTCTGGGAAAGAGCCGCATAATATGTTTTGTTGCGCGATGTCGTTGCGGTCCCCAGACGATGTCGTTCCGTCGTCGTCTCGCCTTTAAACTTAGCTAACTGTATGTAGAATGGTGCTTTTAAATTGATCAATTTGAGACTAGAGTTACTCTTTGAAAAGGATTTGTTTATTTTAATTTAGCAACATATAACACATTATAAAGTTATTTTAGTAAAGGAAAAATTCAATCGCGAGACGCAGGATTCGAACCTGCGTCTCCTGGTTGGATACACCAGACGCTCTGACCTCTAAGCCACCGCGAACCCCACCCGCCTTATTGAAATATTACCTTCAAATTCTGAATTTACGTCATAAGGTGACGTTGAATATTTCCTTTTACTAAAATAACTTTATAATCTTACCATGTAAACTGCAAAAAATCACAAAATGATATTTAACATATTATCAAGCCCATACTCCCCGAAGGGATAGGGAGAAGGTACTAATTTACGCCCACAATTCGCCGGTATTTTTAGGTTTTATGTAATAGGGGACGAGCCTAATGCCATTAACCGGACACAAATCGAAAATCTGAGCTGCACCATGCTTTTCATGCTTGAAACTAAAAACTGTTTAAATTTCGAGATATTTTTTTATATAAAATAGATTTCATTGAAAAATCTGATTCACCAAATATCATAACAATGAAATGAAATATTACGTGTAATATTAAATGTACGTGTGAATACGTTCTCTGATTACATTCACGATTCATGCAGAAAATCGACTCATAAAAACGGAACTCCGAAAGCATAAATTACACTTTAACCTTCTATTTCCCCAAGGAACACGCCATTAACTCCAAATTGCCGCAGAACATCTCAATTACCATAAAAACTTTGGGAAACTAAAAATCCGCAAACAAATGGGGTTTTAAATCAAACACAATAAAGTTTGCAGTCAAACTACCGGCGTGCCATAACTCATTGCCGTCGATAATCACACCATAACTTACAAAGCGCACCCCCTGCAGCCACCCGCTAATATTAAAGTGGTGTAATGTCCCCGTGATCAGTTTTAAAATGTAAATTTATTGCACCAGGCGACGTGTTACCAGGATTTATGTGCTCTTCAATAACTTTGAGGTTTAATGATAAGCTTTTGTTACTTGTATGTAGTACATAAGGGAATGTAGCTACGTACGACGTAATCGCGTTTCCAAGGTGATTGAGGTAAAATTGGTACTTAAATGACAAGGTTGAATTTGGGTCACGTAAAAATGTTCCATTTATGTTATTGGTTTTAATGTTATCATGCCGAAAAAGAAAATAAATAAACTGATATTTATAGAGCCCAGAGACATAAATACTTCTGCAGTTAATGTTAGTTACTTAGCTAAGTAAAACTTCATTGTACTAACATGAATGATCCTGGTTTTATTTGTACACCGATAACATATTTACAGCTAAAAACCATTTTAAGTCTCTAATCACAAAAAATAATTTTAATTTTAATAATAATTGTTAAGTGAAGCCGTGGTAACCTAATGACTAGGGCGTCGGACTTGCGATCTTGTGGTTGCCGGTTCGAAACCCACCCATTGCACTACTGACGTGAACCCACTCGTAACACAAGCATTTAGCTTAGCACAAGGAGTTAACAAGTTCAAAGTTCAAATGTTTTTATTTCAAATAAGCTTTAACAAGCGTTTATGAAACGTTATGATTCTAGTTGCTCGGTTCCAAAAGGTTGATCCTACGGAGAAGAATCCGGCAAGAAACTCCATGGACACTCTTTTAAAATAATTGGTGTTACAATCTTCATTGGTACAATATTGCGATATGAGGATGTGTGAACATTGGATGTCAAAGTTAGGTAGAAGGTTCTCAGTGTTTGAGAACTCCATGTCATTAATAGAATATAAGTGAACTATGTGGTAAAGTACACACATCATCAAAGCAGGATAAATTAGAGTCCACTCAGACATGCCACAATGTACACACATTTACAGTTTCAAGAATACTAGTAATGTGCGACCCACATTGCTAGTAAGCTTTTTAAAAAAAATACTTTTATTAAATCATTTATCACACTGATAGAAGCCACATATTATTTTCAATCAACTTGTTGGAAATAACGGTCTCTTCATTGCAAAATATATGGCCTAATCCAACAGTAGTACTAAACGAGAAACACAAAATTATTTATTCATATACCTAGATAGGATAAACTACAGAAATACACCTCCTTTATGAATATTCCACGTAATATACCATCATCAAACTACCGATAACCGGGTTAAGTTTAAAATTGAACTATCGAATCGTTTTGAAGCATCAATAGATTTTGGTCACGCAAAATGTAAATTTTGGAAAAGCGAATCGAATTCGAGCCGAATTGCAGCAAAACGATAAAATATTTCATATAATAGATTGACTTATAAATCTCAGCTTTGCTATCCTGCGTAATAAATGGTGTCCAATGTTTGAAAAATTTAATGTAAGGACAGTATTTATCTTTATTTTAATTTTACTTAAAGTTTTTGGAATTATGATTCATTTTTAGTATAAATTATAATATAATTATTATACTAGGTATGATTACAGCTTGTGCCATCACTTTAATTCAGGGTCTTTTATTGCTATCTTGGTTACTTTTATTGTTTCTATTTCATTACCGATCTAGTGATCCGTGATCTTTTTATCAGAATTTCCAACTTTTCTGACATTTCCGATGGATTTAAAACAAACTGTAGTACGAATTTTGTTATTAATAACTTGTATCGTTCTTAGTAAAAATATACGCCATGTAAAAACTATACGTCAATATTTTTTGTACTGTTTTTTTTTAAAAAAAGCTTCCTAATTATGTGGGTCGCACATTATACTAGTATTCTTGTTAACATCTCGTGCTAAGCTAAATGCTTGTGTTACGAGTAGGTTCACGTCGGTAGTGCAATGGGTGGGTTTCGAACCGGCAACCAAATGATCGCAAGTCCGAAGCTCCAGCCATTAGGGTACCGCCGCCTTTTTAAGTATAAATTAATACTTGGAAGCACGAACATAATATATTGTTGGCGAAATGTGTAGGCCATGTTATTTACTCAAAGGCTTTAATTAAGCTTACAATATGGAATCGTCATGGTCTTGTAAGTATCGGTAATGTTCTAGAAACATGCCAAGTATGCTACATTATTAGGCTGATTAACATTGTTTTTAACCTTGTGAAATTAGTTACTGTGGGTATTTAGACTTCTATATTGTACAAAAACCTGATTGGGATCTTAAACGCTGTTATGTTTATTTTGGTTCTATTTTCTTTTTTTTTATACCACTAAGGTGGCAAACAAGCATATGGCCCGCCTGATGCTAAGCGGTTACCGTAGCCTATGGACGCTTGACAAACATAAGATCTATAAGAACTAGCGACCCACCAGCGGTTTCACCCGCGCTGCTCCGTTCCTAAGAGGCGTAGCGTAACGTTAAATAGCTTTTAACCTTCCTCGATAAATGGACTATACAACACAAAAAGAATTTTTCAATTCCAACTAGTAGTTCCTCACATTAGGGCGTTCAAACAAACAAAACCTTCAGCTTTGTAATATTAGTTTAGATACTAGAGTTCCCATGCGCAACTTCGCCTGCGTATTTTTTTTTTTCTTTTTTTTTTAAAACGTTGCCCCACACTAGGATTTTCTCCTGTATCGTGGGTGCGTTTACAAACACAAATTCTCACATACACAAACGCCCAGACCCGGAACAACTACCTGTAGATCATACAAATATTTGCTCCGTGTGGGGATCGAACCCACAACACGTGACGCAGAAGTCGATCGCTCGGCCGCTACGCCAAACATCGTATTTCGGTACGTATTACGTATTTCGGTAATTTTCGTTTCTAAAATATACTGTGCCCCCTGTACGCTATGCAGGTTTCATATCATAAATATGATAAGTCTAATTATTTATAGAAAAAAAAACAATTGTCAAAATGTCAACAGCGAATGACATCTGTACATATCTTGACGATGTCATTCTATATTAAATATGTATATGTGTGTGTGTGTCAAACGCATGGTAGTGTGTGCGGACTCTCATACACCCTTTTTCACCACCTTAGGGGTTGAATTTTCAAAAATACTTTCTTAGTGCTCGTCTACAGTCCAAATAGAAACCAGCATGCAAACTTTCAGTGATCTAGCTCCTGTAGTTTCGGCTGTGCGTTGATACGTCAGTCAGTCAGTAGATCAGTCAGTCAGGTTCTTCTTTTATATATAGGATAGATTAATAATTTTGTGGCCTCAACCCCTACAAGTTACAACAAAATATAATATCTTTAATTCCAACAAAATTTCAGTTAAAGTTCTGCATTTATTAGTAAGTTCATATTGACATTCAAACTAAATTCATCATAATATTATTATCAAGTAGGGTAGAACATTATACCTCAATCTTGTGTCTTCATGAACCTCAAAATTCCAACTTATCATAAGTAATATTCACAGTTCAGCTTCATCCAAATCCACGCTGTCAAACATACGTAAACCTTCGCTGCATAAATCTTGAGTCTTCAGAAAGTTCAGCTCATTCCAATTCAGACCACGACATTCCTCCAGGCGTGTCAAATATGCCGACATTTTTGGTAAGTTTTAAGGAAAATCCGTTATGATTTGCATCACGTGCTGGATGACACGTATGTAATATTCCCTTTGTGTGATAAAATTTTTGGTGAGAAATGACGGGTAATTTGACTCGAGATATGCCTTTATAAATTTTCTTGATTTGGGAATTCGCTGTGAAAGTATTTTTTTCTGCTCATTTTAGTTGATTTTCTCACATTTATCTTCCAATTCTTTTTCTTCCTTTGAAATAATTTACTGATATTAAAGAACATACTCTAACCTACTTGTTTTTTTTTTCAATATCTTCAATGTGCCGACAGCTGTTTTACAAATTTATAATAGTAGAGATTACATGGCATGTATACAGTAATTTTCTTACTAAGGTGATCCCCCCTACCCTTTTTCCAACTATCTTGTGGTCCAGTTTAGTCAGATGTGGTTAAACATCAGTATTTTACGCAAAGCAACCTACATCAGACCTCCGCATCCCAATTTCTGGGTAATATCGATGTCCGGAGGGTAGACTGGTTGTCAGGCTATTTGTGCTAAACTAGAGTTCCCGTGTGCATCTTCGCCTGCATACTTACTGCATGCGTGCGTGCGTGTGTATTTGTGTGTGTGTGTGTGTGTGAGCGCGAGCGCGCCCGTGCGTGTATGCTTGTATGCGTGTGTTCGTGCGTGTGTGCGTGCGTGTGTGCGTGCGTGTGCGTGTGTGTGTGTGTGTGTGTGTGTGTGTATCAAACGCATGCTAGTCTGTGCGACTTTCATCTTTCACCACCCTTTTCCACCCCCATAGGGGTTGAGTTTCCAAAAATCCTTTCTAAGTTTTCGTCTAAAGTGCAAAAGGAAATAGCATGCATCCTTTTAGTGATCTAGCTCCTGTAGTTTCGGATGTGCGTTGATACGTCAGTCAGTCAGGTTCTTCTTTTATGTATATGTATAGAATTATAGATATATAGACGATAATTAACCTTTATACCTTGACATCTGATTTACCCTAAAGAATCATGATTAATAAAAATTACGACTATCTTCAAAATTATTACGCACCATATGGGATACGAGTAGTTGCCCTTGCAGCCATAATTGAACGAAAATAACTAATTAGTAACATGTCACATTGATCAATGATGGAGGGTGGTATTTTGGGTTATTAAAAATGTTAAACCCTTTCAGAGTAATTATGACTAATGATATTGGTTTAATTGACTGATGAATACATTTCATTTATCTGTACCAAAATAGTTAAATATTAGTAAAATTTAATTAATTCTGATCGATTAATTTAAACATTTTTGGTTCACACATCGAGAGAAAATTACCCCTTCGTTATAGCAGCAAGTACCGTCAGTCATAATTGTTTATTTTGCTCAACATAATGGTCGATTCGGGACTCTGTCTTGTCATTAATTTTTTTAATGAATTTTAGTTTATTCTAAAATAATCTGACTCTAAATCTATAAACAAAATCTATAAACAAAATCAAGAGGCAAATACATCCTCACATTGGATAAGCGGTCGAAATTACCGAATCACCGTTCGTATCTAATAGCCGTGGGTCCAAATAAGAAGGTACACGCTTCGCTGACCGCCCGCAATATCCGCATTTCGTATTCCTGTTCCGAAACCTTTCCGCTTTTCCGGATCTTTGCGAAATTGGCGCGGATACGCGGATACCGACGTCCAACGCTATTTGGGTTTATTGTGTTCGCATATTGTGATGGTATGTGTCATGCTGTAATATAGAACATAATATAGAGTTGATAATAATAGTTGACTCGTAAATAAACTTAGTGAATTACGAGTGCTAGTTTAGTGGCAGGAAATGAGTGAGAATTCGTGAGTCAGAAGACAAAGTGACGCAACAAGACACTAGTGATGGAAAATTATTATACGTAGGTAGATATTTCAAAAGTAAATGATAACACCGTACAAGAATATTGTTCAAACTGAACAGAATTTTTGCAAACAAACCTGTGTCCACCAGTTTAAGTTGATACTGTAGCTAAATTGACGCTCCTAACCCTGCTTCAATATAAAACATGTTCAAATATAGAGAAGACCCTGTCAATATTATGGACAAAATATTTTAACATACCAACACCTGTATTCCCCGAAGGGTTAGGTGTACGAGTGGTATATTTAGGTCCCACGTAATAAGGGGGCGAACCTACTGCCATCCAGACTCCGAGCTGCTATTGAGAATTTCATAGAAAAACCCAATAACAATTTGCTCGACCTGGGGATCGAGACGGATCTCTCTCGGAGATCGGGACCTCTACCGTAGCAGTCGCGCTTGGGACCACTAGACTAATGAGGCAGTCAATAAAAAAAGCCTTCTGTCATATAATTTTGGCGAAGTCGTATAAACCAAATCAGTCTTGGGTTGTTTTTGATGAAGTGGAGTTCCCCAAACCAATTGATTAGGAACTTACTTTTTAAGACAAACGTTTTAAGTGAAAGTAAGGGACTGTTCCTAGTCAAACAGCCGTAAACTCTCCCCCATACTATTGTTTACTCGTAAAATAAAACACGGGCTCATCTCATTGCACGTATTTGGGTCAACTCCGAAATTCGCATCACGTTCGTCCATTTGTTCCGATGTATTGCCCGGTTGATGCGCGAAACACCTGGCTAGTTTGTACACTGCCATTAGTTCGCAGATTTTATGGGATTTATTTTTATATTAAATTTGAAAAGTAATTTCGAACGTGTGCGGAAAATATTTGTTGTTTGGACAGTTTTATTAGATTTCAAAACTGTTTGTTTCATTGTTTTGTTTTATATTATTAAATTTGATTTTATATCAACAGAAAATAGTGGTAGTTGTTTGCTTTTTACTTAGTTTAACTCAATAGGAGACCAATAATGATATGACTTAAATAATCTACTTGTTTAAATAATAACTTAAATAATCTACCTCTTCTGTGGCAACACTAACCGATAACAGCTTATTTGAATTGTCTCCGTATTTTTATGTTAAAAGTTAACAAATATCTAAAAAAAATAGGCCTCTTTTCATTTCATTGCATCATATTAGGGTGGATAATCGTATATTGTGCACAATATTATCATAATAAGTGGTAAATAACTCGTGTGAAATAGTGACGTTTAGGTACCGGTACCACAATTGTAAATTGTCATCTCTAAATCAGGTACCAATTTGCGTTTAATGGGTTTACCTAGATTTTGTAGTGCTTTTAGTAGAGTATATTAAACTTGTATGCCATTTTACACCATACATGTATATTTTGTAGACTTATTGAACGTAAACATAACCTAATACCTAAAAAAGAAAGAACTTATCAACATCGGTATTGTTAAAAACAACAGTAACAATATCCAATCCTTACTCCGATCTCCTATCTGAGAAAGCACGACAATCTTTTCACGCTTATATTCGCAGAACCAATTTCCATACGAGGATTGAACCCTTGGTAGGGGCAGACGTGATCCAATCTCAGCAGATGATTGATATGTCGAGGTCCGTCGGACATTCTGCAGATACAATTTTTTATCTCCAGTTTTTGACAGTCCGACTGTATTCTGCGTGAAATAATTTATAGCCGTTTCTCGAGGATTGGCGCAATTTTGTTTTGCTTCCATTTTGGGAGTAGTTTTTGTAATTGGTGTCGTGAATTATTGAACACAAACTTTTATATTTGAAGCTGCAAAAATAAAGGCTTATTGAGCTTGGTACGTTGTGCTTCTATTCCTTGAAAGGTTGCCCAGTAAATGGGTTGCGGGAGGTGTGATGGATGAAGGTGGATACTTAGAATCAATTTCTGATACTAAGTTGTATCAAGTTGGACAAGAAGTCTATGAATAAAAGCCGAATAGACCAGAATGACGATGATGAATCACAAAGTAGAAATCTGTCATAATTCACTGTAGAAGGAAACATTGGAAATAGTTTTATATTTTTACTTCGAATGCCTCATTGGTCCCAAGCGCGACTGTTACGCTAAAGATCTGGCCATCTGGGGTTCGATTCCTCGAGAAAAGTGTAATTGAATTTTTTTATGAAATTCTCAGTAGCAGCTCGAAGTTTGGATTTGTTCCCGGTTAATGATAACAGGCTCGCCGCCTATTACATGGAACCTAAACATATCGAAGACCTGTCGGTGTACAATACAATACCTCTGCCTAACCCTTCGGGGAATACAGGTGGGATGGTATTTTATGCTATGTTTTCGTTGAGCACGCTTAATGCAACATTAGCTTACGTGGGAGAGCCATGCTTCGGCACAAATGGGCCGGCTCGACCGGAGTGATACTACGGCCTCACAGAAAACCGGCGTCAAACAACGCTTACGTTGTGTTTCGTCGAGTGAGTGAAGTTACCGGAGGCCCAATCCCCTTTTAAAAGGCGGGCAACGCACTTGTGACTCCTATGGTGTTGCGTGGGTCCATGGGCGGCGGTAATCGCTTACTATCAGGCGATCCGTCTGCTCGTTTGTCCCCTATTCCATAAAAAAAAAGCTTGCGACAGTCACAAATTCTGACAAAATCTTCGTAATACCCTCTCAAAGAACCACGATTTTATCAGTAACTCCGATCCCATAACGATAAACCTTGCATCGTGTGACATTATGTCGCGTTTCTTGGCTCTGACGGAATTAACATTCATGAGTAGCAACCAATAGTACGTCGCCGCCAGACGAGGTGGAGTTGCCAGGATACCTAGATACAGCTGAGGTTGTTTTCGAAAATAAATTGAAGGAGTTTGTAGATCTTCTACGTGATTTCATTAAAGTGACTGGCTCTTTTAGAGCGAGATGTATTCATTATGTTTCCTATAGAAGCTTTCTATTAGCTTTTACTAACATAGAACTACTATACAATAATGTCAAGAAAACCCTGTCCGACCCGTGAAGATATTTTTAGGTATCGAGCCGGTTCTCACTTTCACTTTACAAGAAAAAAATATAAAATGGAAAAACTGAATTGGCAATACTTACGGTGGCAGCGACACCGTCCCTGGGGGGCCAAACATACTAAGGACCATAGTGGTTTTATCACATTTTAAAAATTTGCTAGATTTCGTTATTGCGGTAATTTGGCCACGACAATCGTAAATTTTAAACTTCATTGATATGTTTACTTTCATGAATATTTACGAAAGAAAGAAAGAAAGACCTTTAATACAACCTTTTCCAAATAATATATCTACTTATCGTCACGTTATAGGGCCCGAAGGGTTAGGCAGAGACGTAGGTACCCAATAACACGTTGCTCGACCACGAATCGAACCAAGGACCTCTAACGTAACAGTCGCGGTTACATCTACTAATGAGATTTACATATCATCACGCCTGTATTCCCCGAAAGGTTCGGCAGAGGCTTACTAATGTATACCAGAGTTCGCCGGTATGTTTAGGTCCCATGTAATAGGAAGCGAGCCTATTACCATTAACCGGGCACAAATTACAAACTCCAAGCTGCTACTGAGAAATTCAAAGAAAACTCAATATCACTGCTTGACCTGAGAATCGAACCCACGACCTCTAAAGTATCAGTCGTGCTTAGGACCACTAGGCTAATGAGATTTTGAGGTTAAAAAATGTTGAGTGAGCCAATCAAAATTGTCTTCGGAGATCCATATAGTCGACTAATTGGAAGCCAAACAGTAAAGACTAACCAACACGTTATAAATAACACCAAAAATCAATCTTTGAAATACAACGTCATACATGACGGTGTACTGAAGAGCATTTCATGTGAAAACCCTATCAAAACCAGCAACACGCCAGTAATATTGATTGTCGAGATAATATCTACTCAACCCCGGACATTTCCAGCAGTTGCAGGATACTGGTAACCCTACCGCACCTCGTCTCCGTACATGGGTTCGTTAATATGCGGCCCCAGGCGAGCCGGCTCGACTTATTTGCCTGTTCCCGGCACTTTTTAACAAATTTCTCCAACTTGGGATGGGAAATGAATGTTGATTTCTTGAGACTTTCGGATAAGAATTTCGGGTTATGAGAGGTACATTTATCGTATATATACCTTTTCTTTATTAAAATGTGCCTTCCGGAGAAATATTTTATTTAATAAAAAAGTCAAACCGCCTTCAAAAATATAAAAAGTAATGTTATGTGCGTAACAGTTTCGGAAGTCGGTGCCTTTGATTTGATCCGATCTTTTGATTTCGCCACCGACTTCCGAAACTGTTTCACATATAACATGATTTTTAATGTTTTTGAAAGCGGTTTTACTTTTTCTTATAAGTTATTTTATTTCAACATGTTAGTAGCGAAAAAATATCGATATTTTACGTATATCTAGACGACGTTATCTATCATTTTATAATTTAATCGGTCGTTACGTGTTATTTCTAAATTTTGTTATCAGATCTTGACCAATCTTGAACTCCATCTTGAACACTTGAAATCTTGACCTCTGAAGTATGACCTACCGATCAAAAAGAGAATCATCAAAATAACGTACTTAGAAAACATAAAGTCGAATTGAAAACCTCCTCCTTTTTGAGTCGGTTGAAAAAAGAAGGATTTATTTACGATGCGATCATGCGACCTTATTTCTAAAAAAAATATAGTAGTCGACTTTTTTTAAAAATGCCTTGCCTTGGAATAGAGTACTACGCGCCTGACCTTTTTGCATGACCTCTCCAATAAAGTATGTCTTTCAGAAAGGCCAAGATTTACCGATCCATGTTGACGAAAGTGACGTTAATTTTACAGGTTTTTTCTCTCTTTAAGAAATAAACTTTAAAAGCGAATATATTATAAAAAAATCTAATTGCCGTCTTACAATTTGCAATGTTTTAAATAAAATCTCGAAAGCCTTACCGAAATTGGCAGAGCGCCAACTTATGTAACTTACACTTGCGCAGTGTACGAGAAGTAATGTAATGTGGGAAATTAAATTCAATTATTGTACTGTATTAATAAATAAAGATAATAACGAAACAATAAAAAGGACTGGATCAGGTGGCGACTGACAGGGATGACTGGAACACATTGAAAAGCAAGTAGTAAAAGCATAAACAAAACTGCAACATAATATTTCTCTATCTGCTAACCTAATATGCTGCCGCCCGCTCTACCTACTAATCTCTCGGCAATGGCTATCTGAGGCTAGTCTATCCAAGAAGTGGGACCACTTGGACGGTTTCTGCATAGACTTCTCAGTTAGCTAACGTTTTTAGGGTCTTCCTCGATGTCGATGGCCGGCTTCAGGCACATATGACTCGCCCAATCCCGTATCATTCAAGTCATTTTTACGATTAGGTATTACTTTTTTTACAAACTCAGAAAAGTTTGTGATAATTCTGGCAATTAAAAAGTACTTCAAAAATGATCAGCGTGAACTTCTAATTGTTAATTTTGATACATAAACCAATTTTTTAGATCTTTCATTGCTTTGCTAACATGCTATGTAGAGCCCAGGATGGAAAATCCTAGATAGAGACCTTGGCTATATGGGACACAAGCGACGACCCGGCTACAAAAAAAAACTTGTGTTCCTCGAACAACTGTGGTTATATAATATTATATTTTATTAAAATACTTTTCAAACAAATAACCGAACATTCTATTACAGAAAATCTGAATTCTTTTCCTCCATAAAATTATATTGCATGAAACATATCATGACCAGACTGTAGAGACAGCTATAAAGCAAAATCGATCCGTACGTTTATACATAGCGAAGGTTATCGCCTGTCAACCTCAGCTGAGCACAATTGCATTTTAAAAGAAGGAATTTAAATAGAAACATACTTCTTTACGGTAATCTTGAAATGTCCCCAATACGAGGGCGTCGAAATGTCTTTACACAGATATCTCAAAGAAACATCAATGATGATGTAATGGAAATGGAACGGCCGAAAATTTTACGATTTTTTTTTTCTTAGAAATTACTGATTAGAAATTATAACAAAAAGTAAAACCGCCTTCAAAAACATAAAACTAATGTTAGTAGCACAACGATTCGATTTGGTTTGAACTTTTGTTGAGAAATTGGCTCACTAATAGAAATAGAAACTGAAGACTCGGTTATTTTATAATAATTCACGTTGACGTTTAACGTTATTTTTAAAATACTTTTATTCTTCTATTTGATATTTCAAACCATATTCATCAAATCACGAACATTTCCGGGTATTATTAACCTGTGCGTTCTTAAATCAGCACACAGCAAACGATATAAATTCTGTGGCTAACATCCATTTCCAAACCAAAACCACATCCATTCTCTCAACATCTGGGTAGTATAAATGACAAGGAAGCGAGGGTGGGCTACAATTTACATAATGTAATCAGCCAACAGCGGATCCGATGACTCGAGCCGCCTCCAACGCGAATCGCGAAAATTTTAATTTATTTAAGTCCAACATCTTCGGGGACCTACCGATCTGTCCTTTGAGGCCATTGATTGATGCCAAATGCCTTATTATTGGAAAATGGACGGAAAAAATCGTTCAACTTAAATAGGAATTTGGAAATGAGTCGCGAAATCGGCCGGGATTGGAGATCGCGGCGATTGGGATAGGTACCTATATTGGAAAATGGTGTCGCTTTGATGTTAAATACGCGTATGATATTGGAAAATGAATGTCATTTACAAAACGTTGATATTAGTTTGGTACACATTTGATGGAAAAATAAAATTCAAATCGTGTACGGAGAAATGATTAAGGTGAAAGCAACCTTAAAGAGAAAGGAAGACGCTCTTAATTTGTCTGTGTATAAAAGTAGGTACCATAATAAAAAAGATCCAAGATTTACGTGTATAAATCTGGTTGTATTCAACTATTTTGACCATTATTGTGTGATAGAGTATACTTTCGAGAATATTCCACTGAAATTAACTTACACAATCGGTTTTGAATATCAGTACCCAAAAATGTTTGAAGTCGCCGTTCTTAAAATTCAATGGAAATGTTTACTTTTTGTATAATTAACTTTACCTCTTCAGCTTCAAGCTTACAAAGTAAAACATAAGTTTACCCTTTTAACCAAATGCCACTGGGAATTTCGTTTGCGACATCCGTATACCAATCGCGATAAGGTACCGCGCAAACTTAAAGATCTTTAACCAGATCCTCTTTGTATTCATGGGATGAAGGAAAACTTTCCCAGGTGCGTCGTCTCCTCCCCCCTCCCCTCGGGCGAGCCCACTTCTTCCACTCCTTTTGAAAAATTTCGAGCATTTTTAAATTACTGCCCGCCTTTAGGATGCGGCCATGAAATTAGTTAAAGTAGCGTTTGTTTTTCTTAACCCGTTAAGTACCAAAATACAAACAATGCAAATTCAGTTGTTATTCTGCCTCATTAGTCTAGTGGTCCCAAGCTCGATTGCTACACAAGAGGTCCTGGGTTCGATCCCCCGTTCGAGCATTGTGTTATTCTATGAAATTTTCAGTAGTCTCGGAGTCTGGATTTGTGCCCGGTTAATGGCAATAGGCTCGCCCATATTACATGGGACCTAAAACATGCCGGCGAACTGTGGGTGTACATTAGTACACCTCTGCCTAACGCTTTGGGGAATTCAGGCGTGATGGCATGTTTTATGTTATTTTGCCCCGGGACGGAACGGGATAACGGAATTCAATTAATTAATTATCATAGTATGCATGCGAGTCATAATAATGTCCCATGTTAATCCTACTTAAACAGTTTTGTCGTAAATAAAGTGTAAAGGTATGTTCTTGTATCTCCTTAGGTTTCTATTATAGTCTTTTTACATAGCTCTATTAATCCCAAAACATTTCCATTATTCTGTGCTGTATACAGCAATATTTTCGGATATATTATTCACACTGTTTAAAACAGAAAATATTCTAATTGGAGTGATATTTTATTTTAGAAATATTACCCAATCTACGATTCTATCCTAAATTGTGAGTACATTAACACAAATTCTCACATACACTCCTACACCTGGAACAACAATTATATGGTTTATTCACTGCACCACTAATGCTGTCACACTATATCAAAATAATTTTAAATTTAGTTCCTATTGACACCTGTCAAATGTCATCAGTGTCACGTAATTTCCACGAAAATAAATTATTTATTTAAAACGTTGTGTACAGGTGCAAAATGTTTATAACCTCTTTACGCAAATCTCATAGCCTACGTTTCTTGTTCATTTTATCTTTGGTTGTACTTTTGTTGCTAGAAAGGTTTTAACGTCTACATCTTTGTGTCTCTCGTTATTAATCTCTAAAGGAGTACGACAATAAAAGGACAGTCCCATTTGAACGTTACGCTTTTACGCTTGATGGAAATTTTAATTAAGATTTTTTAACGCGCCATTGCTACCCTAAATAATGGTTTTGACTGAACTTTTATTGATAAATGTGTAATTAAGAAATGGATGTTTTTTTATATAGGTGAATGAATTGAAAAATACCAAAATATTTATTGGACTTTCTTACTTATGTCAAAAGTTGATAAATCGTTCATTTAACTACGATGCTAATCCATATACTAATCACAATTTGTACCGAAACATTTCTATAGTAAACTTCCCTCCAGCGTACTAAGTTTGTCATGAACTTGATACTAATAAATATACAAAAAGACATAAGTCATCATGCACAACAATTTACGTCATCTTTTATTGTGTTAATTTGGTAGTTGAATTAAAAAGTACTGTCGAAGTCACATTACAGTAACAGTGATAGTAAAATGAGAAACATTTAAATTTCAATAAATGAATGAATTCTACAAAAAAAATTGGAACATCAAACTTTGCACTGAAATGTTTCACATGCTCTTGGCAAAAAAGTGTTTCAAAATAATTTTAATCTTACTGGAAAGTCATTAAATGGTTAATTAATGATCATGTAGACACTTCAGCCACGGTTTTGTTTTAAGAGAACAAGACTTAAATAAACATAAAATAAATTAGCTGCTAGCTTACTACCATACATTAGTATAATTTCCCCTTACTTCACACAAAAGCAGCTTGCCAAACCCCACATAGCAATAACGAGATAGGAGTTGGATTTAAAGATTACAATTGCAAATTGCGATAGAGATAAGGAAAACATTTTCCGGTCTTAAGAAGACAAAATGAGTAAAACTACGTTCAGTACTATATATCTATTCTGTGGTACAATCATCCAAAAATAGTAGAAGTAACTTTAATAAAGAAATAATGTTTATATTTAAACATTATATTTATATTATATTTATACCTACTATTTTGTATTTTTAGTAAATTCAGATACAAAAATTAAAACTAAAGTAGTTAAATCAGGAAAGCCATTGCAAAAACTTGCATTAATCTGATAAGATCTGTAATGATCCATAAGTTTATGGGTGCTAACAGAAAACATTAAGTAATTTTTAGCGATCAGGAGCGATTTTTTATATTATTTATTAGGTAGTATATTTATGTCTCCACTCTAACACTTGTCTGCTCCATCGGTGATCTGTCCGTCTGCAGACATGGCCTGTCTACTTCAAGCGTGTTTATTCTTCGCGCAATGTAACTTTAGTTCTTTGGCGAATGCAAGCGTATTGTGGGACGCCCTGCGTCGCGATGGACCGACGATTTAAAGAAGGTGGCTGGCAGCGGATGGATGCGAGCTGCCCAAGACCGGGATGGTTGGCGCTATTTGGGGGAGGCCTACGTTCACCAGTGGACGGCAATAGGCTGATATGATAATGATGATATTTATGTACATATGTAGATGCCACAGAACTTCAAAACGTTGTGGTTGGCTAAGAATATGATAAAGGGGACGAACTTGACTCATACTAGATGGCTGTAAAGTGGAAATGCCAAATTGTGAAAAGCTCTCAATCTAAAGAAGAAAGAAAGACTGAATAAAATAATAATATCTGTACATACTCTACAAAATATATTCGACACATTATACTAATTACTACGAACTAATTCTTCTCCACATTTTCAAAATTACTGCCCCACTTTTGCACCCGACTGTACTCCAAAAAGTTCCCAACTTGTAACTCAAAGAAAATAAACGGCTTGTAGCTGTCGCATGTGTAATAATATAAAATAGTGTCTACGCAATATTAATTACGGCGTAACACGACATTAATGTCGGAGCGAGTTTTCTCGAGAGGGGGATTACGAACGCAGACAGCAAACAGTAATCCAAGTTTCAAAGTTATGTTATGTATATTATTTTGAGTTAAAAGTTAAGTGAAATGAAGTGAGTTCCTTTTTGGTGTAGTGATCGCAAGCGTAGCTGCTCAACATGAGATTGTCAGTTCAATTCCCGGGTCTATAAGACTTGTCGATTTTGGAAAATATTTATAGTTACAATTTTGAATTTACTAGTTATATAGGAATAATTATGATATTAAGATATTACCATTATTACACTATATTGTATTATAATAAAATTGTAACCGATGTGTGTATATAGGCGATATTCAAAGAATAATATATGTATGTAAATATGAGGGGTACATAAATAAGAGCAATAGAAGCTAAAACTATTTACTTTAGAATTTTTGTTTGACAGTTTGTGGTAACTTGATGTGCTGTTGACTGTACACAGTTATTTCGTCCAAACTGTAAACTCTCGTGTGTTCATATAATAATATATATGTTTTAAGTGTTTACTTAAAGTTTACGATTTAAGTTTAAAGGACTGCCACATTAGTCTAGTGGTCCCAAGCGCGACTGCTACGCTAGAGGTCCTGGGTTCAATTCCCAGGTTGAGCAAAATGTTATTGAGTTTTTTTAGTATTAAATTCTCAGCAGCAGCTCTGAGGTTGAGCTTTAGCCCGATTAATGGTAATAGGCTCGCCTCCTATCACATGGAACCAAAACCTGATTTCTTCTAATAAGCTCATTAACAAAACCTGAAAACTAAGCATTATGTAGCCGATCCAATAGCAATTTCTTACATACATACCTACTACCTATATCTGCGTAGCTCGGTAAACAAAACTAGGTCGACAAGTTGCCGGTAATAGGATCAAGAGATTAACTTTGTTTAGCGAAATGAATGAGCCTGAATTAGCAGAATGAGCGCTGGTAACTGGATATAATCGTCACTTTATCTTGACTACGCTCAAATGATGGAGATTTGCTGCCGAATTTTGGCGTGACTGGCGAAAATCTGGCCTAATTATTTGGACTTACGCAGTTTTTTTTTAAGTTTTTGGACTTTTTCCTTGACTGTACACTAATTTATTACACTTAAAAAAGGATCTTGAAAGAGCATTGCATCAAAAAATGGAACACAGGAAAAACACCTAAGTCTTATTAAGGTTTTTTTTCTAAGGAAATATCCTTATTTGTAGATTGCATTCTCACAATGACAAAGATTAATCCTCCCTACTAGAAGCGTCATGTCAAACCCATTTCATCAAATCTGTCAGTTGGGTGGCCACAGAGGTAATGGAGCGTGGACACGAATTTAATGCGTCCTAGCAAGAAGAATACGGCGATACGGCGTCTTGCTAATGTTGCGTGCATACACGAATATAGAGAGATGGATACGGCTCGGTGAGAAAGGAAGTTCAAGTTGACTGTTGAAAGATGAATAACAGTATAAAAATAGTGTTGTTTTATTTAAAGAGAATATTCTCAAGGAACAGAATGCAGTGCTGGAAATGCAATGACGCATGAGTCGAATCTATATCGTTTATACTGCATATAGGTATAAATACCATAACGCCTATATCCCTCCTAAAAGTTAAGGAGAGGTTTGCTTACGTAACCCATAATTCGCCCATGTTTGAAAGTCCATGTAATAAGGAGTGAGAGTCTATTGCCATTATACGATCCGAATCCAAACTTCGAGTTGATAATTTTGTTTATGGAAGAAAACTAACAATTCTGCATTAAGTGACCCTACTTGTCACTAACTTCTCCACTTTGCAGAAATAGTGTCACTTAGTTGTAGGGTTTTTACAACCAACAGCGCTTCCATAACTTAGGTATTAATTAAGAATAACGGTGCACGAAACATACGAAGGTATTAAGATCGAAAAAGCCAAGCCTCTATTCTATCTAATCGAGCCCATGACAGTCGCTAAATCAATGAGAACAATTAAGTATGTACTTAAGACTTTGTAATTCTACCACATCTTGTCTCAATATTGATCTGTAACCCAGACGTTCAGGAATAACGCTCTAATGAGTGTAAAGTAGGGGAAAAGAAGGTTTTAATCCACGTCACCCCTCCGTCGTACAGACGGGTGTCGTTTCTACTTCAACGAACATAGACACAGACTGGAAAATTACTCTTTTAGTTTTATTGAAACTGACCAGTAAGACAAGATATGGCGGACATATGCCGAGTCGAGGAAAAGTAAAATAATGTTCTAGATTTATTTTACAATGTTTTCTCTTGAAGTGGTAAGAGTATAAAGTTTTGTTTTGTGTTTTTTTAAATAAAAACGTTGCCCCACACTAGAATATTCTCCTGTATCGTGGGTGCATTTACAAACACAAATTCTCACATACACAAACGACCAGACCCGGAACAATTACCTGTAGATCACACAAATGTTTGCTCCGTGTGGGGATCGTACCCACAACAAGTTGCGCAGAAGCCGATTTCTCAGCCGCTACGCCAAACGTGTAGTCAATTGTAGATTGTAGATTGTTTTACATTGCTCGTTATGGAAAGCTTATTTTATAGGTGCTTATTAAGACTTTTGATGTACAGCGTTCGTTTTACTAATAACATACCATCACGCCTGTATTCCCCGAAGGGTTAAGCAAAGGTGTACTGATGCATCGACATCCACAGTTCGCCGGTATGTTTAGGTTCTATGGAATGGGGGCGAACCTATAGCCATTAACCGGGTACAAAGTCAAACTCCAAACTGCTACTGAGAATTTCATAGAAAAATCCAATAACACTTTGCTCGACCTGGGAATTGAACTCAAGACCTCTAGCATAGCAGTCGAGCTTAGGACCACTAGATTAATAAGGCAGTTAATGAGTCAATATTTAAACGTCTACGAATACTTTTGATAGAAGCATTCATATTTTATTTTCCTCGGTATTACAATCGTGTATGGGCGAGAATGCAGAACCCTCTGAATTTTTTGATCTGTAATTTTTCCACCCTTCAAGTACAAATATCAAGTACATTAAAAAGAAATCTTTTTAAAAATAGAACATAGCAGTTGTATCATAGACATGTTGTATCCGCCGCCATGGCGATCATTATACGCGTGTAATGAAACACCCGCGCACGCCTCCAGGCGTCGTCGTGCGTAACGTCGAGAGACGGGCGCTCCTGATAATAACCGGGTAATGTTTGATAATAATATATGTTTTGATTATCTTGGGACATCGCATATTGGTTGATTATGTTTTTAGGGCAACCCTAATCGTTATTATAAGCACTGTCCTACTGAGTACCTACCTATTCCATGGGAGTTAATATAATATATTAATACTAAAATTCGGGTCCACACATTAGACATTTAGTTATGTGCTCATTTTCCCATATGTTGGTCTAGGTAGAACCATCTGCATGAGGAGAGTATACACAGATTAAGTATATGTTTTTTTACACATAACATACCATGACGCCTGTATTCCCCGAAGTGTTAGGCAGAGGCGTACTAATGTACACCCACAGTTCGCCGGCATGTTTAGGTCCTATGTAATGAGGGGCGAGCCTATTGCCATTAACCGGGCACAAATTATGACTCCGAGCTGCTACTGAGAATTTCATAGAAAAACCCAATAACACTTTGCTCGACCTGGGTATCGAACCCAGGACCTCTAGCGTAGCAATCGCTCTTGGAACCACTAGACTAATGAGGCATGTTTTTTTATTATATTAAAAAACCAAATCAACAAGTAAGTCTTTATCCATCGAACCCAATAAGCTTATATGATGTCGTGGTATGTAGCGACTAGAATAGTGTTAGGTAAATGGAAAAGCTCAACAGCATCAACCAGCAAGTTTTAAAATAATCCAGACAAAAGAGCATCAACTAAAAATAAAGTTGTTTACTGTGAGTGTATTGCAGTTGTTCCAGTGAATGTCTGACACTCCCAAAATGAACAAGAATAATTTGAGGGGCAAAAGCACACTCAGACGTACTACACTTTTAATAAGGCATTTGTAATAGCAGTCAACGTTTCGAGCCGATTGGAGACAAATTAAAGTCTTCTTACAAGATGCAACGTGGTGCAAGTTAAAGGAGTGTAGGTACCTCGAGAAAGCGCAAGCACCTTAAAACCGTAAGGACACCCACAGTTCGTCGGTATATTTAGGTCCCACGTCATGTAATAAGGCGCCGAGGTAAAATCCAAACTCCGAGCTGCTGAAAACCAAAATTAAAAAATTACACTTTGCTCAACCTGGGAATTGAATCTAAGACCTCTATCACTGAGCAAATGAGGCAGTTAGGTATTGGATATGTTATCGCTGTTGATCATCTGGCCATCCATCCCGTGCGCAGAATGAAACAACACTAATTTTACATTTTCTGAGCGTATTCTTTCTTCATCATCATTATATCAGCACAAAGAGATCCTAAATGTCACGCCTAAACTACTGAACTGATTTTGATACTAAGATAAATTAGACCTTGTAGGAGTCTATGGAGAAGGCCTTTGTTCAACAGTGGACTTCTTTCGGCTGATCTGATGGATGATGATGAGGAATATTTCAAATATAAATTGTGAAATTATAAAGAACATTATATCTTACTGTCTCTTTTAACTCACACCACAGCATAAAGCGTAACAAGGCACGAGAGAAATGAGCTTCAAGGCACTGAGACTGTCTCATACTGTTCGTGTTTACAGCTAGGATTTTAATATGAACATCGCGAGAAGCACTCACGACTTACTGCGCTGCGAACATAAACGTTTCGACACGCGGTTCAAACGAGCTCATTGTAGTTTGAGAGATGTGTTGTAAAACTGTGTATTGTTTTGTCTCTTTGAGAACGGGTACTTGTGTTTTGAATTTTTTGAAGGAATTTCAAACTTGCAGACACTTGTTTCATGTGCCATTTTGAGTACATAATACAAGTCGGCACGTACCACTTAAATTTATTTACCAGAGAGAGTGCCAGAAAAACTATCTGTATCAAATCCGTGACCACTAACCGATCTATGTTGAGATAATTATATCCTGAATTTACTTAAAATAACACGAAAAAATACTCTTCCTATAAAACCCTCAAAATGATCTCATCAGCTACCATCAACATTTACAAGCGAAGCGTGCATCTCGTCCGGCTCCTGGCGACGCACTGAGCTGCAGCCAATATTTCAAGCAACAACAATACCTGTCAGGCGCACGCACAACTCAATTATGTTCGATCCACCGTCACTAATGCCAATGAAAAAATTGTACAGACGCTTTAAAAATGGAATTCGGCAGTGTTTTGTTTTCCTTGTCGATAAATGCATTGATGTTTTTTTTTTTTCAACGTCGCACCAGGCTACTCTTTTTTCGGGATGACAGGCGTGCGATACTGAACCGTATTCCATCTTATCGGTGTGTGCGTCTCTTGTGTAACGTATGTAGGTAGCTATGTGTTGATTAACTAGACATTGAGTACATTTTTTAATTCAATAAGAAACTGTTGCTTTGAGACCATTATTTTGAATCTAATGTAGGTATATTTATTGGTCATTGCTAATTAGAATGAGCACAGAAATGGACGTGGTCTCTATTGGCAACTAAATTCTGGTAAATAAACGAATTTCTAATCATAGATTTCGAAGACCATGAAATGCCTATGCCGCTTTTCTTTTTCTAAAAGCCTAAAAAAACTCACGGACATGCCTATATCAGTATTGGATTTGAATTTTTCGCCTACTCCACTATCTGCGTAATAGATAACTACGTAACAGCAAACCTAAAGCCGGTGGCACACTATCGGGCGTTCGCAAACAACAGCGCGCAATAAACGTAGCATTTGCATTTCCCATTAGAGTTGCAATGTTTGCGTACTAGCCGGTGAGAGCTGTTATTTGCAAAGCTCCCGATAACAGATTACGTATGGTTGTGGTAAAATCACTTTTTATTGTAGCTTTCGCGTTCAGCGTTCGGTGTGTGATGTGGTTAAAAATATTTGGAGGATTTTCTTTTCTTTTTCTTTTTAAAAAAAATGTTGCCTCACACTAGGACTTTCTCCTGTATCGTGAGAATTTGTTTGTAAACGCATTAAGAACACAAATTCTCACATACATAAACACCCAGACCCGGAACAACTATCTGTAGATCATACAAATATTTGCTCCGTGTGGGGATCGAACCGATATTTGCTCCGTGTGGCGCAGAAGCCGATCGCTCAGCCGCTACGCCAAACATGTCGTCAAAATCTTAATCGATTTGCAAAATTAAGCTGTGCTAGCTGCGATCAGTCTATGAATGATTGCCCTCCGTGGCTCAGAAAGCACGTAAAACCATTGATCCCGACAATAATCGAATACTTATGACAATCGTTAGTGGTGGTCAACGGCGCCATCTAGTTAAAAATATATAAAACATAGACTTGTAAAAGTGCCTTTAAAAGTTCTATTATAACATAACACCATCACGCTTGTATTCCCCGAAGGGTTAGGCAGAGGCGTACTAATGTACACCCAAAGTTCGGCGGTATGTTTAGCTCCCATGTAATAGGGAGCGAGCCTATTGCCATTAACCGGGCACAAATCAAGACTCCGAGCTGCTATTGAGAATTTTATAGAAACACCCAATAACACTTTGCTTGACCATGGGATCGAACCCAGGACCTCTAGCGTAGCAGTCGCGCTTGGGACCACTAGACTAATGAGAACTAAAGATCTGTATAAAGAAATAAATATGATAATTATTATTATGATGATATAATATATGATCTTTAAGGTATTAGGTCGTTATTGCCCGTTTTCCTCAAAAAGATATAAGAAAAAGAACATAAATTGAAACCGATTCTCTTATCAAAACAACCTATTAAGCAGTTCCTTACCCAACCGCAAACGAATTGTTCAAGGAAATGTCACCCATCACAGTGAACGGAGTGCATTCATCCAAGTGAGAATGTTTCGCGGCCACACGCAAGCGGCAAAGAGACAACGCATTTGCATTCCCATTAGTGCGGCGATGTCGCCCGCAGCACGCAGCAATGTTGACAAATGCCGCGCGACACTACGCGCATCGGATTACCTACGAAACATTTGATGGTTCGCAGTTTCTCGGCTGTTTCGGACGTGAAACGTGTGCCTAACCAGTAGTGAGTTATAAACATACCTTCGCTACCTATACCCGAAGGGCACGTCCAATGTTCCCGATTGTGATACGAATATCTATGAAATCGTTAGAGGTAGTCAGAATTGTTTCTTTTTAAACGTGGGAGAGCCATGCTTTGGTACGAATGGGCCGGCTCGACCGGAGTGATACCACGGCCTCACAGAAAACCGAGAGTTGTGTTTCGCCGAGTGAGTGAGGTTACCGGAGGCCCAATCCCCTCTTAAAAGGCGGGCAGCGCACTTGTGACTCCTCTGGTGTTGCGGGTGTCCATGGGCGGCAGTAATAGCTTACCATCAGGCGATCCGTCTGATCGTTTGTCCCCTTATCCCATAAAAAAAAAACAGTACTTAACTATGGAAGTTGTAAAGACTTGTCAAAGTCAAAGTTAAAATCGTTTATTCAAGATAGATTTCTAGGTAGTACTTTTTGAACGTTATTTTTAAATTACAAACAGCCCACAAAACGCGCCCATCCTTCATCGCTTCCTAGTTTTTTCGCTGGGAAGAAGAAGCGGCGAAACAAACTCCCCAGCAACGCATTTCCGTCTGTTAAATTACTGAGGCGTTAAAAGTCACATAAAATAGAATTGTAATTTTTGATTGGTAAGTGGTAAAGATACTTTACATCGTCAGCATCGTGATGATACCATGGTGGAATAGGTACGTACTTAAAATGACTTTCACTGAGCTCAGCATAGCATTATGGCCATATTTGAAAATACATATGTAATTGCAATACACTTTTGCTTTCCAAAAGAATCGATTTTACCACACCATTCTTGTTTTACTCACGAGTGAAAAGTCAAACATTGATACATGATTCTGACACTATTAAAACAAGATTTTAAGCAAAACTGATAACAGAAATAAAAATAAAAATATATTTTAGGGTATTCCATAAGATCCCAGTATTTGGAACCGTGCATCTAGTTTTTGACAATTTAAAATCTTCTGTGTGAATGGTCGAATTGAAATAAAACATTTGAACTTTTGGTCCTAGTATCCCACTGGAACCTAGGACCTAGCAGCCCACAGGAGGGCTTATGGTAGTTGTCCGTTTGGAGATCTCGGAGCCCCTCCTCATAATGTGTGGTAAATTACCATCGTGTATTCGGTATCGTGTATATCGTTTGTATTCGGTTGGAATCCGACATAACCCTTGGGTATCCATGAGGATTTTTTTGGTTTTAAAAAACAGCTTACTAGCAATGTGGGTCACACATTACGATTTATTCTTCGTTTGGCCCACTGAGTTTCGTCCTACATAAATAAATGCTGGATCATCCCAAACAATATGCTCCCAAATATAATATTAATTATTGTATTCCCCCTTCGTCCTATTTTATATTCCTTCTACGGCCCATTTTTTTTTTGTATACTCCAGACTTACTTTTTTGTACAATCAGCAAAAAATGGTTACGAATTATTAAATATTTAACATCAATTAACTATTTAAAATAACCGTACCTATCTGTCTTCGTGAGAAAAAATTTACTCGTATTATTTTATATTAACGCCCTTTAGCCGTTTTAAGTGAGCAAGTAATACATGTACCTACAGCTGACTTCACTGAATTATGTTTAGAAGGGCAGGTAAAAAATGTCCACCCCATTTTATTGCGTCCTTTGACTGTTCACTTGTATTGACTCATTTGGCCAATAGGTTTACTTTCCGATATTATCAGCAAAACGGGCTTCACGCTAGCTCCCGTGATGCAAAATGCATTCAACTCATTCGTCTCCTGGTTGTAGTATAAACAACTACAGTATATTTATTTGACTGTACCTTTAAAGTACTTATAATTTGGGACGAAGTACAACTTCAATAGTGATATGGGACAAGCTAAGAATTTTTTGAAATGTGGGCCAAAACTTCAGGACGAACGAAGAATAAATCCACATTACTAGTGTTCTTGTTAACCCCTCGTGCTAAGCTAAATGCTTGTGCTACGAGTGGGTTCACGTCGGTAGTGCAATGGGTGGGTTTCGATCCAAACACTACATGATCGCAAGTCCGACGTCCTAGCCATTAGGCTACCACCACTTAAAAAAAGAGTATAAGAGAGGGTATATTTCCACACGGGATAAGAAAAGACCTAGCAGCCCAGCTCAGCAGATGTCCTTACAACCGCTAGATAAATGAGTTACACATTTCATGAATCCAGAAAACCTATATTTAAAAATTCTTGATGTTCACCAAGTTACAGAATTTTAAACATCCGTTTCCATGTACGCCATTAGACTCAAAGAAAACTAAATTACATTTGCAAGCGGAAAAGTCGTAAAATAAATGTCTGAGCTAAATGTGGATGTTTGTCAAAAAGTCCGTTTATCCAGAATGCTTGCAACACACATGGACGTCGTTGATGAAAGCTTCATACGTAGAAATAAAGAGATGTCATTAAACTTTCGGCCAGAAAAACTACACAACTTTTTAACAATTTATTAGGAAATAATATTTTTAACATCGAATCCCGAATTATTAGATGTACTTATTATTTTTTAACTGACTCAAAAAAAAACGTTCTTAATTCATCTGTATTTTTTACTATCTCTAAAGACTTTCAAAATATTTTTTTTAATATCTAGTGTATCTTAGTATCTTGTGTAAGGTTGGCCTCGCTTATAAATTGTTTGCATTACCACTTCGGCAGTGATAATCAGTCAGAATTCGTATGTGTTTTCTGCTTATCTTATGGTGTACAAATATTTTATAGACGAAAACTGTATTCTACCTTCATGGACATTGTTTATCGGACGTAATTAGTGCACCGTCGGCCACTAGGGATGTAGAATAAATTCTGTGGCGAAAATTCCACCTAAATGTGCAGCCCCGGTATTTACTTTAACAGTACCTACAAACATTAGCCGAATGTTTTCTGGTTAACTTATTGTTTATTTAAGTACATAAAAACCGGATCCTAACCTCAGTGCAGTTGGGAAAACATAATAAAAGAAATTCTTTGCCAACCTTTAAAAAGAAAAACAAAAAGGAAGAATAAAAAGTAAAGACAATTTAACATCAAATAAAATGTTTCATTCCGAGCCCGATTTGTTGAGATAATCTAGCTAGTTAATCAAGATAAACGCAGCCTACGCTCAGAACTGACGGCTAAATAAATTAATATCATTACGCAACGAACAAACCTATTAATGCGGTCAATTTTGTTTTAAAATCCCTTAAATTTGACATGCAATCCTATCAAATTACCTGCCAAAGCTATCAATACGTAAGTACAATTTGCAACACTGGGTTTTTTTCATTATGAAAAATATAGAGACCAGACTATATTCGTATAATTGCTATTTTATGTACCATGCTGCTTACAAGCATTCAAATATTAATCTATAAGAATATGTCGATTTACGATGTTGCACACATAGGTTCAAAATCTTACATCTAAACTTCTTCACCGATAGATTTACATTTTTGACACAAAGCAGGGTTTGGATAGTTGAGTGTCTTTATATACTTTTTGACCCAAGGCATTATTATTGCTAGCCGATTAGGTACAGCTAAGTAGTTTGCCATATAAAATGCGTATAAAACACGCTTTAACGTTGGGAGTACAGGCCTAATTGATCCTATCAAAATAAAACACACAGCACAGTTTCCTATCACAGCGTTTCTAAAAATAATCAATAAACATCATTCTCTTTTAAAATAACAAAAGTGATTAAATAATCAGCGATTTTTCTATTTTAAAATTGTATATGGAATTACAATTGTCAACTCTGTATAATCAATAATTCATAATTTCAATAACATAATCAAAATATTTACGCACTGCGCTAGTAATATTGTCCGGACGTGTATTTAGCGCGTCATTGCACCATTCCCTTCCTTTTTAATCACTGCAGCGTAAAAAAACAGATTTCACTGTTGGTTTCAGTAATATTGCTTTATAATATAGTCTGTGACATACGCAGCTGTTGATAGTAAATGTATCCGGAAGTAAATATTTTACCGTGTGATTTATTAATGTTATTTATTTGTGAGTGAATTTCTCTGAATAATAAATTTGAGTAAATAACGCGGTACTGTATTTTTAAGCTTTATATTTTAGACATGAAAATTGAACAAATATTTCTTTATCAATTTTTTTTTTTATTGGATAGGAGCGAAAACGAGCACACGGATCGCCTGATGGTAAGCGATTACCGCCGCCCATGGACACCGCAACACCAGAGGAGTCACGAGTGCGTTGTCGACCTTTTAAAAGGGGATTGGGCCTCCGGTAACCTCACTTACTCGGCTCACTTGCTCGAAACACAACGTAAGCGTTGTTTAACGCCGGTTTTCTGTGAGGCCGTGGTATCACTCCGGTCGAGCCGGCCGGCGGTAAAAACATAACTACATAACTATACATATACACTGTGTAATCAAAATATCAAACATTTAACTAGACAATCTTTCCAACTCCGAATATTCATTTAGGTAAGTATTGATCTAAAGGAAATTAAAGGAACGTATTATGTACTTAACTTACTTCGTTTCTTTTTCACTTCGTGAGATCTAAGGAACCTAAAGCATTGCAGCTACTTAGCTTATTAAAGGCCGCCAATCGCATGGAATTCGAACGTACGGAATTCCAATTGGGCGAGAAATTGAAATTGATTTTTGACAGATTTCGACAGCTTTGGCTAACAGCAATAAAATAAATAAACCCATCAATCTAAAAATGCCCTAAGACCGCGATCTGAAGTGTCTTTTTTGTGATTTCCTGACTAGTTTTAGACTGAAATAAAGCCTCCATTTTAATCACGCTGCAAATTCGCAATGCGAAATCCTAATAGAAGAATTCTGGTAAGTCAGAACTGGCTAGTTTTTCCTTACTTCTGTGAAATAAATGTGTGGATACAGTAATAGAAACCCTCTTTCCGCACAAAGGAAACAACGAAAGCACCATCAGCAATTTCCACCACCTTAGGGTTGCAACAGATGTGATTTATACCCAATACTTATTCAATGCAACATTCGTAGCCGCGGCATTTTCCGCGTGCCCCGCGAGACTTGACGCGATAAATCTCAGCCACGAAGTCGCCCGACAAAAATATCATTATGTTTTGCATAGAAATAAGAACAAGTGTGCGTTGCATCGTATGTGGTGCTTTGGCGCGCGTTTTATCGGCTTGGTTTGTTTAGGGTTGTCAAGACGTCTTTTGTGGAGCTGGTTTATGCCGTGATAAACTTAATTAATAACTTATACATGAATACGAAAATTAGAGCTGCCTTGAAGTAGAAATCGAAACGATTTTAACTGCTTTATTTGCATTGGAAAGTTATAGAGTAATCTGTTATTTTAATACAAACCACGAACCATTCTATAATCCTACGAAACCAGCAAATCTAGACAGACAATACCTGCTTACCAAACAACACAACATTAAATGCACTAGACGTCCAATATCAACCAAAACTCCAACATCTTCAATCCTTTGTCCTAACTTCGGTGATATGACAGGGAGACAGGCTAGGAACACGTAATAAGCTCAAATGCTATTGTTTAAATGGCTGTTATAATACAACGTTGTGGAGAAACGTCCCGATTACGTATCACAATGGAAATCATGTTGCCTTTGTCTAGTCTTGCTTGAGGTTTGTAGGGCGTGTCGCGGCGTGTTCTTTGCGAGAGGTATTGTAAATCTTGTTGATGTTGAAATTTTGAGTGACATATCAACATTGTTTTATTTTAATGAGTCTGACGATGGAAAGTATCACTCCTTTAACTAACTGCAGACCTCTCTTATAAGTCTTATTTAAAATCTGTGCTCTCATCTTCAACCTAACTGCAATTTCCTAACATCATGATACTTAATACAACCGCTAGATTTCCTACAATAACTGTGTGATATACAATTACACCAAAAATCATCATCATCATCCTCCAAGCCTTTTCCCAACTCTGTCGTTGGCTTCCGTTTTAACTATGCTACATTTATTATAAGCATTAGACAAGTAACGACAAAACAACGACAGTTATTTTGATATATCGTTGAAATTACCACATTTTAGAGTTCAAATTAATATGTAAATGGTAAATAGATTAGACGTCTTTGTATTTATCGTGAAATAACGGTGCTATTGAGACGGTGACATTGAAACAACGATTGCATTATAACGTTATTTGTTTATATCGCGAATATATGTAAATCGATAGGTAAGAATATCGCGATAGCCACGATTGATAGATGAAGCGCCACCGTCAGACCTCCGCAACCCAATTTCTGGGAAATAACTGTAGTCAGGCATTCCAAGGTTTTATTTAGGTACTATGATTAATGATTAATATAGGTGCTGGTATGACAATAAAATAAATAAATCATTTAATTGCTAGAAACATGGTAGACAATAATTGTCATAAGTACAACATGTTTCGCTACTCTGGCGGTATGCAAATATGGGGACAGTTTAAATTGAATTACATCGGTAATTATTATCACGCTGAGACTCAATCGAGACCGTCTGCTCAACGTACTCTCCAAAACAAGGAGAACACGTTAAGAACGATCCGATGAAATCCATATCACTATCTGGAAATGCTCGGAATGTCAAATCCATGAACTCATTCTCTGAAGGTTATCCACAAGTCTCATTCGGTCATTACCCGAAATACTTCTTAACGCCCACAAGCATGATTAATTCAATCACAAACAAATCTAAGACAAAAGACAATCACCAGAATCATTCGCAGATCTGCTCAACGTTTGTAACAAGCGACACGTAGTAACACAGTGCAGAGACGCGACCGCCACAGTTAATCCTGGCGGAGTCGACGCCACAATCTGACAGGCGGACATGCCGACACTGCTTAGGGTCTTGAGTTTAAACATATAGATATATGTAGCTGAAAGTTTCGTATTTAAAGACAAATGAAAGTATGATATAAATACAATGCAAAAAAACCCTGTCCAACCCATAAAGGCATTGCGAGGTATCAAGATTCGATTCTATTTAATAGAGTTTGGAGATAACCAATGGTTATCAAGCATCTATTAGCAGACATAACAGAAAAACAATTTGTTCGTCCGTAGACACCCTCTAAAGAATCAAGGAATTAGGTAATTAGGTATATAAAAAAGTATCCGTAGAATATACTCGTACATTACGATGGTTAAGATGACAAGATTCATATTTAGTATTCATTCCTATGAGAGTATTCAGATAAATCAGATCCCATCAGATTAGTTTTAGCACAAAGCGCAGATATCCAGCAAAATTTCTAAGGAAGTTCATTTCGATTATTACGATTGGACGAAAAAATATCACAAATGTTAAACAAAATATTGTCTATAGTAACTTTCATAATAGAACCATGCGATAATTTAGAAATATCGTCTCGTACCTATACTTAAAAGTCTTTCAAAAATGTAAGGCTTGCTACATGCTTGGCACCAGATGTATGCACGTTGAGCCGATAAATATTCACAAGCAACATACTCTATGAAGAATATTTTGTGACAGAACACAAAATATTCTTTGAACATGATCGCAATATATATATGACTAGCGGCCTGTCCCAACTTCGCACGGGTGGACATTATTGAAGTTTTAGTCGGGATCCCTAATTTTTTCTAGTCATAATTAAAGTCTATGTTACTCAGTGATAATGTAGCTTACTAACGGCAAAAGAACTTTTGTAATCGGTATAGTAGTTTTTAAGTTTATTCGTTACATACAAAAATACAAATCTTTTCTCTTTATAATATTAGTAGATGAGATTAGTTCGCGATTCGCTATTCAAGCAATGTGCAATTCAAGGAATCGCTGATTTGTTTAAATCACGTAAATATTTCCTAAATTGACATTAAATTTTGTCGTCTGTGCACTCACACCTGTCATTACATAATTTAATAGTCAATCTCCATTACATGTAACATTGCTTGCAACAACATACGCCAACCCTACCGCCGCGAATTGGGGTTGAACTAGAATATGGTATTTCTCATTTCCGCACACTCCCGGAATTCCTCCTGTACATTTATTTTTATTCGTATTTGTATTCGTTTCCTGTAACGCAGTATATTTTTCGCGACGTTTCTATTCGCTGTATCCGTCAGGGGTAAGCGGGTCGCTTTAATTTTTTATATGTTACGTAACGTCAAAAAGTTCTATATTTAAAAAATAATATTGTGTATGTACTTGTGTTTTGATAAAGGGCTGTTGAAATTGTTGTGTAGTTTTACGACTGCAAAATTAGATCAATGCAGCTACAAACGTTTTGTTTACTGACGGATTTGAGAGAAGCATTGCTCATAATAGATTTACACACAGGAATACGGCATTTTTGGCGTTTGATCCAGGGGCAACAAGTTGCAGTTTACCGTTTAAATTGATGAACAAAATCGAAATAAAATGTCATGCTATTGACAAATCGGGTTTTCATAAACGTAAACTTGTATCTAGTTAAAACGATTGAATCTACAAGACCTTACGTACTTACATATCTATATGCAATGCTTCTATCAAATGCAAAAGAAAACATAATTATCATTTATGTATTATACCTACTTATGGCCACAAGTATATTTTACAACTTTTGCAAATGCATGCACTTAAAATTCACATACGTTAACACTTCCGAAAATAGCTTCCTTATAAATCAAGTTTTATTTAATATAAAACACCAATATATTATCCTTATAAAAAGCACGTGTAAATCACACGCACGTGTCGACTACTAAATCTGTCGCGAATAAAAAAGGCGCGCGGGAGCAGTGACTTGTCGTAAACCATGAGAAAACTCCACTTTATGGTGGCATAAGGCTAGAGGGGGCAACGTTACTGTTTGCATTTTATAAACGTCAAAGGTAAGAAGAAAATGTTAAGGAAGGGTTATCGGATTAAATTTTCAAAGTACTTAGAAAGAAAGTTTTCAAAATGACTATCGTTAGCAGCTACTACAATAACAGTGGCAAAAAATAAGAAAATAAAATGTAATTATAGAGACCACTTAGGGAAAATTTATTTCTTTATTAGCCGCAAAAGAACAACAAAGCCACGGCTATTTACTCTATTAAAGAAAGAAGCACCGAAAAGATACCACGATATACTTATAATACAATTACTTCCCCTTTTAATAATAGAAAGGATAAGTTTCTCCGGCATGCAAGCCATTAAGCCTAAGCGAACAAATAACCAATGAATAACACTTTTGTCTTATACAGTATGTTATACAAAAATCGCGGAACCCTTGGCCAAACTTTTCCATCAGCCAGACAATACAAACATCATACGTAGACGTGTTTAGGGCGAGCCTCCTCAACCATAAATAGTGTATAAGTTATAAGCTTTCTACTAATTTTATATTTTTATGGAGTTGTATTGGGCCGAACGTATTACCTTGAGGGAACCCTGAAAGATAAATGTTCAAATACTCATTTCTAGCTTCTAATTTTCTTGCATTCATTTTAAAATATTTATTCATATCTTCCGAAAATTGAAATAGTACCTAAAAAAATGCCGGAAGTTTCACACACAAACTGTAACAAAAGCTTCCGAAAAACACATAATATGATAATTTTATTGCAAAAGTGTGTAAATCAAAATAAAACCGGAAGCGAGCAAAAAACCATTTTCCTATTAGCGTTTGAAAAAACCGGCAAAAAGCCCCAATATTTCCCTAAACTTTTTTTAAATATCAACAAAACCCTTCAACTTAAACCAAGCCCTTAAAGTCGGAAAAAAAGGTCCGATTCGTCGACAAAAGGAGCTTCTACCGCACGCAACAATGCTGTGATCTCTCTAATGAAGAGTTTTGTACACAAAGGGACGGCCCAACTCTTTTATTAATACCTCATGTTATGAGCCTCATGTCGGATGATCGTTACAGCTAGTGCATAAGGTTTATTATTATAAAGATTTTTCTCATTCACAATACCATTATAACGAAAATTTTCATTGAGCATGCTATTTTACCCTCATTTGCCAATTTGGTACCTTGTAGAAAATAGGTACCTAGTACCAACTCAGCATAAATCAAGAAGCCTAGTCTTAAAGATCTTGTTAAAAACATTCAGGGCAACCTAAGACATTCAGTATTTCTCGCTACTCATTTTATACTGTCTAATTCCATATCTATTTATTTACATGAATCAGCGTTAATTCCGTCAGTTTCAGTATTTTTACCAAAACCAGCGTAAAAAGTAATCAAAACAAGAGTAACAAACATTTGACGTACAGTACAATATGGTCATAGCGTTGTTTGCAATTTTTCACATAAAATATTCACGCAGCGGATGTTACGTGAGTGAATGCATCACTGTTTCACTGTGTAGGGTTGAGCTGTACAGTTCAGGTACCTTGTTTTATGAGGTAAATAGGACTTCAGCCTGAGTATACAAGGTGCTTGACACACATACTTAATGCAAAAACTAGTATGACGGTCACGCCTGTGAGCTTGAAGGTTAGATAGTGGTTATATCCTATAAAGACACTGGAGATGGCATAGTTCAGATAAATAATCTCTGAAAACTGCTCAAATATTAACTAAAAAAAAATTAATTATGATATTTAAAGAAACGGCAAAAAAGACTAAAGTGCAAAAAAGCGGTGACCGTGACGGTGCGGTTGACGGTTCACATGATGGTAAGCGATTACCGCCGCCCATGGACAGCCGCAACACCAGAGGAGTTACGAGTGCGTTGCCGGCCTTTTAAAAGGGGACTGAGCCTCCGGTATCCTCACTCACTCAACGAAACACAACGTTCTAAACTTATTAAATTTCGAAATGATTTCTGCTCAACTCATTCACAGTTACTACGCCAGGCAAATCAAATACCGTATCCCTTCCATCAAAGTCAGTTAAAAAGCCCGCTTGAACGCTATTTGATAGTTCTAAAGGCCTTCCTTTATATTTATTGCCATCATTTTACCAAACAATACTATCCTCACAAACTTAATTCAACTACCTATCAACTCAATTTTAACCTACACTTGACTGAATAGGAGTCATAATCGAATAAATTGTGTATGCAAAAACTTTTTTCATGTTTGGCCGGTTGCCACTGGTTGGCTAGCTAAAAAATCGCCAACAAATAAAAGGTGTAGAAGTTGAAATGATTTGAATTCGGTTTATTTTAGCGTAACGAACAATATTTCGATATTGACTACAAATGTTTTAACAATGCTGTATTTTGTTTAGTTTATTCAATACGAGAATCAATGTTTTACAGAGCGAACGTAACACAAAACGATTTTTTTTCAGTGCCACAAAATAATTAAATAACATTACAATAGGTATTTATAATTGTTTATGTTTACTTATAATTGTATACTTATTACCTACTCATGCTACTCACATCAGAAGTATTTGTAAATCTTGAAAATATCAACGCCATAAAAATATATTCTCTACTCTAGCCTGCAATGTATGAGCAGTCTAAGAAAGCCTTTATGACTATGAATCTACGATACGATGTCTCTTTATGAAGCACTTAGATACTAACGTCATATTTAAACGTCGTAGCCAGTGCAACTTATGATACTTTCCCACCTTAGCACTTAGAAATAAGAATAGGTGCCATAAGCTTGAACTTCTGGTGCAGTACATCAGTGTCATAGATAGAAAATGTTTTATACATTTCTCCTTTTAGTAACTCTTCGGCAAATACATTATCTCTGAATTTTATACAAGGACTAACGCAACCAACCCAATGTCTTTACCGAATCAACAAACATTACTCTAATTTTTTACATATCCAAAACATTATCTTATCGCTCCTAAAATATACTGTCCTTACACCAAATATATGACCCAGGGACGACACGGGGCAAACAACCCCATAAGAACAATTCAAATCACGAACGTAAACAAAACCGTTTTTGCCGCCATTCATGCCGCATATGACGTAAGAAATTAAAATGGTAACAATGCTGAATGTTTTACGAGTATTAATTGTGAGTGATTCTAAGTGACCGGATCACGCGATCCGTGTTCGCTTAACTGTTAACTTGTGGTGAAAAGTAGGTTTTTTATGCATGTATTTTACGCATGTATTCCAGTTTTGCCGTAACAAAGTAATTAAAAGTCGGTATAGAGGATTTTATTGCTGATTGCGATAGTAGGCTGCTGTATTAGCAATGAAAATGGCAATGTTAATCAAAATATTCCAAGCCCTCCAGCTACGTATTACGATAATGTGGATATATGGAACACAAATAGAGATAATAAGAAATGCAATATCATAACAGTTATAGAATAAACAAAATCTGTTCGACAATAAGTCAAATATACAGTACAATTTATGCAGTATGGCAAAATTTTCAACAAAAGGTACCATAAAAATACAAAATAAAATAACAATACAAGATTGAGAAGAATCAAGAAAATGCTTTTATAAAATTGAGTAGGAAAATAATAAAGCGACATGACAGGCTAAGTCTAAACCCATAGGCTTATTCATGCTTCGAAGGGCATTCTATCAAATGTCAAGCGGCGACCTTTTCAGAATTGTTTTCGCCGTGACCGTCGTCCCGTGAAATCAACGGTATCTTTACAATATAAACATCCTTAGCAGTAGTAGGATCTGTCTCGGGCGTATCGCATTTGTTATACTTTGTCTCGAAGTGAACAGCGAGCTTTATAAAATTGGAACGGACATTTGTAGATGTAGTGTATGAAATGGTATGACGTTTTGAAGGTCTTTAGTATTCTCAACTGAGCTTGGAGTAAAGTGTTGGGTATTGAAATATACCACGGTATGATACGTAGATGATATTTTGGTATCAGTTTATTTAATCTGAATGTTTAGCTACTGTAATTGTTCCGCTTAATATTTATAAGTACAACAATTTGTGGAACTAGGTACGGTCTACATAAAAATTCAGAAACCGCAGTCGCAGCAGTAATGTTGGAAATTGTTTCATAAAATTAAATTTTATTTGTTTTGTTAGGTTCATTCATTTATTATTATTAAGAGTCTAATTTTGTCGAGGATGGTCAATTAGCATTCAGCTGTAACGCTTAAGTATCAATTAGAATAAGTTTAGTATCTGTATTTGAAGAATTTTCTTTGGGAACGGAAATCGTTTGTGAAACTTGGCGGGTTTGATGATCGTTTTGAGAAAATGAAATTAATGTAGACAAGCATATTTAAACGTTTCCAAGAAAGTGTTCAATACATTGAAACTACTGATTTCCTATTAGACAAGAATTAATAATTTTAGTGTAAATTTTATTGTTAGTATCCACATTTTGCGTTCAGAGAAACCATTAAAGACTATTCTGATAAATAAATGTATGAATTGTCATTACTAGAATTTGAAGCACCAATTTTACAAAATGCATACATAATCAACCCATTACATTTTCCCATTGCTGGGAACAGTTTTGCTCTCAGAATGAGAGGGATCAAGCTATATATAGTCCACCACGCTAGCATAATGCGGGTTGGCAGACTTCACACGCCATCAAGAAAATCTCTCAGGCATGCAGGTTTCCTCACGATGTTTTCCTTCACCGTTTAAGTGCGTGATAATTAACTATTAATACGCACATGACTACGAAAAGTCAGAAGTGCGTGCCTTGGATTCGAACTAGAGAGTTTCGACTTGGCAGTCTCGTATGGTCATATCACTAAGCTATCACTGCATGCTCCTACTTTATTGGGAATATTATTTTGTAATATTCCCAAAACAGTGGGACCATGCATGAATTTTACGCATGTTCCCAAAACAGTGTATTTCAACCTCGCGACTATGTATGGTAGGTAACAAACAATCATCAATCACCCAATTTACTTGACGCGTACTCTATCAAGCGGAGTACTAGGAACCCATAAGTTACCAGTATGCAGACAAGAACTATTGAGACAATTTTAATAATACTCAGGAACAAAAAACTTGAAAAACAAACGACTATCACATACCATCATACCGTCAAGTCTGTATTCCCCGAAGGGATAGACATAACTGTACGATGTATACTCTCAGTTTGCCGGTATGTTTAGGTCCCATGTAATAGAGGCGAGCCGAGCCTACCAAACTCCGAGCTGCTACTGAAAATTTCATATAACAATTTGCCCGACCTAAGAATCGACCTCTAGCGAAGCAGTCGCACTAATGACTAATGAGGAGATAACTAAATAATCACATAATTAGGCTGTAATTACAAATCTACTAAAAGTAAACAACAAACCATTGAATTCTCCACCTCATCTATACAAACAAACATCAATCAGCCAATTTACCTGACGTGCACTCTATCAAGCGGAGTACTAGGTGCCCATAAGACGGCAGGAGGCAAACGCAAGAGTTATCTAAACAATCCGGCAGAAGAATGTTAATAGTTGGGAACAATAAAGTATTGGCCGTCACGCGACCGCATCACGCTAGGGAGAAGTATACGGGGTGTTTGTACAATACTATTGTTTTTATGGAAGCCTGGTATTAACATGATTGGACTGAATACATTGGTTTAACGATTTTCTAATTCCAAGAAAATTGTGAACAAGTCCCGGTACACATTTTGTAGCTAATTACGTAGTCGCGCCATAGGTTGACTACCCTTTTGGTATCTTTTGGGTACTCAAATAATGACCGAGGTATAGGATAGAGATTTATTTTGGTTTACAAGACCAATGTAACCGAGTAAGCAAATTACTGTGAACTGCAAATTAATGCAAGTGTCTCATCGCATAATTCTAAAACATTATTCTCCTCGAAAATATCTCGTTCTACTCAAAAATAACAAAGTCATTTTGTGGCTGATAATAGTTCTAGTATTACCAACAATAAAATTTAATTTAGTACCTATAGTGTTTTTTTATAAATAAATGTTCATTCTGATTTCTGATACTTATGCGAATATTATACTTAGAAATATGGATTTAATTGCATTATATTGATATCATTTAATTCCCAACGTTTCGGATCCTTTCAGCATCTGGTCAAATTCAATCGCGGGCAGGATTCGAACCTGCGTCTTCTGGTTTGATACACCAGACGCTCTGACCGCTAAGCCACCGCGAACCCCACCCGCCTGATTGAAATTTGCCTTCACATTCTGAGTTTACGTCATAAGGTGACGTTGGCGACATCTATTGAGAAGCAAGTTACCTTGTTTCTCAACCGACATGACTTACTTTACAGTTAGTTCGATATCGTACGATGCCACCTTACCTTTTAACTATCTTTTTGTGATTTTTTTGCATTTTCCATGCTAAGATTATAAAGTTATTATTATATCTATATTTATGACGTAAACTCAGAATGTGAAGGCAAATTTCAATCAGGCGGTTGGGGTTCGCGGTGGCTTAACGGTCAGAGCGTCTGGTGTATCAAACCAGAAGACGCAGGTTCGAATCCTGCCCGCGATTGAGTTTTTCCTTTACTAAAATAACTTTATAATCTTAGCATGGAAAAAGCAAAAAAATCACAAAAAGACAAAATTTTCATTTTACAAAACATTCAGTTCGTACTTTCTCGAAAAATTCATAATAAATTTATGTTCCCTCAATACCTTTACATCGTATGCTTCTAGTATAACTATAGTTCTTAGTACATTGCTTCACGCAGGCGACAACGCAACTTACATATTTTATCATCCATGTTGATGGAGATATTTTACATTCATTTTTCCAATACCTAAACATGGAGAATTTTCAATTTTAAGCCTCTGTGAGACGGGTGTTACGCCGATGGCATTAAAATAAAATACGGGCGTTGTCGTCCGTCGACACGTAAGCGCCATCCATCACCGTTCCGTGTGCAACCCCCTTTACAGGCCCGTGTAGACGAGCGATGAAAAGTCAAGGAATTTGAGATGCATTTTTATTTTAAAGTTAGGGTGACATCGATCATAACAACAGAGATTTTAAAAGTTAGGTATCAAATTTCTCAAAACAAGAAAATATTTTTACTCTGTTTGCGTTGGTTACGTTTTCACGCCTAAAACGCAGGACCAATAATGATGAATTTTGGTCTAAAGATAGATTGAGTCTTGGAAAAGGATATCTGCTTTCCTTTGTCCCCAAAAGTCTTTTAGGATACGAGTGAAACCTCGGGAAACAGATTTTGATAGTATAAGAAAAAAAACCTTATTCCATGATTAAATTTAGCCACTCCTCTCTATCAGCAACACTCTTCCTTAACAACTCCTCACGCTTCTTCAAAGAACAGAAAAAAACTAAAAGATATATTTTATTCCCATAGTAGTTTAAAAAGTACTTACTACCTTTTAAAGATAGTAAGTTAATTATGTCATTCTGTCATTAATGGTTTTAAAAACTCAAATAGTATAATTTCCGCCGAAATAAAATTACATACTTCGCAACGCACAGCGCGAGGAATTTTTGTATTTATTTCACTCTACATTCCCAGAAAAGGTACCCGACTCTTCTAACAGCTGCCCAAATCTATTCCAAATTCAAAAAGTCGTCTGTCTGCCACAGAGCTATGTATCGCCATCGCTCCGCATCGCACCATTGACGGCGAAGCGAATTTTTGAAAAATGTAAAAAGGTCACTCCGGTCCTCACGTACAACGCATTCATTCCCACTTCGACTTCTTCAGAACAGTACACGACGTTATAAATGGTCTTTGGTTATTTTTCAATTATTCGATCGGAATTTATGAAATATGAGCATATGTATTTGCGGACTCCGGAAGGTAGGTCCTCCAACATAAATTTTTCTGTCGGATGTAGAGGGGAAGTGAATGTGATTGAATAATGTATTGCAAGGTTGGCGTGTTTGTTTTGTAGTTATTGAGCTACATTGTCAGTTTTATTTGTTTTTAATCTTATGTAGATATTGTAAAATCACGTGCCACGACACACGACGAAACATCAAGTTTGTCCTTTGGACCGTAACAATAACAAAATAAGGTTATTCTAGTGTAAATTCTTTGTTTCCTATCAATACTACATTGTGCACACTACTTAGCATTGTATTTGGTGACATTGTCAAAATACTGAAAAATTATAAAATTTCTTATCGATTTATAAACCGAGAATTTATCTCTACTGCATATGTAGATCCCACTGTTCATGAGGGCTAAAGTTGTATCTACTAAACTTTTCTTTTTTTTATGGGATACGAGGGCAAACGAGCAGACAGATCACCTGATGGTAAGCGATTACCGCCGCCCATGGACACCCGCAACACCATAGTAGTCACAAGTGCGTTGCCGACCTTTTAAAAGAGGATTGGGCCTCCGGTAACCTCACTCACTCGGCGAAATACAACGCAACACTGTTGTTTAACGCCGGTTTTCAGTGAGGCCGTGGTATCACTCCGGTCGAGCCGGCCCATTCGTGCCGAAGCATGGCTCCACGTAAAGCATTTTCTATGTAAAATCGCCTAATTTTGAATAATAATTAATTTTTAATAATAATTGTTATCATTAAGTAATTATATAAGTATTGCTATTATTAAGTATTAATAATTGCTATTATTAAGTATTAATAATTGCTATTATTAAGTATTAATCATTGGTATTATTAAGTGTGGTGGCAGATAGGATAAGCATCATGCTATTGTCTCCTATGCTGCCAGCCCTAAGTGACAGGGTATTACAACTATTCCTCCGTAACTTACAAGGTCGGCAATGCGCGAGTGATACCCCTGGTGTTGCAAGCGTCCATAGGCTACGGTAATCGCTTACCATCAGGCGGGCCGTAAGCATGTTTGCCAACTTAGTGGTATAAAAAAAAATTGATACTCGAAAGTTTGCACGGAGGTCGGACAACTTCAGTTCGCCGGTATTTTTGCGGTCCCATGTAAAAGAGATCAAACCTCTGGCCATTAACCGGGCTGCCACTGAGAATTTCATATAAAAACCCATTAAGACTTTCCTCAACCCGGGAGTTAAACTCAGAACCTCAAATTCGTCACCCGTGCTCGGGGCCACTAAATCAATCAGGGAATTTGTATTCATTAATAATTATTTTTAATTTTTTTGTCACCCAGAACATCAACCACAAAATGCAGTGGAGGCTCACCACATCGCGAGAGGCGACGACGGGACGACGACGCCACGACTATGGCCGGCTTTAGCGCGGCCCTGCACCGAACACCGCCGCCACCACCGCCTGCACTGCTGCGAAGACTCGGCGTGAAAGAGCCTACCGGAGTTGGGAAGGTTAGTTAATTATGATGAAAAATGAGGATGGAAAATACAGTAAATAATTCATAGACAGGGCAATTTTCTTACTTATAGTAGTAAGAAATACTTACCTATAGAGATCGTTATCTGTTTGTGGAGGGAAATAAAATATGTAGTAATCTTTAATGAGAATTAGTCACAATATTTTTATATAATAGTAATATTCAAAATTGCGCAAACAATTATTTTTTAGAATAGGTATCGAATCATAATTATATTGTTTATTGTTTAGAAAAAGGTACAGCAAACGCTCAAAAGTCCATAAACACGCTAAGGATTACATTGCTATGAACAGTACCTATGTACGAGTGAGCTTGATACAGCCAGTGCGTGGCGATTCACTTCTTAACGACAATGAATAGAAGATCATAAGTCAAACTAAATGTCAAGCTATTGCGTTGTGAGATTGCCTATGGACTTTTAGTCGCCACTGTACCTACATTTAGTACTACCTATGCCAAAGTTATATTCATTAATAGTTTTATTTGTGTTTGAGCAATGCAGTGATAATTATAATTTCATGAAACCAATTAAAAGACACGGCCATTAATTACAGAAAATACTTAAACATTTAAAAATTAATCAATTAACTGCAAAACTGAAAAGCAACTCATCAAACAGTCACTTAAAACAAATTCGCGATAACGAAACGCAGCCGTACTCTTAGTCACGGCGCAATAATTTAAGAGGGGTTTAAGAAACACTTTAATTGGTTGTACCTAATGAGACAGCTGATGATCTCGCTAATGAGACGCTTAACGATGCCGCGGCCAAAGAAATCGCTTTGTTCGCATCGGAGAATATAGTACAGTTGTGTGCAAAAGATTTATGTCTTACAAGTGTAAGAAGAAACGGAATATACAGAAAACACTTTTGTACTTTTGATACATGATAAAATAAGATTGGGCATTGATGTCTCATCATCATAACCAGTACCTCGTGTGAGGACGGGTTAGAATACTCTTCCTCACTGTCTTTCAGATAGGCATCTCATAGGAGGCGTCAAAATATCTGACTTGCTAGGTAGTAGGACTTGTGGGCCGTTGGGGTCTGACTGGCTGGCGACCACTCTTACATCGGAGTTTGTCGTAAAGCACCTTGATGTGTATTTCGACTTTTGCACGTAAGTGCCAGTTCCCCTCGGTTGCTGCGGCTCTGTCAGTCTGTAGTCCGTAGAGGCTATTAAGGGTCGGCAACCCATCAGCAACCCCTCTGGTGTTCTAGGTGTCCATGGGCAACGATAATTACTTACCTGACCTGCTCATCAGCTCGTTTGCCGACTTAAGCCATAAAAAAACCATCAACATATTATATGTTGTCCCACTGCTGAACATGGACCTCCTCTCAGAATGAGTGGGGTTAGGCTTTAGAATAGAATAGAATACTCTTTATTGCACACCAAAAACTAATATAAAGTACAATTTTAGAAATCATAGAATGGTACAATGTGTAATCTTATCGCTAACAGCAATCTCTTACAGTCAGCCTTTGGATGAACTCATGAGGAGAAGGAAAAGTGATACTTAGGTAGTCTGGCGTACTTAAAAAGAAATTCAATTCTTATCAGGAGTCTTAAAAACAAATATTCTATATGTATGCTTTGTTGTATTGATGTCTACAATATAAAAGTTTGTACCTTTGCGTTTCTATGCTGATTATATGATTACGATAAAACTTTGATGTTTCGCAGCGTGTGCGCCAAGTTTTTGAAAAAATAAAATACACAGATAAAATAATACAATATTGGTTAAATCGAACAAAACTTGTATTAGATAACTAATTTACGAAAAGTGTTTTTGGTTCTTTTAAAGTTCTTTATTATATTTAAATTTTGATTATATTTTAAAAGGTAGACATTAAAAACTCCTTTTACGTATATATAGGCTCTGCAAGACTAGTCATATCTTCAAGTCTCTGATAAAAGAGGTCGTTAACCAAGCCCTCAGGAGATAACGCGCAACTCGATTTATGTCGCATTAATGCATGTCTTAAATAACCTATACAGCTATCGCATCAGAACCGGGAATTAACCTTTACAAACCTGGTAATGGTCTTTACGACCGGAGGGCAAAACGTACATAAAGTGCACAGTACAATACCTATGCTTGAGGGGTTAATTAGGTTGGATTATGATTATACATATATTAACAATATTCCTCTGACTGTATTTTATCCCGTTATGAAGGTACTTATTTATATAAGATAATAATTATATAAGGTTAATAAAAAATTACTCCATATTTTTTAAACTTTGATTAGCAAGTAATTTATGATTTAAATGGGTAGGGTATTATATAAGAATAGAGATAATACCTACCACTTTATTTTGCTATTAGTTTATTCGGTTCGCTATTCGTTTTCAAATTCTTTAATGAATAGATAATAGCAATCGTCTCATGGTATTCTTTCGACTTTGTAAATAGACTTACGGTCAGTAGACGAATAAAGAAATAGAAAGAAAGAACGAAAATAAATTTATTTACATAGACAAACATTTATGTTCTAATTAATTAATGCAATCTGTTAAAAATAAAAAGAAATTGTAGTAGAAGAAAATTAAACATAAAATACTTTATACTTTATAAAATAAATTACTCAAACACGCTCAAAGACCATAAAGAACGAAATTCCCAATCACTTCAACTAAACATCGATTTCCCCACCATTAGTACAAAATACTAGACAAACAACCGCTCGTACGTCTCTTATTCAGTTAACCGTTCAATGCGCTGGCTCGGTTTAAAAGACCAATGGTCGATTGGAACGCGAAACGTGCTCGACGGACAGACCGCTAATGTCATAAGACAGCCGGCTAACGAGGCGCACTGCGGGAATCGCAACTGGAATCCCAGGCGTATTCCACACTCAGTACATGGGAACGTAGGTATTGCCGACGAATATACGACGACTGATCTGTCTGAGGAACTTTGAATGTTTCATTCGATTTGGAATCTAGAGTACCTATTTGAATTTAAACTAATTTCTTATTTATACTTAAGTACCTACTTTTTCATTTTACAAATAATACTTTTTCTGTTTGTCCGTACTAATTATTTAATTTCGTCTAAATAGCCTTAGTTACTAATTCTGTAGTTAAGTTTCCAATTTAATTTGCGTCTAAGAATAAAAATCAATATCTAGAATTCATTTTTTGTGTGCCTCTTGTCGTAAGCAACTCAATTCAACATTAAGTATATCACAACCCTATCTTGTTGGCAACTAGCTACTAATCTAGTACATTCACGTCCACGGCGGCGCTAATATTGCAAACTACTAGCAATACTTTCACGGCAGCAGGCACGCGGGCGTGCAGCGTCGCGCCTGTTTATTTAGTTATTTACGCGCGTCGCCAATTACCGCAGCGGCGGCAGGGTTAATGTGATAAGTGACGCGCTAACAAGATACAGGTGCAAGGATATCGCGTCAAAAGATTTTATGGCGAAGAAAGAAAAATGTTAAAATAATGCGGCCGCGTAAAAATTTAAATTAAAGGATTCCTTTTACAGGTTAAACTGTTATATTATTTAAAAGCTCAATTTTCGTATATGTGTAGTGCTGTTATACGCAACTCCACGACATAACGCATTTTTAATTATGAACTATTAAGAAATCTATATCTACAAAAATATTACTATACAATTTATCTATACTTATAATAAATCTGTAGAGAGGTCAATTCTGTACATGAAATATATTTCCAAAATAACTATCAGCGGGTGATTAGTGATCGATACTGACGCCAAAAATGCAATCAGTAAAATTTTTGTCTGTCTGTCTGTCTGTCTGTCTGTATGTTCGTTATAGAAACAAAAACCACTCGACGGATTTCAACGAAACTTGGTACAATTGTTCTTCATACTCCTGGGCAGGTTATAGTATACTTTTCATCACGCTACGATCAATAGGAGCAGAGCAGTGAAGGGAAATATTGGGAAAACCATTTTTTAAGCTTCCGTCGCGTGTGCAGCCTTAATGGTTAAAGCTACACAGAAATCATGTATGACAGAAATGTTCTACTTAAAATTATATAAAAAATATTCCACGACAGCAAATGTCTATCTTTTATGGTTGACTCACAATAACACGTGTAACTCCCGATAGCTTAGCAGTTCGGAGCTTTCTGATTATATTTGTCTACTCTTACGTTAGGTGACTGACTGACTGACATAGTGATCTATCAACGCACAGCCCAAACCACAGGTTATACTTTTCATCACGCTACGATCAATAGGAGCAGAGCAGTGAATTGTGGTGGAATAGTGGTTTCAAGCTATAAAACATCACGCTACAACCCTTAGGAACGGGGCAACGCAGGTGAAACCGCGGGCAAGGAACTAGGGAACAAAGTAACTATTCCACGCGGATGAAGTCGCTGGCAAAAGCTAGTTAATAATATAGGTAATAAAGTCTTATCTGACAGAAACTATAACTGACAGAATTGCTAATTCTTCTGAAATCTATTCATAGGAATATGTGCAAATCTTTTTGATTAGTTATGCCTTATGATTCCTCATAAGAAGCCATTACAGACATGCAAGGATTCTCATTGAGGGAAGGATCTCAGTATGTACATTGTAACTATTCGTCATTACTATCCAAGTAATATTCTGTGGCTATTATTCTGATACCGTACTTGGAAGAAAGAAAAAACGTTTATTTGGTAAACCACATCATGAGACCCATGCCTAGTTACAAAAATTTTAAAATGAAGAAAATATACAGAAACAAGAAGTGGCTTAAATAAATAAATAGCAATCCGAATGAAATGTATGTGTCTCATGATGGGATCAAATGGGTCTCCAAATCAAGCACAGTTAGTGCTTGACGCTGATTTTCATTTGGAGCCCTTATTTAATGTATCATTAACATCTCATAACTATAACTCATCGATGAAACAATAGCGTTCTATTTACAGATACATTATCTATAACTAAATTCCGAAGCTCTGATGAAGTAAAATCAGTCTATAAATCAGTAACTAACTAACACTGGCGTTAACGATAATTACGGTTAACTATTCTAAATTAATGCAAACTATGTTGTACTGAACATAAACACTGAAATGCCGGTTGTAATAACCATTTCATATAATGTGCACGCGCCACAAATACACTGATCTTTTTATAGATAACGATACTAAACTTGTACGTTTTCGTAACTCGGAAAACACGGAAGAACGAGATATACCGTTTATGAGTTGTATATTATAAGCTGATCCGTGTGGAAACATGCTACTTTGCCTCCGACTGTTTTAGTTAAAGTAAAAAACAAACAAAAATCAATGCTTAGACAAACTTAAATTATTTATATTGTATACGTGGCGATTATTGATGAAGTACCTAATAATCTAAATATATTAATAATATACGTACCTATCTAACTTTCTTTTGTATTGTATCTCTTAAGAGTCGAAGGACCGAATTTTCCACACAAACGTAATACCAATATTAATCGTAATTCAAAAACAATTTAATCAAATTGTGTTATTATTAGAATTCGATACCGTTAGTCTAGATTCCTACTCTACCATTTCGTCCAAAATAATTCACTGGAAATAAATGTAAGCGAATTTAATTATTGATAACTTTACCAAGTTTCGAACGAATTTCCGGCCGTTTATTTCCAGTGAAGTAGCAGTAGACGAATTGGTACGGTACGAACTTATATTAACAGTATCCAAATTCGAGTAATGATACAATTTGATAAAAATAATAGTGTTTGGATTACGATTTATTTTGGTACTACGTTTTTGTGGGCAGTTTAACCTCCCCGGACTCTTAAGTATCCCTCACTCTTCTCTGAGTTTTTTATTTTGCCCAAATATTAAACATTTTTTATTACTAGCACATTTTAGCCATAGCCCAAATGTAAAGATCTAGAAAATGGAAATTTTGCATTTAGATTCTCTATATAAAAGGTCAAGCAATTTAAAAGAGAAAATCTGCTGACAATAATAATATAATTTTTAGAAATCGAGACTTTTGCGTTGGTTCCGTAGTAGTACTAATATTCCGCGGTATCATAACATTCTATTCAAAACCCACTTTTAGTATACATACATACACTCACGCCTTTCTCCCACAGGGGTAGGCAGAAATTATAGACTGCCACTTGCTACGATCCACTTTTCCATCTACTTTTAGTATTTTTTCTAGAAATCCGTGGATCAAATTTTTGCGCATATATCTTTAGCAACAATTCAGTTTTTTTTTTAATTTTAGGTTACAATACAAGTACTATGTTAGATATAGAAAAAGAAAGAAATAACTGGGCCTATAGTTTTATATTTTATTGTGTCACAATCGTTATATTTTATAATTATTGACTGAATTATTTCTGAATTGTTGATAGTTTTGTCCAGCAAATCTATCAGTGTTATTGGACGCCCATTCTAATACAATTTAAATAGCAGTCTGATGTGTAGATAGACAAACTGACAGACGTACAGAAGGCTGGTGTCCGTTATTCAGCTACGGAACCCTAAAAATATATAAAAGTACATAGGTAGTTTTCCCGAAATCGTATATACGATATAAAAACAGTTCGTGTTGGTGGAAGTCGAGTGAAATTTGCAATTCAAGGAGCTACGTAAGCTGGATGGAGTGGAATGCGGGGGTTGGCACAAAAAGTGTCCGCGTCGCATCGGCATCGCAGGGTTACGTACCAACGATAAGACGCGCCACTTTTGATATTTAGTGAAGCGGGTTACGCCATTGTTTTTGTTAGGGAGAGGCCGTTTTAGTTTTGTGTGTTTTTAGATGGCATAAGACTGAATGGACAATATTTGCTATTATTCAAACAAGAAAGCCTATTGCTTATCGGTGGAGTTAACATACATCTCGCGATATATCGTCTTTAGCAATTTTCTGGGTACGAGATAAATAACGACAAACTTATTTCGTGCGCGCATATCATCCGGAAAAATAAAAATAATAAATACTTTTTTATTTTAGCAATTAATTTATAACGTATAAGGTTAAAATTTACCTGACCGTATAAAAAATGCTACGACATTTTTTATACGGTCAGGTCGGTAAGTGTTTATATTTCACCTGGCAATCAAACCACCATTTTATTACGATCAAAAATTGCATTACTGTTCAAAACTAGCAATAAACAAGGGAAACAAACGTGTCTGTATATCCGGCATCATGTGTCAAAACAATCTCCCACATTACTGGCCCGTAATAATATTGCTGGGCCCCAGTGGACCTAGTGCGGTAAGACAGTAGTGGAATACAGATACTACATAAATACTAGAAGCGATATTGTTATGGTAATAATACATTGATTTTATTTAATGAAATTATATTTACTTTGATTTTTCTTTAGAGATACTTTTACATGTCAATGGTTTGTTTTTTTTATAGCTTCTTCTTCTTATAATGGCTTCGGCATTTTCACGAACTCTGAGAAGAAACACCGAAACAAACTCAGAGAGTCATGGTCTCTTTTTAAGTCCAAGTTCAGACATGGAAGAACACTTATATGTGAGTGGCACGATGTAGGGTATTTTTTTTATGGAATAGGAGGGCAAACGAGCATACAGACGGCCTGATGGTAAGCGATTACCGCCGACCATGGATACCCGCATCACCATAGGAGTCACGTGCGTTGCCGACCTTTTAAAAGGGGATTGGGCCTCCGGTAACCTCACTCACTCGGCGAAACACAACGTAAGCGTTGTTTAACGCCGGTTTTCTGTGAGGCCGTGGTATCATCCGGTCGAGCCAGCCCTTTCGTGCCGAAGCATGGCTCTCCCACATATGCAATAATTTAATGTCTGAAATGGCCTTTTGAGGATAGAATCATAGTAATAAACCATAAAATAAAAAACATAACATACTATCAGGGTTACGCAGAGGTTTACTAATGTATACCTACAGTTTGCTGGTATGTTAAAGTCCCATGTAATAGAGTGAGAGTAAGCCTATTAACTGGTCACAAATCCAAACTCCGAGTTGGTACTCATAATTTCATAGAAAAACTCAATAACACTTAACCTGGGAATCGAACCCAGGAGCAGTCACGCTTAGGACTATTAGAGTAATGAGGCAGTTCATCTTATATGTTTAAAAATAGCATATTATGACAAAAAGGCAAGGACACCAAGTACCAAATTATTTTGTACTTTGTGTATTAAGATCTTCAAAGCGGGAAATTCTCAGTATAATCATTTTTAAACATTAATTTTTTGACCAAAGGGTTCCTTAGGTTTATTGATAGATAGATAGATAGATTTCCGATTCCGATATCGTTAGATTTAATATTTCCAAAATCATCAATGTTTTGTCTACAAATTGTAACGGATATAACATCTCGCTAAGATTTATTCTTGTATTGTTAAGATTGCATTTTAGACAGACGTCTTGGATCTGCCTGAAGCTAATTTAACGATGCATTATACTATTTAAATGTGCAAGTTCATAGTTAATTTAACATAATTCATATTCATATTTATAAATATTTCCACAAAATTTAATGCCGTATCTAGTTTAAAAATGAATCGTTGTATAGTATACCTTTCCCCCACTACTTGTCCGTCTGTCAATTTGCTCGGCCAATGAGATCGGCGGCCGCTGCCCGCGGGATTAAACTCCTTATTGATTATTGGACCCTTTTTTATACGTACGGAATCGATTCAAGTTATAAAAGTTTAGCATATTTGATAAAGTATTCAAGTATTTCAAAGTTACTATGAAAAAAATAATACGTCGAAAATTGGTGACGTATTTTTTGTATGATGATTTTAGTCACTTAGGTTACAACTAGGCGGTTTTCTGAACTTTGGAAACTAGGACTTACAGTCATCCAATAATAGTCAACTATTTCAGTAGTATCTTTAAATACACGATAGTCGATATAATATACATATATACTTTACGTTATATTGATATTGTAAGGACCTCCATGATCACAATGAAAAAGTAGTTTAATTTAAATGACTAATTCTGGCGTAAATCTCACAAATAAATACATACATTGCGGTCAATTTAAGAAGACTGTTTGTAGAATAATTATGAATTTGTGCCATTTATCATCCAAGTTCATTTCAAATAAAAAACGCTTTCTTTACGTGCCCCGCTTATAACTTGCACCACTTCTCAAATTGTCCCTCAAACCATAGATGATTTATACAATGGAGGGTCCACGTTATACGTACGCACTATAAACCTAGTTCCACTCCTTTGATGTGCCCGTGATGAGCCCCAAACATATCAATTTGGGATTTGTTGCTACAAAACCGGGTTTCATTTGGAATGAAAATGTAGGACAAATAGTTTTGAGGGTTCAAACATGATCACCTGAAGGGATTGCATTGTATTTACGATGTATAAAAGTTTGTTGTAGTTCTCATCGGGTTTTGAACTTTACAGTTTTGGAATTGGATTTGTTATGGAAAGTATTTTAGTATGATGAGGTTGGACTGTAAAAGTCTGTATTTGCCAACGGGGTAAGCAAAGATATTTTATGTATGTACTGTGTTTTTTACGTGGGAGAGCCATGCTTCGGCACGCATGGTCCGGCTCGACCGGAGTGATGCCACAGCCTCACAGAAAACCGGCGTTAAACAACAAAATAATTACGTTGTGTTTCGCATAGTGAGTGAGGTTACCGGAGGCCCAATCCGCTTTTAAAAGGTCGGCAACGCACTCGTGACTCCTCTGGTGTTGCGGGTGTCTATAGGCGGCGGTAATCGCTTACCATCAGGCGATCCATCTGCTCGTTTGCCTCCTATCCCATAAAAAAGTAGGTATAGAGACCCACAGATGGCCGGTATTTTTAGATTTTAAATTCCAATTACACCCGTCTCAATCTAGAAATCGAACTCAAGACTCCAACTTCACCAGCTGCTGTAGGTACTATTTAACAATGTAAATGCAGAAATTCACGAAACAATGCCAAAAAAATATTTTACTTTTTAAAAATAACTTTTTCTAAGTAAAAAAAGTCGTTATTAGCAATAAAAATACAGTGTGATACAGTTAATAAAAATACGGATAAGTCCGAAATAAAATTGAACCCTAGAAATAACTACTCAACGTAACCATCACCTTAAATTGAAGTTTTATTCGATTGTTCAATTAACGCACTACATACATATATAATTGACAGGAGCTTTGCATCTTTCGCAAGTACAAAGCATTCGTAATGTGGTTAAATTTAGACACGCCATTGTTTAGGTAAGCCACGTATTTATCGAATTAATGGAAATACACGTGCCAAATTTTCATACGTGAACGCATCAATCACGACCACGTAGATTTAACGCGAGCCGTCAAATGATTCGAACAGGGTTTTTATGATCGACGTGCGTCTAAAATGAATTATAAACTTGCTTATATTTCTTCAAGTTAGTTTAATTATCACTTAAAAACCGTATTAATAATCTATTAAAATTGAAAAAAAAATCACACCATGGTCTTGTATACTAACTAGGTTTGTACAGTAAATGCCAATCTGGTAAATAATAAATCCAAACTAATAATTTAAAACGGAATTAACTCTGTTTGTGACATTTTCAACCATTTCCAAAACCGCTTATCCAATTTTGATGATAATTGTAGAGAGATAGATTGGACCTTGGAGATGGACATACACTACTTCTAGTCTCAAAATTTCCTTCAGGACGCGAGTGAAATCACCGGCTAACACTTAGCTGTGTATATAACGAACATGACACAGCAGTAAACAAAACTAATTAACGACCAATTTAAAACCGCAGCGTGCGCGGTGAGAAAACTACGCTATATGTTTTCACCATACACGAGCCGAGTTAACTAACTTGCATTTTTATCCAATTATCTACCCCTTTGTGAGGCTGTGTTCTGGCACAATAAACCGTTTTATAATTAGAGAAACGAGAATAATTTCATAAACATACCGTTTGCAGTTGCTGATAGTAAAAACAAAGTACACACTCACTTTAATCAGCGTACTTTGCGCGTAGTTTGAAGTACATAATGGACTTCTAAAGTTTGCGAAAAGTATATAAGCTGTGTCAGTGCAAATTAGCCCGATGGCTGTGTAGTGTTTTTACTTTTATAATACTCCTAGTTTTATTTATTTAAGACTTTAAATACAGAGGCAAGAAGAAGTGCGCTCTTCCAATTACAATTTCTCCCATTTTAACGTGGGAGAGCCGGAGTGATACCGCTGCCTCACAGAAAACCGGCGTCAAACAACTACGTTGTGTTTCGTTGAGTGAGTGAGGTTACCGGAGGCCCAATCCCCTTTTAGAAGGCGGGCAACGCACTTGTGACTGTCCTCTGGTGTTGCGGGTGTCCATGGGCGCTTACCATCTGCGCGTTTGTCCCCCAGGAGACCACATCGTTCACTAATTTGTTTACATAAGGCACATCAATAATATAAACACAAACATTGGTTAATAACAAAAAAAAGAGGCAAAGACTAGTGTTTATATTAATTATAGATATGCACAACATTTAGGATAAAATTTGTATAAAAGCACAGTAGGTATTATAATATTAAATAAACTGTTGCCAATGTCAAATAATAACAACGTTAAAAATGAACTAAATTGTATTATAATTTGTAAAAATAAGTAAGAATTAATTAATATTAGTTTTAAACTTATCACGCTTCTTCTTTATTATCTTTAACCTAAATTTAACTAATAATCTAGGTAACAATTTTCATAAAGACAAAGGAATAAAAACCTGTATTTAGGTGCATATTACTTGAGAGATAAATGGACTGCCCATTAGCCTAGTGGTCCTAAACGCGACTGCCACGCTAAAGGCCCTGGGTTCAATGAGCAAAGTGTTAATGGGATTATCTATGAAATTCTCAGTAGCAGCTCGGAGTTTCGATTTGTGCTCGGTTGTACGATAAATTTTTTTTAAAAAAAAAGCTTACTAGCAATGTAGGTTGCACAAGCACATTACTAGTATTCTTGTTAACCCATCATGCTTACATCTTGCATCATGGGTACACGTCGGTAGTGCAATGGGTGGGTTTCAAACCGGCAACCACATGATCACATGTCCGGCGACCAAGCCATTAGGTTACCAGCGCTTTTTAAATGAACTATTACATGAACTGTGGGTGTGTATAGGTACGTCAGTACACCTCTGCCCTACCCTTCGGGGAATACGAACGTGATGGTTTATTATTAGTCAAGGACCACACACCAAACTATACCTCAATTATTTACACTCTAAATTTATAACACCCACATAACTCATCATCGCACTAAAGTATAAAACGCAGCTAATAGAGTTCGCTAGTTCATCCAGAGAGCGTTTTTATCAAATTATTCGAAGCTTGGCGGCTCGCCAAGTGTGTGCATGTGTGCTCTATCGCCACTGGTAGATACGTGGCGTTTTATGTGAATATTAACTTTATGAACACGCTTCTATTATGTTGTTCTCGCTGGTCAAGAATAGAGGTATATGCATTGTTGCCGCCGTATTTTATAGTTACTTGTTGTGAGATAACTTAATACCAATGCGGTGTATTCAAAGGCTTTTGAAAGTGGTAGTAGAAAATCCTATTATTTCAATTTCTGTCACCATTTATCCTACAAGCTATATTTACTACATTATATACAATATATATTATATTCTATTGACGATCAATGGGCCAAACTGACAACCCAATGGGTTCCACTTCATGGCAGATGCTAACGCGGCAGGCCCAGATGGAGATGGCGGGATGAGCTGGACTCTTTTCAAAAAGACTGTTCCCTAACAGCGATAGACAGAGAGAAGTGGAAGGAGAGTTGCCCTGCAGTGGGACCCTACGGTACGGTTTTAATAATAATAATAATATAATATTTACTACGACTATGAATTGCCCGAACAAATAAAAAATAGTAAAAATTATTTCCTAACAGAATACAGTACATTACCACTGATTAACATAATATTTAACTCGATTAAACATAACGCCGTGACACACTTTAGGTTATGAGTGAAAGCGCCGGAAACAATTACTAGATTATAATTCTGTTCGTGATATCTCTAGTAATATCAAAATGTCTCTGCTTGTAAGTAAAGAACTAGTAGGAACACTAAGATACTAAAAAACAAATGAAAGTTCTAAGCTCCAAGTATAGAAGTAAAGTGCAACATAATCAAAGTTTCAACGCAGTAATTATTTAGTTAGCAACTGCATCGTCCGGCTAACTAATGTCCGCCATTACACCGCTTTAACTCGCTGTAACTGCTCGGCTACAGCGGTAGATGAGCGAGAAATGAACGGGGAAAGCGGAACTTGTTGATTGGAGACGTTTTATTTATGGACGCAGAATATTTGGTATTGCAATGACATTTCTGGCTGGTCGGTTTAAAAACATATTGTCTGTGATTTTTAATCTATGAGTTTAATAATAACTACATCTGAGAAAATTCAAGTAGCTATTGTTTTTAGGGTTCCCTACCTCAAAAGGTAAAAAAAGGAACCCTTATAAGATAATATATTCATCAACATAATTTGATAGAATATTGTCTGGATTACGATTTATTTCGGTATTACATTTTTGTGGGCAATTCAAGCTCCGCTGGACCCTTAAACATTTAAATTGTAATATATGTTACTAACAGTTTGTTATTTTGCTATGAGTTTTTACCTTTAATTTCTTACTCCATATTAAAACAGATATACCATTTCACATCTCTTAATGTTAATGTTATCCTGCAATGGATTCCGTCACATATTGGCTTACCAGGGAATGAGGAGGCGGATCGCTTGGCAAAGAAAGCTATTACAGATGGCATTCCAGTTAGTGTCACTCCAAGTTATTTTGAAGTTTTACCCAAATTTAAAATTATATGCCAGAAGATTTGGCAAGAATATTTTGATCAAAGATCTTTAGAAAAAGGAATCTGGTATAGAACCATTCAGAGTGAACCGCCTCGTGTTCCATGGTTTGCCAACAAGATTCTTAGTAGAAAATTTACTGTAATAGCTCATAGACTTCGATCCGGGCATACTCCGCTTAACAAGTTTCGAGACCTAATGGGATTAATTACCAGTCCAAATTGTACCGACTGTGGGAGTGTAGAGGATGTCTATCATTTGTTGGTAGAATGTGTCAGGACGAGGGTTGGGAGAGAGGCTCTGATAAATAAGTTAAAGTTAAATGTAATAGATGTAGGTATTTTCCAAAGTATTTTATCAGCGCCTCTGTCTGAAGAAGCCATTTTAGTTTATAAAGTTGTAGATAATTGTAGATAAGTTGTAGTAGTAGATATTGTTAAATTAGTTGGAATAAGTATATGGTTAGGTTACGATGGGGCTGACATGGTCGAATATGTGACTACAAGCCCCTAAATAAAATTAGATAAAAAAAAAAAAAACTTTAATTTCAGTCTTCAATAAAATGTGTTTTGTTTTATTTTTGTTTTTCACTACATTTAATTTCCTCTAAAAAGTATTTATATCACCAAAAAGTATTTATCAGCAAAAAGCATGTATGCTCACGTAGACACCTATTTTCAACGCGAAGCTAAACTAGCTACCTCTTTTACGGTAGCACCTTGCCCATATACAAACGTATTCCCGCGACCCCGCCCGGGGTAGTTTGTCACTCGTATTTCAGCGTTCGTTGTTTTACGTCTGCGTACCATGTTACGCTTTTTAGCCTTCGATATTGTTGTTTGTGAAGTTTTGTTTGGAAACCTGGTAACTGTATGAGCTAGGTTTATGTTGTCTGCACCTAAGTATTGCTTGTTTAGGCAGTCCTACAGCGTCTTTTGCCGAAGCAAATATATGAAGATGACCGTCACAAGAAAATAACGCAAACATAGAAATAAAATCCGTAAACAATTCATTGTATTCAGAATAAAGACTATTTAATATGAACAACCACGTACACTGTAAATAGGGTTGACCCTTATTAAATTTAAAGGTTAATTCGGATATTGATTTCAAAATGTTCAAAATATCATTTTAATTTCGATCGAAAGTGTCAGTTCGCTCAAAGTTATTTGTTAGTTTTGGAAGTTTTGCGTTAAAATTATATTATTATATTCCGACATTTCGAATCTTAAATAACCAAAGGATCCAGAGAATTCATAATGCGTGTAACGGATTGCCAATAATAATTTAATAAAATGAAAAATAGCTGTTTCTAATTTTTACGTCAAAACGCCCAAAACCTGTCTAACAATGATCATGGATTCTGTAATGGATCTGTATAAAGTTGGTATTTGATAATATCAAAAAACTATACAATCCGTAAAAAAATAGTTCTAAATAAATCTGTAATGTACATGTAAGTCTCAGATATCAATATATGTATTTTTAGGGTTGTCCGTCTGTCACCAGCCTGTATCTCATGAACCATGAGAGTTAGACAGTTGAAATTTCCACAGATGATGTATTTCTGTTGCCGCTATAACAACAAATACTCAAAAAGAAAATAAAATAAATATTTTAGGGGGTTCCCATACAACAGACATGACATTTTTGCCGTTTTTATAGGTATAGATAATGGTACGGAACCCATCGTGCGCGAGTCCGACTCGCCTTGGCCGGTTTTTTTTCATCGTTTCAAAATCTAAAGATATTTAAAACAGAAGTGTAGCAGCCCTACCTGGGGAGTATTATGCGAATATTTGTACATTTTCCTTTGTAAAACACAATATGTGGAATTAATTACGCGGCGCTCACCTGCGGCTGTGCGGCGCGGCGCGGTTCAACAAAACGTCAAATGACGTCATCGTTCTAATGCGTAATTACTGTTTTGTACACCTAATTAACGTTGAATGTACCTACCGCTTAAACATGAAATTTGTGGGAACTGTGAGTAAAAGGCTTGGGGATTTTGAAGTATCTGTTTTGACGAGAGAAGATATCAAGAGTTGAAGTAATATTATGAATGGAAGTTACCTACTCACAAAAACTTGACAAAGTTCAAAATCCTAAAGTGCATGATGATTCACAAAAAGTTTTGAAACTCACACATATAGTATAATATAACATATTGTATAACAAACGAAACTAAATAATAATCACCTACGCCAATCAACCGATCTGCAACGTTAAGTTGCGCTTGCCACGATCCGTATGTGGATGGGTGACCATTTATGATATGATAATATATAATTAATTTAATTATCGCTTATAATTAATCATTAATTATAAGCGATGCATACGGCGCCCTAGCCATTAGGCTACCGCCTACCGCGTCGTACTTGCGATCATGTGGTTGCCGGTTCGAACCCCACCCATTGCCCTACCGACGTGAACCCACTCGTAACACAAGCATTTAGCTTAGCACGAGGGTTTAACAAGAATACTAGTAATGCGCGATCCACAATGATAGAAAGCTTTTTAAAAAAAAAAAGTGCTCTGTACCTCGTAGAGTAAACTAGAGTAAGACGTCGGACCTGGACGAACACCTATTAAAATCTTTAATGGTAGTCAGATGGTCCAAAAAAAGCCAGATAATCAATCTACCCTTCAGACACAAACAGAATTACTCAGAAATTAGTTTGCGGAGGTCTAATGGTAGTCGCTTCTCGTAAATAACTGGATTTAGACTGAAAGCCGACCCCAATATATTGGGAATAAGCATGCACTATACCTATATCATTTAAAAATGAATGTTTCTTTGTATGTTTGTACTCTACGCGTTCCTAAACGCGTCTATCCGATAAAACTTTGGTGAGTTGTCATATAAACCTGCGAAGGTTAAAAAGAGGACATGCATCGCATTCCGAGGGCATAGTTTTACAAGACAATCTCGTAAATAGTCTCTTTACTTGACAAAAGACATTCCAACAAAATTAGCTCAAAGAGGATTACAATATTATCTAAGCTAAGAGTATGCTCTAATGACTGCACTGACATAATGGAGGCGCCTAATGTTCTCCGGGAGACGCATTTAACTTAATGATATCTTCTATTTTAATAATGTCCTAGCTTTAGCACCATTTTGCGAGGATTAGGGAAAGCCCTTTAGGGAACATCAATGGTGTTTGAAGAAAAGGTAAATACATCACATTTCTTAAGTCTCCGGCATTCTTTTTACTCGCCAAATTCTTTTTTTTTTCAATCTGTTCATGTATACAGGATTTGCAGTCATAGCTTTGTCAATCATTGGAATGCAATGTTCGAATGCGTATTAATAATATATTGTCAGGAAATCTTGAGGAAACCTGCGTGTCTGAAAGATTTTCTAGTTTGCGTGTAAATTCTGCCAACCCGCATTAAGGTCAGCGTGGTCTGATAGGAGATCTGTACCCAGCAGGTGGACAGCGAATATGTTGATAATGTCTATCTATATGATGACTCCTATGATAATGTCTCCGATCGCTGTTATTGTGATTCAATAGCCTAGCGATCCTAAGCACAACTGCTCCGCTAAAAGTTCTGAGTTTGATTCTCAGGTCTAGTAAAGTTTTATTGGGTTTTTCTATGAAATTCTCAGTAGCAGCTCGAAGTTTGAATCTGTGGCAATAGGCTTGCCCCCTATTACATGGGACCTAAATATACCGGCGAACTATGAGTTACACTAGTAAATCTCTACGTTACCCTCTGGGGAATACAGGCGCGATGGTACTATGTAACAGTCCATTAGTACGATAAAATAATCAAATATGAACATAGTTTACTCGCTGAAGGAGTTCTTAATAGCCTTGTCATTGATAAGCTCACAAACGATCAACTCTGATCAGTGACAGCACTTTGAAGCACTGACCTGGATTCATAATATATGAACGAATTCACTAGACGGTTGCACAACGTTTGGTCATCTCTCTCAAGTCTACAGGCGAAGGATTGTCACCTCATAAAAGATGACGAAATACAACATACTGTAGCGACATCTACCGCGCTACATACGTAACTAGACGTAAAAATCCTGAATCGCGCAAGTAACATTTGCAATGCATCTTGCATATACACATACAGACAGCCCACATCAACGGTTGGACTATGACCTAGCAAGCAAATATCCGCTTGGTTGGAGGATCCCTTTGGTTGGAGGGGCAACACACCTCATCGCTCCACACTGGTGACCCCGACGTGATCCCAGTGCCCCTACAATACCATCACACTTGTACTCCCCTTATGGTATGGACCTAAAACCTATCGGTAGATAGGTTTTATGTCCCAAACACCGAACTGTTACTGTCAATTTCATAGGAAAACTCAATAATACTTTATCTGACTTCACTCTCAGCATTCCCTCAGCTCTTTACTCTCTTGCTCTTGCAACCAAAAGACCAAATAGGCAGTCGTCATAAATGATTAACAGGATAATTTAATCACATGTGTAGAAGTGTGGCTATTTATTAAGTGCTATAACTGAGCAGTGATTTCGATTATCACGTAATAAACGACATATTCTGATAATTAGGCGATGTTTGGCAGTTCTAAAGCTGTTATTGTATGATGCACATACGACATAAAAATCTTTCATGTAGTTAAAAACAAAATTGTGTAGTCTGTTAGACTGTGTAGCTCAGATGTTTTTCTCATATCTATCATATGTTAATAACTTATTAAAATATTCTCTACATAAAAAAAGACATATTTCCAATGTGTGCCAAATATAATTATATAGGTAATAATATTGTGCCAATTCCTCCAATATGTTCTCTCTAGACACGAAGTTCAATTTCCAAAACAAGTTCACACTATTGTCTTATTACTTTACTAACAAAAAAGTAAATAAGAATACGCTCTTCAACTCAATGGTATAATGGGACCGCAAAACCATTATTTTGATTGAGTTGATTCAAAAGAGGCGATTGTGTGAAAATTAATAAAAGCGAGCAAGGTCGCGGCGCGAGCGACTGTGACCGACTCGTTAATCAATTAGCCGCTTGTTTCCACTCAAATTAACGCTCGCTCCTTCCGCTTTAAACCAGGCCCCTACAACCGCGGCCAGTGATTTTAACATATCGATAGACTTGCTTCTGTTTTTAGCGTATAAAATCTAATTTGCGTGAAGGTTGAAGAAACGAAATGCGCAGAAGCAGTTCGTAATATGCATTTGTGGCTCGCCCCCTACTATTATTATTTCTACTATGCCAAATATTTACAGAAACACACACAAAAACAATAACACAATTAAAAAAAAACATCGATAGACATTCATATCTTGAATATGATACCTTAGTAACATGTTCAAGACGATCTATATCGGTGAAATGGAAACATTAGTTTGCACACACGAACAACCTCTCACTCTACATGCAAATAGCTCCGCATCGTCGTGGGTAAAAATAATTTAAATAAGCAGAATTATCGCTGTGTTCATAGCCGACCGGACACTAATGTTTCGCCTCGTATTACCCCTCAACTGGCCAGCCATCTCTTTCGTTTCTCGTTTATTCTATTAACTGTTGATAGATTCGTCGTTCAAATTTTTGATTCGTTTTAAATGCAATTAGTTTTTGAAATTCTTCTTTTGAAGTTGACTTCTGATTTTCACCAAAAATAACCGTTTTACAGTGTAGTATCATTATGATGTAGTGATTAATTATTTAAAAAATCAAAATAATCAGCGGCTAACTTAGTTGTACAGCACTGATTTCATTCATTGAATAGCTACGTGTTGTTAAATTACTTACGTGTGTAAACGACAGTAAATAACATTAACACAAATAGCCCTACACAAACTCTATAATTATCCAATCAATGTAGTCCTCAATAAAATATAAGTCGACAAAAGACTTTAAAAGCCGATCTCAACACAAACACCATTCTCGTACAAATTAAAGGAGCGATTCATTCGAAAATTGCTTTCATACTTGCGCACATTAAATCGAACGCAGTCCATTGTCCGAATCAACGTTTGATAAGCTTATTACCGCCGCAAATGTCCACGAAATTAATTAGTCTCGGGTCACGGCGACCCGCAGCGGCCCATTGACGGTTAATGTCGTGGAACAAGTTGGGAGCGCCCGCGATTTATCACGTGGCGAAGGAAGGGTTATGGCTACGTCACTTTGCTACATTTGATTATGGAATGGCGTGTGATAGATTTTTATTATATGAGTCTAGTTTCTTATGATTTCTCTTGTTTGTCGCTAGTTTTGAGGTGACCAATACCAACTTTTTTAATATATTCTCGAACTTGCTGGACTCTCCACAAGAGATAACTTCTATAAGAGATAACATATTTGTTTTACAAACAGTTTATTTAATGCTCGTTCGCATTTTTGAACTGTGACAGATAATTTTTATTTCAAATATTCGCTTCGGAAAAATAATACAATAACCAACAACAATTCTCATTGACGCTGTCCCCTACCACTTGTCACCCACCTATCAAGATATAAAGCTTACAATAACTAAGGGTACGTGAAATTTGTGCGGCGCAGTTATTTAGCTTTTAAATCAATGTGTTGTTGATAAAAAGCCGGTAGGTCCCCGCTAACGACGCATCGACACGACATCGTGGTAGGGGTTGCAGGGAAGCCCGCCAACGATTATGAAAGAAAATATTCACTTAATGTGCCTTTTTTCTCGTACTTATGTAAGGATCTAGTGGAAAAATGAGGTTTTTATTAATTATTTACGTGCTGGCAGTGTCGAAGGAAACTATTAGCTGATTTTTAATGTTAACTATAGCGCATGAATTATTTTTATGGGCTCGTAAACTGAGTTGATAATGAACCTTAATGCTGAGAATTAGAGTTTGTAACAGTGTTTTGTTTTTAACCGACTTTAAAAAAGGAAGAGACCCTCAATTCGACTCTTTTTGGTGTGTATGTTACTATATATCTTTGCGAATTGTGAATCGACCTTAAATTTCTTTTTTATTTGATTTCTGCGTCTGTTTATCTATCTGAATGCAATTAACTTAAAAATACTAAAAGGATTTTTATACGGTTTTCACAAATGGACAAAGTGATTCATGAGGAAAGTTAAAGACTATTTAACATCATGCTATGACACTTAGAAACGGGGCAAAGTGGGTTAAAGCGCGGGCGAAAAGCTAGTTATTATATAATAAAAAAAGCGGCGGTAGCCTAATGGCTAGGGCATCGGACTTGCGATCATGTGGTTGCCGGTTCGAACCCCATCCATTGCACTACCGACGTAAACCCACTCGTAATACAAGCATTTAGCTTAAAACGAGGGATTAACAAGAATACTAGTAATGTGCGACCAACATTTCCAGCTTTTTTTTTTAAATACACAGTTACCTAAATGTCACTGTTAATAATAATTATGTTATACTCGAATACCTTCGAGACTCATTTCATCTTACCTCATCTCCCAACCCGTTTTCGCCGTAATACTTAACCTGTCAACCTCCGCATTGCATGGGCAGTTTACATCCAATATTAACCAGGCAATAATTTGGGTTGCCAACAATAATTGCACGCCCGACACTTTATTATTCAACAATTTTTCATTAACCCCTGTTTGCGCTCGCCAGCAGTATTTATTAAAACGCATAATCTTGCTGTGTTTTGTGTTGAAATTGTTGGTAGAATGTGGTGAGGAATATTTAAAAAATATAACAGCGCTGGAAAGGTAAAATAGAACTTACTGGTTTCTGACACTTACGCGAATATTAGACATTGAAATAAAACTACTTTTTACGGAATTTATCGCGTTGTATTGATATTATTTGATTCCCGACGTTTCGGATCCTTTACAGCATCCATGGTCACGGGTAGACTAAGTTGTTGGACGTCTTAATGTTACAATTACTAACAGCTACCTTACAAAGTAGTAAGTTGTAAAGGATCCGAAACGTCGGGAATCAAATAATATCAATACAACGCGATAAAATCCGTAAAAAGTAGTTTTATTTCAAAATAGAACTTGTTATAAATTAGTCGTTTTGTCAAAATAAGTAAAGTAAGTAAGAGTAATTATATTGGAGTTGGTAGAGTGGTAAAGAATTTATTTATTTAACATAGCCATACAATAAATACAATATTGATAACCTGAATTAAAATTATACCACATGTTACGTGGGAGGGCCATGCTTCGGCACGAATGGGCCGGCTCGACCGGAGTGATACCACGGCTTCACAGAAAACCGGCTTTAAACAACGCTTACGTTTTGTTTCGCCGATTGAGTGAGATTACCGGAGGCCCAATCCCCTTTTTAAAGGCGGGCAACCCACTTCTGGCTCCTCTGGTGTTGCGGGTGTCCATGGGCAGCGGTAATCGCTTACCATCAGGCAATCCGTCTGCTAGTTTGCCCTCCTATCCCATAAAAAAAAGATAATTTATAAGGAACACTAATCTGACTCCCAAACTAGAAAGTTCCTGTATTTTGGGGAGTCAGTAGGGTTTCTTTTTATAGGCACAGCCCGTTTATAACATATCTTAGCTGAGTATTTTACCTGTACGTTAATGCGATTGACAAAATAAAATATATCTACGATTAATTAACTAGAGAGTAAAACAACATTTTAATCTATCTTTGTGGGAACACATATGTTAAAACGACATTTAGATTATATTTTTAATATTAATTTAAGTACCTATCACAAGTTACCCTATAAATATTTAGTGAGAGACATCATTATAATAGTTTCATTCGTATGGTAGTCGTGAACGCAACTGTTACGCTAAAGGTCCTTGGTTCGCTTCCCAAGGAGTTTCCTTTCGAGGAAAATGTTATTAGGTTTTTCTGTAAAATTTTTAATAACGACTCGGAAATTGTATGGGACCTATTATTATACATACCGGCACACTGTGGGTGTACCTAAGTACACCTCTGCCTAACCATTCGTGGAATATATGCGCGATGTTACGATGCACTGTGAAAACTTCAAGTAAATTCAGTTGTTATCTTAAATTATTAGTATATATTTATTGCATATTTAGATAACTGCCTCCTTAGCCTAGTGGTCCTGAGTGCGACTGCTACGCTAGAGATTCTGGGTTCTATTCCCAGGTCGAGCAAAGTGTTATTGGGTTTTTCTATGAAATTCTCAGTAGCACCTCGGAGTTTAGAATTTGTGACCGGTTATGGCAATAGGCTCGCCCCCTATGACATGGGACCTCAACATACAGGCGAACTGTGGGTGCACATTAGTACGCCTGTGCTTAACCGTTCAGGGAATGTAGCCGTGATGTTATTTAGATAACATTACGAATAAACTACCTGACCTACCAGTAACTATACCAATCATTTTCATTGACCCCATAAATCACACACATGAACCGGACTTGTAATTAAAATAAAATTCCACTTAATCCATTATCTTAATAAGGCCAATGATTATAAAATAGATTGTGACGACAAACCAGCCATATTGTACCGCGGACGGCCACTAACGTTAGACACCGTGTTTATACCCCATCAGCTAAGGGGTGTATCAAATACTGAGCGACCAGTCTCGCGACCATACGCCACTACGCTAACAGTGTGACCTCGGTATTATAGTCATATAGTAAAGCGATCCTAATATTGAGGTTATGCTGTTATAAGTACATATAATTTTTATTAATAGTTAGTTATTTATTATAATTTTAGTTTATTGTACGTTTATGTAATTATAAAATTCATATTTTTTTAATACATTCAAAAAAAAGTATGTACCTAAGCATTTCTCTGGGTCGTGTTGAACCCACCCCCACATCTACGCCTACCTAAAATCCATAGAAGTTTCATCTTTTTTAAGTAGGTTGAAAAATTGTTTTTTAAATTTTTAGAAATTGTAAGTGTCCTTGAATTCTAAGAATTATGGTACACACACATTTGTGGCCCTATTGAATGAATGAATGTTTATTTGCATTTTTTATGCATTAATTGGGACTATTGCATAAAAAATATAATAATATAATCGTATAGTCCCACTATACGATGGAGTACGACCCTGTCTCTTTCTCTGTGTAACGCCTGGAACCAAAAATATCCTTTTGACTACAGAAAACGTGGTTTTGAGAGCTGTCATGACACATAGCGACCCGCGCTAATCTCTGCCCGCTTTCTACGTAGCATAGCCCTAAGGGCCGAGTATCGTGACTCTCCACTATTAATTGAATTAGTACAATAAATAGTTTGAAGTCACCCGCATCGTGAGAAGCATTATAATAATCGTATATTACATGATATACAATATTTTTTAACGCGAAACAGCCGTAGCTTAGCGGTGTGGTGGAGCCAAAGTGTGGGACGACACGCTCCTGTATTGTTTATAGTTATGTGCAGTGAAGGCTTTTGTTAATACAGTCATATTGATAGCAACGCTTACCCATTCATTCTAAGGCAGCTTATCTGTGGTACAATCCACAGTAATACATAAATTTGTAATCTTCGACGCAACAGTCAAACAGAAAACAAAGGATCTCAAATATCGGGTCGACTAAAAAATTTATAAGATTTCTCATCAATATAATATTATTTATTATTTGTATACTGTAACTGTAAAAATTCAAAATTCAAATGAAACCAGTTTAACATAACTTACCATCACGCCTGTATTCTCCGAACGGTTAAGCAGAGGTCAACAGTTCGCCGTTCTATTTAGGTCCCATGAAATAGAAGGCGAGCCATAGAAAAGCCCAATAACACTGCTCGTAAATTACGTTCAATTTCAGTAGTTAAATCACACAAAAATCACTATTTATAGCCGGAACGGTTACTAACTTTTCGTATCAAGAAATCTCCAAGTAATACAATGTAAATAATCATACCAAGCATGATAAAACACCGTTAGAGCGGTATTCTCATTACTTACATAGCATTATTCGCTTCGAAGTCGCTACGCGGCTACGAGGCTACGAAGCTACGATGCTACGGCGCTACGATCCCGCCTGACCTGCTTTTGTTAAAACTAAATAAAAAGTCTGCAGAATTACAATGGACTAAACCGTTTAAGTTTTGAATGAGTTGTTTGTTGTTGGGTTTTCGTTGAGTGGGTTTATTTATTTTTGTATAGCCGTAAATATTCTTTCTTTACGATTTATGATATTTTGCTTTCATCAGCTAAGGTCCCATTTAGAGTTATTTAGGTATAAATTATCTCGGTGCCATTCCAAAAAGAAATGGTCCTAATTAACTTTACAGACACATAAAATGCATAATAACGCCTTCAATTCAATTAACACTCTCTTAAACATTAGAAGCGGCGGTAGCCTAATGACAAGGGCGTCGGTCTTACGATCTTGTGTTTGCCGATTCGAAACCCACCCATTGCACTAGCGACGTGAACCCACTCGTAACACAAGCATTTAAGCTTAGCACGAGAGGTTAACAAGAATACTAGTACTGTGCGATCCTCATTGCTAGTAAATTAAAAAAAAAATCGTAACACACGGAATGTCTCCCCACAAAGTCGAGCCTATAAAACTTACCGCGGTTTTCGCAGCCCTACCCGGCCGGCGACACAGACATAGCTCGAAGGCTGCTATCGATTGCGAAGGCACGTAATTGCCTGCCCTTTCTTCTTATTGACAGCCAGCCTTCCAGAATCATCCAGTGCACCCGTTTTAAAATGAGAAGCGTTTTTGTTTGTGGTTTTAAATGGGCTGGGTTTGTAAAGAGGTCGGTAAGCGCAGGGTTATTACAGTATTTTTAGGTTATGTTTAGCTATAGATTATAAATAAATGAGATACGAGGTGGCATTACTACAAGACGTTTGAATTCAATTATGGTGGTTACTTGAGACATACAAACTACTGCGTTTCTTGCATATAAATGCAAACTGTGTGAAAAATTATTCATAACATAACAACATACCATCACGCCTGTATTCCCCGAAGGGTTAGGCAGAGGAGTATTTAATAAACATACCGGTGAACTGTGGTACACCCACATTTCACCGGTATGTTTAGGTCCCATGCTATAGGGAGCGAGCCTCTAGCCATTAACCGGGCACAAATCCAGACTCTGAGCTGCTACAGAGAATTTCATAGAAAAACCCAATAACACTTTGCTCGACCTGGGGATCGAACCCAAGACCTCTAGCGTAACAGTCGCGCTTAGAAACAGTACGAGTATACTAATGAGGCAGTCCAGTCAAAATTAATTAGTTTTTTATTTAGTTTAAACATATTTATAGATGTACATACAAGCGAAAAGTAAAAACAATGCAAGATCCGAAAATATACGACTTTTAGCCAACTAAGCTACCGAGACCACTATGCATTCATATCTTTATTTAGTTTCATTTAACATATCATCTATACAGACATTCATCTGTGTACGTAGGTCTAACACGATGCCAAACGCAACCAGATAACACCATAATAAATACATATCAGTTTTAATCCAAGTTCCAAATAGAAAAAAAAAATAATTCAACAGCAAAAAATCACATAAAAGCAAACGAATAGTTGCGAAAATTTTCCAATATTTCCCCACCCTATCATAAATAAACGCCGAACAATGTCAGTACGAGAAAACAACGACAAAACCGTTTACACCACGTGCCACGAAAAGTGCACACAAAAGAAAACAAAATCGTCCGTACGAGTTGCGAGTTGCACATTATTAGTTTCGCAGAAGTGTGAACTCCGACCGCACGCCAGTACACTCCAGGGAGCGGAATAACCGGGGTTTATTAAAGTGTGGAACAATAAATTTAAATAAAGGATAGTTATGCGGTTCCCGTGTCCGCCACTGTAATGTAAGTAATAGCCGCGTGACATCGTACGTAATGCCATTGTCAAGTCGGCTGGCCAAGTTTTTAAGAAGATTAAAATATTAAAGTTTTTTCGGTTTTATAAATAACATTGCCTAATTAATTTGACATAATCTTATATTGCTATTTACATAAATACAGACACTCACGCTGTGTTCTTATAGGGATAGACAGAAACTACAGAATGCCTCGTGCTACGATTCTTCCATACTTTCGCTGTAGAGTCATATACTCGTATGTGTACGTACCCGATGCAAGTACGGTGCAAATTACATTTATACGAATACATATTATATGCTCTTTTAGTTTATTTCAATTTACTCTGTTTTCCACATTGTACATTACCTACGTTTAAAATATAACTAGATATAAAACAGATAGGTAGTAAGTCGACAAATAGCATAGCTTAAGACTTTGTATTTTTCTTAAACGTGGTTAAGAATATGTGGTCATTTCAATGCTGGGTTTAACAACAGGCTAAAATCGCTGTCGTTAGTTTAACTGATATTACTATTATTATTTAACCAGATGCTGAATAACTGCACGAAGCAACTGCCATTGGTCTACCCAATTTCTACAAAATATATTGTTATAATTTTTGGATTCTGACCACTGACGATTGTGATAAATGCCCGTATATAAAAACTAGCCACCCAAAGAAAAACAGGGTCAATATTCGAATATTATTTAAAAAATCACTCTTCTCGTTATATCTAGTAGTTTCCCTTTTATAGTTCAGATTGTTTTTATTCTTGTCTTATGTGCTTGACGGCAGTGGTGTATTTTAAGTTTTCATTATCATAATTGTAGTCTTAAACAACTGCATTTTTAACTTTGGGATGAAGTTAATGGCGTTCAAATATTTACCCAACACCCTGGAATCTCATCCAAAATTTTCAATATCCTTTCAAAGTTTAAGGGCTCTCCTTGTAGAATGTTCTCAAATAAATTACTCTAAATTTGGGTCCACTTTATTCGCATAGTTCTAGCATTGTAAAAACTTATCACGTAATGTAAGAAGTTGCGCAGTATCTTGGCGTGTAACTCGAGCTGGCCAGCGCCGGTTGGTCAAACCGTCGTTAATATCATGAACAACGGCACTAAACGGCCGTCCCTTCGCATAAACTACTCCGCTACTGTAATTCCGTGGGTTGGTACAGTTGATGAGAACGGTGCAATGGAATGTTTGGTTTAATTGTGATTTTTTATGTCTTATCAGGTTTACAGATTGATACGAATATTATCCTGTCACAACTTTTTCTTTCATCTACGTACATTAATCTCGTCATAAATGCGGTTTAGTGTAAGTTGCTCTTAAAATGGCCTCTTGGCAACGAATACAGTTTAATGAGTTGTGCCTTATGAATACCAAAAATTCACCTCAAATTGAATATACGTTCAAGAAATTCCGTATTCGTACCATAACAAAACATTGTCCTTATTCATACCATTTTGAATAGCAGTGCGTCCGGAAATGTTAAGGTACATTTTAAACTTAAGGGTACCTATAACACCTTTGTGCCCAACAGTCCTCATGTGACATCAGAACTTACGTGTCTCGTTACTGCGTCAACGGGCCAACAAAATATGTTTGCGGCGACATATTGCTGAACATAACAACTTTTGACTCACACTGTAAATACACGCCATATGTCCAGTTTAGGACACCATTTTTATATGCTATATTTTGTATACATTAATCATACGGGTATATTTATAATGATATGCAAAGCCTGAGACAGGAATGAAAGAACATTTGAGTGTTATTGGTAGAAAACATTAAGGAACTAGTTTTTTATACTAATTTTTATTATTACTATTTTCACCTAATATTATTCCACGTTTATATATGCATTTTTTCATATTCTATGTGAGACGGTACTCAAACGCAGGACCGTTACTTGGAGTAAGTAATACTTGAGTATTACTTACTCCAAGTTTAGTTAGTTTATTAAAATTTAAAAAATACTCTTACGTATTTTTTAAATTTTTCCCTTTTAAAATACGTAAGAGTATTTTTTAAATTTTAATAAAAAGGGATTTACTCCCAGAAGAGAAAAATGGCGCCTTACTGTTATGCCTTTGCCTATTTATCTATATTAATAAAAATAAATGTTTGTATGTTTGTCCTCTATGCATTGCTAAACCATTCGTCCTATTATGATGAAATTTTCGTAAAAAATGAAAAAAAAGAGATAAAAACAGGTATTGCAGCGCATGCCGAGGGATAGCTAGTATAATAATAATTCCTACCACAAGCAACCGTGTTTTCATAACGCATTAACCCACTTATATGATATTACTAAACAAACAACAATAGGTGCTTCACGGTAATTTTATATTTACACATCTATGTACAAATATAGCAATACCATTACCTCTTAAACCGCAAATCGAGCAGTGTTATTGAGATTTAAAATTCTCATTACCAAATTTGAGTTTAGATATGGTTCGCTCCATATTATATGAGGCCTAAACATACCGGCGCGGTGATCTGTGGATCTTCGCGAATAAAAGGGTCATCACACCTGTCACGTCAGGAGGCTTTTTTATAGAAAATCAGTCTCTTCCAGGCAAGAAGAAGGATATCGGAGTTTCCCGAATAAAACCACATGCTGGTTATTCTAGACTGGTTTTGACTGACAGTCAAAACCATGAAGGTCTACAATAACCTCTCCAAAAACGCAAACAAAACTAAAACACTCGGCAAATCAAGCGACAAACACTCGAGTCACTCCACTAGAACAAACAGTCAACTAATAATTAACTTTGAACAGTGCGTTCAAATTCAGAACTTGTTTAATTTGTGGCGTTAAGAAGTGTTGCTGCTGGCGCTTAGTCACGTAATCGCTCTCCGAACTCCGACCGTGTCCGATGGGGGACTTATATTTGAGAATTCCTGACTTTCATTTTCTGAGTTTGCGTTTTGGTGTAGACTTGTGCTTTTTTGTATTTTGTACCTTCGTTATGGAGTTACCATACATTTGGTTCTATACCTTTCACTGAAAAAAATCATTCATTTATTATTATTCATTATTCATATTTATTTACTTTGTATAATCGCACTTACTGAGTTTGACATGTACCCAAAGGAAAGACTTATTTTCATCTGTTTCTAGTAGACACTCCATCTCAATTTATCTAGATAACATAAAATTTGATATGGTTTTGATTACTATAATCATGTGTACTAACAGGTACTACTTTACATGGCTAATAAGTGATTACATCTACATACTTTATTCAAATATTTCCCATGGAATTCTTTTTAGGAAAAATAAAGACGCGTCGATTTTGCAAACCTTTCATTACAAAATCCCAACGAACGAAACGTGGGCAAATCTGCAAAAAGTTGCGATACACACGCAAAACAGCAATCCCAGGTGGGTTTAATGTTCTGTTAAGTACGAACATTTCTTTAACGATCCGTCCGTCTGTCTGTGCCAGCGTGCTGCGATTGTCTACCCACCTGTTCGTGATTCTCAAACTTTTGCCGAACGCCCCTCGAGCACTTTTGACGCGTAATGAGCACTTTACGCCCCTTCCACTTTTAAATGTTTGCACTTTTCCGAATTTTTAATTCCATTTTTGAATGCGAAAATGTTTTTTAGATTATTTGCACTGAATTTTTAAAATATTGTTAAGCTGTCTATGGAATTTATAAGTAATGTTTCAGTCTTTGTTTTTAACCACAACAAGCAATAATGTAGGATTATTATAATTAGGTTTTAGTTTGAGGATCGCAAGACTGGACATGGTTCCATTATAGTAACTTCAAAATTAAAATGTACGTTTATAATCTACTCTGTAATTAAAATGATCGGGTGAAAAAAATGCATTTATGTAAAATTATAAATAGCTGATTAACAAATATTTTGGAATAGTTATTTTTATATTAATACATATATATACCTTTAAATATCAATTTTATTAAAAGAAAAGACACACACACGCACACAGGTAATAATATGCACTAAACCGGAAGACGCAGTTCGCAGGTTCGAATCCTGGCTATGGCCGCATTCCCAAATTTATCTTTCAGAAAAAATATGACTAAATAATGTTGAATATGTAGAAATAAATTACGTTTTGTGTTTTATTCGACATTATTACAACGCGTGTTTACATACTTTTATATATAAAAAAGTCCCAGCCTCTATGAAAATTTAAGAAACTTCTAGAAACTGTTTCAAAACTTGAAATGAGTTTTCCTTGTATAAACTGACGACTACGTGTGAAAATATTTTCTTAAACCGTCATTTATTTACAGTAGAACTAGATTCAAAATCTTGCGAGCTCAAGTTTGAAGTTTTCAGTTTGATTAAACTAAATTGAGTGCTACGTAAATATCTCTCGGGGCGTAAGTTTATTTCAACTTGGATGGCCTAGATATAAGTTGAAATTTGAGTAGAACAAGATAATGTTTAAAACAAAAGTCTTTTAAGAACTTGGAAGCGACTTACAAAACTTTTCAAACCGAAAAACGAAGCAACTGCTGAACGTCAGGTCTTAGGTAGATTCTTAAGTCGAGCAGAGGTGTGACGGGTTTTTCTATGAACTTCTCAGAACAGCTCAGAGTTTGAATTTGTGCTCGAATGTGCCAACAGAACGCAATCGAAGTATCATATCTACAGAAAATTGGCACATTCGAGCGTAACATAAAAAGATACCGACTAAATGTGAATATAATATACCAGTCTCTTCCTAATCTTACATCGATTCACGCAAAATAATACGTAAATTGACTATTTAGGATCAATCAGCGGACACATCATCATAATTCAAACTCATATTATTAGCATAGTAATAATACATTATGTCATAGATGTATATATCAATATATTTTAGAGCTATTTTTGTGTACTATAATATATCTATTACCCCTTAAAGATTTTCTAAAGGGACCTAACACATCAATGCCAACCTTTTCCATTAAGTGATTAACGTGGATTGGTTGTAATTGAGGTGTTAGGTCCTTTAGAAAATCTTTAAGGAGTAATAGATATATTATAGTACACAAAAATAGCTCTCTCGCTTAGCCAGTGCGAGAGGACGGATTGGATGTATATAAAATCCACTTGTAGGAGGCGTTATTCCAGGTACGACGCTGGGATCACTCCTCCGAAGGAAAAATCCGTTTTATATTTAAACTCGTCTCATTTATTCAGATAATACTCAAGGAATCAATTCATTTAACAAAATTTTTTCACGTCACTTTCAAAACAATTCTACTCAATATTTTTTCCTTCGGTTCTTATTCCTTTTATAAAATTCTCAACCAACCAGCTGGATGAGACGCCACCTCCTTGTGGCAACCTCTACAGTACAGTACTGAGTATAAGGTGATTCATTGTTTTGTAAAAGAGCGCCTCTCGCCATCAAACGTAAAAGTTTGACGAGTTTAGAATTCAGTAATACCTTTGTTTTATAATTTAATTTTTAAAAATATATATTAATAATAATCAACCCAGACACTGTCCCACTGCCGGGCACGGGTTTCCGCTCAGATTGAGAGGGTTTATATATTCATATCATATATGTCACAGCTATAGCCAGCTATTATAGTACATGTTTATAGCCGTTCACATTAGTATGGAAAATAAATTGTTGAGACCATCTGGAAGACCACAGTTTCTCGAATTAAAATTAATTAAGTTACAAGACAAAAATAAATGAAAATAATTCCCCACCACATTCAAATTATTTATTCCTTTCCACCCAGTACAACAATTTTCCCAAGTTACAGCGCAACGTATTCAGTGCGTCAAACTAGCCAATACGACCACAGTATACAGCGCTACAGTAATCCAATTTGCAGTAAGTTTCACCAAAGTTGGCCCAAGTTGGTAGACTTAGTGATTTAAATTTACAACTTTGTCCATCCTTGCACACTTGCAATTTTAACGATCAGAAGACGAACTTTAATTCAGATTTTGCTTTTAAGATGAAGGTAATAGCGTGTAGTTTGCCTTAGTGACGTGGCTTTGGGAGTTGGAAAGTCTTGAATAGGGTTGACTTTTAATGTTATAGTCTTCGTCGGGTTGAAGCTGTTATAGTGATTAGGTAACCTTACATAAATTCTAGGATGATGGAAGAACTTATCTATTATTATACCAATTGTACTTACCTATGTAATTAATGTTTTTTTGTATTTTTTATGAAAATGTTCTGCAATATTAACCCTAAAAATCCATGATGTATTAATTTTTAATATTATTACTATTTCTGTCTCTGCAGTACCCATCTCATAGCTCATAATTGTTTTTTTTAATTACTACCAGAAAAAAATACATGATATAGTGCTCGACTTTTCTGTCTGTAAACCTAAAGGGCTCGGTTTTCCAATATATTTTAAACTGATGGCCAACACTTAACATAGCTCTCTCAAAATAAAAAGCTTCTAAGAAGTAAGTACTATTAAAGAATGCTCACACTTTAGTCATAAAACACGCTGTTACATCTAAAATTTCAGGCAAAAATTACAAGTTTATCGGCCGTAAAAACTGTGAATTAACGAACGGAAAAAGGCCGCTTTAAAAGAACATCTCAATGTTCAAGTGTCCCCATATAATTGAGCGAAGCTACGCTTTTTATTTGAGCTCAGTTTATGAGGTCGTTTGTGGCCAAACCTCTTTTTAAATTTACTAGCCGAGTACAGCTTTAAAACGTTCGACGACGTACATCACTTTGATTCACAACAATTACTCTTAAGACTATTTAAAGTTAGCATTCTTGGGAAAATGTTAATTAAGTTCGCTCAATGGGGAAATTTGGGGCATTTTTTGGGTTGTATTTACAGCGCCGAGGTAATCGCGGAGGGTTATTCCGCAATCACAATTCCAGAATTAGCATATCATTGCAATAAAAATATATTTTGGTACAAGTAAACACTGTTAAGTTAAGATATTGTCTGAGAAATTGTAGGTTCAAAACTCAAACAAATCTATTTCGTTTTCGTTTATTCTAAAAATGAGTGTATTTAGCAGTAATAATTATTATAATGTTCTACATTTAAATTCAACGCAGATAATTATGTAGAACAGTATTCAATTTTTTCTTACAGTGACGTGCAAATGGGCAAAGGTCAAAAGTAAAGATGATTGATCTAATAAATAAATAAACCTTTTTGTAAATAGCCTACACATAGTCGCATGTTGAGCAGTCATACTAATAGTACATACACTCATACTATATACCACACAACTCCTCACTTATCTACCTTAAAGAGCCAAAACAGAATACAAATTCCGACCGCCACAAGAAAACGCGAAACATTTTTCTCTAAAAAATATTACCTTGGCGTGTAATAAGAAAACACCGATTCCCGATGTTATTCGCGAGCATAAAACCATTGTGTTTATAGAACATTCTGCAGATGGGGTAACCGATGTTTGGTTTAAATCTGGGGGCCCTCTTCTGATAATTTTCACCTGCACCACCCGAAGCGCCCTCCGCCAATTTATGTGCGAGATACCATCCCTACTAGAATACGGTGAACTGTTTAAAGTAACGACCTAAATGTAATGGAAGGTGCTATCTTTCAGTTTTAATCTTAGAAAAGTTTTTTTTCTTTTAGTTTTTTAATTACTTTTCTATTTAAGAAAGTTGTGCTGGATAATTTTTAAAAGAAACTGTGTTTAAAATGATACCTTGGTAGGTACTAGTTATAGTCCATTTTTCTTCTTTGAAATCTTACATGCTTAGGTACTCTTACATGCTTTGACAGCTTACATCTAGGTACTTACTCTCATAACTTGCACACTTGTTTTGCTTCGTCCACATTCATACATATTTTTAAATAAATCGTTTTTATTTGAACATTTTAATACAGTTATCGATAGCGAGTAATAGACACCTGAACTTTTTGAAATCTTGTTTAAGTGTACGGGTATCTTTTTATAATATATACCTACAAGAATATGTATGCGTCATGGTTACATATTTCTATATGTAACTATATGACGCAAAACGAATCATTGTCCACGAATCAAACACAAAAAATCTCCAAAAATGTAAGGATACATTTTTGGCGATATTTTGTTTGTGTTTTGTTTATTGACCGACCTCATAAAAAGAGTAGGTTGTCTATTCGACGGATTTTTAAATGTGTATATCAAATTCGTCATGTTCATAATTGGCAAAGACATCGCGTAAGTCTTTGCCGTTTATGAACCGATTTCGACTTAGTTTTTTTATATCTGACAGAATATATATGTACATACTTCCGAAATTGTCCCATATAAGTTTGATTGGTGTCTGATCAGTTCAGAAGTCACCACTAAATGTGATCAGAGTCTGTACGTATTTTGTGTCTGCTATTGGTATTTTTTTTAAATCTTCCTTGACACAAGGCCTGTTCCTTAGTGCGTGCGTTGTCTTTTATAGTTAACAAGACAAAAAGGAATAATATATTCATAGCACATCTAGCACCGTGTACCTCCTCACGAGAGGGTGAAGAGTGTCGCTTACAATATTACGATGTTAACCACGGCGGGAGATTTACATAATTCATTCAGCCATGATCCACGATCCCATGGCTTGAAGACCCCGCACCATACCGAGCAAGGACGTTAATTGTCCTTGTAAGCTCAAGGGTGTTATGAATCTGACTCGTCATGCTGCATTGACATGCTGATTGAGATCATATTTCGAATGGAAATAGTAATTAATGTTCTTCACAATTTTCTTCTCTATACCTAGAAACTTCTAGCTGCTACTAAGAATTCATAGAAAAACAATAAACATTTTGCGCGAATGCTATTTGCGCTTAGGACCACTAGACTAATGTGACAGTTAATAAAATTAGCCAATAAAATACATATCAGAAATGTTTTTTACCGTAGGTAAATTAAAGTAATAGGACACGGAGCACGACTGCTACGCTAGATGCCCTGGGTTCTTCAATTCCCAGGTCCAGCAAAGTGTTATTGGGTTTTTCTATGAAACTCTCAGTAGCAGCTCGTGGAATTTGTGGATAATGGCCACATGGTCAATGGTCTCGCTCCCTATTATATGGGACCTAAACATACCGGCGAAGTGTACATTAGTACGCCTCTGCAATGAATGAAAATCACAATTCTTATAACATATTATGCGAAAAAACCCCATTTCGAAGGGAATACAAAACCTCTTATATAATATCCCACCGGTACAAAAAAGCTTGTTATAACGCGTCATATTTTTATGTGCACCAAGAAGTCGCTGAAGATTAAGAACTGCGTGAGCCATGAATAATGTATGCCTCGGATGTGTCAAGGAGACTAAGTGACTTTTGAGTGATGAGATAGTTAGACTTGTTTACGAGAGTGAGTTAAAGTGTATGAGGTAAGAATCTGTGGAAATTTTCTCGAGCATGTTGTACTTTTAGAAGGGTAGGTATGTAACATGTTTTCGCGTTTAAGTTATTTGTGACTAGCTTCAGCATGTGACTTTGTCTGCAAGGAATTCAAGACTGGGTCCAACATGGATAAAAGTAGCCTGTTATTCCAGGCCATAATCTATCTGTGTACCAAATTTTATCCAGATCCGTTTAGCCGTTTTGGTGTGAAAGAGTAATAAAAATCCATACATACATCTATACCCACAAACTTTCACGTTTTTAATATTAGTAAGGATTATGTAGCTGCTTATTCAAATATGATACAATTGCGTTTTTAACGCGGATTGTTCAGTGGAGAGATTGAATGAAAGATGATCATTAACAAAAGGAATTTTAACCTAAGGTGAATGAACATACGCCGATCTTATTAACGAAGTCCTACAAAACGGTTAGGTGCGTAGTGCATGGAACCGTTGCATGTGTATGAGATGTATGGATGTGGAAGAAGCAAAAGAAGGACCTACCTAAAAATCGTAACAAGTAGCGATCCGTACTTTCTGCCTACCCGTACGGGAGAATGGCGTGAGTGTGTATATGTATGTTCAATTCGCAAATTCTGCTCTACGGATTGTAGAGTCAATCCCCGCATGGAGCAAATATTTGTATGACCTGCAGATAGTTTTTCCAGGACTGGTGTATGTGAAATTTGTGTTTGTAAAAAGCACCCACGATACGTGAAAAGTTCATAGAATAATGAACCGTTCTTGTTAAAAAAAATCCAAGGAAAAAGTCATTGAATCAATAAATGCTACTAATATGAAGAGTTAGTGGAGTGCCAGGATAGTAGTATGTGGAAATCTATAGTCTCTGCCTACCCCAATGGAAGACAGCCGAGAAAATATGTATGTATGTATGAAAATGCGTGAAACAAAAGGTTTTGAGCAGGTTCAAAGGTTTGAGAAAGGTTCTGAATAAAGTTCTAAACACTGATTAATTTTAGTGATATTTCCTATGTTCTTCACTGTCATAATTAACAATTCATCACACATACTTAGTTCTTGATACTAGTACTGTTAACGCTTACTTCAAAGAAACAAATACACATCTTTCAAACAAATAATCACAACCACAGTACACAGACCCAACATCGTAATACATAATTTACGGCGCCTAGATCAATATTTGTCCAGGTGACACCCCTGATATTTTTCAAAAGCATAAAGCGGTTTTATGTCAGCCCTGGGATATTTCATCGCGAATTTACGACACAAACAGCATCAGTGCAAGCTGTCGATCGCCTGTGTTGTGTCGATAAAGTGTCATTTTGGCGACAAATTTGTCAGTGATGTGCTGACGAATCCCGTGTTTCCCGGGATATTGCAAGACTCTGCTCGGACACTTTACTTTCAAAGAACATCCCTACGATGATTTTAATTCGATACGTGTTGTAGACAGTTCTCGGCTACGTAAATACTTTATATATATTTTTCTTTATTTAGATAAAAATCTCGATATTATGATGCATTTTACTTTCCTATTTATAAAGTATAATTTAATTTCAACGGTGATAAACCGATATCACATGTTTTGAAATATCTAATATTGACGGTTTGAACATTAATATTCACATTATCCCTGACGATATTAACTTATCAGTACAAATTGAGAAACTAATTCTCTCGTTCTCTTCGATTAAAGTTTTAATGGATTCAATTTTAAACTCAATAATTGCATCGCGCTAGTGCGGAAGTAATGACAGTTTGCATTCATTCCGTCTTTATCGCAAATTTAAGTTGTAAGTTGGATCTGCAATGGATATTTTACTTACCTATTTATCTACATACTATATCTACATTATCATCACAAAATATTATGACAAATATAGCTGTCATACATAACTCAGAATATGAATCCTTCTTTTCGCTTAAATAATATTATTGATTTATCCCTTATAATGTTTTATTGATCACTATCTAACGTAAACAGGAACGTAATAAACATATATTTTGTTAGTAATGTAATCGTTCTCTATAATAAAACGTACCTAATGATTTACCTAGACACATTCCGATTTTAAGCATCCATTTCTTTATATTTATCCGAGAAAACATTGCAGTGCTGTCTACAACACTAGTAATATTTGCGGCATATTTTACGGCGTTGTCACGACGCCAGCTGATTGATTGGACGCCTCGTAAACGCGTTTGTCCGTGATTTATCTCTGGTTGGTCAAAAACCTAGAGTAAATCAAGGAATTCTATTTGTAAAATTATTTCTTTCGGCTCATTAGATACCATCATCATTTCAAAAATGTAATAATTTTTTCTACCAAGGTTTCGAATTAGAATCCAATACACTCACCTCTAACTTTTCTTAATTGAAGTACGTATTAATAATAAAAACTGCATGCCTGAGAAATTTTATCCGTAAGTTTGCCGACATGTAGGTACTAGACTATAACGATTGTGAAACAAGCTATAAATACAATCAACGCAAAATCATAAAAAAATTATGTACTACTTAATATTTCAAATTTAATGAAAACTTCAAGTCTCGCAAGACGGTATTGAAAAAATCTTTGGATTAACGTCACAATTTTAAGGTACAGATGACCTAATTTCAGAGTCCCATTCACATTTTTATCAAAATCATCCCCAACGGGAAGTTTATGGCGCGAATTTCTCAGCTTAACACATCGAAGGCGCGGAAATGCTCAACGCCTCATTATCCAAGTTTAATTTTATGCATGGACGCGCGCGCATCGTTACGATCGAAGCGCCCGCCTCGGCGCCCATTCAAAATTTAAATTCTACACGAATATTGCCGAAAATATACGACCGGTGTTGCTAGACTCGCGATCTAAGATAGGCGGGAGGTTTCTTAAATAAACAGTAATTTTCACCTTAATTATTAGCGTTTTGAGTAAGGTGCTAACAAGTAGTTAGCCTAGCTAAGTTTTCACATAAGTCGCGTCCTTGGAGAGAAATCTCTCCTTATAGTGTTGGTAAACAGCAGTTGCTAAGTTGCAAGCCCATTTGCAACTTAGCACTGTTAAGCCCGAACGATAAACACTGCAATGTAGCAAAACACTTCACCGAGAAAAGTTTTTACAAAAAAAAACTTACTGCAAAAACAGCGCAGCGGCTGAGCGGTCGGCTTGGGCGCAATGCAGTTCGATTCCCGTTCGAAACAAATATTTGTATGGCCTAAATCCAGTTCCAGTATGAGTGTTTATGTACCTCTGAAAATCTGCTTTTTAAATACATTGCTTAAATATCATAATAAATGTAATAATCTTTTTGTGATTTTTTTGCATTTTCCATGCTAAGATTATTAAGTTATTTAATAGTAAAGGAAAAAATTCAATCGCGGGCAGGATTCGAACCTGCGTCTTCTGGTTTGATATACCAGACGCTCTGACCTCTAAGCCACCGCGAACCCGAAATGTAATAATATTAAAAAGGTCAGGTGCGTAGCACTCGCAACCGGCTCGTATGTATGAGAAGTTGTATGAAAGTGAAAGAAGCAAAAGAAGTATGCAAGAATCGTAGCAAGTGGCGGTCTATAGTTTCTGCCTACCCGTGTGGGACAAAAGCCGTGAGTGTATGTATGTAAATAGTGTATATAAATAGGTTTCTTTTTATTATGTATATAGTTTATTGTTGATTTGCAATTATTTTTTTCCTATAAAAACATATTTTCAGGCTTCATATTTTCAATCAGAATTTTTAGGCTTCTGACTAACGAATAACGATTGTTATAGGTTTTCGTACCGATGGCTTTACGTGCTCTCCAAGGCACGGAGGGTGTCTTCATATATTGAATTGGGGATTGGTCACCCATCCACAGACTGATTGCGGCTAATGCAGCTTACCGTTATGAAATTCATTTCATATCTTCTTATAATATAAAAATGAATCGCAAAATGTGTTGGTAAGCGAATAACTCAACAACGCCTGGACCAATTTCGCCAATTCTTTTTTTTAAATGTTCGTTGAAGTTCAAGGATGGTTTTTACGGCAAGAAAAATTCGAATAATTTCCGGAAAATCCCTAAAAACAGCCCTTTTCTTTTTCCCATACAAACGATTTCTAACTAAAACGTAGAGTCAATTTGAGCTTTATTGCTGTTGCATAAAGTTCATATTAAATTACAAGCACTCATTGTTTTCTAAGCAATGTAGGTGTGTTCCTAACGTCAAAGAGTCAATCTTTTTGACAGGACGAAGTCTGTCGGGTCCGCTAGTAATTGAATATGAAAAAGGTTTTGGAAAAAATATATGTACATATATTGGGTAGTAGCTAGTCAGGCGTACTCCAAGTTAGCATTTGTAGAAAATTCAATATAAATTACGGAAATGTAAAACACATTAAAACTAAAGTATTTAAACAAGCAGCCTCCCGATTTGTGGTAGCAATTTCTTACGATTCACTGGCAACACCGCAATGGGAGACCGACGCCGCGTCGCTTGAGGCCAAACCGCAAATATATGGAACGAGGGAAAACTTTATTTCCCCTATCTTAGGCAATCTTGCGTCACAATATAGCGCAAGATATGAAGTTATATTGTCAAGTAGCATATATTCTCTAAGTTTTACATAAATTACCTTGGATAGGCGAACTTGGCCTTTAGGGGCTGTTAAGGTGTAGCCCATACTCATTGTTATTGCTTATAGTAATATTTCGCACATAGTACATTGTACTTCTTTAATGATGCTTCTTTATAATGTACTAGCTTTTTGCCCACGACTTCGTCCGCGTGGAATAGTTACTTTGTTCCATATGAACTTTCATCCCCTATTTTATCCCCTTGGGGGTAGAATTAATCAAAATCCTTTCTTAGCGGATGCCTACGTCATAACGTCTACCTGCATGCCAAATTTCAGCCCTATCCCTCCAGCGGTTTGGGCTGTGCGTTGATAGATCACTATGTCAGTCAGTCAGTCACCTTTGAGTTTTATATATATTATTCAGATTAAGATATACTATTAAGTCTGTGCGTTAGACAGAATTCCTCAGTATGCTTAAATCCCATTTAATTCTCAATACGTTCATTGCACTCCACAATGTTAACAGGTGTTAAAAATAAATATAAAAGTATCAATCGTGGACCGTCTGACACGGCAATGCAGTTAATATCAAGCAAGCCTATTGCCATTAACTGAGCAAAAAATTCAAACTCTGAACTTTTTTTTAAACTAATTAGCAATGTGGGTCGCACATTACTAGTATTCTTGTTTACCCCTCGTGCTAAGCTAAATGCTTGTGTTACGAGTGGGTTCACGTCGGTAGTGCAATGGGTGGGTTTCGAACCGTCAACCGTAAGATCGCAAGTCCGACGTCCTAGCCATTAGGCTACCGCCGACCGCTTGTATGTTACTGAGACTTTCATAGAAAAACCCAATAATTCCTGCCTGGGAATCAAACCCACGACTTCTAGCGTAGCAGACGCGTACACTTAAATCCATAAAACACTTATTCACCCATGCTTAAGGATATCACATGAAATCAATATTCCAGAATGCTATTGAGAATTTCAAACGCATAACGTGGCTTGACATTCTCCATCATATTCAAAATATAATATTAAAACAGTTCTAATTCTAATGACAAGCGTATACAAATAGGTCATTTGCATGAATTATCTCGAAATAATTGAAATCCCAACACAGGCAAATGAGTTCCCGTTTACATCCTTGTAAGACGGAAAAAATAAATGACATCTCCCGCCCATTCGCCGACAGCAAGATTTGTTTTTCTCTGAGAAACGGCTGTTTGTCATTTTGTAGCACAGAATAATATTACATCTACATATTATTATTGCAAGGGATTTACTCTTTGTAAGAAATCATGAATATCTTGCAGTAAATATGCATGTTTCGAGATTGTATGGACATATAAAACATACCATTACGCCTGTATTCCCCGAAGGGTAAGGCAGAAACATACTAATATACTTACCTAAGTATATTAGTATGTATCAATCATATCGACGAACCGTGGGTGTAGACCTCTACACCCACGGTTCGTCGGTATGATTAGATCGCTAGATAAAATCCAAACTCCGAGTTGCTATTAAGAATTTTTATAGAAAAACCCAATAACACTTTGCTCGACCCCAGGACCTCTAGCGTAGCAGTCGCGCTCAGGACCATCAGACTAATGAGGATTGGTATGGAAATATCAAGTTAGATAAAGGGATATGACTTTGTTATTATAGTCGTGGCGAATTTGATCTTTAATGTAAGCAATAATAGCAGCATGAAAATAATAATACAAGTAGTGATAGCCTGGTGTCATGACCATTGGACTGCCAAGTCAAAGGTCTCGAGTTTAAATCCAAGATACATACTCAGCTCTGACTTTTCGACATCATCATCGAGGCCTCTCAGCTATTCCAGTCTAATCAGATGTGCATATCAGTACTTGACACAAAGCAACTGCCAAGATCTACGCAACCCAATTTCCGGACAATACCATATTCAAAGGATGGATTGGTTGTCAGGCTTTTTTGGCTTCTGACTAACAATTGTCATACATGTTCGTATTACAAGCGGGACCTACAGCTGTATGTGCTGCCAACCCACACTCAAACTGACAGAAGACCCGTACCCAGCAGTGGTAGAGTAGCTATCAAACTCACGACCCGTAAGTGACGCAAAAGTCATCAATCAATCGATCATTGACTTCCGTAATTTATAAACATCTAAATTTAAAAATAAAACACAACACTATATATAATAAAGCTAAGTGCACACCCAGCGATGCGTGCACCCGCGCGATATCTCCCGCGCCGGGACGCGCGTCACTCAGGATTTTAGGATTTACCCGTCAGCGATGCCGCCAACCGATCCGATACGATTAGCTCGATCAAATGCTGCATGTCTCAATATAGAACTGTAAACAATATTGTAAATATAATATTTCACTTATATTAGGTATACAAATTGATAGAACCATGAAATAATCAACCACCCATTACTCCCACTTCTGGGCACGGGTTTCCTCTCAAGCTGAGAGGTTGATAGTACCTATGTAACAAAAAACATAGGTAAGTATCATCGAATTGGGAAGAATATAAAAGACTAGCTTCTGCCCGCGACTTAGTCTGCGTGGACTCCAGAATTGGGTTCGACCTAAATAAAAAGTAGCCTATGTGCTATTCCAAACTATTATAGTGTAACTCTGTGCCAAATTACATCCGTTCAGCCGTTCTGGCGTGATTGAGTAACAAACATCCATCCATACTTTCGTATTTATAATAGTAGTAAGACCTATATTTATTTTAAGCGCGTAAGTGAATATCAAAATATATTTCTTATAATGGCTCTACAGCATTATAACAATAGTCAAAATATTTATAATAGGTTAGCCCCACTAATTGTGGTCGGGAACAAAAAATAATAATTGAAACGCTATGCTACTACATATATATTATTTGTGATAAACTAGACAGTAATCCTAAATTCATAATAAATCACCCCTAATTTTAATCTAAGACGAAACAGACAAACCATCACAAATAATAATTAATATTCAATACTGACAATTTACATAACACTTCCATGAACATCAATATTAATCTGCGTCAGTGTGTAAGGGCGGGTGCACACTACGCGACAACGCGGTATCGCAACCCGCGCGGTCCGTCAGTCAGCCAGCTTAGAGGGATTTAGCCGGTCTGCTGCAGACTCGAATCAAACGCTCCATTGACTCCAAATCCTTACTCTAATTGAAATTTAAAAGCGTTTTTGACAGTTCTCTGTGTCGCCATTTGCAAATAATAAAGGGGATATAGCGATTGCGTGTGTGGATTTAGAAGCGAAAACTTTTTAAAAGTAGAATGTTAAATTCTTTTTTATTTATTTTATCTTTTCAATTCAATGTTAAAACCTACGGCTTTTTATTTAACAGACTCACAATGTTTGTAAAGGAATTGCAAATGTCAGCTAATCATTTGAGTTCCTTTTTAAACGGAACGTCTTTCAAAGAAATCTTGTTCGGATCGCAAATCGCTTTGATTTGAATACACCATTACACTTTTCAATAGAATATTGATACGTTTGCTCTCTGATTTGCGAGTTTCTGAAAAATCTGAGAAGAAAGTGGACAAAATACTCGTACTTAATATAAATGCTATTAGGGTTTTGGGGTCCAACGTCCTGTATAGATAAAACCAGATAAATATGTTACATACAATGTGCGAAGCTGTTCGCCCCAATTCTGTAAAAACAAAAAAGATCATTGCTATTATTAGCAATCTGTTCCTTGTGGTATTAACCCTGGTTTGATGGCAAGCAACCTTTTAGATTTTTTTTACTATGTTTGTTCCAAATAAAACAAAAGTCATCTGTGTCAAATTTTATAAAAAATTTCACGGTTTATCGGTTTAAAAATTACTTTATTATTCAAAGATTATAAAACATGGAGAAATAGAAAAAAAATATTTCATTTCCGATTTTACAATTATGTTAATATTAGGAAAATAGCTCTGAATAAAATCTAAGTTATAATGTTTACAGTAATCATAAAATATAATTCACACATGAATCGGATACCATAGAAACATTCTTTAGATAGATTAGGTTAGTTCTAATTTAATCTTATTAATGAGTCATTAATGCCTGCCGCCGTGATCTAAACTACAATCAGAGACCTAATTCCGGGCAAATTGCCGTACATTTACAGACAATAGACCACACCATGAATTATGGGATCTTCCACAAGAATTTGTAATCAGGAGGTCAATTCAGTATCAAAAAATCACCCGCTTACCCTTGTTATTCAGACAACGAACACAAGGACAACGTGCGTTATTCTAAGATATATTATCTTAAAATATAAAATATCAGTTCAAGTTCGACTAGGTTCTTTAGACTATTATGACTTTGGCACTCAGGTTTAGGTTAGCTTAGGAGACCAAACCTCTCGCAGAGGAATAAAACCTCGCTCCCGTAACCCCAGCAAAAAGTGGTGAGGCGTAACACCCGTATGGTTTTAGTCGGTAGGTCACCCACTGGATGACTGGCTGGAGTCAGACAACCGTCGACTTTCCCGGGCGGCGGAAGTCCATGTGGGTTTCCACACGCGAAAAAAAGTGACCTAACGTTCTAATTATTTTTATCCACAAATCCTCTACGGATTTTTGATTATGATTAAAGTTTATGATGAAAGGCTAATCGGCTATACAATTGTATGCTAAATTACCGTATTCACTAACATACCATCATACCATCATGCCTGTATTCCCTGAAAGGTTAGGCAGAGGCGTACTTAATGTACACCCACAGTTCGCCGGTATGTTTAGGTCCCATGTTATGGGGGGGGGGGGCTATAGCCATCCACCGGGCTGCTGCTGAGTATTTCATAGAAAAACCCAATAACACTTTACTCGACCTGGTGATCGAACCCAGGACCTCTCGTGTAGCACTAATATTGCTTTATTTCTTATTCTAAAAGACATAACGAACAATTTTAATATAGAATCAGATCTAGCAACCCTGTCACATACGCACTCAACTAATTACCTAATGGAATCCGAGGATCGTTAATTAAGGACACCACGCACGTATCGGTTCTAACAATGAGTTGCGTTACTCTGTTAGGTGTCGATTGAGTTATGGACTAGTTTGTGATACCATTTTGTTAATATTCGGAATCCCAAACTAACAATATTAATATTATTATTTCCTTTATTTATTATATTTACATAACTAACCATACACGTCACCTTATGACGTAAAATTCAGAATGTGAAGGTAAAATTTCAATCATGCGAGTAGGGTTCGCGGTGGCTTAGAGGTAAGAGCGTCTGGTATATCAAACCAGAAGACACAGGTTCGAATCCTGCCCGCGATTGAATTTTTTCCTTTACTAAAAATAACATTTTCAAATATTTTTATAAAAATAACAATAAAAACATTTAAAATAGTAGTCCACCGGTATCGGGAACAGGGTCCAAGCCCCAAAGATGGGAACCTCCTAATATATTAATATATATGTATATTATTAATATTATAATGTGTCGGGCCGTTTATTTCGTACAACATGCTTGAGTCAAAAAACACCGATACACATCGTAAACGAGTGCTGTCTGTCGGGATTGATCAGTTCTCGCTTGCTGTGGCAACAGCTTTTTGATATAATCATTACGCCTGTATTCCCTGAAGGATTAGGCAGAGATATAGGTACTAATGTATACACACAGTTTGCCGGTATTTTTACGTCCCATGTTGTACGTGGCGAGCCTATTGCCATTAACCGGGCACAAATCCAACTTCAGAGCTGTTACTGAGAATTGCATAGAAAAACCCGATAACACTTTTTTTGACCTGTGACTCGAACCCAGGACCTATAAAATGATTAGGCCGTCATCGTCATAATTATTATCCTTCTAAAATATTATAATGGTTTGTTTGCCACTGCTACTCTACACCATATCCCAGATAATTCCTTAAAATATCGTACTTTACACCCATAAGTTAAAACAAACAGTAAATAGCGCTCATTTACGCCAACCCCAAATCAGCAATTCAGTGATGTTAGACAAGGCAGGTGTAATTAATTCTAAACTAATTACATCTCATGATACGCGAGACGAACTCCAAGTTACGTAACTAATCGTAACTGTAACTATCCCAAACTAGTTTATGTAGCGATGCGACACGGAGCAGGAAGAAATGGAGAGAATAGCCTTCACGCTTTTTCTACAATGCAGATAAGAGTTATGCCGCGTAGTAATATACCATCACGCCTGTATTCCCCGGATAGGCAGAGGCGTACTAACTTTAACCCACAGTTCGCCGGTATGTTTAGGTCCCATAAAATAGGGGGCGAGCCAATTGCCATTAACCGGGCACAAATCCAGACATCGAGCTGCTTCTGAGAATTTCATAGAAAAACGCAATAACACTTTGCTCGACCTGGGGATCGAACCCAGGATCTCTAGCGTACCAGGACCACTAGAATAATGAGGCAGCCGCGTAGTAAAAATATTATTATACACCATAAATTACATACTACTACTCCGAGACTAAAGCCCAGACCCGTGCCCAGCAGTGGGACAGTATGGTTGATGATACGTCGTATATATAATATGATTTGATGATGTTTTTTTTATATACTTACCCCATCTCATGTAATGATTCACTACCTGAAGTATGGCAGACTATCGCTATCGCATTTGAAAAGATAGAAGAAGATAAGATAACTTTTTATAAAAAGAACACGATCGACATTTAAGTGCTTGTAAGATCTGAGTTAACACACTATAAAGGAATATCTTTGTGATAGGTCACACTGATAATAATGTGTAAAAGAAAGAAGCACTGTACAGAGTCGTGTTCAAGCCGTACCTGCATCTTAGCACTCCATTTCCTCCTACTTCATGCGACGCGAACTATAAAACACAAGCGGTGTACTTCAAGTTGTGAAGATTCATGATTGGTTAAAGTTTCATATTGACATAAGAACACTTAGTTTGTGTAACACAAGAAGAATTTTAATTGCTGGATTAATATAGCCTACTTGACTGACGTTTTATCCCCTGTGAAAGCTAACAAAACAATCTTTTTAGGGGTCGGGCTCGTTTGTAGTTTCGGATCACCTGATGGTAAGTGATTACCGCCGCCCATGGTAACCAAAGGAGTCACAAGTGCATTGTCCGCCTTTTAAATAGGGGTTTGGGCCTCCGGTATCGTCACTCGCGCGGCCAAACACAACGTAAGCGTTGTTTTACGCAGATTTTCTGTAAGGCCTTGTTATCATCACTCCGGTCGAACCGGCCCATTCGTGCCAAAGGCTCTCATCTCTCCCATAGCTCTCCCACGGTAAACATCTACATTATAATTGCCATCTGTTGGAAAATGACATGGCAATTGCTTGAACCTAGTCTATAGACTTTATCTTCCACATAAACCTGCATAATTCTCACAATCATAATCCTCCTGCCCTTATCCCAAGTTATTTGGGGTCGGCACACTATGTTTTTTCTTCCATATATCTCTATCAGCCATCGTCTCATCATTCGCTTCCTTTGTAGCCATAATCATCTCTTAAACAGTCCATCCATCTTTGGTCTCCCCCTACTCTTATAACATATCTATCCACATTCATGCTCAAAATCTTTCTAGTAACACTAACACTAGAGGTCCTGGGTTTGATTCCCAGGTCGAGCGTGTGAAGTGAAGTGTTATTGGGTTTTTATATGAAATTCTCAGCAGCAGCTCGAGATTGGATTATAGGCTCGCCACCTATTACTTGGGACCTAATCATGCAACAAGCAACTATGGCTAGAACAGATCTGCCTAACCCTTGGGGAAATACACGCGTGATGTTATGGAAGTAATCGTGAAACATTCGACCCTTATCATAACAATATCATCATACATTGCTGTACCAAGATTCGTCACATATTAAATACTGGGAACTATTTCGTTGTGCATGTCGCATAGCTCATCATCCATTGCGCGCTCACTCGGCTTTAGCTCAAAGCCGTTGCATGTCCACGGTTCGTTAGACAGGGGTTTAGTCGGCACTCGCGCCTCACACTAGTCGCGGTTAGTTTGTGAAAACTTGACGTCTAACAAAATGGAGTTTGTTACAAGGTTTGATGCTATATTCGTAAAAAAGGAAACTTGACAAAGAGATTCGGATTTGTTTGAAACTTATTCGCAAAAAGATTAAAAAGTAAAGGCTTTTATGTTATTTTCTGTTAAGATCATTTTTGACTGCAGTTTTTTATCGGCCAGTATTTTATTAAAATGGAGAACAAAAACATACAACACAAGTACTTATAACGAACACAACATAACTGACTAGTCTGTGGTCGCAGGTGCGTCTGCTACACTAGAGGTCCTGGGTTCAATTCCCAGGTCGAGCAAAGTATTATTGAGTTTTTCTAGGAAATTCTCAGTAGCAGTTCGAGTTTGGATTTGCGCCCGGTTATAGGCTCGCTCCCTATTACATGGGAACTAAATATCCCGGCGAACTATGGATGTACACTTCTGCCTTATCCTTCGCGGCATACAGACGTGATGGTATGTTATGTTTTCACTAGCAGCTCAGAATTCGTATTCTTTACCTCAATCACACCAAACTTACTTAGACCTCTGCCTAAGTCTTCGAGAATACAGGTGTAATGTTACGATATCACAAAACACGTAGGTAAATAAATAATTAAAAAGTGTAATTATGGCTGGACAAACGTAACAAGCTCCAAGAAGAGGGTTCAAGATCCAAACTGTATCTCACGATGGCTGCCGTGTCGAGGAGTGCCACTTGCCACACCCAGTCCTTGATCCAGCCGTCTAACGAGAACCTCTTGAGATATCGGCCGAGCCTCTTCGCCATTAGGCCATTCGCTACGAAGTATCGACCTAATAATGACTGCTGGATACATATCCCAAGTCAAAATATTTGATTTCTTTACCGTTCTCAGTTTTCACGATATTATCGTCATTCTCAAAGTGGATAATGGGTTGCAGGAGGCTTTCAGAGGCAGTATATATCACATCAAATCATATGCTTAATAATAATACAAAAAATTTGGCAGCTCGCAAAATTGTTTGCTAAAAAAAAATTGTTTATGTGGACAATAGATAAAATAAATGAAAACCTAATCCATCATGATATCTAATATTTGAGCAACGAGTCTAGATTCTATAGGCAATATAGAAAAGGTGTATTGCAGTGAATCTGCAATACACCTTTTCTATATTGTTTTGGCAATAAACCTTTGCGGGCGTACGCAGAATAACCCAAGGTTTCATCCAAATCGGTTGCACCATTTTCGAGATTTTGCGCGACTAACGCACTAAGTAATATTATTCATAGATAACAAACATACAAAAAAATATATAGTCGTTGTGGAGTTGGTTGAAAAAAATAGGACATCATATATTGATTCTGCTACCTCCAACATTCTCTTCAGTATTTGTAAAAAAAAATGATTTCATTTTAATATCATGGTTTGATTTCTTCATCTAACCCTAATCCCTCTTTCCAGGTGAAAGTAATGCTCCGTGTGGGTGCGTCAGGCGAAGGTCCATTCACGAGCGGCACCCAAACCTTCTCGATGGACAAGCGTAAGAAGCAGGTCAGCCTGTGTGAGACGGCGCCATCGGCCACCGCGCCCGAAGACCGGAAGGTTGGCGTCGCAGCCCCCAAGATGTTCGCCTTTGATGCTATATTCTCGCAGGATGATGCTCAGGTTAGTTCCTCGTCCGTGACTTGTTCTTCTCTAAACATTGAAGGGTGACTTATACAGTGTAGTTGTACTGCTTATTATTGGATGGCTATATCAGAAACTGCGAGTATAAGGAATACGGGAAAAATACTCAAAGAAAAATACTCATTGAGCAATAATAGGTTCGAGACTCCTTTGAGTAAAGTTACTGCATCATTTATTTTTGAAAATTCAAAGATTCAAAATTCAAAGACATTCATAAGCAGGAAAAAAACTGTTTTATTTTTATTAAAAAACTTATTGTGTTATTCCACAGTTCCATAATGTTGCTAGAGTAAGGTTGTAGTAACTGTGGTAGTTGTAGGTATTTGTTATTATGGCAAGAACCTTACTACCACTTCATAAATTCAGCCTGTATCGCATACCGTTTTAATTTCATAAATAATTTTTCCCCACATACCTACATACACTCACGCCTTTCTCCCACAGGGGTAGGCAGAAAATATAGACCGCCACTTGCTACGATTCTTGCATACTTCTTATTCATATAGTATTCAATCTTTGTAATACTCGTAATACTTACTAACAGAGAACGTACAATTAATATTATAGCGTAGAGTAAACAAAAGATCATCGCGGGCCACACCGGGCGTACGTGTCAGCGTACGTAGGTACTCGAGGCTTTTCTCCGTCGCGTCGATAGTACTGTTTTTTAATTTTCTTGACCCAGAACTTCAATTATGTAATTTAGTATGTATTTTATGTATAAAAAAATACATACGTAACATACATACGCCTGTATTCCCCCAAGGCTTAAGCAGAAGTGTACAAATTAATGTACACAGTTTATTGCCACAAATCTAATCTCCGAGTTGCTACTGAGAATTGACGCCCGACTTGGGATCAATCCTCGAAATTATTTCATAATAAAAAACTGAAGTGAATATAAAAGCGGCGGTAGTGTAATGGCTAAGATGTCGGACTGTCGATCATGTGGTTGCCGGTACGAAAGCCATCCATTGCACTACCGACGTGAACTCACTCGTAACAGAAGCATTTAGCTTAGCACGAGAGGTTAACAAGAATATTAGTATTGTGCGACCCACATAGCTAGTAAACTTTATATTTATCGAATAGACGCCGAGATAATTGCCAGGCCCGGCTGATAGCGGTCCCACTGAACATAATGATCGCCGTCATTAGAAAGCTACTAACGGAGCCATCAGGAAAGACCTTTGAGATTAGCAGGACAAAGGAGGTTATTAGCGTAATAACTTCGCCTCAAATTACTGGCACAAAGACGGTAGCCAGTCAACCGGGAAAAATGGGACCAATACTTAAATGGGAAAATATTTTTCGTGAGTTTTTTTAAATGGTAATACTGATGCGTTCGCCTGGGGGGCTCACACGCATTCCACCACATTGATAATCAGTGAATTAAGTCTACTTGTCCCAAGTGAGACTGCAACGCTAAAGGTCTTAGGTTCGATTCCCAGGTTTGTTTGTTTGTTTTGTTAAATAAAACGTTGCCCCACACTAGGATTTTCCCCTGTATCGTGGGTGCGTTTACAAACACAAATTCTCAAATACACAAACGCCCAGACCCGAAACAACTACCTGTAGATCATACAAATATTTGCTCCGTGTGGGGATCGAACCCACAACACGTGGCGCAGAAGCCGATCGCTCGGTATCAGTTCAGCTCGTAGTTTGGGATTTGTGCCCGGTTAATGGTAATAGCCTTGCCCCCTATTACATTTAACCTAAACATTCCGGCAAACTGCGGGTGTTACATTAGCACGCCTCTGCCTAACCCTTCAGGAAACACAGCCATGATGGTATGTTATGTAAACAGTGAAATAACTAAGCAAATGAGGGCAACTTTTTTCTTATTAACTATCTCAAAATGCGAAAGTGATGCCACTGGTGTTTCTGGCGTCTACAGATTGCTGTTACCGCTTACCCACAGGCGGCTGTACGTTTCTTGTTAGTATTATCTTAGTAGAAATTTATAACAATAACAAAACTATCTTCAAACGTATCAGTATTCATCGAATGACTCCCAACTAACATTATAAGGTCATCTCTCCATCTAGCTGAAAGCCATATAACGTTAAATTTACCTAAGAGTGCAGGTTTCCAAAAAAAAACGCAAGAAACCGCATTACTACGCTTGAGGTAGACGTTTCTCGGAGCTTTTTTTAAAAAACGTTGACCCATATTAGGACGTTTTCCTGTATCGTGGGTGCATTTACAAACACAAATTATCACACAAACAAACACCCAGATCCGAAACAACTATACCTATAAATCATACAAATATTTGTTCCGTGTAGGGATAGACCCACAACACGTAGCGTAGAAGCCGATCGCTCAGCCGCTACGTCAATCGTTCCGTCAACAGAACGGCACGATTCTTCTTTGAACTTTCCCCTGAAATATTTAAAGGTGTTATGCAATATATTAACATTATAAAGCTGCATATTCTTAGCGGGTGTCGCACAGTGGGCTGAAAATCGGCTTTCATAGACTTAGGGATTTCAATTTGTAAGTGCCGGATTTTTTGCCGGATATCGCTTCTATTAGTTATTACTATATTCAAAAATGACACCCGACTTAATTCTGCACAAAAACGAAGGAATTATAATTTTTTTAAGAAAAAATTGTATGAAGCTGGTATTAAAAAGTTAATTATCTCGTAAACAGCAAGGAAAACCGTAATATCCTTACAGGTGGTTATAGTACTAATTATTTAAGATTTTTTGACATATGTCATATAACGGTTATCGCTGCTAATTTTTTTTAAAAAATCGTCAATATATTTTTATTTATTTTTACATATGAAAGGGTTCCTTTTAGTGAATGAATTAAGAACATTGTTAATTATGAAGGATGTTATTGACCCAAATATTAAGAATATATAAAACAAGAAAAATATTTTAAAAATAGAAAAAAAAATCAAATATTAAACATTTTCCTTATCACTCTCGTTGTCGGACTCCAATTCTGAGTCAGAATCCAGATTGGATACATCTATAAACTCGAACTCACTTTCCTAAAACTGAATCAAGGCGAGAGTTTCATCAAAAAAGGTCTGCTTTCTCTTGGCATCTAATTTAGGCCTTTGTGCACTTAGGAAAGGATCCGAAGAAACAACAAGCATATTTAAAATATCTTGATTAGAATCTTGCCTGCTTCTTTTCCGCGAATGATGTTCCCGGAACCTCCTAAAATCTTTGTTTCGAGACTCTGAGGCTTCTTCCGAGAGAGTCCCAATCGGTACAATATCATTTTGCTAGATTATGTCAGCACCGTGAATTAATAATTTATGTACGGTTGAGGACATGTAGTACCAATCGTACAATTCCACATAACTACTTTTCAGCTGTTTTGCGGGCAAAATCTTTAAATTTTATGACGTCGATCTTCTCGCCAGATGTTATTGCTTGCAAAATCACAGCAAATCTTTTAATAAGATCTTCGTCCATCCCGGTAATAGCTGCGGTTTTATTGGGAAACTCGAAAAACTTTCTAGCGGTATTCCTGTCATTGGTAGTTCCAGAGCCTTGTTTTACAATATCAATCAACAGATTGAGCTGATCTTTGAGTTTATTTTGTATAATCTTTTTTCTGTTCTGCAACATTTCTTTGTCCTCATTACTTCTCGCTGCCCACCGTATGAAGTCGAGCCTGTACGCAATATGTAGCAGACATTCCATACAATTTATACGTGCGTGTAGGGATGACAAGCCAAATTTGTATATGTCAGCACACACAGTCTTTGATGTTACAACATCTAAGCGGTTCATTTCCGTAGGTTTTGCTAGACACAAGTAGCACGATGCATTTGATCTGGCCTCTGAAAGGTACGTGCAGACTTTGGCGTCGATCATTGTCATCATTAGTTGATGAGTTACCATGTTATTATTACTGCACTGTGTGGGGATAAGGGCCTGAATTTCATCATCCATTTGTTTTTTGAGACCAATGACTACTAATTCGCTCTCTTTTAAAAAAGTAAACTGAACTGGACGACAATACAAAGTTGAGCATGGTTTTGGGTTCGTCCATACAGTGTTATCTCCATCAGTCAGTTTTAGTGGCACCAAAGAGGTCATGAAAATGCTTGCATCATCTTGCTCGCCCTCCATTTTCTGCTTGTATCGGCTTTGGTTGGAAGCACCATCAAATCCCCACTTGGATATCAGCTTTAGCCGCTTATCTTGCACATCGGCATAGTCAGGAAGACTTTGAAGGATCCTCGTCACCGTGATGTCAAGTAAAGCTTGAAGTGTAATCCTAGCCGAGGAATCCGTAACTGTCACAGATTGCTTCGGAGGGTAGCAATCAAGCTTAGTTTGTTGCACTTTATAGTAGGATGGATAAATATCCTTAGCACCTTCACGAATGGCAGCCTCTCGCAAAGTAATATATTAACTGCCAGTTTGACAGTTTTAGTGAAAGAAGCAATCCAAGCGCTTTCTCTGGTGTAAATATGACTGTTTTCACTGGTTTCTTAAGCGTTTCTTCTAATCACTTATTTTCAGACTCACTAGAAGACTAAAACTCAGTTTGCATTGATAAATATCTAGCTCAAACATAGTTGTGTAAGTGTGGATGCAGTATAAACCTCTGAATTCTTTCTTCCTTCTTCTTTCTTTCCTTCGGGAATATAGGGGTGATGATATTTTATGTTACGTGTTGTTAAAAGTCTGTGTACCTCAACTTAAACGCTAAAAGGAATCGTTTCATGTGTAAAAATAAATAAAAATATTTTGACGATTTTTAAAAAAAAATTAGCAGCGATAACCATTATATGACATATGTCAAAAAATCATAAATAATTAGTACTATAACCACCTGTAAGGATATTACGGTTTTCCTTGCTGTTTACGAGATAATTAACTTTTTCATACCAGCTTCATACAAATTTTTCGTAAAAAAATTATAATTCCTTCGTTTTTGTGCAGAATTAACTCGGGTGTCATTTTTGAATATAGTAATAACTAATAGAAGCGATATCCGGCAAAAAATCCGGTACTTACAAATTGAAATCCCTAAGTCTATGAAAGCCGATTTTCAGCCCACCGTGTGTCGTATCTACTACTAACGTCTCATGTTGCATACTGCCGTCCCGAGGCGGTCCCTCGATAAAAATAAGAGAATGCTTACCTACTATTACATAAAACTTTCCTCCTAAACGAACGGGTTAAGTTGGAAGCGGTTAGCGTCTAACGTATATATAATGTAACAAAGCTCTGGCTGAAAACCAGCGCTGTGGCTCTGGTCCGCGCACGAGTCATAGTAATATGCTGAGTGATGGCTGTTTTGCGAGGATGTGACGCATACTTCCGCAATAGTTTACTTCTCTGTTTAAATAAATACAAATGTTGTGTGCATCTTGTCTATGTAAATAAATTTATTTTCTTTCTTTCTATTACTATACCAACATGTATAGGTAAACATTCTTAACACACTGAGACCCCTCTGGGCCTCGGAAAGCACGTAAACCTTTCGATCCCAATTGTGATACGAACACCTAGGTATGATAAATAATCTGTAGTGGTATTCAGGAGGCCAAAAAATCCCGACAGATAGTTTAAATTAAAAAAATTGTAAAATGATATTTATTTCTGTAAATAGATCTTTTATAGACCCTTTTACAATTCAATGTTTAACTTTTTTTTATTAAACGGAGACGAACTCTGAGAAGAAACGCCGAAACATACTCAGAGAATCTTGGTCTGTTAAAACATCTTAAAATTGAGTTGCCTTTAAGTAAGTCATTTAAGGAATGTAATGTCATCGCCAAAATCGCTTGCACCTCTGACTTAGCACAAGTGGCCATACGGCGTCTGTCGCGTAGTCTGAATTTCATGCACCAAAAATGTCGTAGTCGGAGCGAGCCGCGAGTTCTCGTGTTTAAATTGTTAAACGGCATACAGTTCGCGAATAACGCCAACTTTTCCGTCCACTATACGAAAATTTTTGTTATAAGCCTGAATAGAAATTGTAAGCGGTTTTAACGAGATTTCTGTGCTTATGAAAAGTCAGTTTAGTTTTATACCATAGGATAACTATCTACTACGTGCAGAACGGCAGTAAGCATTGATAGCCTAGTGTCAAGTTAAAGGTCTCAAGTTCGAATCCAAGGCACACACCTCTAACTTTTCGGGATCACGTGCACATTAATAATGAAATGGTGAAGAAAAACATCTTGAGAAAACTTTTATGCTTGAAAAATTTTCTCGATGGCGTGTGTAGTCTGTGGCGTTCACTAGGAGAGGCCTACGTCCAGCACGGGACGAATATAGGCTGATGATGATGATGATGATGATGCACACATCATCACGCTATCCCAGTGCAGGTTGGCAGACTACACATAGTCTGCCAACCTGCACTGGGATAGCCTGGTGGACTATAGCCTAATTCCTTTCGTTTCTAGAGGAAACTCGTCTTCTGCAGTGAAACCAGTAAATAGGTAAATGATCATCCTAACACTAAACCGTAAACTAACCATGGCGCCAGGTCTGCAACATCAATAGTAGGTAAATATTTTTATTTCAAATAAGCTTTTACAAGCGTTTATGAAACATTATGATTCTAGTTGCACGGTTCCAAAAGGTCGATCCTAAGAAGAAGAATCCAGCAAGAAACTCCATGGACACTATGTTCTTCACTGGTACAATATTGCGATACTAGGATGTCTGAACATTGATGTCAACGTTGGACCGAAGTCGAAAATATTAAAAGAAGGTTCTCCGAATCGAAATTAGGATCAAAAGTCAGAGGTCTGCTTTGGATTCTGACTCGAGACCTTTGACCTTTGTCGTGGGAGTCCAATCATCATATCAGTTGGGTATCGCTCCTGTTTAGTGTAATACTTCCCTTAAATAGTGTAGGGGTTAATTCACCTATAGCTAGTTTATCTCCGGACCGTTTCTCGTTTACATTTTACCACGTTATCCGCGACGTAATCTTAGCAAAATGTGTGTATAAGGATATGTAAATTGCCGCATTTAGTTACATTAGCTACAGGGAAGGATGTTATCAATTCCCGAGCCACGTTGCAAGATACATAACAGTGAAATGTTTTCCTAGGATATATTTTACACATTTATAATAGATACTGTGATTTGAAGTTGTAATAATATAACATACCATCATACCATCACGCCTTTATTCCCCGAAGGGTTAGGCAGAGGCGTACTAATGTACACCCACAGTTCGCCGGTATGTTTAGGTCCCATGTAATAGGGGGCGATCCTATTGCCATTAATCGGGCACCAATCCAGACTCCGAGCTGCTACTGAGAATTTCACAGAAAAACTCAATAACACTTTGCTCGACCTGGGGATCGAACCCAGGACCTCTAGCGTAGCAGTTGCACTTGGGACCACTAGACCAATGAGGCAGTCATAAATAATAATATTTTATATAGAATTACCAAGATGAGCGCGACTGCTACGCTAAGGTCCTGGCTTCGATTGCAAGATCGATCAAAGTGTTATTGGGTTTTTTTGGTACCTTACTTTTCGAGGAATACAGGCGTGATGATATATATGTTATTTAATATGACCAACCAAAAAATTTAAGACACATCATATTTATTTTATAGTAGGTAAATCTACCGCAACACTATACCAAATTTTTGTAGTTTTAACAGTAAGGCAACTGTTTATTTTCAGTATTGCTCTCCTGCAGCACAGTAAGCTAATATATAACCCGTGTCTTCTTAAAAAACGTAGAAAAGATATGGTATGCTGTATACTATTCTTCAAAATAAAATTTAGCCAACGTTTTATAAATTTCTCTGAACCCTACATTTACAATAAAATAAATAAAGCCATAAATATCTACCCACTCACAAAAACCCAATGTAAGAAGAAAGTGTGTGAATTCCTACAAAAATTAAACTATGAGGAGACTGAACGTCTTCTTCACATAGACCAGTGACTAACACAAAAATCCTTCTTGGCCCAGACATACGTCCACGTTCGCACACACATACACGCATTTAAACACACAGATAAACGCACACGACACTCACACTCACACTCACGCAAACACACACGCACACACACGCACGCACGCACACACAACACACACACACATCTGACACATACTCCAGCTACCTACCAGATTTAATCTTGTTTATTAAAATCTATTTACTATTGTGTTCATTAAATAAATAAACCTTTCTTAACCTACATTTAATGGAAACCAAAAGTGTATCTACAATAAAAATTTTATGATTGGCTAAAAGGAACATGAAAATATGGGGAATGGCGCTGATAGCCGAAATACAGGCTCTGCTTAGTTCAGCTACAGATGCAACATTCAAACATCCTAGCAACATTAAGTAGCCATAATTATAACTGTAACTTTGTACCACACTTTTTTGGAATAAACATTTTTATTATTATTTATTATTTATTTATTATCTTGTGCCTGCAAGAGCGGCTGCTGATCTCGAGGTACTGTTCGATTCTCAGGTCAGACAAAGTGCTATGTATGTTTTGTTACGAAATACTTAATAACAATTAATTTTAATTTGTGTCCACAGAAACTAAAACATACAAATCCGAATTTTACATACATACATACATACATAATCCACCCATTACATTGTCCAACTGCTAGGCTATAGTCCACCACGCTAGCCTAATGCAGGTTGGCAGACTTCACACGCCATTGAGAAAATCTCTCAGGCATGCAGGTTTCCTCACGATGTTTTCCTTCACCGTTTACGCGCGTCATAATTAACTATTAATACTATCCTAACTTTAGCATTGTTCTTTATCACATAAACCGTTATCAAAGCCCACTTAGTGAAACAAAACGATCAGACCATCCACAATCAGAGTGAGCAATTCCCACAATAACGCCACCAGTGCATACGAATCCTATTAGCATGGTGTAATCTCCGTGTATGCCGAGCCGGATATTAGGAGGCACAGTTTGAATTATATGTAGGTACAGTCGACAAAAGAGATAGATATCCAGGCAGCGATATAAAATCTGCGTCTTGACATAGATTGCATTAAAAATAAAATTATCTGCTAGTGTTTCGTATTTAGGTAGCTAATAACACCTTCGTTTTGTTATGGGTTATGTTTAACGCCTGCTTATGTTACTACAAATAAAATTTTAAGCTTACCAAAACTGTTAAATGGTCATCGATTCATGGTGGACATTCCGAAACCCGAACGAAACGCTTGAAGTCCACTTTTATCATGCGTACTTCTGATGTTGAATGCGCTTCCCGAGTGGGTCTTCCCCGATAGGTATATTCTGGGTGTCTTTAAATCAGGAGTGAATCGGTTTCTTCTAGGCAAGCGCGCTCCATCGTAGATCGCAGTATCGCTTAATATCAGGCGAACTGGAGGTCAAGCGTTAGTCTATCACTAATAAAAAAAAACAAGTTTGGTAACCTGGAAATATGTGTTTCCTGAAATATTATAAAATAGATCCAATTTTTCTTTTTATTGAATGCCATAAAATTATTTAAGCGCCTATAAAGTTAATTTAAGACCAAATATAATAACAAATTTAGTTGTAATAAGTAATCCGGTTCTGGTAAGCGGCCTACGTCTGAATATAAAAAAGGTCCAATCTATCTCTCATTTTCGAAAATTCATCAAAATTGGTTCAGCGGTTTAGGCGTGAAATAATAATTCACATTTATAAAATCAGTACTTATAGATTTTATAACATACCATCACATAACATACCATCACGCCTTTATTCCCCGAAGGGTTAGGCAGAGGCGTACTAATGTACACCCACAGTTCGCCGGTATGTTTAGGTCCCATGTAATAGGGGGATTAATGGCAATAGGCTCGCTATTGCCATTAATCGGGCACAAATCCAGACTCCGAGCTGCTACTGAGTATTTCATAGAAAAACTCAATAACACTTTGCTCAACCTGGGAATCGAACCCAGGACCTCTAGGGTAGCAGTCGCGCTTGGGACCACTAGACTAATGAGGCAGTCTACTTATACTAGTATAAAATATACGTACCTATATCAGAATTACCGACGTCGGCCATAAAACAATAAATACACTTTAATATATATGTTTATCCCGTTTCTTCGCTCGGAAATACCGCATAACACTCCGTAATCCCCGCACATCATACCACTTACTTCCCCAGAAATCCCGATCAGGAATCTCAGCTCTATAAACGCCATAATAAATCAGTTAACCAACTAATGCTCCGATGTAATTACTGCGCACGCAGTAAGCCGGTTGTGTCTAATGTGGTCTAATGCATATTGTGTGCACGTGTAAACCTACGTAATGTGCAACTGTATTTATCTTCAAGAGTGGATCTCAGAGGGGCTGGGATAGGAGGGCAAACGAGCAGACGGATCACCTGATGGTAAGCGATTACCGCCGCCCATGGACATGGTTGTCAGATTGGATACAAATGTCATAAATGTCACTCGTCTATGTCAACTTTGAGTAAATATTAGATCTCGTGATAATGTAACTCACGTTTAACTTTGACATTTAACGATACTAAGACTAGATTGGAACTATGGGTACCTATTTAGAACACTCCTGGCCTTACTTGATATTGTGTGGGTAATTTTTTTTTAGTTTAGTTTTTTTTACGTAATAGCTAGCTAGCTGTTTTCCGACACGCGCTGAAATGCCTGGATTTTTTTTATTTCATCAGAAACCTTCTCAGGCACGCCGATAAAAATTCACCAAAGTTTCGTCGCAATAGGATGAATGGTTTAGCAAACATACAAACATTCATTTTTATTTATATAAAAGACAGATAGATAGAAGATAGATAGTCATTAATAAAAAACTTTGGTACAGAGCCTTACTTAATCAAAAATATCTTCACATTCGGCCAGACAAACTCTGCGCGTTCAAAATAATTAATAGACCTATGATGCTGCAATATGAGCATTACATGAACGTAGTTATACAAGCGTTGATGTAACTTATCCGTGCAATAACTCAGCGGACGGTAGCCGGACGGAGCCGGACGGTGGCCGGACGGCGGCTTACGCAGGCTTAGGCCGACGTCAGACCCGCAGGGATCTGCCGTAATTATGTTAGTAATCTACCGTCATGACTTGTTTACATTACCGTGAAAAATATAATAATTATTAATATACCCTGTATGAGCACGCTCGACAATTTTAACTGCCTCGATAGTCTAGTGGTCTTAAGCGCTCCTGGGTTTCGATGCCCAGTTCAGGGTTTTCTATGAAATTTTCAGTAGCAGCTCGGAGTTTGGATTTGTGCCCGGTTAATGGCAATAGGCTCGCCCCTATTACATGGGACCTAAACGTACCGGCGAAACGTGGGTATACATTAGTACAGGCGTGATGAATATGACATTCACTTACTAGCAATTTGGGTTGCATATTACTAATATTCTTGTTAACTCCTCGTGCTAAGCAATGGAATGGATGGGTTTCGAACCGTCGTCGAAGTCCGTCGCTCTAGGTATTAAGCTACCGACGCTTAATCATTTATAATAATTCATTTAATTGAATATGTAATGAAGCAAATGTTATTACCAAAAATTGATTAACTGGCGTCCCTCCATCGCGAATTAAACGCTCTCAATTAGTGGAAGAAGTGGTCATTAAAATTTTCATTCAAAACAATTTCAGTATTTCCGTGTTGAGTGTGTATCCCCTATTGTAGAAATACCATGAGTTGTGTTAGAATGCGGATAAGTCTCAAAGAAAATACAGTTATAGATATGTAAGTTTTACATTTTATGAAAGAAGATTTCTTCTAACATTGATAAACTATTTAGCAGAACAATAAACGGATAAGGTAATGAATCATTGACATGAGTGAACCCCTTAAAATGTTGAAACGTTTAACATAAAAAAAAAGACTTGTGCCACTCGGGGACTGCCGCGGTAAAGCTATTGCATAGCGTTTTTTATCAACTTATGTAATACAACCAATGCCACCTAAAGGCGGGTTGCTGAACTAAAGAGACAAGCGTGTTAGGTTTTTTTCGTTACGGAATTTCTGGATTCGGTCCCCACGCTCAAGGCCCGCGATAGAAGCTATGCAATAGCTTAAAAATATTTTACATACATAAGCGTCCTAAACATTACCACAGCATTTTTTTAAATCATGTTATGTAACTACAAAAGTGTAATTGGCAACATCGTAATATCTTGTTGCGTTTTGTTTTATTACGTTCACTAACACATACAAGTGGCTGTAATTCTGTAAAATTATCCGTATTAAAACTGAAATGTAGGCCGCCCTACCGTCCTCTAATCTCAGTGCTTCACCTTAAGTCCTTTTAATTATCCGCGGAGGCAGCCGCTAACAAAAACACTGAGGCAAAGAGAGCGCCGACTTACTCATACAATAGATCATTATATTATAATACAGGGTTATAAACGAACGCTTAAGTTACATGGAGCAGTCATATATTTTAAGGTTGGTTTTGGCAGAAAAATAGGTGTCTGTGCGTGCCTACTCAGTATCTTTGATATGTTATTTGAATTATAAAGCTGGTCAATCCAATAATGCTTACAGATTTCTGACACTTACGCGAACATTTGATATATCTATACTTAATATTATAAAGCTGAAGAGTTTGTTTGTTTGGTTGAACGCGCTAATCTCAGGAACTACTGGTTCGAATAGAAAAATTGTTTTTGTGTTGAATAGTCCACTTATCAAGGAAGGTTATAGGGTATAACATCACGCTACGCCTCTTAGGAACGGAGTAACACGGGGGAAATCGTGAAAAAATTGTTTTCTATTTAAATATAACACGATAAAATCTGTAATGTGACGTTATTTCGATATGTCTAATAATCCTTTTTTAATAATTACAAAATTTTTATAAATTCTTAACGGAATTAAATAGTTAAACCAACGTTCGCATGGTGCTGGGAATGAAACTGGAGTAACCTCACGCAGATCTAAATATCAAGTAATAAGAAATATCGTCTATTCGACCATTGATATTACTAGTGTGTCAATTTTTTATTAGAAACCTTGGCGGGCGTGCACACAACCTCCATCAAAGTTTCATTTTAATCAGGTACCTAAATAGTATATGAACGACGAGACGGACAAAGACATAGACAAGGACGAACGAAGAAATTAATCACAATAAGGTAGTTAAAAGGTAAGGTGGCATCGTACGATATCGAACTAACTGTAAAGTAAGTCATATCGGTTGACGAGCAAGGTAACTTGCTTTTCAATAGATGTCGCCAATGTCACCTTATGACGTAAATTCAGAATGTGAAGGCAAATTTCGATCAAGCGGGTGGGACTCGCGGTGGCTTAGCGGTCAGAGCGTCTGGTGTATCTAACCAGAAGACGCAGGTTCGAATCCTGTCCGCGATTGAATTTTTCCTTCACTAAAATAACTTTATAATCTTCGCATGGAAAATGCAAAAAACATCACAAAAAGATGAATAAATTAATATTATTTTTTTAATATTTAAATAATACATTCATGACAGACGAATACATTTTTTAAATATTAAAAAATCGATTCGTCTTTAATCCCTCAGTTTCAACGATAAAATCAACTTCATAAAACGAACTAGCGACATCGTTATTACTTCCAAACCTTAAGGCAGCCCCTCTCTAATCTGGGAGCTACCTTAAGTCCACGTAATTGTCTGCGATCTGGGGCGAAAGAAAACAGCCTGGTCCAAAGCTCCCGCGAACACCCTAAGTGCCAGATTTTACTAAATTATTCACGGTATTATAGACGCCTTTGTTTTAGTTGGGGGACTTAAACAGTTCGTTATTGAATAGAGATTTGTGTGTTGATAATGTTGAATGTAAATTGTGTTAATTATGTAAACAGTAGTAGTTGTAGGTAGATTTACCTTCAAACAGATCTTTATCTATATATATATACTAGCGGCCCGGTACGTGCTTCGCTACGTATAAAGCGAAATACAGCGGACTGCGGACAAAACCATTCCCAGATCCCCAATTTCATCAAAATCGGTCCAGTCGTTTGATCTAAACCATTCCCAGATCCCCTTGAACACACACAAAAAAATTTCATCAAAATCGGTCCAGTCGTTTGAGAGAAGTTCAGTGACATACACACTCACAGAAGAATTATATATATAAAGATAATAAAACAGCAAAAAAAAATTGTGCACTGGAGACATAGTAATAGAGTAAGAATTAGTAGAAGTTTGTTTGAAAGAAAGAAAGAAAGAAAGAAAGAAACATTTATTCAGCTACAAGCGGGACAAGTACAAAGAAAAACTTAAATAAGTTAGTATAAGGTTATAACTAAAAAAAAAAAGCTTGTCTATTTGTACACGCTAATCTCCGGTAATACTGGACGGATTCGAATGAAACTGTTTTTGTTTTAAAGCTATTAAGCCTGGGCAATATAATAAGTCATAAAGTCCACGCGAATGCTGGAATCAGCTAGTTTTAAATAAACGGTTTTTTTTAATCAGCTACCAGATTAACCCGTTATGAAACAAATCACAGAAACAATGCATTATCTATTGTTTTTGTGCCCTGGGGCCTTACGAGATTCTGTGAAAGAATTACTAGCTACAAGAATTACTTCATTAGTCTAGTGGTCGTAAGCGCGACTGCTAGTGGTCCTGGGTTCGATTCCCAGGTCCAAACTAGTGCGGGTTTTTCCATGAAATTTTCAGTAGCAGCCAGAATTTGGACTTATGCTCAATTAATTACAATATAATGACTCGCCCGCTATTATATGGGACCTTAACATACTGACTAGCTGTTGGTGTACATTAATACACCTCTGGGTTATCATTCGGGGAATACAGGCGTGATGGTATGTTATGACTCTTTATATGTTAATCTTTAAATGTAAGCTAAAAACATAAATCTGTCAGCTGACAAAAAATCAAGATACAAAATTAATGGTCTTGTGCGTCCTTATGCAATTTGCTGAATGAATTTCTATCTCTAAACATGATAATGTTTGTTTGTTACAGGCAGAAATATGTTCGAGTGCACTGACTGACGTCATTCACGCTGTTATCAACGGGACAGACGGCTGCCTCTTCTGCTTCGGACACGCAGGCCTTGGTAAGGAACTGATCATCATCAAAACATTTACTGTACGTCTGTACTACAACTGGTCTCTGCTGTGAATGAAAAGGGTTATGCCGGCTGTACATGCTCGTCGAAACAGGCCGAGCACGAGTGCTCTCGTGGTGGGCCTCTACGCGACGACAGGCACGCGAGACGGTGTGTCGAGCGTGTACTGCCAGCATAAGGCTACATTCCAACAAGGCCCCGCTATGGGATCCAGTGGCGGTCCGAGGGGGGAGGGTCATGGGGGTCTCTGACTATGACCCTTCAAAGTCTTAGGCTGGGACGGCACCTGAAGGGATCCTTTGAAGGCTGGACCACAGCTTATCACGTTAATATCATGACCGGTACTATAAGGCAAGGGACGGCAAGTGATGTTTTTAGACGGTACGACTCCGAATCATCCTGTCACTTTCCCAGATGACAGGCGATGACGATTTACCGTAGCACACAAAAAGACAAAAAGGCTACACTCCGCCACGCTGGCCTATTGCAGGTTGTCAGTCTCCACACGCCGTCGATAAACAATTAAATCTCTGACAGATCTTTTTCCTAATAATCAGGTACTCACGTAACACAGGATAGGGCGTTGATTAAAAAAGTGCGAAACCGCATCGGCCAGGGTTGCCATTTTACTATTACAATTTAATTTTAAAATAGTTAACATAATAATAATAATATCATGACAAATATTAAACGTTACTCAAAGCCTTAAATTTTATTTTAATTTTAATTTTCTTCCCTTTGTTCTGAACTTAATCTTAGGAAATTAAATAATTTCGAAAATAACATAAAATGTGGGACGTATATTACGAAACCAGTTCACAAAATGTTTTTATGATTTAGTATTTACGAAATCGTTAAACATAATGGAAAGTCATGTCTTTAATTCCAACTTAGACTTACGAGTAGACACTTCGTTTGCTATGCGGAACCACAATTCATTCCAAGGTGGTAACCCTAATTATGCACTATAAAGTATGAAACTTCTCACTCGGCTCGGAGGCGGGATTTGCATCTAAATGGCAAAGAGTCAGGAGAGCTCTTAATTGAAAGTTTGATAAATACGAGCTATCTTCGTCTCGCTCGCACGCCCGTCTGGGTAAAACTTTGATATTAAAACTGGGATCTCAAGTTAACACTATATTCATAGTGTTAGGTTGAAAGAGGTTTGAATTCCGGTTTGAATAAATTATTATGGATAGCATTCTATTTTAGTTACTGTCACTTTCCAAAATTTATTGTTTCATATTCATCAATTAGTTTTAGTATCAAAAAGATACTAAAACAAATTTACAACATTCAAAGTAATTTGCAATATTCGATCTCGGGTCGAACAAAGAATTATTCGATTTTTCTATGAAATTCGCCAAGCTGCTATTGACAATAGCAGCTTGGCGTCAAGATTTATGCCCCGTTAATGGCAATAGGTTTACCCTCTCTAAAATATATAGTCTGGATAAAATATATACTCTGGGAGTCTGCAGTCAGTAGAGGTTCTTAAGGGTCGGCAACGCGTCAGCAACCCCTCTGATGTTGCAGGTGTCCATGGGCGACAATGACTACATACCAGGTGGCTTGTCAGCTCGTTAGCCGACTTAATTCCATAAAAATATTCCATAAGTCTGTCAAACAGGATACCGATAACATAGTGCTGCTGTAATTTTATCTAGGAAATAGTAAAAAAAGTCCTAAACTGTGTCAGAATTACTGTAAAAGTGAGTGTAATATCTATGTGAATAAGTGATATTATTTTTGTCAGGACACACGAGGACTAATGCAAGTAAACTTCGTAATTTAATTATTACTTTTGGTTACTAAATTGTGACTACCCTCATCATTAAAATAACTACCCGACTCATTATTGTCGATACCATAGACAACGTTATGTTTTCAAGAACTGACACCAAGGCTTTTAGACAGCTGTCATATTGGTGATACCTAACGAAAAAATCTGACCTATTTGGAAGGAAACTACTTTTTTATTGATCCAGAAAAAGCAACAGATTTTCAACAGCAATGCCAATAGACTGGGGTTGCTGTACCACGGGGGACAAAAGAGATAGTCACGTTACCTGTTCCAAGTGCAAGAAGGTTTATCACTACGCTTGCTTGGGTATTGAGGAGCCATTAACCTTGGAAGCTCCATGGCAATGCCCGGGTTGTCTTACGACCCCCAGGAGTAGGGTTAGAAAGGACAGCACCCCGGTTCGTACCAATGTGAATACTGTACGTCCACCTAAAAGACAAGCATTGAATTCCCCTCAGAATTCAAGTTCGGATGATCAGCTCTCACCAACACTGGTGCGACATATTGTGCAAGAAATAGTGGAAAAAGAAATTGCTAGTCTGATAAATAAAATATCCAATACAGTAATTGATGGTTTTCAAAAGGAAATAAAATGCCTAAAAGACGAAATTCAGGACTTCAAGGATTCGATGAACTTTATGGGCACCAAGTTTGATGAAATAATCGCGGAACAAAATATTTCCCGGGAATCTATTAAAAACATAGAGTCGGAAAATCTGAAGTTAAAGTCATCCATAGAAGAGCTTAACACGCGCATAAACTACTTAGAACAGCACGCTCGCGCTAATAATTTGGAAATTCAATGTGTCCCCGAGAAATCAAGCGAGAACCTGTTAAGCATTGTGACAGGCATAGGCAAAGTTGTTAACTATGCTGTTGAAGAAAATAAGATCTTGAACTGCACACGTGTAGCCAAAGTAAATCGGAACAGTGATAGACCCCGCTCCATTGTGGTTCAACTGGCTAGTCCCAGACTTAGGGATGGTTTTCTCGCCGCGTGCATTAAATATAATAGATCGCAGCCAAACGATAAGCTGAATACCTCGCACTTGGGATTTTCTGGTAACAAATCACCCTTTTATGTATGTGAACACTTATCTGCTTCGAACAAAGCGTTGCATGCAGCTGCAAGACAGAAAGCAAGGGAAAAAGGCTTCAAATTTGTATGGATCCGAAATGGAAAGATTTTTATGAAGAAAGACGAAACCTCAGATTCGAAATTTATTAGAGACATAACTTCGATAGAAAATATTCAGTAGTTTTTCCCTTAGCATATTTTCAGTGCACGATCTTTGTATCTTTTAAATAGAATTCAGTGATCTAAGTATGTATTATCAGAATGTTCGAGGTTTAAGGACTAAGTCGCACACGTTTTATCGTAACTTATGCTGTTCGAATTACGACATAATTGCTCTAACAGAAACGTGGCTCAATTATACAATATCAGACTCCGAATTGTTTAGTAGTGAATACGTTGTATATAGGCGGGATCGTGTTCATAGAATTGGCGGCGGTGTACTAATTGCCATATCTAAAAAAATAAAGTCTGTGCGTCTTACTTCCGCTGAGAGTAATTGCGAAGACATTTGGGTTGCAATAGATATTCCAGAGTCTGGAAAAAAAATTCGCCGACTAGCCATATGTGTTGTCTATCTGCCTCCGCCAATCCTAAGATCTTCCTTAGAACATTTCATTGGCAACTGTAACCGGTTTTACGATGAACGGTGTTTAGAATCATGTATTTTGGGTGACTTTAATTTGGGATCGATTAACTGGTCTTTAAGTAATAACAGCGACAGAAACAGGTCGTCCTCTGCAGTTTGTAACTCACTAACAGATTTTTCTTACGTCAACAATTTGAAGCAGGTTAACGGTGTGTCTAATAATAGTGGCAAAATTCTGGACTTGGTGTTTACAGATGTTCCAACAATTCGTGCAGTTAGATCCAACGATATCCTCTGTCCTGAAGATCCCTATCATCCTTCATTAGAAATTTCCATTCCTACAACTATTCAGAGCTGTGCTTTAAAGCGTGTCTGCACTAGAAGCATCAATTTTTATAAAGGTGATTATGTGGCTATCTCGAGGTACTTAGACACAATTAACTGGCAATCATTACTGGGTGACAAGGAAGTTGATGATATGATACACTTATTTTACGATATTTTATACGAGGCTATTGAAAAATTCATACCCAAAAGTAAACTGAGAAGTACCAAATACCCTGTTTGGTTCAACAGAAGTTTGATAAGTATGCTGCGCAAGAAAGAAAACCTAAGACGTCGATTTAAAATCTTTAATAACCCCCTAGATGAAATAGAATTAAAACAAATAAGCGCACAATGTAAAAAATTAAGCAAGTCGTGTTACAATGATTATATAATTAGTATTGAAACTAGTATTTCGAAAAACTGTAAAAGCTTCTGGAAGTTTATCAAGGCCAAGCGTGGTAGCAGTACTTCTTATCCCGCTTCAATCTCAGATGGGATTAAGGATAGTACGGATGGAGGGGAGATTAGTAATATGTTTGGAACTTACTTTGCGTCAGTTTACACCTCAAATAACCAGAGCAATATGGGTCCTAATTATTCAACATTAACAAACAAATCACATCCGAATACTGTTTCCGGATGCAATAGTTTTACAACGCTCGCGATTGATCCAAACGATTTAGCATATAAACTTAAGCATCTTGACGTAAGTAAAGGCAAAGGACCTGATGGCATTCCGCCTTATTTCATAGTTTCATGTGCGAAGAGTCTGGTTTTTCCACTTAGTTTGATTTATAATAAATCTTTAAGCACAGGATTTTTTCCGAAACAATGGAAAACTGCAAAAGTGGTACCAATTTACAAAACCAATGATAAAAGCTTAGTGAGCAACTACAGGCCCATATCTATCCTAACATGCCTGGCAAAAATTTTTGAATCGTTAGTATATCCCTATCTGGAGTCATACTTTAGGCCCTACCTTTCTGACACTCAGCATGGATTTGTGCAATCTCGATCCACCTGCACAAATTTGACTAGCTATGTGGAGACCTTGTCAGAAGCCTTAGATAAACAACATCAAGTTGACGTTATATACACAGATTTCAGTAAGGCTTTTGATAAGGTTTCCCATAATCTTCTACTCCAGAAGTTATCAACGTATGGTTTTGCGGGTCCCATGTTCGATTGGATAAAATCGTACCTAAGTGATCGTACATTTTATGTTGTGCTGAATGGTTTCAGCTCATCTATATACGATATCACTTCAGGTGTTCCCCAGGGTTCACATTTAGGGCCACTGCTGTTTAATATGTTCATAAACGATGTTCCACTTTGTTTTCGCTACTCATCACCTTCACTGTTCGCAGATGATCTTAAAATCTTTAGAGTTATTGAGTCAATAAAAGATGTTAATCTACTTCAAGAAGACCTAGACTCGTTGTCAAAGTGGTGCAAAAACAATGGAATGCTTCTGAATGCCGAAAAATGCCATCATATTAAATTCACTCGTAAACTCAAACCGATCGTTTCGGATTATACGATCAATGGTTTACAAATTACGGAAGTTGAATGTATTAGGGATTTGGGTATAATACTCGATAAAAAACTCACTTTTGTAGCACACATGGAAGAAATCATAAAGAAGGCATGTTAGGATTTATTATAAGAAATGGAAAGGTTTTTCGAAAGCCACGAACCAAAATATTGTTATTTAATAGCTTTGTGAGAAGTGTACTTGAATACTGCAGTGTGGCTTGGCGCCCTCATTATGCTGTTCATGACTTAAGAATAGAACGGGTACAGAAGAGGTTTCTATGGCATCTTTGTTACTCATCGAGAATTCATAAAAAGAAAATCTCGTACCATGATAGACTCCGGCACTTCAATATAGACACACTCAACACACGAAGAAAAATCTTGGACCTGGTATTTCTATACAAACTGCTCAGAAGTAAGATAAATTGCCCACAGCTACTCAGTAAAATAAATATTCGAGTACCCTACAAATATCCAAGGATGCATATTACGCCTCTTTACCCTCCTCCTAGAAGAACGGTTCTTGGTGCTTCCTCTCCTATCCCACGTCTGTGTAGGTTACTAAATGAATGTAGTAGTTCCGTAGATATATATGCTGATTCTCTCGCTTCTTTTCGAAAATCCGCTAAACAACTCTTAACCAATAACTAATACAATTTTAGGATTGTAAAATCATTCTTGAAACCTCCTTTTAAAATCCTGTATTAATTCTGCAAGTGGTGTTTGCTTGTAAAAGAATGTAACTCTCAAATCTTTTCATTTAATAATTATAATGTGTATCGACTATTGTTACATTTGTTAGCAAACCTTATGTAATAAAATAAAATAAAAAAATAAAATAAAATAAAATAAAATAAAATAAAAATATAAAATAATAATATTAAAAATTAGTTGAAAAAAAATACGATTGCAAATAACATTCTATCTGTTCATTTATGGCTAATAAACCTATTAACTTCTTATAAGATTTTAACTCAATATAAACGCAATTCTTGGAAACCAGACAGACTTAACGAAGTTTGAGCGTGAGCTGTCTATTAGTACCTAAGTTCGAAGACACGAAATCAATTTAGCAAGTTGCAACGGATTATCTGAACGATGCGATCAAGATAATACCACAGACAAACAATAGCGGAATGGGCTTATACTTTCATTAACACAAAACAAGAAGCGAAAGAGGTAATTTATCCCAACCTCCCCTCATAGATTAAGGTTTCAGATGCAAATTGAATACCTCGCGAGATGAAAGTTTCGGGGAAACGCGGCAATGTTGGCACTAAACCCGAGCTTACTCCTACATCCCGCTTATTCGGGATCGTAGATCCAGCTGAGTGAATAATTCGAACCTCGTTTTAATTATTAAAGGATTTCGGGACGCCACGTGTAGCTAAATGAACTTACCTGGTATTAAAAGTGATTTCTAGTGTTTTATACAGCAATTTTGCATTATTATTAAGTACCGATTACTTAAATGTTAAGTTATTAATCAACCATTTAAAAAATCTTTCATAAAAACAAAGCCTTTGGCTAACATTGACACTTTAAAATATTCTTCTTGGGAGCTTGGTTCGAATTATTCAGTCAGCTGCAAGTTTTATTTCTACGTTTTTAGTGGCAAATAGAATTTTACTTCCCTCGGTGATGTTCTACGAGTAGTTTATATCGTTTAATAATGATTTGTTTGTCTAGGTAAATCCTACACGATGTTGGGGCGGCCGGACTCCTCGGCGGCGCTAGGCGCGATCCCGTGCGCCATCACGTGGCTGTTCCGTGGGATTGCGGAGCAACGACATAAGTGCGGCACCCGGTTCTCCGTGCGAGTATCAGCAGTGGAACTCTGCACGAACACCAACCAGATCCGAGACTTGCTGGCGCCATATCAAAACGGTAAAGTAACGTTATCTGTATAAATCAACAACTTAAAAGATTTTTGTGATCTACGTCGGCAAACAAGTAGATTAGCTACCTGGTGGTACCTAAGTGGTCATCGCCGTCGCCAGCTTCAGTGTCCATAATTGCAGACTGTCGGAACCACAACAACCAGGAGCAACTGCCTCTCATGTATGTACATGAGAATCAATTTATGTAAATTGAAACACAGTCTAAGAGACTTCACGACAGACTCCTGCCACGTCCTTCTGCCTCCTGCCTGTCGCTGACGAGAGACAATCAGACCCCAGAGGTTCTGACTACACAAGAAGTCAGATATTTTCCTGCGCCTTACGAGATGCCTAACTGACTGGCAGCGAAGAATCGTGGACAGTGAAATGTGTGTTAGATAATGAGTATTACATTTGAATAGAATACAAAACCAGCTCCTCTGTTATACTCCAAATAGCAAACAGTGAAGACTTGCAGCAAAATAAAACAGCTAAAGCAACAGCTAATTTTCTGTTCTCTCTTTATACAGACACGGAACAGTCGCCAGGTGTATATCTCCGAGATGACCCCCTTTTTGGGACTCATCTCCAGAACCAGTCCGAACTTCGCGTGCACAGCGCTGAAAAAGCAGCCTTCTACTTGGATGCAGCTCTAGCTACCAGAGGTACTAGAGAAGAGGGAAAAGACAGCCATCTGCTGTATACCCTACATGTATATCAGTACAGCGTGGGAGGGAAAGGAGCAGGTAAGACTATGTTTTAATCACAAACATGAAGAAGTAACTTTGTATAAAATCTTGAGCATGTATGTCTTATTACAATGTATGTTTATACAGGAAGTTTATGAATTATTTTATCAGAGTCCGTAATAATGAAAATTTTTAGTATTTTTCTTAAAAACAAAAAACTTAGTATAATACCCCATTTCTGGAAACCATTAAATGCTTCTTGATTTTTTTTGTTGTTGTAATAAAATTACATCAAGCAATGTTTCAAGCACGTTAATAAGAATAATCCTATTTATAATTGATGCTTTAAATAAAAGTTTCACTATCCGCAGCCACATAAACGGGTCACAAAACAACAAAGTTTCAAAATTAAAAACATTTTTCTCTTTGTTCACAGTTGCCGGAGGACGCAGCCGCCTGCATTTAATCGACCTAGGAAACTCCGAGAGAGGAAAAGCAAACGGTGGAATCCCACTATCTGGTTTAGGAAATATATTACTTGCAATATTCAACGGGCAAAGACATCTACCATACAGAGACCATAATCTTACACATGTTTTAAAAGAGTGTCTAGGATCTCTAACATGTCATACTGCAATGATTGTTCATGTTTCACCAAACGCCCAAAATTATTCAGACACACTAACAACGTTGCAGTTAGCCTCTCGAATACACAGACTTCGAAGAAGAAAAGTAAAATATTCATCAAATAATAATGCAGGCTCTGGTGGAAGCTCTGGAGAAGATGCTTCAAAACCCAGTAGTAGTGAGCCTGATCCCTCGAGTAGCGATCTATCAGCTGACACAGTCATATATGTAGGACCGATAGATGATGCAACAGACGGCGAACATCCACCAGTTTATATACCCCATATCAATTCAGGTGACAATAGATGCGTTCTAAGTAAAGCATTACGAGGATCAGCAGCAGAACAAAAACATAAGTCATCCCTATCTAAAGTTGTTGAAGAAAAAAGTCCAGTACATAGATTACACTCGTCTCCTAAGTCATCTCCGTTAAAAATTTTGCAGCCTAGCCATACACCAAAAGCTTCTCCAGTACATTCTGCTGCATCTAAATCAACTCCACTCAAAAAAGCGGGTGGTAAGCAATTTACAGAAGAAGTGAAAAGTAACAGTGATGAGCAATGGATCGACGGCCCCAGAATATCAAAATCTAAATTAGTTGAAGCAAGGCATATTATCAAGGAAACACAAGGTAAAAAACGTGAAACTTGGATTGACGGTCCAATGCAAGAAACAAAAGCACCCATACAATTTGAATCTGTACCAATACAACCTGCAAATCCTGTACCACTTCAGCTTGGTATTCTTGGTGCCCATGGTGGCGAGAATTTAGGGTACGGGTATATGGACAATCATAAAAAAAATATGATAAGAAAATGGGTTGAAAATCAAACTTCACAAATTCATAAATCTAGGCATAGCTCTCCAAGTCATAAACCTCAGGTTTCACATAAGGAACCTGGAATAAGAATTCCTGACGAACCCGAAAACGCTCACAAAATGGAGCCGGTATTTAAGGATTCGGTTAGACGTATTCATGTAGAGGAGTCTATAATAAGGACGGGTCTAAAAGCCGGATCTAAGGGAATGGCAATAGAAGAAGAGAATGTCGGTCCACCTACAACAGATCAGAATATCATAGGTAAAAAATGTTCCAAACAACCAAAAAATGATATAGACGATGATGATGATAGTGAAGAATTAGCTGAAATACCGCCCGCTTTACCTATCATGCAACCCAGTAGTCTTAGCAGTAGAGAAGTCTCAATGGAAAGCTTAGATAGTAAATATAAAGAACGGTTAAGAATGGATGACGAGTTAGTTTCAAATCATAGTAGGGACATTGATTCTCATGGTATGAGCAGAGGTCTTAATGATGATGAAGATGAAATTTTAGAAATAATCGAAGTTGAAGAGCCTCTTGAACCTGTTCCAATGATGGACTCTTGTCTTCAAGTGACAGAAGAAGACATAGCGTTATGTATGGGTTTTTCTGAAAATCCTTTACCAGAAGTAGATCAAGAAGATTTAGATGACCACCCACTAAGGATTCTTAGCCAAGAAAACCTAACAGTGGCGTCGACTTTCACGGATACTCTGTCCTTGTATAGTGAAGTCGAACGACAAATTAGAAATGAGGCCTACCTTAGGCAAACAATAGGATTTTACGCTGAAAAATATAGTGGAGAACATGGATTCGATTTGAATCCTCACGAAAGCTTACCATCGTCGCGATCCAGAATTGACGATATAATGAGTTTAACAGAACTATACGGTTCTCGACGTATGTTAGACAACAATGAAATGTCGATTGCAAGGATTGCTCCTCAATTTCAGTCACTCTCTCTATCGAACGTTCGTGATACAGAAGAGTTTGGGGGTGACGGTTCCGTTTACAGTGAACCGGCTTATAGACCGAGTGACAAAATTTGTAATAGTTGTAAACGAACTATGTCTAGGCCGGGAAGTGCAATAGGAGAGTGTGACGCATATCAAGATTTAGAAGCACATAATGATTGCTACGGCCCTTTCGAAAGATACCGAGGTAACGATATAACTGATGCACGTATTGCTTCTCTCAGGCATCCTGATGGGGCATCAGATCCAAATTTGCGGGAAGAAAGACGAATACCCGGAAGCGGAGCTCCTTCATTTAAGGAACTAAAATCGAATTTGCATCTAGAAGTAACGCCTCCGGTCGTAACTATAGAACCACGAACAGAAAAAAGTGACAAAGGTATAGCCAGAGTAGTTGCTTCTTCCAAACCTGATGGCTATGATAGTGGGCATGAGTCTACTCCGCGGACAGGTAAACACAGTCCCGCAACAACATCGAGACGTGCCGAGTCGGGTTATGATTCAGTTCCGAGAGATTCAGATGCATCGTCTCTAGATTCTTACCCAACGCGCCGAGCAGCTGTTGCTAGAGCGCATGCGAAAAAGCATACTACTGCAAAATACAAACAGCACAGCGACCGCTCCTTCTGTTCCTGGCTACGCAATCCCTTCACTTGCAAGTACGCGGACACAGACCCAGAAATCAGTGACTTTTAGAACAAACATAACAAAATGTATTTAAATTTTAAAATTCTAAATAGATATCATTAAGCTACGTTACCGAATTTAATCTGGAGACTGCTTTTGTACTCTAGTACTCGTATTTATAAAATAAATGCTTCGACACTGTCAGGTTACCACTGTATTTTTCTAGACTTACGAAAGCTTCTAGCTCTGCGCCCTAAATAAAATAATTTAGATAATTGTAACACTATTGTAAATACAGATGTTATGCAAGAAATGCTATGACTTGTTAGCGTTTATCTTCAGCTCATTTTTGTACTTTTATACTGTCATCATGAAAAACCTCTATTTCCAATGTAATATGAAATCATTTTCAAGCGTTGGAGTAGCTTTTGTACTGAGCCCACTTGTAAATTGTTCAAAGCAAGATGTCTTCCTCTGTCTTCCCCTGTCTGTGACAATTTCATATCGAGGAAATTATTTTCTATATCTGCACTGGCACTGACCTCATTGTCGTAATGTTATCTTACGTTTTTATTCCAATCACTTCAGAAAACCTATTTCCCAATTATTCTCCATTTTGTATTTTGAATCCAAAGGAAGTTTATTAGGCTGTTATAACTTTTTATAAAACTATCGATATTTAATCAAACTATGTAGTTTGGGTAAGAACTTTTGTACAAATAAACTAATGCAAGGTGATTGGAATAAATACGTATAATTTATATCAATGTAACTAAAAATCTCGTTTCTAGGATTTAAGACTGTTGTCATTTCATTGGCCATGTTTTATATAGCTTTAACATTTTGATATATTGTAATAATGTAAACGAGAGGTTGGTAGACTGTTGTCTCAGCGTATGACTCAGCGCAGTCGTCAACTCTATCGAATGTTGGTAAACTAAGTTAACGCTTTATTATCAATGTTTTGTTATTGTACTATTAATATTACAAATATATATCCTAAATTCTACTATGCGTTCGTATAAGTTTACAATAAATTGTTCGATTTCGATTAATATTGTAGTTTTTATTACACTCCGACTATGTTAACTATACCATTAAGTACTTATTGAAAATTCGTTTTAAAGAAGAGTAGCTTTTGAAAATACGTGGTACCTCGGACTTATGTCTACTCAAAAACACATTTTCCTTCCCTTGCCGTATAGCACGGGCTACGATACTCGTGCCATTTAGAACTAATGCAATAGAACCTGACCGAGTTATTATGGAAATGCAAATAAACCTGAAAGCAATTCTAAAATGTTGTTATGGCCTCTAAGTCAGCTATGAAATCTTATCATTTCAACACTTACTTACTTTAATCAAACGAGTACACTCAATTTCAAGATTATTCGCTTCCTTAATCGCTTATGCTGTACTAAAGAGATCCAAACTGAAGCTATAGTACACTCAAGCACTTAAAAAAAACCATGAATAAATAATGTGATACCGAGCACTCCCGCGCCCCAGGGATGGGAATTTCAAAATCTTTTGGGGATATAAACTTTTTTCCCTGCTCGAAAGTGGAGCAACTTTCCCCTGTTAAGACGCAGCCCTATTATCTTTCATTTCGCCAGTAATTTAACATTCTCGGTGCGCCCCGCGAAAATCAAGCTATCAAATAAGATGTCTACCCTTCGTAGGGTGACAACTTTTTTCTTGGGAATCTACCAATAATTTGTTAAAGTGGCAGCTGGTTAGCCCATAACGCTTATCGGGTTCTAAAAAGATTTCACCATTTTTACATTGGATGGGGAAAGTTATATTTTCATCGGTGAAGGCAATAAATTCTGGTTTTTATCGGAGATTTTTTGAATTTGTTGGAAATTACCGAGAGTGGAAAGCGTACTTTTTAATGGTAGGAAGTGTGTTCGACTGAAATTGGGGTAGATGAAACTATTGAGTTGGAAGCGAACAAAGAGGGTGACAATGACTCTAAAGTAAATTGCGTATTTTTCACAATCCCATCTCGGAAGATCCAGCATATTGGCATAGCATTACGTTAAGTAGCACCATGCAATGAATCATGAACTTAATAAGTGTATTTTTTGATATTACATAACATAACATACCATCACGCCTGTATTCCCCGAAGAATTATGCAGAGGCGTACTAGACACTACAGTCTACACAGTCGCCGGTATGTTTTAGGTCCCATGATAAAAGGGGCGAGCCTATTGCCATTAACCGGGCATAAATCCAGACTCCGAGCTGATACTGAGAATTTCATAGAAAAACCCAATAACATTCACGTTATTACATAACATTCGTAGAAGTCGCGCTCAGGACCACTACGCTAATGATGCAGTCAGTATGTATTTAAGTTCTATGGTGTCTGCGAAAGGAATAACTAATAAATGTAATAATAACCTACCTACCTAAAATCTTGTGAAAAAAAATATTTGAACTCGGTAGCAAAGTTCTACTGACCACCTTAAAATAATTTGTTTCTAATTATGTCCTAAACTAAAACTACTAGTGTGTCTTTCCTTCATCTTGCAAGCGTCGCGTTGTTAGCACTGATCTCATCACTAAACAAGCTTAAAGGCTCTAAAGGACCTAATAATAATTACACATTCATTACTGCCTAATTAGTCTAGTGGATCCAAGCGCGTCTGCTACTCTTCAGGTCTTGGGTTAAATTCCCAATTCAAGCAGTGTTATTGGTTTTTTCTAAGAAATTCTCAGTAGCAGCTCGAAGTTTTGGAATTTGTGCCCGGTTAATAGGAAACACATGTCCAACCTAGTTCAGGTGTAGTGGCAATACCTACGAGTCACTTTACGTGATTGTGAAGGAGGTAAGGTAAAGTGACTCGTAGGTATTGCCACTACCTCACTCCTCCCTAAGCGAAGCGTATGTTCGGTTTCACTGATCGGCCAGAACGAGTGACGTAGGTATCGCGCGTTGTTTCTGGGGTTGCTGACCGTGGCTCGTCGCTCGTGGTGCGCGCTGTTTCTTGTTGTTGCAGTGATGTTGTTCTGGTGGTAGGTTCTTTGTCGAGTAGGTGAGCTGGCTTCAGTCTGTCTATTGAAACTACTGCAGTTCGTAAGGGCATCTGTAAGGTGAATTGTTTGCTGTTGCGTTGCAGAACTCTGAACGGGCCGTCATATGGTGGGGTCAACGGACTTCACACGGTGTCATTACGCACGAACACATGGGAACACGTCGCTAGGTCTTTGTATACGAACGTGCTCGTATTGTTGTTGTGCGATGTGCTGCTTGGTGACAAGGTTGACATTGTTTCAGTCAGCTGGCGAACGAAATCTGCGTCATCAATTTTCGGCGTCGTAGGCACGTAAAAATCGGACGGGACTCGTAGGTATTACCGCTACACAGGCATAGAAATTATGCTCTATTTAATAAAATAGTATAAGTAAAATGTATTGAACACATTTTATAATAAATAAACTATTTATTATTATAATAGGTTCGCCCCCAATGAAGTGCATGGGATCTAAACATACCGGCAAACCGAAGTGTAGGCACATGAGTATACCTCTGCCTAACCCTTCGGGGAATACATGCGTGATGGTATGTAATAATTACGCATAGACAGGGACAGGGAATTAGAGTCCACAATAACATTCTCCTTTTATTACAAACATGTCCCTAACTAAAAGAACATCTGATATTTAATAAAGCCCACGCTGTCACATAATACAGGATCAATAAGTACAAAATACGGATAAAAATAATAGCTCCGAACAAAGAAGGCACACGCGTCGACCGGCGAGTCGAATCGCACGTGACAAGAACACGAATTGCGTAAACATTCTCAGAATACTTCATACAATTATAAACGTTATAAAGTAAGAAATAAAACCGGGTATTCTGTGCAACAAGATATGTGTGGCCTGTGAAACATTGGAACGTGATACATGCTGAAATAATAACAAAACGAAAAGGCATCAGGGGAAGGTATTATGGCGTATCAATCCTGACTCATAGGAAACACCGAAGGCATCGCATATGTCATGGAACATCAGTTTTCTGTGGGATACTGGACAGCATACAAAGCAGGTAAAGCAGGTTATTTAAGGAGGTAAGACCTCCCCTGTTTATCTTTTTAAATAACCTGCTTTAATTTTCTTTAAACACAAAAATCGTCATAGATCATCTGGGGATCATCCAGGGGAGATTTTTATTGTACGGACTAAAAATCACACTTTCCTTCTCTTGCTTTACAGTTCGACCTAGGAATCAAAGCCAGGACCTCTGTTGAGGACCACTGCCACATTCAGAGACGATTCTATGATATGAAAAATGCGTACGGAATTTTGACCTTTTTGTAAGCAGAAGTTTACCCGCTGGTTTCTGACACTTACGCGAATATTAGACATTGACATAAAACTACTTTTTACGCACTGAAGGATAAGGTGAGCTCGTTCTGCGTGAATCGTATCGCCAATAATTAACAAAAATTTAAGGTAGCTGTTAATAATTTCAAAATTAGGCGTCCAATAACTTAGAATACACGTGACCATGGATGCTGTAAAGGATCCGAAACGTCGGAAATTTAATAATATCAATACAACGCGATAAAATCCGTAAAAAGTAGTTTTATTTAATAAGTTTACCAGTTAGAATCGTCTGTGAATATGAGCCAAATCCCATCTGATTAGAGAGCTCTTTCTTATATACGTACTTACCTACTCTAAAAGGAAACTTAACAATTCTGCATCTAATACAAAAATAAATTGAATCCTCAACAAAATGGTCTTTTGACTTTTTCATTGGACACGAACAAAAAAAAACACTTCTATCGAATGTATATGGGCGATTTGACCAGCTGTGCTGAGATGGTGCAGCGTAAACTGGGACAAGTTATATTGTATGGCGAGTTTTGTTTCTTCAAAAAGCCCATCCGGGGAACATTTCGGAGACGGCGGACGTGTTCGGAATGAGGAGCACTCGCATTACTAAACAGCACTGTACGCCTTTAGCGAAGCAAGTATAAATTCTGCGCGACCCTTTGAATAGATATTCTTTGTTTATCTACCATAATTTAGAGCTTAGGTCTTGGTAGAATTGTGTTTAGGGTTGGTTTTTGGAGCTAAGGCAATAAAAAATATTGTCATACGGGAACAGAATAATAAGTAATTCGTAACATTGTCAAGAAAAAAAGAATGTCATGAATACGAATTCTCATGTAGGTAAAGTTATAGTTCTATTTACTGAGTATTTTGTAAAAGGTTTTCGCTTTAAAATTTCTGCAAATAGAATAAAATGTATCACACATTTATTAAAGGTGGTTTTCCCTTTGATTTGAGGTATACAATACATATCTATAAATATGGTATGTAACTACACAAAAGTAAAGCATAAGGCATAATACTTAAAAATAATATAACATAATACCTACAATATCTCTCTTTCTCTTCTACTTCCTCTACACAAAATCTACTTCAATCATAATCGAAAGAGTATTTACTGGAATTCCTTGTGCTATAATTCATCAGCGAAAAACGCATTCGAATAAACAATAAAATAAACTTCATCACATTACAAGCTTCACCATCACTTCAGTTCACCAAAAATAATACTGCTGGATATAAGTTGCAATATTTTCTGCAAAATGCAATGTAAATTTTGCGTACTTACCATCGCTAGGCAGCTCCAATCTGAGCACAGAATCTGGTATATTTTTCAAGGCGTCAAATCTGTGCGTTACACCGCACTGTCGCAAATCGAATTTGTCTCCTCCGAGTTGAGCCGAATCAATCTGCATTATCCCTCTGACATTCCGCTGCAAGAGACGGGAGATAGCGGCGATCAACATATTGAATCGCATTGGTAGATATCTGGAATTCTGAATTTAAATTATTGATATACAGTAGCATTCATTAATAATGGATCAAAATAGCCTACAGCTATTACAAACATAGCGGTGATATATTATTTATAAGTACCTACTGGCTATTAGCCGCGGTTCCACTCACGTCCCAAATGGAATTAGGATAATTCAGCTTTTAAGCGGTAAGTTAGACCAGCAAATCCAACGGCGAAAGCCGCATCCAGTTTCATGTAATCTTTTCCTGGGTGCTGCGCGTTTATACATACAGATACACTAAATTAATAAATTCCAAAGGTAATCAATTCAAATTTAGAATTCCTAGCAAATTGTAAATTCTTATTAGGATTCATCAAAAGCAAATTTATTAGCCCAATAGCGGATCTTCAGCAATTTGCATCTTCAGCAGCTACTGTAAATTATTACATAACATACCATCACGCTAATATTTCCTGAAGGGATAGGCAGAGGAGTACTCGGAGCTGCTACTGAAAATATCATAAAAAAACCCAATAACACCGCTCAACCTGGGAATTGAACCCAGGACCTCTAGCGTAGCAGTCTCGCTTAGGACCACTAGACCAATGAGGCAGCAATGTAAATAATGTATTCATCAGAAGCTGTTTGTTAGCCCTACAGACTTGTCCTAAGCTTTAATCTACTGTCACACCATTTCCCGCAACTTGGGCCAACTCCCAAGACGTGTCGAGAGACGGCCGAAGCCGCAGCGATTTCTCAGGATTTGAGAGCGCACTTCAACTTAAAGCGCACGCACTTTAACGTGTTTACACTTCGCCCGCAGTCATCTCCGAGGAGATGATGGGAAATAGCAGCTTCTGCGGTAAGCAGGGATAGGCACTGCAAAAATGCTATGGATAATGTAGAGTTGAATGTTAAAAAAATAAATTATTGAAAACTTGTGAATAAAACTATAGTTAAGTATAATAATGTTTGGTGAACCGTTGTCATCATCACCATCATTTAGGTAGGTACTGTCACACTGCTGAGCTGTCTTTTTTCTTCATCTCTCTCATTCTCTGTCTCCTCCCAGTATGGGAACAGTTACCAAAATTAAAAATCCTTAAAAAAGTTCGTCATTACCGATTAATATCCTCTATATAAGGGTCCTAAAACTACTGTTATATATACTGGAAAGCGATCGTTATCAACAACCAGATACATACCTTACCTACTTAGTATAAAGTTATATGTTGAAAAAACAAACAAAAATTAAATCGTATCTTCGGCTATTTTCATCCTAATAGTCAACCATTCATTGTTACATTGATTAGATCTTATATTCGTAGTCAATACTCATCTAATGATAGTAAATAATGCCATTGACGTCTAATATTGCATACTTACCTGCATGCAGCAAAAGATCATTCTTAAAATGCGTACATTATGCTACTATAATCTGATTATTTCAATAAAATACTGATAATGTAAATAAATTTAGGGATTGTAATAAAAACTCCTTACAAAGTATATTGCGGTCGTACTCATGCAACTCACGCTTAATACGACAGCATGTAACCACAAACAAAAGCGATTTCTGCTTCTAACCAAATAAAATTATGTTACATATTTATAACAAAAAAAATCTCAATCGGCAATCTCTTTCGTTTTCTTTGTAGCTCTATTACAGTTTACTAATACAATTATTAATCACCAATCGAATAAATAATGAAATCTATGTAACCGATTCTTTTAATTTTATCATCATAACTGTAAGAGGAGTGAAGTTATCTAGTGAGAATAAAGTCATTCTATTCCACCATTAGTAATTCCTAAATAAAGAAAAGTGACGTAAAATCTCAGGTAATGCTTATTCACGAGGACACGTTCCCGGTTAATTTACCAAGAGAGCTAGATTCATATAAATCGCCTCTCAGTACCGACTCCCACTGTGACGCGTTTATGTGACTTTGCTGTAATTATTTGTGCAGGCGCTTGGATTTTTCACGCAACATGCTTGTAATGTTAGCCACTTTTACTGCTGTGTGGCATGTTTGCTATACTATTTTATGAGAAAGGAAAATCAGAGAAAGAAAAAAAGGAAAGGAAAGTATCCCCATGCCATTTTTTTTAAAACTTAAAGGTACCTAATACCTACTGTTATTTTCTTATGCCTTATATAGTCCAGTCGTAGTCAACGTAACTGTTACGCTAGAGGTCCTGGGTTTCTATTTTCAAGTTGAGCAAATTGTTACTTATTGAAATTTTCAGAAGTTTGGATTTGTGAGCAATTAGGCCCGTCGCCTACTACATGGAATTTAAATATAGGTACCGGCGAACTGTAGGTACACATTAGTACAACTCTGACTAACCCTTCAGGAATACAGGCGTGATGTATTATGTCAAAATTGGAAAATTGACTCCGTATATAACAACAGTATATAACAATTTAGATTCTTGTGTAACTTAAAGATTACGATATTTAACATAAAGATTCAAACACTGAGCGGCTCCTAATTATTTTCTTTTTTTAATTCTCAGTGACACTTTACTTCACCAGGAAATCGTAAAAAAAATCTAGGTAAATACGTTAAATAGTTGTCAGAAATCCAAGTATATTACCAATCCTCACCAAAACTGACAAGCAGTATCTCAGAAAGTCAGAGCTCTATTCAGCAAATCTAGGCGGGGACGCAGAGCAGAAACATTTCGGGCCATTAACCGTGTCTGTACCGGGTTCGGGACATATCGATTGGCGGCGCATAAAATATGTCCCGGCGACCACGTAAATAAGCCGATGCAGGCTGCGTTATAATGTATTGGTTACTCTGTTAGAGGAATGCACGGCTGGTTTGGATGAACGTTTGAATTTAAAACGCTATTGTTTTGGCCGCATGATTTATATTTGAACAACACTTCATCTCAAATCAGTTAAAAGGAGTTAGCCAAAGTCGGTTTATTTACGTCAATTATAAAGTTATTAAAGGTACTTTTGAATTGCCTCCAAACAGTATTATTGCAGGGTCGGCAACCAACTAAAAATTTTTTGGAAGAACTCTACTTAATGGTGAATCCGCCTGGGTTTCACAACCGCATTTCTAGCAACTGTCGTAATGTGATAAATAATGTTGGCACCTTAAAAACTGAGTTGACCAGATGACAATGTGCGGGCGTCACTGGTATGGAATGGAATCACTGGTATTGGTGGCGTCTATAGGCTGGGGCTGTCGCTTACCATTAAGCGGTCCGTATGCTTGTTGTCAACTTAATACAATAAAAAAATACTCCATAGTTACTCGTTAGTGTTAGAAGAGGTGGAACTTCCATGACAGCTTTTAACTACCCACATCTATCACCTGTCAGGACTTAAACAGGTATAAAACAGGCGGTGAATGGCTCCTGTACCGTGGATTCGTGGATAGGTTCGATTCCTGCTCGATACAAATATTTATATAGCCTGTACAGTGGCGGCAAGAGGAGGGGTCATGGGGGTCATGACGCCCCCAAAATCGTACACGTTTAATTGACAAACCTTCTATTACTTAATCAAAAGTATCTACTCTCGAAGTCTTTGGTTGGGAACACGCCTGGCACTGTAATACAACTGTATATAGTTAAGCCAATTATTCTTCATCCTTCATCCTTCAGCATGCCAATTTACGAGCTAATATGACTGCATTATAAAAAAAGGCATAAAAAAGCTCTTATTACACGCAGATGCTACCCCCATCATTCTTACTTTATTAAGCCCTTATTGTCTCCAATAAAAATCTAGAAGATATCATATAAAAACGTGGTGTAAGTCAGCGAAAATGATAAAACCAGTAAATCAGGAGTCCGCTCGGTCGGAGGAAGTGTTTATAAGTATTTATGTGTATTTAAACGACTTCTTTCAGCATCTGCTTATATAAAGTGCGTCATTATGCGTTGTATTTTACGCACGCGGTGTGATTTTATTTAAAACCTTCTTTTTAGTTATGCCAGGATTACGCTAAGATGACTGTGGACACGTAATAAATTTCTACTAATAGACAACACCTGTGGGTAAGCATGAAATCTTGGACAAATTTTATTCCTTAGATAGGTAATAACGTAGGTGACAAGGACGGGATTTTTGGAAAATTCCCATGGAATTAGGGAAATCAAGATCGAATACCTATGTCAGCTCTACCTAGTGCTATCGTATCTCTAACAAAAAAAATATATTTAAAGAAACACATGAACGTCGATCATGCATGAGGAGATTAATGAACGTGGATGAAGCGAAAGGGGTGTGCCAGGATCGTAGCAAGTGGAAATCTATAGTCTCTGCCTACCCCAATGGGAGACAGGCGTGAAAATATTTATGTATGTATGTAAGAAACACAAGAAAAATCTATTTTGATGCAAATCATTCGCAGGTGTATCAAAGATCCATCTCGCGTACAACATAAACTATACTATACGCACGTTACGTTACGCCACGCGTGCGTGTCTATAAAAAGTGACAGTTCGCAATTTAAATAATATATACCGTTTCGTTTATGTTTCAAATCCGAGCTTACGGTTTTGTAGTGCCGAGAATACGCACAGAGCGGCGATAAAATTTATTGTCACCCGTACGACATCTGGTGCCTTCCCCTGATTGTGGCGCAAGATGCGAGTAGCGAGCGATCGATTTGATTTCCAATTTATTCTGGTGTATCTGAATTATTTTTATAACATCAGTGTGTAAATTATAATGGTGACTACGGCTCTCGACCTGTAAATGGCGCGGAAGGATATATCGCAATCTTACTAATATAAAATAAATGGCCAACCCTAGCAGATTAAGGAGGGACTCTGAGGAATTCCAATTTATTTACGGAACTAACCGATATTACGGTGTTGTTGATATTATTTTAAACCTAAGTGATTATGAATGGTAACAGGACTTATTAATGGGGATTTCGGACTGTAAATGCCGGGAAATCAAGGTATCTATAGGTACTTCCAGGCAAAAAAGATCTTGACTTCTCCCTCTACTTACCCTAGGAAGTACATACAAAAGAATGTTCCTGTGTAATAACTCCGGCAGTTTAAGAGTCCGGCGGAGCGAATTTCTCTTACAAATGTAATTCCGAAATAAATCATAATTCAAACACAATTTAATCAAATTCTGTTATTATTCGGATTCCAATACCGTTAATCTAGGTTCCCACGTTGCCATTTCGTCTAAAATACTTCACTGGAAATAAATGTAAGCCAATGCAATTTTTGATAACTTTACCAAGTTTGGAACTGTATTTTTCGGTCTTTTATATCCAGTGAACTAGTAGTAGACGAAATCGTACTGTAGGAACCTAGATTAATGGTATCCAAATCCGAATAATAACATAATTTGGTAAAATATTGTCTGGATTACGATTTATTTCGGAATTACGTTTTTGTGGGCAATTCAAGCTCCGCCGTACCCTTAAGTGACTTAGCGTAATATGATGATCAAAGAAATCATTCGCTTCAACTCGCTTCTGCTCATGACTCACACCGCGGGAACAGAAGACGAACGCAAACTGTTTCCAAACGTACTCAACATTCAGAAGAATAAAACCTTCACAATCTCGTTGTGTACACGTAAATTCAGTTAAAAAGTTACCCTCAACGGTACATTCGACGATAGGACCCTTATAGCGGATGTATTGGCCTTTTTGGAGGCTAGACTCAAACTTAAACGTAAGCAGGCTTCATATAAAATGCTGTGTTGTCTTCGACTCGTCCCCGGAACCTCGTTTTAATGGTAATCGATACTACTTTTACCTCTGTGTGTCCGTTAATAGGAAAGCCATAGCCAAGCATTCCCTACTGGGGGGTCAATCTTTGGACCAGTGATAATAAAGTAAGTACATATTTTATGGTAAGCACAGATCCGAAAAAAAGTCACCTCCGTGGCTCAAGCATTTCGAGGTGAACGCCCAACCCCATCATTTTTGTATTTTTAAATGCAGTAATTTGTGCAATTATGGGTTGCATAATTATGTAGTGAATTAATTCACTTACAGCCGATTTCTAGGTCAAATCAGTCAGTAGATTTGCTTACAGGTTTGCTAAAGAAACCCTCGCAATCTGTGCTCGAAAGCTATAAATTCGCTTCTACGTCTGTCATTTGTTAACAGGTTAAAATAAAAACCTAGTTATCTATATCTAAACCTATAATAAAATTGTAAGAGGCCCATGTCTGTACACTAAAGATATTAAAGAAAAACTAATACGGGTGGTATTTATCAGAGCAACAGAAGCCAAAATAACAATTTTTTGAATTTTGGACTGTCTGTCTATATTTTTGTACGCGCATCACGCAAAAACTACTGCATGGAATTGAATGCAGTTTTCACCGATCCATTGCTAGAAGTCTAACTTAAAATCTTGTGCATGTTTCATCTTGATACGCCGCCTAGAATCGGACTTATTGTATTTTAATCTTATTGGGACGTGAGTAAAACGGCGGGCAACAGCAACTAGTACTTATAAAAGAACACGATTCACTTTGCACAGTAACGTAAAGACATCTTTATTTCTCAAAAAAGTTAAGAAAACAATGCTACCCATCCAAGATGTCGGAATTTAAAATTTTATGTTTGAATACCGTAAGCCCTGCCGTAAGGAGATAAGGAAAAATAGAATTTATTTCAATACGGTTTTGCATATTAATTAAATTTCTTTTTTTACTGACGTAAAAAGGGGCAAATATTCAAACGTTGAAATGAAAATAGTAATAAATATTTAAAGTTAGTTATGTTCTGTTGACTTTAAAAAATAACAAATGAAAATGTTTACGAACATCTATTTAATAAAAATAAAATACCTATAATCATTTTTAGAATTAATTAATAAAATATGAATAATGCACCGAGCGTTAGGTATTAAAAAAAAGTGCGGAATTTACGAAAAATGCTTCTTAAAAAAGACGATTGTAAGTTTTTTTTTATTTAAACAAATACTGAGGCAAAGTTACTTATAAACGGACTCAAAAATAGCTACTTGCTACTTACCTAGGTACTGTTTTACAGACAATTCCCTAAAAGGTTGAGCAGAGGATCCACGGTTCAACGGGATGTTTAATTTAATACGGCAATTCGCGTCTAACATTCATCTCAAACACTCAAAATTCATTTGCCCCAAAAATGCAACAGCCACCCGCGCCGTTAAAATTAAAGCTAATTAACTTTTTAACTCTGCCTACCCCAGTAGCCACCGGCGTATAATTAAAACAGAACAAAAGTCAACTTGATACCACCCTAAGGAGTTGGGTAGTGCTTTGGTAGGTACCAGTAGGTACGTATTCCGAGCATTTTTACGCGAGCAACTTTACGGCGACTGTGCCGCGTTATTAATAAGGAAAATTAACGTTTAGTTAATGTCGTAATGGAAGGGACAGCGGTTCATTTTTGAGTGATTTTGTGAAATACATATGCGGAAGTGTCGGGGAGAAAGTCGAGTGAATTTCCGAGCCCTGTAACCTGAAGGGTAATTCTGGTAGAAGTTACTTAAATGATCAATTAGATTTTATTTCTTTAAATAGATCTTTTAAGGACACTTTTATAAGTCAATGTTTTATGTATATTTTTTAACTGTGGGCATTTGAACTTAATGGCATCACCATTTCACAACACTGAAATAAATTCAGATAATCTTCTCTTTTAAACTCCAGACTTTTTTTTTGCAAGACAATTTCTGAAATAATCAAAAGATTATTTCAGAAATTGTCTCTTGTTCTTCAAAAGAAGAAAGAGCTATAGCGGCTTTGAGTAGATCAGTCCTATCTGCACGGCACCGGATGCATCAGTAATTGTAGCTTGACCATAATCTTGGGAGCTCAACAAACGTCGCACAGATCAGTGGAACATTTGAGTAAGCCAAATAAAATTCTCAAAGCCGACAGAACATTTAAAGCGGTGTATTTATCTAATTATAATTAAAATTATGTTTCTAAACACACAATCACCACAATACGTCATATTACAGCCTCTAGTAGAGGAAAAACAAAATAAAACGATATATTAAGTGAAGTAACATCTGCTACCAAACTGAAATCCATACTAACGCACTTATATCTGGAGGGCTACCTTCGGATTCCCTTTAAAATTGGCCTGGGAACGTGACAAGAAAGCGAATCTCAATGTCCATTATTTTAATAGTTTCCCTTTTGTCTTACCGCCGCCATAAAATTAAGAAGCGGAAAAGTTTAAGGGTACCTATCTGGTATGTCTTGTTGTTTACAATGTCAAGAATTTAAAGTAATCGATCGATTTTGACAAAATGATGGCTGAATTGACTAAATACTCCTCTTCTCGATTTTAAGAACGAGACTAAACGGCATTATATTTGGCCATCTAAGTCGCCGTTTTAAAATTCTGTATACGGCGGCTAAAAAGGCCAGATTTAGCGATTAATCTGGTATCAATTCATATTTAGAACCCATAACAGCTCCTTTTCTAAGAATAATCACGTTATAATTCATCAAAAGCGGCCGTATTAGCTTTTAAGTTATTAAAAATGGTATTTGCCGCTCTTTTAAATCCCTATATATGCGCTCCGCATTGGTACAGTCGCTAGCGGCAATAATCGAACAGTTCGCAGTTTAGATAACGGGTTTCGACGTTACACTTGAGCACTTCATTGTACACACTTAACAGACTGCATTACCTTTGAGCGTATTAGCATACTAGATAAGCTCTCGTAGATCGTACTTAAAGCTTGTAGACTATTTGCTTGGTTGTTCGTTACTGTCTATAACAAGTGTATCTAGTAAGTAAAAAGAAATATTTAATTTACTAAGTAGTGTTAAAACACTGTGGCAAAAAATACTACTATTTACTTATCATGTATCAAGATGAAACCTGAACCAGTTTTTATGTGTCTAACATAAAAACTGGTTCAGGTTTTACCTCGAGATTACAGTGAAACTGCGGGCCACTGTTATTTTTGGAATAAGGCTTAAACTTACAGGCTTGTACTCTATATATTCCAGCAATACAAGTGTACTGTGGAAACGGCATCTGATTTCCGGAGATTTCTCTGTCAAGTCTAACCAATGTTTAATGTTTAATGTGAGTTTTTTAACTATCTGAAAGTTAATTAGCGCTGCGCTAATCAACTATAACTATCTAGTTATGTACACTAGATTTTAGAGCTTAGTAAGTAATGGATACTTACCATGGCCAAAATAATTTCAACATGATCTCCTAGATTAGGGTAGATCCTATTAATATAATATATTTCAAGGAACAACGTGCCTCAGGGCCCATTCATTTATTTTCCTCATTTTTTACGTTAACGAAAACCAATTTATCGCCGCATCACCGTTTCAAATGACTCGTTTAATATTTTCTCCAAATAATCCTTTCTGCTTGAAGGCAAAAGAAAAAAATATAAATCCACGTCGCAGGGAAACGGCGCAAAATCGATATACGCAAATCAGTGATAACAGGAGCCTCTAAACTTTTACCGTTTATTTCCCGACCCCGGCCTCCCCCGGCATCTTATCGCCTCCGATCTACAAATCCAATTTCCTAAAATAGGGATCGATCCGACAAATCATCTGGCCAACTCTATTATCCCCCATTCAGGAGGGATATCGCACGATGACTTGCTTAGTCGAAGCCTTTAGTGGACACTAACGCGGAAAAAATATAGAGTTGCGATTCGATTTGGTATCGATGGAAACGAACTGATTCTAAAAGAGCCTACTTTATTTTATTATACTGAAAACAACCTTTCGGGCTATGGTTGTTTGGTAATCTGTACTAAACGATTACAATGTTTCAAGCTTACAAAAACTAATGAAATTTCATATTTTTAATACATATAACATTATATACGTTACTTTACTATTAATTACCTCATTACTCTAGTATCCTGTGCAGTGGTCCTGAGCGCGACTGCTATCCTAGAGGTCTTAGGTTCGATACCCGGGTCGAGCAAAGTGTTATCGGGCTCTGCTATGCAATTCTTAGTAGCAGCTCAGAGTTTGGGATTTGTGCCCGATTAATGTCAATATGCTCGCCCCCTATTACATTCGGCGGTATGTTTAGCATACCGGAGAACTCTGAATATACATTTAGTTCTCCTCTGCCTAACCCTTTGAGAAATACAAGCATGATGGTATGTATGAAGACACGTAATTAAATGTTTTAAACTACTTACTTGCCGGACACAACATTAAAATTCTACATAACTTCAAAATAATGGATTTAAATCATCAAAAACCTCCCATACGCGCCATCAGCCTACATGGCTGTCAATTTATATTCATAACAGCGTCCCCCAGTAATCCTTAGTAATTATAAACATCATTACAGTTGGAATAACATTGTAGTGATGAGTGGAAGCGGGAGGCAGAGGTCATAAAGTGCTTCAGAGAGCGTCCCGCCACGGGGAATCCACCGGGACAGAGCAAGCTTACAGGGAAGAGCGGGGATACAGACTAAAATATGATACCTACTTGGTTGACTGATGGCCAGAATGAAACTAGATTTCGATCGAAATTTGCTATTAAAGACCGGAATTTGTCATAAGCTCCAAAACAGTAATGTTATATTTCGATCACCGTAAGAATCTATTAATGAAAATTAGTCATGAGACGTTGCATGCCGTCAAAACAGCCTCATGGTCATATATATAGCCATATGCTAGCTAAGGGCTCTCAGTACCAAGAACCGAGTGTCGAGATCCGAGTCTTGAGGGTGTTGGACATTGAGTTGGTTGATGAATGACAACGACAATAAAAACTAGGACAATTCTGGTCTAATTCTGTTAGCTCAGACCTAGGATGTTTCTAAGACACTCTAGTAATAATGTATGTTACCGGTATTTCCATTTAGGTCCTTAATACAGTCAGGATCAGTGAAACACACATTTTCCGCTATAAAGCTAAATCGCTTCCACATTAACCTCGCACCGCTCCACAATATTTGCATGTCGTACCTACAATGCCTTCCAACCCTTCCAAGCCGCTTGAACCTTAGCCAAATGGCACCGTACCTGGATTTGGTACAGACCAAATTACCTGGACCCTTGCCTTGCCTTGCTTAGTGGCTTTGTGTGTTTACTGAGGGGTCAGGTAAAGGTGGTTAGTGGGACGTAAATCATAATCTCAGGATTGGGGGTCGCATTGCTGATGTTGGGGTCGTATAAGAAAGTGTAAGCGATTTTTGGTGTCGTTTAGTTACAATTTTAATGGTGTAGTGTCCTTTAGGGATGTGACGGATTTATCTTTTAGCAGAGGTATTAAAACTTTTTGGGAATCACATCGTTGTTGGCCGGAATTCTCTAGTTATGTATTTTTTCTTCGAAACCACATTGATTTCCAGAGAAATATTTACATCATTGGAAGGGGGGAATTCCCCGAAGGGGTAGGCAGAGGCGTACTAATGTACACCCACAGTTCGCCGGTATGTTTAGGTCCCATGTAATAGGGGGCGAGCCTATTGCCATTAACCGGGCACAAATCCAGACTCCGAGCTGCTACTGAGAATTTCATAGAAAAACCCAATAACACTTTGCTCGACCTGGGGATCGAACCCAGGACCTCTAGCGTAGCAGTCGCGCTTGGGACCACTAGACTAGATGAGACAGTGTAATAGAATTTCAAGTATTTAATATACTTTTTATAGGACTATAGTTCCTGTGCGCAACTTCGCCTGCGCACCTAATTAGATAATTTTCGTGTCAAAAATATACTGTGCCCATATATCATATATATCATATATCATAAAATGTGTTAATGTAGATAAACTGTTATACTTATAACACGAACAGTATAAAATATTTGGCTATTACAAACTGCTTTTAAAGTCTGAAAGACATTTACAGCTAAATTCATGAAATGATTAAGTTTTTTTGTGAAAAAGAGATAACCGTGGGTAACATCACGGCTAGACAGCTTGGTGTACAAAAGCAAATAAAATTACTTAATTATACTGATTTCTGAATTTGCTAATATAAATATTACGGGATAAAAGCATATAAGTAATTTCTTTCAAAACTTAATTATTTTAGTCTAAAACAAACTTAAGAACGTTTCATTTCCAATAGACAAATGGTATCTACAATTTCTAGTGCACAACAATAATAAAAATAACGGAACATATTATATCTATTAGTAACTGTTGCGAACGAAATGATAAATATAGAGCAGAAGCGCATCACTATCGATCCGCACGATTCCCGGAGTAATAATAGATAGCATTATGCCCCATCCCTATTCTATCTACACAACTACCACGAATGGAATTTTATTGAGTTTCGTACTACTTACTTATTTAGTCTTGTCTTTGTTTTGTTCTTTGCTGCGGCTGCTGATTGTGGGTCTTGGATTCGATTCCCATGTCAATATACCATCCCACCTGTACTCTTCGAAGGGTCAGGCTGCGGTGTATTAAAAAAAACGCTTACTAGCAATGTGGGTCGCACATTACTAGTATTCTTGTTACCCCCTCGTGCTAAGCTAAATGCCTGTATTGCGACTGGGTTCACGTCGGTAGTGCAATGGGTGGGTTTCGAACCGGCAATCACGTGATCGCAAGTCCGACGCCGTAGCAATTAGGCTTCTTATGTAGGTAACCCAACAGTTCGCCGGTTTGAGTTATTAGGGAGCGAGCTTATTGCCATTTCATCATCATTATCATCATAATCAACCCATTATATTATTTCACTGCTGAGCCTATTGTCATTTACCGGCTGCTATCCAAACTCCCAGCTGCTTCTGAGAACTTTATAGAAAATCCCAAGAACACTTTGCTCGACCTGGGAATCGACCCTAGACTATTTGACCTGTGCTGCTTCGCACCGGCTAAATTCAGACGTGGGTTGTTATCTTGGGGGTACTGTAGCAGACATCATTATCAACAGAATACGCCTGTATGGCACGCGACGAATCCGCGACAGTTATCCGAATGACAATTAACAACACTTAGCGCGGTTCCGGGGTTAATGTAACTTTATGCTACACGGATTTAATGTAGCTTTCATTATAATCTATTAATGTAGATGTTAATAAATATGGATCACTTTCAACTCATCCTATGATTCGAAACGATTATAATCGATATACAATCGAATACGAAAGTTCGAAGCTAATATACACGTTACCACGTTATGTTAATGATATTTTTTAAGATGATTTAACATGACGTACTTACAAATGTACCTAGCTGCGTCATTGGTATATTGGTCGTGGGCGTGACTGCCGAGTAAGATATCCTGGGTTCAATTACCGGGTCGAGCAAAGTGTTATTGGGCTTTTCTGTAAAATGCTCAGTAGCTCGAAGTTTGGATTTTGGACTTGTTGATGCGTTGCCAACTGTTGATGTGATGTGTGATGATGATGTACATCTCCGCCTAATCCTTCGAGAAATAGGCGTGATGATACGTCACTATTATGTTATACCTACTATTCTTAAGTTAAATATCATGTATTGTCTTATTCTTGTACTTTTGCCCTATATTACATGAAAACTAAATATACCGGCCCACTGTGGGTATACAGAAGTTTGTCTCTGTCTGTACTTTCGAGAATTACAGACGTGATTATAATTCTGAAAGTTACATGAATTTTCGAAGAACATTGGGCTGTTTCCTGAATATGAGCTCCTCAACAGTCGTACAATGGTTTTCCTATTAAAAGAATAAGAAGGAACCTCAGATTGTTGATTTGTACTTATTTAGCATAAATACTTGTCTATGCTATTGAACTTCAAATATACAGACGAACTGTCATTGTACAACAGAAAACTGGCGTTATGTAGTATGGTTATGTTAACTACAACTCCCAGCATACAAGATAATACAATAAAATATTCGAAAAACTGTGCACATCAAATATACCCCATAAAACGTACTAAAAGCGTAGTTCACTCAGATTCAGTTGTCAAAACATGAAAAAGCACGCAGCGGGTGACATCCAACCCTTTGTCCGCCGCGGGCCGTGTGGGTCTGTGCGAGTATCGATTGAGCGGGAGTGAATAATGCACGCGTACGTCCGCGAGCTCCGTCCGCCGCCCGCCGGCGTCCGTCCGCCGGTCAATTAGTCGCCTCGCACTGCACTCACTGTTGCTGCATTGTTTTTGATACAAGCTTTATCTAGCGAAGAACGATTTGTAAACTAGGGCTATCACTATAAATAGCTAATTGCATGCTCAGAAAATGCTGATTTGGTGCCGTTTCGGTATGGGCATCAATGGCATAAATGTAGCATTATTTCTACACAAATAATCTTTCTGCTGTCAGTGTTCAAAATGAAATAGGTAAATTATTTTTCTTTCCGATTATTTATCATTGTGGATGCAGTGCGGCTTTCAAAGACGCTTCTTTCTGCTAATCAATAACACCTGGAAAGTTGAACGAGTGACAAGTAATTATTTAAACTTGTATTGCCGAGAATTAGTGTTCGTAGACATCCACGGGAGAAAATCCTAATAAGTATAGGGCAACGATACGAGACTAGAACGGTTCTGGGTGCCAACTCTCCTGTGGCGAGGTTATGTAGGGTTGTGAACAGCTGTGGCGACCAAATTGATCTGCACTTTGACTCTTTACACAAGCTGAAAGCCAACTTCTATAAGTATCTCAACCTAGATTAGCCATTAACAAACGATTTCGCATGTTGATTTAATAAAGCATTTAATGTTAATACTTAGTATTTAAGTTTAATTTGTAATATTAACTATACATCTTTGTCATCCATGCTCAACGCTGATTGATCGTTGATCCATATTTACTTCTGTTTTGAGATTTCAAGGTGTTTATGAGCGTAAATTAATATAAATTAGTGTAAAATAGTTAAATTAATGTATTTTTCTTTAATATTGCATGCAGAGTTTACCTATAAGTGATTGTTACACTTTCATATGCTTTCTAACATGTTACCTTTGTCACAACACTAGTGTAAGCAATTGTTGGTGAACCAATTTAAATAAATAAATAAATAAACGATTAATAAAAGGAAGAAAAAAAGTTACAGAAAAAATCACCCAAATAGGCCTCATTCAAGTAGATAATAATAATCATTTATTTCAATACCAGGTGATTGCACAATAGATTCTTAAATGCTACATACACGCTGGAATATATAATGCACTGCTAAGTATGAAACCGCTGCCTCCCAAACTCGGTGCAACCTAATGATCACGATGATAAGTACCTACTACTTAGTCTAAAAAAGAAAAAGTAAATAATAAAACAGATAACGAAGCAACGAACTATAAAATACCTATAAGATATTCACACAACTTAGTAAATTCTTCACAGTTCACTAAGTTTAGTGAAACTTACCTCCACTCAAGTACAGGATGCTCTCGAAACGCATTGCACGCGTCATTGAGCACGACGACGTGACGTCATTGCACACGACGTGTCACTGCATTGAATACAGCGTGACACCAAATTAAGAAGAGATCACAATACAACAGCCATTTTGAAGTATAAGTTTTTTAGTTAGTCATAAAAAAATATTATATCGTTGCTGATGTTGCTAGTGATAGTTGTATGGGACTTGGTGAAATTATGTACTGGCAAAAGACTGCAAAAATAGGTTAAGCCTATAACAATCTTGTTTGGAAGGCAGCTGGAGTTAAAAATGCTTTATACCATATTATAACATCTGTATTCCCCAAAGAGTTAGGCAGAGGTTTAGTCATGTAAATCCACAGTTCGGCAGTATATTTAGGACCTATGTTATAAGGAGCGAGGGAAGTCTGTTGCCAATAACAGGGTATTTCATGTCATAAAGGTCCATTGATACCTCTGTCCTTAATATCTGCTTGTGAATTTATAACTAACTTAACTTCGTCATAGGAATATTGAATAAACCCCGTCCCATGTAAGCCGGGGCCGCATTGATAAGGCGAAGTAATTAATTTTTCATCTCGGCACTGGTATTGTTCCTAAGTCCCTAGTTAGTTATTCTGTGTGTACAAAATATTGTGCGTGGCAGTTGGGCGGTTGACGCGCAACCGACTCGTGCCGTCTCGTGTTAATAATAAATGTTTGGAAACACACATATTTTGTGGTTTTTATACGTAAGGAACCTACTAAATAACTTTCACGTTGTAAACAAGATTACATAACATACCATCACGCTTGTATTCCCCGAAGAGTTAGGCAGAGGTGTACTAATGTACACCCACAGTTCGCCAATATGTTTTAGGTCCCATGTAATAGGGGGCGAGCGTATTGCCATTAACCGGGTACAATTCCAGACTCCGAGGTGCTACTGAGAATTTCTAGCCATTACATCGCATGGACACAGAAGGTGTTCCATGCTCTCAATTTCCCTTTTGCGGGACCTGCAGGCTGATGTCAAAACAGCTGATGATAACCATGATGACGGTAGCACTGTAACTATCATAATCATATAAAAAATGTAGTTATTTTTTTCATGTTTCTTAGGCACTGAACTATTTTAAGATGACTGTATTATATATAATGATTAGGGATTATATCGAAATACGAAAAATTGGGTGGGTTTATTAAAGAAGGTGTGGGCGACTAACTTGGAGTCCTTGGCTCCCCAACCAGATAATGGCGCCAGTGGGCGGCGTGGATGTTTGCCACACGAGCGCCTTCGACTAGGACGCGGGCAAGGCAACCCTTTGCAAGAGTCCAGCAGCCTGTTATAGTCGTGGCTAATGTCTCAAATCCCATAGCCGTGACAAGCTATTTTAAGTCGATACGATTCCAACATACCCTGTTGCGTCTCCAGATGGCAGGCGACTCATGTGGATTTTCCGCATGCCAAAGAAAAATACGGTCAACAGCACATTATGGTATCCAAAACTGACAAACTTCTTCAATGGATTTTCAATTTAATCCCCAAATAATAGAGTTTATTATCCATTAGGGAAATTAGACAGTTAAGTGGTATCTTAATGTGTTGTTTGACTGTACATTAAAGAAAGCTGATCTTCACTAATAATTACACCACTTACTACACTAATTTCAGTTTTTTTTTATGGGATAGGAGGGCCAACGAGCAGACGGATCGCCTGATGATAAGCGATTACCGCCGCCCATGGACACCCGCAACACCATAGGAGTCACAAGTGCGTTGCCGACCTTTTAAAAGGGGATTGGGCCTCCGGTAACTTCCCTCACTCCGCGAAACACAACGTAAGCATTATTTAACGCCGGTTTTCTGTGAGGCCTTGGTATCACTCCGGTCGAGCCGGCCCACTCGTGCCGAAGCATGGCTCTCCCACGTAAAAAAGTGCAGTCAAAACAATAAATAAGTATGATAAATAATTAACCTTCGACATTCTAAATTTTAAAGTTCTCAAATTCAACGAAAAACCTTCAAAAGAATTCGTTGAATCCTCGCTCGTCGCGACGGTAATCAAGCAAGAGCACGTAAATGAAAAACTCGAAATGTGGACGGTTCCGCAAGCGATGGCACTTCAAAAATTCTCTATCAAAAAGTTCGACGTGTCAATGGACGTGCAAATTAGATTTGTTAGTGGATGTTTGAACTGTTACGTGTCACGTCAGCTACGAAAAATTGGGAGGGTTTGAAGCATCGACAGGTATGTGTGCATGTATTTGGAGGGTTAAAACTCACCTGCATAATAATTCTCACTAGGTACATAATTATTATAAAGTAAAGTCCTTCCACCGCGTCTGTCTGTCTGAACGCGATATACCTCAAAACTACAGAATCTCATGTGATTTTCACCTGTTTAACATCATAAGCTTTATATATAACATCATACTACGATCCTTGGGTACGGGGAAAAATGAGTAAAACCGCAGGTACCCTGACGGTTCTACGTGTTCTCCAAGGCACGGAAACGTACTTTGTTTCCGTGCCTTGGAGAACCGTCTCCGGCCTGGTTATCATAAGAACACTTAAATGATAGTCTGAAGCTCAAAATTCCTGACAACCGGTCTAAGTTCCCACACATTATCTGTTTTTCTGACATAGATTATTATAATTCTTACAGCGTGCTATATAAGTTTGGATCTGTCTTTGGATTTATCTCATAAACTGGCGAACTCATTGCTTTGAGCGGTATGCCTACTAATTATTTAAAAGTTTTAAAAATCGGATCTGATACGTGACAGAAATATTGATTTAACAATGAAAAACTCTCCGTTTGGCTCGCCGCCTAATTACCGGGGATATCTCGCTAATTATTACCGGCCGAGTAATCAATACAATACCTACATTGTAGCAGACATATAACTATGTATTATACGAGTACATAGTCAATGGATTAGGTTTAATATTGTACTTAAAACATTATGTAGTACGTAGACTAATCTATACTAATATGATAATGCTGATGAGTTTGTTTGTTTGAACGCGCTAGTCTCAGGAAATACTGGTTGGAATTGAAAAATTCTTTTTGTGTTGGATAGTCCATTTATCGAGGAAGGTTATAGGCTATATAACATCACACTACGCCTCTTAGGAACGAAGCAGCGCGGGTGAAACCGCTTACGGGTCGCTAGTAATAATTATAATTATGGTTCCGCTACGGTCACAGATTCCATTCCTTTACGAGTCCCATACGATCACGAAACAAGGCAAAAAAAGAATTTTGTTTTTGGTCTGTAGGTACATACCAAGATGATTATATAGAGGATTTTGACATAAGGTCCATACAAATAATGTCAAAATTCTAGTTCTGGCAAGCAAATCTATCGACTGATTTGTTATTGGGACCGGCCTTAGTGTTAAAAAAAGGATCCAGTTATCAATACCGTTTACCTAAGAAAAACATTAAAATCGAAGAATTGAAGCTATCTCTGTTTCATTGGGTTTTTAATCATGAGATGGCTTTTAATAAAGTGTCTGGTAACTAATACCTTTAAACCTTATTTCATTAATCCAGTAACATCCACCTCGGATGCTTTACCGACACAATTTTATATTTAAAAAACTTTTACATCAACCTGCACGGAGCTAGTTCTAGGAACTTAGCTTGATTAAGTCTAGAACGTCCCGTGGTACGTCGTAAAAAGGTTGTACTAATAACTTTTTAATAAATAATATTAAAGGAAGCGACGTCAGAATTAATAACGTTCCGGCAATTTTACGGCTAACGTGATGGAGATAGAATTTTGCATAAGCTTTTATATTTTTTTATACTCGTATAAGATGCACTAAGATGGTCTGTGGGCGGATGACGTGGGGAGTCCACCGCTCGAACAGACAATGGCCCCAGTATATGGCCTTTAATTAGGAACCGAGGAAAGGCCTCACCCTGGATGACGACCAGAGCACAGCCTATCATGTTCGTGGCAAATGTCACGAATCCCATAGCCGTAACTATAAGGCAATTGCGGTTTATAATCAGTACGAGTCCGACACATCCTGCCTCATCCCCTATCCTGAGGCCCTATCATGAGGATAATGAAAATTATAGCACGTGATATGTCGATGACGTAGTCTATCTATTGGATAGACTATGTCGACAAAGCGGGTTATAGTTACGGCGGATATAGTAGGAGGTACTTGGATGAGAATAACCCAAGACCGTGAAAAATGGGACAAACTGAGGAAGGCAGCAAACCTACCAACTAAATAAACCTACCAGCGAGTTGAGTCAGGCTATCGATGATGGTGATGACAACTAATCCTAAGTCAATCTTTCCAACAATCAAGGACTATACGCAATTTCTTAAAAATATAACCTTAACAGAACTCCTCTATATATATTTGCGTCGACAAAGCGGGGTCCACAAGAGCGCCACTCAGCCTGACTGACGGTTTAATGGAGCCCCATGTATTTATTCAGAGCCCTGTCGCTTCGGACCACGCCGCCGATAGGTAAGGGAATTCATGCGGACCATGTATCTAATACAGAGTGACGTTATTCCTTTTTTAAATTCTTGAAAAAATAATGTTATTGATATATAAATACTTTTTACAGATCTCATCGTGTTTGTGGTTGAAGGTTGTACTGCCGCAGTGCCTTTGCCGCTAAGCAATACTTAGTGCTATTATTTTAAATTGTTTTTATTATTAGTTATTATTAGTTTCAAGGATAGTAAAATTACTGAGAAAATGAGGTTTAACAACTAATCTCACGCGAGTGATGTTGCCACTGATGTTGCTGCGGTTATCACTTACCATCACCGGCCCCAAGAACCTTTTAAACCAACTACTGGATTTTGCACGTAGAACATTTTTCTGAAGACTAAAAATAACCTATAGTCGTTATTGCATCTCTTTCTTCTGGATGACAATAATTACTGGAAGAAAGAGATGCAACAACGACTAGACAGAGGTCATTTTTACTCTTCAGAAAAATGTTCTACGTGCAAAATCCAGTAGTAGGTATACTAGGTTCTTGGGCGGCCTGTATGCTTGTTTGTCGTGTCATAAATTACATGTTTATCTTCTTATGTCTGGTTTAATCTTTCATTACAAAGTTCTACATTGAACTCATTCAAATAAACCTCTTTAAATACTTCAATTTAATACAGTAGCGTATTGAAATCTTTGCCCCCATGGGCCCGATCTTTAAGAGAGGGCCCGTTATCTAAATCAAATGCCCTCTCCGACGCGACGCAGCTTGTGCGATTTTTAAAAGGATCCGTGTTAAATGGGTAAAAAGGGTAGACGCATATTGTAGCTAGATGGTGAACTACAGAACAATCTTTCTGTTTGACCGTTCCTTTATGTTTGTGAAGTTATATTGGAGAATTTTCTTGTTTGAAATGTGATTGTGTTTGAGTTTGCTGTGTATTTCAATTCTATTGTGTTTAGATTTGCTTTATTCGTGTATTTCGTTACATTTTTTACTGAATTCAAAAAAGAGGTAACTTTTTAACGTTTATAACCTAATTTGTAAAAAATATTCTAATAATTAATTTTGTTTTAGTTCCAAAAAACGCTTGTTATTATTTTACAGCATACCTATATAAGTATTTCGTGTATAATTATTCTAGTATTTCGACAGGTCTCTGAACTGTTTTTTTTTACAAAGAAACATTTTGTTTTAGACACGAGGCATTTCTATATTGTTTGATAGAGCAGGCGTAAGAATTTCAAAGATCGTCTCATATATTTTTTTCGTGTTTTGTATTAACCAGCCACTTAAGTATATATATTATATAGATATTCAATATAATACAATACAATACAATATATATAATTTCTTTTTCTCCTTTTCCTAATATGGTTATTTTTAACGACGTCACGGATCTCATTTATTATAGTTTTGTGTAATAAAAGGTGTGAGTGCACGTTTTCCTGCCCCTGAAGGAAAAGGTGCACTCCTTTTCCTAGAGGGGCAGGTAGAAACTACAACATCAATTTATTTTTTCAATTTGGTACGAACTTCAATTTTATTAACTTTTTCTGGCTTTGTCGCCGCCGCAATCAGATGGAAAATGTCTGCATCCTAAGTACTTCTCGAAAAGTCTCCAAATAATATGCACCTACTTGGAATAAATGGAAGCTAGACGGGGAACTTTTAAAGGATTTCCTCAAATCTCTTATTGAATTGTCAGGATCTAAGTAGCATTCAGTAGTTGCACCTTAGTTTCTGTTAACCCAAGTTTTTCTTCCCTCGCTTGTTTTATTATGTAAATAGCACCGCATTGAGTGTGTGGTGCGATTCAATCTTGGAAACCTATTACGTGAACCTATCGATACAGTTGTTTAGTCTGTTATTTTCTAACTGTAATATAATGTAAACAATACCTTTTTTATTAAATATACTTAGAGACAAGCTTTTCAATGACTGCAAATATTTACTTAGATTAAATATTTACTTGGTGGCTTAGAGGTCAGAGCGTCTGGTGTATCCAACCAGAAGACGCAGGTTCGAATCACATCAAACAGCAGAAACACATTGGTGCATCAACCAAAAAGCGTACCTAAGCTCCGAAAAAGAAAATGAATCCGCCCATAGTTCATTTTCTTTTATTTCTATTGAGAGTCGCTAATATGAATTAGATGGCCGTCTAGTTTGAGGGTCATCTTCTACCTATTATAAGTACCTATAGTTATCTCGAGTGCCAAAGTAAGAGTAAACAATACAAATAACAAAACAGCCTCCTTGCTTTCAAAGAGAGCGCTCGCGCTACTACGATCGCATCGCTATCGACAGTTAGAATCGGAATCAGCCCGCCCCGTCACCGCTGGGTAGACAAGTACTTCGGCAGGAGATTTCCTCAACCACATAATGCACTTAGGTCAGGATAAACGTGGTAATGTGAACGGAGTGTAGAGTCTCGCTCGCGTCTGTGTCGCCGTGGAACTAACAAACACGACTAAATGTTAAACGGACAATTTGGTGCGAGGATTATTGCTCTTAGGTAGTTTGTTGTTTTTAAACTATGACAGTCATAATTTAAAGGAGACCTAACCCACTTTGATAACACTGGATAATGTTGTCATTTTTGTTACCATCACCTTATAAATAAGAAGACAAATAAAATGATAAAATTTAAGGAAAGTATTGTTCTACCAATTCGCACTAGACCAATCATCGTCTGTGGTCAGATCCCACTAATTCTAAGGTATAGCGTACCTATGACTAGCAGTTGACAGTTTGAATTAGTTATTGACAATATCCATACCTAAATAAAAACCAATAAAAAATATCAAATAATTTCAGTGAAAACCAACCTTAAAATATGTCTGTTATGATTTAAAACAAAGTTTAACAAATTTGTAGCTAAAAGGTCTATTGAATCATAATACGATTCACAGAGATAAATTACAGAGGAATTGCTTAATGTGGCATTTTTAACGCACTTATGTATACTCAAATAGGTATATATAAAATAATAAAAATAACCTCCCTAAAATATAATAATATATAATGCTCTTTGTCCAACTAAGAAACATTGAAAATAGGTTCATTTAATCTATCGAAGACAAAGAACTTTATCGCCTAAAATAAGGACTCCACGAGTCGTTTTAGCAATAACTCTAATCCAGAATATTTTATTCATTCACAAGACAAGAATAGAACGCATTTTTAGGATTTCACTCGTCCCCGGCCAAATAGGGAACAGTGAAACAAGCTCTAAATCTTTAGCGTGTGCGCTCAACCGAGTTAGGTCGTTTCCGTAATAAATGGATTTCTATAAATGACTGCGACATGCTGGCTCGCAGGGTTGGCAGTTTTATCTTTCGTATCAAGGTGTCTAGTGTTTGTAAAATCCATATTTATTATACTTAAATTATGCCTATTAATTTGGATATGTTTCTTATACAATAATATAAAAAATATATTTTATAAACTAATTACATGATGATGATTTTACTATCAGTTGAATGTCTGAGGGATACTAATGTGTTTAATAAATGAAATAATTACATAAGTTTTCGAGTTTTATGAATGATTAAATATTATTTGAATGATTAAATATTATTTTAAATATTATTTTATTAAATATATAATATATTATTTTAAAGCGCCAGGCAACAAAAAGCAAGTAGCCCTTTTATTGCCTATGAAAAAATTTGACCTCGATCAGAAAGCACAGGAGAAGGTAAGATAAAAAATCTCTGCCTCTTACCAGAATTTCAGTTAGAAACGTATTTCAAACCTACAACCAACAACATAAATACATAACCTCGTTCTCAACACATTAATCACCCAAACCCAATATCTTCAAACTACGGGACATCAATTACTTACGCCCGACCAGCGTCACAAACTTTGACAGTTCTAATATTAGAACATCGACCATACGTTCGCCAACCCTAGCATGTATCGCAGAGCTAGTTCACACTAATGTCACGTGTGGTACAATCGCCCCCGTCCGGGATCGGATTTCGGCTACCATTACGTGCCCAAAGTGGCTACACGCGAGATAGTTGAAATCGGTTAGGTTTTATATATGTCTACTTACGTTATGCCATCATTGTCGTGAGATATGATGCGTTTTGTGAAACGTGACATGGTTAGTAAGGAGTATTGTTTTTACGATAGCAATATAAATGCATAAGTTGCAGCGATCAGTATTGTTGGATACTGTTATCGTCTTGCGGGATGTCGCAATTTCAAATTTGAATGCACGTTTGGCGTAACGGTTAAGCTGATCACCTCACCGACCCGACACAAATATTTGTGTGAAATCATTTGTTTCATGAGCGAAGATAATCGGCACAACGTAGTAATGACAATAATGTTCCTCACTGTCCTTAGACATCCATTCTAAGGAGAGTGAAGGACAGTGACAAGAGCAACTTAAGAACCGTTGCTGATAATTACAGCTTACCAATTTTAGGTAAGTTTGTGCAGAGAGTAATGAAGTAACGTCAGGGTTGCTCTATTGCTTTACTGCTTTCTGGACAGACAGGGTGCCTACTTAATGTTATAAAAGTGTTCACCAATTTAATTAGTAACATCAGCTCATAAGTAATTACACTAACCAAATATATGTTGTCTGAAATAAAAATCTTTCATTCATTTCATACTTTCAATAAATTGTGTGATCTTTAACAATTCTTTCGAGTGTATACTACTTTTTATATGTATTATTTGTACATTCCTATGTAAAGATCCCGCGACACTGGGTTCTAATTTTAAGGTACGAAATATAAGGACTTTACGGATTTTAAGCGTATTAATAAATACGACATAAGGACGCACAATACCTCAGTCTGCCCTTGACCATAGACGCTGTAAAGAGTCCGAAATGTACGTCGAATCATCCCTAGTTAAGTGTAGAAATCTTCCTACATAAAACTATATTGTTCTTAAAAAGACGAACGTTGGTTGAGCCTGTGTGAGTCGCCAGGTGTGTCCCCTCAAGCCATGTCCCGTCGCGTTTGATACACTCCTTGCCTTTTCTGTTAGTACCGTTTTATTTTAGGGATGTCGGCAAGAATAGCTCGATGTCGGGTTCACGGTTCAAGGAGCTATTACAAATATAAAGGATATCTTTTTAGGAATAGTGTTTCCTTTTTGTCTTAGTGTTCTTTGAGGTCGCAAAATTGGTTTTTAATTAACATACCATCACGTCTGTATTCCCCGAACGGTTACGCAGAGGTGTACTGATGTACACCTACAGTACCTACACCGATATATTTAGATCTTATGTAGGGGTGTAGGGGCGTGTATATTTCCATTAATCGGGCACAAACCCAAATCTGCACCTGCGAATTTTATAGAAAAAATATAATAAAACTTACCTCGACCTGGGAATCGTATCCAAGACATCTAGTGTAGCTCTAACTTAATGAGGCAGACCGTATAAAAAGGTTAAGTAGTCTTAACCCTTAGGTATCTACTTTCTTAGGTTATCCTACGTAAGCAAGCGAAAGCTAATTATAAATAATAATGTTAATTAATTATTATTAATAATAAAATATTTTCCAGTCATAAAGCAGGGTAAATAAACAGGAAAATACGCTCTGAAGCTGACAATTTCCAAGTAAATAATGTACTTAAATCCTAACAATGAGCATAAAATACTTAAAGAAAGGTCGAGAGGCTTATTATTTCTGCGCATTAGGAGCGAGGAATATTGCCCCGGGCAATTTACGAGCAATATTCCGGGGTGCTGTATCTACGATATTAAAGATTTCATTAAATCATGGCGGAGCAATAAAACAGTTTGATACCGCATTCATGCCGCTGCCGCTTCGGGTGACCAACTTAATGACGTGTACGGTTTGACCCTAGAAGGTTGGGATAAGGGAGATGCGGAGAGAGAGCATCGTCCACATAACTAAAATAAAATGAAAGTTAAAAAACTAAAACCCGACAACGAAAAAAACCGGACAAGCGTGAGTCGGGCTAGCCCACCGACGGTTCCATACAAATTTATAGGTACATATTATAATTTTAAGACTTTTCCGATACTTGTAGTATAAGCTGGTATTACTTACCAAATTTCATAGTTTTAGGTTAACGGAAAATACCCTATAAATTTTGATTCCCTTGAGTGTCAAAATATACGTTTTTTTCTTTTAGAAGTTTGATTTTTCACAGCTTCAAGAGACTGTAGACCTGAGTAGATATTTATTACCCTTCCTTTTTTCGTAGTCGGGTAAAGAAGAACCTGACTGACTGACTGACTGACTTATCAACGCACAGCCGAAACTACAGGAGCTAGATCCCTGAAAGTTTGCATGCTGAGTGAGAGCTTTTTTTGCACTGTAGACGAGCACTAAGAAAGAATTTGTGGAAATTCAACCCATAAGGTGGTGAAAAAGGACATTGACATACATATACATTAGATATTTTCAAGTTATAACTGAAGATTCCAAAGTACAGCTGTCATTCACTGTTAACATTTTGACAATTTTATTGTTTTCTTCCTACATTAGACTTAATAGATTTTATGATAATTATGAAACCTCCATAGTGTAGGTACAATGGGCACGGTATATTTTAGAAATTAAAATTACCTAATTACGCAGGCGAAGCTGCGCACAGGAACTAGTGCTAATCTAGTCTACATAAATATATAGCACCTTGTCAAACGATTGTCCACTTCTAAAGCTCGCTCAAAGCTTGTGACACGTACTCCCCAATAAAACAGTTACAACTTGAGATATTGAAGTAGGTTTTGCTATTGGTGCGTGACGCCCTATAACCTTGACATAAGGCTCAAAATACATTATAATTTAGTTCTCGTAGGATCATATTTAATTTATTGCAGAAGTAGTTGGGCAGTACTAAAATCATGATCGCATTTCAAATGGCTACTTGGGTGTATAGATACCAAGTTTAGTCTGACCACAAATTCCCTTGTGTGTTGGGGGGAATAGGACGTTGATGTAGGGCGAAATCTGGACTCGAAGAATGATGTTAATCAAATTAGTTTTTAATCAAAGGATCTTGTATATTATTTTATGGTTATACTAGACTTCTCGTGCGCAGCGTCGTAGGTACTTAGATAATTTTCGTTTTAAATAAACTGAGCCTACTGTACCTACACCATGGAGGTTTTATATCATAAAATGTGTTAAGCCTAATTTATAAGGAAGAAAACAATTGTCAAAATGTCAACAGCGAATGACAGCTGTACATATCTTAACGATGTCATCCTCGTCATCGTTTATTTAGATATGTTTATATTTATGTGTGTGTGCGTATGTGAAACGCATGGTATTGTGTGCGGACTTTCATACAACTTTCACCCCCCTTTTCACCACCTTAGGGGTTGAATTTCCAAAAATCCTTTCTTAGTGATCCTCTACAGCGCAAAAGGAACCAGCATGCAAACTTTCAGAGATCCAGTTCCTGTAGTTTCGGCTGTGCGTTGGTATACATCAGTCAGTAGGTGAGTCAGTCAGATTCTTCTTTTGTATAAATAGAAGAAAGATTTGAATCGTGCTTCCATGTTCTTGGTGTCCCATGTTTTTTTCCAGTATTTCTTTAGCCTTATTTACAGTTTTTTTTTAAAATTAAATGTGACTAGCGTTAGTCTAGTGATCCCAAGCACAACTGCTACACTAGATGTCCTGGGTTCGATTCCCAGGTCGAGCAAAGTAGTGTTGGGTTTTTCTATGAAATTCTCAATAACAGCTCGGAGTTTGGACTTGTGTCCGGTTGATGGCAATAGGCTCGCCCCCTCTTACTTGGGACCTAAACATACCGAGATGGGGTGTAAATAAGTACACCTCTGCCTAACCCTTTGGGGAAATACAGGCGTGATGGTATATAGTTACTTATTAATCTAATCTTATTTAACAACTGAATATAGAGTATAGGGTAGGTAGGAGCAGTAAGAGGGACTAATTTTCAAGGAAATAGAAAAATAAGACTATCGAAGGTAACTAATTCTAACACCATATATTTTAAAAGGGGGTCCATTATGGAGTTTCTTGCCGGATTCTTCTCCATAGGATCAACCTTTTGGAACCGTGCAATTAAAATCATAACGATTCATAAACGCTTGTAAAAGCTTATTAGAAATAAAAACATTTGAACTTGAACCTGATCTACATAATATCGTTATAAAAAAAAATATTCTGTTAAAAATATTAATATAAATTCTATTTTGATTCATTAAAACCATTTTTGTGGATATAAAAAAAAAACAATTACGGAAAAATTTGATAAAGAAAATCTTATATAATCTTCGGATATCTTAAGAAATATAAATACTGAACCTTTTAATATACTTCGCATAAAATTAAGGAAATTCATATTGGAGAGTGGCGGGAATGTAATACGACGAGGGAAGACATGTTTATTTTGAAAAAGATAAAATTTGGGTCAACGTGCTTACCCTCTCCTTAAAACGGATAAGTAATGAAATTTCACCTCGGCGCGGGGCGGCCGCGGAATTGTTATTTATTTATTTTCCTTTAAATATTATGATGTTGCGGGTATTTTTATTATATGTTATATACTAGATCTAATAAATAAAAGCGGTAGATCTATGTATATACCTATAATACGTGGGAGAGCCATGCTTCAGCACGAATGGGCCGGCTCGACCGGAGTGATACCACGGCCTCACAGAAAACCGGCGTTAAACAACGCTTACGTTGTGTTTCGCCGAGTGAGTGAGGTTACCGGAGGCCCAATCCCCTTTTAAAAGGTCGGCAACGCACTCGTGACTCCTCTGGTGTTGCGAGTGTCCATGGGCGGCGGTAATCGCTTACCATCAGGCGATCCGTCTGCCCGTTTGCCCTCCCCATAAAAAAAAACATAATAAAATTGTAACAGGCCGATCTCTGTACATTAAAGATATTAAAATAATAATAAAATGGGGCGTCTTTATTAGAGACAGAACTTTATTGTAATCGCCTTTATTATAACAGAAGCCAAAATATCAATTTATAGATTTTTTGTCGGTCTGTCTGACTGTACGTGCATCACGCTAAAACTGCTGCATGGAATTGAATGCGGTTTTCACCGAAGTATTGCTAGAGGACTAACTTAAAATCTGTTGCATGTTTCATCTTGATACGCCGCCTAGAATTGGACTTATAGTATGTTAATCTTTTTGGGACGTGAGTGAAACTGCGGGCAACATTTAGTTACATGTAAATGTAAAAAAAACAAAAATATTAATTGTTAATTCTCGCTAATTTTGACATTAATGAACTAATTTGAATCATTAGTCTAGTGGTTTCAAGCAGGACTCCTATGCTACAGGTCCTGGGTTTGATTCCCAGTTCGAGCAAAATGTTATTGAGTTTTTATGAAATTCTCAGTAGCGGCTCGGAGTTTGGGATTTGTGCCCGATTAATGGCAATAGGCGCGCGGGACCTAAACATACCGCCAAAATATGGGTGACATTAGTACGCCTCTGACCTCTGGGGAATACAGGCGTGATGGTGTGGGAAAGGAATACCATAATTTATTTAATGGTGTAAACAACGCAATAGTTTTGATCTCCTAAAACTTGACGAAAATACTTAGTTCTTTATTATTGTTTTTGATATACTAAAACGTCTCTACACATCTAGACGAGTAATCATATTCTGAATAAGCTACAGTAGGAGAGTGGAAAAAGGATTCTTATATTGGGAAACTAAACATTTTCTACTAAGAGCCGCAGGACAGTATTTTATCTTATAAAATACACGAAGTAATGGAACAATAACAAACCCTTCTGCGGCAGCGTCCACGGAAGGTAACCCTCACGCGCACAGAAAAGAGGTTTCTATTTGCATTTTACAACATGGCCGGACTCCATAGAGTTTGCGATTTAATTTGGTGAAAATAAAGGTGGGCCGTTGTATCGGACATTCTGCATATTACCGGGTGTTTTGCACATTACGCTGGGTATTCAGCACATTATCACGTGTTTGTGGGGTCTCCCTTATTGTTACTGCAATTAGTGCTCTGCTGCTACGCTTCTGACGGTTATTGTGATGTGAAACATTGTTTTATGTTAAGACTAGTAACTATTGCCTACTGCTTTTTGAGTGTTCATTCTATTGATACTCATATTGAAGTTTTTATTTGTTTACTAGCTTTTGCCAGCGACTTCGTCCGCGTGGAATAGTTACTTTGTTCCCTAGTTCTTCGCCCGCGGTTTCACCTGCGTTGCCCAGTTCCTAAGGGTTGTAGCGTGATGTTTTATAGCTTGAAACCTTTCTCATGAATCACTCATTTTCCCAAAATTTCCCTTCACTGCTCTGCTCCTATTGATCGTAGCGTGATGAAAAGTATACTATAACCTGCCCAGGAGTATGAAGAACAATTGTACCAAGTTTCGTTGAAATCCGTCGAGTGGTTTTTGTTTCTATAACGAACATACAGACAGACAGACAGACAAAAATTTTACTGATTGCATTTTTGGCGTCAGTATCGATCACTAATCACCCGCTGATAGTTATTTTGGAAATATATTTCATGTACAGAATTGCCCTCTCTACAGATTTATTATAAGTATAGATGATAAGGCTGCTTCTATCTATCGTCTTCTATATATCTACTAGAGTAGATACTCTCATTGACTCTACCTTCTCCGATATTTCCATGTTTTGGTCTCTTTTATTGAAGTGAGATAATAATTGATACATAGGTATATTACTTATATAGGTAAGATAAGATAAGATAATCGTTTATGCCAAAAGTTTTATCATGCCTTAACCTAATACATTATTAAGTATATTTTTTTACTAGTGGTTTCCACACTAGGTCTAGTCTATCACGTGGAGACCTTACACTTACGCCTTTTTCACATAGCGGTAGGAAAATCATAGGACATTTCCCCGCGATGAGGTTCTAAACCCCCGAATATTTCATATTGCTAAACCCACCTGTTTAGGACATACCTACGTTGCCTGAAACTGGTCTTATAGGTACTAAAGTTTAGGTACATTTTAGGTAAAAGTTTAATAATGTTCCAGTTTCCCAAACGGAGGACCTAGGGATCAAAGATTTCTTTCACATTGATATCTTTGGAGAATGTTTAGCATCCGTAAACTTAATGTTCATCTCGTTTTGGTTCCCGAGTTGCATAAGTTCTGATTTTTAATAGATACTAAGCCTGTGTACTTATTGATATCACATTCGCCGTATGTTTAGATTAGATATCTTTAGAAAAAATAAATAATGAGTTTCGAGTTTGTGTTTATAACTATTTTCATTTCAATATATTATTGTCTCCAGTCCTCAAAAGCTTGGACATTTACCCATGCCCAAAACTCATAGACGAGTACTCAAGGCAACCCTACGAAGGGTAGGTGGTACCCCGAGGGTACATTGATAATTATTACACGGTAGCTGTTCAACCTTCTTCGGCTAACGGTCCCGCGGGGAGACGGGATTATGCCCGTATTAATTAACGTGCAAGTCCTACTGACGTGACTCTCTTACTTATTTGTTTTGATGTTCCGTAGTTAGTACATATGGTAAAGGCAATAATGTCTTATAGTTTTTGGAGGTTACTTTCCTTGTATTAAATTTATTTTTGTTATTCGATCGGCAGCAGTGAGATAGGTTGATTTACAAGGTAAGATTCGCAAGACGAAACTGGGGCAAATACGACCCTTTTTAGGAGTCTTGTTGGAGGCACAGTGGTGTGAGCAGTAGACTATGGGTTGTATTAAAAGGAAGATAACACCAGAATATGAAATAGTAAAGAAATTATTTATTGTTTTATTAATATTGCAAGATCTCTCCTTGATCTGTGTACGGAAGAAGAGGTCACATAACAGTGTTGCCAAAATTGTATCTTAATGTTGCTTTATATCAAAAATAGATATAGGTATCATACCGTTACGCCTGTATAAGAAGTTAGGCAGAGGCCTACTAATGTAAGTACACCCACAGTTCGCCGGTGTATTTAGGTCAAATTTAGGTCCCGTGTACTAGGGGGCGAGCCTATTGCCAGGCATAAATTCCAAACTCCAAGCTGCTACTGAGAATTTCATAACATACTTCCCAGGTCGAGCAAAGGCTCGACCCCAAGACCTGTGGCGTAGTCGCAATAAGAACCCCTAGATTAACGAGGCAGTTAAAATTACAGAACGCTTGGATATAGTTACCACTACACTATTCACATTAATACATAAGTATGACAGCGCACGCACACGACCACAAATCCGCAATATTTGTGAATTTCGATTTTTTTCAGACATTTTCAAATGAATGTTTTTACAATATATTGAGTTAATTTGATAATAATGTTTAAAATGCACTTTGGGTTTGACCTTAATGTCTTAATTTTAAAATTTGCCGGTCTTTAAATTTTTACCCAGTATGTCGAACATACGGTATGTCGGACTTAACCCACTAAAACCACACATCACAGTCATACGATTCACCCCGCAACAGGGGATAATTCCAGCCTACCCTGTTCCAGCACAGCCTACCCCCTAGCGATATAAGGTGTGAATAATGAATAATGGCTTTAGCGAAACTTTCTCTTACACCTTAGTGATAAAACGACGTAAACGACACACACACCTTAACGCACCTTACTGCCTTTTAGCTCCAAGCTATCAACAAAAGTACTACAGTTTTTCAAGTCACCACAATCTTTGGAGTCTTTTCGCTTTCCCGTAGTGAATATTTTAGGAGGCGAGATTTCTTTTTCGTGGAATATTTCAAAGTTGTGTTGTACAGGATGTAGGTTACCTTTAAAAGCCTTGTTCTGCCGTTAAGAAAGAAATTCTCATACTAATTAATAACATACCATCACGCCTGTATTCCCCGAAGGGTTAGGCAGAGGCGTACTTAATGTACACCCACAGTTCGCCGGTCCCATGTTATAAGGGGCGAAAACACTTTGCTCGACCTGGGGATCGAACCCAGGACGTCTAGTGTAGCAATCGCGCTTGGGACCACTAGACTAATGAGGCAATCTACTAATTAATAGGTACAATAAAAATTAAAAATTTAAGAAAAAACAATATAAGGTCTTAATCATTTGGTGTAGCGGTACCTCACCATCACCTTTGCGCCGCGTGTCGTGGGTTCTATTCCCACACGAAGCAAATATTTTTGTGTTCCACGGCCTTTTTGTTGCTTCTAGTCTAGATGCAGGTACTTTGTGTCCGTTAATTGTATTTTTTTATTTATGTGTAATCTAAGAAATGTATGTATATATTAATTAATAATAACTTGGGTCGCCTAGTATTCTTGTTAACCTCTCCTGTATGTTTGTGGATTCCGTCGCGACCCTACTTATTTCCTAGTGCAGAAGGTTTATTTTTAAACCAAAATATTCAGATTTTAAGAGAAAGTTATGCATCCTGTAGGTATATTGAGGCTTACTGGGTTAGCCGAGGTCCCAAAGGCGTTAACATAATGCAGGTTAGTACAGATTGAGCCACTTACCACCACCACACCAGTTTTAGACACTATAAGAGTGAGAGAAGCAGGTTTTAAAACATATTACTATCATGCTTATATTGCCCGAAGGGCTTGGCAGATGTATCAAAAACTGCCAAATTTCTGCAATCGATTTTCAATTTAATCTCCAATTAAAAGAGTTTATTACCCATTGGGGAAATTTAACAGTTTGTGGTAACTTGATGTGCATTTATGTATACAACCCCAGTTCGCAGACACATTTGCGCATAGTCATTTACTGCAGCAGCTGATCTCTCATTGTACGCATAGTAGAAGAAAACCAGGTATCGCATTCCGGTGACAGCTATCACGTGGATGGAACCATTGAAATGATACCACTATGTGTAATTAAATTAGCCGAGCAAGATGCATTTTTAAATTTTCTTGCTTCTTTGATAATGGTATTTTCCATTAGTAATTTTATATAGTTTACTTTTTTAACCAAAAATACGAATAACACGAGACAAAAATAGTTAGGCTAGTAAGCAATTTATTTTATTATATTCATGAATTTAAAAAATTCCTTATTTGCAAGCTATCAATCAACGGCAACACTCACTGCGACGTCACTGCGGACCATTTTCGGGAATGGAATAACTGGTGCGTAAAGAAATCTTGCTAAACAAATCTTGTTCTGCAATGATTGTACGATAATATATAAGCTATATAAAGTGAGGTCAGTTTATATTAGATAACTTTATTACTACTAACGTGAATCATATCACATCCTCATGCATCAAAAATGGTTAAGTATTTTAAGTCATTCGTACCGCTGAAATGTGGAATGCGCTTCCCGAGGGTCTCCCCCGATAGATATAATCTGGGTGTCTTTATGTCACGAGTGAATCGGTTTCTTCTAGGCGAGCGCGCTCCATCGTAGATCGCAGTATCGCTTATCATCAGGCGAACTGACGGTCAGGCGTAAGCTTATCGCGTATAAAAAAAGAAAAGTCGATCGTGCTTAGTAACACGATGGACTTAACATGTGTAGTTATGTAATTAACATATGGACTACTCAAATTATAATAAGTTCTTGGTAAATATCAACTGTTGTATTTTAAAAAATCTTTACTGGCCTTCCCTCTCTCTATAGCCATGGGATTCGTGACACTCAATGCCACCGATGAGATATTCATACATTCACAATGCGGCGTCGCCATCTCTCGAACTGCGCTCAACAAATTCAATGCGAACCAACTTCGCTACGAAGAATATTTAACTTATGAATTGCCATTGTTAAAAACCAATAATGACTATTATAACCAAACTTGAAATTTTGCAATACAAATTCCAATTAACCGTACAATACAAGGGCTGAGGGAATCTGATTAAATTCATACAAAAGACCAGTTAAATACACAGCGATCTGTATCGTGAAACCTCGGGCGCGCCACTCAATGTGAAGGTATTTCCAATTACTCTCGAATCCTTCCATTTTCCAGTCGCAAGGAATTTTATTATCGCTATCCCTTTCGATTTCCCTTTGGTATAATGAGGTGGGAAAGGGACAGGAAAACTGAGGATTTGAGCCATCTCATGAGGCTCGGTTAATTTTCATTCGCCCGGAGCGACGTCTCGCGTTCACCTTTCATACGCAAATTGAAAAGATAAGCCCAACTATTTGCTTACTATTCGGCTGGAGTCGACTGTTTACTGAACTGGTGAACTTCTTATAAATAAATATAATGATTAATCTTAAGACCAATGTCACAAATTACATTTATTATACAATGTTTGTAATTTATTAAGTTGTCACAACTTAAATAGATTCATATGAATTGAAACACACTTGTTTTGTTCTTCATTGCGAAATAAACTTAACAAGACTAAATAATCCTATAAGTAAAATATCAGTGTGGGTAAGTCTATAAATCCATAAAGGCTATCAATATCTCAAAAGTATGTATAAATAAATATAAATGAGACCGTTCTAACCAGGGCAAAGGTAACATATTAAAGGGAAGAGCAAAGGAAAGGTTATACCAAGACCAGAAACACTAATTACAAACGTTAATTATGTTGAGAGAGTTAATTAATTAAGGCCTTTGCAAATATTATATCAGCCGCCATCTTCGGGAATATTTGTGGGATATAGAAATCAAAGAGAAAATTCTGGCTTTTATGTAGACACTGTAGCAATTTTTTTATTCAAAATTTGTGGTCACGTTTCTAACTGTAACTCAAAGGACGGTAACACGAATGGTCCATCAATGTGGATCAACCACAAACTTTAATAAAAATAGTACCTAGTCAATTTGTGCAATGTTTATATTAGTAATTTTGTACAATGGTTTAATGGAATTTCTAGGATATGAACGAATAACATTATTACCGCCTGTATGTACCAAAGGCTTAGGCTACGTCCTGTACACCCACAGTTCGCCGGTAGGTATGTTTACGTCCCATGTTATAGAAGGTAAGCCTATTTCTATTAACCAGGTCCAAATCTGTTAACTGTGCTGGACGATACAGGGCTCATTTCTTAGTCTGGAATGAGCCCTGTATCGTGCAAGACCGTCATATATTACAACGTCCTGATCACAGAATGTTGTAACAATTTCCGTAGGAAAGTGCCGCATTTCAAAACTACCATTAAGTTTCTTCATCATCATCATCAACGCATATACTTTCCCACTACTGGGCACGAGACTCCTCTCAGAGTGAGACAAGTAAGGCTATAGTCCACCACACTATCCTACTGGGGTTGGCAGACGTCACACGCCCGCGCTGTTGAATAAAACTTTAAAAAAAATCGCAGGTTTCCTCACGATATTTTCCTTCACCGTTTAAAAGAGTAATAATTATTAATATACACGTGGTTCCGAAAAGTCAGTCTATACCTAGTATGTCTTGATGTCTATAGTACGCCAGACTACCTAAGTATTGTCTTTCGTTTTCTCATGAGTCCATCCAAAGGTTGTCTATCAAGAGATCGGTTTTAGCAATAAGAACGCCCATTGTACACACATAGAAATTTTGACCCCCCTTTTCACCGCCTTAGGGGTTGAATTTCCAAAAATCCTCTCTTATTGGATGCCTACGTCATACAAAGAATACACCCTCCAAGTTTCAGGTCTCTACGATCAGCGGTTTAGGCTGTGCGTTGATCCGTCAGTCAGTCATTCGGGACAAAGCATTTTATATGAAGATAAAATTGTATTTTTCTGATGTGCAATAAAGAATATTATATTCTATATGTTTCTTACCGCAGCCTAATTTTGTTAACAAATTCCAACAAAACAAAAAATAAATATCAAAATTCTTAAACAGAGAACAATTTAAAATAAAATCAAGCTTTCCTTGGCATGCTGCAGCAGAGGTCATCGACATTATCATTACGGCGAAGGCGCACAGTCCCTCGGCAGATGTAAAGGCTGACCACCAATAAAACTTAATGTTACAGCTACAGACGAACCTTTTCAATTAACTGCGTCTTAGGATTTTAATCCGCGCTTGAATTGAACGTCTTGGGATGGAAATGAGGGTCGTAAGTATAAGTTAAGACCTGAACTCGTTAGTGCTTCTTCTGTTAGGAGTATGCTGGGTTGTGTCAGGGTTCCGTAGTTACGTCCGCACCTATGTTCCTCATACAATATTTTATGTGAAGAGAACCTTGTTCGATCCGTGAAGGTTTAGGTGTAATAAACAACAAATAAAACTACTTTATACGGATTTTATCGCGTTGTAAGCGTTGATATTAAATCTCCGACGTTTCGGATCCTCTTCAGCTTCCATGGGTGGACAGTCTACTTGGGACCATAGATGCTGTAAAGGATCCGAAACGTAGGGAATCCGTAAAAAAATATATTTCAATATCTAATAAGTATTCGCTTAAGTTTTTTTTTAAAAAAAAAGCTTACTACAATGTCGGTCACACGTTACTCATCGGAAATGATACACATCTACCTTACCTCTTCAGGATACAAGCCTAATATAAGTATAACTTGAAGTGTTAAATACTGTTAACTGCTACCTGCATCTTCCAACTTCCGTGTGAAAATAAACAGCTGATATTATTAAACATGTACTGCCAACCCTCATCCTAAGATAAGCGTACATCGACAATTTAATTCGCAACCACTCAGTTCAGTTCACTATAATATCATATAGAGCTGCCAGCAATATTTGCACGAACCACGCCCGCCGCCCTGATGAACTTTAGTCCTAAACAAATATAAACAAAAAACCTGCAAAGTACATGTTGAACACGGAGAACCGAGTTCCGTATCCAATAATACACTATGAACTAGAGAAATATTATTACTCGTAGTAAATGAAACGCTTATAGGTGTTATTTTGACTATCTCCCTAAATTATCATTTGCATATTACTAATATTATTAACAGAGGAATATGTGGAGATGGTTTAGGTATTTCGCGAGAATGGATGAAAGTCAGTCAGTGGTGCTGCCGGGAAAGGTCGCCCTAGAAAGACAATCATCGACCTTATCGGTGGGATCCTTAAAAAAGTCTTTGACTGCCGATAGAAGTCAAAACTAAGTCAGTTGAAGCGGCGGTAGCCTAATGGCTAGGGTTTTGGACTTGCGATCATGTGGTTGCCGGTTCGATACCCACCCACATTTAGCTTAGCACGAGGGGTTAACAAGAATACTAGTAATGTTCAACCCACATTACTAGCAAGCTATTAAGAAAATGAAAATTGTATCGTCGATAAGTGGGAAGTGTGCTCGTAACCGCGTGTGTATGACTAGATATATGAATGTGGATGAAGCAAACGAGGTGTGCAAGAATCGTAGCAAGTGGTGGTCTGTGATTTCTGCCTACCCCTATGGGAAAAGGGCGTGAGTATATGTATTAAAAAATATTATTTTATTACGCGCACTAGCGTTGACGTCTTTTGGCTGCGTGTTACTGCTTACCATCAGGTGGCCTGTATGTTTGTTTGTCATCGCATTCATCTGTGTTCCGTTCGAATGGATAGCCAGTAACTATGTTGAAGATTTTCATCGAGCTTACAGATCCCTAAAAATCTTTCAGGAATTCGGAGCTGGGAGTAAAAAGTTTACCTTGCCTGACCCAGTAATAAGCTTTTGTAACTACGTATTTGTAAAAGTATTTTTCAGCTGTTTTTCTTTTCAAAAGCTGAATCAAACCCTTCGTTTTTACAGCCTCGGCTTTCGACGTACTAAATTCATTTGAAATCATGAAACGATTTTAATTATTTGCATTGTTCGAATATCGCCGCGAGCGCTTGAGCGCTCGCAAAATATTGACCGAAATTATTGGGAATAGCGACATCTGTTTGTGTATCGAATATGTTGTAATTCCCTAATTAAACGGCAGATGGAGCTACAGATACCGCAATATGCTTCACTTTTTTTACATTCCGTATAAGACTATCCGTATAACCGGGTCAAACCCGGATCTTAAATTAGATGCGGTTCTAACTTCACTTGTAATATTAAAAACGAGTTCGAAAACTAACGATCTATATTTTGGACCATATGCTTTTACTTCTAATAATATAGCTAGCTTCTGCCCGCGACTTTTGACGACACGTTTGGCGTAGCGGCTGAGCGATCGGCTTCTGCGTCACGTGTTGTGGGTTCGATCCCCACACGGAGCAAATATTTGTATGATTTACAGGTAGTTGTTCCGGGTCTGGGCGTTTGTGTATGTGAGAATTTGTGTTTGTAAACGCACCCACGATACAGGAGAAAATCCTAGTGTGGGGCAACGTTTAATTTAAAAAAAAAAAAAAACTTTGTCTGCGTGGATATCAGGGTTGGGTCCGACCTGATTTAAAAAGTAGCTTATATGTTATTCGAGGCTATAATCTGTGTGCCAAATTTTATCCAGATCGGTTCAGCTGTTCCTGCGTAAAAGAGTAACAAACATCCATACATTCATACTCACAAACTTTCACGTTTATAATATTAGTAAGGATAGATCAAATATAAAACCTGTTCACTGCTGTAAACTAATAACTGAGAACCAAGTGCCATTGTGAGTTGATGTTTCAAGCTTAAACATAATGCCGTCATACGCTCACTTCTGTACCTATCGCATAGTAAATCTCATCATCATACTAACCCTTCAGAACTAACAAACGCGACGCCATAACATTTCATCGTACCAGAAATCCCGGTACAACATACCATGCGGTGCCGTACCGGAGTAGGTGACTATAAACCGGTTTACGAGCCGTAGGCACGCCGACACTGCACAGATTACTATGCCCATCAAACCGTCCCCTTAAATTATTATCTCGGCACATTTTCGACCACATTCACCAAGTTTATGTGTGATTTAAGAAACTATCGTATGTTGTATGTCTTTGTGAAGGGTTTTGATGTTTGTCATCATTATTCATACGTCGTTATAGCCATATATTTATAACTAACTAAACACAACAAACAAAATATAACTAGCATCTGCCCGCGAATGTGTCTGCGTGGACTTTAGAATTGGGTCCAACCTGGATAAAAAGTAGCAATGTGCTATTCTAGACTACAATCTATCTCTGTGCCAAATTTTATTGAGATCCGTTCATCCGTTTTGGCGTGATTAAGTAACAAACATCCATCCAAACCTTCGCATTTATAATATTAGTCCCTATGGATATGGATAATCTGTGCGTCTCTAAAGTTGTACGCTAAGCGGTAGCTCAATAATTATCAATTATAAGATAAAAATTCGATTCAAAGACAGTTGCGATTGCAAATATTACGCATACAACTTTCAATATTTTCATATTAACACTCTTATGTGGTTTTTTTCCTCCGTAACCGTTCGAAAAGAGCGTTTCACATGAACATGTGATGAAACATGCACCAGATTTTAAGTTAGACCTCTAGCAATACATCGGCGAAAATTGCATTCATATAGTAGTTTTTGGGTGATGCGCGTACAAACATACAGGCAGACAGATAGACAGACAAAAAGTTCTAAAAATTGATATTTTTGCATCTGTTGCTCTTATAAAGAATCCCTTATATTCGTTTTTATTTAATATCTATAATGTACAGACATCGGCCTGTTACAATTTTATTATTGGTATAGATTTTACGAATTTCACCCTCCCTTTCCGTATTCACATAAATCAATGACGTCATTATCATCATGCAACATGATTATAATAGCCACCAAGTTCGCACTATCATAAGTAACTCTGACCTTGTGTATTATTGTAATGCTATCGCTAACAATTTCGCGGGTTCAACACCCGACCTTACCACTTATCGCCGATTCGTTTGCGCATAACCCTCAATATCTACCAGTTCTAGCCTATTGCCGGATCCGATTGGGCACAATAAAAGTTAAGTGCCGCTTTTCTAAGCTATCCAATATTATCCTTGTAAGGAGAATTCTCTTGATTGGATCAGGTGAAATCGGTGTCTAATTTAGATATTTGATTTGGCTCCCAAGTGGTAATCTCTCCTTTCAATATGGCAAAATTATTACCCGCAGGAAGATTGTCATGAAGTCATGAGTGTTATTGTAGGTAAGATACTGAGTCCTATCAAGAGAGGGGCTCGTGGTTAAGTAATAACTAAGGTAATCAAATGATCTGCAAGGTTAAGCTGCGCTCACTGCCGTCAATCTGTGGATGGGAGACCATTCTTTACACATCGAGACCCCTCCGTGCCTCAGAGAGCACGTAATGCCGTCGGTCCTGGTTGTCATACAAACAATCTATAGGTATAACAATTGTTAGGGGTAATCAAAGCCCAAAATAGCCTGACAACCAGTCTAACCTCCGGATTCGGTATTGCCCAGAATTTGGATTTCAGAGGTCTGATATTAAGCCGCATCTGGTTAGATTGGTAGCCGTCCCTAACACAGTTGGGAAAAGGCTCGGAGGATGATACTTAGTCCTCGTAATCATAATACCACCTAAAGGACGTCCACTACTGGTCATAGGTCTCCCTTATAAACCACAAGGACCTACGGAAGGATTTCTACATACCGCCTGTTTCCTGGCGACATTTACCACTTCAGTCTTGCTAATGTTCTCTAAATACTGAGAGGTGGAGGTTATAAAGAAAAGGTCCGACAATAAAAAGCAAATGATGAATAATGTCAGATAACGTTATCAGAAGATATAGGTACTTAATTAGTAACATAAATGTATCTATATAGCCAAGAAAACTTAGAAAGAAGACCTTAAAAAATTACCAATGTTGGGACGATAACATCTAATCGTGTCATCTAATTCTCATAGGTATAGTGGTCGCAAGCGCGGCTCCTGGGTTCGATTACCAGTGTTGGGATTTTCTATGAAATTCTCCATAGCAGCTCGGAGTTTGAATTTGTATTTTTGGAGGTATTACGTGGGCCCAAAATAACATGGATTACATGCGTCATGGTGCTTACGTGATGGTATTATGTGTTTTGCAATTGGTAACTTGACGGGTTCATTTAAAACCTTCAATTTGACTAAGTACCAAACAAATCCAATGAAAAAAGAGATCGTTAACATAATCAACCTGAAACAATACTTGATTTGATTAAATTAAAATATTTTATAAGTAGGTTACTAAACTCTTACCGTGCTTTGTAGTATTATGTACAATAATAAATTATTATGGAAGTATGTACATATTCAGTATTCAGTATTCATTCATTTATTGCGTTCCACAAAGTTTATACGTACCTACACGATTAACTAGGTACCTATAGATACTTTAGGTTTCATGTACCTACAGTTTAAGCGTAATTACTGTTCGCTGATGCTAATTTGTTAGACATTATGTTACATTTTAGAAGAGTTACACATCGACGTAAAATACCTACACGATTTATTTGTGCAAATTAATGCATTTCGCCTCCTACTATCAATATAAAAATTAGGAATTGATAACGCATTTTAACTATTTACTTTTGAATAAAAAGCGACTTTAAGTGCCTTATATTACTGTTATATAGTAGCCTAGTGATCCGCGACTTGTAAGCTAGAGGTCGAGTCCCAGGTCGAACAGTTTTATTCCGTTTTTCTGTGAAATTGTTAGCAGTAGTTCGGGAGTTTGGATTTTGTGCCCGGTTATTGCTATTAGGCTCACCCCTAATGCATGGGAACTAAACATACTGGCGACCTGAACTGGTGCACATTAATATCTACACCTCTGCGTAACCCTTCGGCGAATGAGGCGTTATGTCAACAATTAACGTGTTTTTTTAACACGGCTTATTCAGATTTTCAACAGCATTCAGTTTTATCAGCCTAATTACAAACTCCATAACATAGCATCATAACGGGATCCTCGATACAAATTCAAATTGAAGTTACAAGTGAAACTCAAATGAACAATCCTAATGACAAAAAGTACTTAAACGTTTATCTTTTAATGGAAACAGAGCAGAGTCATAAAAAATGTCATAGTACAGTGAGATTGTTCCAAATTTTTTGAACTAGGTTTGTAAACGGAGGCTGGGCGTTGCGGAATAATGACGAATAAAATAAATGCATGATTTTAATCTACACCGCTGGCACACTGTCGTAAACTGTTTACGAGCGGCCACTTAGGCGCGGGCGTAAGTGATACGAGGAAGCGAGTGGGAATAAGAATCGATTATGGAGCAAACATTATTCAAATTGACATGATAGCCTCTGGGAACAGAGTTCTCGATCCTTCCTGTAAAATCTGATAAAGGTAGGTAAGTATAGAACAAAAGCAGGCTTTTAAAAATATTAACTAGGAACGACTAAATTAGATTACCTACCTAAGACCTAGTACTGTCAAAGCTGAAACAGACGATGGGTAGTTTCATAACAGGTTATAAGCGACCTATAAATTTAGTTTTTTTTTAGGATTGTATTTCATCTTCACCGCTGCGCCGCGTTGTAACTAGTATCATTGTATCGAGATAATCGCATGACCCACTCTAATTTACTTTTATTTTCATACTGGCTGGCTTGTAGGCGTATCAAGATACACCAGATTTTAAGTTAGACCTCCAGCCTCCAGCAATACATCTGTGAAAACCGTGTCAATTTTCGTGCAGCAGTTTTTGCGTGATGCGTGTACAAACACACATACAGACCAGACCTGATCCCTCTACCCCCCGGAATGCTTCCTGTCTCCTGAGCTCGACCCCTGGAATGAATTCCAGGTTACAACCTTGTCTCTAGACGTTTCGCTAGTCTCCTCTCGCTTGTCCCAGCCACCGCGATACCGCAGCGTTCCCGTCAAACGGCCTGCCTCGTCCAACCCTTTGCTAATGCGATTCCTGTTTTATGTGTTACGTAACGCGTTAGGCCTGCGGCTGAGTGTGGTCCGTTGATTACTACGTCTTGCGAAACAACACACAAAACTTCACGGTGTTTAGAGATTCTGAGCACTGCGAGATGTTTTAATGTCAGATAATATGTTTTGTTAGGGATAATCATTATTGATCGTCATAGTATTTTCATAAGTCATACCTAGGCTGATGCAAGTATTAGCTGCGCTTGCGTTCAATCTAGGGATGGTTGACCATTAGTAACACTTTGAAACCCCGTGACCTCGACCTTCTTAGCACGATATTAAATATTCTTTCTCCCCACAATCTTCTATAACACGAATATAGACCTTGCGTCGCAATACCTCGGTATACCATCAAGGCTAGAGCATAGACAAGAGATGGAGTTTTAACAAAACGCCAAAATGATACATGTATCTACACTACACTACTTTCTAGAGAAACAGACACAATACCCTTTAGCATTTTAAAAGAAACATGAAATAGTTCACCCAATAGAACGCAGACAGACAATTTAATTGGTTTGATATAAATTAAGGGGACATCATAAGAGATCTGAAAGACCGCGTTCGTGGAATCACCGGGATCAATCTGTCGTATTAGGATCTAGGTTTTTTTTTTGTTGTTATTGTAACACTATAGTAAAATACTTAGTGCGGACAGTGTGAAGTCTAACGAGCCCGGCGTTGTGAACTATACCCTAACCCATAAAATTCTGAGAGAAGACCCATAATTATCTTGCAGAAGAACAGTAATACAGTTGATAATTTCCATTTTTTTGTTTCAAACTATTTTGTAATATTATTGTGTTGCTACTTCTTTATTAGCCTAGCAGTCGCAAAAAAAAGCTGCTGAGTTTGAGTTCCTGGGTTCGACTTTCCAGGTCAAGTAAAATGTTTTAGAAAAATCTATAAAATTCTCAGAAGCAGCATTTCTCATCGGTATTTGTATTCGATATATGCGATGTGTTTGAGAAACTGAAACCTATTTCAAACCTTCATCATCATCATCATCCGCAAGGTTATAGGCATGCCGCCTGCACCCAACGACTCCCGACGCACTAAATACATTTTGAAAAACTTTCTATTATTCGAAAGTAAATTAAATAAATGAACATTTATAACACAGAGGCAATCCTGAAAAACCTAAATCTCGCAATGTACTCCGAATACTAGGTATTTCTTGAAGTTCATATACAACATGTAGGTACCTAAGTAAACCAACTCCATACATACTTGTACGTAATAATTTACCGGTAACGCAGGGCTGTCCCGAGAGTTTATATTAATTAAGTGACGCCGAGCCGCGGTCACGTGCGGCACAAAGTAGATTATTTGCGGACACCCCTGGAACTCTTCATTATCGCCGACTTTTCCTTATTGTTTTGTACATTTTGAGGTAATAAGGAATATACGAGCAATGCGTGCTTATGTCCCTGTTAGGGGTCTCGATGGTAACGTAACTTATAACAACGTACGTAACAATTGACGGTAACTTCGAACATGGCGAATTGATATGGCGGTTCTTCTTCTATGCAGCAGTAGTTCATGCTGTAGTGAAGATTAACCAGTTAGCTGGTTGATTGATTCGAGTACGCTAGACGATTATTCATATAGGATGGAGACGAAAATTACTCTTCCTAGTCTTTTCACAGTCATGTCATTATTTTACACGAAGTGACTGCCTTCGGATCTCCGCAATCTTAAGTAATATCAATATCCTGAGGATAGACTGGTTGCTAGGTTTTTTGGGCTTGTGGCTACCTCTAAGGACAGATAAGATTAAGATAGATTTATATGACATTTGTGACAGCTTTACGTGCTCTTACCACGGACAGGACAAATAAAGGTTATTGTGTTTCATATAATAGCCTATATATGTTAGTTTTGGTTTTAAGTTTAAACATATGAAAATTATTTTCCCTGCCGCGACAGCCCTACCGCTAGGCGTTTGGTCATTCAGAATAATTTATTCCCTACTCAGTCTGCATTACCCGGCGGCGTCTAGACTTTCTTAAAATGTCACCTTACAGACAACACCTATACAATTTAATGAAATCATTGACTGAAACTTGTTATGGCTTCACTCTATTTAGATAAAGTGACTACTAATTTCGTTATTTGCATTAAAAACGTGACTCTTCTTATGGGTTCTTAAATAAAAAATATTGTGTAGCGATTTACTATCTATACTACTATGCAAATACCACATTATTGGGGACTAAAATACTTGAGTTTGCCCCAAGTATTAAACATAAAAACTTTCCATAAACATAAAAAACATAAACCTCTTTCTAAACATATCTGCAATCATTAAAAAAAATCAAAACTTGATCTTAATAAATTATTTGATAGACAAAATTGATATCTAATCCCAGTATCAAATTGTCAAATTTATCCATCACGATCACAAAATATTTCCCTAACAACACAAAAAAAAAATACCATCAATGAAAAAAATAATAACAGAAACTTAACCATTTTCTTATAGACGTCATAAATAAGGGTGCCACCACAAAGGTAGGTAGCACAAAGCGTATCGTTAGCAATACCACGTCGACGGCCACGGGACGGAAACGGGCCGGAAGCGGGAAATCATTCGCCGACCGGATCCGCCGAGACGCCGAGCCGAAACTACCCGCAACCCTCCACCATTCAATTAATCTCTACAAAAAGCGATAAATAAATTTCGAGCGGTCTTTGTTTTTAAGAAAAATGCAGTCTTTGAGAATTGAGATAATTTTCGGGGAAGCCGCCGGCATTTGAGTCATTACCTTTTAGTCTGAAGGAAACTGCAAATATGTACCTATAATGTATATTTCAAGAATAATAAAGATGTTCTAAAGACCGGCGCCGTATTTCAAATAAATAAATGGAGAAAGATTATAAAGCTTCTTTATCACTTAATTCAGCGTTTTAAAAGGCATAAACTGATTGTAGCAACCACGTTAAAACGTAAAACAACTTTATAATGAAATATGTTTATTCATCTGTTTACTTTTCAGGGGATAAGAGTACCTAACTTCTCATAACTATACCTAATCAAGTTTCACTACCTATGAGATCGACCCTAAAAAAGTAGCTTGTATTAGTTGCCAGTAATAGCAATAGACACGCCCTCTATGAAATGCAATAAAATGCAAATGCAAAAACGTTAACATACCGACGATCTTTGGGTTTGACAGCTTCTACACCTCTACCTAACTCTGGAGAATGCAGGCAGGTAAATGTATGTAAGATATTTATGATCACATTATTGATAAAAAAACACGGTAATATGCGTTTTAATCACCTTCAGCTAGTGCAGAGAAGTCTCTCGTAGACCGTTACCTGGTCGTTGTCCGCCATAGTTCGGCCGTCCGATGCTCCTCTCAGATTTAGATCTCGTCCGGCCGGACGCTGAGCCGAGTCATCGCAGCATTAATTTCTTCGCAAACACCACTACCATTTGTACAAAAATATTTTATTTAGGTAAGTACCTTTACCATAATATTTTTAGAAAGTAGTGCTCCTAACCACAACTTTGACTAGACTGGACTTAAGTTTGTCTAGTCCAGTCTATCTGATTCAGTTTGTCTACGTCAGTTTATCTATTTTTAATTTTCTGGACGTCTTAAATAAATTATTGCACTGGTAAATACAAGTAGTAGGTCAAATGAATATTTGATCCCTTAGATTCTAGTTCATAATTTTATTGAAAAACAAGTTTCGTTGAAATCCGTCGAGTGGTTTTTGTTTCTATAACGAACATACAGACAGACAGACAGACAGACAGACAGACAGACAGACAAAAATTTTACTGATTGCATTTTTGGCGTCAGTATCGATCACTAATCACCCGCTGATAGTTATTTTGGAAATATATTTCAAGTACAGAATTGACCTCTCTACAGATTTATTATAAGTATAGATTATTAAATCCCGAAGTTTCAGACTCTTTACAGCATCCATGGTCATGGCCTGAGGTTTCGTCTTGATATAGAACGAGCTCACCATATCTTTTAAACTTGCAGTTTTACGCTAAACAATGTCTAATATTTACCTGTCCGAAATCAAGAAATCAGCAAGAATCCCAATGCATACTGTGTTAAAAATTATCCTAGGTCCAATAACAATCAGTAACTCATGAAGTAAAATTTCTCGATGCTGTAACTAGATCCAGATTCAAGCCATTAGTAGTGGTCCCGGGCTCGGAAGTGAACATTTTTCATCATTTACTCGGCAATAAGCGGTTTAGTTTTTACCTCGTCGGCCAACGAACAATATATTTCTGTTAATAGTTTATTAGACACTCGACTTATAGTGCAGCAAATTGATTTTTAGGTGAAATTAAAGTTTGCAATATCGTTATTTTATATATATTGCTATAGTCAGAAAGAATAACGTTTATGTAGGTACGAGCGTGCCACATTATCTGCAATTATAGGATACTAGCTTTTGCCCACGACTTTGTCTGCGTGTACTTCAGAATTGGGTCCGTCCTGGATAAGAAGTAGCCTTTTACGAGCTTGCGACATTATCTGCAATTATAGGATACTGCCTTCTGCCCGCGACTTTGTCTGCGTCGACTTCAGGATTGGGTCCGGCCTGGATAAAACGTAGCCTATGTGTTATTCCACGGTATAATCTATCTGTGTGCCAAATTTTAACCAGATCCGTTCAGCCGTGCTGACGTGAAAGAGTAACAAACATCCATCCAAAACATACATACTCACACTTTCACGTTTATAATATTCGTATACAGGCTTAGACTATACAGGGTTAAGAATCCAAGAGGATAAGCATTTAGCTTAGCACGAGCAGTTAACAAGAATACTAGTAATGTGCGATCAACATTGCCAGTAAGCGTTTTTTTTTTAATAAAAAAAGGACCACAGCCCGTCGTAGTCTGGCGAATGACATCAATCCCATGGCCGTGACGATAGCGCAAGGGAAGGCAAGTGTTTATTTTTTAATTTTCGGTCGACTCCGACATTCTCATAGGAACCCACTCTATCGCTTTCTTAGGTTGCAGAGGATTCATGAGGATTTGACATAGGTACTACAAAACGAAGATCGTTTAATTACAGTTATTCGAAAACACCTTGTAAGTACCAATTCGTTTCATTGAATAAATCGTTAATTTAAGGGGAGTAGACTCTCTGTAAATAAGTAAAGTTAATCTCTGGATTAAATTATTTTATTGTATTTCGAAAAGTTGTAAAACAAAGGTTGTTCATTAATACGAATATTAAAATTCCCTTTCGAATCAGTTTTCCAAATAACCCTATCAGCGATCATTCAACTTTTCAAACATTCTTGTCGAATAACGATAGTACTATCCAGAGTTCCCTGCACTTAGCGCAACAAAAATAACTCTAAAATAAATGCAATCTCAAAATAAATGACACATACATTTTATTTACGACTATCTCACACATCGGGCGAGAAAAAAAAACCGACGTCCGTCGGCTATCTGTACATTTCATGTAGGTACATTCAATTGGCCGCGAAGTACGTAAAGTGTTTCTATCTTTTAACAACTTAATTATAACCCAGTTTATCTGAGCATCAGAGGCAAGTTGCCAGAAGTCATGCATTCTGCGGGGTCGCCGACCTAAGAATTGTGAATTAAATTCGCAGCGGATATTTTGGTATGCGAATTATCTAAAGTTGGGTCAATGCTCAGATATTGTACTGGATGCTTTGTACGAAGCAGCAGAGCAACAGAATTGATTCACAGATTGAATACGATGGCCCTATAGACTATCTGTAACAATTTACCATTCTGTTAACATTACATACTTATGGCTAGGATAAATGAGACCTTGAATTTTAGATACTTTTTCTGAACTGCCTCGTTAGTCTAGTGGTCCGGCGCGACTGCTACGCTAGAGGTCCTGGGTGCGATTCCCAGTACAAGCAGTGTTATTGGGTTTTTGTATGAAATTCTCGGTCGCAGCAGCTCGCACTTTGGAATTCATGCCCAGTTACATTTGCTCGCCTATTACATGGGACCTAAACATACGGCGAAATGTACGGGGCTAGGCTGGGCAGCCCTAGCCCTTCGGGCACTACAGGCGTGATGGTATATTAATGTGTAGGTACTTCTGTACATGTTTTTTTTAAACCTCGTTGTTCTATCTTAGATCATTGTGTCAACTTGTTATCTTTTCTGCAAAGCGCTTTGAGTTGTTGTATGTTGTATTTTGAGTTTACTCAAGAGAAGTCCGCCGTGTATGCTACTACTAGTTGTACCCCGAGCGTTACCAGCGTTCATGTAATTATTCCCAATCCCCTGGGATTTTCCCTAAATCTTTAAACAATCTAGACACATGCTAAATTTCAAGTTTGTAGGCCTTAAAGTTTTTGAAATTTCGTAATAATGAACTTTCGTGTGAGTGGAATTTTGCGGCGAACGAAATGTGGGTGTACAGAAGTACACCTCTACCCAGCCCTTCGGGAAATACAGGCGATAGTATGGAATGTTATAAATAGAAGATAGAAAAGATTCCTATAGTGGGACATCGCTGGTTTTGATTACTTTTATTAGACACAATGTTACTTTATCCATGAAAAGAATATCCACGCATATTTATATAGTATTTCCCATAGAATAGGCCTACCTCAGAACTAATAAATAATTACAATGCATCTCTTATCCACAAGTAAAACATATCAGTTTGATTTGAGTGACCCAGTTCAACGTGAAACAACGCTACTAAGACTGCAATAACAGAATACTCATTGAAAGATGAATTCCCGGTGCATTCGTGCCAATATGACGATGTTCCTAGAATAACTAAGATATCGTGTCACCCCCCTTTTTAAAATATATAACGACTTTGGTGCCACCTAAAATACATTGCTCTGAAAACTAATATTAGTTTAGTTTTTTATTGTTTCTATAGTTGACAAGATAAACGCAGATTGACGCAGTGTGAGAGAGAGTGGTTTCTACGCCAAGGGTCTCGAGTTCGTTTCCCTCCTGGAACAAATATATGTATGGCATAGTTATACGTGTTTATGAACACGGCCAAGATACATGAGGAAATACTAGCGGGACAACGTTTTTTTGATAAAATACCAAGAATAAAGAACTGCTCTTGGGTTCAGTTCGAAAATTGAGGAGTGTTATTGGGTTCAAATGAAATTCCCAGGGAGTATAGATTTGTGCTCTATTATCTACCATGGGACCTAAACATACCAGCACACTAGGCAAACTAGTGTAGGTACTTACTGTATATCCACAGTTAATGTACACCACCAGTATATACATAGGTACAGATAAAAATCTAAATGATCTACTAAAACGCAAAACTTCAATGTAGGTCCATTTAAAAACCAATGCCAGGCAGCTCACCGGTCGGTCTGGCATTTAGCTGAACTGGATGTATTTGGCACAGCTGTAGGACACACAATATTTATTTATTTATTGTCTCATTTTCTTGCAAAATGCCTAAAATAAAACAAAATTATTTTAGGTCTAAGACAATTAGATATATTTTTTTATGTTATTGTGTGACAATAAAAAAATTCTTTTCTTTCTTTCAATGTACCTTAACGAAAAACTTAAAAGATCATTCATTCAGCGGAGGTATTTCCAATCCGGTACCACATGGCAACCTTCAAGAAGCGAGCCTATTCTTTTCTTAAAGGCCAGCAACGCACTAGCAATCCCTCTGGTGTTGTGGGTATCAATGGGCGGTGGTGATCACTTACCATCAGTGTACGTGTAGTGCATGTACTTACCACCTGATGCGGGTGACCCGCTTGCCTCCCTACGTTATAAAAAAACTGATGACGTGTGACAGGGGGTGTAAAAAAATCCAAAGACACTAAACATAAAGTTAATCGGAAATAAAATAATGCACTCATAATTCATTAATTCATTATATGTACTATAATCATTTGTGAAGGTTAGATTATGATCTACAAAATTAAAAACAAAACATTCTTTATGTAATTCCCAAAACATATTTAGCTCATATTAGCAAAAACATTAAATGAATGGAGTAGTAATCGGATGGTTTACGAGATAATGTCGCTCATTAACGGGGACAAACAAACAAACAGCGCCTCTAACTCGTGGAAGATAACGACATTCCCGACACTGTGTGCCTACTTAATTAATGTCTAATTCATTGGACATTTGTTTGTTGTTTTGGTTTTACTGTGGTAAGACTATGAATAGGAGGTGCGGTTGTTCGAGGATTTGGTTAATGGAAGATTCTAGACTATGACAAAGAGGGGGGGCTAAAAATGCCACACTAGCACATATTTAGCAACCGTAGTAATTTTTCCAATTTCAAAAGCGACTTCGTAGTCTCCCTGCTTTAGGTTCATAGAAAGACTCAGGATGGATTGAAAATATCAGGATAATTACATCAAAGCCCAAAACGGCAAAATCAAAGGTGAGCTTATTCTGCGTGAATCGGATCACTAATTAATTAAACAGTAAAAATGTAAGGTACCTGTTACTAGTTTTAACATTAAGACCTCCAACAACTCAGTCTACCCGTGACCATGGATGCTGTAAAGGATCCGAAACATCATCATCATATCATACCATCACGCCTGTATTCCCCGAAGGCAGAGGCGTACTAATGTACAACCACAGTTCGCCGGTATGTTTAGGTCCCATGTAATTGGCGAGCCTATTGCCATTAACCGGGCACAAATCCAGACTCCGAGCTGCTACAGAGAATTTCATAGAAAAACCCAATAACACTTTGCTCGACCTGGGGATCGAACCCAGGACCTCTAGCGTAGCAGTCGCGCTTGGGACCACTAGACTAATGAGGCAGTCCGGATCGGATCCGGATCCGGCCAGATGATCCGAAACATCTGGAATTGATATTGATTGATATTATTTATATCAACACAACGCAATTAAATCAGTAAAAAGTAGTTTTATTTCAGGGATAATGAAAGTTGGAACTTGAGAGTAAGTTCTAAAAATTCGCTAAAAATTCTTTTTACCCTTCAACATGAACTCACTCGTACATAAAGATAGATTTTATTGTCGTTTCCTGTTCTGGGATCAGCAAAGAAAGGGTTAATTAGTAAATTAGAGACAAAACATCTGTATCAATTATCTCCATCAGCGATTAAGAAAAAATATTTTCATCGACCCAGAAATCCATGGAGTGGCAGACTCGCTGCACCTTACGAAACAAAGCTTAGGTTTATTTCCGTATAGTCGTATATATGCGACAAAATGTGCGTCCCATTAACAACAGGGCATTCCAGCGATTCCAGTGTTGTGTGAAGCGTGGAGAGATGTGGACGTGCGCGGGAGTCCTCGCGCTTGTCGCGTGCGCGAGCGCAGTGACGCGCGATCAGTTCTACCCCCACGGACCGGGGTACGACCAAAACTTACCGCACGGCAGCGATGTTCCCTCACCTGAAGTAACACTGAAAGTACCCATCAAGTTTTACGGAGAGGTTTACGACAGTATATTTGTGAGTACCATTCTATTCCCTATCTATTGGGCAATCCTGCATGAGGATATTAATGAACTTAGATGAAGCGAAATTGGTGTGCCAGAATCGTGGACCGTGGTAGGTGGAAACTTTAATCTGCCTACCCCAATGATAGACAGGCGAATGTATACAGTATTGGGCTATCATGATCCATTATAAATATTGGACTTAGACATTTCAATATCACTACACAAGCTGCAAGATGCGTTCTTTATATGAAACTAGTCTAGTCAAAATTAAAAAAAAAACTTACTTATTTGACCAGCGTTATTACAGATGAATTGAGCGGTACCTACCCCTTTTTTCAAGTCGGTTAAAACGTAATCCAAAATTAAGTAGAGACTGTACTAACATGCATAATGCAGATGGTTACATTCATGTCTGGAAGCCCAATTGAAATAACTGACGGCGCACGCGATCTTAATAGACCCCGTTTCAGACTGCAGATTATCTCGACAATATTTTACCTCGTTTACTATAGTTTTTTATTTGTCGAAGAACTCAATAATAATATAAAAAAATAATATGCATAAATACGCAATACAATAAAAAAAATATTTCGTCATCATCGTGCGCTTGCGCTTGCACTCTGAAATTAAGGATCCTGCGGACGCTGAATTGCTCATACAAACGTAATTTACCAAAATGAATCGTAATTTAAACACAATTTAATCAAATTGTCTACTACGACTTCACTGGAAATAAACGACCGGAAAAACTTCGTAAAGTTATTAAAAATTACACTCACTAACAATTATTTCCAGTGAAGTATTTTTCACGAATGGAATCGAACTCAGGACCTCTATCCCAGCAGCTGTGATCTCAAGATTATTTTCTTATTCCGTAACTTGGCGATCTATATACACTATAGGTCATTCAGTCAAGGTTTCTGAAGTTCTGTATTTTATTAGAAATAATTCTTGGAAGTCCCTATCACAGGTTTTCATGCTAGATTAGTGGAGGCATGTTTCTTATTTCTACACTGGAAACTAAGATAGCAAATCTAAAGAGCTATTATGGACTTTGAATAAATATAACATACCATCACGCCTGTATTTCCCAGGGGTTAGGCAGGGGCCTACTAAAGTTCGCCTAAATTAGTAGGTACACACACAATGGCCCTGCCATTAACCGGGGACAAATCCCAGACTATGAGCTGCTAGTGAGAATTTCATAGAACAACCCAAAACCACTTTGATCGACCTTGAAATCGAACCTCTAACGTAGCAGTCCCGCTCAAGACCACTAGGCTAATGCTGCAGTTAATATGAATTGATGTTAGAGTAATTCCAACAATTCCTCTACCCCAGTTCCTTGCAGTCTGTAAGATTTCTTCATCGGTAGGTCAGAGAACACCACAACGTCTGCCGAGTCTACCGAAATAAATTATTACAAATATTTAAGCCTTGACTTTGCCCGCAGCGATAAATATCAAAATTAAGTACAGGCTTATCAATGTTCGCGAGCTATATATTTGGGCAACACACGTACTTGCCAGTGATTAGAAATAAGATAATTACGAGTGATGTCCACGTGACGTTTCTTTGCATACGACTAGCTTCTGCCCGCGGCTTTGTCTACGTGGACTTTAGGATTGGGCCCGACCTGGATAAAAAGTAACCTATGTTCATATCTATCTGTGTGCCAAATTTTATCCAGATCCGTTCAGCCGTTCTGGCGTGAAAGAGTAACAAACATCCATACATATTCTTTAATATTATTTAGTAAGGCTGTTAATAGTGTTAATGTTTCGACGACAGGTTTAGCGATCAGCTTGTGCCGCACCTGGTTGTCGGTTCGATCCCCACACGGAGCAAATATTTGTATGATCTACAGGTAGTTGATCAGGGTCTAGGCGTTTGTATATGTGAGAATTCGTGTTTGTAAGCGCACCCAAGATATAAGAGAAAATGTTAGTGTGGGGCAACGTTTTTAAAAAAATAAAAGGTATATAAAGTGTGTATGAAAACGCGACGCTATAGTATATGGATGCTATAGTATAGAATAAATACATCTTAGTTAAGATGAATTATAGTAGTTTAGTAATAGTTATGTATATATTTAACATATATTTTTTTAACAACCACTGAATAGATGATAAAATATTCAGAAAAAACATCATCGAAAATATTTTAAATGCTCATCTTAAAAACAGCTATTGCAAAATTTATTGTTAGCGTACCTACATCTAGTTATCCCATCCAATAGGATAGGAGATGTAGATACTGGGGGTGTTATCAATCAGTTTGAGAAAGCCTGATGTATAAATCCTAGAGGAAGCCAATTATCCGGTTAAAACTTCCCGATAGGCCCAATAAGTACCAGATATCGAAGCACTTAATCCATTCAAAGTCGCACAATGACCTCAACAGAACAATTAATGCCTACAAAGTAATATTGAGTCACAATAACTTTTATCGGTAACATACCTATTGAATTGATAGAAGCAGTTCAAAATGTCACATTTTATTATGCACATATTTGATTTGATTTGCGTAATTTAGTCGGTCGGGGGCCCAAAATTGTACACGAAAATTTTGATCGAATGAAATGAGTTGTCTACATAATTCTTGAAAGTATTATGTAGGTCTACAGGGGTCATGAGCGTCAAGATCCCCGATCTTCAATACCGCTCGTATCGAAACGACCCGATCAATTCAACATTGCTAAAAATTATATTATCAATAGCAGCTCGGAGTTACATTTTGTGATTGTTCCCAGTTTTGATGCTTGCGTAGTACCAACAATATGCAAGAGACGATATATGAGAAACTAGGAAATTTAAGATGAATGATGAATTCAAATTAATCCTTACTATCCTTACTAATATTATAAACGTGAAAGTTTGTGAGTATGGATGTATGAATGTATCTATGGATGTTTGTTACTCTTTCACGCCAGAACGTCTGAACGGATCTGGATAATATTTGCCACATAGATAGATTATAACTTTCTATACAGGTCGGACCTAATCCTGAAGTCCACGCAGACAAAGTCGCGAGCAGAAGTTAGTACATATATAGTTACAGTGGTGTCCAGGATGTAGCTGTGAACGCATGCCGCCGTAATTATACTTAGGCTGGCACCAACAGGTCGTAGCGATATGCGAAGTTGAATTCAGTACATTAAAGGTGACAGGAATATTTCTTGTTACATGCTTCTCAGTTATTTTATTTCGTAGTTAATTTATTTTAGTTTTTTAATTGACCACAATTATCGTGCATGCGTCACCGACGTACCAACGACCCGAAATCTGTCCAATCTGTTGCAAAAACCATTCGCAATAATTTAGCAAGATGAAAGTGCATCTGTGCGTTTGCGCATTTGTGCACGCGCATCGTATTGGGACGAGTCGGGCGGACGGAAACGCACGTAGGCGTGTATCGATAGCGACGGTCACTGAACGACGCTTTTGTTTTTTAATCCCTATACCTACATATTGTGTTCCTAATCTACAAAGTTGGTATAGTTCTCACAGTCCTAAGTGTAGGATTATAGAATAAAAATGCAAACGTAGATGCGTTACCGCGAGAGGAAACATTTGCTACTAATTCTCATCAATTTTATTTATCTTAATTCAAAATGAATAAAAGTTAGTACCTATCTACATAATGAAACTCATCAGTGACTGACTGACAGAGAAACAGGATTAGCATTTTGCAGGGACTTCCTTATACTTACGACGGTGTGATGATGACGGTATGACGTAGGTGACCACGAGGCGGGATTTTGGGAAATTCTTTCTGTCGGTATTGAGAAAGACGAGGTCATGGCGGGTAACAAACGTAAATTATTATATACTAGCGGCCCGCCCGCGGTTTCACCCGCGTTGCCCCATTCCTAAGAGCCGTAGCGTAATATTAAATGTGTGAAAACCTTCCTCTTGAATCACTCTATCTATTAAAAAAAACCGCTTCAAAATCCGTTGCGTAGTTTTAAAGATTTAAGCATACATAGGGACGGACAGACAGCGAAAGCGACTTTGTTTTATACTATGTAGTGATTAATAGTGATCATAGTCACGACTACAACGCTAGAGGCCTTGGGTATCAGCTCGGAGTTTGAATTTGTGTCCGGTTAATAACAATAGGCTCTCCTCTATTATATGAAGCGGCGGTAGTCTAATGGCTAGGGCGTCGGTCTTGCGATCATGTGGTTGCCGGTTCGAAACCCACCCATTGCACCTCCGACGTGAATCCACTCGTAACACAAGCATTTAGCTTAGCACGAGGAGGTAACAAGAATACTAGTAATGTGCGACCCACATTAGGAATAATCATTTTAAAATATAAAAAAATCCGCCCTAACATACCGGTGAACTGTGGTTATAATAACTGTCTAACCCTTAACTTAAAAATGTAACTTGTTACTTCGTTATTACAAAACAAATTAAAAATTGACACAATGTTATCATTTAGTTAAGCAAAAGACGAGACCATTTCGTAGAATTTACCTAAATATGTCTGTGATAGTAGGTACGTTATCACCCACGGGTCACAACCGTGTTTATAAGACGTATGCCCAAATGTAATAGATAATAATTCTATGTGAGTATTATATAATGTACAGGAAATTGTTCCGCATAGTTCAACTGTCCCTTTGTATGCCCAGGTAAATAACCATGGAGTGCTGACCTTCAGAGCAGACCTTCCATCGTTTCTAAACATCGAGTTTCCGCTGCCATACCCGTCCATCGCAGCGTTCTACACGAACATCGACACGACGCACTCGGGTGCCGTGTACTTCAGAGAGACAAACGAACCACACGTACTCTCCAAAGCCGAAGAGAGTGTGCAAAACAACTTTCACGATTACTACGACTTTAAGCCGACCAGCGTGTTCATCGCCACATGGGAAGACGTCACCTTCACCACCAACGGACGACCGGACGAGCGGAAAAACCGCTTCCAAATAGCCGTTATTAACAACGGCACAGAAAGCTTCGTCGAACTCCTTTATCCTGAGAGAGACATCCAATGGATCCAGAGAGACACGCAGGTGTTGAGCTCGCCTGACGCAAAAGCTCAAGCCGGCTTTGTGTCCGAGGATGGACGCATCTACACCCTCCGCGGATCCGGCAGTCATCAAATCAGAAATATCGTTTCGTAAGTGTCATTGCAATTCCATGTATTTTCATATAACCTGGTGGAATAATAAATAAACCTTCTATTTTTGGGTATATTTCAGATGGTCAAATGTTCACGAACCTGGACGATATGTCTTCCGTATTGGAGGTATACCACTCGAAGGTAACATTGCTGTTCCTGACCAGTACAACCAAAACGAAGTGGAAATTGAAGAAGAATCGAAAACATGTGCGCAGAGCGGGCCCAGTGTGTGCCACATTCAAGCGAGGTGCGTCGACTACCAGGCTGGCATCTGTTGTCAGTGTAATGAAGGATTCTACGGAAATGGCAAATCATGTATCAAAGACGATGTTCCACTAAGAGTTCACGGAAAAATAAACGGTGTTATAAATAACATTAATCTTAATGACGTCGACATACAGGCATATGTGGTCGTAGCCGACGGCAGGGCGTACACAGCTCTCTCCCTCGTGCCAGAAGGCCTAGGAAGCAGTTTGCAATTATTACATGTACTCGGTGGTGTGATAGGTTGGCTCTTTGCCAAACCATCAGCATCCGCCAAAAACGGTTACCAACTGACAGGGTCGGTGTTCAACCACACCGCAGATATATGGTTCCCAGCGACTGGCGACAGAGTTACGATCAATCAAGAGTATCTTGGGCATGATGTATTTGATCAAATCATTTTAGAAACAGATATCAGAGGATCGCTGCCAGTGATACATGTCGAAAATAAACTAGAAGTGACCGAGTACGACGAGCAATACACTCTTGTAGAGCCAGGGCTTTTACGCTCAGAATCAACTAGAACGTTTACTAATAAGATTACGGGTGAAAAGTATGAACAAAGAGTGTCACAAACCTTCTCATTCAATTCTTGCCGCTTTGCTCCTCCATCGGCTGAAGATACTACGCCATTAACTTTAAAGATAAGTAAAAACTATTTAGGATATGAAAGCAAAGACAACATCGTAAGATACGGTATGACCAACAAGATATATCCTCTCGGTGAAGAAGACCCTTGTATTAAAGGCCGAAGCACTTGTGGTCCTCACAGCAAATGTGTGGTCCAAGGAGATAAATTTGCATGCGTCTGCGATTCTGGTTATACGAATATCTACCTAGACAATGCCGTCAGTTGTGTGGACATAGATGAGTGTGCAGCTGGAACACACAGTTGTGATAGCAACGCGGACTGTTACAACTATGACGGTGGCTTCAACTGTAGGTGCCGCCAAGGATTTATAGGAAACGGCATAAGTTGTAAACCTTTATCCACGTGTCAGAACAAGAAATGCGATGCCAATGCTCGGTGTATAGACAATCCTGATGGAGAAGCTATCTGTGAGTGTAACGCTGGATACAACGGCAATGGACTATATTGCTATCCAAATTACGACACCACTTGCGCCAGCTGCTCGCCTTACGCTTCGTGTGTCTTCACTGGCAATAGCTACGCATGTCGATGCAACCATGGATATTCCGGCGATGGTTACAATTGCATTGAAAATGCTCACAGAGAAGAAACCACTTCTCCTCCGATAGGAAATAATGAAGCAGATTACAACGACACCTTCGTGCTACCATATTGCGATACGTACGGTTGCTCCTGCCCACCAGGCTACTCTGACTATAAGGACAGCTTAAACAACCAACTGTGCCGTCTCGGTTACGATGCCCCACCACGAGAACCCGCTGAGAATAACTACCAGGAACCTACTGATACTTTTTACCAGCCACCTACAGACCCATATTATCCGACGTCGACAGAACCGCGCTACCCACCAACTGAACCTTCTTATCAACAACCCACGGAGGCCAACCCCAGCTATCCGGCACCTTGGGATCCCAATTATCAAAGGCCGTCAGAAACGAACTACCCACCACCTTCAGCGAACAGTTATGCACCACCTACAGAGAATAACTATCCCTCATCGCTAGAGAGCAATTATTATCAGCAGCCAGACCACAACTACCAGCAAACTTTGGACAATAATTATCCGTCACCTACACCTAACAAATACCAACCACCTACGGATAATTACTCAGAGCCCTCGCAAAACAACTATGGATTGCCCTCAGATAACAATTACGACTCGCCTCCGCAAACCAATACGGTATGTGCATGCATTTTATATTTAGTAAACGTTTTTAATTATATTGGAACGAAATGTTAGGTAAAAACAATGACATTATATAGTTAAGTATTATATCATTGGGTAAAAATATATCAATTATAAAAATAATACTTAATTTAAATTCCGCGTTGAATCGATCGATTCAACGCGGCTATTTGGCGCATTTTCTGTAACTTCCACGACAGTTTTTAATTTCTTACCAAGATGTCAATAAACGTTTAATGCAATATTCTGAACTTAGGTATATAATCGTTTGTCCAGACTGACTGATCCATCAAAAACACAAATCCAATGCCAAGTTAAAAATCAATTTGTGAAAATAATGATACATGTATAGGTATCTATAATTCAATTAATAAAGATTACAAATAAAAATACTTGACCAGTATTTGATTGACACCTGTGTTCCCTATTGTCAACAGCCGCCAGATAATCAATATCAGCAACCTTCGGAGCCTGAGGACCAGCAACCTACCGACAACACCGACTCTCTTAGTAAGGCCAACTTTATTTCGTTTTAAAAAGTATATTTCTCGCTATAATACTGCTAATTAATAACCCAAAATGTTCCTATTTCAGTTAAATGTGAAGATGACGCTCAGTGTCCACCAAACGCGGTGTGCTCCTACTTATCAGCAGACGGTTCAAGCGATTGGGAAGGAAAACACTGTATTTGTCCAGAAGGCTACGAGGGTGACGCTTTCGAGTGCATCGAGCGTACCGGCCCGAACTGCGCGTGCGGCCACAACGCGCACTGTATCAACACGCGCACCGACGAATTTATCTGCGTGTGCGACCTCGGATACCACGGCGACGGGTATATCTGCCGACCAAACTTCAGCTGTAAAAACAATTCGGACTGCGAATACAACGCCGAGTGTCGACCAGACGCGAAGAGCAACGAGTACATCTGCCAGTGTATTAAAGGATACATAAAGGATCAGAACGATGCATGCATTCCTGATGCGCAGCTTTGTAACGGAGCGTGGTGCGCAGAACACTCGTCCTGTCTCTACGATCCTGAATTAGATCTAAATTACTGTCATTGTGATGACGGATACACAGGCGACGCTATTTCGCAGTGTGTGCCCGAGGGACGCACGTGTGACGTCGCAAACGACTGCAACGTTAACGCGATCTGCACGCCCTCTGACAACTCATACCAGTGCATCTGTAGAGACGGTTTCAACGGGGATGGCTACACCTGCATCCCTGAAGCGACGTGCAGGAACAATCCCAATATGTGCGACCTACACGCTTCTTGTCAGAAGAGATACGACGTATACGTCTGCGAATGTAATGCAGGCTACAATGGTAATGGCAGCCACTGCGAGATAAATCCCAGACAGGCTGGCAACTTCTTAGTGGCCAGTGACGGCGCGTCCGTGTACCGAGTGCCCTTCCAAGTTACTCCGAGAGACTTCGCCACACCGTTCAACAGTGGGATATCGCAAATCGCGGTAGGAATCGACGTGGATTGCGAGGTCGGCAAGATATACTGGGGCGATGTGGTTAGCTATGCTATCAAGACTGCAGCGTACGATGGCAGCGATTCCGGCTTTTTCTTATCAGAAGGTAAACTGCCTTTAGATAATCTATAACCTAGATTCAAGTAGAGATGAACATTGGATTATGATGTCGGAAGTTATCGGCCATAATTTTTCGTTAAAAATGATTTAAAAAAATATATTTTTACAGGCGTCAAGTCACCCGAAGGCATAGCAGTGGACTGGTCAGCGCGGAACATATTCTGGACTGACTCCAAGAAGTTAACTATTGAAGTTGCTAACTTAGATACCAAAGCCCGGAAAGTGCTGTTCGCAGTCGACAGAATTTCCAACCCTAGAGGCATCGCCGTACATCCACAAAGAGGGTAAATTACTATTTTTGAAATCACCCTCCCGAAGGGTTAGGCAGAGGCCTACTTAATGTATAACCACAGTTCGTCGGTATGTTTAGGTCTGTGTTAAAAACTTTGATATATGCATGCAAAGTGTTTACTCTTGCTAGCTAAGAGTTGACGGAAAAAAACAACAGAAGAGAACAACGAAACATAATGTTTGCCTTACTAAACATTTGTAAGAAACATAAAATATAAACCCTAGTCTTGAAATGATTTTTCTTTTTCAGAAAAATCTTCTGGTCCGACTGGAAACGCTCAAACCCAAAAATCGAATGGGCGAGCATGGACGGGTCTCAACGAGGAGTCTTCCAGGACAAGAGTGACGTGGTACTACCCAACTCTTTGGCCATAGACTGGGCGCGCGATCGCCTGTGTTACGCGGACGCTGGCCTGTCTAGCATCAAGTGTGTTACCATCGATACTCGGGAGAAGGAGACCATCGCCGGCAACTGCTCTTACCCCTTCGGACTTGCAATCCACGGCAATAGGTTCTACTGGACCGATTGGAAAACGTAAGTAACCAAATGATGTTGCTCGGAATCTATATCTCCATTCTTCTAAATCATTGAATCTCCTTTGAAAAGTCACTAAGTGCTAAACAGTTTTGGGCACTGAACAATTAAAATATCAATCAATTAATCAATTGCAATTAAAATTAATTCAATTCAATTAAAATTAATTCAATTGCAATTAAAATTAATTCAATCGGAACTGATTAAAAATTTAATTGATTGAAATTTTAATTGTTTGCCAATCAATGCCCAACACTGCTGCTAAATAGCACCTATCGTCACTGAAACCTAAGTCCTTATTACAAATTACAAAGAGTCATCTGAAATAGAGGAAACTAGTCTTTTAAAATAAATCCTTATACAAACAAAACAAAGTATGCCAACAAAAATTCTTACATAAAAAAGCTGTACGCGTTGACGAAAGGAATTACGAATTTTACCTAAACCCGTTCTGTAAATGCTTCATGACTCGTAAACGTCTTACATTTTAACTTATGTAACTTTCAGATTAAAAATCGAGTTCATCGACGTGGAAACGCAAGTCCGCGGTCAGGTCCCAATAGCAACGGCCTCCAGGAGGTTGTACGGAGTGGCGGTGGCCCCCGACAGTTGTCCCCCAGCGCAAAGCGTCTGTGTGTATAGAAACGGTGGTTGCGGTGCCGATCAGCTGTGTCTACCAGACGGCAACAATGGTAGGACCTGCGCCGACGCAGACAAGAGCCTTAGCAGACGTTAAAATAAGTTAGAGTTTAAGGTTTTGTTTGACTGTGGCCGCATTTAAGGGTTTGACATAATTAAGTCATTGAATGAGGAGTTTGAATATATCTTGTTTGTGCAATATGTTTTTAGAAATAGAAAAAGATACCCTTCATATGTAATAACATTGTATTTGAACTAAACCTACGATTGCATTATATCGGCCAGAACATCTTACAAAACCCAGTTTACCAGGAAATTATGAAACACGAAATACAGAGTCAAATTATGAACCTTATCTTACTATTACAAAAAGTATGAAACAATAAATTGATAAAACATGTTTTCTTAATTTCTTGATAAACCTTTTTTGTAAGTCACTAGTTTTATGTTACCATTTATAACTAACCACTTTTAACCAGATTGTCTAACCGTTAAATATACCTCCCGCCTAATTTAAACCTTGAGTTTTAATAAATAGTTATGGGCAGTTTTTGCAGTATGGAATTTGAGAATGTTCAAATTTTAATTAAGAATGTTCTTATCAATATTTTATCTGTCGTGATTAGTACACATTATAGAAATAAAGCTCATATCGTTCCTTATAATTTTATTTCAAATTACGTAATTTTCCACGTATTATTCGTTTTTTTTATAAGAATGCTTAGAGAATATAAATAGTACCCAAAGATTTAAAGTTGTTCCTGCTATAACTATAACCAAAGTGTTAGAATAAAATAATAAATACTCTTAATAAGATCTTTAATGTACTTCAATCAATGTAATTTATTAATGCCAACCAATAAAGTTATTTATTTATACAGACATTTCTTATTGGATTATTCCCTCGATAATTACTGTTAATAACATAATATTAGGTAAAAAATATTTATTGGAATCTTAATATTTTTCTTATCAGAGAATAATAATCATTATGTAAAATATACTAAAAAGTTTACCTATAATTTTTAAAGCAATTATAATAATCATTTAGCCTAGAAAATAAAAATCCTCAGTTCATGCCTAGTTTTAGATTTCTCATCAGCTGAAGAACTTAGGACCAAATTGAGGACCAAGCTTCTTCAGCTACATTTAAATGTAGGGTCAATATAGGTAAACAGGGGTAATTGAAAAGTGTACATAAATCTGTTAATTCAACTATGAAACAATGGTAAAAGGGTGCAAGCAATATTTGCTACTGTCTATAGATCTCTTATGATGTATTGAGGGTTTATAACCTTTAACCAGTCAAGTCAAAAAAAATCCCGTCAATTTCGCCTGAGTCGTATTTATCTCGTATTATTGTGGAATCAATCCTACTTGAGCGGTTAAAGAGTTGATTAACAAAGTAACACATGACAGACACAATAGAACAATCTATTGTACTGGGGCGTCGCGCGTTGGGACCTTAGTGTAATTAATAATAACTAAGAATGTTTTCAATTACCCTTCTTACGTTACCCAGTGACTATTATAAATATAATATAGCAGATTCAAGTAAGCGTAATAAGCTATGTAGTCCAACTAGAGGAATGAGGGCTACTTTCAGCAACACATTCTTCACTTGCAGAATTCTATAGCAATTACACAAATATAAGTATTGAAAGAATTTGTTGGTAAAGTCCATATAAAAAAAAATAATGCTTATTTCGTCCAGCAATAAATTATAAACACAATAGAAACTGTTGTTTATTTTCTAGCTGTTAGTTGGTACCACCAGAATTACTCTTGAAAACAATACAATACCAATCCAAACGTGATCCGATTCCAATGGTCAATTTGGCTGTCGGGCGATTACGTACTCTTGAGCACAAATCCGTTAACCTTGTATCGGCATCCCTGATTGGCCAATGTTTGGGTCGTTTCCCAATCCTATTTAATTCACTCAATCACCGCGCAATATTGAAACAATTTGGCGCTAGTGTCGGATTCAGGAGTACAAAACTTGACGAAACGGCACAATTCCAATGTCGATGTATCGGAATTGATTTCAAGAGTAAGCCCCCTGATCTCTCAGTTGCAGTTTTAGTGTTTTTCTAGTAAATATATCATCGCAATTTTTTTAAAAGAATGCATGCTAAATGGACGTTTTTACTCACAAAATCTCCCTGTCTGAGTAGATGATTACTAGCATTCCATTTTCAATTCTACTTGAATCTTTTAAGCATGATTTTGAATCGTCAGTGAGACAATGCCTGTGCCATCCTGCCAATATTGTGCTTATCTTATAGCTTTTGTCATAAGCTACGCCTAGCTAAATACTGAGACAGTTGGCGAAAAGATACATGGCACGGCAATGTATACACATAACTTTCATAAAGTCACACTGGTTACCAACCACATTGCTAATATTTATATGGAATTGTTACTTACAAATCTTTTTGTACAACATTTGTAAAAATCCTTAAGAACCCATCGAAAACATTAACAGTAGAAAACTGTCAGCAAATTCGAGCAAAATACATTCAAGCATTCAGCAAAAAAATTATGTTCACCAATATCCAAATTGCAAAATCATAACTAGACATGACAGTTGAGGAACAGGTACGAAATGAATGTTTTACCCCCACAGGTCTTCAGTGCGGCCGAACTTAAACACTAGGGAGCTGGCGAAGATGAATGCGTTCTGCATAAACAAGCTGACACCAGGCCACGATGCCTTGCCACTTCCTGTAAAGCATTTTTAGACTTTAATCAAGTACAAACTCAAAAATACTTTGAAAAAAAAAATATAACACACAATCATTGTCATTGGTGAACTAAATTACGTCAAGCAGCCATAAAATTGTATCACACAACATTATGATATTCAGATATTAATTAATAATTAACTTAACATTATTAATAGAATAACATTCTGAATGTCCGAATTAATGCAAGATACACAACACTTTAATATCACTAGGATTTTCTTTCATATCATGGTAGCATTTACAAATGCATATTCTCACACTATACAAACACCCAGACCTGTAACTATTACCAGTAGTAGTACATAAAAATATTTGCTCCTTGTGGGAATCAAATCCGTTGTCCGTAGCACAGAAGCTGATGGCTAACATTAAGTATAGCTAAAAGAGTTATGTTGATAGAAGAATACATACCAGCATTAACATAGTTGGCAAACAATATCCAACATGCAGCAATGAGGGAGGCGAAGCCGACAACAAAGCCAACGAACAGCCACAGACGAGCACCGCGGGGGCCCATGCAGCCTCCTGTGTATGTCTCACCTCGGACCTTAAAACAATAGTTAACAATGTATAGTTCAGTCGAAATACCTCTGTATTCCTGAAGTTATTCATAGCCACATAAGTAAGGTTACATAAACAAGTGATTTTTTTGTAAATATACCAAAATTAATAAGGACAATAATCAGGAATGGAAATATTTAGAATCCCACTTGTCCTTATATCAAGTGTTTCTATTAAAATTCACCACTGCAAAACCATTTGTGCACAACTTTCATTCAAACACAATTATTTTGACCAAACTGTAAGTACACTGTTTCAAAAGCCGACACTGAGGAAGGCCCAAAAAATTCTGGTGGAATGACTGGGAAGCTGTCCAGTAGGGCTGACAAGTAGTTGACAAGTAGGGTCAAATAAATTAGAAAAAAAAGATTTTCACCACCTAAATTAAACAGAGCTATACATTAACTACCAAGTAGGCCCCCAGACAAATTATATTATGTTGAAAGACAAACATGTATGAGTTAGAGAATCACCATACCTTAACATCACATTATTCACATGTGCAGATTTCCACTTGTCAAGAGGCCGGCTCATCCCAGTGGATGAGCCAGCAGTCTATAAAGTCTGTATACTGATACAGACTTTCTTAACATAAAAAACCACAACTCTTTGTTTTATAAGCCAGCTGTTAGTCTTTTAGATAAGATTAATCTAACTCTTTATTTGAATACTGATAACAAACAACTGACATCTATACAACCTTTAAAGTTGGTTGTTCTATAACAAGTCTGACAAACAACAACATCCCATCCATTACAGCTAAGAAATATAGTCTAGAAATATAAAGGTTTATGTAAGATACGTGTTACCTACTTTTGAATGAATTAACAGCCTAGAAGAAGCCAGCAAAAAGCTAGATTTTAGTTAACTTAAACAATGTATGAATTACTTTTCATAAGTCAATAAAATGTCATTCACCTGTGCATTTGACACAGAGTTGACCATGATGAGGGACAAAGTGGCCATCACTCCACACACATGAGCGGCGTTGGGCAAGTTGCCAGGGTACACCGATGCTGCATCGATGATAAACCACCATCCTGTGAAGAACTGAAGAGAAAAAACTATATCACAAACAGCTTAGTTGTATTCCAGTAGGAATCATTTATTTAAATGAAGTTCGAGACTGCAACTTAGTAAATACGGATTATTAAAAGAAGGATTAAGGCACTATCTTAATATGAGATTCTTTTGGGTCAAAAGTCACGACTCAAACTCACGATATTACAACAAAAGTTTGACTAGTTCAAATTCTATAACAACAACAATCGGTTCTTATATTTAGTAGCCTTAAATAATGTCTAACGCTAATTAGAACATCCTTATTTTGTATATGTTTGTACCCAAGTATGTAATGAGCAGATTTGTTGCATGATTCATCAAATACAAACCAAAAGTCCTGATGCTATGGACGCTAGGATATTGCGTTTGTCGCCACTTTCGAACCACACACAACTAGGCATAGTTACATTCTCAAAACAACTCATAATTGTAATGGATTTTAATAAGAATTGGAAACTATTTGCTAATTTTTCTAGTGAAAAACAAACTTGAAATGGTATATCTCATTAACTGGTAAATAAAAAGTGACACACAAATCCTCTGACGTTTCATTCGTTTCGTTCTCATGACATGACAATGACATGAATTCTGACATTTCTGATATTGCGTTCCGTTTCCGTCCAAGTTTCCGTCATTAGCTCAATAATATGCACTCATTAGCTATGTAAATGAAATAATTTTAGGTAGTGAGTATTGATTTTTGAAAACGGTTACCTAATTTTATACGGAAAATATAATTCATAAAAATAAATTACTACTCCGACTCCATTTCAAGGTTTCAAGTCTTATTTCAAATGTAACAGGCAGGCTGCCTGTTACAGGCAGCATCAGCCCCTGCCTGGGCAGCATCCTTATTAAACCACAATACCATGTTTTCAATGTTTTCATGTTTTCATTCCAAGAACCTTAACTAACTTAAATATTAAAAGGTTCTTGGGATATTCCTATTCATATACCAAATATTAATAATCATAGTACCTACATACTACGTCATCATCATCATCATCAGCCTATGTTCGTACACTGCTGGACATAGGCCTCTCCTAATGAACGCCACAGAGCCCGATCTGTGGCGTACACACATACTACGTACCTTTTTATTATTGTTTCCTATTTACCTAGGCATAGTAAAAACCTAAGTTTAAAGAACATCAAAAAAAATAAAAAAATAAATGTCTAAGGCACACGACCAATGGACTAAAAAATTGCGATGGACCTATTTACCTAATAAGGTCTATCTTTAAATATGTGTAGATAACATAAAGCTCCTATACCTACTTCGAAATCCTTGTGAGCAAGCCGCACTTCTATTAGGGCACTTTCTACAGCTTCTAAATCAACCTTTCCGTACATATTATTATAAAAATAATAAATACTCAGAGTCTTACCTGCCTATTTAGATTTCTTTGGTGATTACCTATATACCTACTGATTAACTAATAAATACTTATTTGAAAAAAGTAATGTAATATGTTTCGTAATTACTTATTTACCATGTAATAAATACGCTCGTTATTAAGCAATTGATGTAATTATTACATTTATTGATAAACTCATTTGCTATATAATATGTTGCTATAATGTATTATTTTAGTCCATTAACGAAGAACAAAATGTTGGTGAAGGGAATATTCTGTATCTGTATTCAGGCCATACTTTACGAGGTAAGAAAAGTTTTATCACTCACAATCTAAGCTGAGACGGTCGTTTAACCAAATTATATTCAAATTTAACGGGCAGCTTTAGAGGTAGTGGCTATCTTGGAAAGTACCTACCTACTATTACCGACATAATTACTACGATTAACTTTATTAGGTACCTACTAAACATGTCTTATTCTTATAGGTAGGTAGATAATCAAATCAAGTTGCGACTTCTTTTCCTATCTATCAAAATATAGGTGTACTTTTGTCTTTTTTTTTTGTCAAGAAGCCGTACCATGAGATATAAAGGTTATGGAGATCGTTTTGCGATTAATAGAGAGGGATGCCGCTCTACACAGTAACGCCATCTCTTTCTCACAACCTAAAAATGATCACAATAACACGTCATGGTTAGAGATGGGTTTCTGCCAGGGCATTTATTTTTTTCGCCCAAAATTCCTGGGCGGAAACCCATCTATATAGATGGGTTTCTGCCCGAAACCCATCTATATAGATGGGTTTATACCAGGGCATTTATTTTTTTCGCCCAAAATGCCTGGGCAGAAACCCATCTATAGTCATGGTACGGTCTTTGGTACACTTATACCACTCTATGGTACTCTATGGATTATTCTAAGTGCGCCAGCACCTTCCAATTTTGTGCTTGATCTTAAGTGTTTTTTTTTCCAGGCTGTCTTCTCACAGTGTATCAGACCATCCCTATACCCAGGAGAGGCTCTATATCCCACCAACTTACCATTCGATGGGTATAGTATAGCTGGTCTGGCCCCAGCGATACCATTCTACGGCCGTGTTGTCGGAGGTAATATCATAATAGACACTTCAGCTCCTAACACAGCAACTGGACCGGCTGGAGTATCGGTATTCTCAGACGATTTACTCATCGAAGGGGCCGTTTTAGTGACTGGCAATTTGCCATTCACAGGTACAGTGGCGTTAGAAGGCATTGTGCCCGCAGCCGGTAGCGGCGCCGTATCTTATGAATGCAGTTCCGGTAATGTTGGTATCGTTAGTGAAAGCATTTCCGCTCCCGCTGCGGGACCAGTGTTGCCTGCTAATGGACTGCCTTACAATATGTTAGGTCTTGGCAGGATTTAAGCTGTATTTTTAAGATAAATTTAAGATCTTTATTTTTTGTAAATAAAATATCAATTTATTGCGGTCGTTTCGTTTATCTAAAAAGTTTGCGAGATTTATTTTCGCAATTCTAATTTACAATATAGTAGACCTGTGCTATTAAAACAATTAAACTCTCCTATAAAAATATCCCAATGATAAAACACAGACACATTTCAATTATTTATTACAAAAAAGACTGTAAAGTTACAATAATACTTAAATTAATCATAATCAATACCTATTGTTAGCACATTCACGCTCAATATATTACGCGATGTGTTATGATATAAAACCTACGTGTAAATGAGTCAATCACAGTGTAACATGTTTCATTATCTTATTGAAGACAGATAAGCCGCGTTTCACTAGGTGATGAATAATATTGGAGCAAATGTCCTAATATGTAGGCAACACCGCAAAAATTGCTGGAGACCTAATTACTTACTATTATTTATGTCTAGTCTCATGACCTACATAAGCAGCCAGAGGATGACCATAAGATTTTAGTCGGTAGCAGTGGTGGATTTACCAGTAGGTAGAGTAGGCTGGCCTAGGGCGGCAGATTTTAGGGGCGACAAATTTGGGGCCGAACTATACGTCTTACATAAAATTAAAAGATTCATATTTACATATTTATTTATTTTACAGTCGGGGCGGGGGGATGAAAATAGCCAGCAATACGGGCGGCAAATGTCTAAATCCGCAGCTGGTCGGTAGGACACAATACTTTTTCCTGAATGGAAAATATTAAAAAGATTCTTTGTTGCTGTACCCTCGACAGTACGTATACAATTACTACAGTGTTCTGCAACTAATTTGCAAGTGACGGAGTAAATAATAAATGGAGTGTTAATATGTGTAGGTACTTAAATGACAAGTCCCAATATTGATCACCTGGTGAAGTGACGGTTACACGTCTCTAGTCGTTACGTGACCAGATATATATTATCATGACGTGTAAAAAGTATTGTTGTGACATTATAAATACACAGTTATGTATAATCTCATCGGTAACAGTAGCCTTCGTTCTGGTAGCACCACTCCGGCTCTAAGGACTCAGCTTGGATACCCATACGGACCAAACGCTCTCTGTGGAAAATAAAATAAAATTCATCCCATTGCCATTGCTACAAAGCATGTGCCTCTTCTCAGATTCAGAAAGGTTTTAAAGCATAGGTTTGGCACACACATATAATGATACACACAATACAGACACATATAATAATCTCCATAGGAACAACCTTTTGGAACCGTGCAACTAGAATCATAACGTTTCATAAACGCTTGTAAAAGGTTATTTGAAATAAAAACATTTGAACTTGAATGCTTTTTTTTAAGTGCTCGCACTACCGAACAATCGGTAGTACTCCTGTATCGTGGCATAGGTTCACAAATATACAATTAACGGACACAAAATACAACCATTGATGAAATAAATATTAGTGGAACACAAATATTTGTCTCACGTGTGAATCAAACCACGACATGTAGTGCAATGTTAGCGGCGAGGTAAACTGCTTAACCGTTGCCTTAAACTGGCCACTTTTAATTGCAATGCAATGTCTGAAATGTTCTTTTAAAGAAAGAGCCACAGTGGCTTTGATCTTTCAAGATTTATCTCGGTTGGCAGAAATACACGCTATGCCACTATGATTCACCGAGATGCAGCTGCACAACTTGTTCTATTATTCCGGCATAAGCTTACCTCTAAGTGTACGAAAAACCCATACTATACGAGGGCACCGTATATTGGACAAGTATGACACGTTTTGTAGCCGTGTGTTGATGGTTTAACAAAAGTGGTCATTTTAGCTAATTCTAAATCAAACGCTCCTTGTGGATAAATAAAATAAAATGAATATTTATTGTGGTCAAGGGTTCGGCGGAGCTTGAATTGCCCACAAAAACGTAATACCGAAATAATTCGTAATCCAGACAATATTCCATCAAATTATATTATTTTTCGGATTTGGATACTGTAAATTTAGGTTCCTACTACTATTTCACTGGAAATAAAAAACCGAAAAATGGTTCCAAACTTGGTAAAGTTATCAAAAATTGCATTCGCTTAGATTTATTTCCAGTGAAGTATTTTTGACGAAATGGTAGAGTAGGAACCTAAATTAACGGTATCGGAATCAAAATAATAACAGAATTTGATTAAATTGTGTCTGAATTGCGATTTATTTCGGTATTACGTTTGTAAGAGAAATTCGGTCCGCCGAACTCTTAGAGTTGTGTGGGCCGGGCAAGTACCTGACGTGCAGCATGCGGTGCTCGGCATCGCTCCACTTGCCGTAGGGCTCGGCCCACAGGCGCTCGGCCAGCGCGGCGGCGCGCGGCCACAGCCGCCCCTCCAGCGTCGCCGAGTCCGACTGCTCCGACCATAACGCTGCTTCACCTCCTAGTAACGCAACAAACAAACATAACATACCATCACACTTGTATTCCAGAATTGTACTAATGTACACCCTAGGGATGAATAAAAAATATCGATAGGTATACTAAGAAAATATTGATATTTTCTTACATAATTACTGACATATATCTTCAATATTTTTTAATCGCGACTATAATCGATATTAATATAATTATATATTTCTTAACGCAACTCCTTACATGCTCCTCGCGTATGTTTTGGGAATACGTATGAATAATCATGTAAAAAAATTACGAAATATTTATATTTTTCACTTGAGAATTTTTATCGATACTGTTTAAAAACATTGACATCTTTTTTCACTTGCTCATCTCCCTAGACAGCTCGCCAGTATGTTCAGGTGTCATATACCTATTATATGGGTCCTGAACATACCGGCGAGCTGTGAGCGTGCGAATTGCCATTATCCGTGCACAAATCCCAACTCCGAGCTACTACTGCGAATTTCATAGACAAACCCAATGGCACTTTGTTCGCCCTGGGAATCGAGCCCAGGACCTGAGTAGCAGTCGCGCTTAGGACCACTAGACTAATGTAGTAGTTAGTCAACATTCAAACAAACAGTCATTATTTTAAATTATAAAATAGTAGGCCCGCCTTCCCGGCTATATGTAAAACTGTGGAAATGAAAATCAATCGTCCCCTCCAATGGATGTTGTCAAAAACGGAAGGGAATTATTTGTAATATTACAGCCACCAAATTAATGTTTACACGAAGATAATTAGGTACAAGTCTTGTACATATGAGCACTCCATTTGTTGTATACTCCTTAGTAATTGGTATGAACGAAATCTGTAAAATAGATCTTCGAATCTAAAACAAACAACCATGCTAACTTACCAAGGATCAGATGTTTGTGCTCTCCAGCGATATCTGCTGGGCTGTTGTCATATACCTTTTGCCAACCGATGTAGGGGGAACACCAGTTGTTACCTGCACAGTCAATACTTGATGAAAATTAATTGTAAGATAATGGAGACTTTTTACAAACAAGAAATGTTTTATGAAAAATCTTATTATCGTTATTTGTAGATGCTATTTTCACACAGATACTCGTACATACCCGCGCCCACCCATGCTCCGTAGCCGCAGTCCAAGTACAAAGCGTCGTAGTTGGACATGATGAGCCGGTAGCCCTTCTCCAGCAGGCCCTTCACCTGAGGGTCGGTGCCTGTCGTCCATACCTGACACACAAATAATAACGTTCATATTTTTGACGAAGATGTATGAATGTGGAACAAGCAAAAGAAAGCAAGAATCGTAACAAGTGGCGGTCTGCGCATAGTTTTTGCTTATTCCTGTAGGAGAAAGGCGTGATTTTATGTATGTATGTTCACACATTTCAATTCCTCCTTCAAGGTCGTTTGGTTTAAAACATAAATCTCTATGTAACCACCAGTAGCTCTGAAGACACGCATTAAGTATACCTGAATAATATAATCGTCTTTGTCTAGGAAGTTGTCTATGTGAGTGTGGTCAGTCAACGTGCTGGTCCAGAGAATCAGAGGCAGCCTCTTTCCGAACGCCTGAAACAATTAATTAATTATTTATTTCACTTACCGTGCTTTATACAGAGGCACGCGGCCAATTTCCACCATAGAGAATTGTGGTTACTTATTTATGTCGCACTCATTTTTTTACCATGATCACCATAAGGCTGACTCAAGGAAGGTCGCCTTACGGCCAGTCCCAATAAATAATCCGTCGATAGATTTGCTTACTAGAGACAGGATTTTGACATTAGGTCCATACAAGTAATGTCAAAATCCTATCTCTAGTAAGCAAATCTATCGGCTGATTCGATATTGGGACTGAGCATTAGTCAGATGAAGGAAGGGATTGCAGGTATGACTGATCCGACAGCTAACCTGATGGATCCAGCGCATTTTTCGGATTGCTGGATCCAGCAGATTGGAACTTCTATGATAAAATGGCCCATATGTATTACATTGTTAGAAAGGAACAGTATTCTGTATAACACGTGTTTCCCTTTCACAACAGAACAGAATACAATTTAATAGAATAGAATTTAATAACAACAAAATAGAATTTAATCATTAAGTGTGAAGCTATTAGCTTCACACTTAATGATTAAATTCTATTTAGTTTTTAATGGGAAAACTATTCACCTTGTAAGCCTTATCCTGTGCCTTTGTCTGGAAATAATTCCATAGCTTCAAGAAGCTGGACTTGTCGAGGTCCCATCTGTTCTGAATCATGAAGTTCTGGATCTCCTCCGAAGAGTTCCAACACCTCTCGCTGACCTCGTCACCACCCATGTGGAACATATCTGCGTTGAACACATCTGGAAAGAGTATGTTAGTGTTAAGAAATTGTAGACATCGATTGAATTTCGACACAATAACATGAAAGGCTGGAAGCATAAATTATGTTTACACTTAGAATCGTTTCTTAATTTTAGCCTTAGAATCGCCCGGATCGTGTGAGAGTTATCTAAAATTTTCTAGGACATTCTGGAATATTTATAAAAGTATATTTTAAGGACACGTTCTTTAAGAGTATGTATATTACCCAGAGAACGAATCATGACCTCAAAATTCTCTGAACTGATACGATCGTTGTTAACTCACCAGCCATATCCTTGTAAATGTCTTCTAAGTACTCGTAGAGCTCTTCCCGAGTGGGGTTTAGCTGTCCGCATGGTGGCTCCACGCAGTATTTAGCCCATGGTTCAGCCTGGTCATATACGATAAGAATTTATGAAGACTTGGTGCCAACAAAAGATTGAAGGTGTCCACCAATTCGTAGTTCAAATTTATCAAAACCTACATAAATAGGTTTCGGATAGTGCGCTTGAAAACCCCGAACCCCGATAACGATAAGTACAAGAAACTATTTCACATCGATATAGTTACCTTGTCCCGTATTAGGATCAAGATGTTTTCTGTCTACAATAAACGGTATTTGACAAACCAGCAGCTATTAACGAAATACAAGTATGTTTCAATTTATGAAACAGAAAGCCAATCATATCGGTCTTCACCATTAAATGACAAAGATGCTAGGTAGCTACCTACTTTATACAGAGAAACACATCATTTATGAATATATTATAATTTGCGAAAAAAAATAGACTTTAAGTAGGTACCCGTCTCACTGGTACCATTTTAGTATTAAGTATTTAGTATTCCTTGGAATATACTTACTACAAAAAAAACTAATTACAATACTAACGTTTACTTTTCGCCGCTCCGTTACATCGTTGGATCTACAGATTTGGGTCACAGAGATCCAAGTAATATTTTAATTTTAACCGCAATCCGCATGATAAAAGCAAGTCACAAACAGCCTCATTTGAGAACAACGGCACTTATAACAGAACTGTGCTCTGCATTGTAATTTTGCAAATAATTTTACATTTCTAAGGCTCTGCTTGTCATGTATATATGTATACATATAGCTGTTTCTTCATAATAATTTTATTTATTTAAAATAAATAATGTTTGGCGATTTATTAATACAAGATATTTAAAAATAATTTGACTATTAATTTACGTCAAAAAATAATGGATTTCATAAATTTTACCCTCTCATTCTGAGAGGAGACCCGTGCCCAGCAGTGGGACAATATAATGGATTGATTATGTTAATGTTATGTTATAAATTTTATTGCAAAAAGTCAGTATCTAAGTACCTACCTACATGAATTATTGCAATTCATAGAAAAAATATAGGATGAGGGACGAGAGCATTCAACTATAAAAACATAATGAATTGATCGATTACCTTGAAGCAGACAGTAAGTCCAGTGTCCTGCCAGCCTTCGCCGACGTGCGCGGGCGCATCGAACTCAGGCAAAACGCGCACACCACGCACTAAACCATACTCGATCACATCTTGGATTGCTTGCTTTGTGTACACCTGAAATTTTTTTCTGACTTTAGGCTTCAACTAGTCTAACTATATACTCAAAGGACCAAAATCTGTAATAACCGGTTCGAAGGACCACGTTAAGCCACTATCGTAATCATTTCATCATGTCAATCCTATTATAACTGACAATGTGCTTGGAATCTACGAAAGCGCTAAGCAGATACCTACCTACCCATTTGTCACATTCCAACTTCGCTTGAATGAAGAATAATTATATAAACTTGAAAGGTTGTCTATTTTCCTTATCGAATTATAGGTAATATATCTTCGTGGTAAATGTCAAGGATCAGATTTATAATAATACTAGTGACCCGCCCGCGGTTTCACCCACGTTGCCCCATTCCTAAGAGCCGTAGCGTAATGTTAAATAGCTTAAAACCTTCCTCTTGAATCAATCTATCTGTTAAAAAAACCGCTTCAAAATCCGTTGCGTAGTTCTAAAGATTTAAGCATACATAGGGACGGACAGATGGCGACAGTGACTTTGTTTTATACTATGTAGTGAAGTACAATAAAAGAAGCTCACCTAAAATTAATATAAAACCTTATTTTACCTGGTTAAATAAAAATAAAACGGGTTTAGCAACTTTTTTCTTGCGTCTTACGCTATTGAATGATGTTTATGGCATAGTCATTGAATAGTACCTACCTACATAGATAGAAACCTAAATTCCTAAGTTCACATTCTTACCTTTGTCGGAGAGTAGGCGCCGATCTTCGTCAATTGAGGCCTTCTGGTCATCTCGAAGGGGAAGCTTTGGCTGTCTGTGATGTGCCAGTGGAAGGTGTTCAACTTTACTGCCGCCATTGCATCTGTTGAGAACAATAATTTTATTGATACTTATTTGAACTAAGATTTTATTGAGTTTCTTTCTAATTATACTCCAAGGTTAGGTATGTAGTAGCAAGCTAAGTGAATGGAATAGGTTCAAGTCCATTGACTATAGGATTTTTAATGAATGGGCAATGCTTCACGAAGTTATCCTCAAATCCTCTAAAATAAGTAGAGTAGGTCTAGGTAGTATGGCAGCCGTTAGATGCATCCTAATAGAAACTTCACTAAAAGCTAAAATAAATAATTCATCAAGAGTAAACCTCATTGTGTATGCTACTAAATCTACGTTGAAACCGTTGCTATAGTTTGTTATTTAACTAAGTAATCCATGAAATCTTAATTTGATAAAGTCACCTCAAAATTAAGTCCTATTTATATGATAATGTACCCATTCAGCATGATATTTTATGTGAGTATTATTTAGCATGACATTTTATCGGTCATTTGCATAATGATATGGAATCTGATTGTGAGGATATCATACGTCTGACTATATGGCAGGTCGCTCTGTCAGCTAAATATAGCTACCCTTAATTTGCAATTTTATAATGCACCTATATATTTTATGAGGTTTCACTAACAACATAAAATATCATAAATGTAAATAGACTTGTGATGCTCTATATCATACTAAGATACAGAGTTCTAAACATCGAGATCCCAAAACGAACGAAGCTTAAAGATGTTGTAAGAAGGATCATAGACCTAAAGTGGAGTTGTGCAAAATACTTGGCGAGACGGAGTGACGACGTTTGAATGGGCAATGACTGAATGGTGGTCGAGGAATGGCAAAAAGAGGGCGTCCAACAGCGAGATGGGTGCAAGTCAGAGGGCGTACTTAGATGAGAGTAGCAAAAGATCGTTGGGGATGGTAAACACAGAGGGAAGCATATATACCCAGCAGTAAATGGCGTCAGGATGTGGATGATGATGATGAAATAGTTTTATTGCCTGTGGAAGGACGGCTAAACATTTTAAAACTCTCTCTACTCACGCTAGGACGAATAGTGTATTGTTTAAGTCGCGCTTGTTGATAGGATCTAGTGATCCGCCTAGCCAGCAACCACCTTCACGTGTAAGACTAGAGATTCGGCTGTGTGTAAGTTCCGAATGTATAGATACGTCAGAGCCCAAAAGGATGCCCTATGTATGAATTATGTGCTCCAATTTAGACCCTGATTATGTTTTCCAGTAGGCAAAATTAGATTCAAATACATTCGAGTCAACAATAAAAAAATTGCAAGGTTAACTAAAAATACTTTCTTGAATCTAATCCAATTTGTCAAGGCCAATCTTGTATAATATTCGAAACTAGCAATATTACGTCATGTTTATCAGAATTATAAGGACCAGAAACAATACATTGCATATTTAAAACATTTGTTGTGGCTTATAAGGAAAGTCTTATATTTACCGATGGTGGCCTTGATGGAGTCTACGGTGAAGAAGTTGCGCGCCGTGTCAAGGAGGATGCCTCGGTATGGATACACTGGCTTGTCAGTGATTTTCACATTTCGCACGATCTATAAGGACAAACATGTGTAAGTATTGTTCCGGGCAAACCGCAAATATTTAGGTATGTACTTAAGTATGAGTAAATAAGTTTGGGACAAATTTTTAAGAATTAATTCTTCATTGGCCTATTTTCAAAGGTTCTGTATGGGGTTCACTAAAATTAGTCTCCATTGACCTACATCGACCGACCCCATTAAAACTTCCATATTTTGTTTAAATTACTAAAATGCTAAGGACTTACTACTAGTTCTTAATCAATTCATATTAAGAGCCTTACTACGGATTCAAGTTCTACTTCTAAATAAAAATAGATTTTTTTCTAGGAATTTTCTACTGAAGTAAATCATATTATAATTCTAGTATAGTCTAGTAGTAAGTAGTTTTCTGATACCAATTTATAAATGAATATAGGTAGGTTCATACCTACCTATATTCATTTATAGATTGGTATTCTACATAAACATATTTCGCATTATTAGATTCATACCTAATAATGCAAAATATGTTTATGTAGACAAGTACGAAATAACATTATAATTTGTTAAGTTATTTGCTTACTACGATAATGACTTCTGCGTGATGTAAAACAAGTTTAATAACGCTAATTACTGTGTAAGTATCGTACAATCCACAAACTATTAACCCGTAGCATATTGACTTGGTAGTTTTTTAAAATAATATAAAAATATTAATAAAATTATAACTTATACTAATTTCTGACTATTTCAACCCTTTACAGCGTCTATGGTCACGAGCAAAAACGTTGGAATTTAATAATATTAATAAACTATTTTTAAATTACAACTAATTATAGCGTGATAACATTTGTAAAATGTGCGATAAAATTACTATTGCGTTATGAACGCAATAGTTACGTATTTTAAAACCCAAAAAATATTACGCATCAAAAATATCGAAAGAATACCTAAATGTTGAAATTAAATAGTCGTTAACTAGGTTCATAAAATAGCTAACAAATGTTCAACAAGTTTCTTCCTTATAAAAAAAAAAACAACGAAAAGACCTATGAATAACCATATTTAAATAATCATAACTAACTAAGCTAACAATCATCGATTATGAAACTTTACATATGTATACATAAGACGAATCGTGCGTGTCGTGTAATTTCTGATTAATCGCAAGTGCGATACACTTTAAAGATTTAATTCATTGCTAGTGAAACTTTCACCGTGACAACTGAATACATTTGAATATAATGAGTAGATAATTATATTGTATTCGTAATCATAACAGTAGCTCTAGCAAGTTTGGTGATCGTTATATGTGTGAAAATATCTGTATAGTAAATGCAGAATCCCGATTTAGAAAGAAGAAAAAGAAGAAAGAAAAAGTTTTTATTTTCGCCCTTATGACACACAACAAATCAAAATGCAACTGTACAATCAAAAACTTAAAGTTGCAAAAGGTTGGGCAAAATAGGAAAACAAAATATGAGAGCTGGCAACACAACAGGCATGGCCATCTACGACAAGGGCATTATTTCGCTCAAATCCAAAAAACACCCTAGCTTTAAAGCAGTTACTAGTGGAAGTTAATTGGATAATAATTAAAGTAAATAGGCCTTTTTTAACCTAATTTCATTTTTTTCTCTGTATCGGCTTAATAGTTAGTCATGAATTTTATACCAAAAAAAAATGACGTAATTAACAATTTGTATTGTTTTTATTTTCTTATTTCTTTGAATATTTTGAAATATTAAAGAAATACCCGAAATCTCACAATCACCCCGCGTGAAGCACCCCCGCAATGCCTGTGACTAACAAAGACTAAATCCTCAAGGTCATTGAGCAATGTAATACCCTTAAGTACCTTAAGTGACAGTTACAGTTTTTCTTTATACAAAAACTAGCGGTACCCCGCGCTTTCACACCTTTTCACCACCTTAAGGGTTGAATTTCAAAAAATCCTTTCTTAGTGCTCGTTTACAGTGCAAAAGGAACCAGCATGCAAACTTTCAGGGATCTAGCTCCTGTAGTTTCGGCTGTGCGTTGATACGTCAGTCAGTCAGGTTCTACTTTTATTAGATAGAAGATAGCAGAGACGCTAGCGCTACTCAACTTGGTTCAAAAACATCAACATAAATAAAATAATCCTAAACAAACAAGTGTCAATAACCTGGGACACTAATCAACAATAAAATAAAGCAAATACTGCCTTGGATCTTGATCCTGAAGTATTTATGCTAATGTTGTGAAGTGACAACTAATATTGAGTCAACGATCTGAACCGGTTGGTTTAAATATAAAACTGGTTCGCAGTTGCGGCTAAATTGTAGGCTGGTGATGCCCTTAGGTGGCCAAGGATCTTATATACAAAAATGAGTATAGCATTCAGGTATTTGTCATGCCCAGTTATGGCTCTAAAAACTTCTCGAAGGGATCTTGTTTGATAAAGATGGTCAGGTACAGGATTGTTCCGTAGAAATTCTCTCATACTCGCTTTATATATTAAAATAGGCCTATCTAAAATAACCGTCAAATCAGTATAAAACAACTATGTGCTCTCGCATGTCGTATACCCTTCCGAATTATAACCCTGTATAAATAAACTTTGGATTTGTCAGTTCTAGACTCACATCTCTGATCAACCGCATGACAGGACAGTTGAACAAAGATAGTTAGAAGTAGGTACGTACTTACATATTATCAAGACTTTTTCTACTTATTTTCCCCTTCATACACTTAAAACCGACAAATACAATAAAAAAACTTGACAATTAATAGCTAGAATAGAAAAATCTTGACATCCGTGTCGCATAATTATATATAAAAATAACGCAGGCCAACCTTTTCAAATAGGTATGAATAATGAGCGCCCGCGCTGCATAAGTATAATATATTCATGCGGATCCACTCTATATTAGCTCTACCACTACGCCTCACATTGCGACTCATCTCGTCCATAGTTTTTCTGGACGACTAAATTATGTCATGGCATAGGTTAGCCTTCCAAACCTACGAGCAACGTAAATTTCAATTGATTATGTCTTAGGCGTATATAGTCTGCTTACACTGCACTAGGTATCAAAAAATGGTATGGTAATTTTTGTAGTAATTATAGTCTTACCAGCATATGATTCCTAATGTCGTCATACACGATGAGTTGGGACAGTGTTTCGAGGCCATGTCTCAGCCCGAAGAACGAGCCAGCCTTAATAGTGGCGTTGATGCGGTCACCAGCGGCGGGCAGCACACGGATCGCGTAGCTTTCGTCCATATCAAGCGAAAATTCTAAACAAAAAGAAATAAAGTCATTTCGTTTAACCCAATAACTAACTTTCCTAATTGATCTATAATTAAAAGCTGATTATCGTTTGCTTAAACCTCACAGACTTCAACGATAACGAAACTGTCTGCTGAAAAGGGCACAGTGAACAATTCTTCTGTACACCTCCACGTTATTTGTTTTCAGGTCTACCCTAATAAAGTGGACATGACACTTTATTAGGGTAGACCGAAGGGGGAAGCGCCGAAGTTTGGTTTTGGAGTCAATTCATACCTCTAATATCCCCATAGTAGCCTACTTAAATCCTTGGCAATTTTCTTATTATGAATCATCAAAAGCGTCCTTTTTGACCCGATTAATACAAAATGACAATCGATCATGATAGGTCAAACCGGTAAGTGCAAAGTCTACAAACAGGTATACTTACTGCAATTCTTAGTTTTATAGAGTAAATTCGCACCCGTATCCTTTTATTATGCACATATCTTTAATACCAACTTGAATGTATCATTTTTAATGTTTATTATGATAATTAATAATTATAACCTTACCTTTTCCATTTATATTCATCAAACCATTAATGCTAAATGAATACGCTAAAAATACTTGACTCAGACCTTGCTGCGCACTGTCGTTGTTTAAAAAAAATATATCGGCGAAGTACATTCTCAAAAAAAACAATGGTGTAAGAAATTGATCGTTTGTCTATTAAAGCGCCAGATTTTAGATCCGATTTAAATATTACTGGTAACGGAACTTAATCATAATCCTGCTAAAACCGCTCTGTCCCAGTCATATCTCAGCTTGACAAAGAGAGAAAACAAATCAATAAGGGATCAACATTCTTTATGGAAAATTTTCCTTATTCCCGATGTCCGGTCTATAACCCTTTTAAATCTCTTTGGCGCCAGTCAACGCCTTACCATTGAGTATTGACAATGGTATTGTCTCTCGGGCTATTGGGGCTATACTATTGTCATGCTAACCACAATCCCACGCTTATTTTTTTCCATTTTGTTTTCAAACAACATTAGACCAATCTGACTCGGTAATTGTGTTTGCTACACCGGTCTATCTGCAAAGATTATGTCACCTTCGAGGACAGTGACCTTTATTATGAACGGTAGGTATTCGTAAGGACTGAGATTTATAATTGCACGTATTTTACTTGTATTGGAATTAACTATGTAGATATTATATAATTTTTCCGATAAGGTTTCCAATATTAAGTAGTTTGCGGTGATTTATTTCCACATCTCATAATTAAATTTTCCTTAAATCTACCTACTTAAGTGATTGAATTTCCCAAAATCTCGCCTTAGCTCATCTACTTTAAGTGTATCCTGTGCATAAGACTTGTAGTAACAATAATAATGTAATACATCATCAGGCATTTCATCTAATTTTTTTTTAAAAAGACAGCTCTCGCACTTGGGATCAAGCCCTGTGCCACGAGGGACTTACAAACATTGAAAAGTACATCTACACTCGAAACAAATATCAATGTAACACACAAATATTTGCATCGGGTAGAAATCGAACACAACACGGCGCAACGGAAGTGACGAAGTGACTACCTAAAGCGCTACACCAAACGTGCCTTACAGTTTATGAAACAGGACTTTCGCGTCTGAAGCCGTTTAAACCCCTAAGATTTCCAGTAGATATTTTCATTGTCTAGTATCCTGTAAGCAGTTAAGGGGCGGAAACTTTGTGACAAATAAAATATTTCGCAAACACCGCGCGTCACGTTTTCGTGGTATACTTAGTTTCCTTTAGAAAGTCAACAAAACTTGAAACGCTTTACCCGAGAGGCTGCTAAGGATAAAGCTTTAAACGGTGCTGTTGTTCAAAGTAAACATTTAAGAAGCTTGTTATGGATAAGGAAACTAAAGTTGAACTAACATCTTTGGAGATGTTATGGTTGATTTTCCAGTCACAATGACCATCTGTTCTGGCTGTTGTAGATGGCTTACGCACTAACCATTCACAATCACAGTTCAGTACTGAATTACCTAGTGTTACAACGAAAATTAACCTTTAAGCACACAGCTAGTGTAAATATATAAAACTTTAATTTTCAATGCCTGCTCCCGAAAATAATGTTCAATTTACCTCTAACATCGGGATTATCATTGACAAGGAACACAGTCACCGACTTTCCAGTTGACTTCGGTGAAATCCCCTTAGGTATCCCCAATAACACCAAATTCTTGAATCTCTGTAGACAAAAAAACATCCGTTATTCTAAAATGAAATAGCTACGTATACTTACAATCAGCATGGACAGAGACATGACGAACGCATAGAGACTCCAAAAGCATCACAACCCATCCATAGACATTACTTACAGATTTATTGATCACCGTAGTTATTACATAGCCACAACACTATTACTGACGACTAGCTACAGCCAACAGTTTCACTCGCTTCAAAAAATTTTACTATAATCCAGCTTCTAGACAGGCGGCGTATCAAAATAAGATTTTAAGGTAAACCTCCAGCAATAGGAGACCTTGAAAACCGCATCTAATTTCCATCCAATAGTTTTTGCGTGATACGCGTACAAACATACAGACAAACATTCTAAAAATCTTTACAAAGAGTACGCCCTGGGTAAAAATTAGTACAGTGGCGATAGGATTTATCAGCTACAATAACATAATTACTTCATACTTCCGTCTGTTGCGCGTTGTGATTGTAATGTAACTTTAATAATATATGTAATACCAAAATTAACAGTTATTTTTACTAGATAGGCAGCCACTAGAAGTCATAATTACTATCTAGTATCTTTCTAAGTTTCTATTAAGTAGGTATTATTGTCTCATCCTTTATTACTTACCTACTAGTTACTGTTGCCCGCAGAGCACAACCGTCCCAAAAAGATTAACATACTATAAATCCGATTCTAAGCGGCGTATAAAAATGAAACATGCACCAGATTTTAAGTTAGACCTCTAGCAATACATTGGTGACAAATTGAAACTGCATTCAATTCCATGCAGTAGTTTTTGCGTGATGCGCGTACAAACTTACAGACAGATAAAAATTCTAAAAATAATTATTTTGGCTTCTGTTGCTCTAATAAAGACCCCCATATTCGTTTTTCTTTAATATCTATAATGTACAGACATCGGTCTGTTACAATTTTATTATAGGTATAGATGAATGCAAGATTTATTTGTAGTTAAAATGTATTTAAAATAAAATAAACTGCCTCAATAGTCTTGTGGTCCTAAGCGCGACTGCTACACTAGAGGTCCTGGGTTTGATTCCCAGGTCGAGCAGTGTTATTGAGTGTTTCTATAGAATTTTCAGTGGCAGCTCGGAGTTTGGATCTGTGCCCGGTTAACTACAAAAAGCTTGCCCCCTGTTACATGGGTGCTAAACATACCGATAAACCGTGGGTGTAGGTATAAATAACCCTTCTACCTAAACCTTCAAGGAGTATAATTATTATGATGGGCTATTTTTAAGCCAACACCAAGTAGAACTTACGTTTGCAGCGTCCTGCATAAGACTGGCAGACCTTCCCTCGTTCGTCAGCTTGACCTCAATGTTGTTAATGTTTATCTTGGACAAGAAGTTGCCAAGGTCCGCGTCTCCAGTTGGTCTAGGCCATAATAAACCTGTAGAACATAAATTATTCCAAATATAAGAAAAACAGATAAGTAGTACAGTCTATGGTTTAAGAAACCACTTTTTAGATTACTTGGAATTTTCCAACATAAACTTGCAAACCAGTTCTGTAGTATAAATTTATTGGTAAAACTAAATACCTACTTATTAAATGGATAAGGAATCATAGAAATATTTCAATAATAAAACTCTTTTAGAAATCTTTTTGAAACTATACTAATTAAAAAAGTAGGTTCTTCTGAGGAAGAGATTGCCCGAGGGCTCTTTTTTTATTGGTCGCCCGCCTATAAGAAAACGGTGTAAGGGTTCAAAACTATATTTTTACGCTTTATGCAAAATAGTTACTAAATGGCAGAAAATGTTGGTTCCAATATAATATTGGATTTATGTTAAATCTAATAGGTATTATACGATATGAATATGGATATAATCTAATAGGTATCTACTATTAATTTCCTGTCATGATCATGGCGAATGTCATGAATCCCATGGCCATGACTATAGAGCAAAGCAAGACATATACGGTTTTTGTCGTTACAAGTCCGACATACCCTGCCGCCTCCCTGGGAGGCAGACGATCCATGAGGATTTTCCGTACAAAAAAAGGTACTATTAATTTGTTGCATTACCTATTCAAAAAATTTGCATGTCATAAAAAAATCCATCAATTTTTATGCAGAGTGCTATTTATTTATGCAGAGTGCTATTTATTTATTTTTATGCAGAGTGCGATTTAAATTTAGAATTTGCTGCAACTTCCAATAACAAATAAAACCTTTTTTAAAAATTCATCGTGATGTCACGCAAAGGTTGACCTCTCGCCCAAGCACGAACAACTATCGTGGTTTCTTTGCATAACACCTGCTATCCTTTGATTTAAAAAATCAAATCATTTACATTGCCAGTATTGGCTGCAATTATTATTAAAACAAATGCATCAATAGCTAATCTACCACAATTATTGAAAAAGGGGAAGCGGGTCATTATGGCGTTCGCGTTAGTCTATCGCACGGTGCACTATCCAATATTGCCTAGGTTCAGTAGTTCCGCCTGCATGTACACGTAATAATGCATAGTAGGTACGTCGTATTTACATCGCTTTCTATCTAGAAAGCGTGAACCTTTATCGTTCCAGAACACAGTCGTTGATGTTTCGATACACTTCAATGTGCAACATTGACAGAATTAGATTATTAAATATAAACCATAAAATATAAGTGAAGAAATCCTAAGTAGAATAACCCAAATAAACATACATAATATATCATCACACCTGTATTCCCTGAAGGGTTAGGCAAAGGTGTACTAATGTAGACCTACCAGTTCTATATTATTTATATCTCATGTAATAGTGGGCGAGCCGCCAGCCTATTGGCACTAACCGGCACAAACTAAACTCCGAGCTGCCATTGAGAATTTTATAGGAAAACCCAATGACACTGTTCGAAATGGGAATAGAACCCTCTAGCATAGCAGTCGCACTTGTTATCACGATGTAATACACCAAAATAGTTTTAGGTAGGTAGGTATACGGTTTTACCAATCCCTGAAAGTTTGGTAAAACCGTAACGTTATTTAAGCAACGTAACGTACCTGAAACCCAGTAAAGTTATTTAGGTAGGTATCTACCTATAGATATAATTATAACAAAAATAAGTAGATACTTAAATAAAGGAGTTATTTGTTTATTACCTAGGCTTACATAGTTTAATTATTAATACCAGATTCTCAGGTTTATAAATACTTAGTAGATTTTTAAATATTCCAAGGCGGTAACTAGGTAGCAGAACAAGATGTCCTAGTATGTATTATGTAACCTACCAATTTATAATACAGCGGCAACATTGTTATTGATTGACAATAACACAATTTCTTATACTCCTGTACTATAACAATGCTGCTTTGACCCCGGTTAACGCGTGGGTGACACATAAATGACATTTAAAAAAACCTGTTTCGAATGTTCCGATAATATCGCGATTCGAATACATCATACTAATTTGTTGCGTGTTGTACAATCGATTTAAAACTTAACAACCATACCTGGGCATAACGAAGTAGAGCGTTGAACTTAGCCTGATATGAAAATACTAGTGATATTTAAAATAACTGTTCCAGGAGCAATAAATATTCAGAATATCAAAATAACTGTTTATTTAATCGATAGAACCGTTGTTAGTGATTTTAAATAACCTTTATCGATTTTACACTGTCACCGTTATTTTATTTCTAACCCTCCAATCGTTGTCCCGTTGCATTAGGACGTTTATAGACATAGCTTCCAAAACTTACTTCAAAACATATTTCAGAATAAAGATAAGATTAAACACACATAACCCGTTAGGTAGGTAGATACCAAAGTTTATTCTAATATCGACTAATTATTAAATAAAATCTTGAGATTCTCTCTCGCACTCATAGAGAGAATTCAAACCCTCGAATTCGAACCAATATTTTACTCAAAGAATTCGTAATGCACCTAAAAAAATGAGAGCTTCGGAAAGCCGATAGTTGTTCAGAATTCGGGCAAAGTTTCGGAAGCGCTTATTTTTGAAGCACACACCCAAGTGTGCTCCGCTGTGCATTAATTATCAATTAACTTATGTACTTGGGTCAACGCGATATTGTAGGTACCTAAGTACGTATGTCTTTATTTTTATACTTACATTATCATTCGCCATCCATCTTATCTCGCACAAAATAACTATGCGCGTCTGAAGTTAACCGTTGCGAACAGCCGCGCAGGTAAAATTACGAAAATTTCTGGTGCAAATAGGTACCTATATCAGTAAGGACAATAATCACGAATGCGAAACATTTACGTACGACGCATATTTTCTTTACACTACTTTTTATATTAAAATTGACCACTGCAGAACCACTTGCGGAAAACTTCAGATGCGCATTATTATTTTGAGCGTATTGTAGGTAGGTTGACCTACGTATGTACGACTACTAGTTATTACAACTTGACAACAACATAAATAGAATGTAAACACGTTTTACTAAGACGTTTTGTCATAAAAATCGACGTCTGTGTTCTGCGTCACGTGGTAGGTACCTATATTCTTAGTCATTGTTGCAAATTCGCCAATATCGGAATTGCGGTTACTGAATTATGTTAGTTAATACTAGATACCTATACAGTTAAATCTACCTATCAGAGTTGCTATTATTAACCTGTCAAGGATAAATTAGCAGGCACAATAACAAATTTTTCGACCTCATGGACGCCTAAACTAGGTAGGTACGGGAAATACCTACCTACGAACTCTACAATTTATCCTTGTGGTATGTCACAATTCAGAAAAAATGAAAATAAATATCGTTATAGGATCAGTTGTCTTTCTCTCAAGGCCCTTATTCTAAGAAGATGCGAAGAGGTATCAAGTTGGAATTGATAAGATTGGAAAATTTGCTAAATTTTGCGGTAATTGTGGCAATCGTTAATTTTAAATTTCATTAATGTGTTTACTTTCATAATATGTTTTAATTAATTTTTCTTATTTTATATGGTCATGTGCTTGAAATACCTAATAATAGGTCTCTTTCAGGTCGGACAGGATATTTTTAACATAGTGTACAGTGGGACAGTACAATACATATAATAATATAATGATAATGAATCAATGCTAAATTACAAAGAAATTTACAAAGAATCCTTTAAAAAAATATATTAAAAAATAAAGATTCTTAAATCTTACCATAATCGGAGCAGAACATTTTGCAAGCCTCCATGCTGAGCACAGGATCTTTATCATTTGGGTCATTGCGTGTCTTCACGCACCTTCGGTCTTCGCACGACCACCTCCATGGCGACGCCTCTTGCGCAGTTACGCTATAAATAAAAAAAAAATGTTGAAAATTTCATATAAAAACCCAAATACAGCACCTGGGAATCGAACCCAGTACCTCTAGCGTAGCAGTTGCGCTTGGTACCATTAGAGTAGGCAGACTTTAATTTCGTTTTTCTTAGTGTTACGTTATAATTATAAAACTAATTACGACAAGACGTTAGAATGTGGAAGAGAAATTCGACACAGGCAATGGTATCGGTAGCCTAGTAGGTAAAGCGTCCCATGACCCAGGTTCGCATCCTGTTTGAGATCGAACTTTTCTTTCACTATAATCAATAACTTTAATAATACAATAACTACTACTTCCACTACTTCTATCACTTTCGAGACTCGAAAGTGGTAGCTAAAAATAAAATGACGCTGAACACTCGAATTTCGAGTCAATATTTTTTTGTGATCGTTAATACAGAATTTACAGTCAGGAATTTTTAAATTCCTTTTTTCAAAAATAATGATTACACATCACATTATAGAGTAGAGACTAAACACCTGCCACACTTATTATATGACCTTTCAACGCATACCGGTATCGACAAATCGATTAAAGGTCATTAGTTGATTTGCGTTCAATTTACGACTCGATGACTCTTGTTAAGAACGAATACTTCTGGACCAAACTATCTATTATGGAAGCAAAACAATACACCGACCCACCTTTCAAGTACCTATTTTATTTATCAGGTGTTAATTGGTTTAATCATTACACAATAACACATCTTCGTCTAATGATATTTATAACGTATACCAGCTATACTTACCCCTTTATTAGCTAACTGCATGATCTCGTTATTCCCAATCTCGTGGGAATTTCCCCAAATTATATCTTATAATATTGGATGCCTAAAGCCTATGTAAGCAACCTATCTAAAGATTTCATTATTATTTCATTGCTACTGTTTATTCATTATGATATGTCTGTACAGTCATGTATATGCTTTGTCCTGTATGACTGACTGACGGATCAACGCACAGCCTAAACCGCTGATCGTAGAGACCTGAAACTTGGAGGGCGTGTTCTTTATATGACGTAGGCATCCGATAAGATAGGATTTTTGGAAAATCAACCCCTAAGGTGGTGAAAAGGGGAGTGAAAGTTTGTATGAAAGTCTGTCATTTTTTAGCGGTTGAAATCACGGGGTACGGTAGTAGTCTATATAAAACAAAGTCGGGTTTGTAACAACTCTTATAACTCAAAAAACGGCTGGATCAATTTTTATGATCTTAGATTTGTCTCGTCCCCGAATAGCAGAATAACTATTAAAACAATGAAAAAATATACAAAAAACATGAAGTAAATTTATTTCCTCATACATTTTGTATCGGGAACGGATTGACAGATTTGACAAAAATAAATCACAGACAGAAATGAACATGGCGTAGTTTTCTGTTTCGGTGAGGCCACAGGCCAGTAGATGGCGTTCTATGCATTGTCTGAACTCCTCATAAGCTACTGGTGTGATTTTGTTTTTTTGGGTATGTTAAAATGTGTCCCTGGATAAATAACGTCGAAAAAGATGTGAGGGTGGGGGTGATCGACAACGCACATTACGTCAAGAATTCAATGATTTATCTTTTAAACTATATAATGTAATTGCAAGAACTTATATTACTGTCCAACAGCTTGTGGGTCCATGGCAAGACAAAAATTTTGATAAATGGTCCCTCATCAAATTTAAAAACCACTAGTCAGATTAATAAAACCCTAAAATACAATTTTTCATTCCAATAATCATTATTTTTATCATTCTTAATTTATTCCCCAAAATTTATTGTAGACCTGTCAAAGTGGATCTGACCTACGATGAGCGTTTGCCGTTCTCCTTTCATAAGTGCCATCGATTTCCTTAACATCTGTCCTACTAAAAGTCCTCCCACATTGGAATTACTGGTCATACTATAGTAAACTACTGTAATTCGTTGTGGGTTGAGAATTCTATTCAGACAGTTATGGACTAGACCACCATTTTCAGTTCTGTCTCTAGCAGGATGTCAGCTACCTAGTACCTGAATTTGCTTGCTTCTTGATCTATCGAGGCGTTGACCAGGTTTTCTACGATATATTACGGAGCGGAGCTTGCCTCGCGAGCTTTTAAGTAGATATTTTCATGCACTGGTATGTAAATTGAGGCGTATTTATCTAAGAGCTGTGTACCTACTAAAACTAACCCTATATTATTAGTCTTTGTCCTCGAAACAAAGACAGATTATTTATATCTGAATAGTGCAACTACGTACACACGATAAGACGTCAAGGTACAGTTGCCCTACAAAAATCATTGCTATTGCGACGGAATACAGGCGGTCCAAAAGGCAAACAGTTTAAATTTCAAGTGATTTTTCGCAGTTTGTAGGTCTATAACAAGTTCTAGATTCATGGCAGTTGTAATTGCGACATTAACTATACAACATTCACAACTGAGAACTAAAACTTTTACTTATAAATCCTTATCAAGCCAAAAACTTGGCGCAATCTGTGTAATTGGTCAAAATTGACATTTTACACTACTTTTAGCTACAATAATGATTTTTAAGCAATGGTTTTAGATAAAAATTGTGAATTTTGTATAGTTTATGTCGCAATTACCGTTACCATGAATGCAGAACTTATTATAGACCTACAAACTGCGAAAAACCACTCGAAAATTGAATTTTGGCGGGCTCAGGTGAACGATCCGCCTTAACTTGATGTGTCGTCGTACGTACAGTACCAAATAACTGTGCTTCACTGAAGATGGACTTTACTAACGCAGATGAAGTCACTCAAAAAATCGGTATTGTTCAAAAATATCTAAAGTTGTTAGGAAAATAAAATCATTACGCCTCCAACTGTCTTTGCATCGAGTTTTTATCAAAAAATGACCACTGTAGATAACACTTGCATTGCTTCATACACACGGTTACACATCAAGCTATACACATAAGCATACAGTGAGAGTTCGGCTGGTACTGGAAATTGAATACATCTAAAATTCAGTTGCAATGCGCTTACAATTTTGCGCGTAGGTACGCGTAAATCGGAGCATATAAATATATTTACGTGTTCGTGTTCGATAGTTTTGCAATGGACTTGGTGTGAATAGTCGTAACGTTTACGTCACATGGATTGTGATAAAAATCTATCGCGTGATAAAAACAGATTAAAATAAGTACAATCGTTGAAAGTAGACCACAAACTAAATAAGCTCTACATTTTCCAAATTTTTATTATTGTAGATAGATATATGCAAGTTGTGTTGAGAAATACATTGTAGTTACCTAATCTAGCTTCCGTTAAACATTAAGAAAAAGGAGATTTTAAGGGTCCGGCGGAGCTTGAATTGTCCAGAAAAACGTAATACCGAAATAAATCGTAATCCAGACAATATTCTATCAAATTACGTTATTATTCGGATTTGAATACCATTAATCTCGGTTCCTACGGTACTATTTCGTCTATCATTATTTCACTGGAAATAAAAGATCGGAAAATCGTTCTAAATTTGGTAAAGTTATCAAAAATTGCATTCGCTTACATATATTTCCAGTGAAGTATTTTGAACGAAATGGTAGAGTAAGAACCTAGATTAACGGTATTGGAATCTGAATAATAACAGTATTTGATTAAATTGTATTTGAACTAAGATTTATTTCGGAATTACATTTGTAAGAGAAATTCAGTCCACCGGACTCTTAAGAAGTGAGTAGACGAACGGAAAAAGTGGCATAAGCAAAATTTTGCTTATGACTGTGGATAACGATACTGATGATTAAACCTTTAAATTTTATGGACGAAACTGGTACCTAGGTATTCTTCATACCATCACGCCTGTAGTACTAATGTACACCAACAGTCCACCAGTATGTTTAGGTCTCATGTAGGTAATAAGTGGCAAGCCTATTGCTATTATTAACCGGGCACAAACCTTAACTAGTGAGAATTTAACAATTACAATTTGGCCGACCTCCAGCGACCAGCACCTCTAGCGCAACAGTCGCGCTTAGGACCACTAGAGTACATATTATGAAATTAGAACATTACACTTTTGAGGTATACTTCATCTATTTTATTACAAGACACTTCATGTTCATTGTTCATTGTCAAGTCTCATTTGGTCCCACTCATATTTATTGTTGCTTTCATAAACTAGTAGGTAGGTTAGTAGGGTAGGGTAGGTAGGTCATAAACTAGTAGGTAGGAATTGCCACCCGGTTGACGAGGAACAGGTTTAGTTGCATTATCATGTGATATCTTTACCTGTAATACAGGAAATGGTGTATTTCTAAGCTAGTTGAGAAAAATCATTGGCTGAGACGAACGATTGCGAAGTAATACACTAGATATGGTAAGTATTACCATTGGATTGCCAAGTCAACGATCTCCAGAATGAATGCAAGGCCTGTGACTTAGAAGTTATGTGCGTATTAATATAATTAATTATCACGCGCTTAAACGGTCCAGGTGACTAAATCAGCACCTTATATAAAAGCGAAGTACTTATCACTCACTGATTAATCATAAAATATCGAAAAATATAAAGCCTACGAAATTAATGTGGGCCTTTGAAATTTGGTCATTATGTAAATTGCTTGTAAAGTGTAAGTATCCGCTGCGGAAGGAATTGTGAAAATACCCACGGTATTAGCAAATACGAGATCAATGCGCCTAGAACTACACAGCTAGTTAATAATAAAAGTACCTAATTTTCATGTGGTATAATATAACTTATATCATAAATCAAGTGTAGCTTTTTACGATACTATAAGTTATTATTTTTGACAAGTTTTTCTGTAGCTACTAATTTTCTTTAGGTAATGCATATTATATTATGACTATGATGTCACCAATCACCAATGTTCCCTTCACCAGATTTTACATATATGTAGTACATAGTAAGATATCACTTACCTTAAAGATAATAGGGCAATGGAAACCGTGTATACGCAAAACTTTTGAAGCCACATCTTAATCTGTAAAGAAGAAAAATACACATTAGAATCCTATTGTCATTACACATACTATTTTAAAATACTACTACGGTACTTGAGGTAGTTTGTTCGCGTAAATCATGTTTTTTAAAAGAGAATCTATTGAGTTTCTTGCCGATTCTTCCAAAGACTAACTTTTTGGAACCGTGCACTATAGTTTTTGTCTTGCATATGTACTAAAGATTATTAAGTAAATTTAAAAAACATACCATGTATTTCCCGAAGGGTAAGGCAGATGTGTACTTATGGACTTCCACAGTTAGCCGGTATGTTTAGGTCTCATTTAGGTACATAATAAGTACATGCAAGTGACAAGTAATATTTTTCAAAATTTTTAATCAAAATAGCCTTGAGACCACAACCTATGTTGTATGTTTCAGAGTTACTTAAGTCCATAAAAAATTCCAATATTTTTTTATACAAAAAGAAATATGTCCAGAATCCAGACGAATTATTAAGTGTCTCTTGGTCAAAATCATTTGCTACGTGTAGCTGCTACGCCGTAGCTAGAACATCACTAGCCTACGCTCGGATTTAGCATATTCTAAATTCTAAATAATGTGAGGTCAGCGCATATTTTTCTATAAAACAAACTCCTCGCCCTAAACGAATTTACTGTCTCCGTTCCGTCGTGGGTAAAAGTAAGTAGGCAAATACAATTCAATTATACTTACATAAACAAGGATATCCGAATTCGTAATTCAATATTTATATTTTTTAAATAAATATCTCAATTTGGAAATAGGAACTTACTTAATTAATTTAATATACTTTGCAGAACTCATTAAGCGTCTTTAATCGATTACCATACCATCGAAAGCCGTTAACAACTCTTTTCTATTAATCATATCAGCAAATGAAATGCATAATCGTCTCGGTTTTTCAATTTTGAGCCAAAAAAAGGTATTTTTTTTACATGGGTATGTTAAGATCTGATAACTTAGAACTTAGACCTTTAGGTCATGTCTTTTTTGACGTTCTAACTCAATGGCAATAAATAGTTAAAAAGAGGTTCTAACTCATTTTTATTATAAATTATTGGTGTCGATCCCTTCGGGGTACCTACCTACACAGGCGTGATGATGTACTTTTCGCTTCGATTCCGGTGAAACAAACATGCCAAGTGTGATACTTTAACTAGATAAGAATAACTATCGTTTGTGATTTTTTTTTGCATTTTCTATGCTAAGATTATAAAGTTAATTTGGTGAAGGAAAAATTCGACGAAAACGCAGGATCGAATCCTGCCTGCGGTTGAATTTTTTCTTCACTAAAATAACTACATAACATTAAAATATGTACCAAGAATTTACTTTTAAAAGTTTATTCAAGGGTGAATCGTGAGCGTGATGATTACATACGAATATATTGAAATAGGTAGATAAGTAGGTACACATATATATTTATTAAACATAACATTAGACAAATAACATTAAAATGACGTCATTAATTATTGTGTATTGGTCTCGCGAATTGACAAAACGTAAAAATACCAATCAGAAATAAGAAATATCTACGACCTTATGTTGTCGTGCGCAAAAGTAAAAGTAACAGGAATCTAGGGCGTCTAATACCTACTTATGAAGTCGCAAAAAATACGCGGCTCAAATAAATTGCACGCTATTGATATGTAAGGCACTCTATAAATTATGTACCATGCCGACGTCGTTTAATTTTTTACTGTGAGACTAATTAAAACATCTGAAAAAATACGCATTTTTGAAAGGCACTATACATAATATGTCTTAAATTATCACAGGTGGTACATGTATAATCACCAGCGGTTATTTATTTCTCTATACCTACCGACAGATAATAAGATACTAGTAATCGACATAATGCTTTTATAGGTAAGTACTTATTTCTTTTTTGCATTATTTATTATCCTAAAATAAAAATAAATATTTTTTTAACAATACTCTACTTTTTCAGGCACAAGTGCACAACATACAATAAAATTCAGTGTCATAATACATAGGTACTATAACATCAAAATTCCCAGACTTACGTTTAATTAATAAAACCACAAATAATAAAAACAAACCCACAATAATCTTTTTAAAACATAAAATGTTGTTAGTATTTCTATAATATTATTGGTAAATACTAAAATATTAAAGTAAGTACATACTTAATTTATTCATAATTCTCGTACCAACATAAATAAAAAAATTGAACTCTTTTGAAAATCCAATGTTTAATACCCAACATCAGCCCCTAATTTCTGTAAATTCATAACACAAACATAACTACTTCGTGAAATTAATAAATCGAATACGCACCTCTATCTATAGTGGTCACGTCCACACTGCCCCACGATGGCTAGAGAACAGTGGCTTGTGTTGGTTTCGTCGACACACAATTTCCCGCGCAAACAAAGCGCGACCGAAACTTGTTTTTCTTTTTATCTCTTGCTTCCTTTTGATTTAATAAAGGTACCAACTACTATATGAATCTGCTCCAGCTTATGACCATTTACAACACTACAGTTTTTGGCTTTGGCAAACTGCGCTTATTCGGTTCACAACTTAATGTAGGTAATTAAGCTTATTACATAATAAGTACACGAAATTATTGTCCAAGGATTATTACAAAACAATAAGTACATACTGACAAAATACTAGTACATATTAATACAGCATTTAATAAGGTAGGTACCTATGTATTTATTTTATTCAATTTAAATTAGGTAGGTACCTTTAACTGTTATTCATAAATATTTTTAACCGACTTCTGGAGAAGGATTCCATTCAGTTTATTCTTAATTTTGTTGTTGTTTTTTTTTATTGTACAATATGTACTTTAATATATTAAGTATAATTCCGTGTTGATTTGGTTGATGTCCTTTGATTTTGAATTTCCTTATTAATCCTCCGTCCAGCAAAAACAATTAAAAATTAATTGAATTTCCATTCTCACTTTAGGAGTTACAATAGGAACTCTTAAAAGATTCATGTCTAAATTCGGAAAAAAGTAAAAAGTTGGATTGACAGCCTACACTTGACAGACGTCAATTGAAATTGACAATTTAACAAATAGCTTGCTTGATTTTGATGAATAAAATGGAAACAGAAGTGGAAACTTGAATGATACGAAGTTTTAATTTATTGGATAAACATGACAAGTGACAAACTTACGTGTTAAATTATCCTATAGAAAACAGGTGCAGGACTAACAATGGATCCCGCTCTACTGCGGGAACGAGAAGCGTTTAAGAAAAAGGCACTAGCTACGCCGAGGTACGTTACATGCTTGTGTGGTGAACACCGTTAACTCACGAATACTGTTCGCATCTCGCGTTGTCCCGTCTTTGGTATACTTTCTCTCGCTCCCACACGGTAACACCATTAAATCCGATTATTATCAATTCATATCATGTTAACTTGAAAAAACTTAAACTGGGATTAAATGCAAACTTTTATATGACCATGTACTACACAATGTCGTGCGTGATAAATATGTAGCGCTGTAAGTTAAATCTGTGTTTAATAAATTAAAACTTATTGTTTTCTTTTAACTTGTCTGACAACCTTGGGGAAACCCTAGGCATTAACAGTAATTACATATTTTTCAATTAAATTTAATTGAGTTAAACTAATTTTATGTTTCAGTATTGAAAAGAAAAAGAGGGATGACTCTCAATTCAAAGATGATAGCAAGAAGAAGTCTAAATCATCAAGCTCGGTCAGCTCTGGACCGAAGCTTGATGCTTCAAAGTAAGTAACTAGGATACATTTGAATTTTAAAGTAAGTCTGCATTGAAATACTGGATACCACACTGGACAAATAATCTTAAATTTCAATAACACCATAAATTATAAGGACACCATAAATATGTAGCTCCAATAAGCTGCTAAAGATAAACCAATATTATATTTATAGCTACAAAACCATGGCGGGCAGCTCATCATACCGGTTTGGTGTGCTGGCTCGCATCGTCAGACACATGAGAGCACGCCATCAAGAAGGGGATGACCACCCCTTGACTCTAGATGAAGTCCTTGATGAGACCAACCAGTTGGATGTTGGCAATAAAGTTAAACAGGTAGTATGAATTATTGAAAATGTTTGACACTAAATAAAACGTCATTACTGTTAATTTTGTTTCCTAATTCATGTAAATTTGCACTTTTTAGTGGCTACAAACAGAAGCGCTCCAAAATAATCCTAAAATAGAATGTACTATGGATGGGAAGTACAATTTTAAGCCTGTGTATAAAATTAAAGACAAGAAGTCTTTGTTAAGGTACCTAGTATAAATTACCAATATTAATAATAAATAATGGCTATTATAAGTGGTCATAGGCACAAGAACTTTAATATTTAAGCATTTTTAAAGATTAGAATTGTCAATTGGTGAACATTTTGTAGTGAATTTTGTTTTAATTATAACAATCTTATCTTCACACACTTTTCTTACAGACTACTTAAACAACATGATCTCAAAGGTCTTGGAGGCATTTTATTAGAAGATGTTCAAGAGTCCTTGCCACATTGTGAGCGAGCACTGAAAAGTTTAGCTCAAGAAATCCTGTATATTACACGACCCACAGATAAGAAGAAAATATTGTTTTATAATGACAAAACAGCAACATTAGATGTAAGTTTAATGAGTAGCATAAGGATTTCCACCTGATAAGCAAAAGGATACTCATAAAAAAAATGAAGTATCAAAATAATATTTATATAGGGGAACATTTATGTTATTCCAACTAGATGTTGGTACATTACTGAACTAGTCTGTTCCAAATTAAGTTTATCTGTTAATAATTACTAATAAGAAAAAATATTATCTGTGATAATGTCACATATAAACATACAAGGCTGAATCCTTGACTGCATAGAAATGAAGTCACAAAAGAGAACTAGAAACGAAAAACACTTTATTGTAGGTATTTAATTTTATTTCACTTTTTTTGATATTTTATATGTTCTAAGATTAGTGAAATTTAAGAATTTTATCAATCTTCAACATCAATTTTTTTCAATATCTTATCATTTGACAGATAGCTTATTTTAATAGAGGTGCTGTATCTACAGTTTTGATAGGTAGTCTATGCGACGCCCTTTTTATTTTGCCTATATAGGCCTACACTGTCTCATCTTGAGCAAAGGCAACCCCCATTTTTTATCTTTTCGAAATCCCTAATGCGTGGTTTTTTTGTTTTCAGGTTGATGAAGAATTCGTAAAATTATGGCGCGCTACTGCAGTTGATGCAATGGATGACGCGAAAATTGAAGAATATTTGGAAAAACAAGGCATCAAATCGATGCAAGATCATGGTCCTAGAAAACCGGTAGTACCGAAACGAAAGAAAACTGCACAGAAAAGGAGACAGTTCAAGAAACCTAGAGACAATGAGCATCTGGCTGATGTGCTTGAAACTTACGAAGACAATACTTTGACTCAGAAAGGTGTTACTATAAAATAAAAGCTAAAAATAATATACTTCCTTTTATTATTCTTATAATATAGTTATCATACGGTTCAGCTCAGTGCTCCTGTGGCTCTCATGTTTATTTAATTTTAACCAATGAAATCGTTACAAACAGTGGCAGCACGGTGCTAGACGAAATGTAGACGTCGGTGACCGCTTTGCGAGGCCTCTTTCATTTCATTTCCCAGTCGGAAAGAAAATGATAATTAGAATGGGACTAATGTAAATGAGTTTTATTGCTAATCTAATGATTCCAATCTATGACAACCCTTAGGTAGTGTTAGGTGACCGGTTTGATTCAAAACTAATAAATATAATAGCATCAATGATTTCCTATTTCTATTTCGATAAAATTTCTGAACTAAATTTCTGACATTCGGTATCTGAACACCAGATACCGAATGTCATTGTTGCCATTTGTCATTTAACGATAATCCAGGGTTCCCAACATAGGGGTTTCCCCTCAAATTTGGGAGGTAAATATGTGGGATGGGATTTTTTAGGGATGTCTTTTGATGAATGAATGGATTTTCATATTTATTTATTTTCTATTAATAAAAATAGAGTCGTAAAATTACAGGTCTTGGGAGGATGCAAACTAGCCAATCATATTTATTTGTTGACCTAGCGACTTGATCTGGTACTTTTCCTCATTATTAAGAATGTGGGGTTAAATGAACAACAAAATTAAATAACACATGTGCTTACCATAAACGTAGATCTATATGTGTATTACAAGTTACAGCTACTTTGGTCACTGGTAGTTACTGTGTTTATGGTTATTTGAAGCTAATTTATAAATAAAGAATATAAAAAAAAATCAAAGTAATTTAAGGGGTTTTTAATTTTACCCCTAAACTGGTAAAGCTTACAGTACCCTCGAAATAATAACGCGCATCTGAAGTTAGCTGGTGCGCACAGCCGCACAGGTCAAATAATTAAGTGTCACGTTGTTATTACAGACGCGCTTTGATAGTTCGGGGGTACGGTACATTACTTCAAGATAAATAATGGGCATCTGAAACAATTGTCTAACATAACAAAGACAACTAACAAAAATTGTTTGATCCTAAAAATCATTTACAATTTTAACTTTATTGCAATGAAATAAATGTCAACGTTATTTCTAAGAAAAGCAAATTAGTTGCAAGCCGTGCGAGCGGCGCGCCGCACTATAACTAATGAGTCAGTTGCAGGTCCAGATAATATCGAAAGCAGAAAGGACCGTTTTATAGAACTATACAAAGCTGATATAACCCTCGCATCGTGTTTTGTTCTGATGTAATATTTTTAGGTATTATTTTGATAAGAGCAGCTTTAACAATAAACTGCCTAGATTTGTCAGTCATGTTCGGAAACACGAAGTTGGCCAGTACAGTATAGGTTTAGTTTTGGGGTAAATACAAAATATTTTTGAAGTTGGTTACACTGTCAATCATTTGTCAAATTTGTCAAACTCTCGTCTCGGGAATAGGTGGTGCGGCGGCGTCGCGTACAATATTTGATTTAGTTTGATTTCCTTTCTATTAATAAAAATAATTAATAGTATCAAAATAAATATAAACAAGCAAGTACGGGCATGAAACATGGAGCCCGCAGAGCAACTATCGCTATCGTGGGACGCACACCAGAAGAGCATTTGTAGTGGATTGAGCCTGCTACAGCAGGTAATTTGGTCAGAGCGTCGCCTTATTTGCTTTGTTTACGTTGTTAGTGCTACCATTCCAGCTTATTGAAGAAATTTACGTGCAATTCTAATTCGGAAAAAGTCCTTTGTTAAATAAACCTTTTTCTTAGTCCAGTAAACTCCTCCGTCACTCAGTGAGCCAGGCAGTAAGACTACATTTTTATGTTAATTCAGCGCGGCGAGTTCGTGGATATGACCTTGGCTGCAGATGGACATCATGTTAAGGTGCATCAGATGGTCCTGTCGCTTGTGAGCCCCTACATCAAGGCGTTGATATCATCAGCACAGTGCCCGCATCCCGTCATATTTCTAAATGTTAGTATGAATTAAAGTGTGTACTACAGATTGCTCAAAGTACATACAAATGTAGAAGCTTGTTTAAAAAACCAATTTTCTTAAATATATGTAGAGAGTGAAATTTAATAGATGTGAGAAATTAAAACATATAGCACATGATTAAGAAAAATAATGAAAAAAAAAACAAATCTACTAGTTTTAGAAAAAGTAACTATTTAGCTCAAGCTCACCTTAGTATTATGTGTGGTCTATCAAGGCCTTCTAATACAGTGAAGTCAAATTACAGAATATATCATACACAACACTATGTGCTATACTGGAGTACATATACACTGGAGAAGTCGTTGTAGCTAAAAACAAGCTGTCTGACCTGATTGCTGCTGGAAAAGCACTCCATATCAGAGGACTCAGAGAAATGGTAACAAGAAATTTGATTGGTATAATTTAGGTAGTTGACAGAAATCCAGAATAATTCATATCACATAATGTCTCCTAGGTCCCAGAACTTATCTTAAAAGTAGAATATACTTATATTGTGTCTGTAATTTGTAACTTGCTAGCATTTTTTTAATGGGAAATGTCGATAAGTTACAGTTAAATGTCAGTGAATTTTGATTTCTTCTTATTTATATTAACCAAAAACCAGAATAATATACTCTTTTAAACTGTTCTATTTCAAGGATCAAGCACAGGCAACTGCTCCGACCATCATATTTGATAGTAACCCACCATTGAAGAAAACTATTACTCAAAGTTTAAAGGAACTTAGAGAGAAGAAGAGAAATGCAGAAAAGCAACAAAATAAAGCACCAGTACCTTTATGCAAGTATGATTCATGATGTACTTATTTTTACCAGACTATGAAAAAGGAAGGTTAATGATTACCTTCTGTTTTAGTAAACAAGCTTTAAGGGGTGGATATAACATTCAAGCTCTTTCCCAATTGTTCCCAAATGTTGGGGTTGCCTTCCAGACTAAACAGGTGTAGCTAAATATTAGTATTTTACACAAAGCGACAGAAATCATACCACAAAATCCCTAATGGATAAACTCAAAAACTGCAGAACTGATTCTAAAAATTCTTTGACCAATAGAATGCTTAATTATCACTGAGTAACATAGGTTAAATTGTTAATCGAGTTAAACATAATTTCACTTTAGATCAATTTAGTGTTTGCACTACTAGGCAATTGTCATACGAACATCTATGACAATAATGAATGGTTTCTACCACTAATAAACCTCAAAGTGTGCTTTTATATAAACCACTAAAAAAACACCACATGTTTATTCTATTACATCACATTCAAGTTTCACACTTAAGTTGATGAAAATGATGGATGCAGTGGACACAATATTGCTCTGTGGTTATGACGTCAGTTGGTTGTGTAAACAATAAAAGTACAAAGGCTGATCAGTTGACACTTTTTAGTTTAGTTTACACAGCCCTATGACGTAATAACATGGAGGCTACTATTTCATGGTGTTTAAAAATAGATTAAAAAAACTGAAAATATGAATTGAATTTTAAAATTTATTTTGTTATTTTATGAACTTAAACTAACATTTTCTGAATGATTTTTGCCTAAGCTATCTAATAATAAATATTTAGATTTTTTCTTGTATAGAGTAAAATAAAGGGTAGTTTCACGATCAATATGGTTCAGGGTTCAAAAAATCACTACTTATTTTCTACAGAATATACCTTGATGATAAAAATGAAGATTCAACTATGGATATTAGAGATGAGTCTATGGATGTATCTAAACACACATCTCATTCTGACTCTATAGAAACACTGAAGAACTCAAATAATGACAAATTAAATATGACCCCTGATGATTGCAGGAAAATCCTATGTGAGTTGATCATGTCATTTCATCTTGAAAACATAACAAACAAACAAACATAACTTACTAGAGATAGGATTTTGACATAAAGTCCATACAAGTAATGTCAAAATCCTATCTCTAGTAAGTAAATCTATCAACAGACATGTTATTGGGACTGGGCATTCGTGCAACAAAAAATTGGTCACTTTTATTGCAATATGCTATGGTTATTGCCATCATTTATTATTTATTTTAAGCATGTCTGTTTAGAAGAAAGTTAAAGAAAGAGGGGAATTCGTGTTGTTTATTAGGTGTTATAAATAAAGCATTATTATACAGTTAATGTTAAGAAATTTATTATAAAAAAATATATTTAATGCTTTTTTAACAATTACGTGTTTTTTCAAATAAAATCAATCATTCCATTCCACAATGTATAAGTAGGTAGATGGTAGATACAGTTTATTAATCATTGTGGACCCTGTAAGGCACAGTAACATAGGAGAGAGGGAGATTATTTTAATAATTTTTAATTCAAATATATTTTATTATTTATATATTAATTGTTTATATATATATATTATATTGTTTGATATTAATCTAATGTATAATTTATTAGCAATAGCACATTAACTATAATTATTTTTATTTACCTAAATATTTATTTATCTATTCGAAGTATAATATTATTTTTTTAACAGCTTAATTAGTTTCCTATTGCTGGGCAAAGGCCTCCTCTTTCCAAACTTCTCTATTTTGTGCGATATCCGGCCATGCTTGCCCCGCAAACATATCGAGATCGCAAATAAATTAAAAATTAAGAAGTTAAAATTAATATATTAAATTTAAAGGCCTTTGTTCAGCAGCGGACTTCTATTGGCTGATATGGTGGTGGTGATGATGATGATGATGATGATGGAATTTAATGTCATTATGTTTATTTGAATTGATTTTGATTAGAGATTGAGTCTGGTGGACCGAATTTCCCTTACAAACGTATACTGAAATAAATCTTAACCTATACCGTTAATCTAGGTTCCTACTCTACCATTTTGTCCAAAATACTTCACTGGAAATAAATGTAGGCGAATGCAATTTTTTATAACTACAAAGTTTGGAACAATTTTTCGCTCTTTTATTTCTAGTGAAGTAGTAGTAGACGAATTGGTACAGTAGTTTGTGGGCATTTCAAGCTCCGCCGGACCCTAAATAAAATAATTGTATTTAAATTGTAGACTAGATTTCATTATTTGTATTCAAGTATTCATATAAAGAGTAGTATTGGTTTATTAAGAATATTTTTGTCAAATAAATTATATCTTTCTTAATTTTTTTGTTTTTTGGCAATATTAAAATTTTTATAGACATTTAATAACGTAAGAACTAGATAAATGCATAGTTAATTTAGAAGTGGGCAGATTTAATCTGTTTCTATGTCTTAATCGGTATTTAGTCTATGTACATTTCGTTTAAGGCTGATCATTCACCTGAGTTAGTTAGTTAGTTATTTAACTCTGTCCTCACCAACGGGAGAACTCCAAAGGAGTGGAACAGAAGCGTGGTGATACTGTTCTTTAAAAAAGGAGACAAAGCTCTCCTAAAGAATTACAGGCCCATCTCGCTTCTGAGCCACGTCTACAAGCTGTTCTCGAGGGTCATCTCGAATCGTCTAGCAAGGAGACTCGACGAATTTCAGCCTCCAGAACAGGCCGGTTTTCGGAGGGGTTACGGGACCATAGACCACATCCACACGGTACGGCAGGTTATACAGAAGACCGAGGAGTATAACCAGCCCCTGTGTCTTGCCTTTGTGGACTATGAGAAGGCCTTTGATTCGGTCGAGACCTGGGCTGTTTTGGAGGCCCTGCAGCGATGCCAAGTGGACTGGCGATACATCGAGGTGATGAGATGCTTATATGACGCTGCGACTATGTCCGTTCAAATACAGAACCAGCAGACGAAACATATCCAGCTGCGCCGGGGAGTGAGACAAGGGGATGTTATATCCCCTAAACTATTCACGAACGCCCTGGAAGATATGTTTAAGACGCTGGACTGGAGAGGGATGGGCATAAACGCGAACGGCGAGTACATCTCACACCTGCGATTTGCCGACGATATAGTCGTTATGGCAGAGTCGCTGCAGGAACTCGAACGGATGCTGACCGACTTAGCTGATGCCTCGCGAAGTATCGGTCTCGGGATGAACATAAATAAAACTAAGGTTATGTACAACAAACTTATTACCCCGAAGCCGGTTATCGTAGATGGTCTATCTCTCGAAGTTGTTCAGGAATATGTCTATCTGGGGCAAATTTTGCAATTAGGTAGAAACAACTTCGAGAGGGAAGCCGATAGGAGGATTCAGTTGGGATGGGCAGCATTCGGCAAACTCCGTCGAGTCTTTTCGTCACCCATACCACAGTGCCTTAAGACGAAAGTCTTCAATGCGTGCGTCCTACCAGTCATGACCTACGGAGCCGAAACGTGGACACTCACGGTGAGACTGGTCCACAAATTTAAAGTCGCACAGCGAGCTATGGAGAGAGCTATGCTCGGAGTCTCTCTGAGGGATAAAATCCGAAACGAAGTTATCCGTCAGAGAACTAAGGTTACCGACATAGCTCAAAGGATCAGCAAGCTGAAGTGGCAATGGGCCGGTCACATCTGTCGGAGAACCGACAAACGCTGGACTAAACGAGTTCTCGAGTGGAGACCGCGTCTAGGCAAACGTAGTGTAGGGCGCCCGCCGGCCAGGTGGAGTGACGACTTGCGGAAGGCAGCTGGCAGTGACTGGATGAGAAAAGCCGAAGATCGGGCTCTGTGGCGTTCATTAGGAGAGGCCTACGTCCAGCAGTGGACGAACATAGGCTGATGATGATGATGATGATGATTCACCTGAGCCCGCGAAATTGAAATTTCAAGTGATTTTTCGCAATTTGTAGATCTTTATATCAAGTTCTAGATTCATGGCAGTAGTAATCGCGACATTAACTAAACAACATTCACAACTGATAACTAAAACCGTTACTTAAAAACCCTTAAATCGCTCGCTCGCTGTGTCAATGGTCAAAATTGACACTTTACACTACCTTTAGCTACAATAATGATTTTTAAGCAATGGTTCTAGTTAAACGTTGTGAATTTTGTATAGTTAATGTCGCAATTACTATTGCCATGAATGTATAACATATTATAGACCTATTAACTGCGAAAAACCACTTGAAATTTGAATTTCGCAGGTTCAGGTGAACGATCCGCCTTAATGTGTAGTTCTGGGTATTTTCGAATCAGTTTACATATTTCTAAAATATACATACATGGTAGAGTAAGGATTTAAAAGTAGAAACAGCCCCACTAAAGTCTATTTAGTGGGGCGGATTTCACTGCAAATTTGAAGAGAGTGGAATCTGCCCCAATGATGGGGCAGCTTGGTGGGGCAAAGTAGAATAATTCGTTATGTACCGGGTACTGTACTAGACTAAAATAATTTGTTGCACACATGAAAGATCATCACTTGAGAACAGCTAGACCAATTTGTCTGTTCTTTTTGTGTTTCGTAATTGTCAGGACAAGGTTTATATAAAAGAAGTTTTATTTATGCAAATTTTCTATTACAGCAAATCAAAAGCCGCAGTACTCAATATCAATTCAAGGAGGTTTACAAGTAATATATAACAGATTCATATACCACCTAAGGTATTGTAGTAAAAAGGGTCGCAAAAGATTATGGCGTTGTATTGACTACAATAACATAAAGTGTTCTGCAAGCATTTGTACTGATGAAAACAATCAAGTCACACACAGGTAAGGGTATGTTTGTTACAATTTTTTTTGTGGCGGTAGCCAGGCGAAAATGTCAGTGATAAATAGATATTCAATTTTCGTTCTAAATAACTCGTATCGAGACGATCTTCTGCCTAAGATCATCTTAGACAATGACCAATGGCCAAGGGATATCAAATGATTGCAAGGCACATCACCAGCCCAATGGTCGGATGATATTGTAAGGACAGATTTCTATTGCATGTATGTAATTTATGTATATACATACAACTACATAGTAAACACCTATACCTATCCAACAAAAATTGCAGCCTATTTAGTCAAGTTTTCGCAGACGCTAGATGCAACTTGCAACAGTGGATAGCAAGAGATATCAACATCAATATAATATTAAAAAACACAATCACAACATTAGTAGGTTTTACCGGCTAATTATTTTTTGTTAATTTCAGATCGTTCACACACAATCATCCATTCCATGACAGTAAAATATTAAAAAAGCTTCGTTTAGGCACAATTTACTCAGTTTTCCAAGAGGCTGAAGATAATGCTGATAGTAAAAAGAAAGACCGGCGTTTAAACGTTGAGGAAGACCAAGACACGGATGAAATATATCATTAAAGATATATCTATAAAAATTATTTTTTTATTATGATCTCTCATCATGGGTACAAATCTATCATCAAGCTATTTTCAGTGACAATCTATACCTTACCTTCCAAGCTATACCTTGATGTGGTAGCGACTACCGATGATAAAATCATAACCTAGTGAAGAGAAATAGTGCCCTCTTGTTGAACCCTGGTCTGATAATTTGGCTGCCCCGATTTTCAGCTATTCTCTTTTGTGAATCTGCTATAAATAGATACAATAAAACAATAATTATTATTTACGTAAATAAATTCTTTAATTTAATCTATTTTAGTTACGAGTACATTCTCATTTTAGCTTACTCTACTATAATTATCTATTTTGTATTTGTCATAAGAGAAAAATATGGTGCAAGCGTCCATAGTAAATGCACTGCTTATAAGAATAAAGTATACATAAAATAATATACGTTAATAATAATAATATTTATCATTACTACTATCTATCTACTTAAACTAACTACCTTATCTAAAATTAAAATATACATAATTACCGATGACCTTAAAATATTTATTTTACGTAGGAGTGTTTTTTATAAATTTAACAGCACTTAGCCAAATATTAGACATTGAAATAAAACTACATTTTGCGGGTTTTATCGCGTTGTATTGATATTATTAGATTCTCGACGTTTCGGATCCTTTATAGCATCCATAGTCACGGATAGACTGAGGTCTGAGGACTGTTGGTCGTCTTAACCATGGATGCTGTAAAGCATCCGAAACGTCGGAAATGAAATAATATCAATACAACGCGATAAAATCCGTAAAAAGTAGCTTTATTTCAATGTTTAACAGTTATATTTGTTTTTTATAGTATGTATTTAAATATATTTATAAAAATAATATAAAATGCACATTCAAGCCTACACCAGAAATATGTTTATTGTCGTCATGCATGATAGACTATTCACGATTAAATCAGTTGTAGGCAAGTGGCATATTTTGTCTCGTTTCTTTAAATACTAATTAATATTTATATTGTAACCAAAATACATACATCAATATAACATTAAAATTGTGTCATAACTTTTTAATTAAAATAATAAGAACTTAGCTACTCGTAATATTGCTTCTTCTTTTATTTTATTATTAATATAACAACATATTTATTACATTTAACATTATTATGATTTATAAGTGTTCTGTTCCTTTTTTACAAATAGAATTCTTATTTTCTAAACTACACCCTGTATCTATCACAATTATGTTTGTCCAGGACTACCTAGTCCAAACTAATATTATAAAGAGGAAAGATTTGTTTGTTTGTTTGTTCGTATTTGCATCAAAAACTACTGGACCGATTTAAAAAATTCTTTCACCTTTATAAAGCTACATCTTCACCGAGTAACATAGGCTACATTTATTTCCAGAAATACTTAGGGATCCCTACTAAAACTTGAATAATGTAACCCAAGGTGTAAAAAAATGTCATAAAATTTCTATCATCGCATGCGCCGCGAAAACTTACTATTAAAATTTTAGATTAAAAAGGAATGAATTTTTGCGAAGCTTATTCAACCCATATGGTATTAATCTATATCTAAATATATGTGTTTATTAGAACGGAAATTTAATATAGAATATTTATGCCCTTAACTCTATATAGTTTAAACAAATATCTTAGAAGATATCGTAAAATAAAAATAACCGCGCGACAAAAGAATTACGCGCACGGCAGTCATTCGGTCCGGCCGTCGCGTCGCCTCGCCGTCGCGTCGCGTCGCGTCGCGTCGCAATAAAGGCAGTACGTGGGGATTCTGGCCTCCGGGAAACTCAAATTCAAAATATTTATAATCTATACTTACTATAATAATATTATAATGAGGAAAGATTTGAATTTTTGTGTTTTTAACAAATAAACTCAAAAACTACGGGACTGATTTCAAAAATTCTTTCACAATTAGAATGCTACATTATCCCTGAGTAACATACGCTATATTTATTACTAGAAAAATGTAGGGAACCCGTCTAAAAGTTCAATAATGTCCACCAGTGCGAAGCCGGGACAGGCCACTAGTCATGTATATAGCTGTATATTTCCTCAAAAAACATTGTGACCCCTTATACAATTTTATCTTCCAGTTTCAAAGAATAATGGCTGACAGAGGGACAAGTGAAATAACATAATATTACGATATTTACAAAACAAAATAACAGGGACTAGCGAGCGAGACGTCGTAAGGTCCTTACTAGCTCGATGCGCATTTGACGGTAACCAACTTCTATCACGACCGTATTTCGCTAAGTTGGAGGTGTTGACGAGACTAACGATAAATATGAATCCTATATTGCTGGTATGAACTTTCCACAGATATTTTTCCCAGTGAAGACAGCATAAATTTCTTCAAAAGGGACGACAGTTCAAACGCTCAAAATAACTGTGCGTGTCTGAATTTAGCCGTTCCGAACGCACACGGAGGTAAAATCACAGATATGTGTTTTTGTTCAAAAATATCGAAATTCGAAATATATTGAATAGGACAATAATCTCGAATGCGAAACATTTACAACCCCAATTATCTTTAAACCAAGTATTTATAATAAAATATACCATTGCAAAACCATTTGCAGATAACTTCAGACTCATTATCTCGACCCAACTGTACGTGGAAGTCATAGTCCTGGTGTTGCTAGCATGCATAGGATACGGTAATACGCTTACCATCATGTGCTTCTCATGCCACGTGGCATAAAAAACTACATACTGATTTTTCCATCATAGCTTCGTAGTGAATATGGTTGGCTTGGGAGGTGTCGGGTCCAGGTTTTTCCTCCCCCAGCGCTCCGACACGATGCGCATCACGAAGTCGGGTGCCAGGCACGCTATCACCACGCAAATGTTCAGGAATGCGAATGTCGGTGACGACAACAGACGAATGTATGTGCCGAGGACGTCGCCGTCGATTTGACTGAAAAATATTCGAGATTAATTTAAAAATATGTTTTGTTTTATTTATTATCAGAGCAAGAATCGTAACAAGTGGCGGTCTATAGTTTCTGCCTACCCCTGTAGGAGAAGTGTAGGTGTTCATTATCAGGCAGTTAAAATAATGGATAATTGCCTGTACCAAACCGTTTGTGTTTTTATATTGAATTTAGATATGAAGCCTGTTCGGGGTTGGGGTGAGATAGAGGTAAACTCGGAAAAGGGTTAACAAAAGTTACTATATTTCAATGAAACAATTAAAGGATTAAGATTAAATGAGGTAAATAGGATGGGGTTTGAGTCACGCGCACGGTATGACGTCGAACAGCGAACTAATTTTATTACGTATTTTGCAATACAATAAATGATTGAACATACAGTGCGGTGTCGCGATTATGATGACCTAAGTAAAACGTGCTGTACGGTGATTGACCCCGTACAAAGCCTGTTCATAAAAATATTTAAAATTATAAAAATATTGATGTGTTTTTATTAAGTCTTCACACTCCATGTAGTTCAAACTTCATGACTTTTAGTTGTCTTGGTATTTTAATAAAGCTAGTTTGCACCTTGACTGCCTCATTAGTCTAGTGGTTCCAAGCGCGATTGCTACGCTAGAGGCCCTGGGTTCGATTCCCAGGTCGAGCAAAGTGTTATTGGGTTTTTCTATGAAATTCTCAGTAGCAGCTCGGAGTCTGGATTTGTGCCCGCTTAATGGCAATAGGCTCGCCCCCTATTACATGGGACCTAAACATATCGGCGAACTGTGGGTGTACATTAGTACGCGTCTGCCTAACCCTTCGGGGAATACATGCGTGATAGTATGTATGTTTTTATGCACCTTAAATCTTTGGTGAAAACTTGAAATGTATCCTTATCCTTGGATGTTTGTTACCTAATCTTTCATGACAGAACGGCTGAACGGATCTGGATGAAATTTGGCACAGAGATAGATTATAGTATGGATACTGGAATAACACATAGGCTACTTTTTATCCAGGTCGGATCCAATTCTGAAGTCCACGCACACAAAGTTGCGGTCTGAAGCTAGTACTGTAATAACGCTCTTACGCTGGTCTTGAATATCTTCAGTCTAATTTCAGGCTTCAAGGGTCCAAAGGTATTTTTTTATAAGATAAATGATAATAATATTGTAAATATGGGAAAGTGCCTCACCGATTTTATCGTAAAAATTTCTAATAAGAGCCGTTAGGCGTTAACTTCAGAGAGGCAAAGTTATATCGTCGGTAGGTACTGTAGAGGTTGCCACAAAGAGGTGACGTCTCATCCAGCTGGTTGGTTGAGAATTTTATAAAAGGAATAAGAACCAAGAATTTAAATATTGAGTAGAACTGTTTTGAAAGTGACGTGTAGAAAAAATTGTTAAATGAATTGATTCTTTGAATATCATCGGAATAAAGAAGAATAATCCAAATATAAAACGGAGTTTTTCCTTCGGAGGAGTGATCCCATCATCGTACCTGGACTCACGCCTGCGACAGTACTGTACAAGTAAATGGAGATACTTACGAATTTATCAAAGAGTAGACAACGTTGAAGGCGACGTAAATGAGGAAGGAAAATATGATGGAAATTACAAACACCAGTGTTTGGTAGCGAGCCTGCAGCCACAGCTTCAGGTTCACCACCAGGGTCATCAGGTGGAACAACGCCGCGCCAAAACACCTGCGACAGAACACAAGTATTTGAAACTGTCGCGTGCAATACTACGAATAGGATGTTTTTAATAATACAAACTATGAATACACAAAAAATAACAAACAATCTCATTGGTCTATTGGCCACACGTACAGAGTATGAGGTTCAAGGTTCGATTCCCAGATTGAGCAGGGTAGTAATTGGGTTTTTCTATGAAATTCTGTGTATACCAGCTGAATAATTATATCGTTTTGACTAAGATTGCATTACTTATAAATAATAATAACACAAAACCCGACTGCTAAAAATACTAGAAACAAGAACTCCAAAGACAAATTGCCTCCGATTGCATGAGATAGGGTTTTTTTAAATTATTAATAATTTTAGGAACTTTCATCACCGGGGTGGATTTTAATCGTAAATCCCTAAAGTTCGATATACTTTAAGGTTTATCCCCATTAAAAAAACGTGTATACATAATAAACTGACCACAGATCTATAGGGCGACCATCCATGCTGATGACGGAGTGCGAGATCGCGAGGTACACGAACCAGTACATGATGAGCGAGTGGTACGTAGCCGACAGACACCACGCTATGAAGTGCGGCCACGTCATCAACCTGTTCCTGCTTATCTCTCTATATAACGTTGGGTTACTGAAAAGAGGCAAATACAATTTGAAAAAAAAAAATTAATTATCTTGTATATCGTTTTGATTGGATGTTACCTAGTAGCCAATATGAGGAGGTTGTCAATTCAGAAACTAAATTTGATTTGGCTAATTTGGTGTCTAACTTAAAAGAAATTACAAGATTCATACATTATATTGTGTGTTTGCCCTTAAGTCCGGCCGAGCTTAAATTGCCCACAAAATCGTAATATTCTATCAAATTATCAAACATCATATATATCAAACTAGTTAAAGTTATCAAAAATTGCATTTGCATACATTTACTTCCAGTGAAGTATTTTGGATTAAATGATAGAGTAGGAACCTAGATTAACGATATCGGAATCAAAATAATAACAGAATTTGATTAAATTGTGTTTGAATTACGATTTATTTCGGTATTACGTTTGTAAGAGAAATTCGGTCCGCCCGACTCTCATGCAAGACGAATTAATTGAAATCATTAATATAAATATATCTGTATAACCGAAAATAAATTGTCGCATGAGATCTGTGAGATCATCACTTGAGAACAGTATGACCAATTTGATTATTTTATTTTTTTGTGTCCCTAATTATCAGGATGAGATTTGTATGAAATGTTTTATTAAAAAAACCCACCGGAAAAAAATATGCAAGCGACTCTAAACAGGGTTTGCCTACTTATAAAAATATATAAATAAATATTTTAATTTAACTTCGTTTTTCTTTTGCAAATTGTAAAAATACCCAGTGTACAAACCTGATCAATAGTGCAGCAGGCCACCGTTGCTCAGTGACAGAAAGGAACAGTACCGGCAGTGCCGTAAATACGAGGTTGTAGAACGTCAGGTACATGGAGTCGAATATAGACTGCGTTGAGAACACCGTGTGGACTTGAAAGAGGAGCTGTGGACAAATATAATATAATAAAATATAAATATTTCATTGTTTTTGACTTGCTCACCAGTCTAGTGGTCCTAAGAGCGACTGCTACGCTAGAGGTCTTAGGTTTCGATTCCCAGGTCGAGCAGTGTTATTGGGTTTTTCTATAAAATTCTTAGTAACAGCTCCGAGTTTAGATTCGTGCCCAGTTAATGGCAATATACTCGCCCTCTAGTACATGGGAGCTAAACAGACGGGCAAATTGTATGTACACAAGTACACCTCTATCCAACTCTTTGGGGAATATAGGCGTGATAGTATATGTTTTTTTTTGTATAAGTAGATGTTATATCTCACGAAGGCGGTAAAATTATTGAAATTTGAACTTTATTGCAATAACGTAAAGATCATCAGTTCATCACACAAGTCTGAGATAAAATGACTACTGTAAAGTATACAGACTGACTGGTTAGATTACACACTAACGATACTGAAGGAGAGTACTCGGTACTTAATTCTCGTTATAATTATGTAATAAAATTAGGTACTTAATTTTTACCAAAATTCCCATATAAATGAAGTGTGGATACTTCTTCATCAATGGTAATAGTCCGGTACCTAATTTGTGTTGATAGCGCAGCACGTGCGTCCCCGCTATGTCCATGCGTTACGTAATTAATTACATAACTTTCAGTAGGGTTTACTTAACAGTCAATCAATATTTATTTTTAACTAGCTTTTGCCAGCGACTTCATCCGCGTGGAATAGTTACTTTGTTCCTTAGTTCTTCGCCCGCGGTTTCACCTGCGTTGCCCCGGTCCCAAGGGTTGTAGGGTGATGTTTTATAGCTTGAAACCTTTCTCATGAATCACTCATTTTCCCAACATTTCCCTTCACTGCTCTGCTCCTATTGATCGTAGCGTGATGAAAAGTATACTATAACCTGCCCAGGAGTATGAAAAACAATTGTACCAAGTTTCGTTGAAATCCGTCGAGTGGTTTTTGTTTCTATAACGAACATACAGACAGACAGACAGACAAAAATTTTACTGATTGCATTTTTGGCGTCAGTATCGATCACTGATAACCCTCTAATAGTTATTTTGGAAATATATTTCATGTACAGAATTGACCTCTCTACAGATTTATTATAAGTATATAGATAGAAGAAGATAGATAGATGTATTTTTTCTTCATATATGATCGCCAGTTAGTGTCTCACCAGTCAACCTGCATAAGTATGTTATCGTTTGGCATTCCTAAAGTAAAATAATATTTGGTCCTTTGAGTCGGATTGACTTAGCATTTAATACCTGGAATATAAAAAATCTCAAAAAACTCTTCTTCGTAAATTTACTCAGTGTCTGTAAATATGCCAAATAAAACTCACCATAATGTTCCCAAGGACTAGATTCTTATAGAAAAAGTAATGTATTAGCGTGGCAAGCCTCTGGTAATACCAGTGTCCCATCACCAGCAATACTTTCTTGATCATCGAGAATTTCGTGAACGCAAAGTCAGCGCACCTGTCAAGAACAAATACGAAAAGCGTGAGTGTATGTGTGTGTAATAAAATTCTTACCGGACGACGTCTATATATAAAAAATATTTAAGAAAAAAAGCGGTCTTTATAAAAGCAATAGAAGCCAAAACGAACTCTTCAGAATTTTTATCGGTTTAGATGTGCATCACGCAAAATCGATGAAGTTTCGTTGCTATTGCAGTTTTTCGCAGTTGTATTTCTGGAGGTCTTAAGATCTGGTTGTATGTTTAATTTTGATACGCCTAGAAGTTGAGACTAACGCCCAAAATTAATAATGTACCTATCTCTAATCCCAGACTAAAATCAATCTCGGATTGCTGCTTATCGTTCGATCGATCTAGTAACAACTTAACTCTGCTATCCGATTTTTTTTTCGACGTAGATTGCTAACGATCTATTCTGTATAAATATAATATAAATCCTTTCGAGACGTGAGTGAAACCGCAGGTAACATCTAGTGTACCTAAAAATAAAAATAGATTTCTACATTTTCCAATGCGCTTTATGCGACTTATATAACGCGATAAAAAGTTTTAAATCAAATAATTCACGCATCTAAATTCAAGGAGGTTAAAATGCTGTTTACCTGGCAGCCTGATGACCTTCCTTGCCGAAGATGCCGAAACCGACGTGCGCCTCTTGTATCATGGAGATGTCGTTGGCGCCATCACCGATGGCCGCTGTGATCGGAAACCCAGGACTATTCTTTATTAACTTCACTATCTGCCAAACGAAAATATTTTCTTAGTGAGCAGAGGAATTAATGCTAAAATGCTTGCGAAGAATCGTACATGGACTTTGACATGAATAAATCATACATAGCATACCACCACGGTTCTAATCCTCGAAGGGTTAAACAGAGGTGTACACCCACAGTTCGCCAGTATGTTTAGGTCCCATTGTAACAGGGACAAGCCTATTACCATTAACCGGGCAGAAATCCAAACTCCGAGCTGTTACTGAACATTTTGTAGAAAAGCCTAATAACACTTTGCTCGACCTTGGAATCGAACCCAGGACCTCAAGCGTAGCAGTCGCACTAGACTAATGAGACGGAATCAGTAATTAATTCACTATTATGCGAAATTATAGCACATAATATGTATAAGAAAATATCTAAATATAACCATGTTCACATATCGATATCTGATATTCAAGTTAATTTTATGATATGTAAGCTTATGTAAGACGGATTTGAAAATGCTGCGCAGTTCCTGAAATTTTAAGCAAATCTGTAAGCTGCAGCATGAAAAGTGGGAGTCCACAAACATTAAGTAAATTTTTGACTTATATAATTATACTAGCTTCTGCCCGAGACGGTCTGCGTAGACATAAGGATTGGGTCCGGACCTGGGTAAAAAGTAGCCTGTGTTATTCCAGGTTATAATCTATCTGTGTGCCAAATTTTATTCAGATCCGTTGAGCCGTTCTGGCGTGAAAGAGTAACAAACATCTATACATCAATCCATACTCACAAAATTTCACGTTTATAATATGTATTAGTAAGATTTAGTACCATCAAATCTCTTAAAACTAAAATGTTAATACAAACCTTAGCTTTCTGAATCGGCGATAAGCGACAACACAGAACTGCGTTACACTTCAGCGATATGCTGACGAACGCTGGCGCAAACGGAGTGTCTAATATCTGAGTCATACTAGTCCCATCTACCACTAAGGTCAAGTCTTTGTAACTCGGCTCACGGATGATTCGTTTACACTCGTTCAGGTGAGCTTGTAATGTCATGTCATCTTCAACACCTATTAGGAACATTCTTCTGTCGTTTTCTGAAATGTGTGCGCAGGATTGTGCGACGTTTATCGCTGTTTCTACCTGGAATTAGACGTGTGGACTTGATAAATATAGATGATAATTACATTGATACCTAAATTATAATTTGTATTTTATTCAATAAAAATACAAATAGTTTAATATTCTAGAGTCTACCCGTGACCTATAGCGTAGCAGTCGCGGTTAGCACCACTAAACCAATGGGGCAGTCTAGTCTCTATATATATATAAAACTCAAAGGTGATTGACTGACATAGTGATCTATCAACGCACAGCCCAAGCCACTGGAGGGATCGGGCTGAAATTTGCATGCAGGTAGATGTTATGACGTAGACATCCGCTAAGAAAGGATTTTGATAAATTCTACCCTCAAGGGGATAAAATAGGGGATGAAAGTTCATATGGAACAAAGTACCTATTCCACGCGGACGAAGTCGCGGGCAAAAAGCTATTTAAGTATAAACTTCAAAAGTGGTTATTAATCAATACTATTTTTTTATACTAAAAAGTAAAAACATTATTAGTAAAATTTCAAATAATCAGCAACAATGTTATCACATTTCAATGTTGACACCTGTTCCTTAATAGCGTTTATCAAGATCACGTGCCGACGAATTTTTGACACTATCTAAATCTAATATTTTGATTGAAATTTTACAGGCTCGCTCCCTATTGCATGAGTCCTAAAGGTACCGGCGCAATGTGGGTGTATATTAGTACACATCTGCCGAACCCTTCGGGGAATGCTGACGGATTGCTTTTTTCGAAAATGTTGCATTATCATTCTGGAATTAAACATATGTAATAATAATAATAATACTAATACGAATACTTGCACAGACATAACCTGGTAGCCAGGATTATCCATCAGCAACTTGCCTTGAAATACAATCTTGTGGAATCGGAGGTACCGTACTACAAGTATGTGCCCGACCCAGTTCTTGAAAATGGTCATGCTACATTGTATTGGGACCGGTCTATCATCACTGACAGGACTATTATTGCCAATAAGCCTGATATTGTGGTGATAGATCGATTAGAGCGTCGTGCAATGATTGTTGACATCACCGTCCCGCATGACGAGAACCTCTTCAAAGCCGAAAAAGAAAAAGAAATAAAGTATCTTGATTTGGCACACGAGGTTGTCGACATGTGGGGGGTGGATGCGGCGATCATAGTACCAATCGTTGTGTCTGCCAATGGTTTAATAGCTAAGAGCCTCGACCGACACCTAAGGAGGCTCTCATTAGGTGGTTGGATCAAGGGGTTGATACAGAAAGTAGTACTTCTGGACACGGCCCGCATTGTTAGGAGGTTTCTCTCTCTGGGACCCTGACCATCGGTAGCTTGGACCCTGCTCCCGATGCCGATGGGCTACTATTTTTTATATTTTTAAATGTTTTTCTTATTTTTATAAAAATATTTAAAAATATATACAAATAAGTTAAAATAATAAATAAATGGAATAATAATATAACTTTATTTTCTCACCACAATATAAATGTAGTTGACTAAAAGGACCACGAAGTCTAGTCCATGGAAAGATAATTTCTCTTATAATATAAATGGATCTTTTAGGGAAAAAGATTAAGAACCTCCGGTCTAAGGCTTTATTACCACAAGGGAATAATCTCAGAAATAGCTCATTGCTTGGTAGCTACTTGTCTATTGTACCTAGGACACAAGTTTAATTTGATTGATTGCAATAACTCTATCTGGAGAGTTTACGTGCCTAAAGAAGAGATTTTAGGCAAAAAAAATAAGTTTTTAATATGCTAATATTGAAACCTTAATTTTATTCCACTCGCAATTACACGTTACGTTTTAGATTAGTCCTTATATTGTCCTCGATACATTTTTGGACCAGTATAAATGGGCCACCTACCTATATATAGGTTTTTTTATGATCATCGCTTTCACAGACCTTGTCTCCAGTGAGCACCCACGTCTTGATGCCGGCGCGGCGCAGCGCGGCCAGCGTGTCGGCCACGTCGTCCTGCAGACAGTCCTCGACGCCGGTGGCGCCCGCCAGCGTCAGCTGCTTCTCCAGCACCCTGTACTGCTGCGTTACCTGCTGCAGGGCATCCGCACTCTTGCCGTCTAAGCGCTTTATTGCTACAAGGGGAAATCAATCTAGTCACTAGTGTAGCTCATTCGTACCTAAATGCTATGAAAAGCTTAAAATGCTTAAAAAAGTAACGTCAACTATACGCAAGGTGTCGAGAGGGATGCGAGGCAAGATCTCACCCCTTGAAGGGGTCTGGTGAATGCCGGAAGCACAGCCAGTCAAAGGCCCAAGTGTGAGGTTCATTTCACCGACTTTTGCGTGCTGATTGGCGATTTCTGTGACGTTCACCACTCTCCACCAATCACGAGAGCCGAACGCGGTTGATGCGTAAAATCGAGTTGGTAAAAATAAAACTTACATTAGGCACTCTGGTCATGATTTCGGCCATTGACCATTTAGTAATATTCGGTTACAAAACTGATAGCCTATGGTAAGTGAAGGAAACTGCAGTTTTTAGCCGGTACTAGTCCGACATACCTTGCCGCCTGAGGTATCAGAAGGTCATATTGCGCACGCATTCCCGTCATTGAATTGCATAAGGGCCCAGGGGCCGAAGAACAATAGAGTTTGCATTGTGTCTGTAATTTGTGACTTGACAGGGTATAACGCAGTCTTGAGAGTCCCTTAGACAGAGACCAGAGTCAACGACTGGAGAGATAATTCATAAAAACCCAATAATATTTATGATAATAGGGATTAAAACTCATAACGCTGCAAGAGATAAAGAGCTGTGGGCTTAGAGAATTTGATGTGGCCTACGTAAATATCCCGCCTGCCTACATCTAAATTATGGCTGAGCTACATACATAACGAGCGATGCAGTCATATCCTCAGTCGGAATTTGTCACATTGAAGTTGCTATAAGTACACTGATCTCTATATTTCTCTATGCCTATAGAGTATTATAGAGGTCAGTGAATAGGTAGCAGTTTATTTAAAAAGTTAGACGTTGCCTTACATAGATAGTCTAACACAATGTAGGTATACAAAGAATCGAAATTTAGAGATGAAATGAGTTTTTTCTCAGAGATTGGCAGTTACAAAATGCCAGCGCCATCTTGGACAAAAATTAAGACAACTCTGACTTACCATCTGTAACTCTGTCGTATTCCTCTTCAGGTACTTCTCTGTAGGCGATGGCCAGAGTTCTCAGACCCTTATTAGCAAACGTATTTATGTCTTTATCGGTTTCTTCTACTAAACCACTATTTTTACACAGGGGGAACACAGAGCTTTCTGCTCCTTTGCAAAATAACCATATCTAGAAACAAATAAATTGCAGTTATTAGTGTAAAAAGGTTTTATAACAATATATTTACTAGATTATGTAGATATGTCCCATATACTAGAGCCAGCTTATTGCTATCGACTGGTTTCAAATCTAAATTATTCTACCAGAAACTGACCTTTTACTTAGTGAAATTATTTGCGATTGAGAGCGAGGGATGCCGCTCTACACATTTAGTAGCGCCATCCCTTTCTCACAACCTAAAAATTATCGCGTATCACTCCGTGCACCGAGTCCGATAGCCACGTGCAGAGTTTATAAAGATTCCGTCAGCTCCGTTCAAGACCGGAACTTGTCGGGCATTTCTAAATAATGCTCCGAGTAATAAGTTAAACAATAAAGATTAGATATAAAATCACTCGATAATAAATACTGGTGTTTCGCGTTTGCCTCATCGTATCAGCCAGTGCCTCAAGTTTTAAATAAATTACCTATATCTTATCAATTCGTTACCTACCTTCCCATCTTTATCCCGTAGAATCACAGACATCCTCTTCCTCTCTGAAGTAAACTCTATAACTTGTAATTTCTCATACATTTCTGTGTGGTCCCCCACTTTTAAGAGTAAATTATTTCCTTCTTCACCAAGGAACGTCACGCCAAGCCTCTCAGCCGCTTCCACGAGAGCCTTTTCATCAGGGCTGCTGCCCTGGTAATCCATTTTATTGCCATTATCATTTATAATACTGTTCCAAGTGACATTATCTATAACTGATTTGACTCCGTTTGTCGCTGTCTTTATCTTTTTTCTTCGGAAGAAGTTCATGAGCTGAAGGTTCCCGGTCCCCGAAAGCCGAGCGCTAAGCTTCTTCATGTCCTCTTTTGAAACTTGGACAGAGTGACAAAGAGCGAGGATTGTGAAGAAGAATTTGATGTCTGTCTGGAATAGAAAGGTAGGTATTAGTGTTATATTTGGAAATAACAATTAGAGGCCCCAGTCTAAATTTCGTTTAACCAACTCGATGTTACCCATTAGGTACCCGCGTTCGGGATTTTGATGAGCTCGGGGCTGGCCAATGGGCACACAGAACGCTGTCAATGCGGAATATACAATAGGGCTGTAACGACATCTACAGTTCCACAATAATCTTTGGTATTTCATAAACGCCATCATAGAACTCTACAACGATGAAGAGAAAGATAAATTTAATTACTGGGCTATTATACAGTAATGGCTAAAGGTTGGCCAACATGCATCCCTCGATATCATGTTGTCGTCAAATATATCGCCTCGAGCCGTAATATCGGGACGAGATATTATGCAACGACAAATTTTATCGATGTGCACATGTTAATCCTACTAGTACGAGACCCGGTCTAAGAAATACATACCTTCATCTGTTATTTAATGATAATAAAGAAAATATGCTAGATAATGTATACATTGATACATTGCAAATAGGTTGCCTAGCTAAATCAAGTGCCGATGACGTTAACCAATAAAATGTTTAATTAAAATTTTCTGACCAACTTCCCTGATTTGTTGTATATGAAAATCGAGCTACTGCTAAGAGAATATAACCAAAGGAATTAAAAAAATAAAGGTTGCCTACTTTCCCCTCTGCGCAACTGTCGAGTTGTCAGGTATAAACAGGTAAGTAAACGTTAATAATATACCCTTATAAGTTATTTAATCGAATTACTTAACAAATGAAAGCTCATTTTATTCCCAATCCATCCATATTAAGTTGCGTTATCAAAAAGTTTGTTGAATCCACGGTTGCCTAGATTTAAAATGTTAAATTTTCTACGCGATCGAATCACGTGGTAGGCTAGGCAACCTTATTGCAATGTATCAAACTGTACATTATCTACCATATTTTCTTTATAATCATTAAATAACAGATGAGGGTATATATTTCTTAGACCAGATCTTAGACTATACTGTCCTATTTTTAATGAAGATAACCATTCGTCCTCAAACTCGATATTAAATCTATTGATATTGCCTGTAAAATCGTGTAAAAGAACCTTTTCTACGGTTTCATTTTTAATTTATCATAATAGCATATAAATATTTTGCGAGAAACAGAACAAGCCGGATTAGATCCACTTAAGATGTTAGTCATGATTACTGATTTACTTTGACGCATTGTAGATTACAACATATTAATAATATTTGTTACCTACCCATGTTCATCAATTGCGTTACTCAGATTAATAAAGAAAATATGATCACCCTTGTAAATAATATGAATTGAATTAACCTGCCTTTAACTCAAGTAGATTTTTTTTATTTCAAACACATATTTTATCATATCGATACCTATCGCTAAAATTGGAAATCCCGTGAAACTATTCAGATGGATGAGTCAATAATTCGAATGAAGTAACATGTTTATTCACAAAAAGATAAATTCACTTTTATGTGTCACCGCGTCACGAAGATCGCTGTCTTTTTTTGTAAACTAAGGATATTGACAGATCTAATAATAAAACAAAACTGTGACATATAGGTAACTGTGGCCGTTTGAATTATTCTAAGAGTAAGAACTTGTGAATGCACTACTAGAAAGAACCATAGGTTTCTCGGAATGCCCTCCAAGGGCTCTCGCCTTGAGGCGCATTTCCCCACCCGAAAGAAAGGCTTTCTCTGAATAAATATTACTGAAACACTTTATTAACATGTTCACAACCGCAAAATTAAATAACTTGTATTGTAGCAAAACCTTAGCACCTAATAAATTTATACCTACACAGTTACACACATAAGAAAATTAATTGTTATTAGGCCCGTAAGTATACGGTTTCTCTAGTATTTGGCGATTCAGCCATTGGCCACGGAGGGCGGCAGGTTGTCAGTCGTGAGTAATTGAACAGACATTTACTTACGTTACGATGTTGTATGGTTAAACGTTGTCATGCCTCTAATCAATTGTATATAAAATGATCATCTCACTTAGCTATAATTAGAATTCTAACATCAACATTTTGAAAGATAAATGTCACATTCCAAATCAATAATTATCTATGAATCAGCCAATAACAATCCAATATTAAAAACGCCCACCCCTGGCACACCACAACACGTGGATATGCCGTGATAAGTAATTATATCTTGATTGATAAATTGATCACAGTAAATTATATGAATTCGTTTACGACAATGCGCAGCGTGAAATTCTTAATTCATTAATTATATTATTGTACCAAAAGAGCCGACCGACCAAATAGTAAAAGGACCAAATACCGTCCTCCGCTCCTTATATAAGATAAAATAACATAACACAGACCTGAAAAGTATCCACAGGCTCATCGAACCTTCTCACATCATAGAGCCGGGAATCTCTCTCCTCATATACGTGCCCTTTTATGGAGCAGGATTTGAACACCATAAGGTTCTTGGTGAGGGTGCCGGTTTTGTCTGAGAACAGCACTTCTACTTGGCCCAGCTCTTCATTCAAATCTGACGTGTTCGCTACGGCGGGCCTGTCTGTCTCCTCACAACGGAGCTCCTCATCCCAGCCTATGAATAAGGCACCTGTGGCAACGTTAAACTAAATAATAATTATGATAATTTTCGTAAAAAGTCAACTAGTTACTAATGTATTCAGAAAGAGGTATCGGATGGGGTTTAAATATAGCTTATTATTGATTATTACTACTCGCACAAAGTTATCAATTAATTTGGTATTACTATCAGATTTGTTTATCTCGCAAACATAATGAAAATTTAGTCTGTAAATTAAATGGCTGCGCAATTACCAATTACTATTATTATCTAGATTCTTAGATGGATAAATATTTTGAATGCTTAAATTTTTCCGGGATGAAATTAAAAATCATTCATAACTCACACTGGAAGGGCAGACACTAGAATATCTATAATAATTTCTTAAGAAGAGTGTACTTACCAACAAACTTATACAACTCTATGGTGACGTACAGCGACATTGGTATAATATAATAGTAGAGTAAAAGGAACGAAAACAGATCTTGTAGTATATAGCTAACTGGAGCCGGATATGGGGTCCCAGGACCTAAGTAAAGATCTCTCTCAGGGTTTCTACGCTCGAGCACCAGCTTGGAGATCAAAGAGAGGAACATTTCAAGAAGTAGTACAATTATGAAGTATAGAAGGAACCCGTTGATCGCTAGCTCGCACGATGAGAACTTGTTCCCTGAGTATTTCGAGTTTAAAGCCAGTTTTGTTTCTTCACCTAAAAAGTAGTTTTATGTTAAATAGGTAGAAGTGTAAATGAATTGAACATTTCCCTGTACAATATAGATAACTTATTATTATTCAGTCGTTGTCGTCCCACTGCAGGGCAAAGGCCTCCCTACCCTCTTTCCACTCCTCATGACTCAAGGCTATTTTGGGCCAATCCTTCCTGAAGATGTCAATCTCATCCCGTTATCGCCGTCTAGGTCTACTGCGTTGTCTTCAAACGTTATGTGGAACCGACTCGATAGTTTCTTTAGCCCACAACTCGTTTGACATGCGGCAGACGTGACCAGCTCAGTTCCATTTTAAGCTGGAAGCTTTTTGACCTATGTCGGCGATCTGGGATTTGGAGCGCAGTACGCTATTTTTGATGCGGTCTGTTAATTTTACACGTACCATGGCTCGCTGGCAAACCCCAAGTACGGACTTCCGATGTTTTGTCAAAGTTACTTATATTAACATAATAACAGTGCTACAATAACAGTATACTGTGAGTGTAAAATATATTTTATTATCATTAGAAAAAAATAATCATTAGAAAACGTGATTAAGTAGTGTAGTTAATTAAACACAATCACTACATAACTTTTTAAACTTACCAGTGTAAACAGCACATCCTATCGCCCATTCAGTATTCTTTACCCTGGATCCTCGGAGCATCAAGTGGTCAGGGGTGAGTGCCAAACTATCCAGGTTAGGGATCTCTAGTCGACCATAGAACGTGTACAAATCAGTCACCGGGTTCGGTACCTCTATTCGCATGCCTTGCGGGAGAATATCTAAAAGAGATTAGCTTTGTAAGCGTACAAAATTATTTCTACTACTATTTCTATACTCGGGGTTCCAGGGCACACGATCCGAACTCACGCTTTGCGATCCTGGTAACTATTGATGGATACCCACCCAATACTGACGGCGCCGTATTAAAGATGGCATTTTTGCTATACTTAAACGGTTAAAATCACCACGCACTAAAAAAATTTGTCCTAAGTTCCATTGATTTTGAGATACGCGTGAATATTTAGACTAAATATATACGAACAGATTATTGTCGAAATATTTGTTTAGAATGTTTATTTACTGATGAGTAATCATATTAATCTTAACTTTACAGTATGTTAACAAAGTCAAACGAATAAGGATGACAATGAAAAGTGAGTTTGCGATGATCATACAAATAAAAGCATTTATGATTACCAAATACCTTTATTACCATAATCACAATACATAGTTCACAATACATAATAAATGTACAAGATCGTTCACATAAATATAAATATAAGATAATTTAAAGACTTCTGTATCTACAATTATTTAATCACACATCACAGACAACATATGAAAGAGTTCACATAGACATTGAGGACAATGATAATGACATTGATGAACATGTTTGGGTACTGCATTAAAGCAATCAATTGACAAAACATAAACAAAAACTACTTACTTCGATCATAGCTGTTATTGAAACTCAACCGTGCAAATGAAATGCTTGGAAAACTAGATGATTTATTTAGTTTTTGTCTTTTGTTTGTCTATTGAAGTGTCACATAGATCACGACTCAAATACCTGGCGTGAAGCCCACTAATGGCGGGGGTACCCTCAGAGTCTTCAGGTTGGTCTCGCCATCGAGGTTGGCGGTAGTGACGAAGCACTTCCCATCTCCTCCGGCGGAGCACAATAGCACCAGATCAGCTGGTACCTCCTTGCCGCGCCGCACTCGGACAAGAGTACCCGGTGCTATCGTCGAGTTGCGAACCTCTTTGATTACACCTTTGTGGACTATCTCCACTGTTAAATAATAAAGAGCAAATAAGTGATTTGTGACAGAGTTGAAGAAATAAATTAGGGGAAAATAAAACACTGATTTAAGAAAATGCAGAAGAAATGGAAAATGATCGGTCACTTGATTCGAAACGAAATCTTATCTACAGGCTAATAATAATTAAAGAAAGTCGTTGTTTATTTTTCCCTGTTCAGAGGCAATTATCATTAATAAAATGTTTCTTTATCCTTTATCTTTATTGTACACAAACTTATTAATGTTTATTTGCGTACAAATTGTTATAACAATTTAGTATACAAAAGTACACAATATGCAAACGCTAGTTTAACTCCATTTTACCAGCTAACCTTTGAGAGATCTAAATCAATCGAAATTCGTCAGTGTACAAGTCCAGAATATTTTTATGATAACAATACTTGCGTCTTGAATCTGATAACGAGATAAAGCCCCATTATCTGCATCTCGCATACAGTAGGTAACCCATCTCGATCAAGGACTAACGGTATCGTATCAGTATTATTCAGTATCGGTGAACTTCTATGCATAAAATAAGTTTCGTCGTTGCTTTTGTTGCTGTCACGCGTCGCAATTAAAATTTGCCTAAGAATCACACCAACCTAAGCACGACCCTCTACACCAGTGATTCCAAAAGTGGTCTATAGGTATCGACGCCCAGGGCTCGACGACGACCTATAAGGAATCCCTGTCAGCGGGAAAAAAATAGAGATAGACCTCATCTTTGCCCCGGAGGCAAGATTGAAGTCGTGCAAGCCCATTTTTGATTAAAAAAAATAACATCCATGAGATATAAATGAGTATGGTATGGTATATGTGCAGATAGGGAGTTAATTAACACTTGAACCGTGCCCGTCATAAACCTTTTGGATATGTGCGAAGTGTCCAAGTTCTTCTCATTGTAATAGAAGGCATATAGTCATATGCCACTGATAGACAAGTAGAGAAGTGTGGAGTGTAGTGTGCATAATATTGATCACTTTTAAGTTCTTCCGAGTAAATAGCACATAAAGATACGTACACTGTATAATAATAACAACAATGCACATTTTTTGCAAGAAAAATGGCATAGATTCATTTTCAACTAAGATATCCGGTATTTTTGAGAGGAGACAAGCTGTAAAATTATATCCATACCACACTGATATCATAAATATGAAAGTACTGTTGCCTAAACTACGTGTTCACGTGCCTACTCCATTATATGCTAAAAAGAATTCGCATCGATCCGCCATTTCATTGACCAGTTTGTAATAGTGGTGGTACGTCATAGTTAAGTACCTACTTGCCTACTCATCTGTATGTTACTGATAAGTTTATTATACAAGTATTTGTGGCGCCCACGGTGGTAATTACTCTGCTCATTCATAGCATGGAGTCGACTAAGAAACATACTAAACAAAAACTACAAAATTAAAAGTAAGTTAACCATGTATCTCAGGACCAACTTAAAGAAAAATATTACAAGGCAGATTATATGACAAACGTGTTATCGAAATTTAAACTATGATAATGAACGACAAGTAACTACAATATTTATTCTTATCATTGGCTTAATGATCCTAAAATAATAATAAATACGCGTTGTTGTTGTTTTCATATCAAGATTGCATATTTTACAGTAATACATTTTATTGGCCCCTATATCAACGTGAAAAACATGTTGCTACTTAAATATCGAATTTTTTTTTTAATACATGATTATTTGTACCTACTGCCAATAAAAAATAATAATTATATGTAAATTTCCATAAAGGTTGAGTACCTAAATCAAATCTCAAGGATGATTTGCAAATAGATAGTGATACTTATCAAATAATTTGGTCCTTCGATACGCTATTTCTGATTAATAAATTAGGCACCCATCTAACAATGCAAGTACGGAAAGAAAATGTATCGAAAATTCGTGACATTGAAGGAAAATTATTCAGATCTGACTAAACCCTTATCGACAATGCCCTGCCTATTTGTTTTATGTAAATTCTTGTGTAGTGAAGTGAGTCGACTATTCAACCAGCACTGTTGCATGGAATCATGGAAAGATAACACCGTGATATTTTATATTTCTAGTTAAATTTAAAATATTTGCTGGTTTTAAGAAATTTCAACTGTAGCTTAGGTTCTATGACCTTTTATACACGCTATGTTTAGGTCTAATATAAGCAAGCCTATTGCTATTAACCGGGAAAAACCAAACACCGAGCTGCCACTGAGAATTTCATTGACAAACCCAATAACACTTTGCTCGACCTGAGAAACGAATCGAACATCACTAGCGTAGTAATCTCGCTTACAACCACTAATGAGGCAGACGTAAGTAACTAATGCTGTCTATAAAGAAAATGTGATGGCATTGACAAATTCGGCGCGAGGCAAGAGCCAGGGTGTATCAAAACATGACATATGTCGACAATCAATGGTGTTACACTATGTTATCTGGTGTTATCTCACCTATCTGGTTGTTGACTTTGTTGTCAGCCTTGTGCCTCAGCCAGTCCTCGTAGCCTTGCTTCACTGCCGTCACCATCACCATGAAGCTCAACGGCGTTATACTAGTCAGCGGTGACACTGGACTGTCTGTGCAGAGAAAAATATAATAATCTTCTAAGTAGGTATATACAATTATAAAGAAGAAAATTACCGTTTGACTGAACCGCTGATATATCAACGCACAGCACAAACTGTTGGATGCAGCAGGTTATACCATTATTGTCATTCAATCTGTTAAGAGTTCTGCGTTAGGATAACATTTAGATGCTTTTTATATGTTTAATTAGATCTTTGGAGTGCATGACGGGTGTAAGGGTAATCTTTACGAAATAAAGGAGATAAACACGGCGGTAATAGAATGAGTGAAAGCTAGTGCGTGTATCTACAAGATGACACAAAGCCTTGACAATTATCATAATTTCGAATTATTGCCGTAGGCAAGAAATAATTCAAAAACAGTGTGAAGTGGACCGCTCCGCGGAGTCAGGCTCGATCCCTCTCTTACACAATAAAAGCTGTAAATATTTAGTGAAGCACGAACCCGTCTCCTAAAACAAGTAATAAAGACGATGATAGCATCCGTCACCTTTATATCGTATCGTTAACGAGTCCGGCGGACCGAATTTCTCTTACAAATGTAATACCGACATAAATCGTAATTCAAACACAATTTAATCAAATTCTGCTATTATTCGGATTCCGATACCGTTAACATTCAAACACAATTTAATCAAATTCTGCTATTATTCAGATTCCAATACCGTTAATATAGTTCCTACGTTACCATTTCGTCCAAAATACTTCACTGGAAATAAATGTAAGCGTATGCAATTTTTGATAACTTTACCAAGTTTGAAACCATTTTTCGGTCTTTATTTCCAGTGAAGTCGAATAGACGAAATAGTACCGTAGAAACCTAGATTAGCGGTATCCAAATCCGAATATTATCATAATTTGATAGAATATTGCCTGGATTACGATTTAAGAATCTATGTACAAAATTTGAAAACTGTATCATGAAAAATCACAAAGTTACAGGTTTGTTACTTATTTTGAACAAACTATATTCAGGTTTTGCCTATACTAAAACTAATGTTGTATAGTTTTTTAACAATCCTGCAGGTAATTATTAAGTTGAATGGGCCATGACATAGAAACGCCCTTAAATCAGTTATTACATTTAACCTCATTCAAGTTCATAACAGTGGTTGAAAGTTCTGAACTGATAATTACAAGTCATAAAAGAGCCGATTGTAATTAAGTAAAATTACCAACTATTAGCGATAATAATATAACATCAACGTTAAACCAAGCTCTTTATCTGTTTCTACAAGAACTTAATATCTATTTAAATAAAAATGAATCGCAAAAGATGCTAAGCGCAAAACTCGAAGACGGCTGGACTAATTCGGGTATTTTTTTTATTTATTCCTTGAACTCTGAGAAAGGTTTGTATGGAGAGAAAAATTGCACGGAAAAACTAAAAAACGGGGCAACGCCGGTGAAACCGCGGGCGGGTCGCTAGTCTGAAATAAAAATATTTGCATGACTGTATTTACTGACACACTTCAGACCTGGTTTTTGGTCAGAATTATATAAAACATAGCAAAATACATCTTATTCGCTTAAAATACCGCCCACATGCAATTTGCGGTGATAAAATTTTAAAATAATGTAAGTATCTAGGTTAAAAAAATCATCATATTTTCTCATATTATGAAAATTTGGTTAAAAGACATAGGCATCTGTAAAATAAAACATATATCAACAACTGCGTCATTAGTCTTATTTTCGTTGGCGCTTCTACTACGTTAGAGGTACCTACGTAGGATTCGATTCCCAGGTTGAGCAGGGTTTTCTATGAAATTCTCAGTAATAGCTCGGAATTTGGATTTGTGTCCAGTTAATTAATAACAATAGGCTCGCCCCCGATTACATGGGGCTTATAGACATACCGACAAATTGAGAGCGTACATAATCACACCCCTGCCTACACCTACTGGAATTCGGGGAATATAAGCGGTATAGTATGATTTGTTGAATATGTTTCTTTACTCTGGAACGCTAACATGAAAACGTTTCGGGGCGTTAATGGCTGTCGCAGTGTGTTTTCCAAATGCAGTAATTATCGTACGTAATTTTATTGTAATTTGTGTTTTTAATTCCAATAAATAAATAAAATAATACTTATATCAATATTATTAATCTAGGTGAGCCTGAGCCGATTACATCGTATTCCTTTCTATAGACATTGATAAACCCCTTTCAAATTTAAATTTCAGGTTATATTGTAACACTGACGTCATTTGTATGGTAAGCTACCATGCTACCATTGCTGGCATATAAATACAAAATTGTAGGTGGATCACTAAATATATTATACCGGATATATAATTATATTTAGTGAAAGAAAATGTATCGCACGTACAGACGAGATAAGATAACAGTACGTCAACGTACAGACAATTATCTATACATATAAAATGCTTTGTCCTGAATGACTGACTGACGGATCAACGCACAGCCTAAACCGCTGATCGTAGAGACTTGAAACATGGAGGGTATGTTCTTTGTATGACGTAGGCATCCGATAAGAAAGGATTTTTGGAAATTCAACTCCAAAGGTGGTGAAATGGGGGGTGAAAGTTTGTATGAAAATCCACCATTTTTTAGCGGGTGTAACCGTGGGGTTTACCTAGTTTCTTATAATATACCTCCTAGCGTCCCATGAACAGTTTCGCACGCGTAAAGTTTTCCATCTTAAAATCCGACCTTTTCAGTAGATTTCTAATATTTTCTTTCATATAAACCTTGCCCTGACAATTACGAACACAACAAATTGGAATTATTCAATTTGGTGCAGTCATTTGAAAGTTATACGAGTACATATATTTCGGCGAATCATTTCTATTGATATAGATAGATAGATTATGCATTTACATTATACAAGTGCACATGCACTTGTATTGTAAACTAATATCTATTGATTGGTAATAAACTCTAGTAATTAGTATTATTTTATCTTGCTCATTTTATACCTAATGGTCACTTTGTATTTATATCATGAACCTCGCTTTTACTAATTTTACTAACATGAAATCAATGGTATCAACCTCGAACGCGTTGGTATAAATGTTCCTAATATAAACGCTCGGAGAAAAAGTAATTCCCTATTCAACATTCCCCGATGCAGAACAAATCTAGGTTTGAATACTCCGTTACCCAGACTAATGTCAACATACAATAGTTGGTGCGTTTTGTATGATTTAGATATATTCTATGACCACCCCACGCGTTTTAGGTTAAAGATTATAAAGAAGAAGCATGATAAATTCGAAACTAATATTAATTAATTTCTACTAATTCTTACTTATTTTTACAAATTATAATACAATTTTAGTTCATTTTTAACGTTATTATTATTTAACATTAGCAACAGCTTATTTAATATAATTATAATATATAACTACTGTGAAATGTTATCCTAAATGTTGTGCATATCTATAATTGATATAAACACTAGTCTTTGTCTCTGTATTTTGCTACTAACCAATGTTTGTGTTTATATTGTTGATGTGCCTTGTGTAAATAAATAAATAAATAAATATAATCAGGCACGCACGGCTCAATCATTTCTCAACGGTATTTTGGGCGACTGCCCAAACCTTCCTAGCCTAATACCGAGGTTACACTGCTTGCAGCAAATTCAAGGAAAAAGTGTAGTCCAATCAGGGTTATACCAATTCAAATCTCCCTGGTGGTACGATTAAATGATCGATCCATTCCATACATCATCCCTACAAACTAGAACTAGACAAATTCGTCCCTAATAAAACCGAAATAGTATCTACCTTACTAGGTAGCAAGCCATCTTTTACTATGCGTGCGTGCATGCGTCATTAGCCGTGATACACATGCATTGATACCAATAGGTACTTCATTAAGTATTGTTTTGTTTAATACTTTTGTTTGGTTTTTAAGCTATTGCATAGCTTCTATCGCGTATTCCGTAACGAAAAAAACCTAACACGCTTGTCTCTTAAGTTCAGCAACCCGCCTTTAGGTGGCATTGGTTGTATTACATAAGTTGATAAAAACCAATGCCACCTAAAGGCGGGTTGCTGAACCAAAGAGAAACACGCTTGTCTCTTTAGTTCAGCAACCCGCCTTTAGGTGGCATTGGTTGTATTGCATAAGTTGATAAAAAACACTATGCAATAGCTTTACCGCGGCAGTCCCCGAGTGCCACACGTCTTTTTATTTTCATAATTTGGATGTTACCTATATATGTGTCTCGGTGTCGGTCAAATAAAAGTAATTTCTTTCTTATCGTAAAATATTGCGTAATATATAAAAACTTTATGTATTGTTTATTATGCTTGATACCTATTACCGGTATACATATTTAAGTATGTTAAGCAAAGCATGTGCCTTGGCGTCATTCCCAACAGCCTATAATAATTCAATTTTATAATCACATGTCACAGCAAAAAATACATGAAGGTGCATTTGTTCCCACGTTTTTTTTTGTATTAATTATTCATAGGACATTAGTGCCGGTGCCTTTTCATTTTTCCCGTCTATAATTTAACCCTGGTCTTTAGATACGAAGAAATCGTAATGTGAATGTATAAACTATTAATCAACAGTAAAAACCTTATATTTATTTTTTTAAATTTATATTGTATGCCTTTGATTACCCTCAAAATCCTACTTCTACTACTCAAGGTTGAACTATTATCTGGTTATTCTGTGACAAAAGTTCTATACTGTTTTTTTTTTTCATATTTCTAGAGACAACCCTGGACATAAATGCAATTTTTAATTTCATAAAGCCAGCACTCACAGCACTTATAACCGACTTAACTAGGACATTGATTGTTTTAATTGGAGTGTATTATAAGATTTTCTAGGAATAGAAAATGTTGTTTTAGATATGACAATCCTCCAGAGGGTCGTAGGTAGCAAGTTTTTTGTAATTGTTCCTAAGGAACGGAGGCCTTTGCCCAGCACTGGGAAGAAATGGGGTAAAAAAAAAATCCTCGACAGGTTAAGTAAGTATAATTTTAACGGTTTTAAAATGACTTGCTTTGGTTGCGTTCCAGTAATGAGTAACAGTACCCTTTCGGCGTTCAGTATCTTTTCCCTGAATACCAGAGAAACACCGTATATTACGTGCCTCAGAGAGCCTCAGAGAGGCTCTCTGAGGCACCAATCAAATAGGCTTATTATGTGGGTAATAGGGCTTGTTATATAATTGTATAATAATTGACTCACCTATTACGACAGCTATGACCGTCACAATCAAGAAGTAGAAGTTGACGACTCTCCGGAACTGCTCGGCGAGGTTCTTGGGCAAGAACATGAGCAGCGTATACTTGGAGGTCTTGATCTTGTTGTGTTTCTTCTTGTCGCCTTCGACGGGCGTGCCCACGTCGATCTGCCGCGTCTCTGATGCGGCTGATACTTTGTTGCCCTGTTGAAATAATTATTACTAGAGAAATGGTAAACGACCTGGTGGTAACATTCTTTTACTTTTATTCAACAGTGGACCTCTCTGATATATGATGACGGTGGTTATGATGTTGGAATGATCATCCAGCACGTCTGACATGTGCGCTACGAAATGTTTTGTCGTCGCTTGACTCATGACGAATCTTTTTTTTTATGGGATAGGGCAAACGAGCAGACAGCCGGTAATCGCCTGATGGGTAGGCGATTACCACCGCCCATGGACACTCGCAACACCAGAGGAGTCACAAGTGCGTTGCTGATCTTTTAAAAGAGGATTGGGCCTCCGGTATCCCCACTCCCTCGGCAAAACACAATGTAAGCGTCGTTTTTTGTTTGATTTTTTGTGAGGTCGTGGTATCACTCCGGTCGACCCGGCTCAATCGTGCCGAAGCATGGCTCTCCCAGGTTGAAAAATCCAGCTATGGCTGGAGACGAGATAATGTGATGACAAAATTATGTCGAAGAATGCATGTCATGCCGTGCTGGACAGATCGCTATCAATCTGCCAACTAGATCGCTATCAACTTGTGTGAAAAAAAAACTTTTACTATGGAACCGACCCTGAAATATGAAAAAAAAAACAGTTGTTCCATACAATTTGATCGTGCAGGTATTATACACTTTAGTATGGTATAGCTAATTTTTCTTCATATTTCAGGGTCGCTCCCATAGTAAAAGTTGTTGGTATTCATTACTACGTTCGTTTTGCTGTGGGAAAACAACCCACGGCAATTTTTGGGAAATGTTGGAGATTTTTTATCGAAATACTTATAAAAAAAATTGTTAGCTACTATTGTACTGTACGTAACTACTAAGTTAATCTAGGATAGAATTCTGAGGTTAGCATTGTCCCTCTTAGTTATTTTTTACTAGTGTGCTCTATCGTTGACCACATTCCTTGCTTCAAGCGAGCTGATAAAAATTAGGTCAATTTAAATTATTTTGTACTTGGAAAGCCATGATACGTTCGTCGTCGGAATGTGTTTAAAAATGTATAAGTACTAACACCGTGGAATATTACCTACGAAAAACGATGCGTGAGAAGGTTTCACTTGGCTACACCTTGCCAATCAATAAACAATATAAACATCCAGTTAGGTATCTAAAAGTTTAATTTTACTGTCATTTGCCTTTATTAACATTTTTTTTTATTCGTGATAGGCTTACGCTTGACATAACATAACATACCATCACGCCTGTACTTCCCGAAGGGTTAGGCAGAGGCGTACTAATGTAAGTACACCCACAGTTCCCTGGTATGTCTAGGTCCCATGTAATAGGGGGCGAGTCTGTTGCCATTAACCGGACACTAATCCAGACTCCGAGCTGCTACTGAGAATTTAAAAGAAAATCTCAATAACACTGCTCGACTCTAGCGTAGCAGTCGCGCTTGGGACCACTAGAATAATAAGCCCTTATTACCCCTGGATATTTGAGTGGAGGAAAAATTCGACCGCGGGCAGGAATCAAAACCTGCGTCTTCTAGTTATATACACCAGACGCTATGACCTCTATGCCGCCGCGAGTCCCACCCGCCAAATCGAAATTTTGCCTTCACATTTTGAATTGCCGAAGCTAGCCATCATTCACGTGCCATGATGACAATGCTTAGAATCTTAGAGATGAGACAATGTGCCGCTACAATTATGTAGCAGGACCAGGTTAGAATTTTATAGTACCTACATAAAGTATTCATCGATCAACTGCCATCTGGGGTAGCGGCAGAGAATGTTGGACTCCTACTGACTAAAAACCACACTTGCCTTCCCTTGCCATATGTACCTATCTATAGGCCACGGCCAGCAGCAAATTAGATCCAATCCAGATCAGCAATACTACGTAAAGAATGTAGAACCTACATATGTACAATCAACAGCACATGACATCATGGTATCCAAAACTGTGAAATTTCTTCAATCGATTTTCAATTTAATCTCCAAGTAATAGAGTTTATTATCTATTGGGGATATTAGTATGCTAGTAACTTGATGTGCCGTTGACTGTACCTAATACGTAACATTATTCAGCTGATAAGATGGAATTAAAAGTACGGTCCACATTTCCCACCAAGTTGTATGATTTCAACGTTATCTAAATAGGAAGTAGGTCCATTATCTATGATATTTTATTCAAGTATATATATCTACATATATCAAAATATCATCGATAATTTCCAAGCACAGATTTTATAAATTTAATGGACGATAATTTACTTAGTGAAATGGGCTGAAAGTAGGTAGAAGAGAAAGGTAGAGGTGGAGTAAAGAGTTGATTATGAAAAACTTTAATAAAATGGTTCCTCGAAAAGCATAAAACTTTTTTACATATTTCAAGTTGGCAAGCTAGCCAACACACATGTCTGTAGGACTAGAAAGACCACTTTAATAATCAAAGGCGATCTTTTTAAAAAATTGCGGTTTGTTACGGTACTCCTATGGGTTCTTAATATTAATTTATTCTAAAGGTATGTCTAATCACGGCCTTCTTGGACTCGCGCTGGCGTCGAAACCACCAAGAAAATGTAGTGATAGGTACTAAAAAAATCATGACCTTGTGTTTTAGGATAAGCCATGTAAAGTAGTTAAGAATTCTGATAAGTACAGAGACTACATAGAATAAAAATAGGGCAAGAATGTTGTGTTGCGATTATGACTGTCTGAAAACTCTGAAAGAAATGTTTGGTCCCAAAACTATTGGAGTTGAAATAACCCAATCTTTTTACCGAGCAAAATAGGAACTATTCACCTAACTATTATCTCATCTGTGTTACTTATTAGGTATAAGCTCAAAATAACGATAATAATGAGTTCGAGGTTGGCCACTCACTGAAAGTTTGTAGTGAGATACCTACTTTAATTCTACCGTTCTTTGTTAGAGGATCTGGTGTTTTGTATCATTAAGTCTCATTAGGACTATTTTTTATTAATAAGTATATATATTATATATAATTATTATATTATAATTATTATATTATCCTCTGTAATCAAATAATATTTAGAATACATAGAACCTCCATAGCAATTTTCTAATGTGAATCATTATGATTCACCAATAGCGGCATTTTTAGCCCAGCGAAGTACATTCTTAAAACAAATATTATTATTAAACATGATTAAACCATTACCTTCATCTGTCACATTAAATGTTGAAAGAAGAACTATGAAATAACCAACTTTAATAAGAGCTACTTATTAGGTGGTCGCGCCATGTTGGCGGGTCACTGTTGAAGTGCCACCGGACGACTCCATCCAATGTCAGGATCGGCCGGGCACCACCGCACTGGTGCAGCTAATCGTGAGAAGCTAAGCATATGACCGCAATGGGCGCTTTCCTTGGCATTGAATAAAGATAACAGGGTCGATACTTTCAGTATGCTTCAGCATAGGTATTTCCTATTGGGTTTTTTATACCCCAAACGGATGTCAATTCAGATATAGTACGGTGCACCAGAGACGTTATAATTTAACTAGCAGTCTAAAATTCCTGTTTGCAGAAGGTGACAATTTGAAACAGTTTTATGTGGTGCAAATATGATAATCCTGGGCTATTTAAGTTAAAAAAAAATAACGAATCAACAACTACACTAGAAGGCTAGTATGGAAATATAAAAATCCATGAATTCGTTTGAAATAAACACCATAATTTTTTAGATTGTGTAAATTGAAAAAATATCCGGTACATTCTGAATATTTTGTCACTTGCACATTGAAAGCAAGAAACTCGATCTGAAATTAAAAAAAACACTTTTTATGTATAAACAATGTATACATGTATAAACAATGTATACATGTATAAACAATGTATACAATGTGTACGTAGCTAATCTCTGATGATCATCATCGCCATTAGTATAGCTTCGGTGTTTGCTATAAAATGTTTGTTGTGATTGGACCTGTATCAATATTAGGCAGTCCACCCGCAACTTTGTTCAAATCTAAGTCAACTTTACAGTAAATTACGATTTAAGGCAAAAGCTCAGTGTAGTACAGATAGATAGATAGAATATTCTTTATTGTACACCATAATAATATTACCTACATAATTTTGTAAACGAACATCATTTTGAATAGGTACAATGGCGTGGCGGTCTTATCGCTAAAAGAGAGAGGAGTAGGAGAGGAGGAGAGAGGGTAGCCGGTGGTGTACTATTTACATAAAATAGTATAAATACTTAAACTACACATTATAATAAACATAATAAATAAATAAATACATACACATATTATACATACATTAAATGATTATGATAATTATTATAATTGTATATAAGGGAAAGAAGATATGTCAATGAATGGAAACAATTCAAAATGTGTTACGTGCATTGTCTTCTAGGGAGAAATCATCTCTAAGTATTTTTTTAATTATTACTTATATTTGTGAAGGTGATTATAGGTCCATATCAATTTAATAGCTATCTGACCATGACTGTGTGGTATTGATTCGCAGTGGTAGATACATAGGGATGTATCTACTTATCTTCGGAGAATATGGCATATTTTCCACTAGTTTCTGCCCGCGACTTCATCTGCGTCGACTTCAGAATCGGGTTTGACCTAGATAATAAGTAGCCTATGTGCTATTCCAGACTATAATCTATCTCTGTGCCTTTCATCCAGATCCGTTCAGCCGTTCTTGTGTGATTAAGTAACAAACATCCATACATCCTCACAAACTTTCACGTTTATAATATTAATGAGTAATAAGTATAATTTTAATAAAATAAATATGACATAAATAAATTATTATATTCTCCATTACCTATCTACCAAGTTTCCGTTGTGTTAACCACTATAAAAGTAGGTAATCCTAAAACAAATCCTTAAATAGATACCTCTAATAAGTACAAGATACCTGCAGCGATAAATATAGAGTTGATTATGTTTTTAGTCCCGTCGACAAGATGTTTAAAATATTTGTAATAATACATTTAAAATATAAGATAAAAAACACTGGCCACAAATCGGTAAAAAAATAAAATATGATTGTCATTTGCCAGCACTACGTAAATAGTTGATAATATATACGAGACCATCTGTAATGGTTGGTTGGTTGTACAACATGTAATAAGCGAATCTTGAATAAGCGCAAGACCTCGAACAGGTCGATTAGAATATCGAGTCATATAATAACGAATATAAATATTATTTAAATATATATATTTTTTATATAATTTTGAGACATGTAAGTATATTGTTTGCAAGAAATTAGTTATATCCGTTATACGTAAAACTTTTGGCCGTGTCCGAGGGGCATATTACAGACACCTATTAAAAACCACTGTCGATTCTGAAAAAAATACTTTCAGGTCTTGCGCTTATTCTGGTACAGGATGTTATATAATAAAACTAAAAAATAGTCAATAAAAACCAATAACATAAAATTAAAGGCCCAGCGCGGCGGCGGACCGAATTACATGTACTAAGGTAATACCAAAATAAATTATCGAATTTCATCAATGTGTAATTATTCGGATTTGGATACCATTAATCTAGGTTCCTATCCTACCATTTCGTGCAAAATACTACAGTGGAAATAATTGTAAGTCAATGTAATTTTTGATAACTTTACGAAGTTTCAGCCGGATTTCCAGTAGTTTGTTTCCAGTGAAGTTAGTAGTACCTAGACGAAATGGTACCCTACCATTTCGTCGTTGGAACCTAGATTAACGGTATCCGAATCCGATTATTAACATTGTGTTTTTTAATTATATTTCAATTTGATTTAATTGAATTCTAATTACGATTTATTTTGGTACCTATTATGTTTGTCCGGCAATTCAGCGACCCTTATACTTTGGAATTATTTGATTAAGATTTACTTTTGCAGTAACACAACATTGCAGTAGATAATTATGTAAGTAAGAACATCCGCTTACAGCTTGAATTCTTTTTTGAAGCATGAGACGTCGAGGACTGGTGTGAAGATACCACATACCTAATGGTTGTTCAAACTATGTGTAGGGAATTTCTTTCACTTTGCAAGGGTTCCGGTTGTTCAGGTAAAAAGAAAACTGAGTTCTGCGTCGGTTAATAATGAATTTAATGAAATTACAAATCTTTAAACAATTTTTCAATAGTGCATTATGCCATCTTGGTTTTTCTTTTTTTTCTTTTTCTTTAAGAGAGAGCGTTCGGATACGCTTCTGAGACGTTTCGTTTTTTCGCTAACAAGCTCCCCGGGTTGGAACGGAAGCATGTTCCAAGGAAGACTCAGCAGATGGTAGAGGACAAAGACGGTTGTAGGCTCTTCTTAATGTCCCTGTGGCAGTGGTGACGTCGGCGACGCGTGCTATGTCGTCGCGACCAGGATAAAGACGAGCGATTCGCCCGAGCAGCCAGCGGTTGGGCGGGAGTCGATCGTCCTTCACTACAACCAGGTCTCCAACATGTAATTCTCCTCCATCTTTATGTTGCCATTTCGTACGCTTCTGCAACTCTGAAATATATTCTCTATAATACCGATTCCAGAAATGTGCCGTGAGAGCTTGTACTCTCTGGTATCGCGGCAGGTTCTCCACTCTTTTCTCTAGATCATGCCGTGAATGAGGTAACATCGTTACTGTTCGTCCAAGAAGGAAGTGAGAGGGAGTTAAGGGAACAAGATCATTGGGGTCGGATGATAATGGGGTCAATGGACGAGAATTAAGAATTCCTTCTATTTGGATAAGGACAGTGTTCAATTCTTCATAAGTCAAGTGTGCTAGAGATAGGACACGTTTCAAATGGTGTTTAACGGATTTTACTGAACCTTCCGCTAAGCCATTAAAATGAGGACTGTATGCAGGGGAAAATATGAAATTAATTGCCTGTTCGGAAGCATACCCACTAATGTCATCACACTTATTTTTTAAGAATTTGGAGAGTTCGTTACATGCTCCAATAAAGTTTGTGCCATTATCTGAATATATGTTGAACGGTTTACCCCTGCGAGCCACAAAACGATTTAATGCCGCAATAAAGGCCTCGGTACTTAGATCTGTAACCAATTCAACGTGAACTGCCCTCACAGCCAGGCATGCAAAGACACATATATAAGATTTTATTAATTTGCACCCTCTACCTTTTCTGTCGGCTAACATAATTGGACCAGCATAATCAACTGCCGTGTTCAAAAATGGGAATTCACTATGCAGTCGTTCCTTTGGTAAGTTGGCCATGAGAGGCTGAACTGTTTTACCTGCAAATCGACAGCACTTATGGCATTCGTGTGTTACCTTTCTTGCCAAACTGCGACCTCCAACGACCCAAAATTTATGCCTCAAAACAGACAACAGTAGTTGAGGTCCACCATGCATGAGCAATATGTGATGATGTCTAAATAATAATTTTGTAACATGATGCGACGCATGTAATAAAATCGGGTGTTTGGTGTCATAATCATAATTGGAGTTAGAAAGTCTACCCCCGACGCGAATCACCCCTTCCTGTGAGAGGAAAGGGTTTAAATTCAATATACGAGTCTTAAACGGCAATGGTTTATTTTTAAGTAAAATTGCGTATTCACTAGAAAACGCATCAAGTTGCACTAACTTGCATAAAGTGTTAGTGGCAGAATTCAATTCAGATACCCTTAAATATGCGCTAAACTTATTGTTGGGTTGCTTACAATTGTGTATAAAACGCAAAATATAAGCAGTAATGCGTTGCAATTTACTGAAAGTAGAATAATCATGTGTGAAGTTCGGGGTTTCGATACCTAGTTTACATTCGACTTTCGTTTCAGGTAGATTGTTCAAAGAATTGACTGGTTGAGTGGGCCATTGGGACTCGTCTAGTAACAAAAAATTTGGACCCGAGAACCATAGGTTAGAACTTTGCAACTGTGTAGCATTGCAACCTCTCGAGCCAATGTCGGCTGGATTAGAATTTGTAGGTACATACCTCCAGGCTTCGGGGTCAGTATGTTCAGTTATTTCATTAATTCTGTTAAGAACAAACATTTTCAAGGTTGATCTAGGAGTCCGTATCCAACCTAGTACGATCGTAGAATCACACCAATATAAGTTCCTATTAACATTAAGTCTAAAAGCTGTTTGAACTTTGTTCGCAAGTCGAACTGCTAACAAGGCGCCACAGAGTTCAAGTCGCGGAACTGTCATTCCCTTCAAGGGTGCGACCTTACTTTTTCCCATAACTAGATGAACGCTAGTGCTGCCATCTACAGAAACACTTCGCAAATATATGCATGCACTGTAAGCATACAGGGATGCATCACTAAAAGCGTGAATTTCAATTAGTATTGGTGAGTTGCATACCACATGACGTGGTATTGTGATGTTATTTAACTTTGGAAGAGACTCTATGAAGCTTAACCAATCCCTTTCAATTTGAGGAGGGATAGATTCATCCCATGAAATCTTTGAGGACCATAGTTTTTGTAATATAATCTTACCCTGCAATATGCATGGATTAACAAACCCCAATGGGTCAAATACTTGGCCTACAGTGGACAAGATTAAGCGCTTGTTCACAACCCTATCTTTAGACTGGTTAAGGTTAATAGAAAAAACCAATGTGTCTGATATACATGACCATTTCAGACCTAATGTACTTGCTTGATCATCATTAATTAATTTGAGTAAATTGTCGTTTTTATCATCACATGGGATAGTTTTTAGAATGTCTGGGCAATTTGAACGCCATTTCCTCAAATGAAATTGACCATTTTTAAGTTGCACAATTACTCCTTGGATAATTTTCAACAGAGTTGATTTTGAATCATGCCCGCTTATGTAATCATCAATGTAAAAATCATGTTCTATTGTTTCACGAACATCAGGGTCCGTACATTCGTGACCCAACTGAACGAGACAGCGCGTAGCTAAATACGGTGCGGATGCCGTACCGTAGGTAACTGTATTAAGTTTGTAAAGTTTCAATTCTTGACTGGGATCAAAGCGCCATAGTATTTGTTGCAAACATCTTTGATGTTCTGCAACGCGCACGCAACGGTACATTTTTTCACAGTCAGAGGTAACCACGTATTTGTGCTGACGAAAACGAATAAGGATAGTAATTAAGTCATCTTGTACCGTTGGGCCTATACTCTGAAGATTATTGAATGACAAACCAGAAGTGGTTTTGGCGGACGCGTCAAAGACCACTCTCAACTTGGTTGTAAGGCTAGAATCCCTCAAAATACCATGATGTGGTAGGACATATGTATGTGTGTCATTTGCAGGCCCTTCATTTAATGACATGTGACCAAGGTCTATATACTCCTGCATGAACTCACAATACATTTGTTTAAATAACGGGTAACGTAAAAATTTTCGTTCTAATGATTGGAATCTAGTTAACGCCTGATCATAGGAAGCACCTAATAAAGTTGGTGATTTTTTTAAAGGAATTTGCACAACAAACCGACCGTCACTTTCCCGAGTCGTTGTCGCCAAGAAATGTTTCTCGCAATCATTTTCCTCTTTAGTAGTTTGACGAGGTAAGGCCACAGATTCTAATTCAAAAAATCTGTTGAGTTGATTTTGAAGTTCAACTTCGTTAGCAAAATGGCAATGGACTGTATTTATTTGTTTCTGTGTGTGCATAGCACCTGAAACTAGCCAACCAAATTTAGTGTTACTTAAAATGGGCTTATTCTTGCCTAAAGGTATACGTTCATGGCCTAAAATGTCCCAAAAGATATCTGCATTAAGTAACATATCGATCTCAGACGGTGAATTAAATGTTGGGTCAGCTAAATTTATGTTATTTGGTATGTTTAATGATTTAATATCAAAATACGTGGTGGGCAGTGATTGTGTTATATGAGGTATAATAAAGCAACTGACATTTTGTGTATATGCCTCAGTTCGTGAAGATATAGTGACAGTAGCACGTTTAGTGATTGTGATCAAATCACGGCTTAAACCTTCTACTGTTGTCGAAGTTGATAGAACATTAAGCTTCAGTCGCTTACTTAAGGCTTCAGTTATAAAACTAGACGTGCTACCATTGTCCAATAACACGCGCACGGCATGGAGTCCACCATCACTGCCAACAACGTTAATAAGTGCTGTGGATAAAAGAACGCAACTATTACGAATGGATGACAAACCAACATTATTTTGTAATATGCTGATATTGTTCATATTTTCTACAGGAGGACTAATGTATTTACAATCCTTCTGCTCCGCTAACAAGGCACAGACAGCAACATCTGTAGTAACAGAGTCAGCGGTAGCCGATTTCTCAGGCTCGGGATGCACAGCCTCATTATTGTGCAGCATAGTGTTGTGCCACTTAGCACAAATTCGACATGGACCGAATCTACATTTTTTTACTTCGTGTCCTTGACGTAAACAATTAAGACAGAGCTTCAATTGTTTTGCCTTATGAATCTTATCTTGAACATTTAAAGATTTAAAGTTTGGACATTGATAAATAGCATGATTTTGTTTGCATAATGGGCATGTATAGGACTGCTTTGATGTACCAGATTGAACAACTAATGCACGTGAACGTGTATGACCTGATTCACTATGCAAACGTTTAATATTAGTGTGATCCATAGTTTCTAGCAATTCAGCTCGGGTTTTAATAAATTTGATAAATACACTTAAATTAGGCAACTTCTCTAAAGTGTTAATGTGTTCTTTCCATTTTTTCTTTGAAATATTATCCAATTTACTTGACACCAGATGAATTATCAATATATCCCAATTTTGAGTATCAATACTAAGTGTCTGTAATGACCTAAGATTCTTGTTAATGGTATCAATTAAATTTCTGTATGCAATGGCAGACTCTTTGACAATAGGCTCAATATTAAGAATTGCTTGTATATGATTGTAAACCAGTACCTTATCATTATGAAATCTTTCACACAATAGCTGCCATGCAATGTCATAATTATTCTCAGAAAAATCCAAGGAACTAATAACATTTGCCGCTGTGTCTTTAACAGACGAACGTAAATAATGAAATTTATTTATTTTAGGTATCTTATCATTTGAGTGTATGAGTGACACAAATGTATCATGGAACTCCAGCCAATTTTCATACCGGCCAGAAAAGGTAGGTAAATGTATGGTTGGTAACTTAATGCTTGGCCCACCTGATGCGAGTACAGTACCTGATGCCGAAGAGGCAGATGACGCAATCTCCTTACTTAGCTGCGCAGAGGTGTACCTTTCAACAATCTCCCTAGCCTTTCCAACAGCTGAGAAGTATTCTATTTCAAATTTTTCACGATATTGGTACTCCTTCTCACACTCTGCTTCTGAAATATCATAAATACTTTCTATTTCAATCTGCAACACATCATATTCACCATACCATTCTTCAATTTTAGATAATCTTATACTAAGCTCACTTAGTTGAGCTTTGCTCAGATTTTCACAAGTAATTAATGTCTCTAAATAAGTATGAAACTGTGTAAGCTTTGACTTATATGAGCCACGCTTCTTCCTTAATTCAGCTAGTGTTGCCATGCTGAATGAAATAATGCAAACACGGGTTATGCAGATAAAGAAGGCACAATTAGAGATAGGTAGTTATGTAGGTATTACGATAATGTTAAACCCAATAGCATCAAACTTTAATGTTATTTGATAGCATAGTGTGTAATGTAAGGACAAAAGAATGCAATACTTAAAGGCGTGAATATGCAGGCGTAGCCAAGGTGCAGCACCCAACAATCAATTATATAATTTGTTGTGTAAAAAGCTTATGCTACGGCGACTCTCTGACCTAAGCTTGACAGGTCAGGTAATGACAGGGCCCCGTGCTGAAATGCGATATAAAATAATGCAAGTATATAAATCACTAAAGCTGCTGTGCAATAACGTAGAGGGCAAGCATAAATTATGTATTTGTAATCTTAAATGACTAAAGGATATGATGACACTTGGTGGTCAGAGTGTGGGCTTTACGGGCGGGATTAATTTGAGAAAAAGATTATAGGTCCAGTGAAATAATGTATGTACAAGAAACAGCACACTTGACTCTGAAATAGGACTACGACTATGTAGGTAATAGGCAATTAAAGGTTAAGTAAGGAACGAACTCACAATGTACCGCTCGTCAAGCCGTAATGTCTTGATGTTATTACTCAATTCTTCTCTTTCTTTTGTTTATAATGTTTCTTGCTGACTCCGCCAACGTTTTATAACTCCGGAACAATAACGCTTGATTTTGTTGAATTACGTTCCCAAATTGCAAAGTCACCGGCCACGTTGTTGCGACAATGCTTCTCGTGAATCCAGTCGGCTCGATGGACCATTTGTAGGGAATTTCTTTCACTTTGCAAGGGTTCCGGTTGTTCAGGTAAAAAGAAAACTGAGTTCTGCGTCGGTTAATAATGAATTTAATGAAATTACAAATCTTTAAACAATTTTTCAATAGTGCATTATGCCATCTTGGTTTTTCTTTTTTTTCTTTTTCTTTAAGAGAGAGCGTTCGGATACGCTTCTGAGACGTTTCGTTTTTTCGCTAACACTATGATTTATATTTAAAGTAGGGAAAAGCCCAACATAATTTATAATACCTATATAAGATAATTTACGTGGCTATTTATCAATAGCGACATAACAATAAACATGCTAACGTAATTGCCGCCATTAGCGAAGTGTCGTAATGATAAGATTCACACAAAAATTGATGGCGTGATGATTTCGACTCATATTACATAAATTGGATTCAATTGGCATGAGATCAAGATCGATGAAGATAAAAGGGAAAGCTCCTTGCCCAGCAGTGGGGACTTTTCTGTTTTAAGCTGAAATAAGTATAAAGCCGTCATAATATTGTTTATTTTACTAAATCAAATTAGGGTCTAGAGCGCCCGAGGATAATAAGAAATGGGTACCTATGCAGACTTCCGCTTTCAATTACAGCTTTATGCGAAACGATCGCAATGAAATACCCTCACTGAAAACCGGAGTCAAAGAAGGCTTACGTTGTGTTTCGCCGAGTGACTGAGGTTACCGGAGGCCCAATCCCCTTTTAAAAGGCTGGCAACGCAGTTGTAACTCCTCTGGTGTTGCAGGTGTCCGTGGGCAGCGATAATAGCTTACCATCAGGTGATCCGTCTGACCGTTTGCCCCCCTATCCCATAAAAAAAACCCACAACCTAATTGGCCAATTTAAATGATCCACCGTACGATTGGTTCATTGACTTCCGTCAGAAACACAGGGGATAATATCTTGAATTAATGTTTACTTACATAGCAGCAGCAGAAAATGAATAAAACCCCAGATATTAGGCACCCGTACACTCGCGCGGTTAAATTATAAATGGATACAGCACACTGTCTCATTTTAATCACACTTGCGGCACATTTTTAAACAAACACATTCGCGTATGACCGTGTAAGTGAAACACAAATACAACAATGGATGTTAAACGGCTAAGCCGATAGCGAAAACTATCTTATCGTGTTCAATACGATATCAATAAAAGTTTGATGACATGACAGGGGCCAAATGACGTCGGCCCAGACCTTCTAAGTTTCATTTTAGTTCAATTAGTTTCTATCCCAATCGGACAGCTGTTATCGGTAACATAGTACTTAAAAATTAAATTAAAAATGCTAAATAAAATCAATATTAGAGGCACTAAGCCTACATACGATGGCAGTGGGAACTTTGGATTCTCTAGTCTCTAGATACATATAATTATGTATGTATAATTATAATAGACATTCATGAATCCTAAAGCTGCGTCATTTTAATTAGCCGCATAGTGCGTCACGGGCGCCGTCACTATACATACAGTAATAACAAAATAACTGCGCGTCTGAAGTTACCCACAAGTGGTTTTGCAATGGTAAATTTTAATATAGAAACTCGGTGTAAAGACGTAATTATTTAACCTGTCAGGGGCGTAGCTACCGCTGTTTGAGCCGTATCAATGATACGGGGCCCCAAGGCTAAAGGGGCCCCGACGTGTGTTAGCCCTAATACGTAAAATACTATCTCTATAACTTTTATGTCTTACGCTAAACTCGACTCGCCCAAAAAACCTATCTAATCATACGAGATCATAGGTAAATAAAAATAAATTCACATAAATCAGAGGCCCTCAAACTTTTTTATCTTGTCGACCACTTACCATTTTTATCGGTTTTCAGGACCAGGGACCACCCAAAACCTATTACCTAATTATTATTTTTTTTTACTACACCATACCCATTTACATCTCATGGACCTCTATTTTTTTCCCCGCTGACATGGACCCCTCGCAGGTCGTCGATCCCTGGGGGTCGATATGGACCACTTCGGGTATCACTGATATAAAAGATCAATTAATTGTCGGGGGGCCTCTGACAAATTGTGATACGGGGTCCGTCTAGGGCAAGCTACGCCACTGCCAGCTAACTTCAGACATGCACACGAAATTTAAGATTTAAGATTGTTTTTTTCTTACGTCAGCAAACGAGCAAACGAGCCGCCTGATAGTAAGTAGTAGGTTATAGTCGCCGCTCAGTGACACCAGAAACACCAAAGTTGATGTTAGCAGTAATAGTACTTTATTCTTTATTGTACACAGAAAGTATAATAACATAATATTTACGGATCCAGGGGGTTAATCATAAATTAAACTTGATATCATCCTACTTTCTTAGTATTAGCTCATCCCAAACCAGGAATCCTGGATCCACCACTGACCCATGCTTAATCAATAAAAAATATATTTAAGTACATACCTTATTTGCAGATACGCGAAAAGGAAACCAAGCGACAAAACATTCATCTTGTTTATTCTAATTGCACTTTTGATTCATGAGTTACTGCTGTATTAGTAAATCCCCAACACCTAAGACAATCGTAATGTGACATATGAGACATAACATCAACTTGAAATAATAGTTTGTGTATGTGTTTAGATAATGCAGATAGAGGTATATTTGTCTTTCAATGGATTATCAAATGGAACAAATAAAAATAAAACATAATTAATCCTAGGATCATTTCAAAATGGACCTTATTTAAATGACATAATGTTTATTTTTACAAAGGAACCTACTAATATGTATTTTGTAAGTTATAGAACTTACCTTTAACTTTGATGTATAATTGACGACTGAGATAGCTTTATTACCCCAGTTTAATATGTTAATGTTATGTTGCATACACATATACAGTTTGAGATGTAATTAATGAAATGCTTGTTTATTTTTTAATAAAATAATGTGATATAAGTATTACTGATGTTTATGCTCACTACCAGTATGCAATGTTATTATTTTTGTATGTGAATACTAGGCTAGCTACGCTTATAAATAAGAAATGTAGGTCATGTATACATTTCTTAAAAAATACAGTCAATTAAAATTAAGCTATTTCAGAATTCAATAGTATCTTTGAAACTTCTGAACTGCTATTATTCAAGCTCAAAATCAATATTATCAAAATCCATATTCGATTGGCAAACTGAGCTTTATCAATGGTGTAATAAGGCCTAGAAATGTTACAATTATGTTTTTGGATTTGTTTTTGAATGTTGCTAACAGTGTTTCAGTGTGGCATGGGTGCACTATAAAGTATGGCCGCTGAAATATTGGGTGTTCTTGTTGAGTTATCACCGAGTAGAAGTCCTTCTCACTGATCCTGTAACAAAATATATATTATCACATGTTTATGAGAATTGAACATATTAAGTACATGAAACAAAGGACTTAAAAATTGTATGCATGCAGCAATTTTTTTTTTTCAATCTAAATATTATTTCCAACCAGTTGACTTTAAATTGTTACCAATTCCTACATCACAGACTTAATAGATTCTGTTATCCATCTGATAACTGAAAAATGATAATTTTGAATGTACAACTCATTATCCATTCAATGATGTCCATATTCATTATCATCTTCAAAAATATGAAAGCGAAGTTAAGGGCAACAGACTAAAATTAAAAATTCTTACTGCACAACAGACATTTTTCTAATGTCTTGCAATGATAATAATGTACCAGAGGATCTCCACAAGTTAAAACTAAATGAAGGCACTCCATAGCTCAAGTGATAGAATATCACATATTCTATTTTCAATAATGTGTCATCTTCACACTGAATAAACGTTTCTTTTCTAATGTGCGTTTTGTATATATTTATTTTATCCTCTTTTAACGACCAACCATCACAAATATTATCAGATTTTTTAACAAATTCATCGGCTGCATCAAGAAATTCTTCGAAACTTATGGTTGTCATTGATATTTTTAATATCTACGCAATTATTACTACTAAATATTTACGTAGGTTTTTATTTAAAATTAAATTTGAAACACATACATTAAGTACGAGTTGATTTGATTTTGTTAAAATTGTTCTAAATAAATTATTTTTGTGAAACACGTTTTTTTTTAATTTTTTAGACATTTGATTTGTTCTCAGAGGAAATTTGTTTGTTTACACGCATTTCTGCTTCGCTTTCCCTTTTTCAAATTATGTCCTATTTTAATTAGAATAAAGCATATTTTTGCTAAGCTATTTTGTAAACTCGTATTCTGGTTAATTTTGACATATCTAGAATAGCAGTATAGCAAAAGTATCGATACCGAATGTATTCGATACTTATGAATCGATTCTTTTTGTTCAATGCATTTCAAGCAAATATTATTTAGAAAAATGAAAATTCACGAGCGTCAAACACTGTTAAAACATAAAAGAAAAGATTGAGGAATTCACACCCAAAAATAAACAGCTTAATAATCGTCGTATTCGTAGTCTACAGCCAAATTAAACTTGCCAGATGGCCGGAAAATCCGATAATATCCCGGAACTGTGCGTCTTGTCCCGTGCCCAGTAATTAGACTTTACTGTTCCGGATTCTGAACACCTAACCTTTTTAATAAAGTTCCGATCATAATAGAATTGGCAGTACGACACGTCACGACTGCCACCAAGTACACTCCCATGCATCTAACAAATAACTGATTATAAAAATACAAACATTATTGATACTAAATACCTAGGTATTTATTTTTATATATTTTACTATTGCCGTGGACCGTGGTAACTAAACACTAGTCCACGCCTCCACGGCCAGACTGTTATGGCTGCAACTATGGTGCAAGATATACTTTTTTTCTGGTGCGGAATATCCTTATGGATCGTTTGTCACCTGGGGAACTCGTAATACTTAAAACCCCGTTTGCTCTATAACTATAATCACGCTTACCGCCATGGGATTCACAACATTCAACACGACCGTGATGAATATTGTGAATGTGAAACGCGCGGTTATACTTAAAGAAGGGTTTTAACATCAACTGTTCCATTTAAAAACTCCATATTATAAAAATACTCATAAAACAAAACAAACAATTAAAAATACTTCTGATAAGCTTGGTAAGAACGAGTTTATAATTATTATTATTCGAATAATATTCTACACTTTTGGTGTACCGACATCAAAAAAGGAAGAGCTTCTTAATTCAATTGTATTGTTCTTGGGTTTGTGTTACGTGTTATCTACATCTTCATGATTTGCTTAGGAATGTGTATTTGAAACCTTATTGTCTGGCGAGTGACTCGAGTCAATTTTTTTTTATTCAGTATTATCTTTTCGATTTCACTCGAGACACTCGAGTAAAAGTGGACCCTATTCTAATTTCCAACTAACTCACTCACTAGTTGTAGTTTGACATTTGACAGTTGGCATTGTTGGCAAGTTATGTTGGCATTTGGCAAACAACTTCAAACTTGTTCAACCTATGAATCGTGTGATTGGATTTTCATCAAAACAATTATCAAAAGTAACTAAATCTTATCAGTAAAGTGATAAAGGTTACTAAATAAATTATTCAGTTTGGCTGTTGACGCAATTACAGCCAGTTTTATTCAGTCACGGTCATACTACCAACGTCTACTGACTTGTTCGGGCAGATACAGAAAGTAGTTGCAAAATTAACTTAGTAATTACAGGCCTTAGGCGGAACAGTGACAAAGCCACAACGTGTTATAAACGGAGTCTTGCAGCTTACCTATATTAGCGAAAGAAGGTACTTATTTTTTACTACATAACTTAATTTTATGCGACATTGCTATTTGAAAGGTTGGATCCATTGTGTATACGTGTGGCTTAAATGAGTAATTTATATAACGTTTCAACGTTTCATCGTTTTTTGTATTCATGAATTTTAATGTTCATAACAATATTGTAAGAAAAGTTTAGTTTTAAACGAAACCATCGAAGTTATGAATTATGCCCAGTATTTTTAAATTCTACCGCTGGTAAATATAGGTATTTTACTATTATTATAATTGCAGGGCAAAAGGCCTTCCCACTTCCTTTACTAAATCAAATCTATTCATGTGAATACTTCTGCAGTTGTCAGCATCTCAACCTAGAACATATGTACAAAATCATAATTGTTAATCTAAACTAATTTAATAAAGAGGAAAGATTTGTTTGTTTGTTGTTTGTTCGTATTTTACTCAAAAACTGTCATAAAATGTCGAAAACTACATCTATAAAAAAGTCTGTGATAGCACATGCCTATCTCCGATGGATAACTCACAATAACTGCTTTTACTATTAAAGATTATCTTAGAACATATCACAATATAAAAATATCCGCGCGATAAAATAATTACGTGCGCGGCAGTCATGTCCAGCCGTCGCCTTGCCTCGCCGGTCACCACCGCGTTGCGTCGCAATGTAGGTAGTACCTACATGAGGATACTGGCCTCCGCAAAATTCAAATTCAAAATATTTATAATCTATACTATAATAACATTATAATTAGAAAAGATTTGTATTTCTTGTGTGTTTGTAACGAATAAAATCAAAAACTACGGGACTGATTTCAAAAATTGTTTCACAACTAGAATGTTACATTATCCCTTAGTAAAATAGGCTATATTTATTACTATAAAAATTTAGGGAACCCGACTAAAAGTTCAATAATGTCCACCCGTGTGAATAATGAATTAACTCTAAAACTATGGGACCAATTTAAAAAAATATTTCATGATTAGAATGCTACATTATCCCTGAGTAACTGGGTGACGAAGAGACAGCAGCCCACATGCTCCTACAATGTCCTGGGTTCGCCGCATACAGGGTAAAGTACCCTCGGAGTACTCTCGGAGAGATTGCCAGCCACATTACTCGCTTGCTGGCCTTTCTTGAGGAATTGGGGTGGCTCGACACGCAAAATGCGCTCTTTGTCGTGGAGTTGCGGAAAACAGCCGCAACTTACGACAAAGAGCGCAGTCATAATATATATAGATCACACTTGATATCATATTTAATTTCCAGAAAACAGCTTAGAAACAAAAGCAATGAATCAATTAAAAAATAACTGGTTCACTGAGGCCTGTGAAATGTGGCCAGGCGGCACATTCTCCATTGAAGTGAAAGAGGTTCTCCACTCAGAGAAGTCCCAGTACCAAGACATCAATGTGTTTGACACAACTAGCTTTGGCAAAATGTTGGTGCTTGATGGTATTATACAGTGTACTGAGAAGGATGAATTTTCATATCAGGTCAGTAGTCCTTACATACTAAATAATCGTCTTATTAGAATGACAATTTATAGAGACAGTGACATAGCATAACTATGACCTACTTTTGATCCGCACGCAAAATACTTTGACGTGGGAGTTGCGGAAAATAGCCCTTTATAACAATACCAAGACCAACTTTTGATACCTTACTGTCTCCCACCGTTCGCAGTAGCATTTGTTGTCTGATAAACATCATGTGTTAGAGTAACATCTCACTTCCTAGTACCTAAATAGTTTCTTGAAATAACAGCATTTTTATGTAGTGTCCAAGGTGTGCCTCTGCCCTTTATGCTCAAATGTGAGGATTGCAACTTGCATAAAATACAAGGATTTTAGTAACTATAACACAGACTTAATTTAAGCTGTAGACCTCAAGATAGGATAGAATTACAATTTGTCTTACTTAAAAAAATTACTTTCAGGAGATGATCTCATTCCTGCCACTATGTTGTCATAAAAACCCTGAGAAGGTGCTTATAGTTGGTGGGGGGGATGGAGGTGTCGCTCGTGAAGTCGCCAAACATCCCAAAGTTAAGCAAATTGTACAGGTATCTATGTTCACTTTTAAACTAAGCTTTTCCACTTATAGCAAAGAGAAATGTCACTTCAGGCATGGTAAAACTGGTTTTAACAATGATCCTCAGTATGGCCCAAGGTGGGATTTATCTTTAACAATATGTGAAGGCTATAAACTTCAAATAATGCTAAGATTAAAAACCAAGGTTGTGCCTCCTTCTTGGCAGGTAATATAGCCTTGCTTGTACTCATCCAGTGAAAATGACTACCTAGTCATAGTACTGGAGCCGTATTATGACGTGTTAACGCCATCATTTTTAGGTTGTTAGAAAGAGATGAGGCTATTTAAAATGTAGAGCGGCATGTCTTTCTCACGTTATAATACGGCCCCAGATAAAAAATGTTTATAGTTTCATTACAATTCAAACTACACACACAATTCTTATAGTTGATATTCACATTGTTAGTTAAATGTTTCCTCAAAATTGTTTTAGACAGAATTTTTTATGTCTGGCTTTTTGCTGGTCCCATAATTATGTTTTTTTTTATTCGTGATAGGCTTACACTCGACCAGGGGTTCGCCTGATGTTAAGTGATACTGCGATCCACGATGAAGCATGCTTGCTTAGAAAAACAATTATTTACTTTGTCTTCTATTATCCATGCAAATCACCATAAACTAATCAAAACCAATACTGTTTTCAATTCAATTCAATTCTTTATTGCATTCCATAATGTATACAGGTGTTGGTAAGTAACAGTAAGTGTCAATTATGGACCCTGTCGGGCACAGCAAAGTATTAGTAAAGTAGAAGAGAGGAGGAGCGTTTCTTTTTAGGAAATTAATTAAAATTAGATGGATGATGCGATGGATGGTGTGATATATTTATACATTTTTATAATTTATATAATTTACCCAATTATTATTATTTATTGTATTTTGTAGTGTATTTATTATTATTATTTATAGTATACATAGTTATTATTAAGTTATAATTGATAACTGTTTTAATACCATAATTTATTTATTTATGATGAAATTATTATATATTTTATACAATATTTATTTTTATTATTTATGAGTAGAGTTATTTATTTATTGTTAGGTTATAGTTTATTAATGTTATTGCAATAATATTATTCTTATTATTTGGCCTTTTTTATATATAAATTTTGTATAATGTGTAATGTGTGTTTTTTTATTATTTTATAATGTGTGTTTTCTGACGTTGGACTCTTATGTTTGTTGTTAATATGTTGTATGTGGTATGTCCCATGACCCGAAGGTTTTATCCGCCGATAAAAGTCCATTGTTAGTTGTTCATTAAAACAAAACAACCAGGTACTTCGACATCAAAGGGGATTACAAACAAAATCGCGGGCGGAAGATAGTTAACCAAAATTGTCATTGAGTTGGCAACAGATCATTTGTCGGACCCCAGCTTGCGCGGGCCCCCCACGGGCCTGGCTTGCAGGGATGGCCTCGCGCAGACTAGGTCCCAGCTCTTGCAACCTAAATGTAAACTAGACCAGATAATTTGGTCATACAGTTACAATGAATAAAAAAATTCGAAAAATGGTTGAACCTGAGCATCCCTGAAACTAGTTTTGAAATTTTCTGAATTACTTTTGATTGGATCAACTTATTTAGACGTCTATTATTATAGTTTTAATGAACTGTCTAAAACTCTTTGGGATGAGCAAACTTCACCTAACCATAAGCAAGACATGAGAGTGAGGAGCAAGTCAACGAAGATGTCTTAGACCAAACAGCAAAGGACGCCATATATTTTTCCAGAAGTGGTTGGGTCTGTCAAAATTGCATACCGTTTGCATGTAAACTTTTCATATCACTATATTACATGCATATCAGCACAGCACGTACACCACCTTATAATTATGTTGCATATTGTGTAATTATCACAATTTCGTTTACGCAAGCGCTTTGTGAAAGACGATTTTCAGCAAAGCAAAGAAGACCGTGTACTAGGACAAAAACTGTTGGCTTCGTTTATATTAAACACAGAATAAATTAAATTCAGGATAACGAGAACAGCTGAAATTCTCCTTTTAATTTTTTTATTTTTTATTATTGGAATATAATTGGAATTGTATATAGTTACCTATATACAGGAGTGAGTGAGATTATTTTCCAAATAAAATGGAATATTTTTTTCAGACGAGTTTTTGAATAAATATTTATTGTGAAACCCAGTTTTGCGTTTACAATGAAATTAAATTTTTGCGTTTACAAATGGACCCTGTCAGGCTTTTCTCGAAGAACAATCGACAATCGTTGATGATTTCGCTGAAATCCAGTTCGCGGAGTAAACCACTCAGGATGGATAGCTTTGATAGACGGTTTTGTCCCAACATACTTTATTATTTTATTTAAGTAATAGTGTTTACTCGTCGGAATTTAAAGTGTGTATTTTAGAAGTCTCTTTTGTGGAGGCCCCGGAGCTATAGCCCCGGATGCCCTTACCTAAATTCAGCCCTGTCGTTGATAATTAATAATTAGTATATTCCATTAGTTATCGATAGTATCTACTACACTGGATACTCATCTAGTGTCGTGCCCCGGGCTTGTGGGGAGCCACCCGGGCCTTTCCGGCCCAGTCTGACCCTGGAAAAAATACTGCATTGATAACATGTGACAACTTTACAGTTGTCGCCGATAGCGGTTTACACCGCTATCGGCGACCGATATATCTTATCTTATCTCATAGGAAGGGTAGTTACAAACAGTCTGAGATAATTATTATTTTGGCCCAGGAAACTTCAGTTATAAGTATTAATCTCTGAAAGTCTGAAGCAATATACAGGTTCAAGCAGAAAATGCACAGGGCTTTTCTGTATAGTGGGGTTACAGAGAAGGGTTAAACTGAGATATTTTGAGCAAAAATAATAAGTGGCTCGGTATACGAGTACAACTATCTCTTTACGAACCGAAAAGGTACTAGATACAGTACATAGTATAGAAACATCACATAATGAACAACATAAGCAAATATCAAAAACAATCTATTAAAAATCGTTCATTATAGTATATTGCAAGAGGCCGTGACGTGTCATTACTAAAATTTTTGGCACTATTTAATGTGTATAGCAGCATCCCTCTTTCTCAATCGCAATAACACATCATGGTGGGGCTAAGATATTTCTTTGATATTTTAAATGATTCAAACAGACGGTTTACTGTCATGACACTTACCATAAGCGCCTTTCGCGTTGGTGTATGCTTTCTAAATACCTTCTAGACAAAAATTTACCTAACGTGACTACGAAAAAAAGAAGGGTAAAGAGGTTAACAGTGTATGTATGTGTCTATGAATGGATGTTCAAAAGCATACTTTATTACAGTTATATGTATTACAGACCGTCTTTTGTGTTATCGTATGAACCAAGATAACTTAATGATCTAACTTCATCTAACATGTATCGATACTGTTGTGACCTCTATTAACCCTTAAATTTTAAATTTTAGGTAGAAATCGACGCAAAAGTCATCGAAGTATCAAAAAAGTATCTTCCGTTTATGGCGGTGGGTTTCGACAGTCCGAAACTGACGCTTCACGTGGGAGATGGATTTGACTTCATGAAGAATCATAGCAACGAGTTTGACGTCATCATAACTGATAGCAGTGACCCCGTGGGGCCCGCCATCAGCCTCTTCCAAGAAAACTACTTCGCACTCATGAAGAGCGCGCTGAAACCGAACGGTATTGTATGTTCTCAAGCAGGCACCGTTTGGAATGATCTAGAACTAGTCTCCAATACGCTAAGAATTTGTAAAAATCAATTCCCACGCGCCGCATACGCTTACGCGTCAGTTCCTACATACCCGTCCGGTCAGATAGGTTTCGTTATTGGATCTTTAGATAGTAACATCATTTTCGACACGCCCCAACTCGTGCTGTCGGCTGACGACGAGAAAACAATGAACTTAAGGTACTACAACAGCGACATCCATAAGGCCGCGTTCGTACTTCCCACCTTCGTCAAACATCGTTTGGCTTGATATAATTTTATGAAACTTGTACTTAAATGTGCATTTATTTTCGTTGGTAAGCGTCATTATCGTTAAAATATTGAAGCGGTTTCGAATCTTATATTTATTAAATTGTATTTTTATTCTGGTATTTATTGCATCCAAGGATATGAATTTAATAAATTGTATTTTTGAGAATTCCTTTTATCCTAAGTAGTAAGTATATGTAACTGTACTATTAATTTCTTTAAAAAATACTTCTTGTAAATAGTAGTATAAAATCGTTAATGAAAGTTCATATTTTTTTTACACAGGCACGGCCAATGACATTGGCGTTTGATTAATTTTGAAATTTATATTTTGATAAAACAATTACATTTACGATTTTATAAGTGTAGAGAAACAATCGGTACCTATCATTTACCAGATTCATTCAACTGTATGTATTAGATACTATTCTTTGTGCCTCGAATAAACTAAAAGTTTATACAGATATGGTATTATGTAACTTTGTCTTCCAATTTATGAATTAAATCTACGGATAATTCTATGTCAATACAAGCCTGCCTGATACGGTTTTATAACACCCCAAGAGTCATATTAAAAAATTATGTGTATTTTCGATGGATTTGGTATCAATTTTTGAAAAATAAAAATCATCAGTAATAATAATAAAATAATATCGTACAGAAAAATAAGTGATAGCATTGGCATTTATGAAGTTGCATTATAATCACAAATATATGTACGCAAATGAAAAAAAAAAACGTTTGCAAAAAGTCATTGAAACATAGGAATACTTGTGTTTTTTTGTAACGAGAGTCAATTCTTGTTGCTATTTAAATTAAGAACACCTTTATGCATAATGAGAGAATACAAGCACCATACGTGTAAACCAGCGGCCTTTAATAAAATTATCTATATAATATTTATCTACTATTGTTACTTCATTAAAAACTATATTAGTTTGTAAGTGTTAATGTCTATAAATTAAGATTATTTACGTATAATACTCGGCTCGAACTTTAGTTAGTAAACATACGTATAATTAACATTCCACTACATTCCGTACTGATAACAAAATTATTGAAGAATATTATTTTTAAGATTTTCTAGTCTATATGTTTATACTCCATGGTTTCCACATGCATGCATGAAAAATTCAAATAGCATTGTCATAAGACATACATAAATAAATACAATATTAACTTAGATTGAAATTTTAGATAGCGAGCTGCGTGATTGAGTGCCCGTTAAAATAATGTTGTACGTGATAAAGTATAATTGTATTTTCTAAGAATTGCCAACAATATCATGATAAGTAAGACCACGGTGTTTAAATTGTTAAACTACATTTTAACCGAGTGCCTACTCACTCATTTTACACTCGAACCTTGCTCATATAATGTGATAATGATAAATCGTCATAAATATTTTTGTACAATGTTTTGTATATTTTTATACGTGTTAAATCAGGGACAATAAATGTATTTTTTATATTTATCTTATTTTATTTTGTGTCAATTAATAACTACCTACTACTACTAAATTTTTTATCAATTAACACTGGTTTATTGTAGCTAAAATGGCAACACATTTCGAATTTGCCAATACGTAAGTATAGCACTGCATAGAATGCCTTTTAATATTTTACCTACATCCTGTGAGAGTAGACCTCTCAGGACAGTAATAAGTATAATGACTACCTATTCATTCACCATATTTGATAACAACGGTTAAGGTTATAGGTACAATCGACAATCTTGGCGGTTGAAATTGCACTCTTATTATGAATAGCTTAAGGTCCAAAGTAGTCTACCGCTACCGTATCTCAGTCAGTATAATTATTAGATTTTACAACATCGACCTTATAATATGAGTTAATTTGTATAAACTTATAGTTTTGTATATATAGACTGCGTGCTTCAACTCTGTTTAACTTTTACCTTCGTTTTTGGAAAACAACAGCTTACTATAGCAACAAGTAACATAATCAGCCCAAGAACAGCTAGGTACCCGATAGATTTAAAGAACACAAGTTGCGGCTCACTCAGCAGGCGTCCATGTGAGGACATGTTGAGGTTTCCGTGGCGGGCTGTACGCTCGATGTAGTACACCGCGGTATCCATCGGAGACAGGGGCCGGTCGCGCCATAATTCGCTGAACGATTTCGCTCGAGCCCGCATACTGTAATTTTACTTATATATTGATTTAAATCGGACACAATTCCATATAGGTTAGTAAAAGGATAAAAGCTTTTTACTAAACTAGGTACACGATAACATCGCAAAATATAGGCATCCTGCATAACATCCCTATTTTTCCAGTAGGTTAATCTACATTTCATTATAGATTCCCTTAGGCTTCTCCTTCTCCGATCCTGAAGGCCCTGTAATGGCGACGAGCAGTTACGTCACTTATGTATATCTAATATTTATTTATTAACTTATCGCACCATTGCAGCGTTGGTTGGTACAAGGCGGTCTTAATGCTATTGCTTCAAAAAGCGGTTTCTCCAAAGAAGCAGTCTACCAGAATACCTCCTACGGATGAGAATAAGTACTTACTCAGGGGTCAAAATTTTCATCAATTCACTATACAGCATTTCTTCATCGAGATAGTGCAAAGGTAGTATTTCGGCGATGCCGGCGCGTTTGGCGTACGCGGCATTACCGGGCTGGTCGCCAAGAATGGGCACCATAAGGGAGGGTACTCCCGCCGCCACCGCCTCCGTCAAGCTCAGGAGACCCCCATGGGTTATGAAGGCTACGCAGTTTGGGTGGTCTGAAAGTTTCACAAACTTTTGAGAATATATTTTTATTGATTGTCATAAAGAAACCTCGTAAGGTAAATTAACGCATACCTATAGGCATCTTGTAGGTAACAATGTGTACCGATGCGCGGTGAACATTGTGTATGTATTGTAAGTAGCAAATCTTATGACAACTGGGCTTAAAAAAACTAGGTAAGTACTTTACAACAAAACTAGGTAGGCACTCACGAAGTATATCGTACTGAGGCAACCACTTCATGACGAGAACATTTTGAGGCAAATCCTTTACGTTTTCCGTTTCCCATTTCCAAATAATCCGTTGTGGCAGGCGCGCGAAAACTTTCAAAATGGCGTCCAAACGTTTAGGCGGCAACGATGAGCCGCGTATCAGGGAACCAAAGCTGAAGAGTATGACTCCATGCTTCGATTCGGTTACCCAACGCTCGAGTTCCTAAGCAGAAACGGAGAATTATAAACGAAACTAGCTATTTGGAGGTTCTTGGCTACATAAAAAATTAGTAGGTAAGTACCATTGAGAATAAGGTAAGAACCTGGTAGGTGTCCAACCTGCCTACCTAAGTACATTGGCTCAAGAAGCTCTTTGGTAACGACTCCCTTGTCCGGGCTAAACTCCAAAGTTTGGAACATCCAGACTTACACTGTATCCAATCGCAGTGGGAACTCAATGATCATAAACAATACATCTGAGCGAAACAATACTCCAACGGACAAGCACAATAAAAAAAATGTCTGGAACATCGCCGCAAAGTTGCTAGCTTATCGGTTTTTTATCGGATACATTTTGGTGAGTGTGCATCAGATCTCCACGATCTTATTCCCTCCCCCTAGCCTTTTTTCACTATCGGACGACCAGAAGCACGAATAAGGGACATCGCTTCATGCTGGACATTCCAAAAACCTGAACGAAATGCTTTAAGTCCACTTTTATCATGCGTACTTCCCGAGTGGATCTTCCCTGATAGATATAATGTGGGTGTCTTTAAATCACGACTGAATCGGTTTCTTCTAGGCAAAAGCGCTCCATAGTAGATCGCAGTATCGCTTAACATCAGGCGAACTGGCGGTCAAGCGTAAGCCTATCACGTGTAAAAAAAACGTAGGTACTTAAAATGCCTTGAATCATGGGGAAGTAGGTAGGTACCTACCTAAGTGTCAATAAATTGTAAATAGGTACCTAAATATATATGTAGGAAGTACCTACTGTAGATAGGTAGGTAGGTACATACATTTTACCAATAAACAACTAAATACATATTACTTACTTTTCACAATAAGTTGTTGCAAAGTAGCATGAATGTCATGCCTATAACACAGTATACTACAATATTTATACTGTGCCTTTACCTACCTCTGTTAGAGGTCGTGCGCTTTTGTTATGAAGATGAATACCTCCAACTTCAATCAACGATGGCGGTAAGGTCCTCACTCCGTTCAAGGTATGATGGGTATTTATAAGCACAACACTTGCGTTCTTTGCTATTTCCACTAACGGTGGCAGCTTGCGCCCCAGCCTCGTCTCCAAAACGCTCTGCTCGTTCCAAGTCACATATCTGTGCCAGTATTTGTAGAAGTTTATGCTAAACGCGTTCTCAAGCCTCTCTAAGAACGACATCTCATCAGTAAATGGCAGCAACATGTCAGGGAAAATTGCCGGGTTGTCGTCGGCCCCGAACCTTGATGGACTCCATGCCAACAAAGCACACGACATCAGTCCAACGGAAGGCGCGCCATAATTGTACACGAGTCCCATCATGCAGTCGGAATTAAAATGTTCTACTAATATAACATCGTAATCGCCCTCAGCTTTAACGAATTCATTAAAAATATCAGCGCTTAATAATTTTTCGCAGATTTGAAGATTAAATTGCATTAGATTGGAGGCTAGATAAAATTGGGTGAAGAATTTTCTGGCGAAAATAGAGGCGTCTTCATAATCTGTTAGGTCCACCACTTCAACGTTTAATGGTGCAAGGCCCACGAGGCTGACGTCGCGTCTGTTCGCATGTGGCGTCGCTGATGGGAAAAAGGAAACCACGGTAACACGATGACCACGTTTTGCTAACTCATTCAACAGTGGTTCGAAGACCATGTGGTGGCTCTTGCCGGGGTAAGGTAGCAGCGCCAGAATTTTGTAACTATCACACGCGCCGACTAATAAAACCATAAAGACGACGAGATTTTTCATCTTTTAGTCGTCCGTCCGTACACTAAGATAACCGGCGGGCAACTGCACCAAACTGCACTCTTAGTAACAATTTGTGCATCACTCACACATCTATTATTGGCCTGAGAGAAACGACATAGAACATAATTTACTATACAACTAGCTAGGTTGATTACCTACCACGGTATTATATCGACGGATATCTCTGCAGGTAGATAGAACTACCTACTTATTACGGAGCCATGCATTTTTAATAAACTACCTAGTTATTACCTGTTGTTTCACTAGCATCCCAAACTTTTTGAGATAAAAGGTATAGCGGTTTAGGCCTTAGGCGTGACACGCTTGAGTATTTCCATGTTATTGCTTTTTTTCCATTTTTGAAAATGAAATGATATAACCTTTAATTCCTCCTATCATCTAATCTGCAAAATCTAATAAGTAGGTCCCCGCGACGCTCGAGTAAATCCCCATTTAGCATCATGGGCACCCCTACCACTATTCTCTTATTATTAAAGTGGGTAAAAGTTGTATTTTTAGAATCCAAAACTTTCGTAGATGTCTCTTGCAGAGCCCGCTTAAATAAAGATCGCTATTTATAATTACTAATTACCTACATGCTGAAAGCCCATGCCATGCCATCAGAGAAGCATCGCTGAGAATAAAAAAATAAGAGTAGGTAGCTACCGATTAAAAGAAAAATATGTAGCCCGCTTCAGCTGTGAGAACATACAGATAGGAAATATATTCATGAGGGGCTGTTGTTGAATAACATTCAACACGCAAGGTCTTTCTTTCTTTCAAGGTCTGAGAACATCACATGATTCGAGGTAAGTACCTTGTCAAAATGAAGTGTTAAGGGTCCGGCGGAGATTGAATTGCCACAAAAACGTAATACCGAAATAAATCGTAATAAATAGAATATTCTATCAAATTATGTTATTCTATCAAATTATAATTATGTTATGACTGCCTCATTAGTCTAGTGATCCCAAGTGCGACTGCTACGCTAGAGGTCCTGGGTTCGATCCCCAGGTCGAGCAAAGTGTTATTGGGTTTTTCTATGAAATTCTCAGTAGCAGTTCGGAGTCTGGATTTGTGCCCGGTTAATGGACTTAAATATACCGGCGAACTGTGGGTGTACATTAAGTACGCCTCTGCCTAACCCTTCGGGGAATACAGGCGTGATGGTATGTATTATGTTATTATTCTGGTTTGGATACCATACTATATCGTCTGCTATTACTTCACTGGAAATAAAAGACCGAAAAATCGTTCCAAATTTGGTAAAGTTCTCAAAAATTACATTCGCTTACATTTATTCCCAGTGAAGTATTTTGGACGAAATGGTAACGTAGGAACCTAGATTAACGGTATCGGAATCCGAATAATAACAGAATTTGATTAAATCGTGTTTGAATTACGATTTATTTCGGTATTACGTTTGTAAGAGAAATTCGGTCCGCGGGACTCTCAAGGTAATTTAGTTCCTTTTGACAAACAGGAATAAATACGCTATAATCTCAGGCTGCCTTGCATTTCTTTAATATGTATATCATTGACGGAGGTCGCAAAGCCTGTTAAATCAGATATAAAAAACTGGAACTACATAAAAACTTAACAATAGAAAAGGACTCTGTGCCAATCCATAACGCCTGTATCCCCCGAAGTATATACCGCCACAGTTCACTGGTATGTTAAGGTCCCATGAACTCCCAGAACTGCTGAGAACTGATAAAACTTCATAGAAAAATCCAATAACGCTGCAAATTCCTGGTTCGATTCCTACCTAGGTGAACCTAGGAGTCAGGACCTATAGCATAGCGTCAGATGCGGTCCCAGTCAGACTTGTTGGGTTAAGAGTAGGTACACGTGACTAATAGGTTTGTCAATTAGACGTGTACGAATTTGGGGGCATGAGCCACCCCCCCCCCCTTGGACCACCACTGCGTAGCATTTGTGCTAACAGCAACTAAGTGAGGCTAACTTAAACATATTAAATTAATTTTAAAATATCTTTAAACTTGAAAACTGAGAAATTAAAAGATAACATAACATAAACATACCATCAGGCCTGTATTCCCTTAAGGGTTAGGCAGAGGCGTACTAATGTACACCCAAAGTTCGCCGGTATGTTTATTTTAGGACTCATGTAATAGGGGGCGAGCCTGTTGCCATTAAGTCTGGGCACAAATCCAGACTCCGAGCTGCTACTGAGAATTTCATAGAAAAACCCAATAACACTGCTCAACCTGGGGATCGCACCCAAGACCTCTAGCGTAGCAGTCCCGCTTGGGACCACTAGACTAATGAGGCAGTAAAAATTAAAAGATATAACACAAATATAGCAAAACTTTTTTATTCAATCGCTATTATTTCCCTCATTTTTTTTATTTTTTCTTTGTTGTTCCGCCTCGTGGATCCCTGAGAAAACTGCGCCAGCTTTAACCTTCTTCAATATCCTTTTGTCGTGGAATGGATGCACGTGTGCTGATATCCTGAAATTGGTGATAATATCAATTGAAAATCCTTAACCCTTTAATCCTTAGATACTAATATATTTAGTGAGTATGGATGGATGTATACATGTTTGTTACTCTTTCACGCCAGAACGGCTCAACGGATTTGGATGAAATTAGGCACACATATAGATTATAGCCTGGAAAACACATAGACTACTTTTAATCTAAGTCGGACCAAATCCTGAAGTCCACGCAGACAAAGTCAGTAGCAGAAGCTAGTGATCTATATGGCCAGGTTCCACGGATCATTGAAACTAAGGACCAACATCGTCTATAGGAGTCAAAGTTACAGTAGGTACTGACGACAACTGTGTTTCTTTGAAGTCGTGTGCAAGTGAATTTTGCACACTGCACACTACGGGCAGTAGTGCGAAGTGCGCAGTCAACTTTACGATTATAACGCTATGTTGTTGTTGTACGGTGTGGTGTTAATGGTGTCGTCGTTGCATGCTATCTCACTCCCTCTTTTAGATTCCATGAATACTTATGTCTCGCTCGGTGGAGAGTCGGGGTTGCAAATGTTTCGCATTCGTGATTATTTTCGACGACACGATTGGCGTAGCGGTTGAGTGATCGGCTTCTGCGCCACGTGGGTGGGTCCGATCCCCACACGGAGCAAATATTTGTATGATTTACAGGTAGTTGTTCTGGGTCTGGGCGTTTGTGTATGTGAGAATTTGTGTTTGTAAACGCACCCACGATACAGGAGAGAATCCTAGTGTGGGGCAACGTTTTTATAAAAAAAAAACTTACGATATTTTTCTAATTAGACGGGCGATTGTTGCAAAGAATTGACTGAATAAAAAAATGTGCTACTGTGCATTCGATTGTCGATTTAGTAGTTTCTCACCATGATTATTCGAATAACAATCGACAAACTACTGATTTCTGAGACAGATGAATATTAGACATTTTTATTATTTTTTTGACCGCCAGTTCACCTGATGTTAAGCGATACTGCGATCTAAGATGGAGCGCGCTTGCCTAGAAGAAACCGATTCACCCGTGATTTAAAGACACCCAGACTATATCTATCAGGGAAGACCCACTCGGGTCTATAATATATAAAAGTCTGCCCGTGACAATGGTTGCTGTAGAGTCCGAAACGTCGGGATTTTGTTCGATAAAATCCGCAAACTGGTTTTATTTTAATAAATCGACAAACTAAATAATACACTAAACTGTACGCGCAGTATGCGATGTTCAAGTGCAGAGTGTCTCTTGCGATAAGAGCATGAAGTTAAGAACGTCATATAAAAAACCAATAACATTGCTCGATCTGGGAATCGGACCTCGGATATCACGACCTCTGAAATACGTCATCATCATTATTTATCATAATTTTTACTTTTATCTATTTACCTTTGTACAACGACGTCGTCTTTAGTGAATACATGGGCAGGACATTTAATATTGTTCAGGTAGTCGACGCAACGCCACTGTCGAGTGTTGTTCCTATTCGAATGTTTCAGGTAATATACGTATCTGTTCAAAATCATCTGCAAGGACCCTTGGTTTGATACTGTGTACTGCATTATACCGACATCTGTAAATTAATAAAAATATCAATTGAATGTAATAGAAAGGAAAATTATGGCCAAGGCCATAGCCAGGCATGTTATTTTGGGGGGTTTGAGCTGGTGATCAGAGACTGGAAACATTTTTCGGAGTTTTTGGATCAAAGATTACTGTATTCGTAATCCTAATTTTATGAATGCAACGCTGCAATGGAATAATGGCGTCCAAGAAATTGCGCGCAGGTTTCCTCGGAATGTTTTTCTTTACCATGATAATTAACTATTAATACACACATGACTTCGAAAAGTCAGAGGTATCTTGGATTCGAACTCGAGACCTTTGACTTGGCAGTTCAAAGGTCATAATATGATTAGCTAGGCTATCACTGCACAGAAGGCCAATATAAAAAAAACTTAGTAGAAATTATAATATAATGCCTGCTTTTTTTGAAGTCGGTTAAAAAATATATAAAGAAGGATCTTTACCAGCACTTTGTCTAATGTCAGATTTCTCAACCCCTGTCTGTATATTTTGTGCCAAATAATCATTGTCAGTGTCATCTGGATCTCCCTCGTTAGAGTCTAGGTTTGTGCTCAATACCTTTGGGTCATCTTCACTTTCCCTGTAATAATGATTGGAGGATGCAATGAAGAGATCATAGAGTATGTCCAATTTAACCTTATCACCCACACATCATATCAACCGAAAGACATCCACAGCTGAACAAAAGTCCCAAAGACTTCCACAAGGACAGATTATATGCCGCTTGAATCCAACGACACCCAGCGACCTTCACCAGGTTGTTCGCCCATCTCATTGGACGTTGTTCTAAACTATGTCTTCCAGTATAAGCAGTCTTCTAATTGTTTAGGTTTTCAACTTATACTAGAAATGCTATAGCTTGATGTGTAGTCATGTGTACAAAGAGAACTACCTCCGTTAGCCCAATCTCGCCTTGATGGCTGAAGAGGAGCAAAGGAAGGGATTCAAAGAGAGATTAAAATTTGATATCAAGTGAGCCATCTTACATCTACACTTGAAAAAAGAAACTTACAGGATATTTTTTGAAGAAGTCTTATCATAGTCTACTATTTCAAAATAGGTTATGTCTTCATCTAGAATCTCCATTTTGCAATCTGTGTTTTTATCATCATAAGGTACATGCTGGTTTACAGTCTCTGGAATATTCTGCAATGCAAGTTGACTATAATGAGTTATTAGAATGAAAATAGCATTGTTTGCTGACGATCCCTCACTTATATTTAAAATCGATGGAAATTATAGAAATATCTTTAACGTAAATGAGAGTCTGTGGAGGGGCGACGGTGTGTTGCCCCTCTTACCAAAGGGAGGATCTTCCGACAAGGCGGGTGTTTTGCCTGACGGGCCGCGGCCAGGCGGTTGTATATATCCAAGTTGCGTTGCAAACTTCACTTGCGTGATTCAGGACAATTCTAAAATCTCTGTCCAAATGGTTTGCTGGTAATAACTTACTACTTAATGCTAGCAAAACAAACATTACATCAAATTTGATAAATCACAAGTCCTCACAAAAGAAAACCGATTCCTGCCCAGGATGAATCGTGAGGATATTGAAATTAAAATACACACAAATTTCAATAGAGAAGACGGCTGGGTCTTCATCTTCATCTATTTGGAAACCCATTATACAGGATGTTTGGTGCATCGTTTGCCAAATGGAACTGGCCGAAAGGAGAGGTCATTTGCTATCTTTTAGGCACAATAACTCGTTCCTTGTTACACTGTTTTTTTTTTATAACATTTTAATTTTTATTCCGAAAAATACCAGAACTCTTCATTTAAGCTTAAATTAAAAACAAAGTTATTAGTATAGCCTTCATATTCCATTTTAATTTTTATGTTTACTCTTGTATGGTTCTATGAAATTCAAAATTACTTGGTAATACCATCTAGTTTCTTTTTAATAACTCGCAATGTTTTTGAAACAAGAAAAAGTAAACTTAAAAGTCAACTGTAATTGCTGTAAAAAAAAACTAAAAGCGATCGGGATCTTCGAATTCTTTACAGAGTTCTCTAGTCTGTCCCCTTTCCCATGGTGTGCAATTACAAAAAAATACTTTTAATTACTTCACTAATTCGCTTAATTTTTGTATCGGGACGCACATCAAGCTATTCCATATTCGGGATAAAATCGTGTTTTTCTGTAAATAACAGGCGTACATATATACAGGTCCGTAAAACCTTCCTATCTTCTCTCTCTCACTCATCGCGCTATCTTCCTCCTGCACAGTAGAATTCATCATCCGCCTCTTTTTATTATTGGGTAAGCCGCATACTGGTTAAGGTTTTTTTGTCGATATTTGACTGTCTCTGGAAAGATAATGTCTCGTGTTTAACCGTCAGGGAGTACTTGATGCACTCCCAGACTCATGGATTAGGAGGGATGGCCCTATTCCCTGGCCTCCACGTTCCCCAGACCTGACTCCATTAGATTTTTACGTCTGGGGACGGGCCAAAGAACTTGTTTACGCCACGGAAGTTGAGACTAGGAATGATTTAGTCCAACGCATTGAGGCGGGTTTCATCACTATTGAAGCCGTGCATACGCAATAGTGGCGGACAATTCGAACAAAATTTGTAATTAGTACTTATTGTACGAGTAAATGATGACTTTTTTTAATTTCAAGTTAGAGGATAGTTATTACCTTATGTAAGAAAGAGAAGAGACTGCGTAAGAGTGAGATGACACTTGTCTACCTACATAGAACATGTTATTTATGCAAAAACTAGTGTTCTTACCGTAATATCGAATATCAACCTGATGTGTCTCGAATACAAATTTAGCGAATTAGTGAAGTTAATAATAGTTTTTTTTTGGTAATTTGCACACCTTTGGAAAGGGGACATATTAGAGAAGTTTTTAAAATAATTCTAAGATCCCAATCGCTTTTAATTTTATTTTTACAGGAATTTAAAGTTGATTTTTAACATTTGACTTTTAAGTTTATTTTTGCTTGTTCCTAAAACTTTGCGAATTATTAAAACGGAACTAGATGTTATTACCAAGTAATTTTGAATTTCATAGAACCCTACAAGAGTAAACGTTAAAATTCAAATGACATTTGAAGGCTTTTTCAATAACTGTTCTTTTAATTTAAGCTTAAATGCAGAGTTCTGGTATTTTTTGATATAAAAATAAAAATGTTATAATAAAAAAACCGTGTAACATGGAAGAGTTATTGGGCATAAAAGATTGCAAATGACCTCTCCTTTCGGCCAGTTCCATTCGGCAAAGGATGTGCCAAACACCCTGTAGATTCTATTAAATCTAAATCCAAAACTGTAAGACCAAGGAAAATGGTGAGCTCATTTTGTGTGAATCAGATCGCCAATAATTAACAAAAAATGTAATGTAGCTGTTATTAATCTTAACATTAAGACTGCAAGCATAAAAATTGTGGTTTTGCTAAGGCCTATGCTTATGGAGGGGGTTGGGTAACCCCCCCCACAAACCCCCTATGGTCATATACCATTACCATAGGGGTGGGAATTATAAAACAAGTTGTAAATTGGGCATAATTACATACCATATCTTCAAAACCCTTTATATATAATTCTTTGCCTGCTTGAAGAAGTTCTTTCAAATTCTCAATAGACACTAATACCTCCCCTGTATACACATACTCCAGTAAAGAACATAGGGTTGTGTAAGATATTTTCTGAAACAAAAGAATTGTTTAATGAATTGATACATCACAGGGCCAAATATAGACTTCTCCAACTGAATGGAGCTGAATAATTTGAGTGAGACAGCAAAGTTGAGAATGAAAAAGATGTGGAGTAGCATCTGTTTTTTTTAAATTATATTGACAGGAACTGAGATTAAAAAAATTGGTAAGTACATGCTTACATTGTAAGGTTATTCCTAGAATAGGGTTTCATCATCCTTCCCTTCCTATCCCTTTGGCATAACAGTTTGAAAAAAAAGTTAATAATTGTATGACTAGTCGTCCCCTGGGGCCTCTACAAGCTGGGGTTTATACATGTGCCCCTTGTGGTAAAGACTGAAATAGTAATATGATTGCGTTTGCATTTGTCTCACAAATGTTTATTTTTATGCAAGGTTGAGAAGGGTTGAAATTGATTCATTAATTACGAAACACTTACGTTTAGAAAAATAACTGGATGAGGGCATTGAGCAGAAGATATTAGTTCCTTGATGTAAGGACTAGCCAGTGCTACAATTACTTGGTGAACTTTCACCAGGTGGCCGTCTGCAGCTAAAGTCATGTCAACAAACTCACCATTCTGTAAAACAAACAAATTGTTGAAACACAAGATCAACTACCGTCTAGTCTGCTTCATAATAATCGTAACTTCTAACCTGTTGCAAAGTACTTAATCCGTGACATATATTTGTCTTGTGTGCATTCCATAATAAAGAAAACCGTGACTGAGCCATCACAAATCACAATATTAAAATTTACTCTGTAATTATCGCTGTTTTGAGAACAGTTTTGGTATCGATGTCGAAAACCGACGCTTTTCTTCTGTTCTGTTTGAGATCGAGTTGACACTTTGACAGTGTTGACACTTGCAGGACAAAATGACAACAAACACAGGGGGCTTACTCTTGAACTCAATTCCGATACATCGACATTGAAATTGTGAATTGAAAGACTAGCGCCAAATTGTTTCAATATTGCGCGGTGTTTTAGTGAACTAAATAGGATTGGGAAACGACCCACCCATTGGCCAATCGGGATGCCGATACAAGGTTTACGGATTTGTGCTCAAGAGTCAAGAGAGTACGAAATCGTCCGACAGCCAAATTGACATCGGAATCGGATCACGTTTGGATTGGTATTGTATTGTTTTCAAGAGTAAGCCTGCTGGTGAGGTAAGTGTCCATCTCACGGATCTCTAAGCTACTGGACAAAGTATTAGAGAGGTCAGTGGTCCAACTTGAGGTCCTCAAGGTCCAATAGTATAGGCAAAGAACTAATAATAATTAAGCTTTACCACAGACACTCAATTTAATGTAATCAATATTTCTCATAGAGTATTAAAACTCCTTTCAAAGAAGCACTTTTTTATCTAGTCGACCACGTCGCATGTCGGTTTTGGGTAGGCCCCATGTTTGCCTAATTTTAAATTTTTGTAAATTGAATATACATTACACCCATTTAGATACTTACATTTCATGGAACCCTTTATTTTTTTCCGCTGACATGGTTCCCTTGTAGGTCGTCGTCGACCCTTGGGAGTTGATTTAGACCACTTTACGAATTACTGCCTTAAATAGAGTAATAGATAGAGGTCAGTCAGTGGAAGTAAGACATCGCGGGAAGAGAAGAGAATACCTGGGCCTATTTTGCCATGGGTGGTCCCTGTGGTCCCGGACCCGATTAGCAGAAAACGTCAAACAACATACAGTACGCGCGGCATAAGTCGGCCGGAGTGAAGTTCGCCGTTTTAATGCGCAGTGGATTGTTTACGTTAAAAATTGTGTACTGCGCAACCAAACAGCTAACTTCAGTCCGGCCAACTTATGTCGCGCGTACTGTAATAACAATAAAGAGGTTTTGTAACGAAAACTAGTTTTTAGTGTTGGTAGCACTATTGTACAGCTGTTTTTGACAATCATTTCATTAATAAAGTTCATTAAATTCTCTGACCAAACAAACTTTGAGGTTAAATTGTTATCGATCCATTATTATTTCTGATTAATAGCCTAATTAAAATAAAATCAGATTTTAACAATAATTGTCCCCGTTTTAAACTCATTATGGCATTGATGAGAGCTAAAGAAATACCTAAAGATGCGGTGACTTTAGATGAAATGGAAGCAACAGAGTATGTCTGGAATCTTGTCTCCGAATGGGAAACTCCTTCCGATACGTAAGTACCTACAACAAAATTATAACAGAAAAACGTTCTCCGGACTGCTAGTGTAGCCTTTATGCCGATTCTGACTATTATAGGAATAGGATAAACTCAATTCAGAATTTCATTATTTAAACTACGGCACCAAACTGTTCCCAAATCTAGACCTTACGCAAGACTATTATTCTGCCCTCATCTATTGTGTTAAATTCACCTGTATTATTAACTTTGTTTCACATTACAGATGGGCACTGAAGTATGGTCCAGTAGTCCTCGGAGGCATTAATGCACTGTGTGGTGTCGTGATCAATAGATATTACAGAAACAAGTTTAAGCTAGGCCCATATGGATACTTTGCATCTGTTATTCCTATCTCTGTTATGCCTGCAGTTCTTACAACTCTCTTTCATAGACATGTAAGTAGGAAACATATTAAAGTGATTAATTTTGTTTGTATTGTTTTCCAAGCAAGTTTGTAAAGTAATTTGGTGTGTTTCGAATTTAATGCATGAAAGCTAGTTCCCCTTGGTTGCTGCAGCTTGGCAATCTGCAGTCCATACGGGCTCTTAATGCTTGGCAATGAATTAACAATATACTATTTACAGATAAACACTCAACAGAATAAATTACTTTAAATTACTTTTGCAGTTAGTTTCAACAGACCTGCTACTTATGAAGAATCAATCATGTCCCATTTGTTATGAGATCAGGTCAGCAGCAGTACAGTGTAGCCTTGGTTTAGCATACCCAATGGTGTTGGGACCAGCATCAGCATTGATGGTGAGCAAACTAACCAATTCACTTTTTATATTCTGAATGCTCTAAGTACCTACTGTTAACATTAAGCACATCCCTCAATGATATAGGTAGGAAAATATCAACAGATTAGCATAAAAAATACAACAATATATACATAATTATTTTTAATTCACTGTTTAACTTCCAGAAGTGAAGTACTTACTCATGATTATAAACAAATTTCAATATGAGAACAACACTGAAATATCAGCAAACAAATCTGCTGTTCAATCTGTTGAAAATTTATGAAATATGAATATCTTCTTCCCCTGAAAGGTAAACATTGAATTCAAAATTATAGTCTATGCAAACTAAATATGTTTCTTATTAATTAATATGTTATAAAAAAAATGAGATTTATTTAAAATTTATTAACATGTATTTTAATATTTTAATTTTGTATCTAATAATTAAACAAATTTATACTGACCTCAGGAAATAGGCAATAACCAAGTTACAGTTATGCATAGCCTTTTATTAGATTAAGTATGGTTTTATCTTAGAACTATAGATTTATTTTAGTTTTAATGTAATAATAAAACTTTATATAACTGCCAATAATTAGTCCAGAGCCCTAATTATAGATCACTTTTTTAATTACTTTTTCGCGGATTTTTTTCTGATTTGAGTGAAGCAAGTATATCCTGTACATTGGTAACCATGTGAAATATAAAAAAATAGCTTGATATGTATCAAACAAATAATTACTTGTTCCAGTTTGCACACCGGTATGCAACCTTCAGAGTGCCAGACCTCACAGAAGGTCCAAAAGTCTTATTCAATTTTTTGAGGAAAACTACAAGACCATTCAGTGGAACTATAACATTTATGCTCATAGGCCAGATCATAGCTTCATCTTTTATAACTTATTATGAGATGAGAAACAACCTAACTTTAAGACGAAAGATTCAGGAGATTGAAGCAAAACTTGTAGCTGAGAAAGAAATTAGTTAACTGCTTTATTATAAGCAAAGAAGTTGTGTAAATAGATAGTTTTGTTATTAAATTGTTATATAAATTGCAAGGAATTTATTAAAATCTTTGATGTAAGTAAATGTAACTAAAAGATGACATTTAAATTACGAAATAAAAATCATATAGTCTCTTCAAAGTAACCTATATTAGTTAATCATATTTAAGAAATACAAAAAGAAACTGACAACAATCTATGCACTGCACACAACTGTTACCAGTTAATACAATTCTAGATATGAACACATGCAACACTGCTCTGTGATTTGAATCACTTTTACCATTCAGAACACAACCAGAATATTTCTATACAAGATCTTTTAATAATATTATCACTAACTGTAGAAACCTGACTATAGATATGCTTCTTACTTTTTAAAACTACCTTTTCTAAGGAGTGAGTGAACGACAAATACCTATGTATTAGCATAATCTTGCTCACACACTCGTTAAAAGTATAAAGGCGATCGGTTCCAAATGGCGCAATTTCTATTATAAACCCGTTCCATAATGCTAGATGGTACATAAGTATTATACAGTTATTCGCTTAGGATATATCAACCCGAAAGCGAGCCATACTACCCACAAGACTTATGTTCAACTACTTTTAAAAATACCAAAAAATAATGCGGTGGCGAATTGGTTTCTGACGTTTAGATACGCGCAATATTTAATCCCAATGTTTCAGATCCTTTACAGCATCCAGTCTCATCCATTCATGCTATAAAAGATGAGATTTAATTATTACCTAATATCAATATTTCGCAATCGAATTGGAAAAATATAGTTATTTTTAGTATTTTTAATAATTAAAAATTTGTATAACAGAAGATGTTCATGATCCAGGTAGCTCACTTTCGAATTAGTAAATTCTTTTGACTGTATAAGCTAGCATTCTTTCGACTATGAATATTATATCTGCAGATTATAACAGCCTACTTATTGGCTAGCATATTAATTTGACTTACTAGTGCTAATCTTTCACCTCCAAGTGTATATACTTTCAAACACGGATATCGAATATTAAGGCTGGCCGCAAACTATCAGACAATTTCTTTCAGAAAATTCCATCCAGTAGCGAAATATACGCACGCTCTTTCGATGATGCTCAGTAGCGATATCATCGTATCACTACTGCATCAAATATTCGAAAGTGAGCAAACGACTTTATAGATTTACCATTGCACGCTTTCTCGTTTGCAGTTATTGAGTAAATGCAAGGTAAAATAAACATTCATAAAAATAGAATTCGCCGAAAACATCTGTGAATCCGGCTCTCATATCTACTTACAAGGTAACCAACCAGTCATCCACATAAAACAATTTAAAAAATAAGTAAAATGGCTGAGATGCACACGTATTCACACAGAAGTATTGATACATTGAAACAAACCCAAATAGAATATATTACACTCAAAAACAACAAAATATAAGTGAATTATTCCATCCCTAAGGTTACAATGATATACAATTAAAAAGTAAGGGTTAAAGAAACTACATAAGTATACAAGTATAATCTGCTTAAAATTATTATAGATAAGTAATTATAATATTAATGTGACTTTATAAAAAGTCCCTCGTATTGGTATTTTACTCATCTGAGCACATACAATATAATATTATGTAGTTGTGTAAGAGGCATAGTACCTATTCCTTTAACTTAAAAATATTAATCAAAATTATACCCAAAAAAATTTCCTCTGCTGCTAAACAAGGAGAATCTCAAATAATAGATTTCTGGTTTTCTCATTAAAATTTATAATTATTATTTTTCAAGCACACAATTTTATTTAAAGGTTGGAGAAGGCAAATCTGCCCGTAAGTCGTGGTGAAAACATTATGTATACACAAATCCTATGAGCCTTGTACAGAAAGGAAAGTGTGGTTTTAGTCGATCCGACATACGCTGTGTACTCAGCTTTGACGATCTACGAGGATTTCTTGAAGAAATAAAAACGCCAGGCAACCGAGGAATGAGCTGTATGTTATTATAACCGTCAGGTTTCACCAATCTCCAGAACTAAATCAACCATTAGCTACTCTGTATGTGCAGAGTTCAAGAGTCGTACAGTCCTTACACTTTTTGAGGCCAAAGATAGAATTACGTTAGTGCCGTTTCTTATCAACAATAGTCCAATTTATCTTTGACAAGTCTGTGACCTAGTGATATTACGATTTCTAGCTGTTCACTATAAATGATAACAAGCATGGGTGTGGTGAGAAGATGATGACAACTCGTGAAACTCCTACATCAATCCTATGAGCATTGCATTTGTGTGTGTGTGTGTGTGTGTACGCCATTTAGTAGGACGGAGACAGATTATCAATTTAATAAAGCGATTGCGGCGCACTCACACAAACAGTGCTGCAGCACGTACCGTAAGAGTCGAAGGAGCAAAGAATTGCTCCAGCCTCTGCCCACTGAAAATTATCCTTATGTAATTCAGATAGGGTTCAAAATAACATACCATACCATACCATCACGCCTGTATTTCCCGAAGGGTTAGGCAGAAGCGTACTTAACGTACACCCACAGTTCGCCGGTGTTTCAAAATAGAAAGCAAGTAATAATCTGCTCGAGGAGACATCGACGTTTTTCTTTGTTACTATTTTGAATTAGATAAGGATGATATTTAATATCATTCTATACAATTTCAAACCTGAGATTTCTATTTAGAAGAGTATCTTCAAATCCTAAGAAGGGTGTTAAAATTATCTGTTTCTATCAAATGCCACATCCTCTCACCGAATCCATAAAAATACAATTTAATTATGAACTAGCCGATAAACGACAACCACTCCTCCCTTAAAGGCGCGTACAGTTAATACAGATGCAAAATAACCGGTTCCCCAAGTATCTACGGAATACCCGTTCCAAATAACGCCGTATAAATACCACTGTGAGGAACATTTAGTCTTTGGTACTAGCACAACATACCTTATAATATCGAGTATACAAATATGTGGGGTTAATGCCGGAGTCAACACCGTATCCATAACAAAGAAAACGAAAGCAGAGCGCAGAAGCCAATCTCTTAGCTCAGGGGTCGGGAAACTTTAGATGTCGGAAAAATATCGATTTGTCGGGACCTCAAAGAACCGTAGTTTTAAATATTAACATAACATGACTTTATTATCAGTAAATTTTTGTTACTTGAACTTGAAGAGCCGCCACTGACTCTTCAAAGAACCCGCATGCAGCTCGCGAGCCGCGGTTTGCCGATCCTTGTCTTAGCCTCTGCGCTAACGAGCCATCATAATACTAAAAATTATATTGTTTGTTGCTAATATTCATACGCGCCTTTAGGTAGAATATCCTAACACAAGCCGGCGTTCAAAAATAATCTATCAGAAAAATTCTGTCCTGTGGTGAAATGATATACACTCGTCTCATCCAATACAAAACTTTTTAGAATAAGAAACCCGTCAAGTAACATTTTCGCTAGGCCCTAACCCAAGACCCACAGTCTCTTAAACATGGGGTCCCCAAGCTCCGATAAACATTATTTCTATTCCATCTACAAGTTCCATCTGTAAGGAAACAGGCGGCGATAAGTACTATTTTACCAGTCTTAATTTGCTGCCATTATGCACTATTATTTGCTAGTTCGGGCCTTATAGTCGCTAATTAAGACTATTCAACCGAATTTAGTGAGACCTTGTTTCCACACTCGACGCTGGACAGATTATTTCTGATCAGTATAACTAACAATTCGCAACCGGCCCTAATATGCACTCTCCAAATTAAACCACATAAACTTGGTGTTGAGACATTTTGTTTATATTTACATAATTCATGGTACATTTCCAGCAATTTGAATGGTTATTCGTTAGCTAAGTATTACATAGCGTTCAATTTATTTTGAGCAAAATTTCCAAGGAATTATAATGTGTGAAAATCTCGAAATAAAATTATACCTATATATTTATCATGCAACATGATCACATTTTTCATAACTTGGTTCTTTCTGATAAGCTCAATGATACGTATTTCTTTGACTTTTTACATGATAAGTTCAAAGATTACGGGTTCTCTCCTTAAAATACAAAGTTAACGAAATAATCATTACCATTCCCCCATGCCCCATCAATAAACTACTTGGCGATTCAATAACATTGAACCACATAACATTATGTATTCTTTAAAATTAATTAAAGTAAGACACACTTAATTCTACAACAAATGAATTCTTAAAGTAATAAATTTATATACTTTTTTTATCGACTTTCATTCTTATTTGCTTTTTTTTGGAAATTTTCTTTAACATAATTGTTTTTTTTAGAACATTACATTATTCCGATCTACATCATAATCCTTATGATAGGTATAGGGGAGTGTGTATACAAGCATAGAACAATTTTACATGTTCATAAAGATCGTTTTTTGTCCAGCTGTTATGTAATGTTGAAATATTAACCTTTTCATGGAATAAAAAGGAATATTCTCAAAAATCTAATGCACACCTTTTGGAATCGAGCCATTTTATATTAAACTAGCGATCCGTTCGCAGCTTCGCCTGCGACAAATTGTTTCAATAAGATCTACCATCTTAATTTCCGACTTATCCAGTGATTTTAATTTTATTTCTTTCATACAAACTGTGTTCTGGTAATAAAGAACGCAACAAAAAAAAAAAATCCAATTTGGTGTAGTCGTTCGGAAGTTATGCGAGGACATACATTTCGTTGATTCCTTTTTATTTATACATAGATATGTATAAATAGATTAAATATATCGATTTTTAAAGGCTTTTCAAAATATATATCCACCGACAATAATGGTTTCAGTTTAATCAGATGATGAATATAATTTTACATTACAAAACAGCTAACAAAACTGATGATAAGTACTTTTTTTACAAAAAATAGTCCTATAGATATTATATTGAGATCCAGTTTACATTCCATTATTATATGAGTCACAATTTCACTATCCATTCAATATTTAACTATGTAATTACATTAAGGGTGACTAACCTCTTTCTGAATGACTTGCGATTTATTTCTAGTTTGAATGTAGAGTAAGGTTAACAGATACTAGTCATGCGATAAGTAGCCTTGGAACGACAATACTAGTAAAAGGTAAAATGTGAAAATGTAACCATAATAATCATGAAATGTTAAGATTCAATAAGTAATATAAGATTCACCAAGTATGGAAGCATGGGCAACACTTATCTAACCAACCATGAGTCGAGTTACATATAATTCACTAACCAGTGTATTTTTTTTGTTTATTGAAAGACTCACAGCAACATTTAACAACAATTATTTAACTAAAATACAAAATGACCTTGTCAAAATTGATCAAAGTGTATTGCCGATATGGAATGAAAAAGTACCTACACACTTTATATTAGCTTCCTTTTTTGCAAATCATATGAAACACTATTATTGGATAATATAATCACTGCAATGTCCATATTAATATTAATCATAAGCATTACTGTTAGATGGCACTTTTTATGTTATCCTCAGAGGAATGTTGTTGGCAGTGTTGTACCTTAATGTTAAATGATTTTAATCAAACAGGATTGTTGGCTGGACTGGCTCGTCAATTCACTTTGAGCATAATTCTGACTGGTCATTGTACTTCCGCCGCCGGTCGTGTTCCGACGTGCGGCTCCTTTACTTTGCCTCCTCATAAACTGATTCTGGTCACTAGACATACACTTACAATCTATATTATTACTAACACAATATTTGTAACCACTCTGCCCACTGCAACTCCGATATATTTGCTTATTGTTATGTGTGTATGGTATACTGTGATACACAAGTCTTGGATTGCAATTAAGTTGGGACCCATGAGTGGGTGCGTTTACCATTTGCTAGCAGCGTTGGTTGACATATTCGTTGTAGGTGGCAGAGATCTCCTCGGACTGATAGCGCGTCAGCTTGATGCTTCGACGCATCTCCCCAGTGATGGCGGCTTTGTACCCGCCCTTTCTCAGTAGCGAGTCTATTGTTTGAATTTGGTCCCAACCTGAAATTACCACGAGATTACGCAAGGGTGGATCCAATTTTCATGTCATGACAGCCCAGAAAGTTGAAAGAGAATGACAAAAATACACTGGTCAACTCCCGGGGAATCTGGCGGCCCTGGAACTACCGTGAGATTACGTGAGTGTTTCCCTGAATAACCACTTTGAATTAAAATACTAATGTACTTATACTCTATTTGTTGTTTTGTATGCTATTTGTATAAATTGTACTGTTTGCACTTTTAAATCTGGACCTAATATACACATTTTTTTCATAACTGGAGGAAATAGTGTATTGGTACATACATATTTTACTTTATCGTCAATACATACCAAAATTATTAAAAATCTCTTGTCATGTTTAGATGATTGATTGATGACATGAGTCATTTATTTTCGAGGTCTTGCAGTGCAGTGCAACTGCTGTGAACTCTGATGCAGTACGAAACAATTCAAACTTTCCAGTTCACTGGCTTCCTCATGTGCAGCATTACAGCTTGCTATCTTTCAGGCTGCTTTCAACAGAAAATATATAAGTATTTCAGCATTGATTTTGGTAAAGAAAACATTGTATCTTTTAGATGAGATACTTGTATTTTGTGTCAAACTGTAGCCTGTATAGATATACTCTACTTATATATGTTAAGTGCTTGCACCTGTTGTTAAGCCAATTTTTTTTAGATGGTAAGAACCATCCACCTGGAAGATGTAAGACTCTCATACACTTGAATCTTTCAAATTTACTAGTTATTTAACGCACCTTGCTCAGTAGCAACTTGAGGTAAGTACGTAGCAGTGCGCTTGGTGCCTCGTTCACTAATAAACTCAATCCGGATGCCGTGCTTTCCCAGCTTCCAGTCCAGGTAGTGCTCTGCTTCTTCGAAGTGTTGCAGGATGGACACGGACACCGTTAGCCGCGGCACTTCCTCGCGGGTGATTGGCGCAAACCGGGAGTCTTTCAAAGCGCTCGTTATCGCGTACTCGCGAAGACCTGAAGAATTAAAATTTTAGAGTTAACACCTCAAATAATAACAAAGTGACAGCAAAATTAAAAACTTTTTTAAATATGATTAGCAAAAAAACTTGTTAGTAAAAATTTTGTGAACAAGTTCTAAAGATGATCCTAACATTTTGCTACCAATGTCAACATTTGCTTTGTTATAAGCAATTGTTTGTATGGAGCAAAGCAAGTAGTTATTTTTACAATACACATACACTATCAGGAATCAATCAACACAGCCTATTGGAGCACACAGTATGCTCCAATATGAGTGTACTGTATACTAACTAATTTATACTTACAAATCCAAAATTTATCTGTTACTTTTTCAAGACTAAAGCAATTTCAAGACTTCGGCTACCTGGCCAGCACATCAGATTGTCATCAATTATTATGTAACATCTAAAAGTTTTGGCAGTACATACTATGTTGAAATAGTACTTTCTGTTGGAATGCTTTATATTATTTATTTGCTTGATATCTCATAACCATATTGTGAAAATACTAAATTGAAGATAATGTGCACTGCTTGAGCAGTGTGTGATCCACCTGCATCCAGACTAATTGTTTTGCTATTATGTCTGTTAATTGATACCTTGATAGATTAAAGCAGTTACTTAATTACATATTAATGATGACTGCCACAAGCATTATAATAAAACCTTATGTAAGAAATTCAATTTTAAATAAAAAATATATTTTTACACATAAATACTATTATGAGGTAAGTATAGTCATTGCTAAAAATGTTATTGCATAGGCTTACTAATGACTGAACAAGGACATAGTCACAGCTATTCTTAAAGTATACACACATGCATGTTAAAATGTTTAATCAACAAAATACAAACACTTCTTGTGTAAATCTATAGTGAAACATTACCTGAGTGTAAATGCATTGCATTGAAGGTTCCGATACACCCTCGAAGACGGTGCTCCTTACCAATTTTCCATGTCACGAACAAGGGACTGGGAAAATGAAAAAAATAATTATAATATATTCTATGATCTTAAATTAAAAATAATGGGAAAAAGTAAACATAAGACAGACATTGAAACATTTGGAAAATAATTGTCTAGCTTTATTGCACATTAGATATTCTTTAGAAATTAACACAATAGCAAAACTATAATTATTTAATCTAAATGATTAGTGCATGCTATGATAAACTTTATGATCACACAAATAAAGAATATATTGGCATGCACATTTTTGGAAGGTGATCAGAGTGGAGGTGTATTGACCGCGAATAAAAAAACAAAATTGCGTTTGTGTGGGTGTCTTATTATGAATACAAATAATTTATGTTTACAATCACAGATGTGAAAGTGTGATTTCTTTCTTTCTTTGTAATGTGCAAGAATTTGTGTATAATGAAAGGATTTTTAAGAATACCAATATTTTCATTACACTGACCTCATTTGAAACAAAAGATGTGGAGGTAGCCTAACAAAGCATGTCCAACAGGATAGGTATAAATGTAATGAAAGGTTGTAATGTACTTACGAGAGTGAACCACTTACTAGGCATCATTAGTAAAGTTTGGCGTCTGAGGAGGGTCCATACTGTGAAGCTGACAATATAAAACATCGAAACAAAAGTAACACATATCAGGAATAGCTACAGACTCTTGGTAACCATTCAAAGGTCGATCTATATTGTTACTATAGGAGTTGTTCAGTTTCTGCTTTTTTGTTCCACAGCATACTGAAGACATGATGGCTGTTAATAGAAAGTATTCTCTTATTTCTACGAAACAAAGCAGTTACACAAATCTCAAAATTAAACGAAACCAACACTCGTTTCACTCAATGGAGTTTTTTTTTTGTAATAACTCAGGCAGGAGTTCTGTCCTCTTAACCACAGATGATGAGATGCACAGACTACTTAAAGATACTAGTATATGAGATGTTATGATTTATGATAGAATAGAACGATAAAACATCAATGAGTCTGTGGATCTTTTTCTTGACCTATGTCTATGGTTTTGACTTGATCCTCATCCTCAGAGGAAAGTGCTGAGGGGAAAGCCTTTGAGGGGGAAAGACTTTCCTCTGAGGGAAAGTGTTTCCTAATTAAGGCGGATCGTTCACCTGAGCCCGTGAAATTCCAAATTCAAGTGATTATTTGCAGTTTGCAGGTATATAAAGTTCTAGATTCATGGCAGTAGTAATCGCGACATTAACACAACTGAGAACTAAAACCTTTAATTAAAAATCCATAACATGCCTAAAACTTTCCAAAAACTGTGTGATTAGTCAAAATTGACATTTTACACTACTTTTAGTTACATTAATTATTTTTAGGCAATGGTTTTAGTTATACATTGTGAATTTTGTATATTTAATGTCGCAATTACTATTGCCATGAATGTAGAAGTTATTATAGACCTAAAAACTGCGTAAAACCACATGAAATTTGAATTTGGCAGGCTCAGATGACGATCCGGCTTAATACTCAGAGTAAAGAGACAAATAATACTATACTCTTTATGAAAGTGTATCAAAACATAATGACTTCATCCATTTGATCACTTGACAGATGTAGTGATGCTTACAATTTGAGATAGAATTAGAACCAGTGTGACCAATTATGGCAGGTTCCTGCCATTCTGGCAGATTAGTTTGTTGAATTTTCAGTTGGGCAGAATATGTCGACGAATTGAAGAAGTGGCAGGTTTTGGCACATTCGAGAACATTTTATCATGCCATTGCAAAAATTAAATCCAAAAGGCAGTGAACCGTTATTTCAATCTGCAAAATCCACATTAATAGGGGTAATTACTAACTCGAAAAGAAAATATCATCGCTTTTTCTTTTTTTTGGCAATCATCCCTGGCATTCAGTGTTTGGCAGATTCTATAATTTCCAGATGGCCACTCTAGATAGGAGTAGGTAGGTACGCTTATTTTATAGTAATATGTTGAGGAGGCTAATTTACAGCAATAATGCACCTAAGTAAATCTTGTATATATAGCAGTCATTTATAAAATGGTTCAGCAAATCAGCAAAGTTCCAGCTAGGCGTAGTTGATTTGGAAACGAAGCACTAAAACACTAGACGATAATGAAGTGCTACTGGCCATTGTTGATATAATTGTATGAATGTATGTACATCCATGTTCATGCTACTGGCTAAGCTCCACCTTCGGCAGACCGGAATAACGAAACTATACCTGCTTGCTTTTCATTATCAGAGTTTAGTAATCTACAGATTTATGGCCAGTCCCAATATCAAATCAGTCAGTAGATTTGCTTACTAGAGATAAGATTTTGACATATATATTATGTCTCTAGTAAGTAAATATATCGACAGATTTGTTATTGGGACTGGCTGTAAATAGCAGAGTTTCCAAATGTACTTTATGTACTACTACCTACTTTAGATTGACTACAGTATACTACAGTCAGGGTCACGCAAAACGTGAATTAAATATTCGTACCGAGCAGCACAAAACGCGTCCGTACTCGAGCGCACATTGCACTAAAGTGTGATTATTGGGTTTACACGATACTTTGGTATGACTCCTCATTGTATTTATTTATTTGGAAAATAAAAACGGTACGGTATTTCGTATTGGTAGCTAAACTCAGACTAAATAGAAACTAGAAAATAAAATAAATGTAACGATTTGTTCATTTAGTCATGACGTATGCAATTCCACTCATTGTTTGTGTTACATCAGTAGTACATTTTGTTGTTTTTTACAGATTAATTGTTTAACTACACATTAATTAACCGTCGATGCGTTTGTGTTTCGTCATTGTAGGGTTCTTTTTTTATAGTCTGCGTTTACGCCGATAGGACGCACACATGCCTGTGTGTAACTGTCCTAGTGTGCTGTATGTGTTTATCTCGCCTCCCATCAAAAGAAGAAAGAAGCAGAAAATTAGAAAAACTTGTTTGGTGATTCGTTGCTATACCGTCTCCATACGTTATAATATGCTCTAAGCTTTGTCCCTACTACTGTCTATGATGCACATTTTAGTACTATTTAATACAACACTATTTCCATGTTTACTTGAAAAAATAATTTATTAGTTTATGGAGCGATGGCTGTCATCGAGTTTTATTTTACTATCATAGAAAATAAGAAAAGAAGCTTTGAGTGCACATAAAATGAAGATATTTTCGTGAATCATGTACATGTTTTACAACTTCCCTTTAGGTATAAGTGAAATAATCATATATCTGTATTTAGAACCATTAGTGATGTTTAGTGAAAAAGCTTTATAAGTTCTGACGATGGCGTCCGATGGTGAAATTTCGTGTGCGAATGATCCTAATTTCGCTGTTATTTATTCATTTCTAAAAACATTCGGCAAATTGTACGGCTTAGATGTTCCTACGATATCTAAATTACAAGAATTTATAGAAAACACACAAGAGGGTGAGTTATCTTTGTAGATTTGTGATTTCAAATAATAAACAAACATCTTATAAGTTTTTTGTTGTTAGTGTTGGATCCGTTGAAGGAGTTACACTTGAGACTTCTGCGTCGTGCTCATAAAACCGTGGCGAGTAACAGATGGGAGAGATTTATGATAAAGTTTTGCCATCAACAAGGTCACCATCAGGAAGCCTGGGAGATCGAGAGGTTCTCATACAAAAAAGCTAGCACACAGGTCAAATTGAAAGTATTGAAGGTAATTACGCCTACTCAGTTTTTTATAAGATGTGCATCTAATCTCATTGATTGCTGGCAGCAAACACTTTCACAAATGATTCATACTTAAGTATGTAATGCAGTCAAGTGTGTTGTACTGTGTTAGTTTTGAGCTGTATGTGTTCTCTTATCAATAATAAGGGCTTTTAACATGTTTTTGTGTCACATGTGGTGAAGCAAAAATATTTAACATACATTTTATTTCTTTCTTGAATTTATTTACTGGAAATTATGGCTTGTAGCCAAATTTCTTAAATTCCTTTATGTTTCTTTCTATGTTAACTGCTTTGGCCCATAAGAAATTATTTTAATTGATGAGCTGATTTTTTATCTTTTTGATATTGTTTTTGCAAAACAAATGTAAATCAGACAATTTTATGCTTTCACAGCTGTTACTAGAGTACCAATTTACTTGCCATCCCAAATTTAAGAATGCTGTCAATGCAATATCATGTAAGGATTTAAGATTGGATCCTATAGGCCGAGATAAAAATGGTTGTGTATACTGGCTGCAAATAGACCATGAAGCCAATCTATGTTTGTACAAAGAAGACCAGGATGAAGAGACATGGCAGCTTGTAGCTAGGTAAGATAATCAATAATTATTTAAATAATAAGGAGGGTAAGTTATCATCCTAGAATGTGAAATTTGTATTTGTCTTTTTGTGATTATTTTGTATTTTCCATGCTAAGATTATTAAGTAATTTTTTAGTAAACCAGCGTCACCTTATGACGTAGATTCAGAATGTGAAGGCAAAATTTCAATCATGTGTGTAGGGTTCGCGGTGGCTTAAGAGGTCAGAGCGTCTGGTATATCAAACCAGAAGACGCAGGTTCGAATCCTGCCTGCGATTGATTTTTTTCCTTTACTAAATAATAACTATTTGTATTTGTGTTATGTATAATTTAGTCATCTGAACTCCCTCCAGAAATATACATGAATGTAATAAGAATGTCCTTACTTTTTATAATTAGTATTATTGTATTTTTTAGTTCAATATTTTCATAAATTTATTTAACATACTTATATCTTGAAAGCTTATTTTACATCTTCACATGTAAGATAATTAATTATTTTAATTAATTATCTTACATTAAATTAGTTATTAATTTGATAATAATTACAACTGTTGATAATGTGCATGATATGTGTAAATAATAAAGAAAACATATTATATGAAAATATTGTTGTTATCAAAATATTGCCTTTTTTATTGTATTTTAATGTTGGTTTTTAAGCCTTCTTTTTGTTTTTTGTAATTATTATCTTGTTTCCACACAGGACAAGAGAAGAACTTGTGAAAGTGATATCACAGTTAAAAAGTGGTGAAGAGGTGTGTCCTTTATTTTCATCTAATAATACAAATGTTAATGAAGACTCAAGCAGTGCTGAAGTACCAGCACAGTTGGAGGTAAATGTTTCTTTTATTTATAATTTTTGTATAAAAAGTTAACCAACAGTTAATTTGTAAAAGTTGGCTATGAAAGTGGTTATTACACATGAAACCTGAACTGTTGTTAATCTGTTGCTTACAATTTAATAAGACTTATTAACTAAAAAATCCAGCCAAATGTTACAATGTGTAAAGAATGATCACTAATATACTAATTAAAAATTCACAAATTCACATTGTTATAGTTTCAACTTCTTGCATGTTGTTATTAATTTTTTTTGTTATTCTTACAGTCTAACAAATCAGGAGGTGAGGAAGAGAATGAAGAAGAGTTTCTAAGTCCAGAATCTGAATCAGAACATGATGCTGATGAACATAAAGATGTAGAGCATCCAGTTGTTGACAAAGAAGATACGAAACCAGAACAGCCAGAAGACAGTAAAGATCAAGACAAAGAAGACGAACAGAAGCAAGAAGAACCTAAAAGCAATGATCCTCTAACTGAAACTCCAGGAATAGAAAATCCAGAAACTATAGAAAAAGAAGCAGATGAACAAATAGAAAAAGTAGAACCTATAGAACAAGCAGAAAGTCTCAAGGAAGAGGAACCATCACAAACAACTGAAGAAAGCAAAAAACTAGCAACTGAAGAAAGCAAAGAACTAACAACTGAAGAAAGCAAAGAACTGGGAACTGAAGAAAGCAAAGAACTGACAACTGTAGAACCAACTAATGAAGAACAAAAAGAAAGTGAAGAGTTAGGTGAAGCAATAGAAGAACCAGTAATGCTTGTTACTGGTGAAGGCAATGGAGCAGATTGCGATAGTTCCTATATTATAGGTGACGAAATTTCTGAACCTGTTATGTTCTTCTATGGAGAAGGTTGGGGCTATGACAATGACACAGGTAATCCAGAGGTTATAGAACAAACACACAGTCCTGAAGAAAATTCTACAGAAGAAAATGGTAATGAAGAATGTGTCAATGGTGAACATGATCATGAATTGTCAAATTCAAGCAATAAAAATAAATTAGTTAAAAATGTAAAATTAAAAAGTAGTTTGCCCGCGGTAACGAAGCGATCTTTGAAAAAGCAATCTGATGATACCGCAGAAATATTAAATATTGACTCTAAAAAACATTGTGTGCGTGAGGTAGAACAATCGGACTGTTCTAATTCAACTAAAAATACAGAAAACGAATTAAAAAGAGAAGCTAGTATCAATGATAAAAGTTCTACAGATACTGAAAGTCCTAAAAAGAATAATGCAAAAAAGGGGAGGGGTAAAGTTAAAAAGAAAAGTAATATAACCAGAAATTTAAAACTAAACAAAAGTACAGAAGTAGTTAACTCAGAGACTGATAATTGTCATGATAGTAAAACAAGTATTATAGAGAAAAGAAAAAGTAGTGTGTCCTCTGTGGATCAAGAAGATACAGTCAACACAGAGACTGAGAAAGAGAAGAGTCCTGATAAAGAACTTAAGGTAGAAGACCCTTTACCTTCTAAAAAGCTACGCTTAGAGACTACACCTGAAAGTGACGTAAATACACATTCCAAGGAAGCAGACGATAGTGTAGATAACAGTGAAACTAAGAAAGACAGTCTGAATGATGTGGAAAGTAATCCTATAGCACAACGGAAGAAAATTAAGGCAAACAAAGGAAAATTTAAACGAAAAAAGATGGTTAAAAAGGTTGACCAAAATGTAGATAAGAATAGTGACAAAGATACTGCTAATGACAATGGTAAGAAAGAATGTAAGTCTTTAAAAAGGTCTCTGTTAGACGCTACGATGAGCGATAAAAATAAATCCGAATCTCAAAGTGAAAGTGAAGATGACGAACCCATCACAAGTGGCAAACGCCTCAAAATGAAACCTAAGAAAATCATAACAAAAACGAGGTAAATTTGACGAGTGTTGTGCACCATATCTCACGTGCTTTCTATTTAAAATACATTAGTAGTTTTCTACAGCCTTTTTTGATCCCCAAGATAAACATACATTTATGTATTTTGAGTAACTTGACTAACTATGAGTCTTCCCTGTAGAGTCCTACAAAAACAATCCTGTGAAAACTTCTTTAACCAACAACATTGGGTGTAATCGTGATCGCCCGCAATGAAAATCGCTATAAACAGCAAGGAACCAAAAAGTTTACATAACATAATGTTGCAAATTGTATACAACATTAAAAAATATTATATTGTTACAGAAAAAAAATTGAAGCGAAACTGTTAGAGGAACATTCTAGTGATGAATCTGAAGAGGAGACTCTCTATAGCATAGGTAATATAGTTTTTTTTAATTTAATTTTATAATATTTGTGAAACCCTTATGTATTTTCTACTGTAGTAAAAGAAGGGTGTTACCAGACTTATCAATTATTTAAGCACCTCTTATCAACTATATCATTTAATATAAATATGAAATTAGTTCCATAATTTGTATCTAGTTACACAATCTGTTTTTGCACTGTTGACACGGACTTACATTATTTCTGTGTATTTATCTAGCCGGGAAAAAGTCGACGAAGAAATTAGTAAAAAAGAAGAACAAAGTCAATGACAAGAGAAAATCGGGGGTTGACAAGGGAAAGGCTAGTAATGACAAGGGAAAGTCGGGCAAAGACAAGGGTGCGGGTTCAGACGACTCCGACGTGGCGCCCGTCAGGCAGTCGCGGCGGATTGCGCAGATGAAGATCAAGGAGGAGGCCGACCGTAGACACCTGGAGGAGGTCGCACTTAGAGAACTTAAAAAAATACACAAGAAGAAGGTATTATTTACTAACAAAAAGTTGCTTAAATACGAGGTCAATTTCTAGAAAACATCATGGATGTGCAATCTTAGTCTAGGTCAGGGGTCAGCAATCTGCGGCTCGCGAGCCACATGCGGCTCTTTGGATGTGAAGCTGCGGCTTTTTAGTTCCATACGCAAATATTGAATACAAAAAAATATATATTAAAAATTGTTCTAAATCGATTAACGAGAATTAGGCATCATTTCTATCTTTCAGCCACGAATGAATAAATAGATTAGTTTTTTTTATCAAAAAACTTTATTTATTGTACTAGTATGTATGTACTATTTATTGTTGGCAAGAAATTTTTTGTGTTGTTTTTTTGTTGGAAGGTATTGATTATAATGTTTTTGGTGACAGAACAAAGATGAAGAAGAAGAAGAAGAATGGGTCGCGAGTGGTGCAAGTAGTTCTGCGGGCTCCCGGCGCCGGCGCAAGACGCAGTGGCGTTCCGATCACTCCACGGGGCCCGAGCCTGACTCCGACTCCGACGAACCGCTCTTCGAGCTACATGAAGAACCTGACCGTAAATATATAATTTGTTATAACTTTTTAGACACCTGCACTAAAGAATAAATCCTGTGTCGCGGCTCGCAGGGGTTTTTAAAAACTACAGTTAACAGAGACAAACATAAGGCTTTTAGTCTGTCCAGCTTTATTTTTGTGCCTTTGGTCAAGTAATTTTATGTTAATTTTTTGTCTGTGAAATATATCTCTTTACTTTTTTTTTCCGAAATCTGTTCGGCAGTTTAGGCGTGAGAAAGTAACATGTTGTAGTAACACATTTGCATTCATATTAAAAGAATGGAAAGTATGACGTCTTTGGCACCTAGAAAAGGATCTAAGTAATTCATTAAAAATTACTTGTTTGGTTTTTTTACAGTGGTTTTTAACAAATCAGATCACGAATTCTCACCGGAGTCTGACTTGGAGAGTGGGGAACCTGTTGAACCACTGAAGAGAGCAAGGACTTTACAAGAAGGTAAAAAAACGGATTATTTAGAACTTTGCGATACTACAAATATTTTCTGTGGTCCCACAACATTAGACAATATCTAAATTCGTTAACAAACCCCAACCAATATGACGTGAAGAATATCCTATGATATCTTCTATCTTAAATTGTAGGTAAAGAAGACGCGGACGGTTTCTGTAAGCGTTGCGGCAGTGGCGAGCAGCCGGAGTGGATACTGCTGTGTGACAAGTGCGACGCGGGCTACCACGCCAGCTGCCTCAAGCCCGTGCTGTTCGTCGTGCCCGAGGGCGACTGGTTCTGCCCGCCTTGTAACCACGTCAGTATCACTATTATACATACGTAGTTATGTACATTCTCATTTTTCTTCTAATAGGGGTAGGCAAAAACTACACAATGCTACTTGCTACGATTATTGCATGAGGTATTTTTGCTTCGTCCACATTCATACGTCTTGTCATACACGAAATTAATTGAAATGAAATTGTAGTCATTGGATATATACGCTTTATTATAATGTAGATAATAATTTATTTGAAAACTTGAGTGTGTAAAATAACTTGAATTTTGTTTGTAGGAAATGTTAATAGCTTCATTGGAGGCTGAACTCGCGAAGTATGACGAGTTAGTAGTGTCGGTGGAGGCTGAGAGGGAACGGAAGAAGCAAGAACAACCGGAGTTAAAGAGTGAGAAGGCATCTGACGACGAGAAAGATGTTAAACGAGAGGACGAAGAAAAATCTAGCGGTAAGTTATACTTAAAATATTGAAATGGCTTCTCGGCTTTCCCTTCTTATTTTTGCTATACTACTGGTTGGGTAGACATATGTCTTGTTTATGTATTCAATTAATTGAAAATAAATTGAATCAGTCAGTTCTGAAAAGACTATTTCAACAACTACATACTCAATATAAAAATGTTTGTTTAATGAAGTATATATTACAAGAAGTGTGTAAAGTAAGTTTTTATGGTCCCCGCAGAAACGAGTGACAGCACTGATTGGTCGTCGGAGTCAGAAGAGGGCGCCGTGTACCGCCTGCGCGCGCGCAAACAGCTGCCTGTCAGTTACCGCAGCCAGGAGTATGACCGACTTATCAGCTCTGCCATCAAGGTAGTTATAACTATTTATTTTATTTTGTAAAATGCGCGAGAACAGGGAGGATCATTTGAAGGAATCATTCCTTCAAAGGTGTATGAATATGTCTCACTTTTATCGATCAGAGTAATGCCACACTTTTCACCAACTCCGAGTAAGTTCACATTAAATTACTCGGCAGTTGATTTCATAAAAAATGATCCATTTTTTATTTAGTGGTTACTCTTACCTGATGAAATGCGGCCTAATTATGGAACTTTTTACTCGAACTTATTATTAATAGGAGGAGTACGTGGAAGCTACCACTAGCGCGGGCAACCAAGGCCGCGGCAAAGACATATCAACTATAATCGAGGCAGCCGAGGAGGAGAAGATGAAGGCCGAACGCGAGGCTATAGAACAGGTGGGTTATATTCATCATAATGCCCCTTTTATGTATATCCAAAATGATTGACAAGAACCCAAGGTTATGCTGCCGTCATTTAACCCTTATTATGTATAAACACACTATCATATTTGTTTTTTTCCGAAGGGTTGGCAGAGTTGTACTAAGGCACATCTGCTGTTATTTTAGATCGAAAGAAAGAAAGAAGTCGCTGCTATTTTAGATCCCAAATCAAATAGTATTAATAAATATTTAACAAATGAAATATTCCTTACAGGGTAAACCTATTGAGAAGAAAGTAAAGAAAAAACAGCGACGGAAGCCGAGAAAGCTGAACTCGCTAGAGGTACCCTCGGAGGATGACGACGAAACTGACGAGGATTTCAAAGATACTGGGTAAATGATAATTTTAACACAATTTATCGAATATGAGTATTTACTGCCTATATGTGCTTATTTACTTTCCATACACAGACGACAGAATCACGGTTTCAACAACTAATCAGTTGGTAGATTTATTCACTCGAGATAGAATTTGACAATATTTTGTGGACTTAATAATTATTTAAATTTCAAATCTACCCATTGATATGTTATTAAAAAGGCCGTTAATCAATTTCCAGCGATTTTTATAAAATTGCCGACTTTCATGGCCGGAGTCAGGGGATAGAGCCAAAACCTACGAAACAGTTTCCTGTTGGTGTTACTTATTGTCTCCCCAAAGCTAGACCTCCACTCCCAAATTGGCTATGTCTTGCTAACGTTTTCTGGCTTTTGTGAATTTGTACAGTAAATCGTTTGTTCAGTGGGCACAGTATGGAGTCGTCTTCAGAAATATCGTCGTCGAACGAACGAGGCAGCTCCAGCTCGAGATCATCTGACTCGCTACCTATTCGACGGACATGTAGATCTGATAAAAAAGGTGTGTGCATATTCAACATTAAATACGTATAAATATAATAGAACTGGTAAACGTGATTCAGGATGCTAAATTGCTAAGATAATATGTGAGTGTTGCTATAATCAACTTGTTATATGTGAATGGATTCGTGAGCCTGATTTACCGTCGCGTGTCAGCCCTACTGCATCCCCTAGTTTCGTCATTCGAAATAATAGAAAGAAATAAACTTATTTGGCACAATTTTACGCAATTCACACCATATTACAAGTAGTTAATTTAAGTATTTATAAGTATAAGCATATTGCGTTTTGCGACTTCGTCAAATAGGCCCATCTCAACATTTTGTCAGGCTAGCAGTGATTGACGCTGATTTTCAACATTCAATCAATTTATTTCATATACCAGAACGCCCCAAAATGGCTGAATCTTCGCCAGAAGTGAAGAAGAAAAAGAAGGGAGTGTTAGAAGATAGCTCAAGTGAATCCGCCGACGCCAAGGAGTGGTCATCCAAATCTAAGTGAGTTTTGAACTTTTACTGCGACTTTTTACTTCGGACTAAAAGTAATAATAAGCAGAGATCTGTATGGGTAGAGTCATGAACAAAGAGTGCATAATACCTCCCTCTGAAATAATAAATCATGACATTTGTTCAGCAGTTTAGAAATAAAATTATATTATGTATTTTGGCTGATGAAACTAGCCTGTACTAACTGTGGGTGTACATTAGTACACCTCTGTCTAACCCTTTGGGAAAGCAGCCATTATAGTATTTTATGTAAATAATTTGTGACTCTTAAATCCTGGGATGAAAAGTTCACGATTATTATTCCAGTATTTCAGACAAAGGTCTTCATCATCTACTTTAGGCTACTTATTTCCTCAAAGTTTAAATGAATAATACGCTACCTATACCGATCTCTGCTAATAAGATCTCTTTCCTTATACTCCTCAGCACTAAAAAAAGGTCGGGTTTTTGCTAAAAATGAGTTGTGTTCAGGTCAAAATCAAAGTCGCGACCTCCAAAGTCGAAGCGTCGGGACAAGTCTAAGAAAAAGTCAAAGAGTCGCAAGCGCAGCGGTCTGACGCAGTACGACGCGGAGGGCAACGTGATCCGCGGCCGCGTCACGTACGGCGGACTCAGCGGCGACAGCGACCGCGACCGCGACCGCCACCGCCACGGACTCAACGACTGGTCGCCCAAGCACCGCACGAGGCAGAAGAAGATCAACTACACTGAGATGCCTAACACTGAGTCCGAAGATGTAAGTTTATTATTTTACACCCTACGATGTAAAGCCCCCATTTCACAATGTCTGTGTAGCCGCTACACAGCGAATAAATACGAATAGAATTTGTATTAAATTAACTGGTAATTTTTCATAGGGAACTTACTCGGAGGTGGTGAAATAGACCCATAATAAGCTACTTCACTGATTATTTTACTGTTTTATAAAATGTTGACTATAACGGTCGTTATGACGTCAAACCGAGCGTGCACCATACAAATTCTATAGGGAAAGGAACAGTGTATCCCCTTTTAATCAGTGACTTCAACCCAAAATCATTAATGGGCAATGATTTTCGGCTGAAGTCACTGATAATTTACCCATAAACTATCGTGGAGTACAGCTTGACGCCATAAAATGGAATAATATTACAAAAATATTTTGAGTTACAGAAATTAACTTTGATAGAGTTTAATGATGGGCTCTTAAACCCCTGAGACCCTTACTAACCAATTTATTTCCGTCTTCCACAGGAAATGCATAAATCAAGTGGCAAACACATGCCAGACAGTTCGGACGAATACAAAGTAGATACAGACGCGACAACAGACTCTGACGATGAACGAGCCAAACGCAAGAAGCCCGAAGATGAAGAGCAATCCAGTGAAGAAAAGAGGAAGGCGCTCAGTGATCTCATCAAGAAGACCGCTGTGGTACCGCTCGAGAAACTACCAGAAGATGTCACCAAGGCCAAAACTGAAGAACTACAGGCACATCTTGGTAAGACCATCACGCCTGTGTTCCCCGAATGGTACGGCAGAGAAGTACTAATGTACATACACAGTTCGCCGGTTCGAGTCCCATGTAATAAATCCCATGTAAATAGTAGGCGAGCCTATTGCCATTAACCGGTTACAAATCAGAACTCCGAGCTGTTACTGGGTATTTCATAGAAAAACACAATAACACTGCTCTACTTGGTAATCGAATCCAAGACCTCTAGTGTAGCAGTCGCGCTTGGAACCACTAGAATAATGAGGTAGTTATAATAATAATAATAAAATGAAGACATAATTAATTTTAATAAAACTCACCACGACGCGACATTGCGAACTTGAGTGCGATAGCCATTTAGTACATCGCAACGTCCAATCCTTGCGAGTGAGGGTGGCGGGGGCCGGGGACCCTATCAAACTTGGTTTTAACCGGTTAATTTTCACCACCAAAACCAAAATTCATGAAAAACCTGTATTCCGCATATACCGGTAAAGTGCAACCTTTAACCTAAATCGTTTTCGGTTTGGGGTCAATGACCGAAACCGGTTAAGAATTTCAACCGGTTTCCGAGCCCTGGTGGCCAACCTTTAGCCATTACTGTATAATAGCCCAGTAATTCAATTCTTGTGTTAAGTATCTGTCTCAGCACAGTAGTCGCGGTTGGGCCCAATAGACTAATGGGGCAACAAGATATAAAGTATATTCTTTTATAACTTGACATTCTTTGACAACATGTTCACCTCGCTAATATATTTCCGGCGCGTGTAATCAATTCCCATCCAAATTAAATATTTGTGTGTTCCAAGAGTGTAGGTGTACTATGTATCCGTTATATGTTTGTGAAATTAAATTCCGCGACCTAGGGCTTGTTCTCTAGAGCGGTGGCTTAAATATTTGCATAGATGGAAAAAAGCGTAAGATCCAAGAAACCTATTGCGTAAAAAAACAATAATACATCTCGAAATATCGCGTTCTTTTTTTTTGTAATACAACAAGGACTGTTCTTTGTTTTATTTTGTTCTCGTGTATCTGCCATTGTATTTAGTAACATTTTCAACCATATTTGATTATAGATGCGCAAGCAGCGGCAGCTCTCAATGCTCGGCCACTTCGCGGCAGAGGCAGCAGAGGAGGGCGCGGTAGCAGGTAATTTCGCTTTGAAATTGTAGACTAAAACTGAGAAGACTAATTTCCTTTAAAGTATAAAGCTGGCGATTGACAGTCATTATTTATTAATATAACATGTTGAAGCCAAAGCAGTCTTAGGCCATCCAGGGACCATGCGGGCCATGTAAGGGTCCTTGGGCATGGATGATTTTATTACTCTTATGATTTCCCATAAGCTGAAGCCCAGAGCTTGTCTTGTGCCCTAATGAAAAAGGCGTAAATTCTTTTTTTTATTCGTGATACACTTACGCTTGACCGCTAGTTTGCCTGATGTTAAGCGATTCTACACTGAAAGTCGCTCGACAGTTGTGATTGCCACGTAACAAGGTCGTTACGAGCTTCAGTCGCCAGGTATAGTCGTCAATAGCTTTTGAGGCAATCAGCTTATTGTGTAGGATCAAAAATATGAATGTTATACTGGTTGGCACAGAGGCCCGCGCGGAGGACGCGGCCGCGGCGGCGCGCCGGAGCCCGCCAGCGACGACGCACTCGCTAAACTCATCGGAGTTAAGATTAAAGGTACGTACAACAAATACATGTACCCATCATCTATATTTTCAATTCCGAATAGAATACAACGGCAAGTGTCGTTCTGTAGTTTCTGCGTATGTTCTGTGTGAAATTCTGTTACGTTCTGTGTGAAATGACCAGTTGATATACCAGCAAAAATATGGGCAATGTTTTCGTCCGTTCTATATCAATGCTACTCGATGTATCTGTATTTATTTTCAGACCGAATGTTTTGTGTACTTTTTAAGAAATATAAATAGTTAAAGTTAACATAGTTTTCAATGTATGTTTATACAGATCTCGGAGCGGAAGGCTCACCAATGAAACCCAATCAAGTAAGTTTTCAAAGGGTTGACTAATGGCCAGTCCCAATATCAAATCCGTCGATAGGTTTGCTCACTAGAGATAGGATTTTGACATTACTTGTATGGATCATAAGTTAAAATCCTATGTCTAATAAGCAAAACTACTGATTGATTTGATAATGGGATTGGCCGTAACTGGCATTCTTGTTAATCTGTGGATAGTTTTAAGTCAATTAATTGTTACTGCATCATTTTCTGCGATGTTAGGATTATATTTCGTTTCACAGGCGGAGAGAGAGAAGAAACGACAAGAACGCGAAGCGAAAAGAGCCGAGCGCGAAGCTAAAAAATTAGAAAGACTACAGAAGAAGGAAGAAAAAGAAAAGATGAAAGAGCTGAAAGCTAAAGAACGTGAAGAAAAGCGTCTCGCGCGGCTGGCTATGCAAGAAACTAAGAGGATTAAGAAGGAGAAGATGGAGTTTCCCATGTCAGGCCCCATGGGCTACGGCCCCCCGTGCGGGCCCCCCGGCGCGCCCCCGCCCCCCGGCGGGCCCCCGCACGGCTTCCCGCCGCGCATGCCCAACGACTACCACGACCAGCCGCGCTTCCCCACTACTCCTAGGCTACAGGTACACAATGTAAAACATTTTATTCAAGAATAACTCAAATTACAAACTTGTAAGGCTGACGTGCACGATACAATTTTGTCGTCTCATTCGACGCCGAGAGTAATGGCTGGTGACGAGATAATGCGACGACAAAATTGTCGGCACACATGTTAACCCTCCCGATGTGTATGACGTACAGGTGCGCGCCGAGCTGCGCGGCGTGATGTCACCCGACGAGCGCGCGCCGCCACACAGAGAGGGTACGTTACATCACTTCTTATTTGACATGTACTATCATCAGTGTTACGGGGAAACTATAGAAACCCACTTACAAAAGTAATTAATTGATACATACAAGAGAAAATACCCTTTTATTATAAAAAAATTATTGTGTAATTTGCAAATTAATACCACCCATTTTTGTTTATGAAACATTATGATTCTAGTTGCACGGTTCCAAAAGGTTGATCCTATGGAGAAGAATCCGGCAAGAAACTCCATGATGGACACTCGTTTTAAATATATGATGTTACAATCTTCACCGGTACAACATTGCGATATCAGGATATGTGAACATTTAATATCAAAATATGAAAACATTTTTATATGTAGGTCGTGTATAAAAATTGAATGAATAGAAACTTATCACAATATACCGACGAACCAAGATTTTCCTGTAACTAATATGTAACCGAATTCAACTCGATGCGGTATATCTTCTTCTTCTTCGGGTGCCTCTCCATTACTGGAGGTTGGCCGTCAGCTCAGCGAACTTCTCCCGATCTTGTGCCAGGCGAAACAGATGTTCGACACTGGTAATACTGGTCCACTCCCGGATGTTTCGCAGCCAAGATTTCTTTCTCCGTCCAGCACGTCGCTTACCTTCGATTTTGCCCATCATGATCAGTTGGAGAAGGTCATATCTCTCATGGCGTAGTACATGGCCAAGATACGCCACCTTTCTCTTCTTAATGGTCTGCAATAATTCGCGGTTCTTACCGACGCGCTGGAGTACTCTCGCATTGGAAATCTTTTGTGTCCAACTTATACGTAGCATTCTACGGTAGCACCACATCTCGAAAGCTTCAAGAAAATTCTGAGTATTGCCTTGTACTGCCTTCAGAGTCCAGGCTTCACTACCGTATAACACCACTGGCCAGACATAACATTGGAGCATTCTCACTCTCAGATTTATGGCTAGTTGGCGACTGCATAATACTTTTTCCATTCTCTTTAGGGTGGCTCGGGCAATTTCGATCCGGGTTCGAATTTCTTGCTCGCTGTCCCATTCTTCATTTACCCAAGCACCTAGATATTTATACATTCGCACTCGCTCTAGATCTAGCCCTGCAACACTGTCTGTCTGGGATTCAGGTGGTTCTTCGAAACAACCAGGAATTTCGTTTTGGACACGTTCATGTTCAGCCCCGCCCTTAAACTGCAATCATGAACTCTGTTTAGCAGTGTCTGTAGGTCCTGACTGGTTGAGGCTATAAGTACAATGTCGCCGGCGTATCTTAAGTTATTTACGACCTTGCCGTTTACTTTGACTCCGATCTCTAGGCCCTCCAATGCTTCATATGCGGTATATAACCCGTGCAATAATGTGCAGGTACGCTTTCAGTGGCTGGGTCGCCGCAGCCGTTCAAACCCATCACGGAGGAGCCCAGCATCATCACGCGCATGCCGCACATGATCAACCAACAATACAGGTAAGATATACATACATAACACCACGCCTGTATTCCCCGAAAGGTCGGGTAGAGGCATACTAATATACACATTAAAGATCCACATGCCACAGTTCGCCGGTATGTTTTTGGGCTCTAGTATTATACAATAGACCCCTATTGTCATAAATACCAACTTCGAGCTGCTACTGAAAATTTACAAAAATCTAATAACACATTACTCGGTGTGGGAATCCAAACCCAGGACCTCTAGCGTAGCAGTCCCCCTTGGGACCACAAGATTAATGAAGTAATCAGAAACAATATATTTATTAAAAATAATAAAAACCCATTTAAAAATATGTATAATATATAGGGATTTTGAAACCGCTGAATAAATAATTTATTCCCATTCCTTATTTTTACTTTTGTAACAAATTATTTCGACGAAATTAATGCCTTTTTAGAGGTAATAATCGACAAGCGAAGTCGAATGCAGGCCTCAAATGTTTATGCCACCCTTTTATTCTTTTGGGATTCATAAGGTAGCAACAAGTCTCATAAACATCGCAATTAGTTGTTGAAGCATGCAAAGTATAAAAAAATACATTGATCCGAACGGGTTAGGGCGTGTCCGTGAACAACCACGTATGATGCTCGCGTCGTACCACTATATTAGCAGTCGGATAAAAACAGTTATCTACACGTAGCTAACGCACGGCTCGCACCGCACGTCCATTCAGCCTGGGTCATGCGAAGCAAACCAATCGCGGCGCATGTCTCGTAATGTTTAAATTTAGATTTCGCTTTTTTATTTATTGGTTTGGTTTATTTATCAGGGGTCCGATGATGTACGGCGGCAGTGCGTCGTACGGGCCGCGGCAGAACATGTCCATGTACCCGCTGCACCCCGCGCTGCCGCCGGGCGCGCGGCCCTACGCGCACGCGCAGTACTACCGCCACGCGCCGCCCTACCCGCCACGCGCGCCCTATGCGCCGCCCGGACATGCGCCTCCCGGACACGTGCCTCCCGGACAGGCGCCGCCCGGACACGCTCCGCCCGGACACACGGCTCCCGGGCACGCGCCGCCCGGACTTGCGCCTCCAGGACACGCGCCGCCCGGACTTGCGCCTCCAGGACACGCGCCGCCCGGACATGCGCCTCCCGGACACGCGCCGCTCGGGCACGCGCCGCCCGCCGGCCCGCCGCACCCCGGGCTGCACCGGGCGCACGCGCCGCCCACCTCGAGCCCGCTCGCGATGCACCGCGGCATGGGTCCGCCGGCGGCTCGGGCGCCGGGCGTCGCGTCGCCGTCGGGCGCGGCGCTCTCCCCGCCGGGCGGCGAGCACGAGGCGCCGGTGCGGATCAAGGCGGAGGTCAAGACCGAGCCGGAGTACCAGTCTCCGCCCGCGTCGCCCGAGCGCGAGCCGTCGCCCACGCCGCCGCGCGACGACCCGCCCAGACATCCCAAGATCAAGCACACGGAGAACAAGGACCGGCGGCCGCGCTACCCGCTCGGGCCGTACGCGCCGCAGTACGGGGCGTACGGCCCGTATGCGCCGCCGCCCGGCCCCGCCGAGCGCGGGGTGCCCCCGCCCACGCGTGGTCCACCACAACTACATCACCCCTTTACTCCAGAGGCGCGTCCGCGAAGTCCCGGCACGTCGGAGCGGCCACAATCGTTAGAGCCGCCCGGGCATGGACTTCCGCCGGGACACGGGCCCCCACCGGGACACGGACCACTACCGGGACACGGACCACCACCGGGACACGGGCCCCCACCGGGACACGGACCACCGCCAGGTTTACATGGACATGGACCGCATTCAGGACACGGGCCCGCGCCAGGTCCGTCGAGTCTCGGGCCGTCGTCAGGACACAGGCCTTCGCCGATTCTACTTGGACACGGTCCGCCATCAGGTCCGCATGGACACGGGTCATTGCCAGGACATGGGCCGTCAACAGGGCATGGACCATCGCCAGGCCCACCGGTACACGGTCTACCGCCAGGACACAGGCCATCATCAGGACACGGACCATCGCCAGGTCCGCCGGGACACAGTTTGCCGTCAGGACACGGGCCGCCGTCAAGTCATGGACCATCACCTGGTCCGCCGGGACGCAGCCTCCCGCCAGGACACGCGATATCAGGTCATGGACCATCGCCAGGTCCCCCGGGACACGGTCTACCGTCAAGCCACGGCCCGTCAGGACATGGACCATCGCCAGGTCCTCCGGGACACAACTTGCTGCCAGGACACGGGTCGTCGTCGGGCCCGTCAGGCCACGGTGCGTCACCGGGTCCGTCAGGCCACGGTGCGTCACCGGGTCCACCGGGGCATGGGCCGTCACCGGGCCCACCCGGGCACGTATCAATGCCGGGTCCACTGGGGCACGGATCAATGCCGGGTCCACCGGGGCACGGATCAATGCCGAGCCCACCGGGGCACGGATCAATGCCGGGCCCTCCGGGGCACGGACCAATGCTGGGCCCACCGGGGCACGGACCAATGCCGGGCCCACCGGGGCACGGATCAATGCTGGGCCCACCGGGGCACGGATCAATGCCGGGCCCACCGGGACACGGGCCACCCTTCCTACCGGCACATTTGCGACCACTGGCGCGGGCGGCGTACGGCCCGGCGGCGGCGGGGCGCGGCAGGGCGGGGGGCGCGGGGGGCGCGGGGGCCCCGGCCTCGTTCGCGGCGCCGCACTTCGCGGAGGTGTCGCGCACGTCGCCGCTGGCGCCGGCGCCCGCGCGGCTGGAGGCGCTCGGCGTTATCAAGCAGGAGGCGCTGCCGCTGGACGAAGCGGAGGACGGCGTAGCTCCACCGCACTTGTCCGGTCCGACGCAGATGTCCGGCCCGCTGCACTTGTCCGGCTCGCCGCACTTGTCCGGCCCGCCGGCGGACGGCGGCGGCTCTGTGTTCGGCGGCCTGGTGAGCTACTTTTCGAGTCAGCACGAGGACGACGACATCGACGCGTAGCTCGTATGTACATACAGCGCGATAGATTAAATTATATTTATGCGCCGCTCTCCGCGGCTCACCTGTACGATATTATGTGTTAGCGTAGGAGTTTTAGTTTAGCGATAGGGAGTAAATATATATAATTATGAGTCTTTTTGGTCTCGAATAGGCGAATGTATTATTATTTTGGTTATGTTTAAGTGAGATTTATTTATATACGACCGATAGGTACTTACAGTATACTCTGAATACGAATTTTATTAATGAGATCGATGACATTTTTTTTGAAAAAATAAATGTTTCTCCTACACCTCTCATTGTATCATTTTAAGTTAAATATAATTAACTATGCATTATTATTGTCCCCTCTTTTCTTATAGTCTATACTTGTGACTCGAACACGCGTGGCAGCAATGCATTATATCTGATGAACTCAAAATATTTATAAGTACCTAATAAAAATAAACAAAGCAAATTGTGATAAAATACTTTATTTACGAGGTCTTCCGGCGACTTTTTTACTACCTGCTGCTTGCTTGTTTTTACCCCCGAACGACAGTGGTTGCTCTAAAAAATAAAAAAATAAAGATTATATTTTTTATGTTAAATTAAATTATGATTCTCTTTGGTATCTTTTATTTATGGGTTACTGAATAAATGTGTAGTGGCATAAAACTCACCAGGTGGTGCTATTTTTAGTGATATGTCGTACGTTTTGCTCTTTGGCCTCTTTGCGGCCGGCTCCAGTTTCTCTGGGGTTTCTGTAGGCGTTACGGTTTCTTGAGTTGCTGCCCAGCCATCCTATAAATAACAATAATTAATTATGTATGTATATGGATGCATCGCTATCACATTTGCGAAATAAGTGTCAAAGGTAAGGTTTGGTAAAACTGCAGAGTTGCCTTTCTTTTCACTAAACGATATAATACTTATTCTTATCTATCTTAGTACAAAAGTAGATATCCTTAGCTTTACTCGCTAAAACAGGATTTCCCAATCTTTTTCTAGGGCGAACCCCAAGTGCCAAAACAAAATAGCTGCGCTCAGTCATAATGCTTTTCATTTTGTTCGCGGACCTATCGTTGGGAAAGCCTGCACTAAACCATATAATTTCGTTAGCTCCATACCTCTGGATCTTCAATTTCAGGTGCAATGGGTAGGAAGGACAGCATATGTTCGTCTTCCCCTTCCTCGTCAGAACTACAGAAGGCTGCCACTGGCTCACACGTCGTAACATCAACCTGTTTCCAATGAAAGGCCTAACTCTAAATAATTTAGTTTCTTTCGATGTTGTCCACAATTAATTACACGCTAATCCTAAAGCGACAGTTCTGTATTGTTCTGCCATTCAATATTTTAGACACCTCTAAACTATTGTTTCAGCATAAAAGAAATCATAATGACGATGGTTTATCGACATCCATAGTTCCCTACTAATGTCACGCAAAAAACCCATAGAAATACAAAAGTAACCCTGTCTGTTAATCTGTTACCTTTTCATCCCTAAACATCTGAACAATTTTCTAAAAAAAAATGGCAAGAAAATAGCATCCTGAGGAAGTACATGGTAGACAACTGTTGAATCTCTAAAAGTTCTTTAGGGTGCGGGTTAACCGTGGGCAACAGATAATTTGAAATAAGAATAACATTAGTGTCATCTTCCTAGCACAGTGCTAAACAAACCCGCAAAAGAATTCTTTAATTTCTCAAAACGGGAAAAGGACCTACTACACATACCTCAACCTCCTCATCGTCAGGGCTTTCGCCTGTCTGGTCTACAGATCGGTCTTCATCTTCTACATCAAACTCGCTCTCCCGTTCTTCATATTCTACGTTTTCGTCAAGTTCTTTAAAGTCTGGCGCAAACGCCGACCAATTCTCAACTTGATTTTGTGCCCAGATTGACACCACACCTACGAAGATTAGGTACATAGGTCGGATTATGTACATACATCAGCACAGTACAAAGACTATTCTTGTTCCATTTGAGTATTTCAACATACACTGTGCTAAGATTGGAACACCCAGTTTGCGAACAAGATGAGTACAAAGATCATCCACCTCAACATTCACACCCCCCATTATGCATAATAGCGTTAACGCGGTTCTTTCACTACAAGTCTGTAACTGAATCAGTTTCATTTAAGGTTAGATTTCTCATTTTTAATATTACTATGGACAGAAAGAGAACATCGTAATCGTTTTCATGATTGTCGGTTTTGTGATTGTAGTTTGTAAGTTAAAAAGTCCTGGATGAAGTCATAGATACTGCTAAGCTATTTCTAGTAATTGGATACCTTTCATTGGATTTCTGGTTTAATTGGAGAAGCACAGAAGAACAAAAACACAGTGAAGCTACCTGCACTAATACTAGCGATGATCGGCCTTATGGGATGCCATACGACATCCAGCAGCAGTTCTCCCTTGGTTCCATGCAGGATCTTTACGAGGTTCCCTATGGACTTCTCCCAAATGTATAGCGCGTGCTGCCGAGCTGAACCCGCGCATATGTACTCGCCGTCACCAGAGAAACAGCATTTCTTCCATGTCGTTCTAAATAGAGGATGCGGGTGTTCATGAAAATACCACCAGGATGCCTACATATTATTTGTGAGAGTGAATTATCTTACTTATTGACAAGATCCTGTAATTTCTGTATAGGTTCTGGCTCCCCATTGAGGCCGCATTTAAGAACTGTATTCGTGACATAAACTCGTATGACGCGATCTGATGTGTTGACTAAAAAACAGCTGAAATTAATGTAGATATTATACCAATTACGATCCTGGAGTGAAATATTATAATTGTACACAGTAGTAAGTTAAGGAATTTCAATGAGATTTTAAAATTAATGTAAAGTTGAACATCATAGTTTGAAACAGCAAACTATGAAAGAATATTTTGTTTACTTATTATTAAAAGTACGACAATTTTCATGAAAAATAGAAGTAGCAAAACCAAAATAGATTAATTTTAAATCATCAAAAATCCTTTAAAATGTTAACTTACTCTCCTCTTCTTGCAAATTCTATACTTTTGATACTAGTAGTACTTGATGTGCCTACTGTTATTTTAAAACTCGCCTTTATTGCCAGAGTCTGAGTGTCTAAAATTAATATCTTCCCCTTCGCATTGCCTGTATAGACATGATCTCCTCTTCTGTCAAATGATGCTATCACATTTATGTCACCCTGAAATCAGGTGAAACTTATAAAATATGTATTAATGACTATTATGAAACCATGAGCGTGAATGATATAATCAAGTTTATAATAGGTTTGCATAAAGAGTTAATGATAGGTTTATATATAGTTCAAATTTTATAGACTCGTGACTCATTCATCAAAGTTGTCATTTTAACCCTGCTAACCATACTAATGGGCTGGAAAAGGTAATTTGTGGATTCCATCTTTTGTCCATACAAACATGACCAGGGCCCCCTTCTAGCTTGTATCTATGGGAGCCTATAAAAGAGTCATAAAATCTTTTACATTATTTTTACTTTCTAAAAGGGCCCCAAAGTACAGATTTTCTTTCTTTCCTGGCCCAAGACATCAATGGTACCTCTTATAATAGATATAAAAAATATGTGTTGCATGCAACTCACATCATCATCTATAGGTAGTATTTTGTGTTCCCCATCTGTATCAACCAGCAGTGCAGCATGTCTCATAGGACATACTAGGAATCTCTTGTCATTTCGTGGATCAAACTGAACTCTTAGAATTGGTGTGGGAAATCTGTACCGTTGTTCACACTCTCCGGAAAGCACATCCCAAATGCACACATTATGGTCAGTTGATGCTGAAAGAAGCTATTGAAAGAAAGGTTTAAGTTCAACCACTACAGAGTATAAAACATAGTTCCAATCTGCATCTGTCCATTTGGGCACTTAAATTCTTTGAAACAATACAAACAAAATTCAACATTTAGATAATTCATTCTGGAAGGTTGTATGTATAATTCTTGTATGTATAATACAAGCTTAACCATTTAACCGCCAGTCATGTATAGACAATAAACCAAAATGTGTGCAGCACACTATGGTCACAACTGGGTGACAGATTTCTAAAGGAAATTCGAAGCTTGGCGCTGAGGGCACGCTTTTTCTGTTTTGATGTGGTGGTCAAAGGGATAAGTATATTTCATTGTAAGTTATAAACAAAGGTTAACTATAATAAGATAAGAAGAAAGAAAAAAGAATAAGGGTAACTATAATACTCTATTCCATGCAGTGGCTTGCACTAATGCTTTTGTATGGGTGTGCTATGCAAGAAACAATTTTGCAATGTTAAAAAATATACCATCACTACCTCCCTATAAGGTAGTTTGTCAAAGGCAGAGGTGTTCAGCTGTACATCAACAGCATTTTATGTCTCATCTTATAAAAATAAATCTATTGCTATTGACACAAATACTCCAGGCTGCTTCTGACAGGTTTTTATCAAAAAACACAATAATGCTGTAATTGGGGATCAAACTCAGAACTTCACACTGAGCAGGAATTCTTGCTCAGTGTGAAGTTCTCCTTGCTAAATTAGGGTTTGCAATAATTATTCACTTTTATGGACTGCATGCATTGGATCACCCACCAACTCACTAACTACTTACTAGATCTATCTTTCATTTCTAGTTATATTTTATTAAAATATTTTTCACAAATATTCCTATATTGTCCTGTCATATGATATGTAAATATCCAATTATTATTATTGTATTAAAAATCATTATCAAGAAACAATAACTTAAAATAGTAACCATGGAGTTCCTGTCAGCTTTTCTCCATAGGTAACAAATAACTTGCAACTGTGCATTAAGACTTGATCCAACTCTAGCTTATTTAAAAATAGTTACAACTATTTTGATATTGAATTCACCTTTTTACAATTCCTTGACCAGCTAAGACTACACACAGGATACACATGAGCTGATATTGATTTAGCTATACCACGAGTCAGGAAGTCCCATATGAATATTCTGCCATCATTGCAGCCTACTGCTAGCAGAGTCCCTCTCCTGTTGAATGCACATGTTGCTGCCAATGATATTGAGTCAAGTGTGCCATCAAATTCCTGAAAAAGGTGGAGATTTTAATACGATTATTAAGAAAGGGAACTTGTTTACAGTTAGATATTGTTGACAACAGATTATTCATAATTAAAATTGAAATATGTTGATTACTATGTAATTAAAAGTGAAAAATTAATGGTGTTAGTAATAAAATGATGTTACAGGAAAAATTAAGAATGAGCCAACTTGCTTAATTGTATACTTTACCTACCGTTTGTTAACAAATTAATAACTCTGCTGACATGAATTATGATAAGCTTACCTCAGGGTAGTTTTGACCAAATGATTCTGGAACAAACAAAAGATATCTACCTATTTAACTAATTGTAAACAACAACAAATATATAGGAATAGAGGTGCTGCAATAGTTATGTATTTACTTACCGAGTAATTCTAAATTCATGATATTAACTTAATACAAAAAGTTTAATGAAAATAGATTTCCAAATTTTAAAATACTGAATTAAATCAAAATACTACGGGAAATTCTAAACGGACACTTCTTCAGTTTTCTGCGACCGACCGACGCAACATTTTTGACTTTTTGACATTTTTGTTTGACAGTTAGTTTTTTTTTGACATCTTCCTTCGTTCATAAATTTGATTCGTTCGAAAATACTTTTCATTATTTTAACATCATTACTCTAGCGACTAGCCTTTTCCCAGCCATTTTGGAGGTAGCTTTACTAGTCTAACCAGTCTCACCCATTCTAACCAAATACGGCTGGGCCATTGTGACACTTATCTCACAATTACACAACTCTTATCCAACTTCTTTCAACCCATTTTACCCTCTCCTCAAAGAGTATAGTAGTATATATGAAACCTCTCCTACACTGGAAAGGCACTGAAATATTCTTAGCGTTACCCTTTCCTTCCTTTATATTATTATTATCCAAAAAAACTTCTTTTTCTATTTTCGTTGTCGCAGTTGAGTCGGTGGAAAAAAAACTTAAAGTGCGCGATTTTCTTGATTTCGTCTTTGGCAAGCATTTTATTTATGTCATTGTCATTTGGCAATCAAAATTGACAGTTGCGTGCTCGACGTGTTTCGTTGCGTGATTTTGTGTTGCTGTCGAAAATTATTGGACCGAATTTATTATTCCATTTATTAAATGAGGCTTGTTGCCACACTATATGGTTTTATAAAGCGTATAAGTGCGTATTCTAAATCTATCTCAAGTACCGTTCGTAAATAGTTACATTAACAATTACCTGTTATTTATAGCAAAAAGTAAACATTTTCGCGGGTACACGATGAATGTAGACGACAGGGACAGTGATAACAGTTGGAGAGGCGTGCCTTTGAGTGAGATTTACGGGTCACAATCGCCATGGGGGGCTCCAGAATTTCCCCTGGTTACCCCGTCATATAACCACGCTGTACTGTACCATGTGCCGAGTAGCGGATGCGTGGCTGTAGATAGGCCTCCGAAGCCACAGATAGGACAAGACAAATGGGATTCGGAGCACGTGAGGATGCCGTTCTCCAGTCAAAGCTTATATCCAGTTGAAGATGTGAGTTTAGCAAATATTTATTTCTAATTTGTCTAGTTATGTCGTGTAGATTTCTTCTCATGCTATCTAAATTCTCTTTATTTATCAGGGCAATGGTGAAAGTTATCTCAAGAAGCGTTGGGACATGATAGAGAGTGCACTATCTAAGCCGATATGTAATAGTCAGGATCTAGCTAATGCCATACTGAGCTATAATACCAAGTTCAAGAACACTTGGAAATTCAGAGGCTTACATAAACTTTTTAATGAGGTATGGTCTATTTTTTATAAAAGTTGCTATACATGACTTAGCAATTATAACTTGTGAGTAGCTACTCCTTTATACACATTTATTATTTGCAAGCAGAGCTTCATATTGCAGATAGATTAACACTTTAATAGTGGTTTAATAGTGCAAGCATGGCTGGGTGTGAGGTTGTCTGTTTGTTTCCTGGGTTAAGGTAATCTTGCCAAAAATCTGGCTAGATTTTATTGCCAGCCTGGAGTTTGGTTAGTACTCAATTAATGTTTTCCCCCTTTTTACTTACTGTGGGACTTGAAAACATAAGATACACTTCTGCAAAATCCTTCATAGATTAAATAATGATTATACTTGTGAGACATATTATTTTGCATGATCATGCAAAAGATTGTTATCACAAATTTAAAGTTTCTGTTTCAAGTAGGTATTTATCAACAGTTAATTAAAGACTTATAATTTGTATGCCAACACTTATTGCGTTGTTGTCTTATAAACTTGTGATGTTTGCCAGTTTGCCATGAATAGGCTTATCATAACAATCACATGAAACATTTAGAAAATAGTTTCATTTTCCTTAGACATAAAAAAAATATTTACTGATTATATCAAGGAAGAATTAATAATATTGAATAGGAAACGAGTACTACTGCCAGATTAATCTTCCTTCCAATTCCTATTCGAGTACTTTGATTATCAATGCCCTACTGTATAATAAAAATCCAGTTACAATAAAATAGTTAATTCAAGACTTGTTACTCTTACTTCCGTTGTCTTTTATATCTAATAATTTTCTACATAACAATCACCGTAATCTGAATGCTTATATACCCTATTCCAGGGGTTCCCAAAGTGTGTGCCGCGGCTCCATGATGCGCGGTAGAAAGTGAAGAAGGGTGCTGTGTAGTGATTATCTTCAAAATTAATCTCATTCATTTTTGTGCCTATGTACCTAACTAGTATCATTATATCGATCTGTTTCGACCAGCTAGGTAGGTTAGGGCGCCGAGACATACCTATTAGTAAACATGTAAGTATGTGCGCCACACATTGAAAAAGATTGGGAACCTGATAGATATCAATGTAAGAAACTTTTCATTACAGGATTGTTATCCCAATAAAAATTTTTTAAGCTTACTAGCAATGTGTGTCGAACATTACTAGTATTCTTGTTAACCCCTTGTGCTAAGCTAAATGTTTGTGTTACTAGTGGGTTCACGTCAGTAGTGCAATGGGTGGGTTTCGAGCCGGCAACCACATGATCGCAAGCCGACGCCGAAGCCTTTAGGCTACTGCCGCAAATGTTGATGGAAGGTAGTTAATTTATATAATACTATATGTGCTTTACTTCCAGTATTTAGAAGAAGAGGAGTCACAATATTTCTTTAATGTAACCCTACCGGAGATTGCCAAATTGGCATTAGCTTTGCCCAAACTTGTTCAGGCACCCATACCTTTGCTGAGGTAAGACCAGAATACTATAATAGTGTGATTTTGTATAGTTAATCTTTTTTGATGATGATAACATAATAATTTATACTTGAAATTGACAGGCAACACAAAAATCGTTCAGTGTCCCTATCACAACAACAGATAGCCAGTCTGCTAGCCAATGCCTTTTTCTGCACTTTTCCTAGAAGGAATTCTACCAAGAAGAATTCAGAATATGCCTCATATCCCTTTATAAACTTTAACACGTAAGTTTCACCTGTATACTATACCTATAATAATTGGAACACTTGTAATAATTATGATGTTGTTTGTAATTGGTTTTCTTCTATTACAGCTACAGGTTCTATGAGTCTACAGATTCTGATTCCAACTTGGAGAAATTAAAATGCATCTGCCATTACTTCAGGAGAGTTGTAACTAAAGGTGACATTCTTTTATATTATGATCAAATTTCAAATATGATGCACAGATATTAAATTGTGATTAATGTTTTGGGTATGGGGGCTTCTGTTCAATATATGGATTGGGCTGTGAATCTTTATGCACGCTCAGATGTTTCTTTACTTCAATTCTTAATTTTCTTTCGCTGGGTGCTAAAGCCCAAGTCAGATTTATCTGAAGGTGGAATAGACACGAAAATTGTTGGTTGACTCAGGTGGTCAAAGTGTTGAAGTTAGATGACGCATTATTTCCTTCCAAACCTACCATGTTTAATAATTGTTACTGATTTGAAAGCAACCACATTGCATTTGAGTTTCTTGCTGGATCCTTCTCCATAGGATCAACCTTTTGGAACAATGCAACTAGAATCACATCACTACGTTGCGCCGCGTATTGTGGGTTCGATTCTCACTAGAGGCAAATATTTGTGTGTTTCACAGATTCTATATAGGTTTTGAGTCTGGTTGTACCTTGTACCGTTAATTGTATGTTAGTAAAGTTTCTCGCAACAGGGCTTTTTCCCTAGTTGGTCATGGGAGGTGTCTTTTTAAAGAAAATATGGGGTAAGTTAAGGGATAAGGGTGGGTAAAGTTTTCATAGACCGATATCTGTGTGTGGTTGCAGTACAGTGCCGGTCGGCGCGGTGTCGTTCAGCCGGCGCAGCGTGGCGGCGCGGGCGGGCCCGGCCTGGCCGCGCAGTGCGCAGGCGCTGGCCGCGCTGCCGCTGCACGTCGACCATCGCAACACTATAGAAGACGCCGACTCGCTCATACAAGTAGATTTCGCTAACAAGTAAGTAATACAACAGAAAAAATATAGGTACTCATTTCCGAGTTCCCCGTACTGAGCTTACTTTCACTTTGCACTTTAGCTATAGCTTGTAGTATGCGGAGATAAAACGCCATTTACCTTATGGAGGAATGTGGATCGCTAATTCACAAGCGCAGTGCCCATCTAGGGAATCATAAAAAGAATTAATCTTATAGCCACAAGACAAATAATAAAATAACCCTTTTTCTGGCGCAGTTGGGTAAAAAATGTAGATATGTCGGAAAAAAATCTGCAGTGTCTGGGCATGTCATAATAAATGAAATTAAATGAATTTTGTCTACGCAGGTATCTAGGTGGTGGCGTACTAGGCCATGGCTGCGTTCAGGAAGAGATTCGGTTCGTCATTTGTCCAGAGTTGATGATATCCATGCTCTTCACAGAGGTGCTGCGGCCAAACGAAGCACTGATAATCATAGGTATGTATAGTTTTACTTGTAAATTAATTAGAAATACAGAAAAGATCATTAATTTATGTTTGGAAATTTTTGCATTGTTTTTTAATGTTTTTTACAAGGGTTAAAAGTTTAAAACATTATAATGTAGCTTAAATGTTTATACATGTATTCTGAACCGAAACACAATATATAAGATTAATCAGGGAATTAAATGAATTCGTACATTGGTTCCATTTTCCGCAGGTTGTGAGCGATACAGCAAGTACACTGGCTATGGTCACACATTCCAGTTCGCGGGCGACTTCGTAGACAACACGCCCCGCGACTCGTCCGCGCGGCGCCGCTGTGCCGTGCTCGCCATCGACGCTGTGCCCTACTCCAGCGCCATACAAGAGTTCCGCAGGGAAGCCATCACTAGGGAGCTCAACAAGGTAATGTAATGAGTAACATATTGTGTAATAATATGTACTAAGTGTCAGTCATGGCTGTCAGTCAAGTCTGTCAGTAAATTCTGTCAGCCAAGTCTGTCAGTCAAGTATGTCAGGCAAGTCTGTCAGTCAAGTGGGTTAGTCAAGTTTGTCGAGATCAATCTATTATTCACAGGCATGGGTCGGAGTATCGTTTGACACCGACCCGCAGTCGGAAAGCCTGCAGTTCCCTGGCGTAGCAACGGGTAACTGGGGTTGTGGGGCGTTCGGAGGTACCCCGCACCTCAAGAGCTTGTTGCAACTGATGGCCTGCGCAGAAGCACGGAGACCGATGGCCTACTTCACGTTTGGAGACGCACAGTTGAGAGATGACATCATCAATATGTATAATTTACTGGCCAGATATAATGTTACTGTTGGTAAGTTTCGTGTTTCTATGTTCTCTGAATAAATAAACTTTTTTATAACATAACCATCTCGCCGGTATTCCGCGATGGGTTAAGCAGAGGTGTACTAATGTATATCCACAGTTTGCCGGAATTTTGAGGTCATGTAATAGCGGGCGAGCATATTGCCATTAATCGGGTATAGATTTGCCAATAATCAGGCTCAAATCCAAATTCCGTGCTGCTACTGGGAATTTCAAACGAAAACCTAGTTAGAGGCAGAAACAGGCATTATTATATTCTCTGCAACCCAATGAAAGGAGGTACAAATAATTTAAAAGCTTACAATGTCAAATTGTGTTACAGGTCAGCTGTACAAGTATATAGTAAAGTTCTCTCAGGAGAAAGACGTGGTGTTCTCGCGGCTGCATGCCTATCTGGAACAAGTGGTGAAGGATGCTAAGCAACCTTCACCGAACCCCAGGGATGACGTCATGGAAATTGTAAGTGTAAATTCTAATCTCATGTCATTAACACAGTCATCTGGGGGCCTACCATGAACTTTTAAAATATTTGCCAAATACATGACAGGTCAACTTAGCATGTTAACCTGCCAGGTTTTCTATTTGTACCATGAGCAATTCCGACTGAACTGCAAGATATCAAGTTCACACCTGCTACATTATTGCTGAGCGGTTCGCTTTAGTATAAACAAACGTTCAGAAATGCTCTTCCGCAATATTATCGGTTTTACGGTTATAAAGAACTAGATATAATCATTTAAAAAACAGTTTATACGATATTGAGAATTGTACTGAAGCTGTATTTTGTTGCATATCATTAATTATATAACATGATTTAAATGTTAAAGACCCTTTTCAATACTTAAAACACAGCATACTTACCAAAACTACTTAGAACTATTTTCGAACGACTCATGCGTATCAAATCCCCTCGAGTGGCGATCAGCCGGCTCGTGGTTGAAAAAATATGTCCGGCAAGTGGCGATCAGCCAGTATCTGGCTGATCGTGTATGTCTAGTAGTCTGTGTTTTCGAGTTGATGTATGTTGATGTATGAAGCTCACATGGGTTTGGTGAATTGTTTTTTTTTTTAACACTAGTAAGTTTCTGCAAATAGGGAACGTTCAATGCAGACATTTGTTATGTATCGTGTCCGTTGTTGTAAGTGAATAAAGTGTAAGTTCGGTAATACGACATCAAAGAGAGTTTCTTATGAACAATTGGAAACATAGTGGAACTTTTAAATAATTTACACACACACATTGGCAAGGACATTACAATGGGCTAACAAATGTACAAGTGCAAGCACGGTCAATGTCTCACAGATTGTGAACGGAAAATCTTTGATAGTGCTATGAAAGATTTTAAAGGCTAAGCCTAGGGCGTAAGTTGGTTTTATATATTACTAAGAACGTATACTCTATTTGAAACAATAAATAAATATAAATAATGTCTTCTTAATTTTTATTTCAGTAACAACTAATTTGCAAATTTCTCGTTAACTGCCTAAGGAACTCAAATATTTCATCTTCATTATACATCTAAAATAAATGCCGAAGATGATGTTTTTTAATTTGTCTATAATTTTAAATACTGCCATATTATTATGTTATGCTCAAATTTACTTGTATTTACGATTTTACTTTAAAATTAAAGAAAACAGTTCAATAATAGTTACTTTTCCACGGCTGCTAGATATGACTGCAGGGCAGTTCAATTTTCGAGTGTTTATATGTTCAAAATGAGTTCATGGTAAAGCTGTTTGCAGGTCAGAACCGCTGACATGTTGTCACGTGACCACTCGCCGGCTTTAGTCACGTGACCGCTGGATCGCCGGTTATTTGATGCGCTAATGGTACAAAATAGCCCGACAGTTCACTTTCCGTCTAAAATTGACCTGTTATAAGAGTTCATGGTAAGCCCCTACATAGGGTGTTTGCTTTCCATGTTAATTTCCTTCACTGCATGACAGCAATAATCAGCAATTATAATTATAAACTAGCTGACCCGGCAGACTCCTTACTGCCTTAATCGATAAATAAAAGACCTAAACTGCATATTTATTCACCTTTTAAACCTTCTCTGGACTTCCACAAATAATTCAAGACCAAAATTAGCCAAATCGGTCCAGCCGTTCTCGAGTTTTAGCGAGACTAACGAACAGCAATATATTTTTATATATATAGATAATATAGATCTTTATTGATCATATTCTATCTATGTCTTTTTGGCTACTGACTAGCGATGGATGATTTTATTTTTTAAACTATTCGAATTATAGGCCGACCGTTTAACTCGCGTATCGCCTGCGCGGTAAGAAGGGAGCGGGGGGAGATGTTAGCGGATGGGTGAAAGAGGTGCGCGGAGCAGAGAGCTTACGTCAAGTGCGGCAGTGCGCTGGCTGTGCTCGCAGTGCGCGGTTGGTATTTTTGTTACGGACGCTTGGACATTAACGCACAAGGTATACGACTGCCAAGATAAATCTCAAGATGAATCGCTCTTCCAGCTAAATAACAAATAACATACAATGTATATTCCTTTTTTAAAGCTAGAAAACAAGATCATAATTCTACAGAGTATCTTGAAGACGTAAACCTAAACAAACTTGTTGCTAAAGCTACAGGACTTTCGGTGACTACCATATGTAAAATAATAAAAGAAGGAAATGAACTGAAAGATTAACAAAATAATGTAAATTTTAAATCACCAAAAAAAATTAAACAAATCCGAAAGAAAAAAATTGAAGTTGATAGTTTTACAGAGGGCGTTGTTAGAAGAAAAATAACTCAATTTTATACGGTTTTTAAGAAGGTTCCTACGTAAAAAATTTTGAATGCGAAACTCAGAGAAGAAGGAATTTTAAATTGTGGCCGAGAATATTTGAGAACATTGATTCATAAACTTGGCTTTCGATTTAAGAAATGTCAATCAAAAAGAAAATTACTGATTGATCAATCAAACATCGTATCGTGGCGGTGGCATTATCTTAATGCGATAAAGAAGCACAGAAGAGATCAAAGAAACATTGTTTACCTCGATAAACTTCAGCAAATGGACTAGAGAAAAGCTATTGCCAAATTTACCGCCAAGCTCAGTTATTATTATGGATAATGCCGCATCATACCACTCGGTACAAGAGGACAAAAAGCTTACAATGACATCCACAAAAGCCACCATGCAGACCTGGCTGCAAAGACACAATGTTGAATTTGATACGTCTTTAAGAAAATGTGATTTATTGAATTTAATTAAACAACACGCGACAGAAAATACTTACAAAATAGATGAAATTTTAAAGGCGGCAGGTCATGAAGTCTTACGACTGCCTCCATATCATCCAGACTTGAACCCAATCGAATTGTTTTGGAGGGATATCAAAGGACAGCTCGCAAAAATTGAAATTGATTCTAATTTAGACAAAAAGAAAAATACACTGGAACAGTTATTTGCCGAATTCTCTGTAGAAAAATGGGTTAACTGCGATAAACATGTACAAACTATTGAGGATGAATATTGTCTGCACGATTGCATCGTTGATGAAGACATGGACCGATTTATTATTAATTTGCAAGATTCTGACTCCTCAAGCTACTCAGACAGTGATGATGATTCAAGCGATATGGATATTAGTGACGAATAGTTCTATAATTTTTTTATCTGTGGTTAAATATTTCTTAAACGGAGTTAATCATTGTTTTATGATTTTGTACCTATGAAGCTATTATAAAATATTTGTAAAACTTAAAAATAAATACTTAAAAAGATACTTATTATTTTATTCTTTACCAACAATGTCTATCTCAATGTCAGTCCATTGTTATCAATTATTATTAGCGGCAGGCGACAATGACTGACACGGTTACTTAATCGAAGTATTACTAATAAATAGATAATAGATCGCAGTGTCGTTTAACATCAGGCGCACCGGTGATCCACCGTAGGCATATAAAGAATAAAAGAAAACAATAGACGCAACACCGTTCCGCCTTCACAGTTCACCACACGCACACGCACACGTCCCATATTGCGCGTACATACAATTAGTAGTTTGTCGAAAAATCATAGTGAGGAACTACGAAATCGATAATCGAATGTACAATATCACAGTTTTCGATTCAATCAATTGATTTTTTTTGCAACAATTCCGTCGCTACTTCTGACCGCAGAGTAGAGGGGAGTTCGGAGCGTTCTTTGTTATCATCAAATAATCAACCAAAGGATGTCCACTGCTAAACAAAGGCCGAACTAGTAACAGCTGAATCATGCTGTCTGCGGCGATCCTTCTAAAATCTAAACATAATCATATAAATTGTACTTTATTTCAGAGCATTATAGAACAAATACCCGCGACAGTTTTGTCTATCGAGACTGAGCTCTTAAATAATTCCCCTGACCTATTCTCACAAGAGGACATAGACCAGAGCTTGGTAGAGGTTACCATACAATCAGAAACGGCGGCCACACACATAGACACGCCTAAAACAGACCCAGATTCACATAAAATAGAACAAACACCTGTCACCCGTACATCGTTATTCGATACTATGACAGAAATGGAGTGTGGTGATCCACAGAATTCGACTGCATCTAATACATTACCAAATAACCAAAGAAGGAACTCATTACTAAACGATAGTAACGCGTCGATGGAGAAACAAAAGTCAAATCCTACCACCGAACCCAAAAACAAACCCTCCAAGATCACGGATTATTACAGTAGGTAAGAAATTATGTTGATTTATTTACTTTTTTCATTTGTTAGGTGATGAAAAATTAACGTAGGTTTTTTAGGACGCAATGATTTTACAATTTAATTATTTCACTTGCCTACCTCACCACATGCCTAACAATTTTATTGATTTTGGAGCCATAACTAATGAAAAGTTTTAATTTTTATTATATATACAAAATATGAATGTACCTGCTCTGGACTGTATTAAAATACATGTTACAATATTGTGACTAATCATACGTTCGTTCAACCAGGCTGCCTCGCAACTGAAGGCGTTACTGCAAGAATCGGCGAACTCTTCGTTTCGAAATATTTTAAACAAAAAGGCATAGGGAGTGACGTTACTTTGGAAAACTACCAAAACCATCGGTAAGCTGCAAAAACACCTCCATCACCTAAAATACTCAAATTCATAGACACGAACGGACGCTGAGAAAGTAGAAGTATTTGCGATTCATCTGGAAAACATATTCAAGCCAAATGATGGCGGCGATAAAGCTGACGTTGGTGACATACTCAATCAGGATCTCCAGTTGTGCCTGCCACTCAAACCCACATCACCAAAGGAAATCGCGACTGAAATTAGTCAACTAAATCCCAAAAAAGCCCCTGGATTTGATTTAATCACTCCCACGATTCTAATAAGTCTCCCCAGAAAGTGCATAACATTTCTTGCCTCAACCTTCAATACAACCCTAAGCACATCATATTTTCCTGGAAAGTATACGAAATCCTTGTGTAAGATTCACTATCCAGTAAAGTCTCCTCATGAAGCTTCATCATACCATCCAATAAGATTAACTCCAGTTCTTTCGAAGCTATGGGAAAAAATCTTTTTAATCCGCTTGAAAGAACGTATGGACCGTTGCGATATTATTCCCAAGCACCAGTTCGGATTTCGGAAAAGCACTCTAAAATTAAGCAAATGCACCGGGTCCATTACGAGATTAGGCTGCTTTGAAATAACTGTACTGCTTGGCGGCGTTCCTAAACGTGCAGCAAGCATTCGACAGAGTTGAACACAAAGGGCTACTGTGCAAAGTGAAAAATAGACTTCACATTCTCTTTACCTCATCATCAAATCCTACCTTGAAGACAGGCTTTTGCAAGTGAAACAGGTGTTCCCACTATTCAGTCTGAAATTGACAAATTCAAAAGAAAATATGCTCTCGTCTCATCCAAACACCCTGGCCAAAGATCTCTTAGAGTCTTCCCTTTCTGAAAAGGCAGTCGAGACATTTGTCTCTTTGCCTAAACGCCATATTAATTCAACCCATCTGGTCATGCTTATAGGATTGTCGATTAAACAGAGAAAAAATATGCGTTCAATGGAATGCAGATTAAGAATAATGGAAAATCAAAATGCGTTGTTCTACAATTGTTGTGTCTGAGATGATCACTGTACATTTAGGAGCAGAAGAAATAAAACACATACCATAATATAATTAAAATTATTTATTATCCTTCATCATATTTCTAGCATACTAAACGTAATAAGTGTATAATAATAAATAATTGAATAGTAATTTAGTTTTAAAATATTTCGGCAATATACATATTAATAACACCATAATAGGTTTTAAAGTTCATTAACTAAATAAGACATGCAAAGTAGGCGAATTATTATTGTATTCGTTCCATAATAACGTGAATCTATGAACATATTCCACAATTTGCTAATAATCTGTCTGTTTACTCTACACTAACAATAAAGTTCATAAATATAAAAATTAAAAATGAACGATTAACTAGCGACGTTTCAAAAAGTGATCATAACACTCTTCATTTATTTTTATTTTTTTTACAAATCTTTGGCGAACTATAACAATATATGAGAATAAACATTTCAATAGCTAGCTATCAAATGCACTGGAGTTCATACTCTGTTCACAGTGTTTGGGAACTTGATGTCACAACAGTGTCGTAATAATTGTGATCACTTGGCCGGCCCAGTCTCAGCCTCCAAATAATAACTCCAATCTTGAATAATCTATAAAAGTTAAATAGTAATCGACTTTACGAATCTGTTCAATACTTTTTAAAATATTCAATGTGTTCATTTCTTTGTTCCTTCAACTGGGCAGACTTGACAATTCAATGATCGTGTTAAACGACAACCATCAAACAATAATTTTCTAACGTATTAAGTTAACTAAATTGTTATAATACAACAAGTTGGGGCTGAATGGTTAGCTATGAAACGTAAGTGCTTCTTAGCAGCGGCTGTACAATGTTTATAGATAGAACATCGGGTTTTGCCGATAATTGGGTTATCGATAGATAGCCGGAAACTTTATCGATGTCGATAGATAAGTTGAAAGCTAAGAATAATATTTTTACACTGCATAAAGAGATGGAAGTAAGCAGTATCGATATTGCCTTCTCTGTCTTATAACAAACCAATGGCAGCTCATTAGTCTCGGTATTCATAAACGATCTTTTCGACATATCTATCGACGACAACACTATTTATCTTAATACTAAAAATAAAATGTATTTGAGTTAGTTAAAGTGATATAACTTATGGCATTTATATTGTACAAGTTTGGTAACGCGATACGACTGTTAGGACAGCAACATAAAGCCCAGACTAGTGTCGTATATAGAATACATAGTGTAGGTTGAATGGACGATCATTAAAAGCGTATATCACAGGCACCACGTGGTGGCCCTCGTAATTATATATATATCTGTAAACAGTTGTACGGCGACCATATTCAGGATTATTCAGGGTAATGTAAACACAAATTCTAAAGGCATTGTCATATATTTTCGTCGAAGTTGTTAAAACATGTCTACTTTATACAATACATAAGATTTAGATGGTCTTTTATTTACATAATAACTTTAATGAAAAGAGCTCATGATAAATACTTCACACATGTTATTATAATAATTTTATCTATGAATTTACAATTGTTGGGAGATGGCATCGACTCTTAATAGATGATTTATTGTTAAGATTACTAATGATTGACAGAATCTTAACCGTAGATTACAAGTGTCAGGTCCCGAATAATCCTGAAGACAAACAGCCCTTGTTTACTCTTAAACTATTCCAATATAAGTTATCCAGAACAATGTAAGGGACATAGTTTACGAGTATTTAATTGGTTCACCATTTTTATATATTTTGGGTTTTATTAGGCGACTGGTAATGGTGGATTTGAACTGCTTCTTTGTAACCATCAGTATTTGGCTTGAAGTTTGAAGTTTTGAAGACAGATTATTCTAGTTAACTATTTGGTTAATGTCGTGGTAGATTCAGTCCAGTCGCCTCAATAAGTTAACCCTTACACTTTATCATGTATGGCTGTAACCATTCTAAAAAACGGTTAATGATTATGATTTCCACTTAGCATTAACACAGCGACACCCTGTCACCCACCCGGGCGGTCCCGGGGCAAAAGGCTAGTAAGCTCCTAAAGATATGACGTCATATGTATGTACAAATCGAATTATTGTTGAACATATATGCACACGTAGCTCCACCTTGAGCCAAAGGAGTCCCATCACTTAATTAACTCATGTATATATTTTCCAATGGTACAGTCGACATAGGTGTACAGATAGCGAACGACATTTGCCTTTTGACATAGATTGCGTTATGTCCTACCTATAATGAGAAGGCAGCTGACAATACCTGCGTTTTGAAACTAATTTAATCATAATCTTTATCAAAACACAAAAACACAGTTGCCTGCGTACCTTAATTTTTTGTTGACTGTACTATGACAAATCCGAGTTCACGTAGAATTGTGTAATTTGAACTTACTGAATTACCACTAGTTAGTATGTTACTCCAAGGCTCGAGGTGAATCTCAATAATGTTGAACTAAATCTGTGACGTCTGTCCAGAGTCGTAAACTACTAAATAGATCCAGTTGGGTAGTTGAAGCGAAACTCAGTATATATAGTGTGATCGTTACGGACGGCGCGATACTGTTATATGATGACTTTACACTGCCTCCACATAGCATACAGTCAACATACTACTTAAAACTTTAGCTGAACTATGTAATATCATCTCTACCTAAACCATACTCTTTTAACTTGCCCTAAGGTAACTTTAATCCTCTAACTTAACCAAACGGTTATACCATTCATAACTCGTGCTCTACCGTTCTATACCGATAAAATTATCTCAATTAATCTTAACTAATCTAAAGGATGCTGGCGTAACAGTATTCTGGATAACTTATCAAAAAAATTAATTAGTAGTAAGTATATTTCATCTCATATAACATAGTAGGTTTATGTCAAAATATGTCGATCTAATGAAGTTAATTAAGATAGGAAGTTTAGACATATTTGATAAGATAATAAACGCTATAAATATTACACACTGCATCTATTACACACCGGAAACGTAAAACAGTAACGAATAGACGATCTAAGTACACAAAAGAGACGAGTACCATGTTAATAGAATAGAATGTAAATACGAACGTGTGCTTGAAGCTAAACTATGCTAAGCGATAGAAAAAATAAATAACAGAAAAGAGATATGACTAGATCGTTTTGTTTCATTACTAGAACCTACTATTCATAAAAGCACTATGCGCCTCTCTCCATATTTTATTATATAAATAGATATATGATTAATAATTCCCAATTCTAAGGTTTGTTTTTTTTTTCTGATTAAAATATTGGCATTTATCTTATGTACTAACTAGCATCGAACGGTGTTCAGGCGGCGCGTTGTATATATTATGGTGTGAATGACGCTGTGACGTCACGCGCCACACGTCACGGCACGCCGCACCTCGCACCGACCGACGATCTAACTAACTACATCGCCTTAATAACGATCCGCCTTCGATTCGCATACCTTTTACAAACGAGTCAAACGTCCTTAAGTGCATCGATAATGTTCGCGTCTATGCGAGCGCTACGACGTATTTGAGTATGCGAACGATATAAATATTTTATAAAATGTCAGAAGTTTAATAGTTTGTTTAGAAATTCGATTTCATAATACTAACAATGTTGTTTTTGATTTGTCGTAAACGCCGCGGTGCGATGTCGTCGTTACGCTACGTTGCCGCCACTACTTCGATTGGTACAGCTGTACGACATACCGGTACAGGGCTCGTGTGACGTAGCAACGATGACGTCACGAAGGCTGTACACCGAGGCGGCCCGCTAGATTGAATAATGACAAGTGAATGAGGATACTTCAGTAACGCAAGTGGCTCTAACTGGGGTGAGGGATGCTCGGCCGGCTGTCTGAAAGAAACCAAGCGAAGCGCGTCAGTTGAGTTGAGTCGCGAATGGACAGCGTGAGATGAGGATGAGGTCGGTTACGCTACAATAGTACGACAGAGTATAAAAAGTTGCGATAGACTAGTGGACCCGAGAGCGATGCGGCGCGCTGCCGCCGGGGCAGGTGTACCACGTCGTAGTCTACGCCGGAGAGTACGGCAACAACTGCCTACATGAAAATTATTTAGATACATTTAAATAATTGCAAAGCATACCCTGTATCCTAGAATCACTTTTATGGGCGATTGTTTTATACATTCTGAGAGGACTCATTAATCTATTACAAATGTGCGCGTCTCCGCAATATATTTTTAGGGAATTTAATTTTAATCAGTATAAAGATATAAGTACACAATATTATTAATCATCCCGGGCGGGGCCCGGGCGCATTACGCCTACATTACCCACAAGGTGATATTATCGATAGTCGATATACTAAGTATACGTGTTCCGGTTTGGCATCGGCATATCCGTAACCTAAGTAGGTCGCAGCGCGGCGCCGCCGCCGTCGGCGCTGCACGTCCTCTGAGCGGTCCGAGCGATCTGAACGATCCGAGCGATCCGAGCGATACGAGCGATCCGAGCGATACGAGCGATCCGAGCGCGACCACTGGCCGCCCATCCCTGCCTGCCTGCGGTCGGCTCGCAGTCGGTTTACGAAACGAGACCACGTCGACGAAATATCTACAACGGTAACATAAGATACATTTATAAAATAAATAATGCATCAAATAAAAACAACGCTAAAACAATTTTAAAAAGCGTAACAACGTATTGCACAATGGTTAGTTAAGAGTTTAAGAGAAAAGAACTAGATACACTTAAAACGATATCGAGTTTTTTTTGTTCACGAATATCATTTAACACACGGCTTACTCGTAAATCATAATCGCCTAAAACTAGAATACTATATCAATATAATATAATTATTTGTGTAAATATAAAATTCTATGTCTTGTGGTGAGTGTAATATTTGACTAGAGGCGGGCGGCGAGGCAGCCGGCGGGCGTGGGGGCGGGGCCGGTACCGCGCCGCGCCGCGCCGCACAGTGCTGCACTGTACCGCACTGTGCCGCACTGTGCCGCACTGTGCCGCACTGTGCCGCACTGTGCCGCACTGTGCCGCACTGTGCCGCACTGTGCCGCACTGTGCGAGCTCGCCCGCGCGTACACAATATATCTAAGGTATCTCAGTATTATTTTAATATTTATATTGGTACGTTTCTTGATTATGAATCTATTTCTTTTAGTAGAAATTACACTAGTTTTGTATTCTGTTAGTTCGCGTTCCACTCACTGTTGACTCCCCGGACGCATTTAGTCACAGTTATAGTTATTGTATTTAACACCTTAACACGAATAGTTTTATATATGTATTATGTATAGACACACACACACACACGAAATGCTTGAAACAAAAGTAGGGAAGCGCGCTCCTTGTGAATTGACGTCGCGACCTCGCGAGTAGCCGCGCGCGCGCCCCGCCCCTCCCTGCCGGGTATTGTCTAATTTATCTATCTACAGATCTTAGTCATTTAATAACATTTTGAATTATGAATATTAGAACATTTAATTTGCAAAGGCAATCGAGTGAGCTCATGTTACTTAGACACTTTCCGAAATTTCCTATTGGTATGTACAAAAATAAATAATGTTTTTTCTTTATAGAAAATCTCTGAAGGTGCCCCAAAACATGATATTTTCTCAGATCTAACCATCAGCGTCATGCAACAAATTTCAATAGCATGTCTTAACAATGTGAGGATACGAATGGAGTCCTCTTTGTCCAGAAAGTTGAACATTATAAGTCGCTAGGATGGAGAATAAAGAAATGTAACATGTAACATTTTAAACATAGTTACCAATTTGAATAGAATTAGCCTAGTGTGCAGGAGGTCCCGCCGGCGAGCGGGCGCGGCGCGGGCTCGGCGCGGGAGCGTTACACACATTAACGCAATACAGAGACGAACGGCCTGTACAGTCCATTATGTTGATATTATATTTTTTATATCACAGCCCATATTGGAATTTATAACACATAATAACACGATCTTTCGAAACGAAGGTCTTATGTTGAAGTGCACTTTCATTTGTACACAGCGTTAAATACAAACATTTAATTTTTGTCAACAACATCGTTTACTAACATGTAGGTTTGTGAGGTGCTGGCCGTACCATGGACAGACAGAATCGTCAATAACAACGTGGATACGTAATATTATACATGTCATTACTTAATTTTACTTTTGCAAGTCGCCGTATGGACAGACAGTGTACATAGTTGTCTCCTGGGTTTAATTTTAACTTCGCGTTGGATGTGCTCTTTCTATAGTACAATTTGTATTTGCCTCGGGGAACGTAAAAGAATGTCGTGTGGTACGAGCCAGCGACATAGCTTACATACATACACACACAATAAAATTTAACAAAATATAGGACATTATAAATACTCCGATAGAGATCTATGCGAGCACTTATATTAGTGTGATCAGTTCGGCGGTGGGAGACAACAGTGTCCGCGAGGCGGCCGCGCCGGGGCGGCGGCGACGCGGACGGCGGCGCGGCCGGACGGGGCCGGACGGGCCGAGCCGGGCCGGACGAGCCGAGCGGGGCCGGACGGGGCCGGACGTCGCGTGACGTCACGCGCCGCCTCCGCGCGCCTACCTACACAATTGCGCACTCGCGCATGCATCACCCGCGGCGCTGCATTTCTTGCAATATACAATAATTAAAATACATTTTTTTTCTTACAATTTCAACTTACTTAATAAATTCAGTTTGGCTTAGTTCAAGCAAATAACTAGTATAATAAATTTATGTTAAAAGTTTCAGTTAAACATTAAGTACTTAGAAGTAGAAGTATGATTACGAATGACAAAATTTTTATAACGTGTCATTTTTTATAATAATAATAATAATTTAATCAAAGTTAATAAATTGTATATATAATAATATAATAGAGTAATTTAATGATTAATCAATAATGATAAGAATGAAGCATTCCTACGCGCTGATTTAATAAATTACTTTTAACTAATTTAGTATACTCGCCGAGAGGGCTTGCATAATTCTTTAGGTAAGTATGTAGGTAATGATATTTGCTATACAATAAATGTGTAGTAAATTCCACAGAATTGTTGATAATACGCGAACTGGCGCGCCGCGGCCGTGCCGTGTGATCCGGCCGCCACCTGCGGCAAAACAAAATGCATCGTCAGCACATCAATACACGTAAAACAAAACACGGGAGAGCATAAACTAGGGTTGCGACGGGTAGCGGACGAATGTCAACACGTTGCCATTACCCTGGCGCAATAGTGGTGAGGAGGAACACCGTGTTGGGAACCCGTTCGCAAAAAAGGTGTTGCGACGGGCAAGCAACGTCCTAAATAGCCAGTGTTCTCCTCCACCTACCATGGGCACGCGAAAAGCGCGCAGGGACGGCGTCTAGGGTTAGTAAGGCCGGTTGGCATCCTTGGGCCGCTTTAGTTGCACCTTCAGCCGCTTCATGCCGATCTGGAAGCCGTTCATCGCCTGGATCGCCGCCTGCGCCGACGTCGGGTTGTCGAACGATACGAATCCTGCAAAATCGGTGTGGTTGAATGATAGACGAACGCCTAATGATAGACATAGGTAGGTAAGTATTTAGATATCACGTGAGTAATTAAAACATGATTAACCTAGAGTGCAATAGACTGGTTCACTGATTATTTTTTATGTTCACCTGGAATAGAGTCGACGACAAAAATAAAATTAAAAACGGTTGAAAATAAGGAGGTTATATGCATTTAAATTTTATGCTAGACAGAGAGCGCACTATAGCACGTTGTGACGTCAAACCGTGCGTGCTCCAAACAAATTGCATAGGTACTGACATTTATTTACGGGAAAGGGACAGAGCATCTCCATCCCCACTTTAAAAGCGAAACTTAGAGTCTATTTCAAATATTTTATTGACCGCCACAGTCGTATAGATTTCAAACCAAAATGCCCAGCACGCCTCGGACGCGACTGGACGATAGAATTCTATAGAAAATTCGCTTTTTTTAGGGTTCCGTACCCAAAGGGTACCTATTACTAAGACTCCGCTGTCCGCCCGTCAGTCTGTCCACCCGTCAGTCTGTCCGTCCGTCTGTCACCAGGCTGTATCTCATGAACCGTGACAGACAGTCGAAATTTTTACAGATGATGTATTTCTGTTGCCGCAACAAATACCAAAAATAACAGAATAAAATAAATAATTAAGGGGCTCCCATACAACAGACATGATTTTTATAGATAATGGTACGGAACCCTTCGTGCGCGAGTCCGACTCGCACTTGTTGGTTTTCTGTTATGGCGTGGCAGTCAAAGGTTTACTAATATTTTTCAATAGGACTGTTATTATTATTACCCAAACACCAGTTAACTACCCTAGGTAATATGAGCTAATATAAAATATTTTGATTCTAAAGACTGACCGAAACATTTGCTCTGGTTAGTGGCACGGTCGATGAAAACTTTGCTGCTGATGACGTTGCCAAAGGGCAGAAACATCTGCATCAGCTCTGCGTCTCCGAACTCCTGGGGCAGGTGGTAGATGAACAGGTTGCAGCCCTCGGGGCCAGAGATAGAGCAGCCTGGGAACATAAGAAAATCTTTAAAGAACTCACAAATCTGCCTCTTAACACCGTCACGAAGGGGTAATAGTAAAGGGAAGGGATCATACTGAACACTATTGAATCACAATTTCAATATTGTATTTTTGGGTTTAACAGTTTAAAGTGTGAGTGAAGGTTGATGATGAGAAAAAGAATTATTTTCGTGAAACAGAGTTCTATATTGTATGGCACTTTAGATTAAAATGGTTCTTATTAATGAATCAGTACGAAATTCAAGAATTTGATTTAAAATTTAAAACTTACTAGATTGTACAATGAAGTTAAAATGAGTTGGTGATAATTAGGTAAGTATGTACTTTACATGTAATTTTAAGTAAGGTTAACACAGAGACACAACATAGATATAGATGCACAAGACAATGTCTATAGTGACAGACTTATACTTACTTTACTCCGTTGAAGATTACTTACATTAAACAAATAACATTATAACGCCATCGGTGTTCGATGTAAGCGTCTATAAGGTCCTTTATTTCACGATAAATACCACGAATAAATTCAGTCATTTCAACCAAAATAACTATCGTTACTTGTCTAATGCTATAGTAAAAAGAGTATAAACAGCAAAGAAGTGATTGAAGAGTTCGCACAAGAAGCTTATCGTAAGCCGTCCGTGCGTCACTGTGCATTTAGTAGGAACATCAACTAGGTAGGACATAGAACACAAAAATAATGTGAAACATTGAAATTGCTATCCAGCCAAAAATTTAAATCTTAAATTACAATTTTCTTAGCAATTTCGATACGATACCCATTTAGGTAGGTAGTAAGAAAAATAAGAATATGGCTGGAAAACAAACTGATGTAGAGAAAAATTAAATCAATAAAACTCAATTGATACCGCATGACTATCAACACGCTATTTCTGTAGCTAAGTTTTATTGATTTTTATGGACGCTGAAAACACACAAGAACTTGTTGATAGCAGTGGATGATATCTTCGACTGAAGGGCTGGGTTAGTTCGATGGCATCTTCCTCGGGGCTCCACTTACCTTCTCTTTGCGCGGGCGCAATCGTCGACATCGGCGGCGGGATGGGCTGCGGAAACTGCCCATATACCGCTGGGTAAGCTGTAGAACATTAATTTGCACATTTTCACAATGAACACCTATAGTTGCGTACATATACATGCATATAACAACATTTTTATGTAACAATCATTAAGCTAAAATTATAATTAGGTATAATAGGTTTATTTTTTGCCAATGAATCTTGTCAATCAATTTTGAAACCCTTAAATATACTTATCTCAACAAATGAATATTTAGACAGATAACATTGAACACAAACTACTGTTCTGAGTACCAAATTAACCATAACATATGTAGCGTGTTTCGAACAGCGGTACCTTTATACAAGTACATATACAACAACATATAATTTGCTGACAATCGATCGATCTGCAAAATATGTAACTACAAAGAACTTGTCTTCTATCATAAAATGGATTCTAAAAATATCTACAGGAGTAAAATAGAATTTAATTGTACTGTAGAACTCCGGTTCAATTGGAATTTAATTAAGGCTTTCTCTAATTGTAATGGATCACCTGAACCTAAAAATTTGTTTATACCAATTGAATTACCTCGGTAGGTACGATTTCAGTTGGTACATAATGCGTAGCAGTTATTAAAATTTCAACTCGTAAAAATTGCGTAAATAAATTTTAAGGAATAAAGCCCATTATATTTTTTATTATTTCTTCTGCAACTACGCAAATTTACTTATACTGGATGTTTAGAAATTCATACCTTTCTTTCTAAATATAACACCTACTTATACTGAATAAATCTTACACATCAAACTGCATAATTGTCAAACTATTTAAAACAAAGTTGTAAAGATTAATATTGTAATCATGTTTTTTTTTTAAAAGAGTATCTATGGAGTTTCTTGCTGGCTCTTCTCCATAAGACCCACTTTTTGGAACCGTGCAATTAGTTTGAATTTTCAGAAGTACCTTTTTAATGGTCTAATTGAAATAAATAATTTTGACTTTGACTTTGATACTGCAGATCTATCGACTGTTATAGTATAAACAGTGTAAACATCCGTTCCACTTGCACATCGATAGTAACAATATGAATCATCCATTCAATATACACAGACTTAAATACTCAATACTCATTCTATACATAGGACCTTAGGACCTTATGAATTAAGCTCATATTGCTCGCCAAAGGATCTAATTATGAATGAATGTATATTTTTTTATATTTCAAGGGAATGATAAAAATATTTCGAATCTTAAAAGTCCTTTAGCAACAAATGCTAACATAAAATCACACTTGACCAATAGTGCTCACAAGTTTTATTTTTAAGAGGAGGTTCTAATGTGACTGATCAATCCATTTCTGCCTAAGAATAGAATTAAGTAGTACTTAGTATTGGATGAACTTAAAATCTTTTTACTAATTCTTTTGAAAAACTTATTACTTTGACAGCATTTAGTAGTCACATATTTTATGTTTACTATTGGTCAAGCGTGAAGCATGTAACTGAAGCGGTGTGGGTGCATATAAGGAGCGGTGCCACTCACCGACTCCGGGGAAGGGTTGCATGCCAGGGTAGGCTGCGTGCTGCAATGCCGCCGCCTCACCATTCGGAAGACCCTGCGCTGTTACTGGCACAGCTGAAATGTTCAAAATAAACACGTGAAATCTTGATGAATATAGGCACCTAGTAAAGCTTAAACTAAACCATACAGTTTTGTGTCATTATTTTAAAGGTTTTTTTAACAAACTTGAATAGGATTAATTCAAGTTCGTTAAACAAAAGAAAGCTGACGTTTTATGAATGATTCAAAGCATTTGATAACATGGCCTATTAAGCATTCCTGTTCCATTCGTACTTATTAAGCGAATGTGGATGAATACCGATACAGTTCTAAACTTTCTACTAGCTACTAGATCTACGATACAAGATATATGAAAAATGCAGGAGAATGTGAAAATAAACAAGCTGGAATTCTGATTTATATATGTAGGTTCCCCAGGGTGCATTCGTTGGACCCTTTCGCAAATGATTGTTGGATACGAGATCATGAGATGTTGATATATTGCATTATATTTACTACCCTATACAAGTAATTATATATTTTATAAATAATCGTCAGGTGCACTGCCTCATTAGTAATAGTCGAAAGTGGGACTGTTACGCTAGAGAACGGGCAGGATGATGATACTCGTATTGAAGTTGTAGCATCAGTATAAGATTTACAAAGAACTTTGAAACTTACGTCCAGTGAAAGTCTGGTGTATGCCGTTGGTGTAGACAGCTTCTTGCGGAGGTGGCTGTCCATTAGCGGTCTGCGCGGCCATGTTGAAGCCGGGCATGGTGGGCGAGGGCAGCGATGGCAGCGCGCCGTTCAGCGGCTGTCCGCCGCCCGTGCCTATCGCCAGCCCAGAGAAGTTCTCTGGAAAGCCAAAGCGGAATATGTTTTGTGTAATGTGTAAGCTGTCAGACTGAAATAATCATGGAATCTGATAGTGAAAACACAAAACCAACTGTTAGCTTTCGTGTTGTAGATATTTACTAAATATTTCCTTTCAGGTGCCTTAATGATTAGTTTATATTTTTTACAATGAGATCACGTATGAATATAAGCAAAAGCAAATATTATAATCACGATTTGAAGGAGTATCTCTATGGAAATTCTTGTTGATTCATCTCCATATTACATAAAAATAAAAATAGCCCTTATTCCTACATAATTATACCTAGTTGTATTTTTTACAAAGTTAGTTTTTAAAGGTTTTTTTCCCTAAGACCCACTAGTTGAAATCGTGATACTATTTTTTGACATTTCATAAGTATTAATTTAAATGTTCTTGTGTGTTAATGACTGTAAGAGGTATATTACCCGAGGAGGGAGGTACGACGGAGTTGGCCATGCCGTTGAGTGCGTGCGAGGCGAGCGCCGTCATCGGACTGATGTAGCCCTGCGCCGTCGCAGCCACCATCAACGCAGCTTGTTGCTGGAAATGAACAACAAAATTAAAGAAACAAACAAAAGAAAAAACATTGCAGGCACAAGAGAATGTTTAATAAATATATGTAACGTTTTTTGTAAGTGGTAGTAGCTAGGCCTAACCTGCTAATGGGTGTTAGTATTAATTAGTTCGAAACACTCAATCACATGCCAATAACCACTTGGCAAATGATTTGTGAAATAATTAAATTTTGCAATATTATAATTGAATGTCCAATCCGTAGCTCGTGCTACGAATTGTTGCATACCTAATCCAAATATTTAATTCTCATATCAGTTCTAAGTATATCACGGTTCTAATATTCTACCACTCGAGGGAGTTCCAACATTTCTTACGAAATAACTAGACCGTTCCATTAGTTGATGTGAGTGGAGTGAAACAAATAGTGAGCCAAGTGTCCTACATTTGTATCGCAATTTGTGTTGGGCACGTAGCTCGTAGAGCAAGACCTAGCTAGATCAATTTCTTAGTACAACGTTTATATGTATTTTAAGAAGGGCTACAAGGTCATGGAGATTAAAAAGGATCAAGTTAATGTTGAGCTAATAGCTCGTAGTATCAACGTAGCAGCGTAGCATATTCTCTACGAAATGTCTACGGAGCGTAGCATGTAGGTACTACGCTGAGCGATTATTATTGTTGTATGCCTATAATGTCATTGAAGAAGCTTCACATACATGTTTCGAAAGCAAAATAAGAACGGACGGTTCCAAATGTACTGGCGATGTCCTAGTACAAAATATTTTACCTTGTCTTGTCTTGCAATGATATCACAGTCCTCGATGAACCCTTGATGTCAACTAAGCTATTAAAAAGTATAATCAACATATTTTTAACATAGCCGCCTCATTAGCCTTGTGGTCCTGAGCGCGACTGTCACACTAGAGGTCCGGGGTTCTATTTCCAGGCCGAGCAAAGTGTTATTGGGTTTTTCTATAAAATTCTCAGTTCGGTGTTTGGAATTTGTGCCCGGTTAATGGTAATAGGCTCGACCCCTATTATATGAGACCTAAACATACAGGCGAACTGTGGATGCACATTAGTACGCGTCTGCCTAACCCTTTGGGTAATACAGGTGTGATGGTATGGTATATTATGTTCCTACATAGCATCTTTATCATCCTCGATTTTTCCAAACATTTTTGTTCTCAAACCTTTTAAAAATAATGCAAAAGTTTCTCTTCCATTTAGAACATATTAAACCCATCTACGAAAGGGTCTAGACACATAACGTGGGGTATTTATGAAGTTAGTAAAAGTTTGCGACCGCGGCGGTTGCAATATTGCATGTTGCCTATCAATTTTCATCAGGTCGACTGTGTAGGTATTAAAACTTTTGGTTTATGAACCAGCGTTCAGGCGAAATTGTTTTTGAATATATTTGGAACTATATACATCGTATTATCAGATGCTTTTGACAAACTAACATTTTAAGGCAACCATGATGTTTTTTTTTATGGGTTAGAACGACGGATCGCCTGATGGTAAGCGATTACCGCCGCCCATGGACACCCGCAATACTATAGGAGTCACAAGTGCGTTGCCGACCTTTCAAAAGGGGATTGGGCCTCCGGTAACCTCATTCACTCGGTGAAACACAACGTAAGCGTTGCTTAACGCCGGTTTTCTGTGAGGCCGTGGTATCACTCCGGTCGAGCCGGCCCATTCGTGCCGAAGCATGGCTCTCCCACAAAAAAAAAATTGTAATTCTGAAAATTTTTAAAATTTTTTTGAAAATTGTCTAAATTGTTTGAAATTCTGTGCTTTTATATTTATCCACTTATGATCCATTTAAAAAACAAATTAAGCGGCGGTAGCCTAATGGCTATCATGTGGCTTGTGATCATGTGATTGCCGGTTCGAAATCCACCCATTGCACTACCGACGTGAACCCACTCGTAACCCAAGCATTTAAGCAATTTAAATAATATTAGGTAAGCTTTTATTAAAAAAAAATTATTGTATGGTGGGTCCATCGTATTTTCACAGGACCTCTTGTTCTAGGCATTGAATAGACTTGTGCTATGAACTATCCGACGTCTTCTCTGTTCTGGAATTTTGTGGAAAGGAAACTTTATAGACGGTACCTACTCGACCCCAAAACGCTACAAGAGGTTGTTTCTTGTTTAGTACATCAGTCGCCTTGTCAACTAAACCGCCTTGGTGTCTACCCATTATGTCTAATTCTTCACACATGTTTGTTTTTTCTATTTGTTTTGTGATAACTTGCGCTTTGATTATGAAGCAGAGACTCCGAAGAAGTTGACTCAAGCTCATGTTTCGATCATCGTCTGAAGATGAGGCATTATGGCATTTACCTGTTCCGTGATGACTTGCGCATAGGTGCTGTAGGCTCCAAACTGGTTGAACACGAAGGGGTTGAGCAGGCTCATGTTGCCCGCCATTTGCTGCATGCGTCGCAATTGTCGCTCCTTTTCTGTGTCCGCGAACTTCACCACTAGACTCGATGATGCACCCTGTAACAAACGAACATTATGATGAGTTTGGGAGCAAAATACAATGACGGTATCAATCAAATCGAGAGTACTATAAAAAGTAACTAAGAAATGTGTCCCTGTTCTATAATTTTTAGCAATACTGTGAAGAGAAACTTTATTTCAACGTCAAACACATCAAAAACGATTGCGAATGGTAAAAGTTTTGCTTTTTGAGCCTTTGATTTTACCCCTAGTAAAGAGGAAAATTAGTCCCGGCGCCCGGGGTGCAGAGACCGCGGTGACCTCTTTAAAAATGCAGCAGCAGAGCCCTCCTGAATATTAAAACTGCAATAGCAGACGCGTAAAGTGCTCCCCGGACTATAACAACGGCAATCCCACAAACTAGGGTACAACAAAACGGTCGGCACAATACCGTCAGCGAAACGTTCAGCGTTCGCATTCATTATGTATTTGCAGTTGGAGTACAGGCAAAAATGGGTGGGCGCGGGTAGGCCCGGCACGAGCGCGCAACAGGTTTCCTCCCCATAGTTGCAACAAGTTATTTGGGCTCACATCCAAAAATGCATCGGCCGAGACGTTCGCCGAAGTTGGTCGGTCTCGAGCCTCTCTTGCGGAAAACTGGCTTCCTTCCGAGCTCGGCCACTATCTCCCGGGTCCCGGCCGGCTGCGGGCCGGTAGCGCGCCCACCAATGTTAAGTGCGCGTTAATTGTTGGCGCGTGTTTGCTAAAAGTATTTCACAGTTGAGCGCGAGCGTGGCCGCGCATAACATTTCAGCATTCAATTATTCCGTGTCGGTTCGTATTTATTCTCTCGATTTCATTGTTTGATATTTTCGATTTCCGGTTAACGTAAACACCGTGATTCCCATTTAAAAGCTTTTAGTCTATTTTCTGATATTTTGAATTTCCAATAAATAGTTAAGTGATATCAAAATTAATATTAAAATAATTGTTGCTTTTTAAAGTAAGATAAGATACTTTAGCAATTAATTAACTAAACAGCGCGCGACGTTTACGAGTAAGCAAGTTTGTAATTTAATGGAGTTGGTTAAGTCATTAAATTATTATTAACGTAAAAGATTAATGGTAGTATTAAGGTTCTCCGAAATTTGCTTTAGGTAACGGTTGATTAATGTTTACGCTATGAATAAATATTTTAAAAAGTTTTGTTGTGAAGTACTTTGATGTTAAAATTTTATTAATTCTGGATAAGAATATTCAAGAGTTCAATCATAATCTACTATGTATATTTGTTGTTATAAGATGATGAATATGCGCCGTATGATTTAGCAGTGGCACCATAAATCTGAGTGTGTGTCGTCACGATAAATCGCAGAACCTATTTACCATGGCATTGTGTGACGCGCAGGCGTCGAACATGAGACTAACAAATGAAGCCACATTACACCCGCCATGAGAGGAGGCGTACAGTGTACACGTATTTGTCACGAAAAAATGTGGAAAATATCACCAGGATAACTAAATACCACGACAGAGACGGTAAACTGACGACGGCACAGTTAAGCTACTCTATCCTAATAATTAATTAATGATTTGCCCGCATCGTCATCATCAAATCGATAATACCGGTGATAGATTTAAGTAGTATTTCATCGGACTTTACCTCGGGGTTACTTCACTAGTTCACTGACTTAACACTCTTATGGCCGCAAGCCAAAAGGAAAAGCGTGAAATTAGCATTTTTATTAGGTGCTATCATACTCAAATACTTAAAATCTTAGACGCCCCTACATGGGACTTATACATATTGGCGAACTATGTGTACATTAGTAGGTACAGTGGCGACCAAAAGTCCATAGGCAATCTCACAGCGCAATAGCTTGACGTTTAGTTTGACTTACGACCTTCTATTCATTGTTGTTATCAAGTGACACGCACTGGCTGTATCGAGCTGTGCTCGTATTGATCATAGCAATGTAATCCTTAGCGTGCTTATGGACTTTTGAGCGTTTACTGTACATCTCTGCTTAAGGATTCGGGGAATTCCGGCTTCAAAGTATGTTTGCTTAAAATTTGACGATCAAAACTATCAATAACCTATAATTAATAACCGATAAATTATTGATAATATCAGTGTGTAAATCGATAACTTGATCTATCGATCGATACCTAACGAGATGCATCTTTTTTTAACACTTAAATTAATATCACGGTTTACTAATCTTACAGAAATAAAGAAATTTAAATTTACCAAACTGTATTATGTATGTATACAGGCTTAAATTTCAAAGACAGGTCAAATTTTAATATTAACACATTAAGATCAAACCCAAAGTGTATTTTAAACATTATTGTCAAATTAACACATTATATTGTAAAAGCATTCATTTGAAAATGTGTAAAGAAATCTAAATTCATAAATATTATATTTAAAAAAATCTAAATTCATAAATATAACTTATTTATTAATGTTTGCTATCAGGTTATTGAACTGAATTGTGTAGTGGTAACTATAACCACGTGTTCTGCAATTTAGAGGAGGACAGGAATAAAATCATGTGCAAAAAAAAATATCTTATTTTTATTTCATAGATTGAAGTAATTATCAATTCTGAACAGTCTCTGTAGATTTGGCCGGTCATTGAAAAATAACCCTGTATATAAAAATAACAAAAAACCTGAATTTGTTAGATGACTGAATATACTTAGGAGGTATCGAAGGCGTTACTAAATGAATGTCTTCTTATACAAAGATATCTGCAACCTCAATAAAGTAGACTTTTGTATACAAACTCGTTCACTAGGATGGCCTACTACCTAGTAATAATAAGTAAAACGACATATTGTCGCGTATAACAATCGATTAAGCGCAACAACCAACACCAACATAGTTTATCACTTAGCTAGCCTTTGCTCTTAAGAGCCCGGCAGAGCGTGAATTGCCCACAAAAACGTAATACCGAAATAAATCGTAATGCAGACAATATTCTATCAAATTATATTATTATTCGGATTTAGATACTCTTAATCTTGGTTCCTACGGTCCTATTTCATCTGCTACTACTTCACTGAAAATAAAAGACCGGAAAATCGTTTGAAACTTGGTAAAGTTATCAAAAATTGCATTCGCTTACATTTATTTCCAGTGAACTATTTTGAACGAAATGGTAGAGTAGGAACCTAGAATACCAGTATCGGAATCCGAATAATAACAGAATTAGATTAAATTGTGTTTGAATTACGATTTATTTCGGTATTACATTTGTAAGAGAAATTCGGTCCGCCCGACTCTTAATTAAAGAACGCCACTGAACGTGACCTATAAAAAAAGTAAAAACGTTTACAATTGATACAAAAAAAATAAGACATTACTCTGTTATAATGCAATGACTAGCCAACCACTAAAATGTGTGAAATATTGTTCATAAGTAGGTAAGTGAAATCATAAAATAAAAAAATGGATGTGATCCGTAAATAGTAATTTCAGCAAAATTACGTGATGTCGGCTGCTGACTGAAGAAGTGGAATGGCAAGCCGTTTGGTACTCACTATATATTCAAATAGTATTTATTGGTCCATCTTTTACTGTGAAAATTGCCGACACGTTATACGTTGCTGTCTCATCTTAAAACAGCAATTTGTAATTACTAATTTTCTCTGAGTGTTTTGCTACCCCCTGACTTACACCCTACCAGCAAATGGGAGGATATTGCCCACTTTCAGAAAGACTGTCTTAGATCAAAACGCAATCACACTTAAAATCTATCTGTACAGTTATACGTAGCTTATAGAACTGCACTGAATGTCGCCTGTTCGAAGCCAGTTCACAGAAATCTTTGACGCGGTTCCTTCAGCTTAATCCCAGCAATCCAGGTCAAGCCGACGTTTCTTTAAATGTGGCATCGCTGTGAAATCTCATTCTGTTGAAGAAGCCAGCTTAATACTCGTAATTGCTTCCTATTAATAGATTTAAACGTTAAAGTTGAGAGCGTTTTCTTAGTACCTTCGAATTTGGGTTAATTGTATATTTTTCTGTAGGGTATTTCTTATAAATGTTATAGGAGATTCTTGTTTTTTATCATTATTATTTTATTCAACTACCGAATATCAAACGGTTAATATATAAATTGTGAAGCTTTAATTATTACATTAATATAATAGTTTTATTTTTGTTGGTTGTTAATACTTTTTACCCGACTGCGCCAGGAGAGTTATTGACATTTCTGTCATCATTCATCAATTATATGGGACCCAAAACATACCGGCGAACTGTGGATGTACTTTACTAATATACGCCTGATGTTAAGCGACACTGCGATCTACGATGGATCGCGTTTGCCTAGAAGAAATCGATTCACTCGTGATTAAAAGACAGGTTCTGCGGACTCGTATCGAGATATATCGCACTTGTTTTCGTGGCCATGGAATTTATTCATCACTCTCGCCACGATAATCATTGTTCGGACCTTTTACTTAGGAAAGAAAGTAAAGAAAAAAAGAAAAAGAAAATTACTTCTTTTCTTCCCTAACGTGGACATGAGAAGAAAATAAGTGATTTTCTGCTCTCAGAAAACCGTTCCGAATTTTCTTAGGTTTATCTATATTTTCTTAGTCTATCAATAACGAAGATAATATAGAATACTATATGTACTAAATTCATAAGTATCATAAAAATTTTAATCGCAAAACAAGTAGGTACAATCGCCACAACAATCCGCACATCGCTTCATCGTTGAATATAATCTCGGTTCTTCGTGTTAGCTGAAGTTCATTGCGTATTTTATTAGGCAATCGTGTCGTACGACGTAGCATCGCTCGCTAGGGGTACATGGGGTACGTTTGTTACATCTTCTGCAATTAACGAGGCATTATTAAAGCCTTAACTGTTCTTGTGTAAGTTCACTCTCGCTTCTATAATTTATATGTTTATGGTACGCAGTATTTATAGCTGTTTCCAAAATGTGTGTCGTATTGTGTTAATAAATTCATATTTTACTGTTGTATACCTATCAGTAATTATAATAATGAAACCGAGTTCTAAATAAAATACTCTTTAACCCGTGAAGTAACAAATTACAGACACAATGCAAAATCTATTGTTCTCGGGCGCTGGAACCGTTACGGGAATTGCTGAATCTATGTAGGATAATACATACCTATATTTAAACAATAAATGGAAAACTACAAAAAAATAATGTTTTTCTATAGTGTTAGTTTAGAATGTAAAGAAATCATTGAGATGTAACTAATTACCTTACGAATTACTTACCTGACCAGTGAAGCTAAATTGTGTCTTACCAATATAGTATACATCAAATTTAATCTTTAACCTCCGTACCGGGTACTATGCTTACACACACACTATTAGCACAAAACTAAAAAAAATGCCACAGTTCCATCATTGGCCGTTCATTTTTGTTTTCAAATAGGTATACAAGTGCACATTAGATCCGATACCGACGTATTTTAACTGCTCTCTTAACAAAAATAATGCGAGGTGTAAGTGTTGCCGAGAGACCTTTTTCACCATAAAACTCTTTAAAACAGCCGTAAAATCAATAGGTGACCAGTACGGCAATGTTAATTGGCGTCCAACTTCACCCCGTGTATAAATATTGTGACAATAAACATGCCACGACCTCAGCGTGTAAACAACACCTAGATCTACGATTTAGTACTCAAGTCTAGCTGTAAATATTGTGAACTAACACCACGTCAGCTGTAGGCCTTGGGAACGAATGCCATTATTGTTCTAGATTAAAAGTTGGTCGCAAATGGAAACTAACACTATGTTTTTACTTTTATTTTTGATAGGCTCACGGTTGACGTCCTGTTCGCCTGATTTGTTGAAATCGCTGACCTCTATAATACTCTGTACTAGTAGCATAGAGAAATATAGACATCAGTGGTCCGAATAAAAATAAATGTCATTTTGACATTAAGGTACTGAAGGTGATCTTTAATAATAATTTCAATCAATCAAATCAGCCTATTGCCGTCCACTGCTGAACGTAGGCCTTCCCCAAGGAGCCCCAACCATCCCGGTCTTGGGCAGCTCGCATCCATCCGCTGCCAGCCACCTTTTTCAAATAATAATAATTTAATTAAACATAATTTTTAAACACAAAAACGGATAAGCAAAGAGCTTAGTCATTATTTATCTACCAGTCAACCTTGGGCTAGATTAGTTTTACTACCGTAAATAAGTCAAGCATTCCCTTTGCATATCCCTCTTGTTTGTATATAAGCTCATAACCGTGGCCATATGAGGAGCTAAACAAACATTACCAGTGGCTACATACGTGTAGATGTGCTGTGGACAGATCGAGATCAACAGTAAATAACCAGCCAGAGACAGAGGGCTTCCTGCCAAACTGACACTTAATGGTAGCGCCGCCAGGGAGGGAGTTGGCGAGCGGAAATATGTAATAATACGGGATATTACAACAGTAATATAAGTGAAATAGTGGGGAAACGGAGCGAAGTAATGATTATAATCGTTATTGTTGTTAGCTGTGTTTTTTAAGGAAATGGCTTTGTTTGTGTAATTTTAGGAAGGAGGCTCTTCCAAAGAGCTTCTTTGTCTTTTATAGAATTATTGATAGCAGTGATAGCTTAGTGTATGACTATTGGACTGCCAAGTTAAAGATCTCGAATTCATATCCAAGACACGCACCTCTGAGTTTTCAAAGTTATGTGCGTAATAATAGCCAATTATCACACGCTTAAACGGTGAAGAAAGCAAGAAAACATCGTGAGGGAAACTTGCATGCTTTAGAGATTTTTTTGACGGCGTGAGAAGTGTGTGACTACTTCCAACCCACATTAGACCGTCGTGGTGGACTATAGCTGGGTCTCCTCTCAGAATGTGAGAGGAGACCCAGCAGTGGGACAATATATTATAGTGGATTGATGGTGAATTATGAGAAAAGGATTTATTATTTATGTAATTAGTGTAAATTAAGTGTTTACTACCTAAGTGCGGGCCTGCGTTGCGGAAGCGGTGTGGGCCGGCGCGGACGGAAGCGGCGGCGGCGCACACAATACACACCGCTTTCCTACTGGCACACCGCTCTGTGTGCTCTTTAGCCTAATGTCACATTAGGATAATCATACCATGCAGTTATTAGGAACGGCCCATATACAGCAATACTCCGTGCATTGGAACTACTCAATGACGTCAAGAAAGAAAATGTCATTGACTGGACATTTGATACGAGTACCTACTAATTGCAGAAATAATAATAAAAACAATAATAAAAAAAAATATTTATTGGTTAAAAAAAATATATTCCCTCTGTCCAACACAGATTTAAAGATAATTATAAATAAATAAGGCCTTGAACGTTTTAAAAACAAAGCGGAAACAAACATCAACCTCTTATTTCGTAACATGGCATAAATAAGAGGTTGATGCTTTTTTCCGCTTTGTTTTTAAAACGTAAACGTAAACGCTTTTTAAGAAGAATGTAACATACATTCTTCTAAGCATGCCATGTTATTTAGTCGTTATTGAATTGATCACGGTATTTTATTGATAATTAACGAAATGACATAATTAGAGATAGCTTTAACGCCGATTTTTGTACCAAAAACACAAACAATACTAAGACACAGATGTCACATTCAGTAGCCGTACACAGATAATTGACACGGTGTCTCTGTGTGCATGACGGGGCGGTGGTCCGGCGGCGGTCTCATATGATACGCCAGATAGATTGCCTCTCAGATACCGCTCCGACTGCCAGCACATCTGCACGTTATAGCCCCACCACGTCGCCGCTTACCAACAATTGAAATATGGTTAGACGGTTTAATTAAATTTAATATCGTACGTTATAAAGACAGAGTTGAAAATTAGTGGAAATGTTAGTGGTGCTTGCCTAAACCAAATCTACATATCTCAATAACTTTAAAACAGTATAATTTTACGAAAAATTATGAGATTTTTATGTTAATTAAATAATAAGTAATTAAAATTTTAAAGAAACGGAATAATCGTTCAATTAATAAAATGGATAGATTGTTAGTCGAGTCGAGTCTAGGGTTGTGCATATCGGGCCATCGGTTGTCTTTTGCTTCAGATGAAACTCGGACGTTCTTTCAATATACCTAGAAGACAAAAATGTTTACTGCGAGAAAATGAAAGACAGGTGACCTTCATCTTCGATTCGTCGTCATGAATTTACGCCATAAGGTGACGTTGGCGAATACCAGAAGACGCAGGTTCGAATCCTGCCCGCGATTGAATTTTTCCTTTACTTAAATAACTTAATAATTGTTTTCTTCCTTATAAATTAGACTTAACACATTTTATGATATGAAACCTCCATGGTGTAGGTACAGTGGGCTCAGTTAATATAAAAACGAAAATCATATAAGTAGGTACGCAGGCGAAGTTGTGCACGGTAAGTCTAGTATGAAAATAAGCAACGTGAGAGAGGCCTCTTAAAGCAGTCGATAGTAGGGTCCCGTGATTGATTGATGAACCTTACAAGGTATAATAGCTACCTTACATTATAATTTTGAAAAATCGAAAGGTTAAGACGAAAATACAAAAGTCCGCTATTAATAAACTTCAAGATACCTTTTCATAAAATCCAATTTTTAATCTCTCTCCGCTGATTTAATTAATTAAAAGTTACACAAACTCAAAACGAGTTACACAATCGTGAACAAACGCGAATTTCAAGTAAATAGGGTTAAGTTAATTTAAAACTAGGGATCACCCACTATAGCAGCATAATATCCGATCATTTATAACTGGGCTCCAAGACAGATGTACCCTACGTAGGTACTTATAGTTATTACTTGTATTAATCATCGCAAAACCACAGAATTTGGTTTGCCTTAATTGAAACACAAATAGCTAGGTGTGATTGGAGCGATGGTGAGATTAAACTAGTTCGAACCGGTGCCAACCCTCCACAAAAGGTGTGAATGCTAAAAGGTATAGAGAACCTTAAGGCTTTTTTACATGAAGTTTCAGACGTACCAGTTAAGGACCGAATTGTTACGAAACTGTAATTAATGAATAATTAATATACTTTGAGTTGTCTTAGCTAGATAAACGTTTTGTTCGAACCAAGTTGGGGTTCTGTATTGATAGTTAATTCAGAGCGTATATTAATTATAATTCTGCCGGAGTCGTCGAACTGTGATGTTATATTGTGGATACATGTAACAGAGATAAGGAGATGTTTTCTATATGCGTGAGCATAATTCAGACCATGAATAGGTTATTAGTTGGAAATTATACGTAAATTATGTAAGGTGTGGTTGCCTTAAGAGTCCGGCGGACTGAGAGCTAGTTGTACAAAAACAGAATACAATTATTGTTATCTTTGTCGGCTGGCCACATACTTTTTGAGTATGAGTAAAAAAATACAATATTTCCATATCCTTTTTTAGGTAATTCCCCATTAGTAGTAGTATTAATAAGAAAAACGAAACCACTACCTGACTAGTGCGCTCCCAACAAAAATGATGTGGACCACTCAAAATTAACGAGTAATCCTTCCACAAACGGCTACCACTAAAACCTTTCTTGCGACTATAAAACGAGCTCTGTATAGACGTGGCTTTACCCTTGTTTTATTAGACCCTGGCCATAGATGGCCGGGAGTAATTCCCTCATACAAACGCGACCAGTGTCGAACGCACCGCGCCTCGCTTTGTTCGGTAAGAGGGTGGTATGGGCTAAAAGCCTCGCTCTATACGCCTTCGACTTAATTGGAATCTTTTAAAGTTTACTCGGGCAATAAAGGAGTCTGAATTACTTAAGTACGACGCTTGTACTGTGGATTTACCTTCAATGAACTTGTAACTGATGTTTGGATGACGCGCTGTTTCATTTAACGTTCTGTGATGTTCATTAAATTGTTTATTAGTGTGTTACTTCGTAAATTATACTAATATGATGACTAATATGTTGTGGTCTTTGTTCGTTTGGAAATTTCATTGTGGATGAGACGAGAGGTACATAAAACAGAATTGTTTTGTTATATTTATCGTGACAGGGATTAGTGTGTCTACGTGACAGCTTGGTGCAATCAGCATAAAATGTGAGAACATATTCTATATTGCAGTAATCACATTGTAATATTTGCATTTGTTTAAATAAAAAAATCAATTTAAAATGATGTAGGCAGGCAAAAAATCTTTATGCCTATGAGAAGAGAACATTTTAGTGGTTCTATTTCTTTTAGTTTTAAGCACCAATTCTTTTAATTTCGTATAGATAAGTAGCCTAAAGATGAGGTATTTGTGCACGTTACATTTTTTAATTCCTTCGTGTTTAGTGGGAAAACACAAATATGTATTATTATTTATTTTTCGAAGCATATTTCGATAGGCTGCTTATTTCAAGCTATGCAATAACTGCCTCTTGTATTATTCATCGGCCAATTATTGTAAAAGCAGTTTTCTGTTTCTTCCGTTCAGCTCTTGGCTCTGAGAGGCAGGTGGAGTGGCCTTGTTTGGCTCAACAATTGGCTTCGGCCCTCTCAATACCGTATTTTCATTATTGAATATTAGATCAAATGTCGTCGACGAGAAAATCTTGTTGTTAAGACCGACCCGTTGAACGGGAACGAATACCTTGTATTTATTATTTACGTTCCGAATTTAGTCCGTTTGGGTATTATTTAGCTTTTTATTAATGGAGTGGGATGGGAGCTTTATTGCTCTCAGGGATGTTTTCGTTTTATTACTGAAATGTTTGAGCAATTTCCTGTAAATCTGTATTATTGCATAACAATTTTATAGTGATGTAAGGAAGCAGTTTTTCAACCTCTGCTTTTAGAATATACTTACTTAATCATTCTTAGAATATCGTGGAATTCGAGGCGTGGGTTTTTCGAAAATTTCCCAAAAATATACGTTTAAAATTTAAAGTTCTAGGGTCCGTGGTGTACAATTTCATGTTAAACAGCGAATGAGTGGTATGTAACTTTTATATACATAGATAATATAATTCCCGTAGACTAATGTTAACACGATTACCCGAATGGACACACAAGCAGAATAAATCGCAATGTAGAAAGTTTGAAATTTTGTACTCATCGAGATTTTCGGGAAGGGACGCTGATTACATTGGCGACGGAATGGATTCCCCGGGGCACGGGACAGTAAGGGTTCGTTAATACGAGCACATCCTTATAATATGAGTACATTCGTCAATGTGTGTGTGACGGGTACATACTCAACAATATTGTTTGAAAATGCTTATGGATTGATGTGTTTTATCGGTATATCCATATTATCATGTCAGTGATAATAATTGGTCTTATGGAGTTTGTGGTTGTGTTAGGAAAAGAAGGGATGACACTTGATAGACAGTCGAAGAATAGAATGTTCTAGATTGTACAAAAGCGAAATACGTCACTCGCTGATTATAATCACGAAATCTCAGATCCTGTAAGACATAGAGACTTGAGATTTAGCATGTAGCTTTGACATTCGTTGTAGACAACAGTTATTAAATGATTATGGGAAATTCCTACGGAATTGGGAAATCTAGATGAACGCAAATTCCGTTACTATTTTATATATGTAAGTAAGTATTAAAGTACTTGTACTGTTATCTTTTTGTGATTTTTTTGCATTTTCCATGCTAAGATTATAAAGTTATTTTAGTAAAGGAAAAATTCCATCGCGGGCAGGATTCGAACCTGCATGTCCTGGTTAGATACACCAGACGTCACCTTATGACGTAAATTCAGAATGTGAAGGCAAATTTCGATCAAGCGGGTGGGACTCGCTGTGGCTTAGCGGTCAGAGTGTCTGGTGTATCTAACCAGGAGACGCAGGTTCGAATCCTGCCCGCGATTGAATTTTTCCTTTACTAAAATAACTACTTTTACTGTTGTTTGTTGTAACTGACTCATTTCAGTATACGTAGGTACATAATTTGTAAAACGTATAGATAAGTATGACCACATTATCGCATTGGGTGTAAACCCTGTTAGGATGACGTTGATATTTAAATAAATAAAAAAATAAAAATAAAAAAAAGTATAAAGTTAACACTATTCACCTGTCACGAACAAGTAACTAACAAACAAAATTGATTACTCTCGGTCATTAGAAATCAATTTAAAATGGAACCCATTAATCAAAGACTGTCACTTATTCCAATATTAACGGAGCACAAAGGCTGGTTACAAGTTACAACCTCGTTTAATTTGTGTAGCCTGTCGATATTGCAGTGGTGCGCACCCCGCAACCCCCGGGATTAGAGCAGGCTTTATTTTATCTTTTTTTTCACGAGACCATGTAATAAGCTGAATTAATCCGCGACAGGACGCAGTGTTGGGACACGACAATAGGTTGGCGGTAATACCCGGTAATCTCCGCTCTATTACGGTAAAGTTCCAGTAATTTATAGTGTTAATTAGAGCCTGCATATTTTTCGTTAATTTGAGTTTACTGGAGTTTTGGACTGCCAAGTCAAAGGTCTCGAGTTCGAACCCAAGGCACGTACCTTAGTCGTACCACGTACGACTTTTCGAAGTCATGTGCGTATTTTATCACGCGCTTAAACGGTGAAGGAAAACATCGTGAGGAAACCTGCATGCCTGAGAGATTTTCTCGATGGTATGTGAAGTCTGCCAACCCGCACTAGGCCAGCGTGGTGGACTATAGCCTAAACCCTCTCATTCTGAGAGGAGACCCGTGCCCAGCAGTGGGACAATATAATGGGTTGATTATTATATTATATTATTCTCAAAAAAGACAGTCACTTACATGAGAACATATTTTTTACAAATAATTACACACTTCACTCGTGTCGCACTATTTTAACACTTAACATTTTACAAAATAAATACATTTAAGCTATGTTTGATACATACTATGAAAGCCCAATCAACGCATTCATTTCATTTTAGCCACTAATTAGTTGCGATATATTGAGCAAGTTTATTGTATCGTATTTATCTTATTATAATCAGTGCAATATGACTTATATTGTTTTCCACTGCTTTCATTTTAAAGTCAAAGTTATAGTTAATTTATTCCTCTGACCTCTCCTAATCTTAAAGCTATAAAATACAAAATCCTGAGTGTACCAGGTGACCGCCGCCGTAAACTTGCTGCGGCTAATCCTTACTAAAACATCTTGTCTTGATAAATTACAGCGAGATTCAACAAGCTCCGTAAATTTAGGTTTTAAGTTTTATTTATTAATTAAGAAAAAACACGCCACTTAATTCCGGCCGGTGGTTGGGCGCAGATAATAATTTACTTGGATAAACTTATTTTTATGATATCGTTCAAGTTTGGTGGGATTAAAATTGGTTAAGATTTTTTAAATTATTTTCGTTGCGGAATATTAATTTCAAGAATACTTAACTGTTTCCACAAAAAATATATATACTGCACAGAAAATAATTTGAACATCTATTGCACTGCAGTTCTTATATAATAATCAACCCCTTATTCTGTCCCACTGGTTGGGCACGGGTCTGCTCACAGAATGAGAGGGATTAGGCCATAGTCCACCACGCTGGCCTAGTGCTGGTTGACAGACTTCACACGCTGTCAAGACAATTTCTCAGGCATGCAGGTTTCCTCACGATGTTTTCTTTCACCGTATAAGCGCGTGATATTGAAACTATTAATACCGACTTCGAAAAGTCAGAGGTGCGTGCCTTGGATTCAAACTCGAGACCTTTTACTTGGCAGTTCAACGGTCATACCACTTTCGATCTCCTCACGCTACAAATGTTTGTATGACCTACGGTAGTTGTTCCGGGTCTGGGTGTTTACAGGAGAAATCCTAGTGTGGGGCAACGTCTTTTTACAAAATAAAAACATTTCTATAAATAATCTTTAATTTTATAGTAAGTACTAAAGATTAATCTAAGATATCTTCCAAAAAAATCCGTTGTGTGAAAGAATAGTAAAATAAACAAAACTATTTTAACCTATCAAAGGATTGGTAAAAGCAACGTCTCGTTATTTATCTAGTCCATACATCATGTGATTGGAAAACAAGCGAACAGCACAATCAGTCCGCGTAGGCGCGTATAAATCATGCGTATCAAATATCGTAGCGTATCACACGCCGTTCCTTTGTTTGTGCGGTCACTACGCGTGATGGCACATCACTAGTTATGGACCAGTCATAATAGACGATACGTAAGTATATTTTAAGCGAGATAATGTGGCTATATTGTTGTTTATCCAACCTGGTATTTTATGTTGATAGTAATTAGTGACACCGTTAATAATTTAAAAATATGTTCTGATGGGATGTAATATGATTTTGTGAGTGAGAGTTTTTTATGCTAATGACTAATATGAAATTAGTGTCCCCTTAAAGTAATGGAAGTGTAAAAAAACGCCGGGATATCAGAATTTGGATGTTTCGGTTTCTACATGATTATGGGAGGTGAGCAAAAAAGGACGCTTCTACATAATAATCTCTGTCTAGAACAAATTACAGTCAGAGTTGAAAAAAAAATTGACCGAGAAAGCTCCGGTCTCCTGAATTTTATTCTAAATGAACATTATTATGAAGAAATTCTTTTTAATCTGTATGCCTTTACATGGTGGGTATAAATAAACACCCAAGAAAGACGGTAGGCCATGAACATGTGCCATCCAGCAGATCCAATGCACATGGGGTGCTCAATGTAGACGGTTAATGTCACCCCTTGTAGGAAGGGCCACTGTGTGATTATAGTCTGATATACCTAATCAAAATAACCAAGAAGGCAGAACTTCTCAAGCGAAGAACATTCACGAGAATTTCTATAGAAATAAAAAGGCATTCATACCAGTGAACCAAAGCCCTGACCTAACGCCGATACATAAAAAACACATCAATTGAGGTACATGTATTATCCGTTTACGGTCACTACACGTCAAGGTGTGTCACATCTCAGACGAACATACAAATTACATTACGAATAATATTGTTGATGCGTACTCGAATAGAAAATGCCGGTAATATTAGAGCGAGCGAATCGCCGTGAACCGTGAAAGTCACGGTGGAATAGTGATGTGGTCGATTTGTACCGATATTTATTCGATGTATACTCGATTCTCGATATATTCGATTTTTCGGATTCGATTTTTATGTCTTATTAATTATACAAGTATACAGAAATATTTTTTATATTCTGCCTATCTAAAACTAGGTAGTGTAATTAATCTTCTTTTTCAATTTCCTTTATGGGGATAAAAATAATTTGGTGGAGCAGATGTGTCGGACACGTTGTTAAATATAAGACGAATAGCCATGTACAGTTGCGAAAGCTTGACACTTTATTAAGATGTATAAAGAAATAGGACAGAATATTTAGGCCTCTCTAGAAAGTACCTATTTAAAAAAAATTACCTGTTTTCGCGCAGAATTTAAATAATTATCATGATACTGAGTCCGTCTCAATGTCCAACATCAACTCCTTTATAGTATCGTCTTTAGACATAGACTTTTACTTGTAATAAAAAAAACCATGCAGTAAAAGATTTTACAGTTACATTGTAATCGATAATCGACAACCAGTGGAAACCCAAAAATCGATAATCGAACGTTGATACAAAGGAAAAAATAAAGAAAAGAAATGAGGAGCACATTATTTCCAGTAAGCCAGTAATCAACTCGGAGATATAATCTTGGATTCATGATGGATGTAGTTTGAGTACATATGTATAGTCAGTTTCAAAATATGTAGGGTATGCATGCAGATAACTAAAATAATATCCACACTGTTATTATAAAAAGTAAATCTGTCCGGCTAAATCGCTGAACAAATTTTGATTAAATTTGTTATAGAGATAGATTGGACCTGTTAACATATAGGCTATAAATTATCACGCTATTGAATTTAGGGGCTTTAGCGATTTTTATAAGGTGATTCTTTACCACTGCATCGTAGGTATATCCTTACAGGATAGGTACCTATCATTTACGAAAAAGTTAATAGTAAAGGATGCACGTGGAACCGTGGGCAACAGCAAGTTTAAAATAATTCTCAATTCTACCACTTGGGATGATTATTGGCGGGAATCACTGTCCACCTCTCCCCCGCATCCCCAATCCCCTCGCTCCCCGGGGACAATGATGACCCTTTATTGTGGTACTTGCATATTGACCCCTATTTGATTCGCATTTTGAACGATATTGGGTCAGTCTGAGGGTAATTTAAAGTTATGTTCCTGTCATGTACTAAATATTATTACCTAAATAAAAAATTGGAATCAGCAGAGAGGTGGATGAATTCTAATTTTCGTCATAGTAATTACCTACATAAGTTTTCCTTACCAAACTAGATATCAATATTACTATGTTAATGTACTACATATATTATCAACCTATTAACTGTTCAACTGCTGGGCACGGGTCTCCTCTCAGAATAAGACGGGTTAGGCTGTAGTCCATCACGCTTGTCTAATGCGGGTTAGCAGACTGCATGACGTCAAAAAAGATTCTCAAGCATGCAGGTTTCATCATAGCTCCGTGCTATGTTGTGTTCTTAACAGTGAGCAAGATCGCCAGAGCTCCGCGAGGAGGCGTTGTATTGGCAGTTTGGAGGACCGGTGGGTTTTGTTACCGCCGCTGTCATGCATGGCAGAATGTTTCGTATGCTGCCAGTCCAACTATTCCTCCTTTATTTATAGGATCGGCAACGCACGAGTGATACCCCTGGTGTTGCAAGCATCCATAGGCTACGGTAACCGCTTACGATCAGCGTATACTGCCCAGCACTAGTAGCCCATTAGTGGTATAAAAAAATGTTCATTTCATGGTTTCAAAAAGTCAGAGATGCGCCTTGGATTCGAACTCGTGACATGGTAGTCTAGTGGTCCTATCACAGGATTTTAGGGTATCAATAAGCGGACGAATTAATATTCGACCTATTGACTGGTCGCTGTTTAAAATCAGCTAGCAATATCTAGACATAGGACTCAGTTAAAATCTTGAAGAATTTAAATAATAGACACTCAAAATATAGTGCATAATCTGATCGAAATATAAATCATAAAAAAAATTGTTAAGTTAGAAAAGGCAGTTAATCATACTGCCATTTTAAAACTACTAAAAATTCATAACTGGCGCTCGGCCGCAGGGTTCAGTGGCCGCGTCTTTTGTCTACCCGCAAATTGGATTCATTCAACCAATCAATGGCGGACCCACCTACATTTTTTATCTAAGAACATTTTACCTGCGCCCGGAACCCGCCCAAGAAAATCGAGTTCCGTCTTCATTAGCCTCTACAATTTCTAGACGGGATTTAAAAAAGTTTTTCATAAGGCGTTTAGGCTTGAGTCAAGTTTTCCATCAACAAAATTACGGTTCGCTCTTAATATCAAAACTTTGTATTAATGGATTTAAAATTTTAAATTTATTAGGCCTGTGTTCGCTGAGTGCACGTTCGGTAATCAATTTGAGATAAACGAAAGACTTTGGTTTCAGTTATAGCATAACATAACGCCTGTATTCCCCGAAGGGTTAGACAGAGGTGAACTAATGTCCATAGCATATTGAGGTCACATGTAATATTAATATACTTAGGCCTTATATTTAATATTATACTTGTGCATGTCGCATGTGCATCATTTAACTAAAGTCATGTCACCGTAACGGTTGTTGCAGTGGCTGAGCGATCAGCTTCTGTGCTATGGCTCGTGGGATCGAGTCCCACATGTAACAAATATTTTTGTGTTTGCGTATGTCTTTAATGAGAAAAACCTAGCGAGTAGCAACGATTAAAAAAAATGTAAGTAGTTATCTATGTACTGCATAAAATTAAGTTTTCAATATGTAATAGATTTACCGTTCGATAAAAAATGCTTTGACATCGATACAAATTGAAATGTATTTTATTACTGCAAACAGGAAAACATTAGCATCACTGACAAATTGAATGATTACGATCCGACGCGGCGCCTCGTTCGCTGATCACCACTGACTTTTATTGAGCACGCCGTCAGTCGCACCGCGCCACCGACCAATTCATTTTAACACCAAATTGAACACACGCCGCTTCCTATTGGAAACACAGTCTCAGTTTTAATACCGCTCATTTAACACTGAAATTATCGCGAGAGCGACAAACGACCCGGCGGCCATTAATACAGCCAAGCAGCTCACTGCACTTCACTAGAAAAAACCGAAAAGAATCAAACAGCATGAACCGCTTAAGTTTCGCCGGGGGCGTCGCATCGCAAAACTCACTTTTAGCTCATTAATTTTCATCTTTTCGCGTACAACCTAACATAATTCACCCTTGAACGCTCCCATACTACGTGATAAGGGTACTTTTATACTGGGCAACAGAGGAGCGCTCCGTTTTTATTAAATCTCGCATCAAGTCGCTCGAGTGTCGACTACTGATAGCGACGCGCTGTTTATTTATAAAACAACGCTTTTTCCGCTCAAAGTGTTCCAGTTTTTTTTTATCCGTGTCGGTGGAGTCCGTAATACGTATTGTTTTCTCCTTTTCAAATGTAGGGACGCGTTAAAAATGTCGCCGTAGTAACAAAGGGTAGGGGCACGGTAATGTTGACTGGCTCGCGCCGACCGGCCTCAGGAAGCGACGACGCATTAGGGGCGGTCCACACAAAATGACTGGACTTCATAAATCCTGGATTCTTTCATTCACAAGTGATTTATACATGCCCTTTAATTGTACGTATTAATGTAATGTTTTTATTTTAAACGTTTAAACCGTCTGTGACGGCGGCGGAATTATGTGGCGTTATGTCCGGGTGTTTTGTCACGCGAGTTTAATATGCGCGTATTACGAAGAATTGTGTTTACTATACAATCTTTCAAGACGACATACCCGTTACCAATACCTCATAATACGTATCGCATATGGAAAATATGCCGACAAGCAGACGCCCGAATACATTTCAGTTGTTTTTACCACTCGGTAATAATAATGTGTGATAATCAATCAATGGGGGCGAGCTGAACTCACAGCGTATGTACTTGCTCCCTCGCTTCTTACTACGGTCAGTGAGTTCGCTACAAGTTTTTTAATCATACTTTTCGTGCGGGCCCGCAAACTTGTGTACAGACGTAGTTTTCACAAGGAACAGTGGAGACTAGAGATGATGTTTTCATTTACGTTACGCGAACTGTTACTAAATAAAATTAATCTTGTTGTTTTTGTAGTTCAGTTAAGTATTTTACAGATATTTTTCTTGGTGTTCTTGTAATTTTTAAACTAAACTATGTGACTTACTTTTATTACAATAATAGTGTATGAACGAGAAGTAGGTAATCCAATAATTAACTACACAACAGAAGTTCCAAAGCAAAAATACAAAGTTAGCTAATGTCGGTATTTGAATTCTGCAAAAGTTTAAAAACCAGTGCTAATAAAGGTAATATCATTGTAAAGTTAGGTGGATTATCGGGCACTACAGTTACCCTACCAATGATTGGGTCCAAATATCACGGGCTGAGATTCGGGCAAAGTGCTCTTTATTCGGAGCACCGCAAGCTTTCTCTTGTTATTTTATGCAAATTACAGGCCCCGGCCGAATGTAGACTAAACGGGCATTTCGGAGATTCGAGTTTTTATGCAAACAGACCTAAGTTATTCAAGTGCGCGCCTTTGCATGAAACTTGCATACAAAACCGGTTGAATGCGCTAACGTTTATGCGCTTACCGGCGGCGGCGGCTTGTTACTGTATTTTCTAGGAATTCTCAACACTGCTCAGGCTGTATTTCTAACTAAGTGTCGCGGTTTATCTAGATTTATTTATCAATTTAGTTAAATAGCTTCACGGATTTTCATCTGTGTTGTTTTTCCCAAAATCTTTTGAAACGAGATTATCAGCATCTAAGCGAAACAGACGGGTAAAAGATATTCAAAAAGATTTTTCTCAATTCACGGACTGCTTGTTATACCTAAATGAAACGTAAATATTTTTTAAATCTTTCGAAAGCTTTAAAAAGCAAAAGAATATTCTGCATACATTTGAGAAAGAATTTGGAATGAATCTCGCAGTTCGTACGTATAACAATGATGTTTAATCTTATCTACTGAGCAGATTTCTATTAGAATTATTTCAATAAAAGCCTATAGAGGCTTCAATAAATTCTTAATCCAGTAATCAGTCGAGTTTAGACGATTATAAACAAGTAGATACGGATCTGAGATCACTAACATCAAAAAGATACGGTTGGCGGAACATCTAAGGAATTAGGGACCTACTCACACATAAATACACACTAATACACATAAACACACGCACACAAATTGGTGAGTCTATTTTTGCTGTAGTCTTAACGTGTTAGTTGGCGCGTCGCCAGTCGGATATACCGTATCTCACCTAGTACCTTGATTAAATCAGATAGGTCCCGCAGCGGGAACAAACAAACGGTGAGGATATAAAACTGCTTGATGATTCGCAAATACATTGTGTTCTATTGGACTGCGAAATAAATCACAGTTGACGGATAACCGTCTCGTTCAGGAATTCATAAAATATTTGTTATAGGTTTTATTTTTGTAAGTTAGAATATCGGGGAATTGATCTTTCAGAGATGCAAACGTGATAGTGACAAACATACAAATATTTTGTAACGAACAGTCAATTGATACAATTATTGCAATTTCTTAAGCGATTACGAACGCATAAATAAATATAAAGACATTACTTATACAAAATAATTCGCATTTGTACGTGAGCAACGACGCGGGGCGCTTCTATGCCATAGATTGGCGCACTAACGACTGAATAATTACACAATGATCCCTATTACAAATGCAAAAATGAGGATCCCTGACGCATACATAATATTTCCTTAAGGCGTGGTCCGAGTTGTACACCTTCCGATTTTTCCCTCATAAGCTGAGGTTCGATTTTCAACGTCGAGCAGTGTTCATTTAGAATGGATTGGATTTGGATGTCAGAGTTATTGGATTTTTTAATAAAATTAGAAGTTTGGAGAGAATGGTAAATTGGTAATAAACCCCCCCTTTATTAAATAGGGCCTTAAAACATATCTATCACTGGACTGAGGTTGCATAGCTCTACCTACCTTTGTGAAGGGGGGGATAGACAATAGCACAGATAATATAATACAAGACGATAATATGCTTTGTTATGTTTTTAAAGTTTAAAAATACAATGAAGTCATGAATCATATGAAATTTGTGTTGACTGTTCATAATATTGGCGGAATGTTTGGTTCTTTACACCCATCACGTCTCATTATTTCTGATTTATTAGCCAAAAATATCTGTCTAACTAACGTACACTTTTATTATTTAGTAAAGTAACTTGCACCATGCGTTGGGCTGGTGGAGCTCCTGCAAACATCCCGCCGGTAATGACTGGGCAAACAGACATCTGCATACGGCCTCCGCCTGAGAAATGCCCTTCAACCCTCTTCCAACCGTGCACTCCCACTGAATTCATTAATAACGCCCCGCTTTATTAGGGTTAATATTCAAATATTTTTCAATTAGACCATATACCTACATACCTACTTTTGACTTTTGACTTTTTCAAAAGCACGGTTCCAAATATTCCAAAGATCTTTACTTTGTCAAAATAATCACAATTAGGTACACTTACAGAGAAAACGTAAACATATTAAGTAAATTAATATGTGACATTTAGAGTTGTTTGAATTTAAAGAATATTGCAGTAAAATAATAGGAAATCATAATTAATAGTTTCTGTAATTGCCTCATTGGTCTAGAGGTCCTAAGCGCGACTGCTACGCTCGAGGTCCGTGGTTCGATACCCAGGTTGTAGTTTGAAAATGATACATAAATATAATAGTCTTAGATCCATAACAGGTTTGTTAGTAGGTAGGTACTATTTAAGTATATCTTTTTTTTATTTCTGATAGGCTTACGCTTGACCGCCAGTTCGCCTGATGTTTAGCGATAAGCAGCGATCTATGATGGAGCGCGCTTGCCTAGAAGAAACCGATTCACTCGTGATATAAAGACACCAAAGACACAATTCTATATAGATACTATACAGGTCGTATGTTATAAGTGGACTTAAAGCATTTAGTTTTATGTCATTTGTTACAAATGTATTATCATCAAGATCAAGATATGTTTGTTTTGTTTCTACATATTTGTGCGCCGGTTTACCAACAAATTACGAAACAGGCATAAGTATTATCAATTTGTCATGAATAGCATAAAACATGATTTTATCCGTCCTTGTTGTATACGGATTGTTCCGTGTATTGCCAGAAATAGGTTTAATGACAATCGCTTGTGTGTAAAATATTAATATTCAGCCAAACCTGGTTACCCTGGAAGCCAACCCTTACATAACCGGGAAAAGGCTAGGTTGATGATGACGCTTTATCCGGAATACTATTAGTATTTTCACGAATTTTAGGCAAAGGTATTGTATTTTTTGGGCAAACGTTTTACGAAAGTGCTGTTAGCAAGTTTCGGCCCACCTTTATGGAAGTGGCGTTGAGTAGTTCGACAATTTTATTGAAAGAGCTCTTGTCCTACATTTTTGTATTTGACGTGTTTTTGTGTCATCGGATTTTGCGTCGTAATTTTGGGAAAGGGTTTTTCCAAATTATATGTCTTAAAAGTGTCGTTATTAATTTATCGGGTACTTATATTAAAGCCCCATGAATTCATTAAGCAAGCACGGTTGCTAAGCGTGAGCTACTGGGTTCAATTTACAACGCATTTATTCAATTTAGAATATAACGTAGTTCTTTTTGAGCCTTAATAAAGCGGCGGCAGTAGAAGCGAACTTTAAAAAAATATAAGGGTTCATAAGAAGTACACCACTGCCCCACCCGTTGGAGAATACAGGCGTAATCTATACTTATAATAAAATTGTAACCGGCCGATGTTGGTAAGTACATTATAGATATTAAAGAAAAAATAGTATGGGGGTCTTCATTAGAGCAACAGAAGCCAAAATATCAATTTTTAGCATTTTTGTCTGTCTATCTGTATGTTTGTACGCACATCACGCAAAAACTACTACATAGAATCGAATGCAGTTTTCACCGATGTATTGCTAGAGGTCTAACTTAAAATCTGGTGCATGTTTCATTTTGATGTGCCGCCTAGAATCGGACTTATAGTATGTTAATCTGTTTGGGACGTGAGTGAAACTGCGGGCAACAGCAACTAGTAGTATAATATAATTATTCTTAACACGAAATAAATTATAATGTAATGTATCCGAACACATGTTTTCCTTTGCGCTACATTTTTCGTCACAGGTATTACCATGTTAAAAAAAAACAAAGTTGTCTATTCGCGGTATTTGCATCACGTGATGATATTTCGCCTTTTGGAAGTGTGCCGTCGGCATCGTGCCGAGCACCGGAACTCTAATCAAGGCCTCGTCACGCCGGACAGCCCGTGCCGGTCCGGTGTCTGTGCCGGATAGCCAGTTAACCTGAAATGACTGGCGAAATTTGTTTCTTTGGTCGAAGTGACGATGTGATTCAGGTTTTGGGGGCAATAAGTTCGTTGTGTGATTGGCTGCCTGCATAGTGTATGGATATAGAGATGAGACGGGTGACGTCATAATTCTCGATTTGGTATTTATTGATACTTGAAAACATAAAGAAGAGAATTGATACTTGAAAGAAGGAAAGGATTTATGCTGTGCCGACCAACGCCGACATAAATAAATTGGGATCAAATAAACTGGAGAATAATAAAATAACATTCCGTCACGCATGTATTCTCCTAAGGGTTAGACAGTGGTGTACTAATGTACACCCAAATTTCGTCGGTTTGCTTAGGTTTGATGCATACATCAGAACCGAACACAAATCAAAACTCTGGGCTGCTACTGAGATTTTTTTAGAAAAGATCCCTATAACACTGTTCGATCTGAGAATCAAACAGTCAGCAGTCGGAAGAAAAATATGATAGAAAAAGTAGTATTGCAACGCACAGTTACAGAAGGTAAGGAATCTAGAACGAAACGCATCCATACATGTTTACATCACCTGTATTTTTTTTTAAATAGTCATTACTTTTGAAGTACTATCTCGCACTTTCCCGCAACAAAGTGAACGTAGTAATGAATACGAACAACTTTTACTATGGGACCGACACTGAATTATAAAAAAAAATAGTTGTACTACACTAAACCTACACGATCAAAATGTATGGAACAACTGATGTTTTTTTTCGGGGTCGGTCCCATCGTAAACATTGTTCGTATTCATACATTTCACGGTGTATAAGGAACGATAACACTAACCAAATCTCTACCAAAATCCTCCCACAAAATCTACACATTCAAATAACCTCTTGCCGGCGAACTTCTCACACGCTCAATAAACTATGCATTTATTCGCTTAATTATCAACGTGCCGCGTTCAGGGGTAGGCAGATAGGTCGGCGTAATGTTATGCGTGAGCCCCGGCCTAATTAGCCTTTGTTACTCTATGTTAATAAAGTTATACTGTATTTCCATATCGATCTGCGGGTTAGAAAAAACAGTGAATCAGGAATTCTCCGAGTCTTGCTTGAGTGTGTTTGGCGGGTTACTGATCTCTGACAATTATTGGTCTAAAGAGAAATAGTATTTTTACATAAGATAGCATCACGCCAGTATTCCTTGAATGTTTAGGCAAAGGTGTACTAATGTACACCCACAGATTGCCGATATGTTTAGGTCCCATGTTATGGGAGGCGAGTCTGTTGTCCGAGCTGTTACTGAGAAGTTCATAGAAAAACTCAATTATAATTTCTTGATCTGGGAATCGAAGCCAGGACCTCTACAAGACTAGACAAGAAGCAGTTCGGCAATAACAACAGCAAGGCTACAATATATAAAGTAAGAATACTTATGATTTTGACGTACCTATTTTTTGAAATATTATCCTCCAATGATTTGAAAAAACGAACATTAAAATGTTTATACTGAGTGCCTAGGTAGTTCTTAAAATATAATAAATGTTGCATATAATGATGTGCAAGCAAATACCATCACGCTTTGCAGATAACGCTGACTGAAGCGGAGATAAAATAAGAACGAAATTGCCATCAAATTCAAACGCTCACAAAGTGGAGAGCGTCAATTTCGTGTTATTATCGCGTCTCATACTCGTAACAAGTTGAAACACAAAAACCGGATCCGAGCGAACAGCTTACACGGCAGTCAATCTGTTCCCGCCAACCCGCTCGCGAACCATCGGGGACCCATTACGATGATTCCATAGTCTCGATAAAGCCTTCTCGAATATTCGAGAAAGTCGTTCGAAAATATTCTATCATTACCTTAAGCTGCGTGGTAAATCGTCGATTTCATCGCTAACTTTGATAATATTCGAGCGTTCTCCTTTACAATATGTGAGGGCGAAGCACGTTCGTCCCGGTGATACGTACATACATATGTAAATGTTTTCAATAAGGGTTGCCTCTACGTAGAGGGCTTCGCGCCGCGTATACAGATGATAATTTAGACCGTCAGGACCTCGTGGGTACATCCCACGCTTCACGATATTTTCACACAAAATTCTAGGTTACCTAGAATTGTAGTATGTTTATAATGTGTTTGAATGGAATAGTGAATAATGATATTTTGATTAGATTGTCTGCATCTGATATGTTTACAATAATAGCCCATTGTGAAGAACGGAAACTTATCGCAAATGAGAAAGTTATATATTTTGGTGAAAAATATGTAGTTTTGTTTTAGTATTTGGTGTATACGTCTTGGTTTATTTTTGGATAAAATTATTATTATACGTTTTTATATAAAGTAATAAAAAAACTATCACAATGCAAAGACCTATTAAACCATTTTTGTGACACAAAAATAATGAATCTAAAAAAAACCTATATTCCCTTACTTCACGCAGTCGAGTAGAAATACAATACCGACCAAAAAAAATAACCCAGTAAAATAAAAGGTTGCAGCGTGCCGGAGCAGATAAATACGGTGGCACAGGTAGGTGCCTATGACAATAAACTGTAGGCGTTATTTCGAGCGCAATAATCTGCACCGGTCCTATCTGCTGTACAGTTTACACGTACGGCCAAATTTAACCTTCCGAATATTGAAATAATAAAAAAAAAACAGATTTTTATGACCTTTTGAACTACTTAAGTAGTCGAGTTTACAAGCGGGGTTGCTGAGTTACAAATTTATGCTTAGATTTGATTACCAGGTCGAGCAAAGTATCAATGGATTTCTCTATGAAGTTTCCAAAGAAATATTACTAGAGAGTTTGCATTTTTCTATTCAAACTGTGACCTTCGGAAACTGTACACCTAAAAGAGTAGAACTCAGTTATGGATAGAATGAGAATCAGGTCACATATAAGGTATATGTAATGTTGGCTATATTATGTAAGATACTGATTTTTAGCCGGAACTTGTTATTACGAAGACGAGCCTTTTAAGTTATTTTGTATATTGTTTAGTTTATTGGTGTTTTTGTCAATGTGGCCGGCACTGTACTGCACAGGTGTGTGTCCTGACGTCTGTAACACGTTACATATGACTGCTAATTTTCCTCACTAGCATTAACCTAATGCTAAATTCTTGCCGTAAATAATATGTATTTTATATGTATTGCTTCTTTTACTTATTATGAAAAATATGTAATAAACGTCTCTTGAAAAGAACCGAGAATAAAGGTTTTCAAAGAAGTGTTTATGAAAAATCTCTCCGAATCAATATTATTAGTTTAAGAGTCCGTCGGACCGAATTTTCCATACAAACATAATACCAAAATTAATCGTAATTTAAATACAATTTAATTAAACTGTGTTTTAATTCGGATGCAGATACCTTTAGTCTACGTTTCTACTGTACCATTTCGTCCAAAATACTTCACTGGAGATAAATGTAAACGAATTTAATTATTGATAACTTTAACAAGTTTGGAAGGAATTTCCGGCCGTTTATTTCCAGTGAAGTAGTAGTAGGCGAATTGGTACGATAGGAACCTAGATTAACGATATTGAAATCTGAATAATGACACAATTTGATAAAATTGTGTTTGGATTACGATTTATTTTGATATTACGTTTTTGTGGGCAATTTAAGCTCCGCCGGACCCTTAATGTTAAAGTATGCCAGTATTTCTTTTAATAAAAATATACTTTCAAAAAGCAAAATACTTACGACTAAGAAAAAGTCATACCTATTTTTTCATTCAAACATTTGAAATTACATGAACGAGTAGATGCAGACTATCACAGACGCTAAAAGTACAATAAAAATGCACCAAGCAATGCATAATACTGTTGATATTAAAATTCTAATTAAAATAATTGAATAAATCCAACGTTAAGGAGCTCAGAATTGTAACTCGTAAAGCAAAGTAATATTACTCAGCCGGAGGACAGATACCTAAAGTCTAATTACTGTGCTACGAAAGTGAAGTTACTTCGTAGCATTTCGTAGCAGCCGCGTAGACTCCGTAGCCGGGCGTAGCAATTGTCTTTAATACATTTTGTGATGAGTTATGTCTTCATTTTTAAGCTTGGAGTATTCAATTATCGTTTTATTTTAAAGAAAAATAATGAAAAGTGTATGGAATGAAAAAAAAAACGCTACTGTTATAAAGTTCGAAATTTATTGAAGATGTCGTGAAGTTATAAAATCGTCATGAACAGTGAAGTGTTGATTGATCAGTTTCTGGTTTTGCGTTATAAAACGCAGGTACAATTTCTGTAAAAAAAAAATCAGGTCTGTATTGTGTATATACAGAAAATATACTAGTGTGGTGCAAGATTTTTTTTAAAGAATTATAAAAAATATAAATTGCTTCATTAAAGAGACCATGATTCTCTGAGTTTGTTTCTGTGTTTCTTCTCAGAGGTTGTCAGCAAGGAAATGCCGGCGCCATCTAGTTAAAAAAAAATGTAAAGCATTGACTTTTAAAAGTATATTTTTATGATCTATTTACAGAAATAAATATCATTTTAATTATCATCATCTTAATCATTTTGTGTAGAAGCTTTTAAAACTGACTCTAGCTTAATTTCTAAACTCACTATTAAACAAAATTGCCAGTACAACGCAAGTAAAATAAATAAACAATATTCTATATTAATAGGTCGCTTTTAAACGGAGAGGGTATAATCTCGCCCATTGTAATCACAAAGCCATATAAATATTAGGTGCTTTAGCACGGAGCCACAATTAACAATATAAAAGAATATCGTTAACATTGTAATATGTTCGAGTATTTATTAATGGAAAAATACGTGAAATAAGAGATTTTTGGAAATGAAATTCACGCTTTAATCACGACTGGTAACATGATAGGTGGCGGCCATTTTTGTGGCTTCGATGAAAATACAGTATTTATTCCTTTTATGAAAAACGTGATCTTAATTAATTTTTGTGGGGTATCTAGTGAAAATATCATGTTCATTCACATTTTAATAAGGTTATGAGGTCTCAGTAACATTTTTTTATATAATATTTCTGCAAAATAAAAAAAAATTGAGAGATGTTTGTTTGACATGTTACCCGACTGTGAGCTAAAAAGACAGGTGATGTTAAACCGTCAATATAGGCCGTTACAGTCGATTTGTTGAACATACTATCACGTCTATATTCCCTGAAGAGTTAGGCAGAGGTGCACTAATGATGTTTAGAAGCGGCGGTAGTTTACTTTCGATCATGTGGTTGCCAGTTTGAAACCCACCCATTGCACTACCGACATGAACCCACTCGTAACACAAGCATTTGCTTAGCACGAGGGGTTAACAAGAATACTAGTAATGTGCGACGCATATTGCTAGTAAGCTGTATTTAAAAAAAAATATGCACACTCAATTCGCCGGTATGTTTAGGTCTGGGTTGATTCCTATGTCAAGCAAATGATGACTGTAACAACTCGGTTAATTTATTGCCTTAACCGGCCCTAATCTCCGTACTGTTATTGAGAGTTTTATAAAAAACCAACAATAACATTTTGCTCGACATAGAAATCGAACCCAGGACCTCTAACTAGTCGCGTTTACGATCAGTAGACTATTGAAGCAGTTAATATATCACCTTATCTTCAAGCCCAAAACAACTAAAAAACTTGACTTACCCACTAAATAGCCCAAAGTTAAAGAAATATTTATTTAAGTGTACAAAAATCTACCTAGATGTCAAGGCAAATTAAGGATACCTACTATTGTTATTAATTTTTTAATCCATTATAGATTGTGAGGGGATTTTTCTCTGTCATTATTAACAGCCCCTATGAGGAAATGTGTATTCTAGGTATCCTATACTTGCCTCTAGATCTACGTATGAACACATATATATGTATATCCATCAAATAATAACCGCATGCTTACCGCGCAGATGTACAGAGGTGCGACATAGATTAAGCGCGGCAAACACGGCACGTCAACAGACTCGACACTTAATTGAATGACGCATTACTGCCAAATTATTTCATCACACAATGCGGTTACGCTGTCTACAATACGTTTAATAATGTTACGATATATACACTTCAAATTAATAATATATAGAACAATTCTATTATTCGAACAGTGATCTTATATAGGTTAATACCTCATAATATACCATCACGCCTGTATTCCCCGAAGATTTAGGCAGAGACGTTCTTATGTACACCCACGGTTCGCCGGTATGTTTAAGTGACATGTAATAGGGGGTGAGCCTATAGCCATTAACTGCGCATAAATCCAAACTGCTACGGAGAATTTTATAGAAAATCCCAATAATATTTTACTCGACTTTTTTCCCATAAAGACAAACAGATTATTCTTGGGATATATTTATTATATATACATTTATATATATATTCTTGAAATTGGGTTGCGGAGGTTTGACGGCAATCAGTTCGTGTATAAATTTAAAAATTAAAAAACCCCCGCAGCATCATGACATGGTTACCATGTTCTTGCAATATTATTGAAGTAACAGGATACCAAATTTCAAATTGATCAGACCTGTGGAAGTTGCTCACATCCGTTGAGAAACTAGAAAAAGAGCTAATAATCTTCAAACAGCTAGCAGGATTTTCTTAAATCATAGCTCACACACTAGAACACTCTCGATCAAGTCACCTTAGAGACAAAAAAAACTAAATCAAAATCGGTTCATTCGTTTGGGCGGTGCGATGCAACGGACAGACAGAGATACACACGTTAAACTTATGACACACCTCTTTTTGCGTCGGCGGTTAAAAATACAGATTTTCAGTCACGTCTGATTAGATTCGAAGTCTACCTCAACATAGTTGTGCTAGAATAATGATGAGAAAGTTAAAACTAAACACGGGAACGAATATGAAAATGCACACATAAATTAATCGAATCTAAACATGGAAGCATTCTGACCGTGCTGTAATATGGAAAAACCTAATTGAAAATCTGTTGGCGCCCGTATTAATTATGCGCGTACTCCGTTTTAATACAGTAACGTCGATGCCTAAACAAACAGGGAGTCATCGCCGCGTCTTCATTTTTAAATACACGGATGCTTTTAATAAGGGTCGTTTCACACTGTTTGTTCTGGTGCGGGAAAATCTCTTAATTTTGCGCCCGCTTCGCCCATAAGCTGGGTAAATAGTTCGCAGCGCCCTCTAACGGCGGTTATCGCAAGCGTCCAAAACTAAGGCCCGGCGCACATTAGCGGTACGACACGGCAAGGGATCTTTAGGTTACTATCGACGATGTAGTAACTTAATTATAGTTGAATTTAAAAAAGAAAGAAAGAGACTACCTCGATAGGCTCGAGCAGTGTTATTGGGGTTTTCTATGAAATTCTCAGTAGCAGCTCGGAGTTTCGATTTGTGCCCGGTTACATTAAACCTAAACATATTGGTGAACTGTGAGTGTACATTAGTAAACCTTTGCCTAACTCTTCGCGTACGTCATGGTATGTTTTTGTTTTATGACAGAAACAAAACAAAAGCTTACGATCATTGTATTTGAAATGTCATATTATTAAGTTATTAAGTATCAAGGCACAGCCGAAACTACAGGAGCTAGAGCCCTGAAAGTTTGCATGCTGGTTCCTTTTGCACTGTAGACGAGCACTGAGAAAAGATTTTTGGAAATTCAACCCCTACGGTGGTGAAATGGGGTATGAAAGTTTGTACGAAAGTACACACACTACCATGTGTTTGATACACACATCATCAAGATATATACAGCTGTCATTCTTTGTGGACATTTTGACAATTGGTTTCTTCCTTCTATATTAGACTTAACACATTTTATGATAAGACACCTCCATGTGGGTACAATGGGCACAGTATATTTTTGAAACGAATTACCTAAGTACGCATGCGGAGCTGCGCACGGTAAGTCTAGTATTATATAAAAATCCTTTGCCATTCCATGCTGTGTTGCCAGTAGACGGCGCGCTTAAATCGTGGCTAATGTTCCAAATTCATATTCTTAAAGAAAAAAAATAGTGTTGCCTCTTATCTACCGAAGAACTTGAGTTTAAATGGTTTACATTATTTTAGTTTCAAGATTAATTTCTTAATGTTGAGAGATAAATTGCTGAGAACTTGGGATATGATTCAAATCTAGTTTAAAACCTTAAATTAATGTTAAATTTTTTATAACAAATTTTAATGAAGTACATTAATTCAGAGTTGTCTAGTTTTCTTTATAGTAAGTACTTATTCTGTGTAGTTTTAATTAAGTTTTGTCATCTCTCGGTAATTTCATAAGATTGGCAATTTTTCCATTTGCAAAATCATAATCTTAGCTTTTTACCAACTATCTACAAGCGTTCAAACTAACCAGACGTGGGTTAGGCAGAGGTGTATTAATGTATACCCAAATACATCGCTATACTTAGTAATAAGAAATTACTTTCGTTGTCAGGCTTTTTAGGATTCTGACAACCACTACATTATTTGTATTGTATTACAATTGTATTATTGTATTGTATTACATGCTCTCCGAGGCACGAATGGGTCTCGATGTGTTAAGAATGGTCACCCATTCATACACTGACCGCGGCAAGCGCATCTTGACCTTGCAGTTTATCAGTTTAGTTATTAACATGAGCTACGAATTAGCTAATAATTCGTAGCTCATGTTTAATTAATAACTACATTAATTCGTTACGTTATGAGTTACCCCCTTTATGAATTTTTCATTCGCTAATGATTATGAGATAAATTATACTTTTTATTTTTTCGTTTAATCCTTCGGGAATACAGGCGTGATGGTATGTTATGTTATCTTGACACGTGATATGTTTAGGTCCCATGGAACCTAAACATATCACGTAAACATATCACGTATACATGGTAATAGGCTCGCTTACATGTAATAACTGAACTGCATATAAATCCAAACTCCCGACCTGCTAATGAGAATTTCATAGAAAATCCCACCAGCATTTTACTCGACCTGGAAATCAATACCGCGGTCGTAACGACTGCTACGCTAGAGGTCCTCTAGCGTAGCAGTCGTGGTTATGACTGCTAAAAAAAATAAGACAGTTTTAGGTAATTTTTCCAAACATTACAAAAGCGGTTTTAATGCCTCTAAATCAAAATATGTTGTATTTTGATTCAATGCCAATACAAAAAGTCTGCAACATCAAAGTTTGAAAAAAAAAACAAATAAAAAGTAAAAGAACACAGAGATTTATGTTTCTGTGGTCGTCACCGTTTTGTTCTGGCCCCTGAAGCACTTGAAATTCTCTCTCAATAAGGTTCTCGCAGGCTTCGCTGGCCCAATTATTAAAAACAACATTGTACTGACCTCCCAACTTGTTCTCTCTGTTTATGTTAAACCTGCCGTTTATTTAACGGGTTGAGTTGGGACGGATTTTTGAACCAGCGGTAGAAAGATGTGTGATTCTTAATGGTACTAGGATAGTTATTATTATAGACATTACTCGGGTCATTACGGGCGTTGCTGAATTATAGTGTCTGTAGGGTAGGGTTTGGATGTACATACATACAATAATACAAGCGATCAGTTGTTCTACAAAAATAATCGCTGTTACAATACAATACAAGCGATTCAAAGGGTAAACTGAATAGCTTGATGTGTCTCTGAGTGAACACAAACTTAAAAACTTGTATCTATAGAAAAGATATTGAGAGAACCATTTTTTCTAAAATGGAAAATATAAACAATTTCATAGCTAAAATCACTGATTTGGAAATTTTGGATTGCATTCATTATTATAAACCAATAATTTAATTAACTTTTATCCCATCCAATCCTAAAATAAATACTTATTCTTTTTCCTATGAGTTTAAATATATATAATAAAAATAAACCTACTTTTAAACAATTATTCTTTATATGGCTCGCCCCCTATTAAATGGTTCTAAACATACCGGCGAACTGTGGGTGTACATTAGTACGCCTCTGCCTAACCCTTCGGGGAAGACAGGCGTGATGGTATATTATTCTTAAATTTTAGAAAAAATATACGAAATTGTCTACATCTATTTTTTTTTATATTCGTGAAAAATAAGGTCAAAGTAAAATAAATCTAGTATCAGAAATAAGATTGCGACCAAAAGGTAAAAGATATAATGCACGCGACCTTGTACAGGATTATCTGGGCACACAGACAGATTTGAATGATTTTTTTTTATGTCGCAGCATTCAATAGGTTTTGTTGAAGGCGTATTTTATTTATTTGGGTGATTCTGTACCGATGCGGGAGATGAAATTTGAATGAATTATTATCTCTGTCTGCTTCACCAGTACAGTTGTAATCAGAATGAAAAGTTCGGCGTTCGACTGCAGCTAGGATAATAATTTTATCGCCTCTTATCTCGTGTCAAAACAATGGCTAGAGAAGAGATAGGGCGATGACAAAATTATGTCGCAGCATGCAAATTAGCCCCCCACTGTCCCGGCTGCTGTGTAGGACGGGCAGAGTGTTATTTTTGTTAAAATCTAGACTTTATTCCAACAGGAACAACACATGAAAAAAAAGAACAAAACAGTAAGGCAATCTTTCAATAAAATGAGAACTTAAAAATGTTTAGTGAAAGTGCAATATAGTTATAATGCTTCGGAGTTTGGATTAGTGAACTTGTGTGTACGAGTAATACTGGTCTAGTGTTTATTATATCTGTATTTGAGTATGTCCAACAAGAGTTTATTATTATATTATATATTTAATAGCCTAATTTGTTTCCCCCTGCTGGGCAAAGGCCTACACTTTCTCCTTCCAAACTTCTCTATCTTGTGCGATATGCGGCCAAGCTTGTCCCGCAAACATATCGAGACTGTCGCGCCATCTGCGTCGTGGCCAACCGCGACGGCGTTGTCCACTATTAGGCGTCCAGTTGGTGACAACTTTTGCCCATCGGTCTGGGTGCATTCTAGCAACATGGCCTGCCCACTCTCACTTTAGCTTGGCTGTTTTTTCCCCAACATCTGCTATCTGGGTTATGGATCGCAGGGTGGTATTTCGAATATGATCGCTATGTTTAACGCATTCCATTACTCGGTGAATATTTATTTGATAAAAACATGTGAATATTTATTTTGCTTTTAAAGTTTTCAAAGTCACTTCTCATCAAATTATAATTTATAGTTTGCAACTGTTTCTTGCATTATATATATTTTAGTTTGGACCTTAATTTTCAATTATCTTGACTCTTTGTTGGAACATTGTAAACGAAGTTATTGAACAAAGTTTCGTAACACAATTTTCGAGCGTAGCGCAGTCCTCGAGGGTTAAATAGTACAGACAGTACTGGAAAACTGAATAGAACTAAATATATTTTTGTAAAAGGGCTTCCAATTTACTACGAAGTGAAAATACCTTTTAAACGAAACGCCATACAAGTCAATCAATATTTGTGCAGAATACAAGACTAGAGGTAGAGAGGGCCAGACAAAAACGTCATTAGGAGGAGTTGAGAGCAAATCCGGGGGGCGGGAGTGAGCGAGCTTTTGTGTCGTCGCTCGGCAAAAGGAATTATCGGGCTCGCCGAATGCCCACCGAATTTCTATTCTGACTACAACAAAACCTCACTCGAACTCACTGTGTTCGGCTTGTCAACCCTCCAATGCTAGTTTGCACTTGATTACAGAACACAGATTTTACTATATTTACGATTACCTAGTTAGTAACTTAATATCTAGGTATTATTGTGTTCTCTGGTGGTTCATTACTAAATCTTTGACTTAATAGATAAACTAACAATAGCATAAGTCGGACGATGAGACTTGGGAGGTAGAAAGTGGTAGATTCTAAAGAAAAGTCTCATTAAGGACCTATTTTCTAAGCAAACCAAAATAGATTATTTAGAAGCGTATGGCTAGTATTGCATTGTACCAAACTGTGCTAATTAATCAATGTATATCAGATAGCCATTCATCAAAGTACTTCGTTTCAATGTAACAAAATACATTCGAAAACCAAATTGTGACGGATTACGAATTGATTGAAAATTGATATTGTTATTATACACTGACGATTTATTTTGTGATCAACGTAGCAATATAATTAATTGCTATTCAGTGGTCAGCAAATGTAGTCGAAAACTCGAAACCAGTTTTAATATCATAATGGGCGGTACATTATACCCGTGTAATAAGCGAAGGACGGCTTCTTTCATTTAGTGGGTCGCTTTTACCCCAGTTACCTTTCGTAACAATTAATATAAGTGGATTCTTGTCGAGGGTAAGCAGGGGGTAAGTTGTTACGTTCCTAATTAAGATTGGCTGAAACACGTGTAGTTAGATTATGAGCAATATGGTAGATGTGTTTATGAGTGTTCGATATAGTCATGAAATGTATAGAATATGGTACTATACCTTTACTTGCACAGCGAATTACTATGCTCAGGAGTTTATTTTTCCTTACGTGAATTTAGTGCAGAAAATATTAATAACTACTTTTCTATAAATCTATCTATATACTTATAATAAATCTGTAGAGAGGTCAATTCTGTACATGAAATATATTTCCAAAATAACTATCAGCGGGTGATTAGTGATCGATACTGACGCCAAAAATGCAATCAGTAAAATTTTTGTCTGTCTGTCTGTCTGTATGTTCGTTATAGAAACAAAAACCACTCGACGGATTTCAACGAAACTTGGTACAATTGTTCTTCATACTCCTGGGCAGGTTATAGTATACTTTTCATCACGCTACGATCAATAGGAGCAGAGCAGTGAAGGGAAATGTTGGGAAAATGAGTGATTCATGAGAAAGGTTTCAAGCTATAAAACATCACGCTACAACCCTTAGGAACGGGGCAACGCAGGTGAAACCGCGGGCGAAGAACTAGGGAACAAAGTAACTATTCCACGCGGACGAAGTCGCTGGCAAAAGCTAGTAAATAATAATAGTTAATACGTGAAACAGTTTTAGATAAGTAACAATATCGAAACGATATAGTTGAGTTGGTCGAAGCATTGTCTTTAAGTTATTTCATATTTATTTATTTTCTTTGTTTTATACAGCTTGTTGTTGGAGCATGATAACTTCGATATTCATAGGCATTAACTTAAAGATTATTCGAAATAAAACGAATCGATTATTCGAATAAATGAGTATCGATGTTTTATTCTCGCGCACAGTGTAGGCCCCGGCGGGCGTCCGACAGAGCCACTAATTAAAAAGTTAAACTGCTGGATCGGACAGGCGATTTTACTACTTTTTGCCGAAACCAACTTCACTACCTATTTACAACTCTGTATGCCCAGATACGAGTACCGATTCGAATATTAAAACGAACCAAATACTAACAAAATGTATTTGGTTCGTTTTAATATTCGAATCGGTACTCGTATCTGGGAAACGAAATGTAAAGATTGGAGGAGCATTTGATTGGCTTGTTAGGACGGGGAGTTCCTAATTTGAATTTAATTGCGTAGGAATCGGTTTTGAACACGGAAATATGTCAATTATTACTTCGGAGCGTTTTCACATTCAATTAGAATTTTGATAAAAATGACTACGTTACTTTTCGTTTGATGACAACATTTTTATTAGGATAAATAAGTGGTATATTTTCTCATATGGTAAATTGATCAAATGCGAGTAAAAATATACGGCGTAAAAATATAAAACCTACGTTTATTTTAACAGTTATTTAAGTGGTTATGTACTTTTTGGTAATATTGCTTTTTATTAATTAATACACCTCTGCCTAACCGTTCAGGGAATACAGGTGTGATGGTATGTTAGCCTTTATTGCAAATATATATAGTGAAGCCTCATATTATTATTATCAACCTGACCCGCGTAGGCCCCACATGACCTTTATTGAACTAAATCAATTTGATCTCCAAGACATCTTTTTATGATCATGTAAAGGTATGAAAAGGTCAGGTTTCTTTCTCGGGCTAAGTATAAATCTCCATATTCATACCGCCCTCGTCTAATACGGATTTGTTATGAAGCTGTTAAAAATATTAATAATATAGTGAAAATAAAAACAAGGTGACATTTTGTCGCCACACGTTGGATACACTAGTACACGAGGTTTTTGTCCGCAATGTCGAATTTATTTTTCACATTACGTATCTTATGTTGACATTTCACATGACGTCAGCTTAAAGGTAGAAGCTACTGCAACGTACGTCTACAGATTTCCCTCTTCAGTCCTTTATTTCACAAAATATTATAAGATTTCGCTTAATATGCATAGTCAATTAGAAAAAGAAACATGGATGTTGCATATAAGTCTGATTTTTTTTTAAACATTCCAATACGCCTGTATTCTCCGAAGGGTAAGGTAGAGGTGTATTGCAAGCCTCAGCCTCAGTTCACAGGTACGTTTAGGTTCCTTGTAATAGGATCCGAGCCTTTTAACATTTAACGGGCACCAAAACCTCGAGCTGTTACCTACTAAAAATTAAATAGAAAAACTCTTCGATCGAACCCAAGTCACCTAAAATAAAGAGGCAGTATTTTCAGGCAGTTCTTTTACGTTTTTATCTTTAGGAAAAAAACTAAACTAAACATAAAGACGTAAAAACTAAACTTAAATTTTTACGTCTTTATGACTTAAAATCAACGTTTCCTTTTTGCTGATTTTGATGTACAATGAAGAATATTCTATCTGCGTGAATAAATAATTAAATTACTTTACTTTCTTTCGTCTTTACGCCAAACCTGAAATCAGCGCTCACTAAACGCTACACTAAAGATTACGCTCAAATCACCGCAATCTTTAGTGTAGCGTATCAGGGTTGCGTGGAGCCACGGCTCACTCTGTTTGCGTTAGTTCACTAACTATTCTATCAGCGTACGTAGGTACGCGAATAACTCAATGCTTTGTCGACGTGTGGTGTGGTCTAAGCATAAGCGGTAGCGGTGGTGGGAGTGAGCGGTCATTAGAACACTTTCTTTACTCTAATATGGGCGTAGTTTTTCAAGTTTTCTTAACATATTCCTATCATATTTTTCTTTTAACAACTAGTCTTCAGAGAATTTATTGGCTGTTGGTTAATTTATTATGAAAACGATGCAAATGTTGCTGTTAATTTTGTCTTAGTTTCGTCAAGTGATATACAAAAAATTAAAAAAAAAACTGGTATTCCATCATACATTAGGGACCTGGCGTATATCGCGACTTAATTTTGTCGTTTTTGTCATATCATTATGACCTCTCGACCCAATTTGATATGAGATATGTGAGTAGTCTTATATATCAATGCAGTTAAACGGTTACAAAATTAATAGGTAAATCAATTGTGGAGAATAAGAACATTCAGAACCGACTTACTTCACCTTGAAGGTTTATCTCTATGTAATACCGACCAATTTAACTTCGAGAGTGGAGCGGAAAAATGGAGGAAGTTAAATAAAACTGTGACTCAGAAATCTGATGGAGATTCGAAGAGTAGTTTATTGAAAAGGAATAGTCATTTCCGTTGGAAAGTATTTGAAAATAGTTTGACGTCGCGGATATAAGGACCTAAGCGGGTGTTTACGACTAAGATAACATAGCGTACAACACAATTAACTTCTTGTTATTTTTTTTTTTTTTTCTTTTAAAAAACGTTGCCCCACACTAGGATTTTCCCCTGTATCGTGGGTGCGTTTACAAACATAAATTCTCACATACACAAACGCCCAGACCCGAAACAACTACCTGTAGATCATACAAATATTTGCTCCGTGTGGGGATCGAACCCACAACACGTGCGCAGAAGCCGATTTTATTGGAAATAAAATCATAGAAAAAAATTAAATTTTCGAAATAAATAATTAGAATACTCCTAGAAGATGAAAACAGATTTCAGTGTCTTCAGAACTGATAGTTGGACACCAACCACTAAGCTACACACGAACATACATAACACAGATGTATCTATCTGTAGGAAACCTCCACTTTTTTAATCAATTTAATTCATTTGTTCCTATATTTTCTTGTCTAAGTCTGTCATAGAATCAAATAAAGCAAATTCAAAAGTTATGTCAGAATAAACCATATTGTTGGTATAGGTATTTACCATAGAACGTAACCTTCAATCCTCCAGTTTCCATAAACTAGGCCATATACGCATACAATAACAAGATTTTCTGGTCCTAATAAACATGGTCTTAATGTACTACCGTCCCGTGGTCTCTCATGCCTTGTGGTGTAGTAATGTGGTTGCGTGCTTACCGGCATAGTTTGACTTCCGTGCAGGCTCGTGATGGCCGCCTGCGCCTCCTGGTGGGAGCTGAACTTTACGAACGCGCACCCTGCAACAATACATCGAGCATTAGATGAGTGATACATGTTTGAATTATTAAAGATATCCGGTAATGTATGAGCATTTTGATATCAAGTTAACATTAGGCATATTAATAAACTAGTTATAATATACGCGGTGGTCTCGGTTTTAAAAATCCCGTGGAAATTTCCCAAAATGCCATCTTACTGCACCTGTAGGGTATCCAAGGCAAAGATAGATCGAGGCTGTGCTTTGTCTATAAGTTAGTCAAGCAACTGTTGTATATGACTGTAGATAATAATAAATGTGTTAATCACTGTCATCTGTGCTATTACTCCTAATAATAAGTATATTAAGAGGACATTAATTCCTCATTTGTACTTGTGACTTACCATAAAAAAATTAAATGACAAGTCTAAAGGAACTACGATGTTTTTAGAACAATATATAATTTTTGCTTTACCCATTATTGTATGCATAACGAACTCTACATAGTAGGTACTCGTAGATAGAGTGAGTAACAGCACAAAAGAATATGGTCTTTTGAGACGATCGACCTTACGGGCTCTGGGACCAAAGGACAAAAAGTCGATATTGATCGTTCTAAAACAAAGCTTTCAAATTATAAAAAAGAAACATTAAAATTCTATGCGGAAAAAAGGAAATCTTAAACAAGGGCTGGTCGCTACGGGATTATCGCTCAATTTTTCAATAACAACCTGTCAGAGGCTGCGGCCGCGGTCGTATCAATCTTGCTCCCTACAGGTACAAGGGACCGGGATACGCGGGTAATCGGCAAGGTGTGTAATCAAATAACGATTGTGCGGAGACGGCGAATATTTTTGTATTATTTGCGTGATCGATTTTTGGAGAGAATTTTTATAATCGATATTGGTAAGTTTGGTATTCAATTGTTCTGTTAATTATGTTTTGAGCTTGTAACTCTATCGTGTTTTAGTGCCGTAGCCCCACGTACTTCATATTAGAAAATCGTGAAAGTAATTTAGATAATGTCTAAATTTTGTACTTTTCGCTTCTGTTTTCCTTGGTCATTACTCACTTTATACCACAACCCCGTGTTACTTTACTATTATTTAAAACAAGTATTTACATTTTACATTAAAAAACATACTTACTATATATTGGTTTCTGAAACTACCTACTACAATATAATAACGTTTTATGAATCGAAAATCCATCATTCACCTAAAATTCTAAAACAAAACAATACATTTGTATTTTCTATTTCCAGATTCATCTGTATCGACATTCAGTCGGTTCGATGTACATCGATCACGGCAGGCGCGGCGGGTCGGGGACGCGTCGACGCCTATCAGCGTCAAGTCCGCTTAATGACGACTGATGGAGCCCTTTATGAGGTTACTATCACCGAACCCGCCAGCTTGGCTCTGCAACTAAATCAGTTACGCGGTCTCGGGTTGATCTTTTAGATATATTGTGAGTGGCAGGTGCCTCTCCCTCCGCAGTAATATCCTAAATAAATCATTATAATGCTTCCATAAACTTGACCGATTCCAACTTGAACGTTTCAAATAGCCAAGTGTCTGACGCCAAATATAAAACAATTTGTTTATCCAAAGAAACTGGTAGGTAAAACTCATCTCGTTCAGTTCCACATTGATTATGCAGATAGCTCCGTTATTATCATCTGAGATGTTTTAAGAAGCGAGCTCACAAAAGCGCCGTCGAAATTGGTCCACTGGTTTTGAGATAATCGAATATAAACAATCAACAAACTCGCCCCCTTTGTTACATCAAAACGAATATTATACATTCCTCTCTGCGGAGGAATCATAAAAATTGTACATACGAGTGTTATACTCGCTAAGTACGCTCGTAACTTCTTATTGAATCAGCTTTGAATCCCGCAAAAAAACCGCGCCACTGAAAGGTAAAAACTCTACCGGGAAAATTGTGGTGACTATTTTATCTTTAGCAGAGCTCTTTGCAAGGAAAGTACGATTATGCTTGACTGGCTTTTATTCGTATTATCCTTTGTTCAACTGGATAAAAGACCATAGCTGAAACGTTTTCCGAAAAGGCGCCTCAAATAAATTAGAACGCACTTTTAAGCCCCGCACCATGTTTACATCCCCGACTCCTGCGAAAATAGAGACAACGCGAAATAAGCGCCGATATAGACGAAGAAAAAACAATTTGTAAGTCGCGATCGACGTGCGGGACTCGCATAAAAGAATAATAACGTGGATTGTACGAGGAACACAATTTAAATGGCGACAATTGGTGGAGCAAATTGAGGAGTGACGCAGTCGGACCGCGCGGCGAGGCGGCGAGGCGGCGCCGCGGGCGGCCGCACGCCGTACCGTTACAATGAAAACGCTCGTTCCTACCTCCGGAAAAGCCATTATGAGAACGTCAGTTGGCGAGTGAGAAAGAAGTCAAAACTTCGCCGGCAAACATGGAACTATTTACTGCTTCCACATTCGGCGACGTGTGCTTGGAAGTTGGATGCAATTTGTTAACTCTTTATCGCGAGTGCAGACTCGACTGTGTGGAGATAGTGTACGCGCGGGTGTGCGTGGCGCGACGCGCGGCGGCTCCTCACCAAAGCACAGCCAGGTAACTTGGCCGCGCGCCAAAGATCTGTTTTCCTGTTGTTGGCGGACAAACTCACAGATCAGTTTTTATCGCGCGAAAGGCCTTTATAGCCGACCGATAGGGGGCGCCTCCGAGCAAAATGTTTTCGCGTCGTCGTCGAACACAAATATTATTGGATGGTTTTATGTATCGGAAGCATTACACGCTAAAAACTTTGGCACTCGACGTCGGATATAGCGACACTTAAAAACTGACGATAATGTAAGATGTGGTGCTACACTCGACGACTTGATTTTGCGATACGTCTTTATTTCTTAACGCGCTGACAATTCAAAGAGTTCTAGCGCTTCAATAGGAGTGTGGGCGTTCGCTCGCAGAATATTTACTCGTCAACTTAACAGGATAATTTGTCAAAGGTTCTTTGACGACAACATTTTTTTGTGTGCGCTGTGAAGAGGCACCTTTTATATGTTTGACAGACGTCATGTAAAGTAAACAGGTGCGTCGCAGACGTCGACATGTGGGCTCTTCAAAAGAACATCTTTGTGAGGAGCGCTCTCATGTGCGTTGTTTGTCAAGTTACTTTTTATTGTGATATGAAAATAATATTGTAATGAAAATATTGTTGAAGGTGGAATATTAGTAAGAACTAGCGAGAGGCTACCTGGATAAAGTAAAACGAGCCAGTTGAGTTGAGGCTTAGTCTCAGACAGCTTTTATTTTCAACACAAACAAAATGTCACATGTGTCAGATTACAATCCAGCCAGTATGGCATAATTATGTCCAACCTTCAACAAATATGTATACGTCCCAAAATATTACTTAATACGTACTCCTTCAGAATTCTAAAACATTTAGCCCTATTTCATCATGTCTGAGTAGCCGCTACTTAACGAATAAATTAAAAAACGAAACAGTATTTGTATGAAATTAACTGCCAAGTAGGTAATTTAAGGGGAACCCACTTTGAATTGGTGAATTAGCTTTTCAAGTGGCAAAAAATTACTTAAGGGTAAATTATAACACTGATGCCACGTCACGTTTATGTACCTTATCTAAGTATAAGTTTTCAACGTGCGTTTGAGTCTATTCTGCTGAGGCGACTAGAACAAGTGGGATAAGTTGAGCAAGTTGGGTGTAAACACAGTAATAAATTAACACATCGGTTCCAGCACCACAATGGCGCGTTTCCTACATTTGAATGCACCTCATGCTGGGAGCAAAGCTGTTTATTATATCTACGAGTTTTTTTATAAAGAAAATATATATGATAATAACATATATTCGGGCTCAAGGAGCCCACAAAAAAACTGTCAACGACCTCTACGCATTTTTCTATTTATTTAGTTCTCTTTTTTTCAATATGTATGTAAACAAAATTTGTTAGAGTTATACTGTTACATAGAATCCACATTTTTAGTAGGAATTCAGAGACTGGGCCTCTATTACGTTGGATCGAAATGAATATCGGCGAACTGTACACCTTTGAAAACCCTTCGGAAAATACAAGTGTGATGTTAATTTTGATTTCACATGAATATCATAATTTGATACATACATACATACATACATACACCTTTCTCCCACAGGGGTAGAATTCACGATTCTTGAATACTTCTTTTGCTTTTTCCACATTCATACATCTTCTCATACATACACGCCGGTTGCGAGTGCTACGCACCTGACCTTTTTGAATGATTTCACCAATAAGATCGGCGTGTCCTTCTAGGACGACCTCTACCGGCGCTGCCACTGACATTCGCCTTATAAATTCCTTTCGTTAATCGTCTTTCATTCATTCATAATTGACATGTTGTCTAATAAGTATCTAGTATAGTCGAGCTTCACAATAACTCATGCATGAGTGCCATCAGCTGGAACTTCTAAAGCCGCTCGGGCTCTTTCTTCAAATATCAATTTCAGACATTGCTCTGTATTGTAACTCATATATGTGCTACTACTCTGGACTTTAAGAGAGAGTCTTTCTTCTCAGAGGTCGTTAGATATGAAAAGCCGGCGCCATCTAGTAAAAAAAAATGTAAATCATTAACTCGTAAAGCGTGTTTAAAAAAATATATTACAGAAATAGATAGGTATCATTTATTCACATTTACTACGAAATGAAATATGTAGCTTCAACATATTTTTACTGATATATTCATATTAGTCTTACAAGTTTTGTGTCAAAATGATATACCAAACTCCTAACTGCGATATCTTTCAATAATAAATTCTAACGAATAGTACATGAAATATGGCAGCTACCAAAGTTTCTAGACCTAGGTATCTACCTGTCCAACATCTAGCGTAGAATCAAGTTCATGGACAATGTTACCTAACAGTAATCGTATTCGTTAAAGATGTTTTTAGTTGTGATCAACTATATCAGACACATATGCGAATTCATTATGTAATTATAATGACCCAGAAATAAAACTACTTTTTACGGATTTTGTCGTATTGAAATATACATGCTGTAAAGGATCCGAAATATCAGGATTTCAATAACAGATATATACGAGTACGCGGTAACATCCCGTAAAATTTCATCGTAGGTATACTAATTAGGTAGAATTAAAATTAAAGGGTGCTCATTAGGCTCTTCTGCATCGAAGGCAAAGGCAAAATTTTACAATTTGATTGCATAACCTATTTTAATATATCCATAACATAACATACCATCACGCCTGTATTCCCCGAAGGGTTAGGCAGAGGTGTACTTAATGTACACCCGTGTAACCGGGCACAAATCCAGACTCCGAGCTGCTAATGAGAATTTCATAGAAAAACCCAATAACACTTTGCTCGACCTGGGGATCGAACCCAGGACCTCTAGTGTAGCAGTCACACTTGGGACCACTAGACTAATGAGGCAGTCAATATATCCTTTTTTCGGTATAATGTATGCTACAATATCGCATTCAGTTTAGCCGGTAAGGATATTTGTATGTTGGAAAGTAAGTAAAGTAAGAATATACTGGATACAAAAATTTAAAAAAGATGAGCAACAGACGTCAGAGGCAATATTTAACCTTCATCATTATTATCATATCAGCTAAAAGAAGCCCACTGCTGAACAGACTTCTACAAAGACTGGTTGTATGTCGCTTCCAGCCAACGACTCCCAGCGACCTTCACCAGGTCGTCCGTCCATCTCGTTGGACGTCGTCCCATACTGCGTTTTCCAGTGCGTGGTCTTCACTCAAGAACCTTTTTACCCCAGCGGCTATCAGTTCTACAAGCTATGTTATAGGTATTTAACTTTATTACATCACTAGCTTTTGCCAGCGACTTCGTCCGCGTGGAATAGTTACTTTATTCCCTAGTTCTTCGCCTGCGTTGCCCCGTTCCTAAGGGTTGTAGCGTGATGTTTTATAGCTTGAAACCTCTCTCATGAATCACTCATTTTCCCAACATTTCCCTTCACTGCTCTGCTCCTATTGATCGTAGCGTGATGAAAAGTATACTATAACCTGCCCAGGAGTATGAAAAACAATTGTACCAAGTTTCGTTGAAATCCGTCGAGTGGTTTTTGTTTCTATAACGAACATACAGACAGACAGACAGACAGACAAAAATTTTACTAATTGCATTTTTGGCGTCAGTATCGATCACTAATCACCCGCTGATAGTTATTTTGGAAATATATTTCATGTACAGAATTTACCTCTCTACAGATTTATTATAAGTATATAGAAGAAGATAAATGTCAGGTTGTATTAGACCATAATTATAAGAATGCTTAGTCACGAATGACAAGTTTTCTTAACAAAAGTGTGAAAGGTGTCGGTTGCCTTAGAATTTCTTGCTAAGTGACTTATTGTGTTGCCAGCCCAATAGAGTGACCCGTATTCATATAGACGTAAGTGATTAAGCGACTACGCGAAGAATAGAAGAGTGTCGTCACTGGTGACTACCCTTACTTGATGACGTCATTGTAAAAAGGTGCGATATGTATCTATCAACCTTATTCAGAAGTATTGATAAAAGTAAAAAGTATGGATAATTTTTTTTGGCAATTCAAGAAAATACATACAAGACTGTCTCATCGGTCATTCTAACCGCGGTTGCCTCGAGGGTTCGATTGCTGGGCAGAGTAAAGTGTTATAGGGGGTTTCATCAGGAAATTCTCAGTAGCAGCTCGAAGTTTGGACTTGTTAATTATTGGCAATAGGCTCGCCACTATGAGGTGTAACCAAAAACATACCAGCAAACTGAGGGTGTACATTAGTACCTACACTTCTGCCCACTCATCACACACGCGGTATTACAGGCGTCCTGTATTCCCCAAAGTGTTCATATTATAGTACCATCTCCAGATTCGACGTAACGTACTATGTTTTAATATCAAGTCTGCCAACCAAATGTTATCAGAATATAACATTACGAAAACCTTTGAGTACGAAGCACGCCGTATGTAATAATCACACATAACTACATCCAAAACCCATCGGAGTATACGTGGCTGAGAATTCAATATTACACGGAGCGCTACTTCGAATCTTTCATTTTAAAGTTGTCCGTATAAAGTTCACCACCGGTTGGAGAATAGTGGAGAATTCTGGGTAAACAACGTTCGATCTATTATAACCACATTAGCGGGAGTGCCGGCTGAACTCTGTGTTATGTGTAGTTAGTTGAGATACTGTTTGAGAAAATTACAATTTATATTGAGCTAAGTTTTGTTGGCAGGTGTAGAAACAGTCAATACGCGATTACTGTTATTTATAGTGATTAGGAAAAGAATGACGAATTGTGGTTTGACAACCCGAGTGGCGATATCGTTGGATTCGCATCAAATAATCGAAACGAATCGCGGGTTCGATTCTAGTACGGAACAAATATTATTATGGTCTATAGACAGCTGTTCTGGTTCTGCGTATTGTATACGCACCCTCGACACAAACAACCAACGGTTATCTTGATCGAAATGTTGTTTTGCTCTTTGACGCAAAAATAGTGCCACGTGTAAAGTATTACGAAATTGAAAGTAGGCGGTTCTACCTAAAAAGGGGTTCGTGTATTTTTACGTGTGTCCCAAGGGAAAGATGTTCCGACGAGAAATACCTCTCTGTAAGCACACACTGGCCGCGCTGCCACGCTTTTCCCCGATTCGGCGGTTCACTTCACATCGGTTCAATGAAGTCGGCACAATTTTTCATTCGATTTGGTGGATCGCGCTTGGTGCCCGTTGACCCCGCCGCCGCCGCCGGGTGCCTCGAGTGCCCTCAACTGATAACAACTCCACTGAAACACACCCTAACTTCTGTGACGTTCTTATCGCCTCAATTTGTTCCCGCCTTTGAAATATCGTTGAAATTTTTGACATTAACACTTGAAGGAAAAAATTGTGAGACGTTGATTGGTCCTTGAAAAATAAATGTTTTATGCAATCAAATTGAATATTAATTTTGCTGTAGCCCGCCTCAGAACCGATGTTATTAAATTTCGTAAGTGATTTCTTATTCGGCGAAATGTAAGGTAATTTACATAAAAATACATTTGAATGATTGTGTGCCTTATAAAATGCTTCTGTCGCTTTCTTAAGCGAAATTAATTTCACTTGGGCCTCCTGGCGTATTTCCCGAAGGGTTACGCAATGGTGTACTAATGTACACCTATAGTTCACACGTATATATACGATGGTCCCACATAATACGGGGCGAGTCTATTATCACTAATCGAATACAAATTAAAACTTCGAGATAATTTCATAGAAAAAATTAATAACACTACTCGACCTGAGAATCAAATCCAGAATCTCACGTTTAGCACCTGCGGCCAATAGCAGTTTTACAATAAAACTTTTTTTATGGATTTTATCGCGTTATATTGATTTGTCTGAGTCCGACCTGGATAAAAAGTAGCCTGTGTCACTGCAGGCTATATAAATATCTATCTGTGTGCCAAATTTTATCCAGATCCGTTCAGCCGTTCTGGCGTAAAAGAGTAACAAACATCCATATATACAATCATCATAACATCCAGTCAGAAACCAGTAAAATACCAGATTGTTATAAAATTCAGATTGTAATACAAAAGAAAAAACATTACGTAGTAGATTGAGTTTAGAGCAGTCTCCTCTCCGTGTACGTCACAGTGAACGAGAAAAATATTGTGAATGTAAATAAGAGGAGACAAGAGAATAATTTCTACGGCAGGTTGTTAGTATGAAATAATGATGGTAGCGTTTTACTTGTCAAACTAATGTAAAGAGAGCAAGCAACACGACTCGGCGTACGTCTGTTGTATACACATATAGGTTATACACATGTCATGTATATGTTTGGAGCTAGGGTTTCTGTCCCAGGAAACAGTAATCGAATGTTGGCAAAGTCAAACGTTTTATTTCTATTACATACCATCACCGCACCTGTATTCCCCGAAGGGTTAGGCAGAGGCGTACTTAATGTACACCCACAGTTCGCCTATAGTGATTCATCGGGCACAGACTCCGAGCTGAGTATTTCATAGAAAAACCCAATAACACTTTGCTCGACCTGGGGATCGAATCCAGGACCTCTAGTGTAGCAGTCGCGCTTGGGACCACTAGACTAATGAGGCAGTTTTTTTCAATTAGGTACACCACTAAAATAGGTACTTTTGAGTAAGACTAGTTGCAAGGTTCCAAAAAATGGGTCTTATGGAGAAGACATGATAAGACTCTATAGACTCCATAATAAGACATAAAATAATTAATATAATATTCATAATTTACAATTTTGTATTTTTGCCAAAAAGAGTTTTAAGAATAATGCAGTTTGTTAACATAACGTAATATACCATCACACCTGTATTCCCCAAAGCATTGCCCATAACATTTTAATCGACCTGGGAATCGATTCCAAGCCCTTTACCGTAACAGTCGCGGTTACATCCACTAGGCTAATGAAGTAATTTTTTTTTACGACAAATTTTAAACGAACGTAATTATAAAGTGACAGCTACGTATTTTATGTACAAGACTATTAAGCTATTAATAATGCAATAAGAATCTGAAATCTTTGCTATTTCTCTATACGTTAGCATATTAACAAAGGATCGAGTGTTTTAATTCCCAGAACACATGACGAGCTAAACTACGCTCATTATTAAAAGGCATCGCACAGTTTCGTTTAATATTTAACATGGCCTCCGCGCCGGGCCGCGTATCACTTAAAATAATAAGGATTTCTCGTTGGAGATTACACAGTAACCCTCCAGAGGATAATTAATGTTATACCGTGAATATTAGCTTTTCAATTAGCCGTCTTTTAGTACCTCAAAATGGGTCTCGTGTTTCTGGGAGCGCGGAGAGGGTTATTTCTTTCGCCCGTTACACCTGTAAGACGTAAGGCGATAGTTAATTAAAATCTGCTCCCGCGGGAGTCGTGCGGCTCGGCTCAGGCTCGCCTGCGGCCTGCCTGCAGCCTACGGGTTTACTCAAAGCTTTTTTGTTACATTGGATATTTATTGTGCTTAGCGTGTTTAATGCTTTAGGTAAATATACAATTGTGTAGAAGAGAAGGTGATTTTTAGAAGGATTTTTTTAGATGTTTCAAGCTCAATTTTGTAGCTGTGCTATGGTTAGGTAAACTTAAATGTGTGAAAAGTGCTCGTACTCCCTGAAGGGTTAGGCAGAGGTGAACTGCTGTATACTTAAAGTTCACTGATTGCCGTTAACCGGGCACATATCTAAACTCCGAGCTGCTACTGGGAATTTTATCAAAAATCCGAAAATTACGCTTTGCTCGACCCGGGAATCCAACTTAGGACATGACCCCGCAGTCACGCTTAAGACCATTAGATTAATGAGGCAGTGAAATATGTAGCAGAATAAGAGATAAGTTTCTTTTTAATACGTTCATATAGAGAATTTCGCAAGTTTCACCTCGAACAATTTTAATTTCAATAACAAGACTACTTCACACGCAGCCATAAAAACTGTGTCTGCGAACAAAACAGCTTTCCGAAACGTTATTAAAATGAATACGAATTGGCTTCTTTCAGCACAAAAGACTGTCGCGCTGCCAAAGTTTATTAGAGACTTCGGCGTGGCGTCCTTTGTTTTACAATCAAGTTACATTAGAACAACGGCCCCATTGCGAAGTCTTCAACAATGGGTTGTTGAAGTCGTTTCGAACATTCTCCGGGTGAGTTTGCGTGTTAAAACGACAAAATGGTATTTACGCACGATTGGCTCGCCATAAACCGATGAAGACTGAATAAGGAGGCGCCTGCACGCGTATGGGACTGTCATACCGTAACTTATCGAAAATTGCACGATAAGCCTTTTGAGCTCGTCTCTAGAGCCCTTTCTTCCAGTCCGCGGTGTTCGTTAATCGACCACGGGGTGTTGGACTATTGGAAATCATATTTGGAGAATGTTATTTTATGCTTAGCATATAAATAAAAGGCAATAGATCAGATTATATAGATGTAATCGCCACAAAAAGGTAGACGTTATAAAAACATATTGAACGTCAACCTTTTTGTGGCGATATTTATTACTAGCTTTTGCCAGCGACTTCGTCCGCGTGGAATAGTTACTTTGTTCCCTAGTTCTTCGCCCGCGGTTTCACCTGCGTTGCCCCGTTCCTAAGGGTTGTAGCGTGATGTTTTATAGCTTGAAACCTTTCTCATGAATCACTCATTTTCCCAACATTTCCCTTCACTGCTCTGCTCCTATTGATCGTAGCGTGATGAAAAGTATACTATAACCTGCCCAGGAGTATGAAGAACAATTGTACCAAGTTTCGTTGAAATCCGTCGAGTGGTTTTTGTTTCTATAACGAACATACAGACAGACAGACAGTCAAAAATTTTACTGATTGCACTTTTGGCGTCAGTATCGATCACTAATCACCCGCTGATAGTTATTATGGAAATATATTATAATTGACCTCTCTACAGATTTATTATAAGTATAGATTAAATTCATGCCTAATTAAATTTTATTGGATCTAGTTTTTCTTCATATACTATGTAGGTATGTGAAATTAAATGAATGCAAAATGATTTATTATTTTGTTTGTTATATATTCAGAACTATAATTAATTTATTCGCTCAGCACGTTATAAATAACATTTATAAATAATTGAACTTAATATGAAACTATACATTAAGTAGGTATATCAATTCATAAATTTGAAATGAATTACAGTAATGGCAAATACATCAAATAACAATATGTGGTGTGGCCACAAAGTCCACGAACTGTTACGTTCCTGTTAATATCAATTAAATTACTTTCAAATATAATTTGCGTAAAACCGCGTTCCGAATTGTTTATTAACAATGCAAATTACATTACTAAAATTGTATAAAGCAAGTTTGTGTTGAAAATTGTTATTCCAATTTTAATTTGCTGGAAGAAATTTGTATTATTATCCACATAGTTTATTGATTCGATTGAACTATGTACCAAAATTAAGTTACTGTAACTGTGTAACTAAAAGTTATTAATTGTGTTAACTTTGATGTATTGAGTGATGTAATTAAATTAGTTGTGAATGATTATTATTTGCGGTACTATTTAATCAAGACATTTACATTTACAAAATATTCTTGATGTTGACAATTTTTAATGCATGTTTCGTTACTTCCACATATGAACTTTTAAATATCAGTTCACTAAACCATGTTGGGGTCTCGGCGTTCGAAAAGTGTACATTATCTATTGTGTCAGCTTGGGTTTAGTACTGTAGTTGTACTATTTAGCAGCTGGATCTTCTTTTAACTTTATTCCTTATAATAATATAATTATCTTTTTGTTATAACGACCTTTAAATAAATTATTTTTGTATAACTTTTCAACACAACATTACCACAGTGACAGTAACGAACTATGCAGTGTCCTGAGGGAAAAGCTTAACTAATTCCATTGCAATATATTTCAACGTTCATGCACGTAACATTTTTTACCAAAACAGGCAGCGGCCACTACAAGCAATTTTAATTTCATTATATCGAGATACAAATCGCTCGTCTTCGGGTTTTTACTGTGCGATGTAGATAGAAGTGTCAGTGCAATGGGATTGCGATAGGCGGCACGCGATCGCCCGCTGCGTGGCGCCACTATCAACGTAATGTCTTGATCGGTGAGCGGTGTAATCCAACTTAATTTGTATGGAAAAGTGTAAGATTTACTTAGTTGCGGGTTTAGTAAAGTTAAAGTTAGATTTGTAAAGTATTTTGTTTTTGACTACAAATATTACGTAAGTACTTGAGTTTTATTTATGTATACATAAATATACATATATACCTATTTTTTTACATTTCAAGTTACTTATTGATCTAATTGTTTTAAATATTTTTGTATATTTTTGTACAAACATTTTGAACTATCTAACTTAGCAATTATTATAAGTTATAAATAATTATTATACCTGCGTTAAATGTACATTAGTAGTGATGTTTTAAATATTACATTCTCGTTCATATCTTATTAAGTCCCCTAGCTTATGAGAAAGCTTTAGAGAAGGCACTCAATTCAAACTGGTAAGTAACATATCGTGTAAGTTCTCGATGTTTCTAATATTTAATTAAATAGCGTAATTATTTTATGTTTGGTACCTAATTTTATTTTATTTATAGCGTTTTAAGTAGAGTTCTCAATTTTCTCTAAATATCTAATGAGTTTAAAAACGTTATGGTTAATGTCGAAATGAGGATAGTAACTAAATGAAATATTTCGCATACATTAAAAATGGAAATCTGAAGAAATAAAATTCATACGAAGATAAGACTATATTATGTCCGTACTATATGTTTTTTTTATATCAAAACTATTGCTAGAAAAAAATAGGAAAAAAATCAGCACATGCATTTGATCTATTCAGGATTCCAATGAGCGGATATTTAAACCCAAGAGCAACGAGGCTTAAAAAAATGCTCACCTTAGAAATCATAAAAGGTATAAAAGCACTTAATACGAAATAAACAAACAAGAAACGCCCCGAAAATCGATCCAATAACCTTAATCGCGTCGAGCCGCAATATTAAACGAGGCATAAAAAGATAAAGGCCGCGCCACACGTATACTTTAAGTGTCTTCGCGTTGAGCGAGCCGTGCTGCCTTTAGTAGCAGTTTATAACTACTTTGCAAGCACACTGGCGTACACCAGCCCTTACGGAGGCAGTGAAAAGATATAGCGCCGACTTACCGCGCGCCTACTGAATACGAATATCGTGTGAATGGTGCGTACCGATGGACAGAGTTATAGCGAATCGTTTGCTTTTTAATATTGAGTGTTTTTATGATAATACGAGTAGGGTTTTATCGATATCGGATGTGGCTTTGTGCGGAATCGGTGAACAGCTCTACGTGTGCCTCCTGACTAGTCTGCTAAATGCTTTTTTTCTTTTTATATCTTCGGATAATTCGAAGGTTGGAAGAACTTTTTTGGGTTTACGGAATTTTTGTCAGTATTTATTCCAAATCTACACTACTTACTCTAACTTAATTTTTTTTATGAAAGAAAGAGCTCTTATCTTATGTTTTCGTTTCATTTATATTTTCTATAAACAAAACCCTTGGATATGTAAAACAAGGAATTTTCCTAAGCTTAGAACATTATGTTATCACTACATAAAAGTTGAGTTACGATACTCTGCTCGGAAAGCAAAAACTAATAAACTATTTGCCCTCAAACTTATACAGGTAAACATTCAGCATTACATTTGTTTACACTCAGATTAGCATAGAAAAACCTACACAGAATAGAGAGAAATCGATATAAACCGTAGCTCAATCCGGCGACAGAGCCAGTATCTATTCCGGACAATTAACCGGCGGCTTGCCCGAGCCTTATCTTCGTCGGCAGCCCTTCTTAGCGCGAACTTAGCCGCGAAATAGGTCAGTGCAGACCCTTATTAACGCCTATTGTGGACGTAGTGGGCTGTTATTGATTATTGATGGGGGAAAAAGTTTTGGAATTGTCGATTAGGGGAGTGTGGTCGGAACATTGTAATGATGATGTTGGGTTGGTGTTTTAATTGGTTTTGGTACTTTAGACGGAATGGGGTCAGTGCCTCTGCAGCAGGCAACCATTCTATAATCGAGAAGATTTCAACTCTATTTCATAAATAGAATATATATAAATACCATGCAAAATTAAACGGAACTACTGGCTCAATACGCTTTAAACAAGAAAGCTATATTATATAAAAACCCTTCTGTATGATTTCTTTAGAATGTAAAGATTTTTTCAGTTATTAGGCAAAATAAAATTCGGTTGATTCGTAAAATATCAGTTGCTAATTTTCGGGTACTAGTTGCAACTGTTGCAAGACCTAACTGTGAGAACTAGGTTACTTTTCATTACAAACTGCACCGTATTTAGCTAATACAACTAGCAAAGTTGCAGCAACAAACTTTTGCGACCAAGCTAAAATATATAGCTAGATAGTTACCGAACTGAGCAAAAACGTAGCTCAACTATTTAGTCAAATAGCTTTCTTTACTAGCGTCGGGTAGAGTAATTAATTAGACATTACGTAGGCAAATAGATTGAAAGTTGCATTGCAAAGTGTAGCATCATTTAGATAGTGTAACGAGGACATCGGTGATAGCGCGTGCACCCAGCTCTTAATAGCTCGCGATAAATACTGAACTGGTGATTAAGTGCGGGGTTTTAGCGGAGCGGGTGTTTTTTAATTTTGTGTTAAAGACTTTTTTTTTTCCTTCCCTTTTTAATAAAAGCGCGCGAAATTTCTTAAAATTAAATTAAGAAAATATAAAGCTATTTTGTTTTTAGCTAACTCAACAACGAAATACAAAAAATTTTTGCTTATTTGTTTTTTTATTTTTTTTAAATGCGTAGATTTGCCACGTTCTCAACTATGGCTATGAGAAGTTAAGTACAGTTCTAGTTAGTAAGATTTTTCTATAATATTTTTTTGTGGATGTTATCTAGGTATAATAAGATGCATGCTATAAAACGGAACGCAATGGACGAAAATTACAATGACAGCTACAGACAGCAATGACCACCGGAAAAAGGAAGTAAAAGAAGCCAGTGAAAGAAGCCGATAAACTTGAAAGCAAATAAAGATTACAATAGCAAAAATCTTACACGCAACGAAATAAGGAATAAATACAATTTAATAATACAATTTGATTACAATCGGTATATTCTTTAATTAAAGGCAGGTGTCCTATTTTCCTATATAATATAAACCTGACATATCTATGTTTACCAAAAACGATGATCGTGTTCAACGCACGCAAGGCCACAATTTTTTAGCTTCTCACCATTAACGGTCGCTTCGCTTACATTTTGATACTTAACAACATCAAAACAAGGCAAAAACCCTAAAGGGCCACTCAAATTGCTATCGACACGAACTTTAAATATATATTTTAAAGTTGAGACATTTAAAATATTTTTTTGAAGATTTATTATTAAAATAAAATTAATGGCAAGCCATTTATTTTCGGCTATTTCGTTCGGAATTTGAATACTGATTAGAATATTTTAAATGCTAGTTCAGTTTTCAAATTTGAATATTGAAGATATTTTTAATGTTAGTTTTATGAAGTTTGAGTAAAACCTCTTTTTACCGAAATCTTTTATAATTATTATCAAATTTATTATAACAAAAAAAACCGTTTCACAAAGAATATTTTAAGTAAAAACCTGTTTATAATTACATAGTTATGTTGCATATATTGAATGTAAAGGACATTATTTTAGAAAAAATGATAGTAAGTTTTAGTATGGTATTCTATGTTTTTTGTAATAAGTGTAATTTCGGAATTGCGATATAATTATGTCACAACATACACAAACAATCAGATTCCAAATTACCAGAAATCATATAAATAATTTATTTGAACTAGCTTTGCAAACCATTGGCTACAGATCTTCTCTCAGGGAATGTACAATTCAATTAATTTCCCCAAATGTATGAGCAGTTCATCTTTAACTCGGCATAATCCTGCGCTGGGCTCAACACGGTTATTAATTGCTCCAATAATATGCAAATATGTCCCGTCGTTACATAGTAATGCCTTCTGTTAGGGCCTAACAATTTATTTTTTTATTATTTTTATTTGCTACGTATTGGGAACGTTATTGTTTGTAATTTTTGTTTATACTTTGAAACGTGGGAGGCATGTAAGGAAGAGATTTAGGGTCTGATTGGGACGGAATTAGGTTATTATTAATTTGATAAGCGTCAGCGAAGTAAAGATGTCTGATTTATACGTCTATGTGTATTATATTAAGTATTATATTTATTTTGACATTGCTATGTGTTGAATTTTCAATGATAACTATATCCTAATTTTACTTGGCATAAGTGCAACTAAGCATTTGCTTAACTGTTTTATTCGAACCTGCGTTTGTTACTTATATATACTGGAGGGACGCAGGTTGGCTTCCTGTCTCAGATAGAATTTTCTTTTATTAAAATTGGTATCTTTAAAGATTTTTAGCATGCTCAGATGTAGGACGTCTTGGGATCCGATCGGCTGGTGACCAACCTCACGCCGGAGATTGTAAAGCAACTAGGTGTGTGTTTCGACTTTTGCGCGGGAGAGCCATTTTCCTCTCAGTTGCTGCGGCTCTGGCAGTCTGCAGTCCGTAGAGGCTCTTATGGGATGGCAACGTGTTAGCAACTCCTCTGGTATCTTATGGCTTACCCGTTTGCCGACAGAATCAATAAAAAAAACTGCTTTTATACCAGATTTAATAGAAAATAACTAGAATTTATTATTGTTTTGTAAATTGCAGGGTTCCATGTCACGTGCATACTTGTGTATGCACTAATGTTCTAAGTCATTAAATATTTACATTTCCATTTGTTTCTTAGAAAGCGAATATGAAATGCGTTATTTGCCATAACAATAACTTTTGCATCATGAACAGAGGTAGGTAAGGATTTTTAGTTCGGAAACAGAAGGTCAATTTCCGTACTTAAAAATCCTCAAAATTTCGTTCGGATTTAGTCTACCCCATGTGAGGCCAGAAAATATATGACTTGCTTGGTGGTGGGACCTCTTGGGGTCTGACTGGCTGGCGACCATGTCGACCTTTGCGTGCGAGAGTCAGATCCCCCTTGGTTGCTGCGGTTCTGGCAGTCTGCAGTCCCCAGGGGCTCTTAAAGATCGGCAATGCATCAGCAAGTCTTCTAGTACTGCGTTAACTAGGTGGCTCGTCTGTCCGATTGCCTTTTGTTTTGTGGAGCTTTTATAGTTTAGTTCACTGATTGCATACTGCATGTTTTTCCGTATTGTAAAGATCCGATATGGCCCTCAATAGGATTACGAAATCAAATTACTAAATTATTGAGGTAGTTAGGCTACATTATGAAATCCAAAAATTTACATTGATTAATGTTTTAGATTATAAAATTACATACATATCATCACACCTGTATCCTTCGAAGGGCAGAGGTGTATCAATGTACACCCACGGTGTGTGCTATGTTTAGCTCCCTTGTAAAAAACTCCGAACTGCTACTTTAAATCCCAATAACACTGTTCGACTTAGGAAGCGAACCCAAGACCTCTAGCAGCTTCTTAGCAGTTGCACTGAGCACTAGACTATTGAAGCAGGTTTTAAAACTGTTGTCTGCAAAATAAATTGTATAAGTGTGCTATTTCCTAATACTTCACAATTTCCTATATTGCTAGTAATCTTTACTAAAACTGTGCTAGCTCTCCGAACACCATCTACTTTTATTGCGCTGCTAAGATTAATCTATTAAGCCGCTATAAAGCTGTGTACACACAGCGTGGTGCAGCCGTGGTCGCGATGAGTGGTGGCCGCCGACCGTAAAAATAATGGCCGGCCTCGATCGAGCGTGTGCTCCAGCCCTGTTTAAATCTACCAGAATATATGACATTGTTTTCTGTGCATTGCGAGCTTAGTACACGTCATGTATTAGGGATAATAAATGAAGCCAGAGATGGATTTGATGACCATAATCGTAACAGTATAAATTGTGAAATTATAAATTCGACCTCAGGTGGCATTCGAACTTGCATCTTCCGATTAGGTACACTGGACGCTATAGACAATTAAACTATCAAGATATCTGGATATGTTAACGAATTTAAATTCCACAATATTCGTCTTAAGGTGACGTCAGCGTTCTATTGATGACACATTATGACATTACTGTGTTATTCAACCGGTATGACTTACTTTACAGTTAGTTCAATGACTTGATTTTACATTTATATTACGCATTTAGCTATGAATTCAAGATGCTAATCCTATTTAACAAAATATATCTATTTATAGAACCTGAAGGAGAAGCCTAATATTATCCCTGGCTGATATTTGAAACCGAATTATAAACATAATATATATATACATTACATAATTATCATGCCTGTAAGCTTGAGGCGTAGACTGAGGTTTCCTAATGTCTTGCGTTATAGGGGGCGAACTAAACCATTCATAAGAATTGATTCATATATTGTACTTATAATTTAAGTTATAGAATATAGTTATTAGAAAGCTGTTTCTGTATATTTATACTTATTATTGGATACAAAACGTTCATATTCTATTGCTATTTATTTATTTATGGACCTTCAACATAGGATACACACAATACATGACATATAATAAAAGCAATTTTTTTTATAATACGTGTGTTCCTTCACTTATAGAAGGACACAGCATGCACTTACAATCTAGGCGAACTTAACATTGGAATGGACATGGAAATTGAACATTTACAAAAATAACATTATTATTATATTATTAAATTTATAATAAAAAAAAAATCTATCAAGTTATATAAGATATTTTCGTTACTCCAAAGTCAATTTTATTATTATTTTTGTTTATAATTATTATGCAAAACATTTTCCTTTGTCATAAGATAGGCACACGTATTTAATGTTATATATATTTCAGTCACGCCACGGGGATACAGGCAGGATTCCTTCGGGGATACAGGCGTGATGGTATGTTATGTTATTTATATTAAATTCCTATAGAATTTCCTATATACTGAGTTACTGACACAAGGATACAAGAGACAAGGTACTATAAGTACCTATAAGCGGTTTTATTATGTCTTAAGTCAGCAAACATGCTGACGAGCCACCTGATGGTAAGTAGTCATCGTCGCTCATGGACACCTGCAACACCAGAGAAGTTGCTGATGCGTTGCCGATCTTTAAGAGCCCCTACGGACTGCAGACTGCCAGAGCCGTAGCAACCGAGTGGGACTTGTTCTTACGTGCAAAAATCGAAACACACACCAAGGTGCTTTACGACAGATTCAGATGTAAGGGTGGTCGCCAGCCAGTAAACCCCACGAGGTCCTACTATCGAGCAAGTTAGATATTTTCGCGCCTCTTACGGGATGCGTATCTGAAAGGCAGTGAGGAACAGTATTCTGACCCGTCCCCACACGGGGTAATTAGCTGTGAGTATTATTAGTCGACTAAAAGCTCAGTCTACCCGTGACCGTGGATTTTGTAATATGCCGGGATAATTTCCCAAAAGAGTAGTTTTATTTCAATATCTACTTCGACTGTATAAATTGGTGAACGATATATGCTAGAAAATATAATTGTATTTTAAATTACACGGAAGCATTTCTACTTAGTTTTTTCTATGTTGTTCACTTAACTTTGTAATGGATATTTTGCATGGTGCAATTATCGCTAACGTTGATCAGTTTGGATTGAAATTTAAATTACATAAGCTGATTTAGTTGTTTGTTTAAAGTTCAATTCTTTTTTAATGGACGTAGTTATTATCGGCCGGTTATCATATCATCACACCTGTATTTCTCGGATGGTACGATAGGCGGCGATGACTACTAACCATGAGGTGGCTGATGGTAAGTAGTCATAGACACCTGCAACACCAGAGGAGTTGCTCATGTGTTGCCGAGCTTTAAAAGACTGCAGACTGCCAGAAACGTAGCAACCAAGGGGGAACTGACTCTTACGTGCAAAAGTCGAAACACACACCGAGGTGCTTTACGATAGACTCCGACTTAAGGGTGGTCGCCAGCCAGTCAGACCCCAAGAAGTCTTACCACCGAGCAAATCAGATATTTTCTCGGCTCTTATGGGGTGCCTATCTGAACGGCAGTGAGGAATAGTATTCTTACCTGTCCCCACACGGGGCATCAATAAAATCAAGTCTGCATTATGCACTCTAAACCAATAACTTTTGAATATGAAGGGTAGATCGTGCCTAGGACTTACACAATAGCACAGGACAGTTATGAGATTCGTTTATATACAAGAATATGTATGCTTATACAAATTCTTGAATATTTAGCTCACGGTAAAGATTTCCTAATTACCAAATATAAAATATAGAACTTACATTTTTATTAATTACCACAAAATTGTTTTCTATTTAGCGATTGTAATTATTTATTCTATGCTTTATTGGAAATTCTATAGGCCGTTAATTTGTTTCTTTTGTTTCAGTCAGATGAAACCATTTATGAGTTTAATTGACATAAATCTGAGAGGGAAACCGTTTAAGTTCTCTTCAAATTAAATGTAACGAGCCGTTGATACAAAGAGTATATAAGGAGTCTTCGGTAAGCAACATTTTTACATAATGCATGTATATTTTCAACATATATCGGAGGGAAAAACATTTTGGAGTGACGCAATAAAGGCATAGAAGCCCCTCTGTTTAAATAAGCCAACATCAAAGAAGGCTCAAATATTGCTTTCTATTGAACTCAATGAAACAATTTTATGTATTCCCCGTTTACTCTGTTTTTATATTACTTATAAAACAGCTTCTTTATAAATAGGTTGTAGCGGTAGAAATTATAGAAAGCTACACAAAAGAAAACATCAAAATATAGTGAGCCGAAATTGTTTCAATATCTTCGAAATGTTTGTTTTTGCAAGTATATACTCGCTCATATTCCTGACCTATTAATCAATTTCAATTATGAAGAAAAACAAACTCTGCTATCACAGCACAACTTGCCTAATAATGAGATTCGAAAAGTTCCCAACTAAAGTACGAATAATAAACAACACGTAATATTATACGGAACATGATTATGCTATTAAATCAAGTGCTAAAAGCGAATCAGTTCGAGTAATCGAGTCAGTGGAGTAAACACAATCGATACGACTCATCGCATTCGGATCACAAAGTGAATTCCAGTTTTTAAACGTCGCCATTTTCGGGGATCCGGGCAGGTGATCGGCCCGGGCGCAAAGTGATAGGTGCTCCATCTAATCTCCCGAACGGTGGCTCAATCTTGTCTTCAATCGAATCTCCTTGATTGCGTCAAGCGACGATATATAGGGAAATTTCATCCGAGCGCCTAATAACATTGACACGGGCTGATGTCTGTGCGAAGGAAAACGCCTTTCTTTTAAAACAATGAAAGCAAACATGAGACTTCACTTTATTACTCCGTTTGCAGCAGACTTTAATTAATTAGTGTAAGTGCCGGTGAGTCTCGGGAGATTGGTCATTAATTAAATGGGTCTTTGGCTATCGATCTACTGGCAAACAATACACTTTATTACTTTTATTACCCATTTCATTCGCTGTCTACCGGTTCGTGCCGCGGTTGCTTTTTACTATTAATGAGAGGCCCAGCATTGGCCAAGGAGTAATGGGGAATTAATAGTTTTCTTTAGTCTCTCCGAACAGTGTGGCACATAGTAACGTGTTCGATATTAATTTAGTTGGAAAGCTGTTCGAACGTCGGCGCTGACTCAATCAATGTTGTGAAAACTATTGATTTAAGTAAATTATGACAACATAGTAGGCGTATGCCTGAATCAGTAATTACACATAAAACATTGTAAACTGACCATAAATATACACTCGATTGTATTAATTTTTGATAGATAGTAATTTGAATTCCAAAAGACACTTTAAGCTGAAATATCGGAGCTCTAATTAAAATGGAATCTACATAACTTATCCAGAATATATTTCACTAATGAATATTATTCATAATCACCGATAATGTTACCTTAACGATTGGGTTTATCGTGGGAACCAATAAATGCGGAGGATATCCGTTGAATTAATTTTATAACATTTAAATTTGATGGCATTCACTTTTAAATATTCATTCGGACATTAAGTGTCCATTAAGGCAAATCGCGGCCACCGGGCGTTATTAAAAATCACCAGGAGTGCTAATAATGTGGCGAGTGATTGTGATATATTCTCGTTATGAGCGACATTAGTCGTGTAACATGACGTGTCGTATTAGAAAGGGGTGGGCAGAGGAATAAATAGGTACTACAACAGATTCGAAATGTAATATTTTGGTAATAATTAATATTTAAGCGTGAGTTGGTAACTCGGAATAATAAAGTACCTAGGTATAATTTTTAATATCATCATATTGCGTACTTTATATATTACAAACTAGCTGTCCCCTTGGCATGCATCCCCTCTTTTTTTGTTTCATCATATTCGGTTGAATGGTTTAGGAACGCATAAAGGACAAACATATAAAAATTCATTTTCTATAGATATATTATATACATAGTACTAGAATTTGAGATTTTTTTTATGGGATAGGAGGGCAAACGATCAGGCGAATCACCTGATGGTAAGCGATTACCGCCGCCCATGGACACCCGCAACACCAAAAGAGGAGTCACAAGTGCGTTGCCGTCCTTTAAAAGAGGATTGGGCCTCCGGTAACCTCACTCACTCGGCGAAACACAACGTAAGCGTTGTATAACGCCGGTTTTCTGTGAGGCCGTGGTATCACTCCGGTCGAGCCGGCCCATTCGTGCCGAAGCATGGCTCTCCCACGTGTAATGCGGAGTTATTTAAATTAAGCAAACCTATTTCATATCAAAAGTGTGTGCTAAAGTTTTATTTACATAGTGGTCTTTATTTCTTCTGCTCCATCTCTTATTACTGCTAAATTACAATAACTGCTATATTACTAATTTACGTAGGTACTTCTGCGGCTCAGAAAATTTGATATAGAACATGGATTTAAAGGAAGAGTTATAGAGTGTTTACCCCGATATTAGAGTTGTGTAATTCTCTTAAATCATTCCTTATGCACCTACTTAGCTTAACTTTGCAGCCTTGCAAGTTTACAACTAACTATCGCTTTCCAACCCAACTTCTGTTTCAAATAACTCTACACCCGCTAACAGCCGCTTAAATCCAATCTTATTACAGTTTTAGAATGCCAATTAGGTTCAATATTTCTCCATTAGCAACGTGACGACGGGAGCATTTGTCGGGGAGCTTGGCAGAATGCCTGCTACCTATGTATGGCGGTGAAAATATATCTTAAGGAAATATGTATTAGAAGCGGGAAAAGTTGATAAGATGGGCAGGAGAATGATAAAACATAAAACCTACATCTAAAAGGTTAGGCAGAGATGTGCTAATGTACACCCATAGTTCGGCTGGTGTGGTTTAAATTGCCTAATGTTAATTAGTGGTAATTGAATCAGCAGTAGCCTAATGGCTAGGGCGTCGAGTGGCGATCATGTGGTTGCCGGTTCGAAACCCACCTATTGCACTACCGATGTGAACCCACTCGTAACACAAGTATTTTAGCTTAGCACGCGGTGTTAACAATAATACTAGTAATGTGCGACCCACATTGCTAGTTAGCTTTTTTTAAAAAAAAAATGTAGCTACATTGTTACGATGTTTACGTTTGTTGTTTTTTTTGTCAATATCATTTTTTAATTTATGGTGTAGGTATATTAATATTAAGTTTACCAATATGGACTGTTATGGTCTGAAATAAAGATTTATTATGATTGCATGTGAGATTTTTATTTATTTTCTACAATAGTACAATATATACTTAATGTTAATTATAATACTACTTAATTATCACGCGCTTAAACAGCGAAGGAAAACATCGTGAGGAAAACTGCATGCCAGAGAGATTTTCTCGACGGCGTGTGAAGTCTGCCAATCCGCAGTAGTCTAGCGTGGTGGACTATCGCCTAATCCCTCTCATTCCGAGAGGAGACCCGTGCCCAGAAGTGGGACAATGTAATAGTTTGACTAGTATTATGATATACATATATACGCATTTAAATTGAAGTTTATTTCTGACCTCCTTCGGGTGATGTGTGATGTTCTCCTATCATTGTTTACCAACAATTGTATACGAAGTTGTCTCTTTGTTAGATATAGTTGTTTTGTATTTTTGTTTTGGGTACAAATGTTAAAAGTTGTGTTGAGATGAGAACTATATAATGTCAGTTAAATGAATGTACGGGGAAAATAAAATTAATCGAAACGGTAATTTTTATATACTAAGGTACTTTGGTCACAGTTTTATTTTGCAAGACTTTAATAGAATATAACTTTTACAAAATTTTATTTGATATATATCTACCTCATTAGCCTAGTGGTCCTGAGTGCGACTGCTACGCTAGAGGCCCCGGGTTCGATTACCAAGTCGAGCAAAGTATTATTGGGATTTCCTATGAAATTCTCAGTAGCAGCTCGGAGTTGTTCCCAATTGATGGCAATAGGCTCGTCCCCTATTACATGGGACAGAAACATACCGGCGAACCGTGGGTGTAAATCAGTACACCTCTGCCTAACTCTTCGGGGAATACAGGCGTGATAGTATGTTATGTTATTGATATTAACTAATCAAAATTTTTCGGATCCTTTACAGCTTCGACGGTCACAGTAGACTCAGTTGTCTTCTTGACCTTCTTGGATGTGATGTTAAAATTATAAACAGCTTATCTTGTATACTATTTATATTACTATAGTAATGAATAATTATGCCTCATTAGACTAGTATCCCAAGCATTACTGCTACGCTGGAGGCCCTGGATTTGTTTCCCAGATCGAGCAGTGTTCGGGTGTTTTAATTCATTGTTAACCTTTCAGGGAATTCATGATTATCAATAACTTTCAGTATGAGAAAATATCTAAAAAAAATATGAAGAAATATTATCTAAACTGCATTACAATCAAAAAGAAAATTGCTCACAATATCCGCGAACGTTTCCCAGCAACAAAGAATACTTTTTTGTCAGTAATTTCCTGGGTAAACTGCCCATTGAAAGGGTTACCCACTCGGTTCCGGGTTCACTTCTATTGCAAGGAACTTCCTTTTCAGCGGTTTTATAACTTGACGAATATTTTTTAAGTTATTGTCACACTGCAAGCTATACTTGTTTAAGATATATAGACAAATTATACAAAAAGACTTTTATCTTGTTTTTGGTAAGATATATGAAGGATATGTCCAAAAAAATTCAAAAAGGTAGTTCTCAAGTAGGTATGCTGTTTTGTCTCAAAATCGTTAGTCAATGTCTTTGTAATGCAATGGTTCAATTGTCATCTTATGACACTTTATTGGATGACTATTCTGATGTAATTATAATAGCGACAACCCTAGAAATTATGCTTGGAAGTTTATTTTGGCATTGTTTGTTTATTTATTTGACTTTTTTATCAGGATTACCAACAAACACTAAAAATATTATGATTTGCGGACAAGTCTTGTTGATCTGTGTATTTAAAAATTCTGTGTTTATAATTATGATTTTCAAGGGTTTTTTTTTTTTAACCCGTATAGTTAAAGCTATAGTAGCACTGCTTAGCTTTTGTTGGCACTCAGTCTCAACCATAAGAAGTCATGTTCATCCGTGTTTGGGTCTGAAGCGGGTCTCCGCGGTTATAAAGCCGCCCTTTTTAAAAGCCTTGTATTGAGTGCGGCTGAAACGCCCCGCGTTCAAACGCCAGTTAAAGAGATTACGGATGAGGAGGTTTTTCTCTCTCTTTGTTTGTGTTGTATGGATTTTCCCTTCTTAATTTCTTTGGTTTTGAGTGTCTAAAAGTGGTTGTTAATGGGCGCTCCTTTATGTCGTAAATAAGTAGGGCATTGAATTTATATATTTTTGTGAATCTCTCAGAAAAGATGTATAACCCTATTATTATAAGAATATATGTATTGTTTTTTTTTAATCTGTCAATGTTTTGTACATAGGTACATACTTAAGTTTTTTAATATGAAAGTTTTCACGGTTCTTCTTGTCTATATTAAAATTAAAAAAATTAGGTATATGCCATCAAAAGTTAAGGGTTCATAATGGCGTTAATATTATGTAAAATAATAGGCAACCGTTTATTATTATTATTATGTATCGTGTAAAGGAATAACTACCTCACCAAAAACAAAAATATGACTAAAACTCCACCAAAGACAGTAAAATAATCCTTTACCTTACAAAATATCAGTGTTGCCATACAAACCCAATCAAAAGCGTACTTATACGTATGGGTATAATAAAGGAGTCTTATACGGAATAGTTGGAGGTCGCAAGCGGTGGACTAATCTTAGCGGATAATCCGTTATCAATGAGACGTGAGACCCGCCCGGTTATATGCCTCCTCTGCCCACGTCGTGCGCCGCCATCGATCCTACCAAGCTGTGTAATTAATATTTTGCGTCTTTATATACGAGTATTTAGTGAAGAAATAATATTAACTGCTCGCTTATATACCTGAACAAGCTTTGGATATTAGTGAGTGTAGACCTTTTTATTGTTATTAAGTTTGAAATAAATGAAGTGTTACATTTTCTACTCAATTTTGCTTTTATTTTTGTAACAATGTGTATGAGTTTCGTTCACATCCACAAGTTGACAAATAAACGACGTTTTTACCCCAAATTAATCTACGGATGTCCGAAAAACATGGCAACCTGCCGCAATATCAAGACGATTAATTGCCGCTTTTAAAAATACTCATTTGGCAAAAAAACGCATAAATTGCTCATAACACTCCCGCTGCGTTGAAAATGTTCCGGACGAGATTTTAATTACAGAAATATTATTAAGTCAGTCGTCGAATAAAAGCAATTTAGGGTTAAAAATACGAGCGACCACGGGCGGGACAAAGGCCGAGATTTCCATGTATAAAAAGCATAAATAATTTCGATTCTGGCCACCGAACACATAAATATAGTAGAAGGTTTTGGCGCCCTCACACACGTGCGCAAACAGCCGGGGGCCGCGCAAATAATGCGAGTGTCACGTGAGAGGTGAAGGGGGACAGAGGGGGATCTTCAGGACTCAGGACATGAGGCTGCAGGGGAGGGGGAGGACGCTCGGACGAAAAATAAATAGGTACACAATCTCTGGCGCACAAATACACACATTTCGACGGTGTAATGTGTTTGCGGTGCTACAGAAAATTTTATTTTTTTGTGTGACGAAAACGCGTGTTGCGCGCAGCGATACTTGAATTATGTGATGTTTGTTGTGACAAGAAATCCGAACGATACTACGACAATATTGGCACGATTGGGATAAAATGTCTGGACATATCAGCTACCACGAGTACAATGAAATTTATTTTTGAGATCGGAGAACAGTGCTTCTTTACTTTTTAGTGATGAGGGACCATTTATAAATTTTTTGTTGCATATCATGGAACTTCCTCATTAATCTAGTGGCTCTAACCGCAACTGCTACGCTAGAGGTCCTGTGTTCGATTTTCAGGTTGAGCAAAGTATTATTGGGTTTTTCTGTGAAATTCTAACAGCTCGAAGTTTAGATTTGTACCTATTTAATGGCAATTGGCTGGCCCCCTATTTCAAAGAACCTAAAGTCCTAAACATACTGTAGAAACGTGGTTGTAAATTTAGTACTCTGTTTTACCTTTCAGGGAATACAGGCGTGATGGTATTATATTATTATATCAATGTTACCAACTTCAACGCAGCCCTAAGATACTTCTTGGCGTGCACGTCAAAGTCGGACACTACACGAGTGGATAGGCACACATCTAGCACGCAAGGGGTCTCGCCTTCTGCCTGCAGCCTCTCAAGGACCCCACCGGTTGGTCGCATCATTTACATAGGGGCGACTCTCAAATCCTTCTGCTTGTTTTGGCCGTCACAAAGAAGCACAGAATCGCAAGTAATTAACTTTACACTTAAAGCTGAGAGTGCTTTCAACTTAATCGTATTATGTCGGAATGTCGGCAAGACGGAATTCTGAGTTATTTTCGTTCTTTTATTAATGTTTTGTCTCGTTTTTTTTTGTTAAGAGGTTCAACTTAAACATATATTTAACACAACCTAACATTAAGCTATGAGTTTACTGCAATTCCGTTGTCATTGTTCATTCGTATAGAGCATACTTAATAAGCCTATTGCCATTCTTCAATTACGGAGAATTTCTTGGTGAAAAACCGATAATATTTTTTCTGATCAGGGAATCGGACCAAGACCAAGAAGCCGCGTTTGTAACTACTAGATCAGTAAGGCAGTTATAGTAAAGGTAATAGTGAATAATATTGTAATATTAAAGCCACACGAAACCAAGCCCACGCTAAACTGCCCTTTATAATTACGCGGCTAAAATAAAAACGCTTTTATGGACCTATATCTCATTGCTAAGGTGGGCATATGCGAGCAGACAAGCGACTTTATGACCAACATAAAGCGTCGCAGAAAGGCGTGTATCCCTATAATGCGGAGGTATAAGGCAGGCTGTTACTTAACACCGTAACTTCTGCTTAGAGCCGCGCCTCCGCCTACATTGTCGGTAAATTCATGGGTGTCACTTTAGTTCTATGGACGTCTCATTCCAGTCTCCCTGGGGCATGGGTATTAAGCTATTGTGGTACTGCCCTACTTAGTTGATCTATGTAATTTGGGTTAAATGAACCCCGTAATACGACGCAGTAAAAATGTTTGTGCCTGGAATATGATATGCTTAGGTTACCTTGTTTGATGTCGGTATTGTAATTTGTACGTATTATGACAGATGTTTCTGGGAGAAAGTTGTTGAAACTTGGGTTTTACTTTACCCTGAAATATAAGGAGTTGGATGTAAATACGTGATATCTGAAATCATCTGTGTCGGGAAATATGGTTAATCATATTAGCTCAGAAAGAGGCTGTGCGATAACTTGGATGCGTACCGCGAGAGCGGTTCGATGCGATGCAACGAAAGAGTACGTTGAAGAAACTTGTCCTTCCCTGCCAGATTGCTTTGTTGGCGTATATCTCTACCCAGCAAAAAGCTAAAGAAAAATACTATTAAATATTATAATAAAGATCAAACAACCCGTCAGGACTTTTTGCATAAATCTTTGTCAGTTTTCGATAACAACTTTCCAAAAATAAGTTCTGGCTTCAATCCAAAATAATACCATAAAATTTTTGAATGTGTACAGTAGATATAGTTACAACTTTCGATTTCTTCAGCCACAGAATCTTGGCTCGGGCCCCCTTGCTACGTTCGTGTACAAACAAATTCGGTAGGCCAATGTCTTCTAAACTTTCACTGTTTGGCGAGCCGCCAACACCACAGCTCCACAGAATGCGATGACTTTCGAATAAACCGAATAAAGATAATTTATTCCTATGATTTTTGGCCGCGACGCAATCGCTTTCGAATTATTCCCCTTTTCAGGTTGCGCACGCCGCATTGAATTTTAGAGGGTTGTATAGAATGTGCGGTTTTACTTTTTTGAAATAAGATTATGTGATTTTATTTGGCGGATGTATGGTTTCTGTCTCACTTAATGATAAACAATAGAACAAGAGTTCTCTAAAGAGCTTTTTGACCATGCAGGACACACTGCTTACGGTTCTTCTTTATTTTAATTAAGCTAACGCACTACTTATCCATGCGTAATCCAACTCATATATATTTACAACGTGATTCCGGCAAACTCGTTGGGTTAACGGAGGCTGAGTTGAAACTAATTCAAAGACAAACTAACTACAATCTGAGCAGTAGGTACGCTTCATCAAGCTGCCACGTGGTCTCTTGCCTTTATAAATTTCACGTCTACCCACTATGTATCTTTAACCACTCAAACGTCTGCGGGGCCCCGAGATCCCAAAGCGATAAAACGTAAAACGCCATGGGGCCTTGAGTCCCCAAAACGGCGTTCGTTGGAAAATGAGCTCAAACATCGCCTAACTCGGTCTTTTAACTAACGTCGATACTTATTCATCATTCTTTATGGTATTAACTAACGAACTATCGTAAGTTGGAAGCACTACGTCGGCGAAATGTCAAGAAATAAAATAAACAAAGTCGGCCATTGTAAAGTTTAGTCAAAAAGGTTGGTCGGCGCCGTAATTAATTCATAAACTGTGCTATTAATGTTTATTTTGATGATATTATACATCAAAATAATCGTAAAGAATATTGCTACAATATTTTACTATAGTGAAGTGATTTTGGAACCTTAAAGTCGCAGTTTTTCGACTTTGAAAAGTTGTTGTTTTTGTGTTGTTGTCGGTGAGAACAATGGATTTATTTTACAAAAAGTGTGTGTTAAAATGATTATATAAGTGTAACAATTTCATTTTAATATACTTCTAATATACTTTTGTATAAATTCAAGTGGTTTCGTAAAGATTTTATTTCATAAATATTTTACGTAAAAAAGTTCTCGCGGAACGATCGCGTCAGCAATTATCGGTGAGTACCTAAATTCTTATAAGATTTTTTCTTATTGGATTCTAATAAGAATAATGATTTTGGTCTTATTAGATTCGATATATAGTCTAGTTTCTTTTAGTATTTTTTTAATGGATATAAAATTTTGGGGGTATTTAGAAAAAAAATATTTTATCGCGCGATATCAGATTTCAGCCCCCCGTTTTTATAATTACATTTTTTTAAAAAATATCACGTAAAAATTATATCCCTTGATTCTTATCTCATTAGACTCCTTAGTTAATCAGCATAATAACAGTATTTTTTGTTTTGACGTAGCACTTATAGTTTGCTTACATCAAGTGTTTTTATCGCTCAGGTCAGAGGTTATCAAATTACATTTTATTACCCGCGTGACGTATGGCGTTCAATTGTTTTGACAGGTGCGCGTCTGGCACTTGAAACTGCTTTATGGTGTCTAAAGTTACCTACCCAGTTGCGGAGTTGGGCCTACATACGATTGTAAAGGTCGAAAAGCCAAAATTGTTTGTGTTTATCTAAGTCTGTGCTTGTGAGTGTACGGTTAATGTTTATTTATAAGCAAACTCTTCTTTATGAATTAATTAATTTAAGATTAAATTTTGTCCTCAGTGAATTCTCACGAATCCGAGAATGGAAAAATATTAATTGTAATAGATTACAAGAAGTTGATTTTTGATTACTTCCGTATTTCTAGAACTCAATTGAATGTTAGCATTATAAAGATTACACTGACGATTCAAGGTATAGTCATATTAGTTTATTTAAAAGAGAGCTATTAGAAATAGGACTATTTTCTGTAAGTCTATAAGTACTTAAGTAGTCAAGTATATAAAAAATCTGTACCAAGTAAACATGATAATTGCGCAACTTTTTGGTGTTGTTATCATAAAAATAAAAATAAATTTTGACTTCTTCAACGTTCGATTTTGATCGGTAAATAGGTAATATACAATTTTACTGATAAACATATTTTTGTCAAAATGCTCGTCGACTCGCTGGCCGTTCTTGCAGGCCGTGTGTTACAAACTTACAGGCATTATTAGCTACGTGCTGCTGGCTCAGTACAAGCTTCACACCGACGTGTGCGCTGTTATCGCGGGCTATTTACCTCTAACATGATATTAAGGATTACATTATAATCTGATACGCCGCTTAACGCGGCGCCCGAGTTTACCCTGTTTTCTTACGACTTGAGGAGCTGTTTTGATGACTCATGATTAGGGATGTGATGTATGGAGTTGGTAATAGTAAATAGCTCTTGAGAATGAGTATTTAATAGATTTTGTTTTTTTTTTAAATACAATTGAAATAGTGGCAGGTATGTAGGATGTGCTACATTCCGGCTCCAGATAGTTACAGGACGGGATATGTGGAAAGAGTCTAGGGAGATCTTTGCCCTGCTTTGGGGCACCCTGGGCTAGTTATAATATTGTCATTTTACAAATTATATGCACGGATATGTCGACTAGAGGTCAAAATTGTTGGATCCAGCATCTCGCGCTGAACCACTGCTACTTGAATATTGCTATTGAATACACTAACGATGTACAAAACTGCATTAACGACTCACGAAAACGAAAATAACATCTTTATAGCCATTTCATATAGAACGAAAGCATTGTCCTATTATGTCGTATTTAAGTACTTTACACAAAGAAAGTCACAATGAACTGGAGTCAGTAACAGCGTTGTTGTAATCGCGGGACAGGGACGGTATTACTTGCTGTCATAAAAGATTACGAGCACAGTCGCATTGAAACGACATTTTATTTGCATGTGGTTATGACTGTTACATATTATTTTACATTTGTACCATCACACCTGTATTCCCCGAAGGGTTTGGCAGGGTGTACTAATGTACACCCATAGGTTGCGTTGCAGAGATTTATTTATGTACACCCACTATTCTTCGTTATATTTAGGTCAAGCATATTGCCATTAACCGGGCACAAATTGAAATTACGAGCTAATACTGAAAATTTCACCAATCTAAACTCCGAGTTCCTATTGAGAATTTCATAAAAAAAAAATTATCGAATCAATCATCTGAAGGTCCGAAACTCCTTCGCGATTGAATGAGATGACGCTACTTTTAACTTTGTATTTTGATCAGTATTAGGCTCTCAGAGTAACATGTTAATAAGACGCGAATGACAACACCCATGTATACAACACATTAAACAACATTAATGTACTTAATTATTACGGCACTTAATTATTTTAAGTCCCATTTACTATTCCCAAGAATGTTCTCACACATTTCGCCTATGTAATAGCACAAGACCGGCTTATTATAAACTAGACGATAAAACGCACGCGTTCGCGATGTTTATTATCACACCTGGCGTATCTGCGTGGTCTTTTGGTACGCGGTACGCGGGGTACGCGGCCGAGAGACAATACGCACAAAATAATGGGTTACGCGTTTGCGTATGACACTGCTCTCGTAAGTTGTTTGTTTTCGACGGAACGTTTCAATGAGTTAGTGCCAGTTTAGGTGATAGTTTAGTGAATGAATATGTTGGGGTGTTAAATTATAATGACGATTCAGATTAAATGTATTTTTAGCAAAGGCATAAATCAGATAGTTAGGTTTATTAGTTTTATTTATTACTAGCTTTTGCCAGCGACTTCGTCCGCGTAGAATAGTTACTTTGTTCCCTAGTTCTTCGTCCGCGGTTTCACCTGCGTTGCCCCGTTCCTAATGGTTGTAGCGTGATGTTTTATAGCTTGAAACCTTTCTCATAAATCACTCGTTTTCCCAACATTTCCCTTCACTGCTCTGCTCCTATTGATCGTAGCGTGATGAAAAGTATACTATAACCTGCCCAGGAGTATAAGAAACAATTGTACCAAGTTTCGTTGAAATCCGTCAAGTGGTTTTTGTTTCTATAACGAACATACAGACAGACAGACAGACAGAGAAAAATTTTACTGATTGCATTTTTGGCATCAGTATCGATCACTAATCACCCGCTGATAGTTATTTTGGAAATATATTTCATGTACAGAATTGACCTCTCTACAGATTTATTATAAGTATAGAAGATAGATTAAAAGCGATGTTAGAAACTTAAGTCTGAAGAAATTTAGTCTAAGTTTTAATTATTCCAAATCGATTGCCGGTTTTTATCTCATCGTAGGGTGTGCCTGTACTATATGAAATGTTGCAAAGAATGATTTATTTCAAAATATATTCTATGCAAAATATTAAATAGGTTTTAAATACTGAGTGTCTCATTACTCTAATGGTTGATGCATGCAAGCCCATGCTGAGCATAAACTCAGCCAGTGTTACCACATGTTCCTGTTAGGAAATTCTCAGTAGGAGGATATTTAGATTCGTACCCGATAAACTGGTAAGATACAGAGATTTCTGCTTAGTTTGGGCACAAGTCCCTACAAATTATTATTTATCATTTTGAGTTTTGTGATAATATCTTAACTGTTTTATATTTTTGTGGAAGAAAATATTTCTGTTTTATATTTATTTTAAAATACCATTAGGGCTTTTATATTAAACCAACTGTGTTCCTAACTGTAGACTTCTGCTTAACTTGTCAGGTAATACAGGCGTGATGGCACGATATGCTATGTTACGTAAATATCCACTAAGTTGGAATGATATCTTGCGAAACAAGAAAAACAGCAATTAATGACAGATTTACCTGTCAAATAAACGCGTTTCAACCGACAGTAAACTTAAAAATATAAATGTTGTGTTTACTTACAAGCGAACGCGATTCGCGTCGTTTACGACATCGCTCCCATTCCGGGCACTGCGCGAAATTACCGAGCACCATTGTTCGGTGCCGTATAAAGACATAAAACGCAAAAATAACTCGACACTGATAGAGATATTGGTCCTACGGTACATAAAATTTTGTTTACAAATCAGTCTGTAACCATTCTGGGCCTGATAAGTATGTTAATGTTTAATAAAAAACAAAAACAAAATATACCATTTCAACAACAATTACTTAATGGTCTTTAGAATAAGTGTATTTAATTTCTTATTTTTGCAGTACAGTAATGATTATCGTAATTTATTTGGGATCGGCGCTCTCGTCTCTTTAATTTTAATTATTAAGTTATCAGATTTATGTTTTCAGATAAAAACCAAAATGGTCCACATATAAATATAAATGACTAAAAATACGACTATTTTGTTCTAAAAGCGAACGAACGAAGCTAATGGAATATTCAGGGGAAAACTATTCGTGCTCATTACGATAACTAAAATGGCGGACATACGACGCGCACCACGCTTTCGATCAAATTATACAGCGCACATGATGAATGTTTTAGGAAATTACATGAGAGATGACATCACTCATTATAAGGACGCTTGTTCACCAGACGAGGCACTGAAGATAGCTTGAATTGTACCAGCGTTTTGTACGAGGCACCGCAGAGGTGTTGTTTGATGTCTATTCCATGGTATTGTAATTTTTTATGCTCATGGAGCTTTATAGCGTAATATTATAATAATAAGTCTCGCCGGCTTGTCGTCAGGCATAATTCGTAAAATGATTATTGTCTGACGTAAAAGTTACTTTCGGGCAGTGTCAAAACTTCTAAAGTATTTCTTTAGAAAGGAAAATTTCTTTTCTTGAAATATTTTACAGCACTATGGGGACAAAAATAAAAAGTAGGTATTATTTCTTTAGTGTAAACTGATTTTATTTAGTGTTTTAATGGAAGCTTCAATTTAATTTTCATAGCCATCTAAAATATTTTTTTGACCTTAATGTTAGGCCTTGCTACGTTTTATTAAGAAAGTAAAATGTTTAATTTGGCCAGCGCAGAGACACAAATAAATAAGTTAACTTAATATAATGTAACATCTTGTCAAAAAGTCTGTATTGCTGCAGTATTTTGCACGAGGTTCAAACTCCGCCTCGTTTATTGAGCAAGCGCTCTAAGAGCGAAAGGGACGTACGAAATTCGTTTTCGACAGAATGTTAAGTGAGTTAAATCTCCAAATAAAAGGTGGGTTGCCTACTCAGCTAGCTTCAGTTGCTGACTCCGACTTGCTATGGTAATGAAGTTGTGACTCGGTCCCTTGTCGCTTCCCCCGAGCCCGCGACCCCTCTCTCGCCCTCATGGTACAAAACAGTCGTTATCTCGGGCGATGATCTAAATGTAAGGGTTCAGCGTTGGCCGTGATTGCGGACGCCTCAGGACATACGATTGTTTCAGATAACAAGGCCGAGTTGTAAACTGGGTTATTGGTTGTGCTGAGTGATGTTTAGAAAAATGTTTGTGGTATACGACTGGGGTGGGATGTACGTGTTGTTACAGAGTTTTGAAATTTTCGGGTGTGGAATATGTTTTTAGAGGTGTTTTTGAACATTTCAGGCGTATATTTTTATGGACAGGAAATTTTATTCCGAGAACCTTTGTCTGCCATTTTGTTGTGTTAAGTCTGTTGGTGCGATTGTTTTGCAGCACAATTTTAGGAGTTATGCGGTCCGCTACCGTATGTTTCACATGTCATTACTTACCGATCGAAACTGTGGAACGATTTTCTTTTAGCAGTTTTCCATCCGATATTCCTTGCGTGCCTTTAAGAAATGATCCTAAACCTACATACCTGTAAGGTTGGCAAGCAAAGGTGGTTTCTTTGGTAATTGATAATATAACTAGATATAACAAGCTTTGGAGTACCAAAGCTAAGGCGATGATAAATAATTACCAACAAGCAAATATCAAAGACTTCTCAGCTACGAAAGTATGAAATGTGTCCCTTAAGTACTATTTCGTATTTTAACACGCTTTTCTTTCTTCGTTCATTTATATGTAAAAATCAATTGCCGCAGGAACGGAAAGAAGGGTTTGGTCGATTTGGCTGTTTTTTTATTGTGTTCATTGTCAGAACAAGATTTGTATGAAAGTATTCATCGTTTTTTTTAAATTATATCTACATCTAAATTAAAATAAATTTGTTATGACATTGACTGCCTCATTAGTCTAGTGGTCCCAAGCGCGACTGCTACGCTAGAGGTCCTGGATTTGATCCCCAGGTCGAGTGTTATCAAGTGTTATTGAGTTTTTCTATGAGATTCTCAGTAGCAGCTCGGAGTCTGGATTTGTGCCCGGTTAATGGCAATAGGCTCGCCCCTTATTACATGGGACCTTAACATACCAGGCGAACTGTGGGTGTACATTAGTACGCCTCTGCCTAACCCTTCGGGGCGTACAGGCGTGATGGTATGTATATTGTTATGACACTATCAGTGATAAAAATATAAAAATACGTAGGCTTGCTCTTAAAAGTTTCAGTAATACTTTCAACCTCTGTGTGGACTTATATTAAAACTAACCTCAAAATTGTTTTCAAGTTCATCTTGTCCTTTAAAAAGTAGATAATTTTTGCTAACGGACTTCCCATTAAGTTTTATGGGGAAGCTTCGTAATGAAAAGTGTTCGTATTTCGCAAAGTTGGAAACTCCATAAATACTGTTACCTACAGGATGGCTGCAGTTTCTGTAGAGATTGTATCTTTATGGATGAGGAGATGTTTAGATAGCAACCATTTATAATTATTGAAATGGTCGGTAATCATTTTTTGTTCCCGGTTTCCTTGAGATAGAAAAGAAAAGTATTCGTGAATTTAGAAAATCACTGTCAAATATTTTATATCGAATAGACCAAGAGCAATACAATCAGCAACTTCTCTGGTGTTCCAGGTGTCTAGGGCGGCAATAAAGCGAACTATTTTTGTTTCACGTAAACATACATACCATCACGCCTATATTCCGCATACAAACACAAACACTCACACACACACACACACACACACACACACTTTACTTACTCACTGCTTTACTTAGTCAATTGTTTTATTTTATTTACTTTTACTTACTTTCTTTTCGCTAATTATAGTCTCAAAATTGTTAACCAGCAAATAATGGGAAGTTGCGAGACAACCCCAACAGAAGTATTGATAATTACTTACTGGGGCTGCCTCAAATTTATATGTATTGAGAGATTTTGAGATTAAATAAACATTTTATTATTATAGTGTATATTTAACTCCCATGTAATAGAGGGCGAGCTGAAGCCATGTAATTGACATTAATTTAACACAAATTCAAACTTTAGAAAAATCCAATAATATTATGCTCGATTTGGTGACTGAACGCATCCTGCATTCAGTCAGGTTTAGCTTCTCCGTACTATAGAAAAGGACCTTTAGCATAGTAGTCGCGATTTTAGGCAGTCAAGTTTTTGTTTCAATTCCGAAAAAAATGATAGAGTTGCCACACCTTGCTGGTAATTTAAAGTGTTTCTATTTTTAGGTTTTTAACCTTGCGATATCGCGATTGATGTTTAAAACTTGGAGTGATATCAAGTGGTGATAAAAATGTCACCGTGACTGACCCCCGACGCTGACTTGTTTGTGGGTGGGTTCCGTGAGCGATAGCGGTGATAAGGCACATTTGCATAAACGCGTTAAGTACAAATTACGAAATCAATGAATTGCTGGAGCGAGTTAGTCGGTATGATGAATCAGTATGATATTTAGATTATTTTGTACAGTCAACAAATTACCACAAACTGTTAAATTTTCTCAATGGATAATCGATTATATTAATTGGAGATTAAATTGAAAATCGATTAAAGAAATTTTACAATTCTGGATACCATGCTGCACCTACTCATGGTGTTGATTTAAATCGCTGAGAGCTGTGACCCTAGTGATGTGACTATCGATGGACTGCCAAATCATAATAGGTCTTGAATTTAATATCAAAATTCCTCTAACTTTTTGAAACCGACCGATGAATCATGAGTCACGACAGTTGTCACAAGTACGGGAGACGGTTGCGGATGCGTCGGTAGGAGGTAGGAAACAAGAATTATCAACTGAACGGATTGTGAGCGAGCGGAACAGTGAGGAATGTAAAACTATAGCCGATGTAGTCCGAAATAAATTAAATACATCAGGAATTGAATCAGGGTGGAAGGATGTAACTTACAAAAGGCTACAAAAAAATAGGTTTGAAGGGAATAGAGGAAAGGCGACTAGTGAAACTGCAGGGACGTTTAAGGCTGCGGATGTAAATATACCATTTTATATATATAACGTGGATAAAGGAGCGTCAGTGCAGGATATCTCAAGTTATATATTAAAAAGAACCCAGGTAGAAGTTGTTCTTACTAAGATAAAAATGAAACAACCTAAGCAGTATGAGGCCTATATGTTTTATATCCCATATAGAAAATTATCTATTTTCATGGACGAAAACATGTGGCCTGAGGGAGTAGCTTTTCGCCGCTTTATTTATTTTAAAAATAATAGTAAAGATACAGATCAGACTAGCGAAACTGTTCACAATAATATTCGGTAATGGATGAATGTAAACAACAGACGGCTACGTTTATAAGTTTTAACTGCAAAGGACTAAAAAGGTCCTTTGAATGTATTAAATCATTATGTAAGACAGCCGATTTAGTGGCCCTACAAGAAACTTGGTTACTGCATCATGAAATACCTATACTGGCGGAGGTTGACGGTGATTTTGGATACACGGGGAAGTCGGCGGTTGACTTAGCGGACGGTATTTTACATGGAAGGCCGTATGGTGGTGTAGCCATTTTATGGCGAAAAGGTACGTTTTGTGATGTGTCTATTGTATCTTGTAGTAGTAGTCGTCTCACGGCTATTAAATTGAAAACTTTAAATGACAACTCGATTTTGGTTTTTAATGTTTACATGCCTACTAATTCACAAGAAAACTTAGTGGAATTTAGTGAGTGTCTCAGTGAGATAACAGCGGTAATAGAAAGTCAGAATATTGAGTTTGTTTATATGTTGGGAGACTTTAATGCTCATCTGGGCGAAATATTTGGAAAGGAGTTAGACAATTTTTGTGTAGATCAAAAATGGATCTGTGCCGATGTAACTAAGCTTGGACGTAATTCAAATACTTTTACGTTTATCAGTGATGTATACGCTAGTCGAAGCTGGCTTGACCACTGTTTGGTTACTGAGGCAGCGTGGAAAACTGTTAGTGACGTCAGGGTGCGCTATGACGTATACTGGTCGGACCACTTCCCGTTAGAGATTAGATGTAATTTAAGTATAAGTCGAACAAAGTTTGTACTTACTAGACAAGCTAATGATGTCAACTTCAATGTAAAATGGGGCAATAGGAATTCTAATCAAAAGAATTATTATTATGAGTTATGTACAAATATGTTAAAACTTATAGATTTCCCCTCGGACTTAAGTAACTGTTGCGACAAAATGTGTTCAATAAGTAGTCATAGGGCAGTCATTTGTGATTTGTATAAAAGAATAGTTGACTCATTGAGGCAAGCTGCTATATGTAGTTACGAAGTGAGGAGGGTCAGGAAGGGCCGTACGGTATTAGGCTGGAATACGCATGTTAGGGGGGTACACAAGGAGGCTCGTGAAAAATTTCATAATTGGAAAATGTGTGACATGCCATCATCTGGCCCCTTATATGAAGACATGTTACACAGTAAAAAGGCGTTTAAAAGTAAGTTAAGATATTGTATCAACCATAAGGATCAAATACGTATGGACGCTATAGCTGAACAACATCAAAAAAAGTGTTTTTCTAAGTTTTGGAAACTTACAAACAGCTTGAAGCCAAAAACGGGCCTTCCTGTGAGTGTTGATGGTGTGTCGGATTCGAAGCGGGTCGCAAACATCTTTAAAGATCACTTCAGAGTTCAGTCGCAAATGTCGCCCTTGCGGAGGGTGATCGATGCTAACCCAGGTGAGTCCAAGAACCCCATGGGTTTTTCGGCGAAAGAAGTAGCCAAAGTTATAAAGAGTCTTTCCACAGGTAAGTCTCCTGGACATGACGGACTGAGCGTCGAACACCTTCTGCATGCTGGACCACACATTTCTCGCTTACTAGCAATGTTGTTCACTTTTTGTATACGGCATTCATATCTACCACCTGAGCTAATGGAGACCGTTGTGGTCCCAGTTGTTAAAAATAAGACGGGTGACATTTCGGACAAAAATAATTATCGGCCGATCTCTCTGGCAACAATCATAGGTAAGGTGCTTGATGGTCTGCTTGAGCTCAAACTTAGCGGATTTATAAAACTCAACGATGCACAGTTTGGTTTTAGAACTGGACTCTCAACTGAAAGTGCAATATTGGCGCTCAAGCAGACAGTCAGGTACTATACAGATAGGAAAACTCCGGTTTATGCGGTCTTTCTTGATCTCTCTAAGGCGTTCGACCTTGTCTGCTATCACAAGTTATGGGAAAAACTTGCAGGGTTCAATATGCCTGGTGAGTTGATTAGTCTACTAAAAGTTTGGTACACGAACCAGATAAATCGAGTCAAGTGGGCAAACACCTTTTCTGACCCATATAAATTAGAGTGTGGTGTCAGGCAGGGTGGTTTAACATCGCCATCTCTTTTTAATGTTTATATTAATCAGTTGATTGATGAACTCAGCAGTGCTAATGTGGGTTGTTCCATTGACGGGATGTTCATCAATAATCTGAGTTATGCGGATGACATGGTGCTGCTGGGGCCATCAGTAAACGCTGTAAGAAAGCTGGTCACTATTTGTGAATCATACGCAGCCTCTCACGGACTCGTTTATAATATTAAAAAGAGTGAGTTCCTATTATTCAAAGGGAGAAACCGAGTGTCGTCCGAGATTCCTTCGATCACACTGAATGGAGTACCCTTACAACGTGTATCTCAGTTTACGTACTTGGGTCATGTGGTGACAGAGGATCTCTCGGATGATATGGATATGGAGAGGGAGCGTAGGGCATTGTCGGTCCGATGTAATATGATAGCCCGTAGGTTTGCGCGTTGCTCAGCTGGTGTAAAAGTTATGTTATTCAAGGCATACTGCCAATCTTTTTACACCTGTAGCCTATGGGTGAAGTATAAACATCGGGCCTACAATGCCCTACGAATACAATATAACAATGCCTTCAGGATTTTGCTGGGTCTCCCAAGATATAGTAGCGCGTCTGAAATGTTTGCACGTGCGCAAACTAACGACTTTTTTGCGATTATGCGTAAGAGCATCGCCTCAGTAATGAGTAGGGTGAGGGGGAGCCCTAACATAATAATGAAGGTCTTAAAAGATAAAATTGATAGCCCTATCCTTGGGCACTGGGTGCATACACACATATGTACGCGGAGTCCTAGGATTGCGAGAAGTTTACAATAATGATAAATATTACAATACTAACATAGTTTTTAAGTTGTACTAACAAACCTGTGGATTAAATTAATGTCTATGGATTTAATTAATATCTGAAATAAATGTATTTGAATTGAATTGAATTGAATTGAAATCGTGAGCGCACTATTAATTAATACTCAACCGGTGAAATAAAATATCTTGAGGAAATCTGCAATCTGCCAAAGAGATGCTGATGCTCCATGCTTCCCAATATTTTTAGAAGCAATAAGGTAATTTTCGAAAATGTATTGTTTAAAATTTATTTGTTTTTTTTTTAAAGGAAAGACGCGTAGCATACACTTGCAAAGAACGCAGATTCACGTAAAAATGCATGAATATGGAGGAAAAGGCTGAAGTAAAGTACATTCAGAAATATTGCTGCATCACCTTTTCCACTTTTTTTTTAACAGCATAAGGTCGAAAAGCGGTCAACCGCCATGATTGCTGATTTCACGTTTGTATTTTTCCCCACAAAAACTACGAATACAATCCATCGAAAGCCAACCTCTCATCATGTCAAAGGGAACTCAAAAACCCATATCTACCGTAAAAGAAAAAAGAAACAACTTGACGTTTTTATGACACGCGCCACAGAGACATATTCGTACCGAAGCACATATCCTCTAACCGAGTTTCTATCGAAGCGTGATTGCGAGCCGGCGTAACAAATGAATAAACAAAAAACAAACCTGATGAAATATTATGTTTTGGAGTGTAGACAAATTACTGGTCCCCGCACTCCGGCGCTTCCCGTCAAATATAAAACGGATACTTTATTTGCCTCCCAGTCTCCCGTTTATACGTTTTCGGTTAAACTTTGTTCCGTGTTTAAATAAACCTTTATTATTTTGTTTGAACCTCATTTTCCTAACCGGTGGGGGAACTCGCTATACGTTGATGTTGTTGTGAAAGACGGAGAGCTGCTTCCTCTAAGTGTATCTTACTGAAATGTGTTCTTCATTTACCAAAAAGTGTGACTATTTGTGAAGTAGCTCGGCATCTTCAGATCTCTATCTCCCCTATCTATCTATTTATGAACCATGAGTGATCTATGAATTTACTACAGCGTAATCATAAATTCAATTCCCACACATTACTTACATATAGTGCTCATAGTAGTTACCGGTAATATTTTTAAATCTTATACTTAAAAAGACAGTAAACAAATTTGCTAAAATTTGGGGAAAATGCGGTAATTTGGGTACAACAATCGTGCATTTTGTACTTCATTAACTTAAAATGTTTCTTATTTTAATTGCTAATGAGATTAGGATAGCTACATGCCCCTTTCCGGTCGGTCAGGGTTTCTTTTAAATATTGTTTATATACGATACATTTCTTTCTTTCTTTTATCATGGAACAAAATACATATACTTTTGAAACAAAGATCTACGGTTGCCCACCAATTATCTTTGGTGTCAGTCAAACTCACGACACTTGGTGCCACGGTAGTGGCAAGCTATTATCAACTCATAAATTAACATAATGCTAGTCAATTTATAAGATTTTTCGTTTATCAACATTTTACAAAATATACATAACTGTAATAATAGTTAACTATAAGTTAAATGTTTTAACATACATAACATACCATCACGCCTGTATTCCCCGAAGGGTTAGGCAGAGGCGTATGGTATGTTTAGGTCCCATGTAATAGGGTGTGAGCCTATTGCCATTAACCGGGCACAAATCCTGACTCCGAGCTGCTACTGAGAATTTCATAGAAAAACTCAATAACACTGTGCTCGACTTGGAGATCGAATCCAGGACCTCTAGCGTAGCAGTCGCGCTTGGGACCACTCGACTAATGAGGCGGTCATGTTAAATGTTTTTTATAGACGTATTTAGTTTGAAACAAATATAAGACTTTAAAGATAACATGTTTCTAAGTGAATAATATATATATATATTTAATAAAGACATTTCAAAATCAATCAAGTGGCAAGCAAACTACTTTAACTGCTACACCAAACGCAATTACGGTTTTAAGCAAAGGATGTGAGTATTAAGTCCCTTAGGCATTGTTAGTGATGCTAGCTTCCCGAAGTATCTATTCATTTAGTTTGGACTTGTTAGATTAACAGCCGGAGGTCATGTTAGGGTTTACTTATCAAACCTAGGCTTATGTTTGTCTTAGCTCTAGTTCTTCCATATTTAACTTATATTGACGTAATAAAACAATTGTAAATGAGATATGATTTCGAGATCTAAGCAAATAACATCATATAATTTTGTGATATTAAATTCATATTAATTAAACCATGTTTACTTGTGCTGTGTTTGCTTAGAATAGAATTTGTTTTAGGAAATTTTATTAATATATTGGATCGAGTTTTAGAAGTGGGTAATTTAATTTCACTGCTTTTAAGGCACCTGGGTTCGATCACCAGATCCGGCAAAATGTTATTGAATTTTTCTGTGGGTATCCATTAGTCCACCTCTGCTTAAGGCTTCGGGAAAAATAAGCGTGATGGTATTTATTTTGTAGTTGAATGTTTTCATAATTATAATTTTAAAGTTCACTTTTTTTGTGTTGATAAACATGTTTTTTTATCTAAATTATTTGATTTTATTAGAATTACAATGACTAGATATCAATTGTGTTTGGTTCGACAAATTCAGTTTAATTCTTCGACAATACGTTCTACGCTCCTTCTTTTTTGAAAAAGAGTAATATAAAACCAGACTATCAAAACTAAAAGACAGCATTTGGCGTCTTCCTACCAACTTAACAGAGACACCATAGCAAATAAACGTCTTAATATGACACGTAGCCGCCCCATAATTAGGGTCGAACACAGCAGGGTTACCGAATTAGAACTTTAATAACAGGCGCATACGACCTAAAATAGAAGTTAATGTAGCGATAAAAAGTTTCATATGGTGGATATAACGTCGCTGGAATGTAATCTGGACGGGCAGTAAAGGCGTGGTGACCAACATGGAGGATTATGGGAGCAATTTGGTTGTGCGATCGTCCCGCCATCTAGGATGTGCAGTCTGTGAACCTTGTTACTATAAGATTACCTATTGTCATTGGCAGATTATTTTTTTTACTTCGTAGGGTAATATAGTATGTATTATAATAGCTGCCTTTTTAGTCTAGTGGTCGTAAGCGTAATTGCTATGCGAGAGGTTCTGAGGTCGAGTAAAGTGTTATAGGGTATGGTATGAAATTCTCTGTTTGGATTTGGCAATAGGCTCGCATTATCAGTGAACTGTGGGTGTACATTAGCACAGATAATATAATATTACACATTAGTAAACCTCTGTCTAATCCTTCGGAGAATACAGGCGTGATGGTACATATTTTATGTAGATATCATTAAAATATCATATTACATCAATTTTAATTTAGAAATATTTTTTTTTGTCTCAGAGGCATCACCGACTTGACAGGGTACATAAATATTATTTAAACTATTCCTAATTTAAAACTATATTATATAAATTTAATTGTTCCATAATTAAAAATTATCCGTTTGAATTACTGCTGGCCAGTATTGTCTCGCTGAGCCAAGTCAGCAAGGGTCAAGCGAGTACTCGTACATACTGTTTCTGTGTTATACGAGGCAGAAGGTGATTGCTCGCAGTGGCAACAATAAAGACGTCACTAGTGTGACGTCACAGTATCCATTTCTGTCAGACCACATCAGAAACACGCGGTCTCCGACTTTAGGCTTACTGTTTTAGGGGAGTGATTATTTTTAGTGTGTGATTTTGAGTCTAAGAGAGATACTATTACTACTTTTTGCACATAAGATGGGTTTGGGATCGTTATTAGATGGTGCAGATCGTTTGCATTGTTAGTATTGCCTCATGATAATATAAGGGTCTCTCATAATAAAAGGGTTATACGAATACCTACAGTCCCTGCTATGTTTTAGATCCAATATAATGAAGCCTACTTCGTTAGTCTAGTGAACCCAAGCGCGACTGCTACACTAGAGGTCTTGGATTTAATTCACAGGTCGAGTAAAGTGTTATTGGCTTTTTCTATGAAATTCCCAGTGGAGCTCGGAGTTCGGATTTGTGCCCAGTTAATGGCAATAGGCTAACTATTACATGGGACATAAACATACCCATAAACTATGGGTGTACAATAGTACACGTCTACCTAACCTTTCGGGAAATACGGGGAAGTGTTATGTATGTTATAGAGACAATTGCCATTATCAGAGTACAAATTTGGACTCCGAGCTGCTTTTAAGAATTTCATAGAAAAACTAAAATAACACATTTTTCGATCTGGGAATCCACGCTCAGCTCTGGCGCTTGCTATCACTTCTCACTGAGGCAGTCATAATTGAAGAAATAAAGAAATTTTTGTAGGAGTAGATACTAATATTTGTGTTTTCAGGGCAAATTATATATAACCCTAGAGAAAAGCAAAAAAAAAAATAACGTGACGTAAAGACCGTTGTCATAAACGCCATTTTTATGAATAACTAGCTGACCCGGCAGACTTCGTACTTTCATATTTATTCACCTTTTAAACCTTTTCTGAACTTCCACAAATAATTCAAGACTAAAATTAGCCAAATCGGTCCAGCCGTTCTCGAGTTTTAGCGAGACTAACGAACAGCAATTAATTTTTATATATATAGATTTAACTTTAAATTAAGTAATGTTTTTTTATAGAAAAAAGTCTAGGATATAAGAAGAGGTTCAGTTAATTCAGTTAGTCTAAAATAAAAGTTTGTATGAAACGTAAAATAAATTGCTAACATTCCTGGACTATAATATAAAAACATTGAAAAAAAGAAACGCACACACAAAAAAGTTTATTTCAAAGTAGTTTTAGTATCTACTTAGGTTTTATTTTTTAATTTTGAAAATAGAACTAGAATCTTTTAGTTCGTTTGAACTTTATGTTGTCAGTGACAATACGAGACAACGCGAGTAGTGCAGTGCAGTTTCATGTTGTCAACTGAAATATGAGCTTTATTCTGTATGGTTTAAGTTACATAACATGGATTTATATTATTGTTTTTCGTTGCGAAACTAGTAACTGTGACTATTATAGTAAGATTTAAAGGAGCATTAAGACAGGTCTTTCAAAAATATTACTTGAGTTTTATTAGCTTTTCGGGAGACCTAGCTGGTAAAAAAATGAGAGCAAAACTTCACGATGAATGCTAATTTATTTTAAAACTATGTCAATGCCTCAATGCTACAATTCATATCACGCCTTTCGCTTTTTTTTTCACGCTCGAAGGGTTAGGCCAACATGTACACAGTTTGTTGGTATGTTTATGTCCTATGTAATAGGCCGAGCCTATTGCCATTAGCATTATCCAAACCCCGAGCTGACTGATAATTTCATAAAAAAACCACAATCTGGGCAATTGAATTCAGGACCTCTAGCGTAGTAGATGGGCTTAATACTAGCAGACTAATGAGGCAATGGATTACAATTAGAAAATTAAAACGATATTAAAGAATTGTTTAAAAGCTGCGAATAAATTGCAACTAATTAATATAACTTGTTTGCATTGCATTTATCAATTATTTACGTAGTTTAACATCAATTTCACGTTTCATCTCATTTCGATTGTTTCGTATTTGTAAATCATTTATAATTTTGAATTTTTGAACGTGATCGCTAATATTTGTTTACATTATTCATATAAAATGTAAATAATACATTCAAATTATGATGCATTTGTATTCATGCTATCAATTATAGTAATTACTATGTCAGTAAAAAATCCTAGGATTCGTATATTACGTTAGAAAGTAATATAAAGTTTTAAGTAGTAGGTATATTTTTGGAGATCCACATTTGTCCACCTAAACAGAAAAAGCATCTATCTCATCCATAACTATTCTTTTTATTTATAACATTAATAAATGGAGCAATTAACCCTATGGCATCCAAGAGATGGAAATAAAAGATAGGGGCGCCCAAATACACGATGGAAAAACAATATCAGTCTAACCTTGGGGACATACTGGACAAGAGTTGCAGTGTGCAACCGTCTGCTGTTGCTGTAAAAATTTGTACCCACTTTTAGGAAATAAAGGCTTTATTATTATTACTAACATAATATCATTTCTGCCTAACAATATAAATAAATAAAAACTTTATTTGATTTCTTTTACAAAAGGTGTACATTTCTTTGTCACTACAATTTACCAGTTAGGTATAATACATAATTAGTGTCGTAATCTAAATATATATAAAACTCAAAGGTGACTGACTGACTGACTGACATAGTGATCTATCAACGCACAGCCCAAACCAATGGAGGGATCGGGCAGAAATTTGCCATGTAGGTAGATGTTATGACGTAGGCATCCGCTAAGAAAGGATTTGATAAATTCTACCCCCAAGGGGATAAAATAGGGGATGAAAGTTCATATGGAACAAAGTAACTATTCCACGCGGACGAAGTTGCGGGCAAAAAGCTAGTAATAACCAAAACTAAAGTACATTTACTTATAATAAGTGCAGATAAAATTATTCAAAACTATAGAGGTATATAGAGGTATATAAAATGCCTGTAAATAAAACTTTATTCTTAAAAATCTATTTTCCAAAAACAAGATAACTCTGCAACAACAAAAGTAGTCTTGCAAGAAACCCAAAGTGCAAAACAACATCACATTACAAGACCAAACGCCGTCAATAAAGCGAGTTGACCGTGACTGACTCAAGTAAGACTCAACGGACCCCGCATTGCAAGCATTGTAGCTGCAACTACCACAGATGCAAGTACTACAGCTGCAAGTACTGTAAGTGCAAGTACAGGTCCATGCATCGCATGTACAAGTCCAGGCACGCCGATGCGCTTTGAGGACACAATCACCATTAAGTTAAAGGCTAATTAAACCCCTGAGAAACTTACTTGTCTGCCGCGGTAGCGCTAACTTCGTGCGGTATGGTCTAAGTCAAAACAGGTTGGGTTTTAAATCTGAATACCCTGGAAACCATAGGATAATGCAACTCCTATACTAAGAGCTGTTTTTCGTAGAAATTAACGGACAACAAACTTTTGTCTAAACTATAACAAATTATTGCTAATAGATTTACAAGTTTCTGTTTCTTTCTAACCTTCTGCTTATATTATTTATTAATTGATCAGACAGATATAAAAAATAATATAAAAACCTTTGATTGAAACAGTAATTTAGATTTATATAAGTATTGAAGAATATCTCTACAAAATTCCCTCTGTTTAAGTTATCATTATAATATACTATCACTTTTTTATAAATGTCTAATGGATGAGAATAATTGGGTGGATTTGTGTGCTTGACAAAATAAGGAACGAATGTTAGAGGTGGCGCCATTAACAGGAAAGTTGAAACGCTTGTGCCTAAAATAATGGTGAATATGAATGTAGAGGAATGGGGGGGGGGGGGGGTAGAGAAACCAAAAAAATTGAATGGATTGTGTTAAAGCCGATATGATGGAAAAGGAAGTGAATGATGAGGTGACAAAAAAATTAACTAGGTTATTATGTTATTTAATAGGTTATTTTCTAATTGTATAATTAGGATACGTATGTTTGATTTTTTTTTATTCGTGATAGGCTTACGCCGCCCGTTTGCCTGATGTTAAGCGATACTGCGATCTACGATGGAGTGCGCTTGCCTAGAATAAACTATGTAATTTTCATTCTTATGTTAAGGCGATTTAGGTCATTTGTAGACAGCGGCGACAGATCTTTAAAAAAACCTAACTATCGCTCTTCATCATTACTTTGCGCCAAACCAATACGGCTTCAATGTTCTTGCAGGCAAATTGTTTCCGTTCGCGTCAATTTACTGAGCGTCTGACGTCAGAATCATTCGTGTCGGGACTTGTTGCTTATTACGTTTTTAATTGCACACTCTACTAACGATGGCAGGTGCTATAAGAACAAAATATTTGTAGTAATTAGAAGGAACTAAAGCTTACCCGGATTCTTTGTGTTCAGATTTTCTTGTGTAATGATGTTTTTACATACCTGTAAAAAAACAAATACATGATTCAACTTTGATTTCACATAGTCGTAAATAAGGTTTGCTTTTGCAGATTACTGTATCAGGTCAGTATCAGAAGGATTCGGCTGCCAGAAGGATTAGGCTGCCTGCACACTATGTGGACCAATGATGACGATAAACGTCTATTTTGGAAATCAAAGACATAAAATGAATCCCTCACAAAACCCAACAACAATTTACTCTACGTGGAAATCGAAGCCATATCCAATTCCAATAAAAAAACGTTTAGCAAGCAAATACATCCTGTATATTTACACACATAAAGATACATTTCAATTGTGCGTATATCCATGAAAAAAAGTCTTACGCAGTTAGTGAACGTCTTTTGATTTACTTTGCGACCCAATCATCCCCATATGACGGGTAGGAACGACTTTCATAAGTCGAGTAAGCGTCTAACGGTAGCGAGTTTTACATACAGAGAAAATCTTTTAGGATGAAAGGCAGTATCAAGCGAAGCCTCTTATTATGAGCTATGGTACATCTTGCCTATCTTATTTCAATTTGTACGCTCCATTGATTGCAGATGCCTCGAGCGGTCTTCGTTTGCAGTTAGCGAGCGAAAGGAACGCAGCTATACAGAAATGTATATACAAGAAAGGGATAGTATATATTTTTCTACGGGGAGACGAAAAATATCGAAAAAAGTTATCGCATCAGTCTCGGCGCCCGTAAAGGTCTCATTAAAACTGTTCTGTGAAGGAATTCTGTCCAATTTATATGACAGTCGGAGGGAGATTACTGGTAAATAACATAATTTTTTCGTCTATTGTTTTAAATTATTTTTAAGGGTGGTTATTCGCGCTCCTTGATGAATGCTATTTTATAAGAAAGTTTGAATGTTTTGAAGGGGATGAATTGAAACGGTACTATTACTTATGTTCGGTGTCAACGCGGGTGGATGTGTATTTTCTGAATTATTTTCTAAAACTGGAACGAATGATGTCAACGGAGACAAAGGCGTGTCACGGATAAATGAGACAAGGATTTTGCGAAAGTTCAAAGAACCACCCTACCTTGCAAAAGAACTATGCATGGATAAACAGTTCCTTTACCGGCGTCGTATTTCTAACTTAACATACCATCATATACATACGAGTTAGGCAGAGGTGAGGATAAGTGATAAAAGTAAAAAAAAACTCAATATTTGTAAAAAAATATTTGTTCTCAACTTGTTAATTTGTTAACTTCGACTTAAAGATTTATATATAAATATATGTAAGTCGAAGGAATGAGTCTAGTACTGGGTATCTCATACAAAAATTCAATAACACTGTGCTCAAACTGGTATTCGAACCTAGGACCTCACACTGCAGACGAATTTTTATATAAAAAAGACACATAAGCATAAAGCTAATTGTAATACCTAATTTATACTTTCAACATTTCGTATAAAGCATATGAAACAACCGTTTGATGCTCCAACATCAATATCCTGTCATGAATTTTCCGAAAGGAAAAAGCGTCTATGCACGACATATCAAACATTTCCAGAAGCGTTTACGAATAAAAATATTTGTCCGACAAATCTCGAGCATATGGAAATATTGACAAAAAATTCATTTCCTTAGGAGCGAGCGCGTGCGAAGGGAAGTTTTCTCCATCAACTGTCAATACCGTACATCCAGGATTTACTTTTAAAATATGTCATTATATTTTTTTATATTACGTCGTGTGGGCAAAAATGTACTTATTTCGCGCTCCGCTGGTCTGAAAATGTGACATCAGCACGAGTGTGAAGGAGTGTCGTGGTAGGAGCAAATTTACGAGGTAACTGTAACCTCCATATCACAGCCTCTTCGGTTTACGGTCACTGGTTTTTATTCGGTGTGGAATAAAACAACGCGATGATATAACACGTGGCTATTCGCTGGCTGCGACTGTACGCTCAAAGAGCAAAAGGTTATTGTGCGCACAGATAAAAGTGTTGGTCCGTTCAGAGTTCGGGACCAATATGGCATTTGTGTCCTGCATGTTTTGTGTTCACGTGAAAGAAATGTAGGTCGCACTCGTAAGCTATTCGAGGATACTGGCTACTTTATATACTGGGGCATGTCAATTGTAACAATTTGTGCATAGATCCGGTATTGTATACGTTACACTTTTTGAAAAGTTCAAGAATACAAGTATATTTCCGTGCGTCGATAGCTCTAATTTACACTAATATTATAAATGCGAAATAACTCTGTCTGTCTCTTTGTTGATTACATTTCCACACCTAAACCGTTGCACCAAATTTGATGAATTTTGTTATAGAGATAGACAGATCATATCTACACCTAAACAAATAGCGAACTGTGGGTGAACATTAGTACACTTCTGTCAAATCCTTCTGGGAATACAGATGTATGTTATGCGTTTTATTAAGTTGAGTTCCATCCACTCTCTTTAAGTTTTTTTTCCTTTAAGATTTTAGGATGCAGGCAAGACTACTGTTCTATACATTACTGTGGCAAGTTCGCGTGCGTTGAGTGTGAATATTACGCGTTTCGACGCGACTTTGCGTGCGAACACAAATAGTTAGAATTCATTGCGCGCGCCGCGAATACTGTCAGGGACTTTATTGCTGTCTACTCGCCTGTGTTTTTAAACGACACTTTGATGTTTGCAAATTGAACATGATACTTTATGGTTAGCTGTGTAATATATCGTGGTTAGTAGAGCAGTATCTCTGAAATTTCTGCGAAGTATTATGCAAAAGAACGCGTTTGATTTGAAAAAGTGTTATTTTTTTGTAAAGGAAACAATTCAATCGCGGGCAGGATTCGAACCTGGGTCTTCTGGTTTGATATACCAGACGCTCTGACCTCTAAGCTACCGCGAACCCTTCCCGCATGATTGAAATTTTGCCTTCACATTCTGAATGAAGTGAAAAGTGAAAAAAGTGTGTTACATTGTTTGGATCAATTTTGCAAGATACTCCGTTAAAAATAGCAACGCTATCCTAGATTACTAGTCATAATTTAAATTCTGATTAAAACAAGTAATAATGGTTTTTTTTTTCAATGTCTGTATATACATTCAATGTTTAACATTTTTGTGTTGGTGCTGTTAGGTATCGCATCAATATAGCGCTCCAATGATATTGTTAATATAGTAAATATCATGAATGTAGTAATAATTGAGTGTATTAACAAGTGTTAGATATCAATAATAACGTAATTAAATGTCTATAAACGGAGCGCGCTTCGCCAAATTCACGTCAACCGCGAAAACACGTAAGCTCAAGTTCAAGCTGTCATTATACTCGACCTCATTATTCGCTGTTAGTCCAAAATATGGCGCGAATAACATTGCAGCGCCACCTGGCGGCTCCGATGTCAAAGGGCGGTAATGAGGCGTCGACCGCAGTGTAACACTAGACTTCACATTGGCCTACTGGTGGAACACCACCAATACAAATTGCTACCGTTTATGAAGTCCTGATATTACGATGGAGGGTACTTGATTCTTTGCGCATATTATAATTTTATCCTAAAATAATCTATTACTACATGCTGTGTCCCACAGTTATACGCTAATTTCGTTTTACAATCCCGTGAGAATTACTCAAAATTTTTACGTAGCATACCTATAATGTAGAATCGATAGATTGAGTATAAATCTAAATGTCTAGCTGACACTAATAATTTCTTCAATCTAACCCAAGACCCCACGTTCAATAGCCATGCTTGTTAGCGCTAGACATTTGATGATTTTTTTTGTAGAGTCACATACATTACTACTCACATTATTATTTTAAACATACATTATATGTATTATTGCATTACCTTTTAAGGCACACAATAATATTGGCACATTAAGTACTGCTTAGAGACAGAAGATTTGTTAATGCCACTTCATCTCTGCTGAATTCGTCTCTCGAATTCTCAGCAGTACCACCTCTATATACCTAATACATAATAACAAATATTAACCTGTCATTATGCGTGACGTCATTAGTTTTCGGTAATTCAAGTATGTTGCGTATAATTACGTGACGCGTCGAGTGTCAAAGGATGGTAATGATGCGCGACGACCTCACCGTAACTGTAGACAGATGACGAGCAGCCCTGTGCTATGGTTTTATTAATTACAATGGTGTAAGTTTTACGCCTTTTACACATGGGGGTAGGCAGAAACTATAGATATGCGGTTTTTGATGAATCATAATATGATTCACGGATACAAAGATTCAAATCGTGTTATAACAGCCAATATAAACTGACCTCTCATTCAACGAAAAGCCTATACAATGAGAGTTCAGCTTAATAGCAGTGTAAGCAGTATATCATTCACTAGAACACCAGAAAGTCTTACTATGACGTCTCATGTTTTCCTTAATCATTTAAGCGAGTGATAATTCATTATTAATACGCACATTATTTTAAAAAGTCAGAGACCTTTGATTCAATCCTGTTGCCCGCAGTTTTGACATCCCAAATAGATTAACATACTGTAAGTCCAATTCTAGGCGGCGTATCATGATGAAACATGCACCAGATTTTAAGTTAGACCTCTAGCAATACATCGGTGAAAACTGCATTCAATTCCATGCTGCAGTTTTTGCGTGATGCGCGTACAAACATACAAAGCGACAGACAGACACAAAAATTCTAAAAATTATTATTTTGGCTTCTGTTGCTCTAATAAAGACCCCCCATATTCATTTTTCTTTAATATCTATAATGTACAGACATCGGGCTGTTATAATTTTATTATAGGTTTAAATTATATATATGTGATCATTACGATATCATTGCTTTGCTAAAAATATCAGTACCTACATTCTCAGCCTACTCAACTTTTCTTTGAGAGCTGATGTCTACATCACTCAACGTATTGTCGTCCGCAGTAGGTTCCAGCCATCACCTGAGTTGGCGACTATATTTAATACCCTCAGTGCACCCCTTTTATCCGAGCTTGTTGGGTCTCCAGTCGAGCGTGAAAAGGTGCCCCGAACACATTATGAGGCCCAACTCGATGCGACACAACCCTATAAATAGATTTCGATAACGCATTGAGAAGTTTCATCTGACAACATGTAAGGAATGTGCACGAACGAGTGGGCCTCGGACGGAGGATCGATTGAAAGTGGATTTGGATTTTTGGCGAGTTTTGGTTGATTTGATAGACTGAAATTGTATAGGAACTCTTGTCATGAGGTTTCCGTAATATGGTGAGCTTATGTCAAAGCAATGTTTGTGTCACTTGCTATTGTTTGATCAATTTCTTTCTTCCATCCGCAACTTGTTTGTTTTTAATTTGACCATAATAACTGTGATATTCCGCAATAATACAGTTTTTCTATAAGTGAAAGAATTCCGGTAAAATAATTCATGTGATTGGATTGAATTCTTACAAACATACAAATAAAATGACAAGATGTTAATAGTAGTGTAAGTATATTAAAAAAGTCATGCGATTTAAAGAAAAAATGTTGTTCTATTTTGTAGGTTATCGAATGATAGGTATCTACCGATTTTTTTTTAGCAAAACCACGAGATGGTTATGCTTTCAAAAACCCGAGGAAAGCTACAAAAAATACACACCAAAACACTTTAAAAAATCCTTTCCACTCCTAGCGGAGAATGCTGTGAGGCTTCCATTCTTCTCACCGTGTCTCATAAAACACAATACTCTATTCGTTCGTCACATAATCTGGAGTGCACGGCGGCCCCCTGAGCCAATTTGCATCGCGGCGGGAGAGCCGACCTTTGGGACCTCCTGTTCAATATTTTACGTGGAAAATGCAGGTGTGAATGGGACGAAGCGGGGCCTCGGATCAAATATGTAGGGTTGCTTATATTCCTGTGGCTCCAAACTTTAGTGTGGACGCGGTATTATGTGCTGGTTGCCACTAAAGGTAACAATAGTAACTATCTTTCAATCTATTTAGAAAATGAAGAGTGTATGGGATGAAATAAAAATTTGGACAAACGTGAGGAAAAAAAATGTACGGACACTTGCACATGCATGCACATGCAATCCACCATATTGACCTTGTGTCAATTGGCAGACTTCACACTGTGCCACTAATTACACAATGATGCTGCGAAAAATCAACTAAGGTTCAAAAGTAATGTTGACAGCGGAATATAGCGAACCAGAATAAAAGCTTTTCTAGCAAAAGCTGATCAATCTTCGATAACGTTTGAGTTCACTAGCACTCGTTCAGTTGTTCAGCAAGAGGTCGAGATCGCGCGTTTATATTCGTTTCTTTATGCTTTTAAATAGTCAAATAGATTTTTATGAAGGTGCTAGCTTCTGTCTGCGTGGACTTCAGGTTTGGGTCCGGCCTGAATTAAAAGTAGCTTATGTGTTATGTCAGGCTATAATCTATCTGTGCCTAATTTTATTCAGATCCGTAAGCTGTTCTGGAGTGAAAGGGTAACAAACATCCATACACATAGTAAGGATAACATACAATCACATCAGTATTCTCCGAAGGGTTAGGCAGAGGCGTACTAATGAACACCCACAGTTCGCCCGTATGTTTAGGTTCCATATAATAGGAGGCGAGCCTATTGCCATTAACTTGAGAATTTCATAGAAAAAGCAAATAACACTTAGCTCGACCTGGAAATTGAACCCAGGACCTCTAAAGTAGCAGTAGCGCTCATGAGGTAGTTTCAAGGATAATTACAATCCCAGTACATCACAATACCAGAAATCAGGAAGACAACACACGTAATATAAAATGCAAACATGGACAAAGCATGCAAATTTTGACCTAAGTAATGAGTTCCAAAGACGTATCTCGAATGTTTTGCGAACAATGACATTACGATTCGGTCTCATTACATGAACATTTCTATGTGATTCGAGTATGCAAGAAAAACAGGGTGTGTTTATATATGGCGCTTATCCCCGGCTTAAGTTATTATAGTCAATTGAAATAACGGCCTATGTTACTTGCGGGCATTTGTCTTCGCAACACCCTGTATTTGTAAACAGACTTTTATCTATTTATGAGTAAGAGGTTAGTATGATTAAGATGAATTGTCCCAAATGTTTTTTGTGGGAATCATGATCCAATTTTGGTATTAATTTTCATGTTGGTGTTTTATTTATGACTAGTTGCTTTTGCCTGCAGTTTCACTCACATCCCAAAAAGATTAACATACTATAAGTCCGATTCTAGGCGATGTATCAAGATGAAACACGCACCAGATTTTGAGTTAGACCTCCAGCAATACATCGGTGAAAACTTCATTCAATTTCATGTAGTAGTTTTTGTGTGATGCTCATACAAACATACAGACAGGTAGCCAGACAGACAAAAATTCTAAAAATTGTTATTTTGGCTTCTGTTGCTCTCATAAAGACCTCCCATGTCAGTTTTTCTTTAATATCTATAAATGTACAGACATCGGCCTGTTACAATTTTATTATAGGTAGGTAGATAATGATGTATAACTGCCTCATTAGCCTAGTAGTGCTGAGCGCGACTGCTACGCTAGAGGTCCTGGGTTCAATTCCCAGGTCGAGCAAAATTTTATTGGGTTTTTCTATGAAATTCTCAATAGCAGTTTGTAGTTTCTAATCTGTGCCCACCCCCTATTACATAGGGCCTAAATATATCGGCGAAATGTGGGTGTACCTGAGTACACCTCTACCTAACCCTTCAGGGAACACAGGTGTGACGGTATGTTATTATGTTATATAAAACTGACAACTGCCTAGCGGTTGCAAGAGCGGCGATTGAGCGTGAGTTCCAGATTTGATTGTCAGGTTGAGCAGTGTTATTAGGACTTTCTTTGGAATTCTCAGAAACAGATCGCACTTTATTTTGTCATGCTCGGTTGATGGTACTAGACTGGCTTGGGTGTTTGTGTATATGAGAATTTGTGTTTGTATACGCATCTACGGCACAGGAGAATATCCCAAGGTCAGTCAACGTTCTAATTTAATATTAAAAAGAACTAAAACTGCACTGTTTTTTTATAATAACTATATCCTTAAACAATTTAAATTTTATTAAATTATGTACTTACCTAAGTAAAAACTCAAAATATCCAAATTTCACGGTACCGTCTCGGGGACACTTTATAAGTTTTTCTCGTCGTTCAATATTCAGTGAGGCGAGCGGAATGTATCCCCCAATCATATCCGCATGGGGGATCCAACCCGCAGATTGATATTTGATCCCAAAACTCGAGTTGGGATCCATGACGCGCTCTGAGTGACTTGCCTCGCTTCTTCGCCTCGCAATCAATACATACACAAGTTTTCTGTTTTACTTCCGATATTAATTCTAGTTTCAATTTACAGTTTGTAAATAACGAAGCGTAATTGTACACTGACTGGGAGTTTCAATACTTCAGACTTTGTTTTCAAAGATGGCGTCTTGATGGAAATTGTGCAAGTATTCAACAGTTATAAAATTCAAGCTCAACAATATCACTATTGTTTTTTTTTAAAAAAAAAACGTTGCCCCACACTAGGATTTTCTCCTGTATCGTGGGTGCGTTTACAAACACAAATTCTCACATACACAAACACCCAGAGTCGGAACAACTACTTGTAGATCATACAAATATTTACTCCGTGTGGGGATCGAACCACACGAACACAGCAAGTGGTGCAGAAGCCGATCGCTCAGCCGCTACGCTAAACGTGTCGTCGTTATTTAATTTGACATGACGTTACAATAATAATTACAATATTTGTTGTTGTTGATAATTGGTTTTGATAAATATACATAACATACATACATATATACATACATAATCAACCCATTATACTGTCTCACTGCTGGGCACGGGTTTCCTCACAGAATGAGAGGGAATAGGTTATGGTCCACCACGCTAGCCTAATGCGGGTTGGCAGACTTTACCTTGGATTCGACCTTTGATTTGGCAGTCCTATGGTCATATCACTAGGCTATCACTGCTCACTATTACTATCACTATTGTTTAGTATACGTAATATCATATTCTTAATATTTTACTGGATGTACCCCGGCTACGCCCCTCTTTTGTCTTTTATTTTCGTATTATATGGCCTAAAAAGATTTTTTCTGGGTCTTAATGAATTTACTTTGCATACGATATTTGTGCTAATGAACACAGAAGAAATTCTAGCGGAGTGCAAAGATAAAAAAAGAGTACATACATATCGTGACGTCTGTAATCCCCGTAGGGTTAGGCAGAGGTGTACTAATGTACACCCACAGTTCGCCGGTATGTTTAGGTCCCATGTAATAGGAGGCGAGCCTATTGCCATTAACCCGACACAAATCTAGACACCGAGCTGCTATTGAGAATTTCATAGAAAAACCCAATAACACTTTATTCGACCTGGGGATACTGCTACCTTAGAAGTCGTGGGTTCGGACCTCTAGGGTACCAGTCGCGCTTAGGACCACTAGACTAATGAGGCAGTCACTATTCAAGATTGCATAGATAAGAAGAAATTAAGTTGTCAATCATAAATTCATTCAGCTGAACCATGCTTATCATGGGTTCAGAAGAATACAATTGATCTTAAAGTTGTCCAGATATATTTACTTGTCTAGAAATCCGTTTGTGATTGGAAGGGAACAAAAAATCTTTAGGCCATTTCTTTGACGACAAATGGAAGTTTGGCATGCGGGCCCAAGGTAAGCAATGCCTAATCAAAACCTGTGTCCCGGAATAACGGGTATTTGGTTGTAAGGGGCAAAATGAATAGGACGTATGATACATGTTCAGTTCGTTGCAGGTTCTTTAGGTTAGGACATAAACTGAATATGCAGTAAAACTACACATAGGGACGTTTACGTGGGAAATAAGTCGGATTTAAACTAATGGTGTAGATACAATGTATTTCTTTTATTTTACCTGATGAATCGACCGAATTTAAAATAATTGCTTTTATAGGGACATTATTACTATTACTGTGCAGAAAAAAATGATTAGCATTCCATACAGTAGATTAATATAATATTTGTCCAAATATCTATAAGTAAGCCAATGAGTAAGTTCACAGAATATATCATTGTACATTTTTGTGTTAAGTGAATTAATAACATCGGTACATGGTGATCAAACCATAAAAACAATAACGCATTTAATCACGCTGTAACGCACACAAACAGACGTATCGATGTCCAAACTGAATTGAACGACAAAATATTCTCCTTAAATTATTGGGGTCGGGCAAACAGGGCGTGTTGGCCAAATATTGTCCGTCCAGCGAACACGTACGTTCGCTATTCATTAACTTATCCGGGAACTGTATAAAAACACGGCTTTAATTCGCGATCACGAGTGAATGAATGTTAGTGCTGGATGCGTTGAATTGCGAGCGAGAGATCAGTATTTTATTTTGGTCCTTAGGTACGGATAGTGGTCTTTTTAGAAGTACTGTACCGTAAGAGTCTTAGAGATGGTAAGAGGTGAAAAATTAGGTTTTTAAGACGGACCCCAATTATATAGATATATGTATTGACGCACGTTACAGTTACAAAGATTCAAAATGTTTTTAACGCAACTGTAGAAAAAAGACGCATGGCAAATACTAGAAATAACAATCTAGAAAGTATTAGAGTCTATTCATATTATCAATAAATATTATCACTGCAGTCCAATCATTTCATCACATCCAGCTATTTCCAAGTTCGTAGCACAAAGCGCGCAAACGCAGCGCGCGTCCGGTCGTCTGGCCATACAAACACTCGCTCCCAATGAGTCGGAACCGCTTCAATGTTTACGGCCGTTGTTCCAAAAGAGTTTCATCAAAAGCGTTAAGCGTAAATGTAAATATCGCTTAATTGGACTGTTTTAATGAATCTTTGGTAACTGGGATTTATTATTTTCAGTTTGTATTGTTTTGTGTGAAGGGTGTTTTGTAAATGTTGGTTTTAGGATGCAAGAGGGATTGTTTTGTTACGTTGGTTGAGTAAGTAGATTATGAGTTCTATTTGATATTTTTATAGTCATTAACCTTTGAAGAGTAATATTTGTTAATTTAGTCTGCTAACAAGTATCACGTAAAAACGAATGTGACGTACTTACTGGTTTTGAAGAGTACTTGAATATTGAATTCTCAGTTAGGTAAAGGTGATCTGTTGCATAATTACAGTAAGTTAGTATGTATTTACGAGCCAATTATCATTGACCGGGTACTAATTCACATTCCGAGCTTTTATTGAAAATTCTATAGATACCTTTGATCCTTTTTGTTGTTCTGTGTCTTTGTTATGTAGTTACCTGTGTTTCGATGTTGGCCAAATACAGGGTTTTTGTTTCTTTATTTCTAAGATTAAAACAATAACTATTTTTGCTCAGGAATCGAACTTAGGTCCTCCAAAATTTCACTTGAATAGTTTTTTTTCAATTTTAGTTGTTGTAAACAATAAAATTACAGGACAGCATCATAAAACATATTGTGAAACTACTTATTAAACTGTTGAAGAGAATAAAAATAATTCTACCATTATATCCAGATATTTTGTAAAAAAGTAGATTACGTAATACGCTATTTCGATCCATATCAGTAAGCAAACTTTGTCTGGCAATATCCATAAGAAGTATACGACACGTCGTATCGTTCACTACATAGTGTATTGCGACACAAAAGTATAACGTAATGAATATAAATTGGTGATAATAATAATTTATTTCGGTTCGCTTCGAGACCTGTTGCTTCGGTACGTATGCAGTTGTTGGTAGTTCTTTATAAATGTTTTTGGTTGTATTGATGGATTTTTGAACTTAGAATTAAACAATAACAGTCATCGTTGGCTGACATAAATTCAGATTCATTCTTGATCACACTTGTCGCTTCCAGTAAAAAAAAATCTAGTACATAATCATTTAAAAAAAATAAATGATTTAAATAATAAATTAATAAAAAATAAATTTTTGGGCGATGATCCAAATGCGGTCTAGTGCACTAATTAAAGTAACATATAAATGTGATAAGACTAATCCGATGTGAGTCAAAATCTTCTCCCTCCTCTGATTTAATTTATTGATATTTATTTTTCCATTTAAATATATTTTATTAAGTAAAATCTACGCATAATGATTTATTACAATTTTCCCTTAGGCCGCGTCATCATTGCCCTATAAAAAAATCGTATAACCATTTTTCCGTTCCAAGCCTGCCCCTACCACCCAGTCCTGATGAAGCTACCAAATAAAAATTAATATAATAGCAAATATTTGAGGAGCGTCGCCCCGGGGACCGGCGGAGATAATATCGCCGGAGATGACCAACTTATAATTACTTTTTATCTCCACTCGGTTGCACAAAATACTAACTATGAAGCTTTCAGTGAAATTGGATTGTGGTTGTGTTTATTGATGATAGGTGACAAATGATCTTTATTTATCAACTTGGTTGACTTGACACTTTTACAAGAGCAATGTTTTATATGAGACAAAAAAGCAAGAATGAAATACCAAAGATTAAGTCTTAAGTAATGGTTTCATATCATCATCATCATATCAGCCTTTTGCCGTCCACTGCTAAACTTAGGCGTCCCCCAAAAAGCGCCAACCATCCCGGTCTTGAGCAGCTCGCATGCATCCGCTACCCTTATGCCAGTAATATATTATTTTAATTAAATAATTTTACGGAAATTAATAGTATTTATATTATTATAATTCATTTGTTTTTTTATTCTAGAGTCGATTGTCATAAAAGTACTCGTATATAAAATATGTAGAATATAATAAAAGTTCTTGAATTTATCCTCATTGGCTAAAAATAGGCCAGTCACTTGATTGTTTACATGGGTGACGTCAAGGATAACGAAGGGTGACAGGAAAGGGTAACGCCCGAATTGTTTTTTTCACTACAATGGTTTGAATGTACTCTTAATAGAAAAGCGATTTGATGGGATATATGTTGCTATTAGTTTCTTTTTGTTTCAAATGTAATTTTGTACACACTTTATTGTTCCAAATGAGTGTTTTATTATTATTATTAATCTTCTATAACAATAACCTATTACCTTTAGTAAAATTTATTATCTATATTGAGCAAACTGTATGCAAAGGTATTGATTAATAGAGTGATAAGAATAACAGAGGAGAAAATATGGGATGTTCAGGCAGGTTTTAGGGTGGGGATGGGATGTATGGATCAGGTCTTCTCCCTTCGGTGTATAGCCGAAAAATATCTGGCTAAGCACAAGAAAGTCTTCTGCGCTTTCATTGACTTGGAGAAGGCTTATGACAGTGTGTGGAGGGATGAATTGTGGTCAACGCTGGCTATGTATGGAGTAGACAGGCGCTTGGTGCGGGCACTGAAATCCATTTACAGGGATTCTAGTGCCTGTGATAGGCTAAATGGGGCGTACACAGGTTGGTTTAATATCTCCAGAGGTGTTAGACAGGGTTGTGTCGCGTCACCATGGCTGTTCAATCTATATATGGACAGTTGTTTGGCTGACTTGAAAGAGAGTGATTGTGGGTTGAGAATGGATGAGTTACATGTCAAATGCCTTCTTTATGCTGATGATCAGGTTCTACTTGCATCGTCAGCGGAAGAGTTGCAAGACATGGTAACTTTAACGAATGAAGCATACAAGATGAAGGGCATGAAAATAAATGTTAGTAAGACGAAAGTGATGGTTTTTGAAAGAGAAGAAGATGTATGTGTGTGTGATATAAAGATAGAGGGTAAGAGTGTGGAACAGGTGAATGAGTTTGTTTATTTGGGAAGTGTGTTTACTAGGGATGGTAAGATTGATGCAGATGTGGAAAGGAGAGTGAATGCAGGAAATAAAGTGTATGGTGCTATGCATGCAGTTGTGGTTAACCAGTCCGTGTCAAAAAAGGCACGGTTGGCTATCCACAATGGTGTGTTGGTACCTACACTTATGTATGGAAGTGAATGTTGGGTATGGCAGAAGAGACATGAAAGTAGAATAAATGCAGTGGAAATGCGTTCCTTGCGAAGTATGTGTGGTGTAACTCGGAATGATAGATTGAGGAACAGTGTGATAAGACAACGTTGCGGGCTGAAAGATGATGTAGTGACGCGTATTAAGAAGAATATGCTGAGATGGTTTGGACATGTTGAAAGAATGAATGAAAGACGATTAACGAAAGGAATTTATAAGGCGAATGTCAGCGGCAGCACCGGTAGAGGTCGCCCAAGAAGGACATACGCCGATCTGATTGACGAAATCCTTCAAAAAGGTCAGGTGCGTAGAACTCGCAACCGGCGTGTATGTATGAGAAGATGTATGAATGTGGAAGAAGCAAAAGAAGTATGCAAGAATCGTAGCAAGTGGCAGTCTATAGTTTCTGCCTACCCCTGTGGGAGAAAGGCGTGAGTGTATGTATGTATTGAGCAAACTGATTATGATTGCTACTACAATAACCTAATTTATAAAGTTCTGATATCAAATCTTTTCGGATCTTTTGAGATCATCGAAATGTTTCTTTTTGGATTTAAACACAATATTAATAAACCATTTTGAAGACCAACGTACACTATAACACCAGATTATTACCCTTATAACATTATTCCCAAACATTCTCTGATTTATCGGTAAAAACTACCAAAAAAAGAAAAGTACATTTATGACAGTGAAAACAGGGCGAGGGGTGATCGGTTCCGATAGTCATTAAACTGTGTTTGTTCTGACCAACCCTAGCCGTAGTCAACCCTCACCTCGCCACTAGCCCAGTGTATATTGAGCCTAGGTTTAATTAAAACAAGTACACTTATTGGTTTTTGTTGAATATCTGCGCCGATAATTTTTGGTCTTTTGGGACGGTTGAAAGGACAACACTACACGGAGACAACCGGTTGAAAGGTTTAATTTAGATAAGAATACGTGAACAATATAATCTAATAATTTTAATGAATTGTATATAAAACATTGCCTCATTAGTCTAGTGGTCCCAAGCGCCTGGTTCTGGATTCGATCCCCAAGCCGAGCAAAGTGTTATTGGGTTTTTCTATGAAATTCTTAATAGCAGCTCGGAGTCTGGATTTGTGCCCGGTTAATGGCAATAGGCTCGCCCCCTATTACATGGGACCTAAACATACCGGCAAACCGTGGGTGTACATTAGAACACCTCTGCCTAACCCTTCGGGGAATACAGGCAGGATGGTATGTTATGTATGTAAAAGCTTAGGTGTTCTGGTTTCTCGGTTTCTCGGTCGGGTTCTCTCTTTTTCTTGCCTTCATAATTTTCGCTCGATGTTTCGAAAACCTCTATCCATAATAATTTCGGTCGTAGGTAAATCTACAAAATAAGTTATACAAATATAAAAATACGTAACCCATGTTTGACGTAAAGGTTACACAAAATATTGACCAACAGAAATGAAAGTACATTCGGTCACCACAAACATGTTCATGCAAGTGAACACTGTTGTGATATCGATGTGTTCGAAGCGCGGTGTAATGTCATAACAATATTAATAGTGGCCTAATTGTTTGACCCAATGTTTGTACACGTCATTGTCTATTTGTAGAAGATTAACATTCAACATTAATTTCCTTTCTGCTGGATATAATTTTGACGTCCAACAGAAACACACAGATTACTTGTACTTATCTCATTGGTGGGCTACATTATTTCCATCATTTATCCATGTATCTAAATCTATGGGCTGTCACTTTGCGTCAGAAGTGTCATCACGATGTCCTTTTTTGGGGATGACCTCAATGTAGCCCATGGACAATAATGGGAATTATAGAATATGATCTTCAGAGTTCAAATTGGCTGTTAATGGATCATAATATTATTCAGAGTAGAAAATGGTTAAAAATCTTCTTCGATTTTCCAAGGGATATAGCAATGTGGGTTTTGAGTCTCCGATTTCAGTTCAATGACGACTTGATACAATAAAATAGCAGGAGGCCTTGTTTGTGCAATTATTCTCAGAATGGGTTTTTAAATAAACAATTTGTTGATGACTATACATGAAGAAGGCATGTCCCTGCACCTACATAGTATTTAAATATTTGGCTATGCTGTACAAAATACACGACAAAACGTTAAACACAAATATAAATCGTGCAATAACGTGCAGCGCGCGTGCCCACAAAGTGCGCGTGCATTGTTGGCAATTATTGTAATTGGCGTTTTAATACTAACGGGACAGCGGATACAACCCTAGCCGGTATCACATGTACCTATTACATTAGAAACCACTCGGATATTTATTTTAATTAACTTTTTGTTGGCGTGCGATGTCCATGTTAAGTCCAACGTGCTTTATGAATAGGGCTGTCACTCTATTTAATGATATACATATTTATAGGTCCTCCGGTAGTTTTAATTTTATTGCCAAATGCAACGTTTCGTTCACGTATTTTTTTTGTGAATTAAAATAAAATGTTGTTTGCGTTTTTTAAGTAATTATTTAATGGGTTTCGGTAGGGTTGAATATTATATAATTTGTTTTATCTATTCTGAGTTTATTTGGCTAATGTTATTAGTAAACGAACGAAAGTATTCAATTTTAAAAACAATTTTAGGAATTTAATTAGGCATAAGTTAATTGTTTTTTTAAAGATAACCCTAAAGTCATATAGTTGGAACTAATTAAAGTGTGATGTTCGACAGTGGCGTGTGGACGTGCCGAATGACGTCACACGATAATTAGCGGACACAGGTTTTTATGTTCAGCCATTAGGCGTTAAGTGACTCGTAAATGCGCTCTAGGAACTAGTTACTAGTGACGGACTCACTGAATGTGATTTTAAAAATTAGCAGAATAACTTTTTGTGATTTTTTTTGCATTTTTCATGCTAAGATTATTAAGCGGGCAGCATTCGAACCTGAGTTGATGATGTTTTTTTTAATTGGTCCTAAGCGCGATTGCTACGTTAGAGATTCTGAGTTCGATCTGAGTATTATTGTGGCTTTCTATGGAATTCTCAGTAGCAGCTCGGTGTTTGGATTTGTATCCAAACTCCATTAGCAGTCTATTACATGGAGTCTAATCATACCGGCGAACTGTGGGTGTACATAAGTACAAGTACACCTCTGCTTAACCTTTCGGGCAATACAGGCGCGATAGTATGTTCATGCTCGCCAACTAAACACGGCGTGTCTGTCTGCATGTTCTCAGCTTTAGGTACATCATGCAAACGTCATAACTAGCGATAATTACTGTACACTGTTTTATGAGAAACCATTACTACCCTTAAGTGACCCATAAATGTTCTGAGTGAACGGAAATACGTATGGAATTGAGTACTGAGTAAATTATAAGTGAAAGAGAACTCAAGGTTATATACAAATAAAGCCCACATTATCTTCATGAGACACTTTCTTTTTTAAAGTTGCTCAATACTTATCTTTTTGTGATTTTTTTGCATTTTCCATGCTAAGATTATTAAGTTATTTTTTAGTAAAGGAAAAATTCAATCGCAGGCAGGATTCGAACCTGCGTCTTCTGGTTTGATATACCAGACCGCTGACCGCAGACGCTCTGACCTCTAAGCCACCGCGAACCCTACCCACATGATTGAAATTTTGCCTTCACATTCTGAATTTACGTCATAAGGTGACGTTGGTGACATCTATGAGAGGCAAGTTACCTTACTTCTCAACCGACACGACTTACTTTACAGTTAGTTCAGTGTCGTACGATGCCACCTTACCTTTTAACTATCTTTTTGTGATTTTTTTGCATTTTCGATGCTAAGACGACGCTCCAGACCAGACGCTCTGACCTCTAAGCCACCGCGAACCCTACCCGCATGATTGAAATTTTGTCTTCACATTCTGAATTTACGTCATAAGGTGACGTTGGTGACATCTATGAGAGGCAAGTTACCTTACTTCTCAACCGACACGGCTTACTTTACAGTTAGTTCAGTGTCGTACGATGCCACCTTACCTTTTAACTATCTTTTTGTGTTTTTTTTGCATTTTTCGCGGTGGCTTAGAGGCGTCTGGTATATCAAACCAGAAGACGCAGGTTTGAATCCTGCCCGCGATTGAATTTTTTCCTTTACTAAAAAATAACTAGTATTCTTGTTAATTTGACTTACTTATTACTAGTATTCTTCAAAGGTGAGCTCGTTCTGCGTCAATCGGATCGCCAATAAATAACAAAAATGTAAGGTAGATATTAGTAATTTTATTGCAATATTAAGACGTCCAACAACTTAGTCTACCCGTGAAGTAGTAGTGAAGTAAAAAGTAGTTTTATTTCAACCACGATACACATTTTCTTAAATAATTACAAAATTTAATACCATGAAATAGCACAAAAAATAATTAATAGGAATAATAAAACCACTGTAACATTAAACACAGAAACGTGATAACAGCAAGCAATACACGTACAGCTGAAATAAAAATCGAAGGTTTCAATACAGCAGTTGTGAATATCAAATTACGAACATCCTATATTCAGGTAAAAATAATAAAAAAAATCGTAGCGATTCGTCAATATTCAGGCAAGTTATTACATTACGTTGCTGTCTTATATCCCCGAGGTGTCGCATAGAGCATGCATACGTTTGGTTAAGGTGACGCTCACTGAACTGTAGGAACGACTTACAGCTAGTTGTAGTTTGACAGCCATAAAAAAAACAGATTGACAGCCCTTCAGTCGATAAGAGTGACATTAGTAACCAAAAAAAATTGAGATAGCACAATTTCACTCTTTGAGTTAAGACTTGTAGCAATTATTCTAAGTGCCCATGTATAGTTGTGTTAAATTATAAAATCATTGAAACATTACAAACAAAAACATTACAGAGAAAACTGCTTAATTTCAGCAGATTCAAATTAACAAACACTTCACGTTTCAGCTCTTACTGTAAGACGTTGACAAATTCGTAATTACTTTCTTAATTAATTTTTATTCAAAGCGGGCTCATAAAAATACTGACATCTGATGTTGAACGGTTAAGCGTCCCAGTGCGCGTTCACCTCGCCGACCTACTCGTATATTCCAAGGTGCGCAAACCACACACTCACTCTTTCACGTTACACCTCGTAAACTGTAAAGGGATCCCCCAAATTTATCTTCCACATCGTTAGAGCGAATAATGTTACCGACTATTTTATTTAGAGATGTGTTTGCGTCGTGAGATTTGCGCGCTTTGAAGTTTTCAGGCGATATGGAGATGTGGTTTAATAACGTAATCATGGTCGATCCCGGAGGGTTGCCGCAAGTGAAACGAGTTTGTCAATTCTAATTGGGAAATGTAACTGTTTCTTTTAATAACCTAACATATTACATTTGCATCCCCAAAGATTTAAATAGGTAGATGTAGTAATGTAAATCAACAGTTTGCTGGTTTGTGTCTAGGTTCAATTTAATAGGGGCCTATTCTATTGTTGTTTGATTATTCTATTCCATTAATCGATTTACTGAGAAATTTATTGAAATGACTGAGAAATTCGTTGAATAGCTTGCCACTATACAGACTTTTTTCTGCAGTTTTCTAAATATCTTGAAAATATGAGTAATTGCTCTTGTGTCAGAGTCATATTAGATTGGTTTCCAAAAGGACCTCTGTCAAACATCAGTGTTTAGACTTTAGGGACAATTAATATTAAAATACCTGCTAATACCTTCCAATTTTCTAACCCTGCGGCAGATAGGCTCTCATTTTGTATTTCTGTATGTAACGAATAAACACAGCATACTGGACCGATTTTAAAAGATCTTTTGCCGTTAGAAAGCTACAATATCACTGAGTAACATAGGCTATATAACATCACGCTACGTCTCTTAGGAACGGAGCAGCGCGGGTGAAAACGCCAGCAGGTCGCTAGTTGAGGATAAGAAAACATTTTATGAAATTCCCACGACATTTGGAATAACTAAATGAACTGTCGTTTCATAGTATATTCCTGTTTTATATTCCTTCTATAGAGAAATTCATACCATCACGCCTGTTTTCTTTCAAAGATGCATTACATCATTCTCCAGTTAAAGCAATATATTCTCCCTCTATAAAGTTGTACCTGCCAACTAAAGTAAATGTACACCAATCCCAATAAATATCAAACGAAAGGTCACAGCGGAAAACTTTTCTCGGATACTTATCACCGTTTAAACTGGGGCGGATAAACAAGGCGTATTACATCGGATTAAATAAACTGGTACTTCTATATGTGTCCTATACGTTAAATTATAGTAGAACTTTGCTGTTTAGTTTGTCTGATTAGTACCACCCCATATTGTGCCATTTTTTTTTTGGTATAGGTGGGCAAACAATCAGACGGATCGCCTGATGGTAAGCGATTACCGCCGCCCATGGACACCCGCAACACCATAGCAGTCACAACTGCGTTGCCGGCCTTTTAAAAGGGGTAACCTTCGGTAACCTCAGTCACTCGGCGAAACACAACGTAAGCGTTGTTTCACGCCGGTTTTCTGTGAGGCCGTGGTATCACTCCGGTCGAGCCGGTCCATTCGTGCCGAAGCATGGCTTTCCCGCGTAAAATTGTGTTTGAAGGGTAATGTAGTTAATGAAATTACAGAGCAAATGTTGTTGCTGTCATCTATACGGTTCGGTTACCGCTTACCATTAGCGGCATTAATCTTAATACATTTTTTGTAGATTATTTTGAGGCTGAAAATAGAAATTGTTCGAATCTTGGGGTTTGGAGTCAACGAATTGTCTAACATTGTGAAACTCGCATAATAATTAATTCCTTTGATTTTTGGGCTTCAAAAGTACTATGATTCTCTGAGATTCGGCGTTTCGGTTTAAAAATTGTCAGTTAGGGAAGCATCTGGTATTTTTTATGAATGGAAGAAGGTTAACGATTACATAATTATTTCTAAGTGTAAACCTAATTTAAAATACGCAACGATCCTTTAAAAATAGTGCTTGCTATAGGATTTGCGACTTTAATTATATGCTTTTGCTAATGATCGCCAAATTCCTTGATTAACAAAGGCGGAAAACGAAGACAGAATAATATGAAAGTTTCATTAATAAAGTGCACACGCTCCAAAGCATGTACATTTTAACCAACCTAACAAATCTAAGAAATACCAAACGAGCATACTATTATAATCACGTGAGAACGGTAATGAGTTTGTTTGAGGCGGATCGCGGTGCTTTGTGGGCCGCGTGCCGCGTCGCGAGAGCCTGCGAGATCTCATTTATAACAAAATTAGTTCTTGGAACGTACGCCATTATAAAGTGGCGCTGGTTTAACAAGTACTATGAACATTTAAATATAGTTTAAAATTGGTATTTTATATAGAAATAACTATAATAAATGATTATCTATTGTATTTTTTTTGCTATTTTCGTGCTAAGATTATAAATTTATTTTTACATATAAAATACCATCAGACCTGTATTCCCCGAAGGGTTAGGCAGAGTGTAAAGAATGAGAGTGAGCAAAATGTGCACCCACAGTTCGCCGGTATGTACTATGTAATAGGGGTTGAGCCTATTGCCATTAACCGGGCACAATTACAGAATCCAAGCTGCTACTGAGAATTTCATAGAAAAACTCAATAACACTTTGCTCGTTCTGGGGATCGAACCTAGGACCTCTAGCGGAGCAGTCACGCTTGGGACCACTAGACTAATAAGGCACTCTTCATTAGTCAGTCTGTTATTTTTAGTGATGGAAAAATTCATCTGCGGGCAGGATTCGAACCTGCGTCTTCTGGTTCAATACACCTTATTCACCATCTTAAAAGAGGTACATTCAGAATGTGAAGGGAAATTTCGACCTGGCGGGAGTTTAAGTAAGAGTAAGAGTTTAAGTGTTTTCTGAGAGAAAACACTTAAATAAACTTGTCCAGACACTTACTTACTTGGTACCAACTATATGAGTTACAATGCAAGACAATGTTCCAAACATAGTCTTTTGGAGAAAGAACCATAGCGGCTTTCAGCCAGTCCCATCTGACGGCACGCATCAATCAGTTATTTTGTATCTCGACCGTAATCTAGGGAACTCAACAATTATATTATAATTTTATTCATGTTTAATTAGAAAATTGTTTTGTTGTTTTTGTTGTTTTTATTGTTTGTGACAAATAAAAGTTTGGTTGTTTCTTTCCTACTCTATTTTTTTGGTACGGTACATTTACTTTTGTAGCGTGTTCAGTCTTAAGTGAGTATTATATTAGGACTAGAGTTCCCGAGCACAACTTCGCCTGCGTACTCAGGTAATTTTCGTTTCTAAAATATACTGTGCTGACTGTACCTACACCATGGAGGTTTCATATCATAAAATGAGTTAAGTTTAATTTAAAAGGAAAAAAAACAATTGTCAACATGTCAAGCGAATGACAGCTTTATATATCCCGTGTGTGTATGTCAAAAGCCTGGTAATGTGTGAGGAATTTCATACAAACTTTCACCCCCGTTTTCAGCACCTTAGGGGTTGAATTTCCAAAAATCTTTACTTAGTGCTCGTCTACAGTGCAAAAGGAACCAGCATGCAAACTTTCAGGGATCTAGCTCCTATAGTTTCGGCTGTGCGTTGATATGTCAGTCGGTAGGACACTCAGTCGGATTCTTCTTTTATTTAAATAGATTAGCATTACTAATAGCAAAGCTTAGTGGTTAGTTAGCTTCTTATCCGTACAAAAAAAAAAATCTTTTGCTCTGTTCCGCAGTGAGGAATGTCACAGGCGGATATTATTATCAAAACATTCAGTAAATTTTGTACCTCTAAACCAAATTTCGAACAAATCATAAAAATAGAAAGAAAATCAAACACAAGAACCGAAACTCAATCCTAAAGTATTAAAAATTAAAACCTAGTCAAAAGTTTCCGATAAAGTTTCCGATATAATATCGTATATAAATAAAGGATATTTTTCCAAAGTTTTCTCTGAGCTCGATATCCACGGTAGGTGGGGGGCATGGAGGGGGGCAGTACATTGAGGAAACAAAACGGATCAGCTTGTATCTAGCTCTCACAGAGGCGAGGGGAGCTCAGATGGTCGTAGATGTAGATTACCTAGATACGGCGGTTGAATTTTATTTTGAACTTGGAAGGAGCGGTGGAAAATTTAAAAAAGATTATTTTGCAAAGACGTTTTCTTTACATCCGTGGCAAGTGTAGTGCAGACCTAAAATACTGCCTAACTAAAAAGTAAAAATGTTCACCATATTTTTCCACTAAACTAACTTTAAGTATATTGTTAAGTAGTAAATCGTCAGCAACCTGTATGATAGTTTTTTATTTGTTGGGTTACGGTTACGATTCCCGCATGGAACAATTGTTTGGTCTCACACACGATAAATAAAAACATTTTAGTATGGGAAAACTAATCATATTATAATTTAGCTAAAAATGACGGTCTTTCATACCTAACTAGCTGATAACCCGGCTAGTTCTACTTGTATTTTTTTGTTCACCACAACTCGGCAAGGTACGGATACTTAGACGATAAACAAAGAAACATAATTTTTAAATGTATAGATAAGATTTAATTATTAGTAAAAAAAATGTCAAAATCCTAAATATCAATTTCATCTAGTATCTATATGGCGACGTGCGCTCGGAGTCGGCTGAGCCGGGCACGAACGATATGAGCACCTTATTTTTCGCACATTACACTTTGAAATTGTTTGAAATATGTTATAGCCGTCATCGCGCCAGAGAAACTTGTTTAAACACTAACACGACTACTGTTCTTTATACGAAATTTGTTTTAAACTATGCGCTGTGAGAAACAAGTTGGTGGGTTGTTTTTTCCGGCTTGCAATTGTGTAACTGGGTGCTATTTACTTTACTTATGACCTTATAATACATGTATGTTACTGTATATTTTATTCTAACTGACTGCCTCATTAGTCTAGTCGTCTCAAGCGCGACTGCTACGGTAGAGTCCTGGGTTTGATCCCCAGGTCGAGCAAAGTGTTATTGGGTTTTTCTATGAAATTCTCCATAGCAACTTGATGTCTGGATTTGTGCCCGGTTAATGGCAATAGGCTCACCCCCTATTACATGGGACCTAAGCATACGCGCGAACTGTGGGTATACATAAGCACACTTCTGCCTAACTCTTGGGGGAATACAGGCGTGATGGTAAGTTATGTTTATAATAATAATGTTCATAATGTGGTTTCCTTACAAATAACTAATAACTAATATCTTGTAAACAATGTCATTGTGCTGTGTATGTAATCCTTATTTTTGTTACTCTGTCCGTCCATCTGTTACCTTTTTACGGCTTAACTGCTGATCAGATTTCAATAAAATTTGGCAGGGAGACATATTGCATCCTGGGGAAGGACATAAGCTACCGTTTCTCTCAGAAAGTCCTGTGGGATGGGAGTGTAACAAGTGGCAACAGCTATTCAAAAAAAGATTTGGTTAGAATATCAGGCAAACTTAAGTAAGCTGTAGTTACATTGATTGATTAATTAACGTAGATATTATTGAACTAATAATTATTTTGCAATTTTTTTTAAAGCTTACTAGTAATGTGGACCGCACATTACTTACTAGTATTCTTGTTAACCCCTCGTGCTAAGCTAAATATGCTTGTGTTACGAGTGGGTTCATGTCGGTAGTGTAATGGGTGGGTTTCGAACTGGCAATCACATGATTGCCAGTCCGACATCCTAGCCATTAGGCTACTGCCGCTTCGAATAGACTCAAAACATCAAATAAATTCACATCCCTAATTGAAATAAGCAATGTCATAATAATCAGTTAGTCAAAATGTAGTTTGCTACAAAAATCAATAATATAAATGTATGAACTCTAATTTAAATGCATTCCAAATGATGGGATGTGCCAACGTTCGATGGTGGTTAGTTCCAATACGTTTTATTGAAATTATATTGTATGGTGCGCCAAATTAGGTTGTACAGTGTTATATAGGAAATGCATTTGCGGGCTTACATTCGATCGTTTAGGAGTGAATGGTTGAATATGTTTGTATACGTTCATATTATAATGTTGAGTATATGTAGATATATAGGGTTGAGTATTAATTTAGAAACAATTTAATTGAATGTGTATTTTAATCCCTCAATGTGTTTGTGAGCTTTCATAATAAGTCTGATACTGTACGTGTCGTGGGTTCGATTCCCACCCGAGGCATATATTTATGTTACACTGATATTTGCTTTGAGTTCGGGTGTACTTTGTATCCATTAATTTATTGTAAGTATGTGGAATCCCTCGCGACTTAGGACTTGTTCCATAGTGCACGAGGAGCCTTTAAAAAAAAGTTGTAGAATTACATCATACATGTTATTATGTAGCAGAATATAACCTTACGTAATATTGAACCGCTCAGTTTACCTTCAATAATGCACCGCCAACGAGCACATTAGAAATTTATTTACTGCAAGACAGCGGTCTACGTAATTTCGTAGCACGCTACGAAAGTGCTACGATACATCTACGTCGCCGATCGCTACGCGCACGAAGGTTTACCGAAGAAATAATTGAACGAGTTGAAACAACTTGTAAGACATCGTCGTCTAAAAATTTCATCATTTTCCTTAAAAAAATACGAAGAAAGCGAAAACAATGATAAAGCGATCAACCAATAAACAAAAACATAAAAGAGTTAACACGGAATTCCGATGAATTCTCAATAAAGTTGAAAAAAAGCGTATACTCCGCATGTTCGGGTAACAAAGATCTGGGATCGCAAGACAGACTCGGTGGCACATGTTAACGTTTCTTGTATGGGCTGAACAAGAAGCGGTAGCGGAGACTTCCTAATTGACAGATATTGATATATTTGTATTCGTATTTTAACCCGTGACACAAAAAGAGGGGTGTTATAAGTTTAACGTGTGTCTCTCTGTGGCATTGTAGCTCCCAAACGAATGGACCGATTTTGATTAAGTTTTTTTTATTTGAAAGATGACTTGATCAAGAGGGTCCTTAGCTATCATTTACCCGTTTTAACAAAGAACGAAGATTTATCAGCTCTTTTCCAGTCCATGAAGAGATGTGACTTCCACAGGTCCCATCGATTTAAAATTTGGTATCCTGTTACTTCAATGATAAATGATCCATCATCCAGATTTTTTACAGGTTATCCAAACGCTATTCGCTCATAGCGTGGAGCTACCAAAGTTTTAAGAGTGTCATTTTATTAAGTCCTCGCACAGATCGAGATCCGATCGAGACGCTGACATGTGTCGCCCGCGTGTTGGGGGATGCCTCTCACGACGGCTCTAACGTCCCACTTTAAAGAACAACGGTTTAAGAGAGTACTCTTCATTCTTATTATCTAGAGTTTGGTATATTGAGTTGAAGAGTAATTTCTTTTCGGTTACAAAAATATATTTTGTATCGCACGCTTTGGAAGTAGTTATAAAGTATGTTTAGAACGGTCTGATTTAGGAGCGTCAAATATTGCGCCACCTAATCACTAACCTAATCACCAAAATTATAACTAGTGGAAGTCAAATTGTAGGAATGATTCTATTAATATGAAACTATTTTAAACATTATGTACTATAAAAATCAAATGATATCCAAAACTTATCTTTCACTATTTATGATTTTCCTTTTATGAATCTAAAAAGGTAACTTGAGATTATAAAAATATACCAGGAGATTGTGTAAAAATAAACAAAGAAGAAAAAAGTAAACCTTTAAAATTTTATATAAAAAAATCAATGTTCACGTTTATCGCAGCTCACATGCATCCGGCAGATTGAGGGTTAAGATTCGCTCGTTTGTATTCAGCGCGCGGTGCCGAGCGCGAGGTAACCCGCCCGCGCCGTCCCGCCGGTAAAAGTTTTCCAGTGCGGACGGCCCCTAAATACCGGGAGATTCTATTAGCGTATCGATGTTTTATGGCCGAATGAGGGTTTAGATATTCGACGACGACGTAAAATTATAATTTATGGGTGGAACCAGACTTTTTTATTTTAATAAAAATATTTAAAAAAAACTTTTTTGTACTAGAATTTCCTTTTTACTTATAGGCATATACCTATTGGAGTTAAACGTTTTGGTGAAATTCTGTGGTTTCAGCGGTTATTTTAAAATCTTATCGTAGTTTAAATAGGGTTGTATGAAATACATAACAAATAAACACAAAAACTTGCTCACCAAAAAAGAAACATCCAAGAGAAGCGAAAACAATAATAACAAACATAAACTCCTCATTTACAATTAAAAAAAAAAACTCTCACGACATCCACGAAAATTATGTTAAAGAAATCATTACATACGTATAGCACATACAGCACACCAACCAAGTTTGTTCTCAACACGGCAAATAAAAAGAACTTTTTACATCAAAACTTTATTTCGCGTTCCCCGCGCTGATTCGTACGTGAGACCGACTATATTTTGTGCTGATTACTGTGTCTTGGAAGTGTATGAACTTTTTGCTTCATAGTATTTTTTCTCTCTTCGCCTTGACTCGACTCGGTTGCATTTCTGTTTGGCTGCGTCATTTTAAAAAGCGGTTTACGATTTTTGTTGTTGTTCTAGCTTTGATGTTCTGTGTTTTTTAACAACGCACTACACTATTCTCATTTCTTCTGTATTGTTGGTGTATACATTTTCAAACAAGCATTTTGTATATACAGATGAAATTTTATATGTATCGCTATATATGCTATCCAGACACCGCAATAATACAGACAGGGATTTCTGCTTTCAAACAGACCTATAATTCCTTATTCGATAGCTTTTTAAATTGTACTAAGGCGCTTCATCATTAAACAAATTAGTAGTTATTGAACTAGTTAACATATTATCATTATCATCTGATAGAGTATACTTCTGAGATAGTCCCAAATATATATTTGGTCAGTTTCTGATCATCGGTTTTACACATCTGTAATTTAATTTATAAAATCGTATTCTAAAGTGATGTAAACAAAACATGATCCCGGTATCTATCCCGTAAGCAAAACAAAGTTTTTCTTCAATTTGCATTCACTAATGAGGTGCAAGGAACCCGATACCCGCGTCTTAAACGTTCGACATGTTTATACGAAACGTGTTCACACGATCGTCTAGTGTTTGTTCAAGAACGTCGTCTTTCTTACGTTCTAATGAATTTTAAAGGATTGTTTCAACAGGATTCTTGGAATGGTAAGTTATTGGATTTTGTAAGCAAAGTCTTGAAGTAAGGTTTTAAAAAGGTATTTGTTTTGTAAGCAAAAGAAGTGGTAACTGCTTGCTTAAATTTTCCTACAATTAGAAGAATTATAATTATTACCTATATGTATACGCGAAATAGTATTTATTCACTGCTAAACCACTTAATCTAAGAAACTATACACCCTATGAGTTTGAAATTTGGCACGTAGCTTCTTTATAGGTTAGTAAGCAATCGCTAAAAAAGGATTAACAGCAATGCTCGCAGGATTGGCAATAATGTGGGTAGTGTTACCGTGTCATATAACTAGGCTTGACTAAATATTCGAGGCTAGCTTTTTACAAATGATTTATGTAACAAAAATGAGCTTTCGAAAGCCATAGAAATGACGTATAAATTACGAGGAATCGAAATGTTGTTATATTTAAATATGAATAACTTCTCAAAAAAAATAGATATAAGTGATAAAATTGAAAGCAAAAACCCAAAAGCCTTACAAAACGTAAATTAATTTTGGTCGGCAAAAAGCGTTTTAACTAAAAATTTAATTAGTGTCTTGTAGGGATTTTTTGCCGTCACATTGTGGCGATATTAAAAGCTGACGGTAATATTACCTATATATTACGTAGTCATAGTACGTTCGTCTTCCAATTTGTTTTAGCATTTCTTCTCAGTAGACGCCAGGTAGGAAATGCTGAAACCCTCTACGTCTCCTTAATTTCGTATTGATGGCAAATGTATTATTATGTATTTATTGTATTTCTCTAGTGTAGTCTACTGGTCTAGTGTAGTACTAGTCTAGTGGTCGTAGCGGTGGTCTTGGGTTCGAGATCGAGCCCAGGTCGAGATCGAGTGGTATTAATGTGTAGCAGCTCGGAGTTTGGAGTTGTGCCTGGTTAATGACAATAGGCTTGCCACCTATTACATTGGACTAAAGCTAAACATACCGGCAAACTGTGATAGTACAGTTAGTACACTTCTACCTAACCATTTAGGGAATACAAGCGTACCTACAAGGTACCTACAACGTACTAATAAAAAAAAATACTTATGTGTCTTTAAAAGACCTATATGCCTATAACATAAATATATATCAGCTAAGTAATTTCATGTGATATTCATTGACTTACTCCTAGTCAAAGTCAAAATCAAAGTCAAAATGTTTTATTTCAATTAGACCAATAAAATAGATACTTTTATAAAGTCAAAACTAGTTGCACAATTTCAAAAAAGTTGGTTATATATGGAGAAGAGCCGGCAAGAAAGATACTCCATAGATACTCTTTTAAAAAAAATATGATTACAATATTAACCTTTTTTGTTCCAAATAGTTGCTGAGAATTATGCAGTTTGATGTATAAGATTTATTCATTATCAAAAAGAAAAAGAAAAATGGGATTGCCACAGCAAGTAAGAGCTGACTAGCTGGCTAGCTTTTTGATATTGATATTATACTCTTAATGAGATTATATCGTCATTGCCCACAATAGATCTTAGTTGATATTACCGTTGCAATAACAAAGCGCGTTTTCGGGTTTCGGCCAACTCGCATCAACGGGTATTGTGTAAAAGTCGTATTGCTAATGGATTAGTGGTGGCCATGCCCACACAATGGATGTAGTGCATCTGGATGGAACGACACGCGGAAATTGGACAAAATTGATGCTCTGTGGTCGGTTTCCAGTTTTGCATTGTCCGATATGTCACGCGAGATTGATGGATTTTTTATGTACGTTATTGTGAGTAGGTTTGTAACGTGCTAAGAATAAATGATGTATTTATTTACATTAAGGATTTATAAAGGGTGTACGTAACAGTAGCGAAGTTTCAATTTTGGTAACAGAGAAGCTAAAGCCAAAAAAAGCTTAAGTACAGTGGCGACCATCAGGCAATCTCACAACGCAATAGCACTGACTTACGACCTTCTACTATTCATTGTCGTTAACAAGTGACACGCACTGGCTGTATCAAGCTCGCTCGTACTGTTTACAGCAATGTAATCCTTATCGTGCTTATGGACTTTTGAGTGTTTACTGTACATAATATAGTGACTAGCCCAAGTAGGTGACGCGCTTGTTTTTTTCCACGCGTGCCTTTTAATAGGAAACCACCGAGCAAAGCCTCGCTCATTGATGAGGTCCAGTGCTTCTACAAGACTGTAGTCTGACCTAGGTTGTGGTGAATGTCACGAATACCATAGCCATGACTAGGTACATGGTAAAGCAAGGCAGCTGCGGTTTTCTGACTTTTCAAAAGTACCTATTTTAGTGGTCTAATTGAAATAAAATATTATGACGTTATGATAAAATATAGGACCAAATATCGAGCCTTGTGGAATCCCTCTGTTAACACAAGGTTGTCAAATGAGGTCAGTATCTACTATCACTCGTATATCAACACGATGTTTACAGTTGCTTCAATAGCCAGGCTTTTTGATCAAATCTGTGATAGCTTTGAGAGGAGCAAGTCAATAATAATATAATTAAATGCGTGTAGTATAGAATGTTCTCAAAGAAACATGAGTACACAAGTCTGAGCAAAACCATTGTGTAAGAATGAATGAGGTTAAGCAAAATAGTTACATATGTACGAGCACTTGCCTGCATGAAAAAATGCTTATGCTAACGCACCGAATAAATGTACGATTTAATCGTACAATATAAAATAGTGATATGGTGAAAGATGTGTAAAGTAGAAACGGAAAACTATGGTTTATAGATTTAGACGAAATTTATGATAATTATTTTTACTTTCTCTCTCACATTTTCATGTTTCTATTGGTGGTATTTCCAAAACGGAATATTCGTTCAACAAAATGTGGTGCCCGTCTAGAGGGTCGTATTTTTTGTTCTATCGTATCTGCTAATAATGTTCTTTGATAGATTTTCAATAGCAATGTACAGTAAATACTAGAAAGTATCATTAATTCCTACATTATTTTATCTTTCAATTAATATTATAATCAGAATTTGATCGCTCGCTACAAATACTGCGCCGCTTCCAGTGAACATAATACGTTGATATTCGTGTAATCATTATACACGTATCCTACATCATTAGTGAAAAGCACTTCGGTATTGTCGTGTTGTCCATTCGATACGGTTTAATAGCACTCATTTTATTTTTGCCTTTTAATGAGCACTTAAACAGAAAGCTTTAAAATAGGTAATGTTTTATGTTTCACCTTTCATTGATGATGTATGATCAATTATTTCAGATAGTTGATGGATTTATTCTTAACATAATGATAATGGATTAAGAGTCCGGCGGACCGAATTGCCCACAAAAACGTGATACCAAAATCAATCGTAATCCAGACAATATTCTATCAAATTGTATTGTCATTCAGATCAGAATACAGTTAATCTAGGTTCCTACCGTACTATTTCGTCTACTACTACTTCACTGGAAATAAAAGACCGGAAAATCGTCCTAAACTTTGGTAAAGTTATCAAGAACTGAATTCGCTTACATTTATTTCCAGTGAAGTATTTTGGACGAAATGGTAGAGTAGGAACCTAGATTAACGGTATCGGAATTTGAAAAATAATAGAATTTTATCAAATTGTGTTAAAAAAATACGATTTTTTTGGTATTACGTTTTTAAGGGAAATACGGTCCGCCGGTCTCTTAAGGGGATAAAATAGCGTATTACCGATTATGTACACTTATTACAGCGCACAGATGTGATTGCAAGTGCATCATCATTGCATCTGAAAAGTATTTTTTTATTTTAGTCACCTAGGCGCTTATTTTGAAACGGTAATTAAGAGAGAGCTAACGTGTGTAATATCTCTATTGCTGTCTCACCTTATTTTAAATGAATAAGACAAAGATGGCTATATTTTTAAAGTATCATTTGTTATATAGATGTATGATGCATTTGGGAAAATAGCACCTAGACTTTTTTCTGAAATGCCTGTATGAAATCTGACACTCCTATATTGATGATGGGAGATTTAAATACGAGGTCAACCACATGCCAATGTAAATTTATCTCCAATTTACAAACACAGATAATGATTGTTATTTGCTGATTGTGTAAGGGTTAAAAGCAAATGGTTAAATAGTTCTGCGGTTTTAGCGGTAAATACCACGTAATTTCTGTGCTTGTTATAAGAGATGATTAAATTTATAAATTGGACGCCGTCACCTAATCTTTAGGTAGTGTATCAATTTAATTAATATTTATTTATTAAATCATAATTTACATTGTGGTTGTCACTGCTTTTGCTTATGTCGGCTAACGAGCAGACGAGTCATCTAATGGTAAATATTCATCGCCGCCTATAGACACCTGCAGCACCAAAGCTAGTGCATTGCCAAGGCTTAAGGGAATGCAGACTGCTAGAGCCGCAGAAACTGAGGCAGAACTGGCTGTCACGCACAATAGTCGAAACATAAACGGCAGACTCTGATGTAAGGATGTTTGCCAGCCAGTCAGACCCCAGGACGTCCTACAAATAAATAATTGAATCTGAATCTGAATCCTACCACGGGTGGTCGTATGACAACCGAGACCAATAGCTTAAAGTTATTTCCAATTTCACATATTGTGTTAAAAATGGTCAGCCATCCATATACTGACCGTAGCAAGTTTAACCTTGCCGATCGACTTCTACAACTATAATACATAGATATCTATAATATATAGTAGGGTGTCAACAACATGTGTCATCAGAAAGTAACATGTCATGTTGAAAACAACTTACAAACGAAAACCAGAATCCCTTCGGAGTAAAAGTTAAAATTATATTAATTGAATTTCACTGTTCTTGAGATGCTTGCCTTCACTCAGTGATTTATGACAGCCGTCTAAACTTTACTAATTAACGCAATTCATATTTTAGTTTTTCACAATACAAATTATCTACGTTTAATGTTATTATGTGTGCTTATATTAAAGTAATTGAAAAGTTAGGTTTAAAATATAATTCTAGCAATGTGAACAGTTCACATTAAAAACCTCAATGAATATAATGTACAATCACGCCTGTATTCCCCGAAGGGTTAGGCCGAGGTGTATTAATGTACACCCACAGTTCGCTGATATATTTTAGGTCCCATGTAATAGGGGACGAACCTACTGTCGTTAATTGGGCAGAATCCAAACTCTTAGCTGCTACTGAGAATTTTATAGAAAAACCCAATAACACTGCTCGACCTGAGGATCGAACCCAGGATCTCTAGCCTAGCAGTCTCGTTTGGGACTACTGGACTAATGAGGAAATGAATATTTTAATATCTATTTTACATTACATATGTGGCATATAACGTGTAAGTATTTTATTGATTGGATTGTGATAGAACTTTAAATACTGGCGAGAATTTATACAAGGAAGCATCATCATTATTGAGATATCAGATTCAGAGTTTGTCACTCACAAGGATGCCTATATGTATACTGCCCTGTCTTTTGTTTAGTAAAAATAAACAACCCGTTGTAAAACAGGGGTAGCGAACCTTTATTGCAGCCATATGAATGACGTGCCGTCAAAAAATCTTGACAAACTGATTACTCAATAAGGGAAAACAATTTTTGCACAATTTAAATTTTGGTGTGGAAATAGATTGTACCTTGGAGAAAGATATACGCTACCTTTTGTTTGAAAAAGTCTTTTGGGATGCGAGTGAAAACGCGTGCAACAACTAGTATCAATATTACGCGATAAAATCTGTCAAAAATAGCTTATATAAACGTCAAAATAGACAAATTTAAAAATACATATCCAATTGGCCAACGTGACTAAATTAGAGATGAGAAAAAATACTGTTATTGTGAATTGTACCTTTTGTGTTTTAATATTAAGAATAAATTTATATTAGCCAGAAGGTTATTATAAAATATAACAACGTTTAATTTGTTTGGAGCCTGGAGGTCGAAACATAAGTAGCTACTTAGCCGTTGTAAGACCACCATCCCATTGTAGAAATTTCTAACTGGTAAAAATAATAATGTATCTAGTTTTCTTGGAAAAGTAAATCTTTATTTCTTCTATCATTCACTGATACTATGTAAGGCTGAAAATCACGGGTTCCGCTATGGGTTGCAAATTCAATTCCTGCGCGGAACAAATACCTATTTGTATCGCCTACGTGTATTAGGTCTGGTTTAGGCTGTTTTTGTATTTTAAAATATATTTTTTTGTAAACGATACAGGGCATATTGGTACAATTTTCCTATAAAATGAAATAAATCCTAGTGCATAGTACAAACAAGAATTAGGTAATTAATGTTTAAACTTTAATTATACAATTATCTTCGGAGTCGATCGTCGGCTAGTAACGTAAAAGTAGTTATATGGTATGGTCAGCAGTATATTTTTTTAAACGAGTAAAGAACCATTAATAAATACATAAACATACATAAAAGATGAATCTAAGCACATTGAGAAACTCTACGTATTTTGAAGTCCGTCAAAAATAAGTCACGGGAGGAACAAAATTGAGTATTGTTATAAAACTTCTGACATGATTGTGATGTGACTATTTATTGTGTTTACGAGTATGTAATGCAAACTGTTATTTCTAAAACTGGGTTCTGGGAGAATTATATTGTGTTTCATGTTACGTGAAGTTTAGCTTCCTAATAGGGAAGTTCACACACACACACACACACAGACACAGAAATACGTTACAAACGTAAAAGAGATAATGTGTAGGCAGCCAAAATTTGTCTTATATATACACGTCACAATTAGTTGACGAACAAAAGTCCCTGAGAAGTTGCGCCTCTCCGCCAGCCTCTTAATTGGCAAAAGTTTCTTGTCGACGAAAAACTGGGGGAGAGCGCCTCTGAATGAACGGATGAACGAGTGAACGATCACAGGAGCGGGTGACGCAGGGAGGTGTAATTAGTCAAAAATTCCCGCGAGGTATCTGTGTAGCAAAACTAGTTAATATATTTCACTGCGTTGAAAATTGCGTTTCCTCCCAGATTACGCTGTCATGTCGGACCAAATTATTTGTAACAAATTAAATGGAGTAAGTATTTTTTTAGAATAAACTCGATAAAGAATTCTACCAAGTTTTTATCTACGCACACAAGGGTAAAAGCAATTGAGAAAGTGTAAAGAATGTAGGGCGCTCGGGTACCTATATAAATTCACCTGATCAAACACAACGAGCTCACAGAAAGTAGATCCAAGAACTGTTTACTATTTATTGGCAAGTCTTTGAGGAGGGATGTAATAATCAAAGTTCAAAGTGACTATTACACTCAATCGTTACAATCCAGTAATGGAAAAAATATTCAGGTCAACCCTAGTAAATTATTATGAAGTAGGTACTCGACAGTCAAAGAAGTTTGTACGTAACATAATAATATTATGTAGCACGAAAACAAATATTAGTACAGTCCCTCATGGTTACGATCAAAAAGTTAATGAGTTTTTTTATAGCTACACAAGTATAAAAACTCGCGAACGTTATGACGAGCAGTCGTCACGTAATAAAAGCGAAACGGTACAAAATATGCTCAGAAAAATGAGCGTCACAGCGGGACAGAAAGACGTACAGTAGCTCTCATTAGCCTCTAATTACGGGGGTCCGAGCCGAGCGCCACCGACCGCCAGCGGAAATTCAAATTTAAATTTCGTACGTTCTACTCTCGCAAATTGCGATTTTTCACCAATAAAAAAAGGGAATACCGAATCGAAATTTTGAACGGTTATTGTTTCGTTTTTATGTTAATGACTCGTATTGAAATTTTGTAACGAATGTACCGAAATCGGTATCGCTCGTTTAACTCCGGTAACGGTCGGGCAAGATTGAGTTCTCAACGTTTTTATTGTTGTTACTCGCTTTGTTCACGTAACGGCCCTTAATTGTTTCTCTTTTTGGAGAACACTTGCCTATAAAAGTGATGGCGCCGTTCGAAGAGATAGGTAGTACAATATAATTTTCTCATCAACTCGCAGGCTCTTTTAATAAAAATATAATAATCTCTCTCCACGGAACACTTCATTACGGCGTTCAAAGAGGCTTGGCGGCGATTATCAGTCCCGATAGCGTTTAGCATGGCCACACCATATTATATTAAAATATTTTTTTCTGGCGAACTCATCTTTGACCGCGAGCGGTGGGCGAGGGTCCTCCCCTACTTTTCATAATTATAACTCCCCCCTGTCATCGCACCGGTTGAAATCGCGTATCTTTAATTTCGCCCGTCGCGTCAGCCCCGAAAATTCCTAGCATTCGTAAGAATTAAAGCCGGCGATAAAGGGAGAGCTGTTACTTATTATTAGCGACGACACTAATAACCGTTCTCGCTGTCCTCGCGTGACAGTTTTATACTACACAAATTAGAAAGCAAAAACGTCCGAGTGGTTTTCTACGGGTATCCGTTACAAAAGGCGGTGGAATTCGCGAGGACGACTTTGGATAAAGCGGACTATTCGTGAGCCGTTTGAAAGGAGTTAGGCGTCGCGCATAGACGCTTACCAGGGCATGAGCGGGCGGGAACATTAAAACGTTCCGCGCGCTCGCTCGTGACGTCATGCGTGATGCGGCGCATCGGATCATCATTTTTAAACTGAGTTTGTTTATAAACGTCACGATGTTTCTTCTGTTTTTGTTTCGTGTGGCTTTTGTTTTTATTTGGGCAACTGTGCCGCGTGTTATTACATACGCCGCGTGCCATTTACGTAAATCAGATGTGCCGTTAAAAATAATGGCGCGAAATGAAATGTATGTAAAATTTGAGCGTAATGGTAGTACCGGGGTGTTGACTGCGTATTACATATTAAACTGTCACATGTTTACGACACACAATTATTGTTAACTTTCAATTATTGTCAGTTCGATTGTTCAACAGTTATCCCACGACTGCGCTGTTCGATGATTGGTTTATATGTTTATAAAAAAGTAATGAGTATTAAATACCAGTATTAAAAGAAGAAACATTCAGTTTTATAGATACCGTTTACATATTTTTTACTTTGAAATATTTATGTTGGCTATGTTATTTTTAATTGGCTGTTCGCATATCCTAGACAACATTTTGAGTCAAAGAGTACTATGTCCTAATTCTCTAAGATCCAATCTAACCTTATACCAAAACTCATTAAAATTGGTTCAGCAGTTTAGTAAAAACGTAACGAACGGAGACAGTTATTTTCTCAAGAAAATATGGACTAATAGCGAGCTGTTATCAATTACGTCGGTAAAAACGGAAACATTCATTTATCTTAAATTTTTTCATCGAGGGATTCTAGCCCTTAGTAGGCCTTAGTAGTCTTTTCCCAACTATGTTGGTCGAATTCCAGTCTAACCAAATGCGGCTGAATGTCAATATTTTACACGAAGCGACTGCCATCAGATCTCCGAATCCCAATTTCTGGGCAATAACAATATCCGGAGGACAGAGTGGTGGTCAGTGGTCAGGCTTTTTATCGCTTCTGACTACCACTAATAATTGTCATAGATGTGATGATAACCGGGACCGACGGCTTTACGTGCTCTCCGAGGCACGGAGTAACAATGTTATAGCAAATTTTTTTTTTTTTTTTAAATAAACGTTGCCCCACACTAGGATTTTCTCCTGTATCGTGGGTGCGTTTACAAACACAAATTCTCACATACACAAACGCCCAGACCCGGAACAACTACCTGTAGATCATACAAATATTTGCTCCGTGTGGGGATCGAACCCACAACACGTGGCGCAGAAGCCGATCGCTCAACCGCTACGCCAATCGTGTCGTCGATTTTTTTATAGCATAGGAGGGCAAACGAGCAGACGGATCGCCTGATGGTAAGCGATTACCGCCGCTCATGGACACCCGTAATACCTGAGAAGTCACAAGTGCATTGCCGGCCTTTTAAAAGGGGATTGGCCCTCCGGTAACCTCACTCACTCGGCAAAACACAACGTAAATACAAAGATATTAGTAAAGAAATCATTCTAGTGTATGGCTTTCTTTAGAACCAAAGATTTGTAAGCTGCATAAAAACAAGGTATCTTTACAGTGCTTTCTTTTGAAGTCAGCTACCGTACAGGCAAACAAATCATAAACAATTTTACAAACGTACACGTAACGGACACAAACGTACACCCAGACTTGAAACAAATACCTATCTGTGGATCATATTCTGGTATCTGTGGAACCCATAACACTTGGTACAACAGTAGTGGCGAGGTCACCTCGCCACGATGTTATGTAACGTATATATACGAAATATAAATTCAATCAATGAACAAAGGATAGTAAAATTTTCCCGAGGTTAAACGGTTAATGACAAATACAATGTGTTAAAGTAACCCCGTTCGACCCGTGAAGGTATTGTTAGGTATCGAGATCCGGTTCTATTTTAAAAAATTTCATTTATTTTGCATGAAAAATGCAAAAAAAAAATCACGAAAAGATAGTAAAAAGGTAAGGTGGCATCGTACGATATCGAACTAACTGTAAAGTAAGTCATGTCGGTTGACGAGCAAGGTAACTTGCTTTTCAATAGATGTCGCCAACGTCACCTTATGACGTAAATTCAGAATGTGAAGGCAAATTTCGATCAAGCGGGTGGGACTCGCGGTGGCTTAGCGGTCAGAGCGTCTGGTGTATCTAACCAGGAGACGCAGGTTCGAATCCTGCCCGCGATTGAATTTTTCCTTTACTAGAATAATTTTCATTTTACATGTAAAAAAATACCCCTAAAAATAATTATGAAACGAGGAAACGAAAATGGCAATACTTACGTTGGCAGCGGCACCGTCCCTGGGTGTCAAACATACTAAGGTCGATGATGCCTTTTTCACATTTAAAAAAATTGATAGATTTTTGAGTAATTGCGGCAATTTGGGTACAACAATCGTGAGTTATATCGTGAAACTTCATTAATATGTTTACTTTCATGAATATTTAATGTTTCTTATTTTATTTGGTTATATGATTGGGATAGGTACCTATGTCCCTTTCGGATCGGACAGGGATTTTTTAACATAGAGTAGGAATAAGAGAAGCAAAACTAGTGCAAGCAGAATTTAATAAATAACAAATCGGAAATAAATGCGTTTCCCGATTTCTAAGCCGGCAAAGGTAAGTACAAAATGGAGCGATCTCCTTCAGTAGTTGGTGAACTACATTCACAATAACTTATCCTGTGAGGATCAGAGGATAAGCGTCTTGCTGTTCCTACTTTGTATAAGTAACCAGAGATCGGTGGGGACCGTTCAAAGTAGATATCTATTAATACATAGATATCTAGAGGCGTATTGAAAAGAAGTTATGTATTTACATAAAATACTTAACAGGTTAAGGTATACTAATGTGCATCCACATTTTGCCGGTATGTTTAGGTCCCACGTAATAGGCGGTAAGCCTATTGCTATTAACCGGGCACAAATACCAAACTTCCAGCTGCTACTGATAATCTCATAGAAAAGCCCAATAACACTTTGTTCGACCTAGGAATCGAACCCAGGACCTGTTTCTGAACCTGTTTCTTTCGCTAAAATTTAAATTTTTTTCTATACTACCTTCAGCCCGCGACTTCGTCCACGTGGACTTCTGAATGGGGTCCGACCTAGATAAAAAGTAAAAACCCTATGTGCTATTCCAGACTATAAATCTATCTCTGTACAAAATTTCACCCAGATCCATTCAGCCGTTCTGATGTGATTGAGTAACAAAAATCCATACATCCTCACAAACTTTCACGTTTATAAATAATATTTGTAGGATTTTTTGTGGGAATCGAAACCAATGGCACTCAGTACAATGGTAGTTGGAATACAATATATAGTTAAGTTTGACTAATAAATACACGTAAGTATATGTCCACCAAACTAAACATATCTTCAGCAGACAAATAGATCCATAATCATCCCCCAATAAATATGTAAAGAGCCTCTCATTTACTAAAATGACTGTCCGAATATAGTGAATTCCGGACATGATTTCAGAAGCGGCCCCTGGGAGCGAATTAGTGAACCAACGTGATCTAACTGAAGATTTTTTGTCCTCATGAAATATTGTGCTTCGTTCAAGCGGCCGAATTTTCCGGCGAGTTATTTACGCGATGCGAATGCATTCTTCTATTAAGCATTTTTATTTTTTTGGTATATAGTAGGTAAGTACATAACATAACATAACATACCATCACGCCTGTATTCCCCGAAGGGTTAGGCAGAGGTGTACTTAATGCACACCCACAGTTCGCCGGTATGTTTAGGGCCGGGCACAAATCCAGACTCTGAGCTGCTAATGAGAATTTCATAGAAAAATCCAATAACACTTTGCTCGACCTGGGCATCGAACCCAGGACCTCTAGTGTAGCAGTCTCACATGGGACCACTAGACTAATGAGGCAAGTACATATTTTATTAATTACTTATATTGGTAGATAATAGGTTTATTTTTCATAATTGTGATACACTGCGAGTATATTTTTATGTCTATTCAAATATTTTGGGATATTGGCGTTACGTGGAATAAACGGAACCCTCGTGCAGAGAAACCTAAGCTTTAAACTTCATAGTGCGGTCCTCGCCTTAAGTGTATGATTTTGTAATTTTAATTCTACCAAACGTGAGTTACTTGCTTGACTAAACGTAATAACAATGTAAACAAGGCACAGTCCTACGTGGCTCGTGTAACCCCAGCTTTATTTACTTTCTCAAGAGGCTTGTTTTTACAATGACCCAAGTTGAATGTTATCGAGTTTTTGACTTTTAACGACTATTTTATACAACAATATGATAATTAAGGAAGCTTTGTTGCCTCTAAATGTTCTGTGACGCTATATTGTAGAGGTAATGCCGAGTTTCAAATTATAAAATACCTTTTTTCTGTTTGTGTTTTCTTTTTGTTACGTTTTGATGTACTTGTAGGGTAGGGCGAAAGGATTTACGTTATAAATGTTGTTCTTTCATAAAAATAATAATTATTTTGTATAGATAAAATGATTATTAATGCATTTTAAAGATAAATTGTATTTAAATTAATTATACTTATGTATATAATTATTGCGCCTTAAAAATTAATACAAAACTTTACTTTACAAGCTCCTTACATTACGAACGCCATAAAGTTTTCTCCACAATTATTGTAATGTATGCTAGTAAGTTTATAAAATACGTATAATATGATTTTGCATAGGTAATGACCTGTGACTGTCTGACGATGGCGCAGACAGTGACTCCCCCACCCCCAGCCTTGATGTGTCATACCTGCTGCATCATTATATCTGTGACGTATCATTAACGTATCGAAGCAGCGCAACTCTACTATTGAGTAATGTGCTAATATTATTGCAATCCAATTGAGGGTGATGACGCGGTGGGATCGCGGATCATGCAAGAACGATTCCCGTGATCCCTCCACTATGTGGAAGGTGGCAGTGGTGGTGTTTTCAGTCGGTGTGCTGGACATCTGGCTGGAGAGCCCGACACAATTGTCCCGCTTCCCCGAAGCGGGGCGGCGTGAATAAGGCGCATTTTCCTACCCGAAAAAAATAAGTTCAGGGTGATGAAGCCAGGGAAATTATTGCGCAAATGAGGCTTAACAAGTAAGGTCACAAAGTTAAGTGATACTACTGTTGTTGCTGGCGTCTACAACTGTGGTTGCCGCTAACTGCATCCTATATACTTATTTGTCACGTTTTGAGCGACCTGGAAATCGTGTTATATTTAAAAAAAAATACACTAAAAACGATAAAGAATGATACAATGAACTACTCAATTAACATTTGTATAATAACTTTCGTGAGGCGTATTCATAATTATTTAAAGACTACACGGTTTACTCACGCGCATTCTCGGGATCGCCCTCCTCCTCGTAGGTCATATTAATTATTACCCTTTGCAGGCGTAATCCATCAATTAGCAGTGTTTCCACTTTTATTTACCTCCTCGGTTTAAATGCAATGCAATTACTACACTTGTACCATTAAATTATCGCCCTTACAGGTGATACATCTCAATGATTGCCAATTTAGACCAGCTTGGCAAGTACTGGTTTACCTCGAGGCGACTGACCCCTCGGGGTGTACAAGTGTAGTAATTGCATTGCATTTAAACCGAGGAGGTAAATAAAAGTGGAAACACTGCTAATTGATGGATTACGCCTGCAAAGGGTAATAATTAATATGACCTACGAGGAGGAGGGCGATCCCGAGAATGCGCGTGAGTAAACCGTGTAGTCTTTAAATAATTACTCAATTAACATTGACTTATCTTTTTACCGTTCGTTAGTCAAGTACGAAACTGTAATATATATGAAACGTCAAAGACTCACAGCTGACGTCGTCATTATCCGTTCAAGTTACGTTCCGTTCCAATATTAATTATCGCCGCACACGTCGGTCGCTGGCGGTATCAGTTGAGTGTCGAGCTGACGGTAACTTATGACTCAATTATTATACCTGTAGCTGTGTAAGGAGATACTAAAGTGAACCACTAGAAGTATCATAAAATAACATAACATGACATACCATCATGGCTGTATTCCCCGAAGGGTTAGGCAGAGGCGTAGGCGTCGCTGGTATGTTTAGGTCCCTCATATAGGGGGCGAGCCTAGAGCCATTTCCCGGGCACAGATTCAGACTCCGAGCTGCTACTGAGAATTTCATAGAAAAACCCAATAACACTTTGCTCGACCTGTGGATCGAACCCAGGACCTCTAGTGTAGCAGTCGCTCTTAGGACCACTAGACTAATGAGGCAGTCATAAAATAATTTAAGTATATTAATTTATAACCTATCTCTCGATTATTTTTCCCATTGGAGAAAGAAATTTGACATTACTTCTATTAGGAGTTTATGTCAAATTTATTTATTTTCTATCTAGCAATAACTGATTTATTGCTAAATAGAAATTAAATAAATTCAAGGTAAGATTTAAGTGTAAATGTAAGATTTTTTTTAAAATTATATTTTGTTTTAGATATGGGACATAGGATGGCATGGGTTTTTTCTAAAATCGATGTGATCGATTCTCGGCTAGGAATATTTTTTTTTTTTATTACAATGATGCAGTTTTAGCGTTCATTAAAATCGGGGCTGAGACTCCTTTTAGTATTGAAATGAAATGAAATGAAATTATTTATTCTGCTATACTTTTACATGTCATGGTTTGGGTTTTTTTTTTAGCTAGATGGCTTCGGCATTTCCTAACTGACGACCTCTGAGAAGAAACACCGAAACACACTCAGAGAATCATGGTCTCTTTTAAAGTCCAGACATGGAAGAACACTTATATGTGAGTGGTACGATGTAGGGTAATGTCTGAAATGGCCTTTTGAGGAAAGAACCATAGCAGCTTTGAGTAGACCAGTCCCAACTGACGGCACGCCTGCATCAGTCATCGCTTGCTTTATAGCTTGGCTGGATTTGGCCATCTACGCCCACTTGAAACTCTGAAACTGAACTCTGAACTTACTAGCACAAATTACTTGCACTCCGCTTATTTTTTATGTTCTCTATCAGTAATAGAATTCATTTCCATTATATATTTTGTATTTATATTAAAAAAGAAATGCTGTACTTATATTTTATTAAAACAATGTCGATCAATTTCGATCTCAGTGCTCCATTTTCTGTCGCCGCCATATTAATTAGTGTTGTGCACGTCATTGTGTCGCACTGTCGTCACATCACTAGTGACGGAGCGGTATTTTATTAAACAGCGCTTCATGACTCAATTATATCGAAATCGACATGATTGAGTGGTTTTATTCTTTTAAATCTTTTTATTTTAGTATGGCTATATGAATTTGAGTGATAAGATTCCAAACTGAGTGATTTCATACCATCACGCCTGTATTCCTTGAAGGGTTAAGTAGAGGCGTACTAATTGACGACACGTTTGGCGTAGCGGCTGAGCGATCGGCTTCTGCGTCACGTGTTGTGGGTTCGATCCCCACACGGAGCAAATATTTGTATGATCTACAGGTACTTGTTCCGGGTCTGGGCGTTTGTGTATGTGAGAATTTGTGTTTGTAAACGCACCCACGATACAGGAGAAAATCCTAGTATGGGGCAACCTTTTTTTTTTAAAAAAAAAAAAATGTACAGCCTCAGTTCGCCGGTATGTTTAGGTCCCATGTAATAGGGGGCGAGCGTATTGCCACTAACCGAGTACAAACCCAGAGTCCGAGCTGCTACTGAGAATTTCATAAAAAAACCCAATAACACTTTGCTCGACCTGGGGATCGAACTCAGGACCTCTAGCGTAGCCGTTGCGCTCAGGACCACTAGGCTAATGAGGCAGTCAAACTGGGTGATATTAATTTATTCACACAGTGAGAAAATAACAAAGTCATGTAACGGCATGGTTGGCTCTATGAGATTCTGGGTTGCATTACCAGATCATGCAGTGTTATTGGGTGTTTCCGTTAGGACATTCTTAAGATTCATAGGCAGTTCGGAATGACCATATACAATTAAGCTCGCTTAATATTATACTCGTAATCACACCATCGGACTCTAAGTGTACATTAGTACACCTCTGAACAAAGGTACTCAAGGATAATCAGGAATATTTCCTATATTTTTGTTTCAAAATCGTCATTCAGACACATCAGAATTGTTGATTTTCGACAGTTTTGTGTCAAATCTGTCAGTTATATCACCTGGTGTTTTCGGACCAGTTGAAATAGAAGGCTTGGGCTTCTGGTATACAAACCGACGTAACGCACCTCTATGATTAAATCCCTACACTCACACACAGAAAACTACGTACACATATGCAAATGCGTAAATATACACAGCTATTGCAACTTTATCGTAGCACCGCACGCGCTGCCAACAAAGGAACGCCCACACAAAATGGTTTTAGTTTACCACGCGACCATGGGAAACAATACCATAGTCCAGGGGTTAGTAACGGCCGACCCAATTAATATCATCCCACTCACAGCATTCTTCTGAATAGTAATTATTTATTGATATGGTGAAGAGAATATTGTTATATTGTGTAGTAATCATAGAAAAATGGGGGGAAAAATAAAGGGATTAAAAAAGAAATGGGTTCATTATATTAGACTAGACTGTCTCATTAGTCTAGTGGTCCTGAGCGCGATTGGTACGCTAGAGGTATTGGGTTCAATTTCCAGGTCGAGCAATGTTATTACTTGGGTTTTTCTATGAAATTCTCAGTAGCAGCTCGGAGTTTAGGATTTGTGCCCGGATGAGCCTATTGTCATTGGCTCGTCCCCGATTACATGGACCTAAACATACCGGCGAATTGTGCGTTTATATTAAGTACGCCTCTGTCTAACCCTTCGGGGAATACAGGCGTTACGCCCCACTATGGTTTTGATAATACACAAGGATTCTCCTGTATCGGGTGTGCGTTTACAAACACAAATTATCCAGTACCTGTAGGTCCTAAAAAAATTGGATATGTGTAAGAATTGAACTCACAACATGTAGTGTAGAAGCCGATCTCCCAGCCACTACGCCAATCGTGCCGTCGAAATACATTAGTACCTAAATGTCTGCCTATCCCCTTAGGAATACAAGCGTGATGGTATATTTATGTTTTTTATTTGGAAAAAGAACACCGTTTGATAACAACTGTGCAGTATCGTTGTCGAGTAAGCTCGGCTCGTTCAAAGGCGAGTTATTATTTCATAACTTTGTTTGAAACTGCACCTTTAGACAATGTTTATGTTTTAATTTACTATTTTCCTGAAGTCAGTGTTCTTTAGACAGGGAGATCGGTCTCGTGCCGTAGAGGAAATTCTTCATAATTCTCTGAAATATTCTATTTATTAGAGACTAGGTTTCGCTCGCAACTTCGTTTGAGTGGATATTATCACAATAACATATTGTCTATATCACTTGGGAATGACGTAGCTAAGCTAGTTCAATAGTGCCGGAGATTACCCCTACATATAAACACATAAACTAACAAAGTTTACTTTATTATAATACACTCGCCCGCGATTTTACTGGCATCTCAAAAGACTCCTACGTCCTTCTCTAAGGATCAATCTATCTCTATAGCAAAATTTATAAGTACTGGTCCAGCGGTTTAGGTGTGAAAATGTAAGTAACGTTCCGTGTTGTTTGTTTTGGGCTCGCCCCCTATTAAATGGGACATACCTACTGCCGAATTTTGGGTGTAGATCAGTAAATTTCTAACTTCTCGGGGTTACACATGATGTATAGTGAAGGAAAATTCGACTGCGGGCAGCATTCAAACCTGCGTCTTCTGATTGAATACACCAGACGCTATGACCGCTAGGCCACGGTCAGTCCCACCCGCCTGATCGAAATTTGCCTTCACATTCTGAATTTACCTACGTCTTTTTATGGTGACGTCAGTACCAACTATTAAAAGGCAAAGACGTAAATTCCGAATATGAAGGCAAATTTCAAACAGGCGAGTGCGATTCGCGGTGGCTTAGTGGTCATAACGTCTGGTGTATTCAACCAGAAGACGCAGGTTTGAATGCTGCCCGCAGTCGAATTTTTCCATTTCGATACTAAAATAACTTTATAATTTAAGCAAAGATAGATACATACCGCTAATTATGAAAGTCTTTTTTGTGTATTTTTTATCATTGGAAGGAACCTAAATGATGAGGTTAAACTAAACGATTATTACAAGGTCCATCCGGACCAATACCCACTCTGTGTCATTACGTCACGGAGAGAAGGGACCGACCAATGTTTACGTGACCCTACTTTATTAAAATTCCTCGTTCCAATCTCGTTCTTCCGATTTTTCTTTATTCGACACAGCTATGGGGGACTTAATTAATTTCCACTACGCTTGACTGGGGTCGTTCATTCAATATTCTAAGTCAAACAACTGTATTGAATTTACTTTTTTTGGTTATATATTTCTGAATCTCCGTTTATGATTCGCCGTTACGGTTAGGATTTTTGATTTTATTTGGCGATCTTATTTGCCATCTGGCCATGTTGGGTTTTGGTTGAAGTAACGATCCAATCCTATCTAGATTTTATTTGTCTTTATTTGAGTAGTATTGGATGAAATAATGAAACTAGAATAAGGCAAAGGGTTTTTGGATGTATTTTAATTATATTATTGTTTTATTTACATGGTATACATTTTTATTTTCATCTTTAGAGGAAAGTGCTCAGTACATGAGATATCAGTATCATAAAATCATACAATAACATAACATATTATCACGCCTGTATTTTCCGAAGGGTTAAGCAGAGATGTACTAACCTACACGCATATTTCGCCGGTGTAATAAGGGGCCTATAGCCATTAACCGGACGCAAATCCTAACTCCTATCTGCTACGGCCAATTTCATAGAAAAACCTAATACCACTTTGCTCGACCAGAGACCCAGGACCTCTAGCGTAGCAGGCGCGATCGTGGCCACTAGACTAATGAGGCAGTTACAATTATAAATTACGTGGCATTCAAGTCAGGAAATACCATTCTACGTCAAACCCTCCCACTACAGCGGTCAACAGGACCATTATAACATTTACACACATTACCGTTACCTAAAACACGTGTTCTCTTGTAAAACATTGTTAAATGGCTCTCAATAATTAAGCGCGACACGCACTGGAACTCGCAAATTGTTCCGTGCACGACACGTCATGATTTCGTCTCGTCGTCGGCTTAATGAGCAGAAATACCGTATTGCGAGGCTCATGGCAGTGTAGGGTTGAGATTTACCGCATGCTGAAATGTGATGTAAATTTTTATTGAGAAATTTGTGTTTTTGTAGATGATTCGTTTAGTATATTGGTTTGCAATAAATTGCTTTTACAATTTTTACTCGGAAATAAAAAGAATTGAAACTTGTATTTTTATTTCTTCTCCAATTAGGTATATTACTTTTTTTGGGATAGGAGGGCAAACGAGCAGACGGATCGCCTGGTGGTAAGCGATTACCGCCGCCCATGTACACCCGCAACACCATAGGAGTCACAAGTGCGTTGCCAACCTTTTAAAAGGGGATTGGGCCGCCGGTAACCTCACTCCCTCGGCGAAACAAAACATAAGCGTTGTTTTACGCCGGTTTTCTGTGAGGCTGTGGCATCACTCCGGTCGAGCCGGCCCATTCGTGCCAAAGCATGACTCGGGAGAGTCATGCCAAAGCAGGACTCGGGAGAGTCATGCTTTGGCACGAATGTAAAAAAAAAACACTTTTTTAACATAACATTCCATCACGCCTGTATTTCCCGAAGTTTAGACAGAGGTGTACTAATGGGATACATCTAGAGTTAGCCGGTATTTTAAGGGTCCCATGTGGTTGCGAGGTTATTGCCATTAATTGGGCATAAACACAAACCCCGAGCTGCTATTGAGCATTTCATAGAAAAACCCAATAACGCTTTGCTCGACCTGGGAATTGATCTCAGAATCTCTGGCGCAGCAGTCGTGCTTATTAACACTAGGGTAATAAAGCACATAGTATTCTTTAGAGTAACATATTATTTTTACTCGTTTCATAATAAAATATGTTTGTGTCAACCCTACACAGGTGCGTAATAAGGCGGTAAACTGAGAGGTGATCAAGTGAACGAACGAGGCACGAGCACGACATTTTTAAACGTTCTCGTACGACTCCATGCGATTATCTCGAGCTGCTGCGTTTTGTGTTCAACTGTACTACAGCAGTGGTGTTGAACTTTTGTTTGTGAATGTACCTACCGTAAATTCATGATGATGAATTTATACCGTGTTTAAATCACAACAAAAATGTTTAAATTTTTTTTTTAAGAAGATTGGGCTACTTATTCACGAGACGTTTTCTTTAATTATTGTAATAGGTTTGTATCGTTTTAATTAAAATAATAATGTTTAGATTTATGATACTTATTTACTAAAGATAAAAAAAAAATGCAAGATACGCACTTTGCTTTCTTTACAACATTCGTACAATACAATATGATAGAAAGAAAAGTTTAATTTACGCAACAATGCACAATACGCATAGATAAATACGATTCAAAATTGGTACGCAAAGTAAAATTATTCGAGCAGTATAAAAAAAACGCACTTTTCTACAAATAATTTTACGCAAAGTCAAAATTGTTCCTGGTATAAAACATGAATACAAAATATTCTTTTGATTTACACGGCTACATACACCGTTAACAAATTTAAATAAAGAAAAGTACTAAATAAAAGATAAAATTATTCAAATACACTTTACTGCGTACACTACACGCATATCATAAATGATTCAAAATTAATTTATTTATTGGCAAAGAGGGTAAAATGACAACTTTGATGAATTCGAACGTGATTTTTTTTTATATCACCGATTACCGCCGCCCATGGACACCCGCAACACCAAAGCAGTCACGAATGCGTTGCCGAACTTTTAAAAGGGGATTGGGCCTCCGGTAAAACACAACGTAAGCGTTGTTTAACGCCGGTTATCTGTGAGGCCGTGGTATCACTCCGGTCGAGCCGGCCTATTTGTGCCGAAACATGGCTCTCCCACGTAACACGAGATTGATCAAAAGTAGCCATTTTAGGCCGCCTTGAGTTTGGTGAGTGACAGTTGCTGTCAAATATTTTTGAATAGAAAACCTAGTACCGCAGGCAACCGCTAGAGGCTCTATCCAAGTTCTCCTTTCAAAATATTTACTAGGCCCTATCGCTTACCGAACTGCTGGTTAGACTACAGTTACTTCGCAAGGTTACCCCGCATACTTCGAATACAGCTATAACAATGATAGTGTCGTCGATAGAACAGTTTGGAGTTTATTAGTTGTAAGATTTTCAATCACGCCGCCGCGCCGATGAGTTAAGTTAGTTCGCATAGTTACTCAATTCTGAAGCAAGTTCATAATTGTTATGTATTTATTCTATATCGTAGGATATAGAACTCTAATATTCGGGAGTTTCTTGGATTGATGTAATATATCCATGGAAGGAACTCTTGCGCCGTTTAAATCTCAAGGTATCATAGTGAAATATACTTGTAGGCTTGTTAGATAAATTGGGGTATATGTCGTTTCATTTAATGTCTTAAGGGTCCGGCGGAGCTTGAATTGCTCACAAAAACGTAATTCCGAAATAAATCGTAATCCAGACAATATTTATCAAATTATGTTATTATTCGGATTTGGATACCGTTAGTCTAGGTTCCTACGGAACGATTTCGTCTACTACTAGTTCACTGGAAATAAAAGACCGAAAAATAGTTCCAAACTTGGTAAAGTTATCAAAAATTGCATTCGCTTACATTTATTTTCAGTGAAGTATTTTGGACAAAATGGTAACGTAGGAACCTAGATTAACGGTATCCGAATCCGAATAATAACAGAATTTGATTAAATTGCGTTGGAATTACGATTTATTTCGGAATTACGTTTGTAAGAGAAAGAAGATCATCTCCATCTCCATCTGATGTGTTATATAATATAAAATACAAGATTTTATATTATATAACACATCAGAGCTTGATATCTCATGTTATTTTCTATGAAATATATTACATCACGTTGTTTTATCCTCGAGGAGTAAGCAAGAAAAAGTAACGAATTGGAGCTTTTTTCTTTTAAATCAACGACATTGTTCTTTATTCCTGTCGCGATTACTTAAATCTACGACATTTATAAAGCAATGCAACTCCGTCTGACTCTAACAACCTCAATTAAAACATACGTTTAACAAAAATGCAACATTGTTTAATAAAGACACTCATTAAATTTAAAGACGAGCATCCCTGAGTGTAATAATTACTATACATGCTTCATGTCACTACGACGACACCGTATGACGTCATAAGAGCGTCTCACCGTGGTATGTCTTACGATGAAGTAATTGCAAGTTTGCCGTTTTATGAGCTTGAAATCTGATAGTAATGGAAATTTGTTGGCGTGAAATGATAAATTTGCAGGCATTTAATGAGTTTAATTAAAATAGGTGAATATTAAGAATGTAGAGGGGATTTGACCTTGCCATAAGTAACAAGTCACTGGGTTTAGTGTCGTCAGTCTGACATATGACAAAGAAAGAAATCCAATCAAATCGCAATCAAAGTCTTTGTATGAAAGTGTTTTTAAAGCCCACTCAATAACCCTTTTAAATGTCTCGATGTTACTGACTTATTTAAGAAAGTATATATATACATACTACAGAGCGAAATAAATTATGAAAACATCATCAATAAATAACAATTCAATAACACCAATATATCGGTATTTTGCGTCCATCAATTTAAATAGGCGGTGACTTGGCTTTGCTGTGACGTTCATTTGCGTCATCGTGACGTTGCGCATTCAGGCGCGCTCGGGTGTTCTCGGCCGTTTACGCCGAACACGCGCTGACATGAATTAATCGGCAGACGTTTTTCGCGTGAAAGAGGCTTAAGGACCGGCAGTCGCGTTGTTTTGTGTTTTAAAGAGGGTACGATTAATGTGAATCATTTCTTTTGACGCGCTCATTGTTGGCGTTTCTTTTTAAATGAAGTGTATAATTGTCTTCGAGTGTACTCGAGACACTGCGGGGGCAATTGTATGGTGATTGAGGATGTACATCAAGTGTATTTGCTTTTGAGAACAAAGAATGCTGCAGTTTATAACGCAATAAGGAAAACATTCATCTTTTGTTTGTCGCGTTTGAGTAAAAAGTTTACTTTTGAACCGGTGCCATTCAACAAAAATGCTTTATGACTTTCGAAGCCGAAATTCAAAACAAAGTTATAATCATGTCTATGATCTTTGTCGAAGAACTAATTACAACTTTGTTTAACAGATTATGGATATGTATTATTTATGATGTACGATAATAAATTTTGTTTTAATGAAATTTGTATGTCAGCACACTTATTGAGATTCGACGTGAGCTGATTAGTCTAAATTGGAAACGTTGCGGAGCGAGAAATCTTAGGTTAGGTTAGGACGAGTTTAGCAGTTCTCGTGCCCCCTCTACATTAGCGGACGTAGGCACAAACGGAGTTTTTTGTGGGTGCGAGCCCCATATAACTTCACCTCTCCCCGAAGGTGTCGTATGCGCAAGGCATTTTCTCAAGGTCGAGCTATGGTATTGAGATTTACTACAAAATTCTCTTTAGCAGCTTAGGTTCCAGATTTAAGCCCGGTAACTATAAATATGTAATCATCATTTTTATTAACTTACTAGCTTTTGCCAGCGACTTCGTCCGCATGGAATAGTTACTTTGTTCCCTAGTTCTTCACCCGCGGTTTCACCTGCGTTGCCCCGTTCCTAAGGGTTGTAGCGTGATGTTTTATAGCTTGAAACCTTTATCATGAATCACTCATTTTCCCAACATTTCCCTTCACTGCTCTGCTCCTATTGATCGTAGCGTGATGAAAAGTATACTATAACCTGCCCAGGAGTATGAAGAACAACTGTACTAAGTTTCGTTGAAATCCGTTGAGTGGTTTTTGTTTCTATAACGAACATACAGACAGACAAAAATTTTACTGATTGCATTTTTGGCGTCAGTATCGATCACTAATCACCCGCTGATAGTTATTTTGGAAATATATTTCATATACAGAATTGACCTCTCTACAGATTTATTATAAGTATAGATAAGGCCCGGATATTAGGTAGAGAATACTTTTTTATCATCATCAAGTAAAATAATGTTTATTTCATATAATTTCTCCTTTTCAGCTATTTTATGTGTCTTCAGCAATTAGTTAGGATTTAGATACTAAAATACTTCTTCATTATTCGAAGCAAAAACACAAATCATCTTTGCCCAGTAATCCTCTTTCAAATACTCTCACTTTTGTTACCATTCATTGCTCGTTCCAAAGATACTTAGTTTAATTAATTCTGAAAACTACGCTTAATTTGAGGAGTACAATTTGTGCCATCCAGCCGGCTATATCATTGTCTATTTCTTTCACTTCGCTATTGTTCTGGATGGAGGCTTTTTCTATTAAGTGGCTAATTAAGCCATTTATCATAGACTTGAACAGGGAACGGGCCAAGTTCGACTGTTTTGGCAATTGATACTGGTTTTTATGTAGAATTTATTCCATGGGAAGTATTTATTGTTTGTTACTAGTCCCTTATTTTGTGTACATAATGGTTTAGACCTTACATAGTAAGTAATAGAAGGGAAGAGTGAGTAACGTACCAAAAAAACTTTTTAACTGACTGTTTGATTGATTCTTATCATTTTCGTCTTTTAACCGGCTGAAACTTTTTGCGAGTTCCTTGAAGTTTTTTTGTTTGCTAGTTAGTTTATTGCTAGTTTTTCTAAGTTTCTAGGTAATAAATTCAATTTTAAGAATTTAAATAAACTCAGAAATAACATTTTTTATAAAAAATGCCTAATTGGTCTAGTGGTAGCAAGCGCGACTGTTAACCTTGAGGTCGTGGGTTCTATTCTCGGGTCCAATGCTTTTGGGGATTTTTTACAAAACTAGTTAGGTATAAAACCTGTTTGGATTTATTCTTATTTTCGTTATAGGATTCACCCCTGTTATTCGTTACCTTTGGGTGTAAAACAATACGCCTATGTCTAACTTTTTGGAAATACAGGCGTGATATGTTTTGTTTGTTCTTTCATTTTATTTTCCTATTCCTTCCTAAAACAACTTGACCACGAAGTATGAAGACAACAGAGTACTTACTTTCCCGAAACCCCGAGTAGCATTTCACTAATTTTATCATTCAATTTCGTTTCCCTACAATATGAAGCTTAATTAAATACGTATTTCAAATCTAAAGGTCTGGGGGCACGAGGCACGAAATTTCTTTTTTTCCACATAGTTGAGCATTCTCCTTGCCCCAGGGCTAAATGTTTCATGTAACAAGCGAAGATACCCATGGCAAATATGAACATAGGAACGATATGGTCGACAAAAAATTTTAATTTCTTCTTAAATGTAATTGAGGTTGAATTAATGCCTTTAAGCCGCGTTTTAACAAAAAAAAGTTGCCTTTATGTTAACGAATACGGATTAACAATAGGTACCTACTTGTAAATTTTAAGATTTTATGGGAATCTAATTCAGGTTTATCTCTCAGATATTCCATCAATTGAGCCGCGAAAGTTCTATAACTTTAGGATACAGGTTTTTCTCGATAAGTCCAGAAGACTGTTCAACTTGTTGTATATCTTGTTAAATTCAGATTATTGTATTTGTAAAATTCATTTAACATACCATCACGCCTGTATTCCCCGAAGGGTTAGGCAGAGGCGTACTTAATACACCAGTTCGCCTGGTATGTTTAGGTCCCATGTTATAGGGGGCGAGCCTATAGCTATTAACCGGGCACAAATCCAGACTCCGAGCTGCTACTGAGAATTTCATAGAAAACTCAATAACACTTTGCTCGACCTGGGGATCGAACCCAGGACCTCTAGCGTAGCAGTCGCGCTTGGGACCACTAGACTAATGAGGCAGTCAGTGTAAAATTCAGTGTACAAAAAAGTTTTTTTTTGCTTGTAGAAAAACGCAGGTAACATCGCAAGACACAAGAAGTCCTTTATTGTAAGTTTTTTTTATACTGAAAACAAAATTATCTCCAAGTAACGAAAATCCTTAAGTTAATCTCAATATTTCTCGACGAGACGCTGAAAAAATTTAGTGATTACGAAATTGAATAACTGAAATATTGATTGATAGTCAATATTATCGTCATTTTCGCAGAGCTAATGGCAGAGAAGATTTACCTAAAAGAGGCCTCAAAATGGACATGAGATGAGACGCTTATGAAGATGGATAGGCCACGTTATATTTAGGTCTTTGTTAGTGAATACCTAACTTAATTTTACCATTTTATTATAAAAAACTTACTAATGTATGCAGAATGGAACAGATAGTTATTAAATAAGTAAAGATAAAATGAAGTACTTAACAATAAAATTGTTTATCTATTTCAATCATGCTGAATTAAAAATTATGAATATTTCAGCGAGTAACATAGTTCTAAAAAGGGTCTTGTAACAGTTTAGCATATGTGTCCAAAAGCTCAAACAAGATCATCAACAACGCAACAGAATTATATTAACAGAAACCATGACCCATTTCTCATACAAAGGTCCGACCGCCCGCAGAAAGACGTCAAAGCGCTCATTAGTTGCTGGACGCAATTCCGTCGCTGTCACGTGACGTGGCCGCAACACGTGCCCGTCACGCCGCGTGACGTTAGCGCTGCGCCCGCCGACCGCAGATCAACCGCAGCGAAATAACATGCGGTGCGCCGTGTTCACCCGCCCGGCCCCGACTGAACCTTTCTGACACTTTCAAAAAGTGAACACCCGCCAAATTGTTTAAAATAAGAACGCAAAACAAATATTTTTTAAGCTTAACTTTTTTATACAATGGCGCCGCGTAAAGATTTTATGTGTGAAGTTTTAATAGAAAAGTTGTAGACTTCTTTTATAGATTCTGGAAATTGGTAGTAAATATTTACGAGTGAGTAGAATAGATTTGTTGCAAAGTGTTACATTTATCAGACAAAAACAACTATTACTCCTACATAAAGTTATTTTCAGTGAATGAAAAATTCAATCGCGGGCAGGATACGAACCTGCGTCTTCTGGTTGGATACACCAGACGCTTTGACCTTTAAGCCACTGCGCACCCCACCGGCCTGATTGAAATTTGCACAGTTCACAGTGCGCTTGTCGAAAACTCAGGTTCGAATCCTGCCCGAAATTGAATTTTTCCTTCACTAAAAATAAATTTATAATCCTAGCATGGAAAATGCAAAAAAACATCACAAAAAGATTACTCCTACATTTTGTGTTATCATATAAGAAAATCTGTATTAAGACATGAATATTAACATTCCATCTGCTTATTCCTCTACACAAGTAATAGGAAACGATTGAGGGGAAATGCTATATTAAGGGGCGATGAATGTGAAACGCTATGGTCAGCATATTTGCTATAGATGATATGTCATCAGTGATTACATCATAAGAGAAAGATGGAATATTCGATAGAAATAAGCCAAAGGTTTATTGTGATTGAGTCGGCTCAAAAAAAAAAAGAGGTCCTTGCTTCGATTTTTAGGTCGACCAAATTTTATCTATGAAATTCGTAGAGTTGCGCCATCAACACCTTCAACCTATCCACGATCGATGTGCAATAGATTTTCCCTTACGGCTTTACTTCCCTCTACACTAGTGTACACTTAGTGTAGTCGACGATATCGTTTCTGTTTTCTTTTTAAATTGAGAACCCTCTATCCCTCCCAAAGGTACTGAAATCAGCATACAAATGATTTGCCAGAGATGATTAGAGATATTTTGCTAAACAAAGCTACTGATCTTACTGACCAAATCCCATATTCCATTAATTTCACTGGAACCCATGCTCATTCACTGAAACATAACATTGCCAAGTATATTAAGAGTGATAGCAGCAATAAAAAAAACAAAGTACTTTGTTCTCGATCGTTTCGACAGCTAATTACACAGTTAATTTTCTTTCGCAGTAACAAATATTTAAACATTAGGGTCCAATAAAAACTAAGTCGGAGCCCCGCATTCGCAACACTTAAGCCTTCATTTTATAGTGGGGCTGTCCAAAATCACGACTGGCTGAAGCCCTTTAAAATATGGACTCGTAAAGTATGCAAGATAAGGTGTGCCGGCAATAAATAGTGCGCGCCGTTACGTCACGAATGTGGACCCATGTCCAATGAGACTTCAATTCTGTAACTCTACGTTTTGTGGCTTCTCAGATTTGCATGACGCGGTGCGTTTTTTAGGGTTGTCGAAATTCCAAGAGAGGTTGAGTGAGATTTTTGACTTTTTAACCGACTTCAAAAAGGAGGAGGTTCTCAATACGATTGTTTTTTTTGTATGTTTGTTACGCGATTATTCCGTCAATTATGAATTTTGATGATTCTTTCTTTAAACGTCAGGTCATACTTCAGAGGTAGGCCCATAAAAAAAAATTGGTCAAAATCTGATCACAATAACACGTACGTCTAGGTACGTAAAATTCCACTCACTATTCGAAATGTTGAAATAAAATAACTTTTAAGAAAAAGTCAAACCGCCTTCAAAAATATAAAAAATAATGTTATGTGCGAAACAGTTTCGGAAGTCGGTGGCGAAATCAAAAGATACGATCAAATCAAAGCCACAGACTTCCGAAACATAACATTATTTTTTATGTTTTTGAAGGATGTTTTACTTTTTCTTAAAAGTTATTTTATGGAATGAAACTACTGAAACAGAAGCAGCTGTTTTATTGGGTACCGACCTTATTACTAATCTGACTAAGATTAGTAATAAGGTCGATGTATGTCTTCTTAAGGGGAAGTTCCTTGCTGGCATTTACACTGTGCCTTTCCCTTTTAATATTAGATGCGGCGTTTGATTCTCAAGTGAACAATTATTGGGTATGCGTTATTGGGTTTTTCTATAAAATATCAGTAGGTGATTCGAGTTTGATTGCTTGACAGTTCTTTAACAACATATTGCATAAAGCGGGCGTTACTGTGTAATATCCTCGAAAACTGACTGCCTCATTAGTCTAGTGGTCCCAAGCGCGACTGCTACGCTAGAGGTCCTAGGTTCGATCCACAGCCCAGGTCGAGCAAAGTTTAATTGAGTTCTTCTATGAGATTAGCAGCTCGGGGTCTGGATTTGTGCCCGGTTAATGGCAATAGGCTCGCCCCCTATTACATGGGACCTTAACATACGGCGAACTGTGGGTGTATATTAGTACGCCTCTGCCTAACCCTCAACAGGCGTGATGGTATGTTATCCTCGAAAAACAGCAGTAGAAGAGATGGCATGACATGACGGCATATCTAAGTTTATAGAAGAAACAAAATTAAATTGCAAGTTTATTGTCCGATAGTGCGACACCTCGTGAGAAATACATTGTGATTAGCTTCATATATCTAAGTACTAGCATAGTTTATAAGTTATTGTCCTTACTAACACAAGAATGGATCACCTTGTATGTAAATAAATGTTTGAATTGAATATATTGATTTTGTAAACATTGTGTTAATGAACTGTAACCTCACTAGCTGTTGCCTGCAGTTTCACTTGCATCGCTAAGGCCTTTTCGGAAAAAAAGGTAGCCTATATCCTTTTTCAGAATGCAATCTATCTTCTTTACAAATTTTATCGAAATCTCTAAAATGATTCAGGCGTAAAAAGGTAACAGATAATCTCTCGCATTAATAATTTAACAAAAATTTTCGTGTATAAAAAAGAACCTGTGAAAACTATCTCAATGACTATCCAAGTGACATTCTCCATTTATTTTCCGCGCGGAATATTTTGAAGCGCTCATATTTCACTTTGGATATGAACTAGATGAGTCTGGTGTGGCACTACAGTGTTTTGCACTAAACGAAGGCCTCTTTGGCCCGATAAAAAATGGCCGTGCCTCTCAACTAACGTCTGATTTACATCGTAACGCATTCTGTGCGTATACGCATACATTATATCATGTGGGTTTAAGGGTGGACCTTTTTGGAAGTTTTCAAGGTTATTTCGGTACGCCGTTCATGTATTCAATGTTTAGGGCATACAGGACCGGAGTTGTTGAAAAATAAACTGCCTACGAAAGACGCGTGTACTAGTTATCTATTTTTTAAATATTTTACTGGAATATAATTATATTGAACCGCTTTGAAAAACGCATATTTTTATAAAATGATATAATCGTAAACGAGTTAAAATAAAGCATTAAGGGTCCGGCGGAGCGTGAATTGCCCACAAAAACGTAATACCGAAATAAATCGTAATCCAGACAATATTCTATCAAATTATGTTACCATTAGGATTTAGATACTGTTAATCTAGGTTCCTACGAGCCTATTTCATCTGCTACTACTTCACTGAAATTAAAAGACCGGAAAATCGTTCCAAACTTGGTAAAGTTATTACCGACTAAAACCCTACTTTCTTCCCATTGCTCTAAAGACAGGTCCATGGGATACGCGACATTCACCACGACAGGCCATTTAGGCTGTATACGTTCATTGAATTTTATACAAATTTTAAGTCTGGATTAACAAAAGACATTGCACATCACTACATAAATTATACTACTCAACTATAGTGTTAAATAATTCTGTAGCACTTTTAGTTAGCTACGTGTTTCGAACACCTAATTCCAGTTTTTGCTGTTTTTGCCGTCTGTCGTACGTCCTAGGTAAGTACCTAGATGTTTATTTGTTTCAAACTGGACCCAATAGGATTATTCGTTAGCTTTTGCCAATTTTGTTTAACAGCACTTCGGTATTATCAGATTATATCGTGTTTCGTATTGTTAATAAGAAATTTGTTCGATTGCTAAGGATTACGCTTTGATAATAAAAATCTTACAACGTCCCACGTCCCGAGCGATTTGGATTGTAAATGTTGGAAGTAGTTACTTTGTTTTTGTTTCTGATTGATCGGTGTGTAAAAGGGATATTGAATGAGAAAGTGGAACTCATGAGTCGAGGAGTTCTATAAAGCTAGGTCCCAGTTAAGGCACATTTTTTTAAACATGTTTTGCCATGTACAGGGCAAGCGCATAGTTTTGATACAAAATATTGGAATAGATTATTGTAAGTATATTGTTTTTATTATTTGTATATTACCATTATACCATTTTTTAGCTAATATTTGGAAGCATGTACTTAGTGACTTGTAGGTACATGTTACAATAAAGTGTACCATACAATATATTTTATCTCTCTAATAAATAAATCATTTACTTTCAGGCATGTATGGCCCATATATATATACCTTACAAGCTAACATATATAAAAATATAATATATACAAAATAGTGTTTGTAGATGGGGCTTAAGACCATTAGTAGCACTTCATTTTGCACTTATGGTCTTTGTGTTGTCCTGTGTGATAAAAATTCCATTAATTCAACGTAGCACTAATGAAACATATTTTCAGCTATACTAAGCCAGAATTCACAGCAAATTGTTAATAATATCGATTTGCATACGCAACAGACACCAAACAATACCGAAATACATAGAAAAATATCTCCTATGAGAATATCTTCTTCAGTACATTCTTATTGATCTCTGGGTGGCAGTCTCCGGGTTATTCGCTCATATAGACCGTAATGCGATCGTTTGCAATGACGAGAATGGCTTGCTTTTTCTTACGGACCTCGCTTTTATTATGTTTTTACAGTATAGGCGCAAATTTTTCGCGTAATGCTCAGCATCGGCGACCTCTATAAGTCGTAATATTAAGGGAATCGTTGGTAGGATCTACATTTGAATAGTTACATTTTGTTGCGTTATAGTTCGAGGATAAAATCAAACGGGTATTGTAATGTTTGGGCGGGAATATGTGTTCTACTGTCTTTTTTATTCTTCGTTGTTTACGTGAATTGCTTGATAGAATTTGAAAAAAACTTTCATAATGCGCAAAATGCATCGTAAAAATTGACAATTCAACTTGCGTATTATGGAACTTTTAAGCCATTTGTCAAAGTAATGTGATCATACTGTAGAATTTCTAAATTTCAAACTCGTATTGTTTTTTTCACGTAAAGAAACATACTATCACACTTGTATTCTCCGAAGGTTTAGGCAGAGGCGTACTAATGTACACCCATAGTTCACCGGTATGTTTAGGTCCTAAGTAATAGTGGGCTTATTGGCATTAACCGGGCACAGATTCCAAATTTCAAACTGCTGCTGAGAATTTCATTGAATAACTCAATAACACTTTGCTCGACCTGGGAATCGAACCCACGACCTCTATCATAGCAGCCGCGCTCAAGACCAATAGGCTAATTAGGCAGTTATGAAGTATGTTGTAAAGAAACATTAGTGCCTATTTGCGTTGGCCTTTTAGCCTAATTCGAAAGGACCTCTGTCTATAAGTGAGCCAGGATATGGCTTGATGATTAATAAAAACAGAAAAGCGTATTTTTAGATTGGTGTACTTCGGTAGTAACATTCTGTAAGAAGCAGGAGACCATAGAAATGGATCAAAAGTGATTTTAAACCGGCAGGAAATGAACAGTGTTTTGTAATTTACCTTACAACTTTAAATGTAAATTATACTTTAAGAAACTCACAGTACGTAAAATATAATTGTGTGTTATTAATAGATATCTAATTATATTCACATGACGTCATATTCTATGTAAATTATTCAAAAGCAGTGTTTAGAGAATGACGTCAAAAATAACAAGTGACTGTGCGCTATTTTTCATTTCGTCCGCGCGGGTAGCTCATATGTTACTCATTTTATATTTTTCATGTTAAAATGTAATAGACTCCTGTTCTGTGAAACCTGCAACGTTATCAAAAAACTTTAGTTCAAAACTGTTGCATAACTTAGATTTATTAATTTTACTGGAAATTTTCACCATTTGAAATTGCATGTTAGTTAATTAAATGAAAAAAAAAATGTTGAAATTTAATTTTTATTCATAATTGAATAAGATACATTATTAAATTAAATTCATTTCTAAATTACAAAAAGCTTAAATATTTTTTTAAGTTTTGGTTTCAATTTGATTTTAAATTTTATTATGATTCTATTTATCGTATTTTTTATTTAATAATAGTATAGATCTTTATTTTTGAGAATGATTTTAAAATATCTATTTTAATTATTATATAATATTTTTCTGCACCATCAGGCTAAGTTAAACTTAACCAAGTTAAAACGAAAAAAATAATCATTTTATTGACTAAGGGTCGATTTTTCCACTGCTAGATAACATTTTAATTTTTTTTTATTGACGTTTGATAGATTTTGTTTAGAAAAACTGTCAAAAATTCGAATTTATTCATTCGATAAAGTTATCTGGCGATGGAATAATCGGTCCTTAGTCAATAAAATGTTTATTTTTTTCGTTTGTTTTTTTCCAAAATCTGATGAACAAAAATCGTGTCTAAATAAAATCTTCGTTTACCTCCGTTGTATCTAAGTGTGAAGTAAATTGGTGATATTTTACGGCTAAGTCATTACCGGGACAGTAAAGAGTCGGGTTGTTCGCCGGTTTACGACGGTATAGCCGTGACCCGACGACCTTATTACGGCGAAGCTAAACGATAGAGAGTAACGAGATCGTCCGAGTTATGACAAATATCCGATTCAGTTCAGAGGTAGGTGACCGGACGATCTTATTGGAGGATAGGTTTCTGCTGTTTAATTGCAGCGTGCTGTGATTGGCGGAAATTAAATATGAGAGTTGTATGAACTCTTTGTTCTTGTTCTTCATTAATCCTTTTACTGACCTACACTCATTATCATTAATGAAAGTAATTATGCTCTGAACCACTACGCTGGCCTAATGCAGTTAGCAGACTATAAATAGGTAATATCGAGAAAACCTCACACGATTGTGTCTCAGGGTTTACTTACGATGTTTTACTTCACCGTTCCAGTGAGTGATAATAATTAATAATTAAAAATTAGAAGTGGGTGTCTTTGTTTCGATGGATGGATAAGTTAAGCTAGATAAGTATTTAATTATTTTAGAAATATTTCGGTTTAGCAAAAAATCTTAAAAACTAACGTGAAATCGGCCACTAAAAATTCTCGCGCGTCCCAATATGCGATCGTAAGCGGACGCTAACGCTATTCGACATCATCTATCGATAATAGAGCCACGTAATACGGCCCTCGACGCCTGACGTGAGCTGCAAAGATAACGCCACGAATTGCAAATTAAAACGACGTTTATCGCCCGTTAGTAGATTTTGTTGCTGGACCAAGACCACGAGTTATTGGAATCTCTATGTAACTGGTGAACACGAAGATTTTATTTTAATATACCGTCATGTCGAAGATGATCATCATCTATGGAGTTTCTTACTGGCTCTTCTCCATAAAACCCACTTTTTGGAACAGAGCAACTAGTTTTGACTTTTCAAAAGTACCTTTTTAGTGGTCTAATTGAAATCAAACCCAGGACGTCTAGGGTACCAGCCGCGCCCAGGACCGCTAGGCTAATGAGGCAGTTTAAATAATATTTATTTCTGTGAATACAATCATCTTCTGTTGTATGTTTTACATTTTTAAAACTAGATGGCTGATGCTGATGGTGATACTGTAATGCATGTATTGCTTGAGGAGTCACACGTCTTGCTAGTGAATGGCCGTCTTTCTGGACTGGCCAGTCCCTATGACATGACAATCCGGATCCCTAAATGTTACCTTTGGAAGGCATCCTAATCTATTCATATCCTTCACATCAAACTGCTTATTCTGACATTGACAGAACGATTTTAAACAGAATGGAGTTTTCGCAGGCTCCTCTCCATATGAACCACTATTTGGAACCTTAAAACTAGTTTTTGACATTTTAAAAGTATAAGTAATAAAGGACTAATTGAAATAAAACATTTATTTTGCTTTTTAATAGATGTGGCCAACGTCACCTTATGACGTAAATTCAGAATGTGAAGGCAAATTTTGACGGGTGGGACTCGCGAGGTCAGAGCGTCTGGTGTATCCAACCAGCAGACGCAGGTGCGAATCCTGCCCGCAATTGAATTTTTCCTTCACTAAAATAACTTTATAAAACATTTGATTTGAAGTACCTGCCTGCACTTGCCACCACCAACGATCTATAAAAATGCATGTTTTGTTCCCGAAATTACACTTTTAGTAATGTTTCAAGCGCAGAAATGTTTTATGTCACTTAAGGGACGGGAAATTTCATAACTGGGATCCAGAATACGGGCTGTTTGAGGCTTTGGTATGTTTCTTTACGTTCTGAGAAATGAGAGTTGAAAAGTTGAGACCGTTAATATCAAGTTCTGTTTTCTTTGATAAAGATGGGCCTATTTGCTACTTGGCAAACTTGGCTTAATTTTTTCGTTGCTTTGAATGTCATTTGTCTGTTTTAATTTGTTTATTGTAAGGCTAGACTATTGTTTGAACGCTTTTTCTACACAATTTTGTTGTAGCGATAATGTGTTGAACACACTTATTGGATTAAAGATCTAATTGCATTGCTAAATCTACTGTTTTAGAGAAGAATATCATAACATAACACAATATGTATTCCACGAAGGGTTGGGCAGAGTTGTACCTACTAAAAATATGACTATATATTTTTTCTGTTTATGCCTCACTGATCTAGTGGTCCCAAGCGCTAAAGGTCCTGGATTCGATCCCCAGGTCGAGCAGTGTTATTGGGTTTTTCTATGAAATTCTCAGTAGCAGCTCGGAGTTTTTGTGCCCGCTTAATGGCAATAGCCCCGCCCCCTATTAAATGGGACCTCTAAAATATATCCGCGAACTGTGGGTGTACATTAATATTCCTCTGACAAACCCTTCCGGGAATACAGGCGTGCTGGTATGTTATTTTATGTCTTTTTAAAGGAAAAACTTGCCTTAGAAACTTAGTCTGTCTATCCCTTCGGGGAATAGAGGCGTGATGGTATGCTATGTTAATAACGCCAAAAACGTCAAGTTTTCTTCTAAGCCGTACACAATGTTACGCCACAGGTACAAAAGCAAGTTTTTCCCGGCCCGGCCGCGCCTCACTTAATTACTGTATACAAAAACGAAGGCAAAGTAATTAGCTCTCGTAATTAGCCAAGGATGTAGGCTTTTTATAGTCTTTGCAGACAGAGCCTATATCTAGGTATATTTTGTGCTAAGTCTTGTTGTTATGTAAGTTACAGTCAGAACTGATTCCTGGGGCCCAAGTTTACAATTTTAATTGTATCACAATTGTCGTCCAATTATATTAAATGACAGATTTCGTAGAAAATCTTGATGAAGTCAAAGAAGCCTCAATCGCAACAAGCACGGATCGGTGTACCTTCCATAAGGTAAGCTCACTCCTTATTATATGGTATCCAAAATCATACCAAATGACAGGAACTGTATCTACTATTTATCTACTTAACCCTTTGAGGAGTATAGGCGTGATGATATATTTTAGAGATCTACATCAGAAGGCAATACTAATACCCTCTTTTTTTCTAGCACAGAAAATCCTCATGGGTCGTCCGCCGCCTGGGAGGCGGCGACTAAAAATCGTACTTGCCTTCACTTGCTCTATAGCCACGGCCATGGGATTCGTGACATTTGCCACGACCCTGACAGCCTATGGTCCAGCTTAATCTGGACCCCTCCACAAGGCGAGGTCTCGCCTCGTATCATTGTCAAGAGCGCGTGTGCGCTGTACCCCAAGTCAGCCGCCCGCAGGCCACAGCTCATGGCGGCTGGAGATCTGTTAGCGCCCTCCTACGCCCGTTACGTCTACTGCGGATCGGGGGAGAGGTGGACAATTCTCTCTCTCTATCCTAAGGATACACAGTTTATAACTTTTTTATGGAAATCCTAACTTAACTTTCCTTTTCCAAATAGAAAAATTACAGGTGCTTAAAAATGAGAAGCTGCCGATCGTCGAACATTCCATTACTCTTAAACTCCATAATCTCCCAAGATTGAGGTCGAAACACCACTTAATTTATAACGGCAAAACATTAACGATAATGTTCGGACGATGCTCGTAAAAAATTACTTTATCGCTTTGCTGAGGCGTTCGTTATTAACTCGAATTAACAATTTGCAGCGCTATTCCGTACATCTGCACTGTAGTTAATAACTTTATCGTTCAATAATGACGTTCTTCGGGAGTAAAAAGCCTTAATGTGTATATAAAGACAACGTCGCTTAGGCAGCTAACAAACCGCTGCGCCGCTCCCAAGTTTACAGTTGGAACTCAATTAAAATCCGGCAATTTTGTTGGTTGGGACGGAATTAAATCGGAGTAACATCGAGCCGGTCTGTCGCGTCGTCCCAGTATGACGTATTACAGTTGCGTAGGCGCTCGGATAATACAGATTTCAATGTTGAGTATAAATAATTTGGTGTATATTGAATTTGTTTATTCGGGGAAATTAGATTTCCGTGTTGTTGTTTCAAGTGTGAACAAAGCTGATACTTTCACAGTGACTTTTTCTACATTCAAGTATTAAAATAATCTGACATTTAAAGTATCTAATTATATCTGCATATCCAAAACAAATAATTAATAACTCTGTATAAATTAAATGGGTAATACTACTAGGAGTTTTGTACAATACTAATTTGTGATAATCAAGTGAATATTAGAATATTGAAATAAAACTCAAAACCGAAACTCGAAATTAACATGTCTTTATGACATGTCAATATAATGTCATGACCTTAAGATTAGATCTCGACGTTTCAAGATTAGATTCAGGATTTACGGGACCGTATTACTAGACTATTAGAATAATATGAAGATATTGCGATATAATTCACGAAAAGTAGTAGTCCGCCAGGTCAGAATTTGCCCAGAATTGAACCAAAAGACGCAGGTTTGAATCCTGCCCGCACTAGAATTTTTCCTTTACTAAAATAACATTATAATCTTAACATGGAAAATGCAAAAAAAATACAAGAAGATAGTTAATAGGTAAGGATGCATAAAAGTTACCTTTACTTACTCAATCATGTAACTATTGAATCTCCAAGTACACAACAACATACTTTGTAATTCCAAAAACAAATAATAAATGAGACAAGAGAAGGGGGGACTAATTTATCAAAAAGATAGTGAACTAACAAGGACAAGTAAAGTTTTCCCAATCCCCTACTTAGCAGTTCCCCGGGTGTATTTATATGGGTTCCTTAAACCATAAGGGTAGGCTGCACGTAAATAATTCATTGAATACCCGCATTTGTTATGATGATAGTGAACGAGTGTGCGTAATATTGGATGCTTTCTAAGAAACAAAGTAAACAGTGTTGATGTTATTTTGGATGGAACGGTACCTTGATACCGATAAGTACTAATTTACTGAAAAGAATATGTATGCTGAGATGGTTTGGACATGTTGAAAGAATAAATGAAAGACCATTAACGAAAGCAATTTATAAGGCGAATGTCAGCGGCAGCGTCGGTAGAGGTCGCCCTAGGACATACGCCGATCTAATTGGCGAAATCCTTCAAAAAGATCAGGTGCGTAGTACTTGCCACTGGCGCGTATGTATGAGATGTATGAACGTGGAAGAACCAAAAGAAGTATTGTAGCAAGTGGCGGTCTATAGTTTCTGCCTATCCCTGTGGGAGAAAGACGTGAGTGTATGTATGTATGTATGTAATGATTTTATAGATTAGTTATAGTGTAATAATTGAATCATTTGTTAATTTAATATTAAAGCACGATACAGATTATGCATACAGTTCACAGGTATGGATGTCGCAAAATGACAATGAGGAAATGAAAGACATTTTTTTTAACGCTATGAAAAACTGATTTTTCCATTAGATACTATAGTTAATTTAAATTTAAAAAAATTCCTGTTATAAACCTAAACTGATTTAATTTAATAAACATATCTGTGTAAATAAAAATTTAACGGTGTTCGTTGTTTTAGAAAATCCTCCAAAACAAAGTGTTTTCTGCTATGAGATTTATTGTTGTTGTGATGAATGATCCTTTCAATCAAAATTGACTTTTAGCCGCTGATAAATAGAGTTCATCGACATCTTTAGGTTTAAACTGGCCGACAACATAAATGCACTTTCTATGTATGACTGACCTTTACTCGCTCCGTCGGGGCCTCGTAGTATGGAGCACTCTTCTATTGTACCGAACGGTGTGAATAGCTGGCGGACATCCTCCTCCGTCTGCTGTTTGCTGAGCATGCCCACGAACAGCTTCCGATCTGTGACGAGAAACGGACAGTTAGACCCAGGACATTGTATAACAAAATGGCGCTCCGTTGCTAGTCGTCAATATGCAAGAAAACTGTAAGCCAGGTTTGAGTGTCGTAAGGTTTCAATATCAATTTAAGAGTTTCTATGATAACATTTACGGCAATACTGTATATAATGCTCGATTTAAATCGCAAAATATTTGTATATATACGTGAAATGTACACAATGCTAGTCGCCTACGCAGCTACGGTGGCGTACTACGACGCGCCTACGCTTTGCTACGCCGTACTACGACGCGCCTACACAGTGCTACGCCGTACTACAACGCGCCTACGCAGACCTATGCCGTACTACAACGCGCCTACGCGAACTACGACACACGTAAACGTTTTTACAACTCACGACGCTCAAATTTACAGAAAAATCAACTTGCCTTAACAAATATTTTTTAGTCGAAGGCATCACTAGCAACAGAACGCAGTGTAACAAAGAGGCACACCACAGTAAGCCTAGCGGTGGTGCGTGGAGCGGCGGGCTTAGACTGGACTTCGGTGCCAATGGACCAGGTTCTCAAGTAGCGACCGGGCGAGTGCAGACGGCCACATCGACAGGGCGCTGTAACATAGCGCGATACATTCGCATAATGGCGCGCGTACACAACGCCACATTTAGTGGCACCGCAGTCGCGCAACAGTTACCCGCAAGCACCACGGTACCTATTAATTTTGTGTGGAAAAACAGCTTATTAATTTCGGAGTTATATATTTATTTAGTATAAAAAATCAAATAAGTTGTTTTTCGTATTGATTACAATGGTTTAAAGTCAATGATTTATGGGACGTAAATGCGCAGAAATTTGACAATTGCTTTTATTTTTATACGAGTCATAAAATTCATAGTCAAAATTAGGTTTCGTTTTTAAAAAGCTTATATGTAAATGTATGCGCCTTTACGTGGCTGGTTGTAGCGCTGTGTGCGCGCGCACTAAGTTGCTACTGTTGTCAATGTTAAGTCAAGGAAGAGACAGCCTAGAGAGAGGTTACAATTTGGCAGTGCATCGAGAAATTCAGAGAGATAATTAATAAAAATATGTGAACTATATACTTTAAATAACTTTTCACATTAGCCACATTTATACGTATGTTTTTTTCCAAATTTTTTTTGACGAAGTTGTATTATGAATATTAAAAAAAAAATTGCATAATATAAATTAAACATAAATTTAAGAGATATCAGATGAATTTATAGTACAGTACAGTATTATCTTAATATGGCGTCATCTATGATTTATTACAAGGCTAAAAAATTGCCCATTCAAAGTGCAAATTTAAATGAACTAATTTTATATTGAGAACAATTTCTGGATGCACATGTGTAAAGGTTTTCACAAATCCTTCCAAAACAGCGCCCTATCACAGGGTGATGTGTGAGCCGCCGCCACTACACGCGCCCGCTCCCATCACCTACATCACCATATCACACGTAATCACCGTTATCACCATATTGTATCACATGTGATGTAACAACAACAGCTCTATGATAACACATAACACACAGTTTTAGTTAATGAAATACAACGAACAAAATTCAAATTCAGGTCAACACAAAAATTAGCACATTACACTAAAACGTTGCAATGGTGAATCGGAGAGGGTCCCGTAGATTATTAAGGGTCACACATCAATTAGGGGCTACGGAACCCTCTGGGGTCTTCTGTTACTTTTTAGACTTCTGTGTGAGCAAAGAAATACGCGTCACCCAATATATTTTTCTTTTTTTAATTCAAGAGCGGCGTCAATTTTGGGCGTCAAAGGCTCTTTACAGAAATCAGTGTTCAATTCAATATACTCAACTTTTTAATAAAATTAATGACATAATAACATAAATCCACACTAATTACGCATCGAAATGAATACGAAAACAGAAAAAATAAAATAGTTTTTACAGCACGACGATAACTAATGGTGCAGAGTGAGTGTTCGCGTTCCACGTCTAATCTTTTAGTTGAGAGTCGAGTTTGCCTTGACAGTGACATTTATTATTCGAGAAAAAAGTTTGAGTTAAGAGTTAAATGTAAATAAAACGTTCATGTACAAGAATTGAAAAATTACGCTGTGAAGAAAAATGTGAAGCTACGAATGGAAGAAATAGAGTAAGTAAGGCATACTCGGCGAGATTAGACGTGGACATACGCTCACTGCGCGCGCTATTTGACAGACAGTGACAACAGTACAGCCTAGGGCACGCACAACAAACGCTACCTGAGTCCGCCTATGCGCGCCGCCTCCCCTCGCCCCCTGGAACACAAAAACATGCTACACACGCTTACTCCACCGCTCCACATTATAACTCATTGTAAATGTGAGGAGTAATGGAAAAGTCACTAAAACAAAACTGTAATTAAAGTTAGTTCACAGTTTCTGTCAAATGACATTTGATAAATAATTTATTATTATGTTCTATTATATAGACAGTACAATATGAAAACCTTCTATAACTGAATTCAGAATAACCCTGAATACTTTCCAAACTGAGATAAAGACGAACATACAAAGATGAAAGTATCTAAATATAATATAAAATCTATCCGAATAGAATGTCTATGAAAATATAGTAATTGATAACTATGCATTTACTTATTCTTATTAAAAACAACTTGACGCTCTCGTGATCTTATAAAAGAAACTAAATAAAAAAAAGCAAAAAAAACACGTGCTTCTGCTTACTGAAACTAGGAATTAAGAAAGAGGAGAGAGTTATCTTAACACCGTTTGTTTTGCACTTCAAATCATTTTAAATTAGATAATTAAAAAATGGTTGAAATACTCGTATAGGTCCAATTTAATCTCAGTGTCATAAATGTCACAATTGTGTCACTTTGAGGTCATTTTTCAAACGCAATACTCGAATAATGTCCCATGTATAAATAGTAATGAAAGACACAGCCTAGATTGGAAATATATTTTGGAAATTTATAATTACTTGAATTTTCATTTTAATTGAAATATTCAAAAGCAATTATACACTGTATTTTTCGTATTAGAATGGAAATTAAAATCAACGTCCTTTTTAAAACCCGCTTCGAAAGTACTGCATTTTAATCTAGACTAAAGTCAACTGTTCGAATGCTATTGAACACTTTTACCAGCTAAAACCACTTTTGTGAGACTAAATTAAATGCTAACATATTTTAAATGGATGCGGGTGTTTGAAGCCTCAAAACCTTAATACCTATTTGCTAGGAGTGCTCGTGGTTTCGATTCCCAGGTCGAAGAAAGTGTGATTGGGTTTTTTATGAAATTCTCAGTAGCTGCTCGAGAGTAAGGTTTGATAAGACTCGCCCCGTACTACCATAAAAATATACTGGAGTTAACAACTACACGTAGGCCGTACAAATGGTTCAAGCGTTTGGAAAGTCATACATGTATTAAAAATAATGATAGTTACATTTTCCCTTCGAAAATTTTAACAAAAGCAAATGTATCTCGCAACTATCTCTCCAGTTGTCACATACTCACAAATTACTTCATAATTCCGTTCCCTTCTATAATTTTACTACTGTATTTTACCCCTATTTGCAACTACAAAACAACAACAACACGACAATTAGCCGTCTTTAACAGGTACAAAACTAAAGGGCACAGGAGTTCGGAAACAATGCACAGTTACACGTACCGTGGCGTCTGCTCCTAAACATTGTTCGCAATATTAGAACTGGTCGCGGCGGTCATTAAATTCAGATTTATAAGCGCCCAGCCGGATATCTCTCCCGCGCGACTCTGCTAATGACCACGTAAATTGAGATAATTTCACAGCGGACTTGATAATAAGGCTGCGGACATACGCACTAGACTATGTAACTGTGTACGGGCAGAGATTAGGGGTGTTTCATTTTGGGTACTGTTTTTTTTATAGTGGATATTTACTAAAACCTGGATATATTTGTTATAACAGAGAGAGAGAGTTTGTCTATGAGAGATGCGTTTGTTCACGACTTCCTTTGTTTATTATATGTATGAAATCGCAACAGTGTCACACAGCGAATAGTTCACTGGTGGAATTCGAGAAGGTGATACAAAATGGTTGTCCTCTATCTGTCTATAACTAAAAAAAATATATTTTTAGCATTGGGTAAAGCCTGTAAAAACAATTTTAAGTGATTAAATTGAATAGAAAAATGAAGAAACTGGTGTTACTATTCATTAGGATAGGATAGATTTTTAATATCTGTAACCTAACCAAGAGCTTAGTGAGTTATAAGCACTAACTAGCATTATTTATGTATGGCAATTCTGTAGTGTCCTCCAAGGATCTAAAATCACCATGCAAAAGTTACATAGCAACAAGGGACATAGGAGCATCTATGGCACATTCATTTTCTAGCAAGACAACTGTTTCCGAATAGTTATAAAGATTTTTATAAAAATATAAATAGAGTCCATATTGGTGTCACAAATTCAGGCTACTTATGGTCAGGCTTTTACAAAATAATGAAGATAAAAAGAAACTTGTAATATGTGCCATTTTCTATACCAAACTTATGGTACAGTCTACAGCACACCACGGTATCCAAACCTGTCAAATTTCATCAATGGATTTTAATCAACTAATTTAATCTCTAAATAATAGAGTTTATTATCCATTGGGAAAATTTGACGTACTTATAGATTTTTTTTAAATGCACCTCTAGCCGAATTGTAATTTGCTAAACCTAAATAAATTTTAAGATTAAAAGAATGTGGAAATACCGTCGGTATAAAATCTCAAACAAATTAACAACTGTTTCATAAACTCGTGTGCATACCACCTTTTATACCGACAGACTTAAGAGACGAGGAATGACCCTTAAAATAAATCTCTCAAACATAATCCCGAATTAATTTCAAACATATTCATATGTCTCTGCGGATTAAGTGAGCCGAGATTCTTAAGTACAGGTCAAAAGTATTCCAAATATTCTGTCCCTACCTGCTCTTCGAATAAATTATGCGAAAGGGGATTATACGGTAATTCATTTTACATTTCCTTCTATTAAAAAATGAATTCGTATTTCATTTTGAATAAAGTTTTAATGTTTCTTGATGTCTTTTTCTGGGATTCATGTTTATGTGTGTGTACCAACATTTTTGGTAGCTTAAGATTTCTTGCTTTTAAATTCAAAAATATCTAAAATATTTGTGTAGGTATATTAATTATCTTTTTAGAAAATTATACCGATCAACGATAAACTTTTCAATCAACTAAATACATTTAAAAAAAATAACATTCCAGTTATTGCAAGCACACTACACTCTACATCTAAAATGCGTTTGATTCATAAATGCTGCATAATTGATACCATGTACTACACATGTAAGCCCACTCGTCTTTCCGAAATAATGTTATTCGTTGATAGCAAAATAATTGTTCGGTTAAGTTTAATCGCGTGGAATCCTGTATGATTGCCTGGTATTTTTGCTTGCTAATTAGACTGTGAATACTATAAATCTGCTCTGAGTGGGCATTGTGAGCTTTTGGAGTCAACATTCATAGCATTGCTATTAAGCTGCATCTATAAATGAAGCGATGCGTGGCGATATTGATACTATCTTTTATCTGGTCGAGCCGAGTCTTAGTAATCATAAATCCGTTTACTGCGTTACCGCTGGGCACGGGTCTCCTCTCAGGCATGCAGTTTTCCTCACGATGTTTTCCTTCACCGTTTAATAGGTATATTAGACTATCACTGCTTTACCTTGCCTGAGCCTTAATAATTATGATCGCAAATATAATAATCTTTGTCTATTGGTAGTACCAAATAAGCACTTGAAATGTTAGGAATAATTGCTATTTTTAAATGAACTGTAAATCGCAGATAGTGAGACCCTTGAGTGCAAATACGTCTGGCCAACTGCTGTAACCAATTTTAAAAGAAACCCTGATAAAGCCTTTTTACTATAATAGACACTGAAAATCAGTTCTTATATTTAAAAAATAAGGATATCTTTGCTATAGCTACAGCATCGCATCATAATTATGTGACCCACCTTATTTCAAAGGTACTTTAATCCTGTATTAGCTACGTTGCCGTGTCCGAGCCGTTGCAGAATGGTGCTAAATCGTGCCGATGCGTCCCCGCGCGGCAACCGTTACGCTCCTCATTAAACGCTAATGCAACACTCTGACTGTGACCCTTAACGCCGCGGTAAATAAACTAATTATACGCTCAATGGCTACCAATTTGTACTGGGAATTGATTGGTTATTATATTCCTATTAGCTAAATATGCGCTTCGCTGTGGTTTTGTGGAACTTCGGAAAATAAGTATTTATAAAAACACTCTTATATTTTTAACATAACATACCATCACGCCTGTATTCGCCGAAGGGTTAGGCAGAGGCGTACTAATGTACACTCACAGTTCGCCGGTATGTTTAGGTCCCATGTAATAGGGGGCGAGCTTATTGCCATTAACCGGGCACAAATCCAGACTCCGAGCTGCTACTGAGAATTTCATAGAAAAACCCAATAACACTTTTGCTCGACCTGGGGATCGAACCCAGAACCTCTAGCGTAGCAGTCACGCTTGGGACCACTAGACTAATGAGGCATATATATTTATGTATGAAAATTCTCAGTAGGAGCTCGGAGTTTGGAATTGCAGTTCATAGCAATATTGGGTTGCTATACATAGTACCAAAACACAATGCGCACTTGCCTAACACTTCGGGGAATACAGGCGTGATGGTAAATGATCTTAAAGTGGTCCTAGTATTGTAGCGTCAATCGATACTACTTACTACTTATATCGAACGATCGAAATTACTTCCAAGAAGCGTGCAAATCTAATTTCTAAAGTACATAAAAACTCCTTCCGGATCCCAAGTTCGCACCTTTTCCATAATACCTCGTCCCCAATCTATCATAACAACATATTGTTTGCTTGCAAAGGATAACGTTTCCGCTCCTACGTAGATTTATGAGGGGTAGTAATATTATTGATAGGTTTTATGCAACATTAGCTGCTTGATTGGTAGCCGCTTGTGTTTTATTTTCGGAAATGGATATTGATTGCGCCTCCATAACTGAGAGGTGAAATTGAAGGTTTTTGAATTTAGAATGTGATAGAAGGGAATATTTTTAACACGCCAATGTTATGAGTTATAAAGTTATAAAAAAATTAATAAGTGCAATGTATAATTCTTTAAACCTAGATAGTGTTTTGTTTTGATCAGAGCGTCTGATTTCCAAGTTATACTCGTAAGTGACAAATCTTTTGGGGTAAATTTTCGATCTCATTACAATATAAAAGGTCAGGTGCGTAGTACTCGTAACCGGCGCGTATGTATGAGAAGATGTATGAATGTGGAAGCAGCAAAAGAAGTATGCAAGAATCGTAGCAAGTGGCGGTCTATAGTTTCTGCTTACCCCTGTGGGAGAAAGACGTGACTTTATGTATAACAATATAATTGGTTTGTTAGTTTAGCAAACTGCTGCTGGCTGTCCTGGGTTCGATTTCGAGGTCGAGCAAAATGTTTTGTATGAAATTCTCAGTAGTAGCTTCGAGTAAGAATGTTTAATCTCACCCCTATTACATAAAACCCAAACATAGGTACCGGCAAATTGTGAATGTACGTACATTAGTACTCCTCTGCCTTACCTTTTGGGGCATAAAAGCGTGATGGCTATCATGTGGTTGCCGGTTCGAACCCCACCCATTGCACTATCGACGTGAATCCACTCGTAACACAAACATTTAGCTTAGCTTACACGAGAAGCGGTCATCGCGTGTGTTCCTTCGCTCCCTCTGGACTAGCTATAAATTTACATAACATAATCAACCCATTCTACTGTTCGACTGCTGGGCACGGATCTCTTCTTAGAATGAGAGGGATTTGGCTATAGTCCACCACGCTAGACTACGGCGGGTTGGCAATAACAGATATTAATACGCACATGAAACACTTCAAAAAGAAAGTGCAGTTCGAATAGCAGTTCGAATTTCAGAGGTACGTGCCTTGGTTTCGAACTCGAGGCCTTTGACTAGGCAGTCCAATGGTCATTTTATTAGACATATGTATATCTGCTAATATTTTTTTAAGGAAATTAGCGCATCAATATTTAGCTAACTTCTGAGCTTGTACAAGATATGAAGGCAAAATTATGAAGATGCTCGGAATTTATTATTGATTTTTATACCCTCTTGAAAGTTACTAAAATTGTCAGGTGACAGACCGAACCACTCTGATTTTTACGACCATCAGAATTTTATGAGCCATAAATAATATTCTATAGTCGTGATGGCACGGAAATTTGTGAACCCACTTCCTAAATACGAACTGGGTTCAAAACTATGCATGAGTCAACCGACTTAAAGAATTTTGCTTGGGTAAGCTTTGGTATGCAGTTTTCTTCGATTACCATTTTGAGTAGGAATTATAGGTTCAACCTAGTTCAGACATATTTATTGTTTTTAATTATAATTTAAAATAGCTATTTGTCATAACACACCATCACGCCTGTATTCCCCGAAGGGTTAGGCAGAGGTGTACTTAATGATCACCCACAGTTCGCCGGTATGTTTAGGTCCCATAATATAGGGGGCGAGCCTATAGCCATTAACCGGGCACAAGTCCAGATTCCGAGCTGCTAATGAGAATTTCATAGAAAAACCCAATAACACTGCTCGACCTGTGGATCAAACCCAGGACCTCTAGTGTAGTAGTCGCACTTGGGACCACTAGACAAATGAGGCAGTCTATTTGTTATAAAAAAATAGATATATCAACATACGCACCCATACACAAAAACATGGTGTGTATTTGTGTGTATCAGGGATTCTATTTATCTGAAATCACTGCCACTGGGCAAACTATTTGAACATAACAAATATCATCATACTAGTTTTTTTTTAATAAAGCTTACTAGCAATGTGGGTCGCACATTACTAGTATACTTGTTAACCCCTCCGATAAGTTAAATGCTTGTGTTACGAGTGGGTTCACGTCGCCAGTGCAATGGGTGGATTTTGAACCCGCAACCACATGATCACAAGTCCGACGCCCTAACCATTAGGCTACCGCCACTTTCAATTATTTATCATATTTGGCATTAATGATTTACATACCTATTTAAAGCATACTGGTGTACTTATGTTATCATTTATTATTATTACTTAATCCATTTAGTAGGCAGGTTCCCTGTTTGAGATAGAATTTATGTTTCGCAAAAATGTTTAATTATTATTATAGTTTTCTAACTAAAGATTCAATGATATTTGAAATAAATCTATATTTTATATCTATAAGTAAAATACTCCCACGTAATACAGCAATTAAGAAAGGCCGTAACTTTCATTTTCAACGAAAATTCGTTTTCAAATTGGCTGTAGGTGGCTTCAAACCGTTGAAGCGAAAATTTCAATGTTCAGTTGATTCCATTAATTAAGCATGCTGTGCTCGCCCCATCAAGTTGAATAGCCAATTACATTGATAATTGGAGGTCGTGCAGGTGTCTTCACGACAAAGACTCAGGCTCCATGGTGCGAGGGACGAGATAGAGGACGAATTGACGGTGCACTTATCTCGAGGGATGTCCCGGCCGTCAGAAATGCGGTTCATTAGACATATATACTTTTAAACCTATATCCTCCGAAGGCTAGGTAGAGGCATACTAATGTATACAGTACAGTTTACCGGTAAGCTTAGGCACCATTTTAATAGGGGGTGAGCCTATTGCCATTAATCGAGCAAAATCCAAAATCGGAGCTGCTACTTGCACTTTGCTTGGTTTTTATTTTTTTTTCATACCAAGCTCACACACTTTTTAATAAAATAATACAATTTTGCTTCTTAATTAAATCATAAAACTATATATTTATATATCGTAAGCCTATCATGAAAAATACCTTTAAGAAAACAATATATATTTTTTTAATATTTTCAGAGTTCGAATCGATGTTTCCATTGGCGTAGTGGCCAAAAGATCAGGTAGTGCGCTGTGTATCGCGGGTTCTATCCCCGCCGTACGGACCCTTTGTAAGTTTTTACTTTTTTATGTTTGTACACGATATAGAAATATAGTGTACAAACATAAAAAAGTAAGTAAGTAAAAAACTTAGAGTTACAAAAGCTTTAAACTTAAAAACAAAATAACCAGGATCCATCAAGAAAATAGTCAAAGATATAAAAATAAAAAGAAATGCCATAAATCGCTGCAAGCTTATGACTTGGCACGAAATTTTAGTGTAACAAATTCCCGAGTTTGATTCTATTTAGTTTATGTGAAAGTTATATAGCTTGTTTACTGCTAGAGGGCGCCACCGGAGTGCAGTTATTACGTGCTAAAACACTACACTTGAGTCTATCTAGGTTAGTACAGTCTACAAGACGACACCTAGACATTCAGAGCTGTTTGGCTTTCTTGAGTGATCCTTTTTGTATGATTTTTTCATGCAATTCTGACAATTTTTAGAACCATATAGTAATCATGTATAGTATGGTATAGCCTCTTATGTTCGTAATTGGGCGTGAGGTCTTGGGTTTTTTTTATTCTCAGATCAAGATTCAATTATTGAACTTTTCTATGAATTTCTCAGTAGTATTTTGAGTATTTAGAGTTTGGATTTGTGTCAAATTAATGACAATAGGAGAAACATTGTCATTAGACAACGTTGCTTGCTGAAAGATGATCTAGTGACACGTATTGAAAAGAACAAAGTTCTACTTCTACATTCTACAAACCGAATGTAGAAGTAGAAGAAGGACGTACGCTGATCTTTTTGGCGAAATCCTTCAAAAAGGTCAGGCGCGTAGCACTCGCAACCGGCGCGTTTGTATGAGAAGATGTAAGCATGTGAAAGAAGTATGCAAGAATCGTAGCAAGTTGTCATCTATAGTTTCTGCCTACCCTTGTGGGAGAACGGCGTGAGTGTGTATGTGTATGTATATAATAGCAATAGTCCAGACTATTGCTATGTTCCATTCATTTGTGTACACTGAACTGAACTGAACTGACAAAATGTATGGAACAGCTGTTTTTTTTTCGTGATTTCAGGGTTGGTTCCATACTAAAAGGTATACCTAATGATGAGTATAATACCGTTCTTTCGGCTCCAAACCGACTGAAATGTCATGGTGTATACTTAATAAATATAGCCACAAAAAACTAAATCATATTATAACCACCCCATTTAAAACCCATATACCAAATCTGAACTGCCAAAACTTAAACGTGTCGCCACTAATCTGATAAGAGCTTGACGAAAATCGCTTTATAATAACTACAAAAAGGTTGCTCATTAGAGGTTTTAACTTAATGCGGGACCCGTGTTATGTGGGGTATAACTTTCCGTGTTAATAACAGGTTATGTAACCGGTATTTCGGACACTGTTTTTGATACCAGTGGGCTATTTAAAAGTAAACAAAGTGTATTTCACATGCTATTATATAATTGTCTCTTTAAAGTAATTTTATGGACATTTATTAGAATACTGAACTCTAAGATATAGTTTTTGTGAATCCTTTTATATGAAAGAAATTTAACAATTTGAGAAATTTCAACATGACATACCTTCACGTCTGTATTCCCCGAAGCGTTAGGCAGAGTCGTACTACTGAACATCCACAGTTGACCGATATGCTTAGGTCCCATGGACCATGGACGCGAGCCTATTGCCATTAGCAGGATACAAATTTCAAACTCCGAGCTGCTATTGAGAATTTCACAAAAAAATCCAATAACACTTTCCTCTACCTGGTAATCAAACCCAGGACAGGAGCAGTCGCGTTCATGACCACTAGGCTAATGACGAAGTTACAAACAACTTATCAAAGTGAAAGTTCTTCCGAATATAGAAATATAATTAAATTTGATAAACAGCCCGCGACACATTGAAATTAAATCGATATTTTCTGTACCATAACCATTGACCACATTTTTAGTCCAAACCACAGGTATATGAGTACTAACCCTACACAGTTAAAGCGTACCATTTCACATGAAATTAATTGCATTGGCTCAATTTGGCTCGGCCAGATCAAACCGGTGGAAACCGGCGGAAACCGGCGGAAAGCGGACACCACCAATTATGACTATTAAAGTTAACCACCGTATGTCTGTTACAGACATTTGACGGCTGTCCATGTTAATAAATTACACTGGTAGAGTTTATGTCAGTTGGAGGCTTGTGAAAAGTAAAAATAAACGGCTTTTGATTTCATGTGAGTGGGAGACTTTGTCAGCAACAACCACATTTAATAATAGGTTGTATTTTTTTCTGTGTTTATATAGGTCCTGTCCGATATGCGTGAAACCGCTTAAGAGCCTAGCAGAATACCAACGCCGCGTCATTTATTGTAATGAAGTGGCATATGCTGAGCTAGGGTTCTTGTTTGTTCTCACGAATCCGCATAATCATAGTTTTAGTTTTTACTATTTTTTAATGTGTTACTCGTCCTTGCTCAAAGTATTTTATATTAAGAGAACACAGATTAAATATGAAGAGAACAAATTCTTTTTTTCTTTATAAATTTAAAACATTTTATACCTTACTTGGATTGAGTTCTTGTTTGCTTAATAACAATCAAGAAACTCTCCCAAAGCTAGTTAGTGAAACACGTAACAATTTAATTCATAAACGTAGACTCAAATCTCAGTTCTCAACACTTTTTTTTCTCGGCCCTTAAAACATAGAACCTAAACATACCAGCGAACTGTGGGTTACATTAGTATATTTCTGCATAAGCCTTCGAGGAATGCAGACGTGATGTATGTCTTTCGTTTTGTGCAACTCGTGGAAGGGACTGTTACTAAAAACAGCACTTCCCTGCCCTTGCCGATATTCAGAGCCGCTATTCAGCAGAATTCGCCACGATTTTGACATCAAGTTACCAAAGAGATAGTTTATTCCACGTTACAATTAAATAAAGCATATACGACACAAAAATCTCATATCTTTTAACGATTAAAAACTTTATAAGCGTTATTATACACTGGTGGAAAAGTTTTTATGGCCAACGATTAAAAGTATAAGGCTTGTGTGATGTTGTTACTTTATTATGTTTACAATTGTTGACAATTAATTTAGAACCAGATATACATACAGTATTTTTAGATTTATAATTGTAAATTCCTAGTTGAACTTGATGGAATTATATTTTTTGTACATAGTATCTACATTTATGAATTATAGAAATCGTGAAAACATGTTTCGACATTGAAATTTTGACAAGGCTTTCACGAATAAAGGTTCCTATTGTCCATTAATCAGTCTTAGAGCTTTATTAAGTCGACTTTTGTTGCATTTTAGTCATTTTAGACTCTATTAACCTTTTCATCATAGTTTTGCTCTTAAAGTTATCAATCGGTAAACATCGTTTTATGTTAATTGCTGATTGTTCTACATGCACAGCAGATGCACAAGAGTAGATAAAGAATAATATTACATGGAATAACACTTCGAATTTGTCTTTTACGAGGATTATTCTATATATGTATTCTGATGTAATAATAAAGGACAACGGTCCTCGGAGCTTCTTTGTTTGGCCAAAAATATAACATATTATTGAAAGTTATTTTAGTATAGGAAAAATTCAATCGATATTGAAAGATTCTATTTTGCTATGCAATAATATTGTGATGCATTTGGTAGGCCGATATTCTATGATTTTCAAATATTAATACACAAATAACATCATTACGCCTCTATTCCTATATAAGTAAGGCAGAGGTATCCTGATACGTACTTACAATTGACCGGGATATCCTACGATAGTGAGCCTACAACTACACTGTTCAGAAAAACCTATTTAAGTAAAACCTACTTTGTTAAAACTCAATACATCAAAAAATTAATTGTCTACCTACAAGTATACAATTTCCTATTGAACTTTCAAAGGAGGAAACGTAACATTTCAACCTCTATTCGCATAATAAAAGGCTAAACCACTGTCTCATTAGTTCAAGATGTTTCCAAACTATTGGGCCGCAACTTCAAGTTAACAAGAATGTCGGCCAAAGGCGGAGGGCGTGGCTAGTGCAGGATGTACTTAGACGAACTTCGGTTTTGTCATTAAACCGAAGGTTCCGGGATATCCCTTAAACATGTAACTTGAAAGTTCCTAACTTGAAGACAAAGTGGAATTTTTGATGTTCTCTGCGATGTAGTACATTATTGTAATTACTTTTTTGAGTAAGTGTCTGTCACTACACTAGGATTGTCACACAATATAAAATAACTTGTAACAAAAAGTAAAATCGCCTTCAAAAGCATAAAAAATAATGTTATGTGCGAAACAGTTTTGAAACTCGGTGGGAAAAACAAAAGATCGACACAAATCGAAGGAATCGAGTTCCGAAACTCTTTTGTACATAACATTGTTTTATGATTATATTTCAACATTTTAAGTGCCGAGTAGAATCTGACGTACCTACCTCGACTATGTCTTCATTTATTTGGTACGTATTAATGTCATTTTGTTCTAAATGTTGTAATCAATTCTTCATCAAATTGATGAAAATATAGGTGAACATACATAAAAAAAACAAAAACTAATACATTGAGACGAATAGAACATCCTCTTTTGTTTGAATTTGGTTAAATACCACACGAGCACTTATTTATCTCCCGCACGAGTCACGTCTAGCCACTCCACATCTGCGGTTCAAAGCGATATTTTGGTGACGCGGCGATTAACTGCCACCGTTCCATTTTGTCTGAACAATTTTCATTAAACCACCATTAGGTACGGAAGTTTTTGAGTACGGCTCTCATCCCATTGGACGTGGACCCTGCCGGTTAAATAATTTAGGTGGACCAGAGTGATAGGATGGTAGAAATGGAGGAGTTATGAAATTGTATAAATGAGTTCTTTTAGAAGATTACAATATAGCTTGTCGAGTTAATATGTATATGTTTTTTGTTTACTAGGGAAATTTTTCTAAAGATTACCGGATCTTGGAAACGAGACAGGGGACTGTGGGATTTTTATCCACTAAAACCACCCCGATGTCCACTGTCGGCACATTGAGAAGAGCATTGCGTCCTCTTAAATGACCCCACCAGAACACTATCCGTGCGACGCCTGTGCATATCCGTGGGGTACTAATGTACGCTTACAATTAAGTACGGTGAGCATATTTCGCTGTTTCAGCTATCAAAATCTGGAATGTGCTACAACTTGACATCAAGAAAGCGACGAGTAAATTCTCGTTTAAACGTAAAGTTCGGGAATTCTACTATTTCTATTTTTGTATGCAGATTGTTATTTCATTTTTCCGCACCCTAATTTAGATTTTTCTTTGTTAACCCGAAGGTTTACTACCTTATGGCATTAAGTTCACCATAAGTATTGAAGTATCGCTGTGAGCAAGACCGTTAAGGATAAGCACAGGTATTACTTAACACCAAGCAATCTGTCAGTTTGGTTATCTCAGACTTACTTAACAATACTCGATACAAATCACTAGCAGCCTCAGTAACTTAAGAAGCTTGTCCGTCGTATTCAAACGAATTGTTGGAGCCTCGTGACGGGCGTCGGTGGTACGCGGCCGTCCGTCACGATCGGTATCTGTCCGTGAACGGTTAATTTATAGCTTGTTTTGATACAACCCTAACGCAAATGAATGGTAGGAAGTATAGACTAAGAAATACTAATAATTAGGAGCATATAATGGATCCTGTGAACGACATGAATGTAGAAGAGACGGATTCTAGTAGAACCGGCCTACATAGTAGGATTCGGTAGCTCACTACTAAATATGTTAATTGATCAATTTGCCTCATTACCCTAGTAGTCTTGAGTGCGACTGCTCGAGAAAGTCGTGAAAAGTGTTATATTTTTAACCCAGATTTTTGGCAATACTGATATCCTAGGGATAAATTGGCTGTCAAGCATTCAGGCTTCTGACAACCCCTAACGATTGTCCTGTCTATTCGTATAATAACCATGACCGAGGTTTTAAAGTGCTCTCCGAGGTACTGACGTATCTCGACGCTAACAACGGTCTCCCATCTGTAGACTTACAGTAAAACCCACATTTTTGATAATAACTATGAATTGGCCGCAGGACGTGGTGCTCAGGACAGCACAAAGACAATAATAAGAGAATATAATTGACCTAATCCACTATAATTGTCCCTATGAATAGACCAGACCGAGGGCTAGCAAAAGAATTAAATCCTCAGATACTGCGTTTGACCTTTTTTCTTACTCTCCTTTGTATAGTGAATGGTCGTGTTACTTTGATTAATTGAACTACGCGATATAAGTACGTACTTATTAGGACAGTGATTCCTTTTTTAACCTCCAACGTAAAAAGAGGGGTGTTATAAGTTTAACGTGTGTATGTGTGTATCTGTTGGATCGTAGCTCCCAAACGAATGGACCGATTTTGATTTGTTTTTTTTTTTAGTTTGAAAGATGATTTGATCGAGTGTTCTTATCTATGATTTATAATAATCTGGCCAGCTGTTTGAAGATTATCAGCTCTTTTCTAGTTGATGAAGGGATGTGAGAAACTTGCACAGGTCAGATCGATTTGAAATTTGGTATCCTATTACTTCAATGATATTGCAAGAAAATGGTAACTATACTGTTTTTTTTAATGTAAAATTTTATGCTATTATGTACTGAAACAATCGATGATTTGACTTGTTTATTAATAAAAAGGGAAATTTCCAAATTTCCTATGTAAAATGTCATCCTTCAAAACAATTATCTTTAGAATTTTGTTTGTTTGTTTGTCAATCGCATCAAATTTCGTCCAGATATTTGTACGCGCATCGCGTAAAAACTGCACGAAATTGGTGGTTTTCATGGTTGAATTGGTGGAGGTCTAACTTAAAATCTGGTTCATCTTTACCTGGTAACCTAGAGTTATACTAAATACTTTTGGGACACACGAGTGAAACAGCGTGCATAAACTAGTAAAGTCAAAGCGATTATTTGCATAAATACATAGTATAAAAAAAAAGCTTCACGAAAGTCGCGACGATGTCAAGAAGGTTTCGCCCCCGTAAACAAGTGACATTCTATTAGCGTTAACATGAAAATATGAAAATGTATGGGATTGACACATACTACATGATCAAATAGAGCTTACACAGATGTCATCCCCATACATTTAGAAAGAAAGAGAAGAAAGAAAGAAAATAAAATTTATTCACATTTCATTCACATATTTTAAAATTCGAACAAAACGTCACTGAAAACAGATTCAAATTGTTGTTGTTGAATTTTCTATAAAATACCGAATAACATTTTACTCAACCTAGGAATCGAAACCAGGATCTATAGCGGTTTGGACCACTAGATTAATGAGGCAGTTTTTATCACTGACGGTATTGTATTATATAAAGCTGTGCCTCTTCATATGTATGGAAGTTATTACAAATCGTTACTAAAGCAGGCGGGTACTACAAACGATCAAATTTAATAACAAATCTTTATCCCACGACAAACTTAATACAGTGTTGCCACAAGCAGCCGACGATAATTACCGGCCGGGGTTCGAACCCGCGTTTAATACGACCATTGATTGTTTAACGGCGCGATACTATCTCGATCGAGTGTTCTTAGCATCGTGATTGCTTCATTTGTGACCGTGGGTGGTTCATTTGTACCGGGATTACGTTTTAGCCACGCGAGTGATGTGTTTATATATTGTTTTTTACTCCCGACACAAAAAGAGGGGTGTTATAAGTTTAACATGTGTAAATGTGAATCTGTGTGCCTGTCTGTTGCATCGTAACGCCCGAATTACTGGACCCATTTCGATTCAGTTTTTTTCACTTTTCTGGTTCATAAAAGGATGTAAGCAACTTCGACAGATCTGATCGATTTGAAATTTGGTATCCTGTTATTTCAATGATATTGCAAGAACATGGTAACCACCACTTGATGGTGCGGAGATATTTTAATAAAAAATGTTTGCGATAAAAACTGTTCACACTAAACACAGAATATTAACGCGTTGTGCACGTTGGGATGACCTTGTTGTTTTATAAATAGAGAATTTCAATTTAAAATTTTTAGATGGTAAGCTGTCGGCTAAAATTATTTTTTCATAGATAATCGTTTTTTTTTTCGGTTTGAGTTATCGTGCTGGGATAAATTAGGTTTCAAATGCATACCTCAAAAATTATATATTATGGTTTTATAATACATATTAATACTTTATCCCTTTATCAACGATTTTTAATATTTTATCAAAGTTTTATAACAGTATCGGTCGATGTAAAATCTATTCTACGAAAAGAAGAGAGTTAATAATGGTCGATATTCCGATATCGATCCGCACTATAGTATCAAATGCAAACAAATCAAGAACAGCTGTAGATTCCTATCCAAAGTCAACACATTTGTTTCATTTTCAACAAATCAGTTGAAAGTTTCAATGCAGTGATCTTTCAAAGTTATTTATAGCATACATTCCGGCCACTTAGACGTCCAACTTTGATAAAGGTCATACGAGACGATCTATTATTAAGGGGCGGCGGTCGTTCCTTATCGATCACCTTTTGAATTAGTGATAAAATTTTCCACTGATGAGAACACTGGGGTCATCGGTAATGGTTTAATAACTCCACGAATGACCTTAAACGAAAGTCTATATCAAGAACGTTTTTGGGTATTTATTGTGATTGGTTTAAGTCTATACAGGGTTATTTTAAAATTAAGATATTAAGGTTAAACCCAAAGTACATTGGAGATATAACATACCATCACGCCTGTATTCCCCGAAGGGTAAGGCAGAGGCGTACTAATGTACACTCACAGTTCGCCGGTATGTTTAGGTCCCATGTAATAAGGGGCAAGCCTATTGCCATTAACTGGGCACACATCCAGATTGGGATCTGGATGTGTGCCCAGTTAACGGCAATATGATGCGGATGGGCACACTCCGAGCAGCTACTGAGAATTTCATAGAAAAACCCAATATCACTTTGCTCGACCTGGGGACCGAACTCAAGATCTCTAACGTAGCAGTCGCGCTTGGAACCACTAGACTAATGAGGCAGTTGGAAACATTATTGTCAAATTAACACAATTGTAAAAACATTCATTTGAAAATGTCTGATAAAATAGAAATTCAAAAATATTGCGGATTTGTGGTCCTGTGAGTGCGTCAAACACTTAGATGCCATAACACTAGATACATTTTATTTTTCATTGAACATTAATCTTCATAATATCTGTAGGTTCAAAATTTAATAGCACATGATAAATACCAACAATATTGCAGAAATTCCAGCATAACCTAAAATTCCTTCGCAAATTGAATTATTTATCAAACGAGCAGATATTAAAACGATTTTATAGTCTATAAAGTTCGGAATTATTATTTTAATGTTAATAGCGTCGATAAATCCAGTTTGTAATGGTCGGGGGCCTCACAATGTTGTGAACAAGTGATCTCATGTATAAGCTGATATTAATGTGCATAGCACTAAAGGAATATATTCAATGTGGAGGCAGGACCAATCCACAAGGGTCAGATATCATGGATTTCACTACCTCATTTTCTTTTATACAACTTGTAACAGAACCAGCGCAAGACCTGAAAGTTCAGAATCGACTATTAAATCGATTACACCACTGTAATCGATTTTAATATGTTATTCTTATATAATATGATTTAAAATTGTATTGTGTTAATTTTTCCCGAAAAGATAATTACAATACCTGAAATTATAGTTATGGAAAACTGAAACTTATTTACATTAATTGTTATTGTGTGTGTGCGCGCGCCAATATTGTAGTCGTTGTGGGTACGACTGTAGTACCTACGGCCACACGTTTTGCGTTTAGCTGGTATTACCTACCTAAATTCTTGAAAAAAAAAATTATAATTATGGCTCGATATTATTGTCATGTTTGAGCTCTTGTGCTTATTCAGCTACACGTTGTATTTCTATGTTGTGTATGAGAAGATGTATAAATATAGAAAGAGCAAAAAAAGTACGCAAGCATTGTATCAAGTTGTTTAATTTTTGTCGAAGCATTTGTTGACATAATTATATCTGTCCTATTTTATGAATGGACAAATAATTAAGAGTATCATGGAAGCAGGATTTTTTTTTAAAACAAAAAATATTTGAACTATACTTTGTGTTGAAGAAAATTAGTCCTTAACAGAAAACATGATTGCAACAAAAAATTAAAAGCTTAAAGCTATTTCTAAGAAACTCCATCGTCAAACAGTTACAGAGAAAAACGTTGTACACAATGATGGAAACTTGCAAAAAGAGTTTCCCTCTTAAGGGTCGTGCCGTGAGTTGCACGAATAACTCAGGAATTAGAGGCAAGAAATGTATTCGTACCACGCTTATCGATGCAAGAGCTAATAGTCGATGTAGCCGAATAATCGCTCCACTCGATATCGAACACGATTTTTCATTCGACTAGCAGAATTTAATTGTTGGGAAGCTATTCGGAATGCTGTTATTAATAAAGTCGTAATTGGAGCTATGAAAATTAACCATAATTGGGCGAGGAATACAGTCCGAAAGAATTAATCGTACCTATCGAAGTGTAATGCTTTATTTTGTTAATTTATTTTGATCGACGATGGGGATATTTACAAAAATAATTGTGTATTAAAAATATTGAAGTGTTATTGATTTATTGGAATTCGTAAATTTCCTTGTTTGAAAAATATCATAAATGTTTTTTTTTTTATCTTCTTTTTACGAGGAATATGATTATATTAATTTCTCATGCAACGGCCAATATACCTAGAAATATGCATAAAAGTCTGATAACACCCTATTAAAAAACAGAAGCACTTGCGAAAAAATACTTAAAACATCGCCTTATCTTACTCGTACAAAATTCCAAAAAGGAACATCACTAGTGCCGACAGCTTGCACGTTCCGTGAGACGCCACCATCAGAGGGAGATTCCCACTTATAATTTATTAACAGGTCATAAGTGCTAAAATGTGTACATTCATAAGTCCAGAGGCACGTGCTGGCTCCTCAAATAAATAATTCAACGTATCTGGGTGCTCATGTCTGCATCCATTCGATGCTATGTCTTTCACTTTTCCTTTTTTCTTGTACCAGGAAAAATAATTGAGGAAACTGTTAGGAAGTGGGACGATGTATTGATGAATTTTTGAGCAGTTTCATGTTTGAGAGTAACTTTTTTTTGTTTTAGAGCCATTGAATAAAAGATTCTGGGTTAGAAGAAAGTTATACAAGTACATAATTATATTTTGTTCAAATTGGATAGCAGGAAATGAAGTTAAAGTAATGCTATAATATTTAACGTGGATGGGGTCAACCCTTAATTAAACTAACAGGATTACGTATCACTTATACGTAACGCAGCGGTGACACAAGCACACGAACTACTATAATAAAAGTTACAAGCTTACGTCCCAAACTCCCAAAAACGTTGAACTAAAAAGCATTAAGAACCTTACCAAATTGAATTGCTACGGAACCTTTCCTTGCTAAGCTATTTATGAGTGGATAACAAGCGGTTGGGTTGGCAGGCAGGCCCCTCCCGGACAAAATTATAATTGGGATATAATATGCGGAATATGGGACTCAGGGGACTTTGGACACGGAGGCTATATATTTTTCCGGGTCAATCACTTTGTCCTACCAAAGGCTAAGATGGAAAAGTACGACACAAACTAACCCTAGCAAACGAAAATGTAGGTTCGTTCGGGACAAGTAAAAATACCGATTAGATTCGTGTGATTAGAACTTTGTGCTATGCACGATTCTTTTTTTTTAATTTTTATAGTGCTTATTGATGTCCCTAAAAACCTACAGCGAAAATATTTAGTAAGATCTTTTAAATATTACTAACTAAAAACTGGAAATTAAATAGATATCGGGTAGGCTTTGAAATCAGAAAGCATGATGAAAAGGGAAGCGAATCCTCGGCCTTCCCTAGAGGCAGTCAGAGATGCATTTGAAAACAAACAACACATTCGGAAAGTTTCAGTTGCAAACTTTTATATTTCAAGTTCGGCAGTCTCTCAGTTTCGACAGGGTTATTTTGTCGATGGCCACCTCCAAAGTTTGCCGCAAAAGCGTCAACATTTGGTGCCACTTTTCCTTCGGAAGTTACTTTAAAATATTTTCGACTCGAACTTGGGCGGTACAAGAAAAATTCGCCGAGTCGTATGGTGAATTTATAGTTTGTCGATAGAGTGCGGAAGTTTCGCATTAGAGTATAATCTATCTTTGCTCTCTTATTTTTGTCGGTGTGGATTTATTTGTGTTTAAAAGTGCGGTGATGCAAGATTTCGAGAACTTCATTGGCTTGTTTTGTTTTATTGAGACCTTAATACCGAGTTTGTCATAAACTTTTAAAATCTTGGAAACTTAACATACCTCTACTACCTACAACATTAATTTTTTTTTAAATTTGCTACTAGTAGCCAGACAACAATGGTTAATTAGAAAATAGCATGATCAGGATCACCTAGGCGTAAGTAATGAGCGATTTGTTTAAATTGTAATTATGGACCAACTAACTACTTTCTTTCAAATAATAATGTGGTATGTTAAGAAGCATTATGGCGTATTTAATCCCTAAAAATAGCAAAAACTTTAAATGTAAAGAGATTTCATGAGAAATTGTGAAGCTAATATTCACTACCTTGGATGATGAGTAAAAAATGAGTCCTTAAAAAAGATGATTTATCTCGATGATTTAATGGTCTCCTCCCACAGGTGCAAGAGCACGTTATTAATGAAAATCACAAGGAAAACCAATCGCTATTAAACCGTTGGAATCTCATTACTTCCGGCGGTGCGCAGTCGATTTATCTACGTCATGGCGACAGTCACTCCGGCTGACAGTCAACACGGCTCGTAGATAATAAAACACGCCACGAACATCACTATCTATCACGATGTTATTTACGAAACTCCTTTAAAATATTGCTGAGGTGAGTACCTTCTTAAATTTATGAAGTAGATGTAATTACTAGCAGAAACCTTTGTTATTTCTTATATCTGCAAATGAGCAGACGAGCCATCTGATGGTAAGAAATAATCGCTGCCGACTTGCTGCTGCGTTGCCTTCACTGCAGACAGCCCGAGCTACAGCAACTAGTTATCATGCGTAAACTCTAAACACATACCAAGGTGCTTTACAACAGACTTAAGGGTCAAGACGCAAGAGTCGCCAGCCAGTCAGACCCAAGAGATATTACAGATATTTTCTCGCTTCTATTCGACGTGAATTGTATTCTAACTAATCCCCACGAGAAAAAAAACCTAATAAGATTATTCTATAAGCTATAAAAAATATTTATTTTCAAAATGCTGACTAACATTAATTGCAGTTTTTAAGAATGACACTGGAATATTCCGAATACAAAAGGTATTACGCTACATTACTGATAATCTAAGAAAAAAGAATGCTTTGCAAAAATATATGTTTTATTAGAAATAAACGTCACTTACAAAATTTACAGACGAGACATATGACCCTAAAAGGCGAAAAGACATTAGCGAAGATAGATCTACGACACCTGCGTTTTTATCTAGACCTCAGAAAAAGGAATACTCGTTTATATAAATTTCATAGATTACCATAAGACTTCATAAACTAAAAAGGCAATAAAAACGCAGGCATAATTCAAGTCTTTCCCACCTTCGCTATCATTTACATTATAAGACTTTTAGGAGGCTATAAATTTAACCTAAAATGCGTCTCTGTAATGATGCTGAGATTCATAAAGTGGCATTTAACGATGGCGAACACGCGAACAGACAAATAGTTGTCGTTATAATACAGTTTGTTATGAACTCACTTCATATTTTATTCAGGAGCACTTCCCCGATAAGTTTTAATAAAGTAGGGGTGAAGTGATGTCGTTTTCGTGGGGCACTATCGACATTAATGATTATATTGTTTAATATTTAATGATTACGTCATTAACTTACAGGTTGTTGTTACAATGTAGCTTTGTTATGTTCTAGTTATAAAAGTTTGTCTGTTAAACACGTAATGTAAAAGGTAGTGGCCACTTTTGATAGTGAAATATAAACTTAGTATTTCTACAATTTGCATAATATTTTACTGAATTTATATGATTAAAATAACTACAAAATACCTTGTGTGATATTTTTGCAAGAGGATACGCTAGCATAGTATATTAACCATAATCTTATATGTATATTTGATTGCATAGTAAAAATTCAATATGAATAATTAAAATTAATTTACAGAAAGACAATTTGTTAATAAAAATAAGTTCTATTTTTAGTTTAAATTACATACAAAGATCTATTTAAAAAATAATCAACTAAAAACAAAGTGTGCTTGCAATGGATTTACGAAAAAAAGTTTTTTCATTAAACCTCGACAAAGTCTAACAAATATTCCCGAAGTGGAATTAAATCAAATCATTCAACAAAATGATTGATCACAACATAAAATTTTGTGTGCGCCCACTTCAGTGGCTCAGTTCAAAGTGAATTTTGATTGATTACGTGTTACATTTTTAATGGGTATTTCTAAAAACGGGCTTTACTCGAGCCTCGCTTAAATAGCTTAAGTTCATTACTTTGGGTGCACCTGAAATACAAGGTTTAACCGACATAAGCTCCTTTTATAAAAAAAAACACGACATAATAAACTTGCGACATTCAGTGGTCCAAATATGAATAGGATTTAGTTATTAGACCTTTGTTTCTTTTTTACAAAATACACCGCATTAGAAACGTATTTTAAAAATAAAATATTATTATAATATAATTTATTATTTAAATTTGAAACAAACATCCAAACTAACATTCCAAGAAACATAAAATTAAATTCCGAAAGAATTAGGTAATCAAAATAATCCAATATTCAGGATCTACACAGAATTTTAAACGAGGAAAAATCTGCGCCCGCCTTCCTCGGATGTATAAAATCACTTGGCGCCAATCCGGCACAAACTATTATCATTAAGACTGTACAGAGTTGAATTTAAATAACTATTTAACGGGGCAATAATGGCGAGGGCACGTACGTGCACCAGATGTTAATTGCTTGCAGCATTTAATAGGCACGCTCAGTTGAATACGGCTCTGGCGCCGCCTCGGTTAGGTCACGACCACACTGACGCAATAGTTGCGATTTAACGACTAAACATCTAGTCGACTTTGATTTTGTGACTTTGCACAAGAGCACTGTTGATCTAGTTTCTTACGTGTTTTGTGAGGTGTGCTCGCTGTGAGTTGAGTTTTTTTTAATACTTTGGCGATAAACTATTATTGTAGGTGCAATATTGACTAAATTGTTCATTTGTTAACGGGGACAAATAATATAACTGAGTCGAGAGATTTAATGTAATGAGTCGCTCGGGTACACCAAACGATTGCGATTGCTCAGGGTAAATTTTATTTCAATTATTTACATTTGTTATTAGAAGTACCTAAATTATACATATCTAGGTATCTACACAACATGTTTCATTTGATATATATTGATAAAGGTAAATATCACACAAAAACAAGCCATTATACTATACTTAAAACTGGCTAATACCTTCTAGTATTTTCAAAACACCTAAAATATATACTAGCTTATATTAGCTAAGAATATCAAGGAACATATTTGTATGAAATACCTTCTTAAGTTATCCCGAATTATGATAATATTCTCGGAAATGGATAGCGAAGAAATTGCTAGTAACCTACTTTACTCGTATCTTAGAATAGTACGAAGCCACTTAATGCTAAAAGCACTTAGAATTCAGCTCAGCCCGTGAGCTAATATACTTTGAAAATTGCGTCCATAAGAAATCCAAAAGATTTTATACGTAGACGAGAAATCGTAATAAAAAGACGCACGATTAAAATCCTCCAATCGGCGCTGACCTTAATTTTAAGGCCTCTTCAACCGCACCAGTCTTCCGAATGGAAGCCGCACTAATTCCAAACCGTGTCCATGTACATCTGTCTCTTTCTGCCGCCCAATTTCGTATAGCTCTATCTACCTCACTCCATGGTGCATTCATTTGAAATATATTTCGGTTCGTTTGCAATGTGCGAGAGTCGGTTTTGCAAAGATTTGAGTCTCAAATTAATCATGTTTCGCTTTGTGTAACGCTAAACGAATATGAGAGAAAGTTTTTGAAGTGTAAAACAAAAAGGGTGCATGGAAAAGATGGTTTTCGCAGTAACGTGAGTGGGGAACTTTGCTATTTCTAAGACTTTGCAATCTGATAGTAAAGTCTGTAGAACTTTTTGTTCGGAGAGTTTCTCCATAATAAATCTCTATATTTTAATACTTAACATAACTTACCATCACGCCTGTATTCTCCGAAAGGTTAGGCAGAGGCGTACTAATGGACACCCACAGTTCACCGGTATGTTTAGGTCCCACGTTTTACGGGGCGAAACTATTGCCATTATTTTAATATCTAATTGTTTAAAATATTTATGAAATATGACGAAACGGTAATTGAAACTGTAATGCTTTTAAAGAATCATAACCCTACATCCGTGGTAGTGTGATAACCGGGACCGACTAACTTAAGCCCTAATTTCTGGGTAATACAATACAATATCAAAAAAAAACTGGTTGATATATTTTTCAGGCTTTTGATTAGCGCTAACGATTAATCATTGGTGTATCTGTATGCCAACCGGGAATGACTGCTTAACTTGCTTTCTGAGGCACGGAAAGGTGTTGATCTGCTAATTACGATCATTCATCTGCCGACTGACCGTGGCAAGCGTAGTTTAACCAGATCAATAAATTTGATCACCGTAGTTATTGCTTAGCTGCGAACAACTTTTTAAAAAGATATTAATTTAGAATGGCCAGAAAAATTCACGAGTTCATTCAAACCTAGTTGCGTGCTTTCATATTAACAACATAATTCTAATGAGTGTCGACATCAATTAGTTATATTTGTCGACAGCAATTCCTGTACTGAGCACGTTATAACGGTGTTAGGTAAATTAAATTTCGTTGATATGAATCGTAACATGTTACGTGGTGTTTACGTAATTGTTTTTTTACTTTTACCTCGGCCTTAGTGGATTAAGTCGTTTAGTGGTATTACGCGCGTTAGTTTGGTAATTTATTAATAATATAGAACTGGTATGTAAAGGAACCGCTACTACCGTTGCACCGCGTGGCGTGGATTCGATTCCTACCTGAAGAAAATATTTGTCTGAGTCTGGGTGTTTTTTGTGTCTTTCTGAAGTCTGCCACGACACAGGGCTTGAGGCTACTAAAAAAAACAGGCATTTGATCCACACAGGATGAATGCCATACGCAATGATGATGACAGACCTTGATCCCAGGTGCTGAAGGTGTCTTCATAAAAGACAAAGAAATTAGTAAAATAATATAAATAACAAAACGGCTTATAACAGGATATTACCACCATTTAAAAGTAATAACTTTTAACATAACAGAACGATACTTATATCCTATAATATAGGTTTTCCTCAATCAGCATCACACATTCTGCCATATTTAAAGCGCTTACAAAACAACAGATAGAACCTACATATGTACAATTACTACAAAAAATATACACCCATAGTACAGCTGCCATTAAATTAGAGAGATCAGGTCCAAAGTTTGACATTCTTAAGGGAGTCAAACAGGGCGACCCGCTATCTCCAAAGCTGTTCAACAGCACCCTGGAAGAAGTCTTTCAGACGCTGTCAGCCAAATGGGAAGATAAGGGGGTTATCATCGGTGAAGCAAGATTAACTAATCTACGCTTCGCTGATGATATTGTACTTTTCTCTCCCACAGCCACAGGACTACAAGAAATGTTGCAAGACCTCAGCAATGCAAGCCTCGAGATTGGACTGAAGATGAACATGTCGAAGACCAAGCTCATGACCAACAGCTCCAAAAGGAGCATACAAGCAGGCGGGGAGAATATACAATATGTCCATGAATATCTATACTTGGGCCAAGTAATCTCATTCCAGGCAAGACAAGATAAGGAAATTACAAGACGTACAGAAAATGCCTGGAAGAGTTACTGGTCCATGAAGGAGCTTTTCAAGGGCACTCTGCCCATGTCTCTGAAGCGTAGGCTAATGGACATGTGTATTCTCCCCATCTTGACCTACGGCGCACAGACTTGGTCTTTGACAAACATCCAAAAGTCCAAACTCAAGGTTTGCCAACGTGCTATGGAGCGCAGTATGTTAGGTGTTAAATTAACAGATCACGTTCGAAACACTACACTGCGCTCCAAAACACAAATTATTGACGTGGCTCAAAAGGCTGCCCAACTTAAATGGGACTGGGCAGGACATGTCTGTCGCATGCCCAGCGAGCTGTGGGCCCGGAAAGCTCAGGATTGGTGCCCTGAAACAGCGATACGGGGTCGCGGCAGACCACGAAGGAGATGGCGGGATGAACTGGATGTCTTCCTTGAGAATTGGAAAGAAGTAGCGCACAATCGCGACCGTTGGAAGGAATGGAGGGAGGCCTTTGCCCAGCAGTGGGACAGCACAGGCTAATAATAAAATAATAATAATAGGTTTTCCTAGTTCAGGTATTACATAGTAGAATAAAATATTGTATTGTAACTGTCTGTGAACTTTTTTATGTTAAGTAATAAAGATTTTTATTTATTTATCCATCATCATTAGCCTATAGCAGTCCACTGTTGGACATAGGTCTCCCCCAATGTGCGCCATTTCACCCTGTCCTCGGCTTGTCGCATCCAGCTTCCGCCCCCAACCTTTCGCAAATCATCACTCCATCTTGCCGGAGGGCGTCCTACGCTACGTTTGCCGAGTCGCGGTCTCCACTCAAGAACACGTCAGCGGTTATCGGTTCTTCGACAGATATGACCAGCCCACTGTCACTTCAGCTTGCTAATTCGGTGCGCTATGTCGGTAATTTTGGTTCTCTGTCGGATAACCTCGTTGCGGATTTTATCCTTCAGAGAAACTCCGAGCATAGCACGCTCCATGGCACGCTGAGCGACTTTAAATTGGTGGACTAGTCGTACTGTGAGTGTCCATGTCTCAGCACCGTAGGTCATGACGGGTAGGACGCACTGGTTGAAAACTTTGGTTTTCAAGCATTGCGGTATGGGTGATGAGAAGACTTGACGCAGTTTTCCAAATGCTGCCCAGCCCAGCTGAATCCTCCTCTTGGCCTCCCTCTCGAAGTTGTTTTTACCTAACTGCAAAATCTGCCCAAGGTAAGTGTACTCTGAAACAACTTCAAGAAGATGACCATTTACAGCAATAGGTCTCAGATCAATGTGCTCATTGAACATGACTTTGGTTTTATCCAAATTCATGCTGAGACCTACGCTTTGCGAGGCTGAAGCTAGGCTGTCCAGCATCTGTTGCAGCTCCTCTAGCGATTCTGCCATTAGGACTATGTCGTCTGCGAATCGTAAGTGTGAGATGTAATCGCCGTTTATGTTTATGCCCTTACCTTTCCAGTCCAACGTCTTAAACAAGTCTTCCAATGCGCTCGTGAACAGTTTCGGAGATATTACGTTATTTATCCAATTCACTAGAAACAGATTTCTCAATCATTCAAGTGTCATTATTATATCGGATGAACAAAGGTATTTTGACAGATTTTCTATTTAAGAGCCTGAGACATAAAGTTGGAACGATTGAAAAATCGGCTTTAAATCGAATTAATTTGACAAGTCAAATCTAATAAAATAGGCTGGAATAATAAAATGTGATCTACATAATATTTTTTCATTATTACTTTTTTATTAACCTAAGTATTTGAATTTTCAAGTACAGAAATGGCTAACTATATTTACTTCAGACTGTCAAACTTCTCTAATTTGGTCTCGAAATTAGGTCTGATTCCTAACTTATAAAATTAGATAGAGTTGGGAGCTGTGAACTAAAAGGGATGACCCTGAGTACCTAATAACATTCTTATTTGTCTAGACTTATTTGCGGAAAGAAGAATTCAATCATAGGTAGGAATTGAAACCGAGATTTTTTCAATACACCAATCCCATTGCCAACTCAGCTGCCATTGTCTCCGTTTGCAATCTTGAATTCTCCCTTCGGATATCCGTATTAGGCATGACGTTATATATTCCCATTCCCTTATTATATACTCGTACAAACATCAACAACAATTTAGCCCCGAGTGTAACAGTTAACACAATAATTATAATCACTCAACAGTTTTGGATATATCCGCAAACACATCACTATCTTCGTATTCAGAATCGATAGTATACGAAGTTTGAATCACTCAACCCGTCTTTAACTCATTCCATGTTTAAGTTTCAATAATTTCCTCGGGGATTATGGGATGTATTTGACGATGGCCACCGACTGTGAATTATTAACCCTACCGAACCTCTTTGGGTCATCCGAACCCCAAAATTAAATTACAAGAGTTGTAATTCTGTAATTCTGAAATTATCTTACTCTACTATTCTGTATCTATGCGATGCTCATAATTAATGCAATAATCAATTTATTTTGTAGTAGGTATAAGTATACCTATATACACAGAATTGAAACCCCTTACTAAGTAGTAAGGGGTTTCAATTATCATAATGAGAATAGAACCTACTTGTAGGAATGGAGCTGATATAAGTATTTTATTATCTACAAATAAATGTTTTTATTGTGACGTACATATTAATATTGATTATTTAATTTGTTTATATTGGGAACACTACAAATTTTTCAAACAAAATTAATCTATGAGTCTTATAAATATTAAGAACTCACTGCTTGTTACCCGTGCGAAATATAATATTAATTAAAATATGCTTTTGTTGTTTTTATAATGTTTGGATAAATGTCACTGCCTACTCTATTGCTTTACAAACAGTTACAAACGAAGTGATAGGGATTAGATGCGAATAAAATGAGTATTGCGCATCTCATCCCCGTAACTTCGTCCTAAAATCCCGGAAAAAAGGAAAATTCGAATTACAGCGGCGCATTTCGTAAAGGAGCCGTCAATTTACGCCCTAATTGTCCCGGGAAAAGGTGAAAGCATTACGTTCATACATTTTTAACGGCGTCGACCGCCCGTCATCAATGTAACTGTCATTCATTTTGACGTGTCAAATAATAATTTCATGACGTAATAAGGCCTCTTGAAATGTTAAGTGATTTGAATTTGGAATATGTTTCGAATTTGATTTTGACAGTACTATGAATAAATTAGAAGGAAGTATTTTTCTGTATAGCAATTCGAGATTTGAATGAATTTCGAATAAATTCAATTAGAGAAATAAAAAAAATAAACAAAGAGAGACGAAAGCTCTCTGTGCCTTAACCTAAAAAAATTAAGCCTTCTAAGGAAAATCCACAATCATTAAAAAAAAATTGTTCTCGCAGTTCATAAGGTCTTCATTAAAAGGAAAACAACACGCCATTTAAAGCGGATTACTGAACTCGATAATGGCGAAGTCGCGATCAAAAAGCTTTACTTCATAAATTATTAGTTTGTATTTCATAAAGTTAATCGCACTTGAAACAGATCCCGTCACGGAACTGGATCGGACCTGAATCGTAATTATGTATATACAGTTGATTCATATTAAAAGGAGTATTAATAAGTTATTTTAAATTATAAAGTTAGAAGATTTATATATTATATTTAAGCAGGTACTTTGTTTTTTTGCAATTGACAACATTTCTTTTTTTTAACACCCATATATTATAATTTTATTTGAAACTAGATCGATAAAATAGGATACCCGTATTTTTTATTTTCCCAATAGGTATACAATCATTTTTATATTTATTTTCTAAGTTCTTTCTATTCTAAACAAACGCAAGTCACAAATGACGTCATTTGTATGGTTAAATGGGTTAATCGAGGACATGATGTAATTTTTTTGACCTTTCAAAAAATTATCTCAGTTTGGCATTTATCGTAATTATTCATAACCTATTTCGATATTGATTGATTATTATAATATTTCGATAAAATTTCAACTACCTCAGTATTCGCCGTATAAGTGACGTCATCACACGTTTTTTATTTTTTTTTCTCCAAAATGAAGAAATATAATAATTTAATCAAAATGTTTTAGAACTCAACATAGGAAAATGAAGAAACAATATTTTTGTTTTGGACTCTTAATAATTTTGAAATGTTGTCAAATACCCGGTGAGAAATACACCTACTATTGTCTCTTTACATGACAACTTGTCATAAAATATTACCTCGCACACATTTACGGAATAGATAATAATATAATATACCATAAGTTATTACATATATGTGGGAATAAAATATCAAAGTAATTGATGTTATATATATAGAGAATTAATATTTACCTCCTCTATTTTCGCTGTCCGCCGGTTTCACCTGTATTGCCCGGTTCATCTGTAACAAAGAAAATAATTAAAAATTGATAACCACAGATATACAAGCAAGTGATTCACCTATGATAAGTGATCACTGTTAGGTGGTAAAATACGAATAAATACAATGAAACAGTCTTAAGTATTGATAATATTACAAATAATCTAATAAAGAAGGTAGGTCATAGAATATGTTTTATCTTGCTTTCTCTATAAAAAAATATCACATACTGGTTTCTGACACTTACGCGAATATTAGACATTAAAATAAAACTATTTTTTACGGATTTTATCACGTTGTATTATTAAGCACGTTTCACGCGGTCACAGAAACCGCGTGAAACGTGCCACAGTCGAGCGCCTACCTGTTGTATTACCATATGTTAGAGGAGTCACAGACAAGATTGGTTACATCTTGAAGCGTGCTTCAATCAAAACTTATTACAAGCCGCTGAAGAAGATCAGTCAGTTCCTGTCAAGTGCCATATACCTCTACAACATGCAGGAGTGTACAAGCTTGATCGTGATTGCGGTCTCTCATACATAGGCCAAACTAAAAGAAGCATAGAGACCCGCGTAAAAGAACACATCGCCGATGTCAAACACCGCCGTTCCAAGAAGTCAGCAGTTTGTGAACATACTCTTGACAAGGCCCAGCACTACATCAGATTTGATAAACCACAAGTCCTCGCAAAAGAAAACCGATTCCTTACCAGGATGATTCGCGAGGCTATTGAAATTAAAAAACACCTAAATTTTAATAGAGAAGATGGCTGGGGCTTACCACCTGCTTGGAATCCCATTATAGATTCCATTAAATCAAAATCCAAGCCCAAAACTGCAAGACCGAATGATACGGTGAGCTCGTTCTGCGTGAATCGGATCGCCAAGCGATCGGTAGCTGTTAGTAATTGCAACATTGAGACGTCCAACAACTTAGTCTGCCCGTGACCATGGATGCTGTAAAGGATCCGAAACGTCGGGAATTAAATAATAATAATACAACGCGATAAAATCCGTAAAAAATAGTTTTATTTCAAAATATCACATGTCAGAAGAAGACAAAACATATAGGTTTATGAGACGTTTTATAATATTATAAATATCACCGAAAGTGTATACGATGCCTAGTTTAATAATAAATGACCGTTTTCGGAATATTTTGTCTGTTTGTCTGAAAGATTGTCCGAATAGGTTCCGAAGTAGAATTAAAATTTTCGTATAATTTTACTTAATAATCGAATACCTTTTGAATAAGGATTAAGTACATTAAAATTCATTAGTACTTAAATACTTTGAATTGTATAATAATATGACTGCTTGAATCATAATAGTCATGAATAATAACAGGCATTTTAAAATCTAAAAACATACATACAGACATACACTCACGCCTTTCTCCCACACGGGTAGGCAGAAACTATAGACTGCCACTTGCTACGATTCTTGCATACTTCTTTTGCTTATTCCACATTCATACATCTTCTCATACATACACGCCGGTTGCGAGTGCTACGCACCTGACCTTTTTGAAGGATTTCGCCAATAAGATCGGCGTATGTCCTTCTAGAGCGACTTCTAACGGGCGGCGCTGCCGCTGACATTCGCCTTATAAATTCCTTTTGTTAATCGTCTTTCATTCATTCTTTCAACATGTCAAAACCATCTCAGCATATTCTTTTCAATACGCGTCACTACAGCATCTTTCAGCCCACAACGTTGTCTTATCACACTGTTCCTCAATCTATCATTCCGAGTTACACCAACCTACTTCGCAAGGAACGCATTTCCACTGCATTTATCTAAAAACATGTCAATATTATATTGGAAACAAGCGTCCCGTTGGCACTCTCGCAGCTTCGACTGCGTTAATTTTCCCGAAATTTCTGTGGACTATTATCTTGTGCTATTTTTAATATTATTAACTTTTGGTTACCACCAAAAAAAAAAGAACGAGCCGTTCTCAAGTGATGATTTTACATAAATCCGGCAGTAGTTAAAAACACTATCTAAAACTGACAATCAATCAATAATAAGTACACAGTGACATTAGGAATCGTCAACAATGGTCGTAGTTAGCGATAATTTCATCACCATTACAGCTCCTGCATTGTATTTTATTCCAATAAATGTTAATTTCGCGTTAATGTATTCTAAAATAAACGGCCGTGTTGACGGGCTCGCATAATTAACTGGATACTGAATGCAGGCTTAGCTACCAGCCCACTCTTAATTGCACCGGATTATATTTAGACGGGAATTTGATACGATTTTTTAATATTGTCGTTTTTTGTTCTTCTAGGTTGTATTCTGTTAATTAAGGCGATTATGTTTTAGTTGACATTGTACAGATTGTAGAAAAAAGAAGCTATAGAAGATTTTTTACTAATTGTCTTAAATGCGTTTGATAATTATTATCTTGCATGAGTTCCATCAGAGTGTCTCAATGGTCTAGTGGTCCAAAGCCTACGCTAGAGATTCCCAGATCGAGTATTTTAATTATGGGCGTGATTGAGTTTTTCTATAAAATTATCAGTAGCAGCTCTGAGATTGGATTTTGCCCGCTGAGTGACAATAGTCTCGCCCCCCAATTACATACCACCCAAAACACACCGGCGCACTATAGGTGTAATTATATATCTCTGCCTGGGCCTTCGGGGAATACACGAGTGGTGGTTATGGTATTTCCATCATGGGGAATACAAAAAGGATCTAAGATGCAATTCAATTCCTTTTCGGGCTCTGTCCCTCACATACAACTCTATACAGTAAATATTTAGATCCTCACATTTTTTTAGCAACAGATTTATATCAACCTGACGATTAATCGTATCCACTATCCAATAAAGAACATGAATTTTGAATCGCCGTTTAAAGTCAGGAACCAAGAACATACGGTGTTTGAAAGGTTGCACTATATAATGTAAAAAGGTCGCCGGCCCATCGCCTTAATGTCGTCACACACGGGAATGGTAATAACGGGAATTGTACAAGGCTTTTTTTTATTTGTGATAGGCTAGCGCTTGACCGCCAGTTCGCCTGATGTTAAGCGATACTGCGATTTACGATGGAGCGCGCCTAGAAGAAACCGATTCACTCGTGATTTAAAGACACCCAGATTATACATATCGGGGAAGACCCACTCGGGAAGCGAATTCAACATTTCAGCAGTACGCATGATAAAAGTGGACGTAAAGCGTTTCGTTCGGGTTTTCGGAATGTCCACCATGAATCGATGTCGCATTTTTCGTGCTTCTGGTCGTCCGATAGAAGAAAGGGCTAGGGGGAATAAGATCGTGGAGATCTGATGCACACTCTCCGAAATGTATCCGATAAAAAACCGATAAGTTAGCGACTTTGCAGCGATATTCCACACTTTGGCGTTTAGCCCGGTTTATATTAAGAATCTTTGTACTGTGTGTGTAATTTTTGACAGGTATTCGTGAAAGATGACGGAGTTATTACTAATATATTGATAAATATTGGTACAATCTTCTTGTGATTTTTTGCATTTTCCATGCTAAGATTATTAAGTTATTTTTTAGTAAAGGAAAAAATTCAATCGCGGGCAGGATTCGAACCTGCGTCTTCTTTAGCCACCGCGAACCCTACCCGCATGATTGAAATTTTGCCTTCACATTCTGAATTTACGTCATATGGTGACGTTGGTGACATCTATGAGAGGCAAGTTATATCAAACCAGAAGACGCAGGATCGAATCCTGCCCGCGATTGAATTTTTTCCTATACTAAAAAATTACTTTAATATTGGTACATACAATTGTTTTGTTTTGTTTTTGTTTTTACAAAAAACCCCCACACTAGGATTTTCTCCTGTATCGTGGGTGCGTTTACAAACACAAATTCTCACATACACAAACGCCCAGACCCGGAACAAATACCTGTAGATCATACAAATATTTGCTCCGTTTGGGGATCGAACCCACAACACGTGATGCAGAAGCCGATTGCTCAGCCGCTACGCCAAACGTGTCGTCAACCAAACGTGTCGTCAAATTAACAAACATTAACAAATATTATATTTAGTAGTAATAGTACCATTGGTCTAGCGGTCACACGCACAGCTACAGGAGTCTTAGATTCGCTTTCCAGGTCTAGCAAAGTAGTATACATACATAGTTTGTTTCCACAGAATGGCGGTAGGTTCACTAGCGTAGGTAGTACCTAATATTGAGAATTTGTGTTTGTAAACGCACCCACGAAACAGGAGAAAATCCTCGTGTGGGGCAACGTTTTATTAAGAAAAAAAAAATGTTGGAATGGCTTTCAATTTTTTGTTAGGGAAGGAATTAACGTTAGTTATTATTACAGTATATTTATAGGTAACTGTAGTTTTAATCAATTCACAATAGGTATTATGAAGTCAGTTAATAGAGACAAAAACGAGACTTTTTTGAAAATATGTACAAAGTCACGTTAAAATTTACAAACATTCAGAATTATGAAATTCTTTACACTGCAGTGCACACAGATGCGTCCGTCCGTCTTTTTCACATAAACTTTTGCACGTACACTGTAGGACAACGAATGCGAACATCGAATATTCGGGGCTTGTGCTCAAACGTTATTTGTAAGGCGCAAAGCATTGCAGTGCAGTGTTGCGTAGCGCGCTGGTACGAGCGACACTTTTGTTTTATATCTACAGCCCTAAAATATCATCCACAGCCTGATTCCACTGTAATTTGGTTTAGTTAACGAACGGGTTAGGGGTCATTTTAGTTTTTATGGTGGTTATTTCGGTGGATGTATAGATTATTTTGGAAGGCTTAAAAAAACCTTGCACCTTGCATATATTTTGACGTATTGAAAAATCAAGATAAGACGGATTTCATAGTTGCATTGTGTCATATTAACTGCCTCATTAATCTAGGGGTTCTTAGCGCGATTGCTACGCTAGAGGTCCTGGGTTCGATTCCCAGGTCAAACAAAGTGTTATTGGATGATGGGTTTTTCTATGAAATTCCCAGTAGCAGCTTGGAGTTTGGTATTTTTGCGTGGCAATAGGCTCGCCCCCTACTGCATGGGACCTAAATATACCGGCGAACTGTGAATGTAAATTAGTACACCTCTTCCTAACCCTTCGGGAAATACAGGTGTGATGATATGTGTGTTTTATTATTACGTCTACAGCCCAGAATATACCAAGATATTTGATTGTCTTTTTGTGAGTTTTTTGCATTTTCCATGCTAAGATTATAAACTTATTTTAGTGAAGGAAAAATTCAATCGCGGGCAGGAACTAAACTGTAAAGTAAGTTGTGTCGGTTGAAAAGCAGGGTAACTTGCCATTCAGAGATGTCGCCAACGTCAGCTTATGACGTAAATTCAGAATGTGAAGGCAAAATTTCAATCAGGCGGGTGGGGTTCGCGGTGGCTTAGAGGTCAGAGCGTCTGGTGTATCCAACCAGGGGACGCAGGTTCGAATCCTGCTGGCGATTTAATTTTTCCTTTACTAAAATAAAGATATATGATATTATCCTTGCATAAAACAAACCATAGATGCTAAAATTTATGATGCTAGGACTTTGTAATGCCAAATATTCATCAAGTGAAATTACTGGGTATATGAAACTTATCAACTGAAGTCTCATGATGACGACACCCTTATGGTGTAGCTGAAGTCTGTAGGCTGTGTTCCTGCTTACCATCAGGTGGTCTGTATGCATGTTTTTTATTTTATAACAATAAAAAAGTGACAAGAATAAGTAAAATATTGAGACAAGAATGCCACGAGCCTTATTTTCTATACATTCCTATATAATTATACGCATCTGTAAAGTAATCTTATGTTTTTAATAAAGTGTCAAATAAATAAATAATAACCCTGTCCCTGTGTCTATTAATTACAATACAACGACTCACAATAGTGAGTCACTCGTCGCCACCAGCCCCTGCTATTTATTTACATTCCCGGGATTGTGGGAACTGTTTTTACGGGCACTTACATTTATAACACTTGGGGGCGATCGTGTTTTGAATCTATAAGCCCAAGTGGAGAATCACTTGACATAATACCTACACAATGTTACTTTTCATCCTTGACTCCGTATTTATGTATGGATACAAAGCAATTCAGATCGTGGGAGAGCCATGCTTCGGCACGAATGAGCCGGCGAAAACCGGCGTGAAACAACGCTTACGTTGTGTTTCGCCGAGGGAGTGAGAATGTCGGAGGCCCAATTTCCTTTTAAAAGGCCGGCAGCGCACTTATGACTCCTCTGGTGTTGCAGGTGTCCATGGGCGGCGGTGATCGCTTAGGCGATTCGTGTGCTCGTTTGCCCCCCTATCCCATAATAAAGTGGAGAATCACTTGGCATGATGATATGATACGATACGTATGTGTTTTACTTTTCATTCATGACTTTATTTATGTAAGAATCTGGTCAAAGTAAGATATATATGCAAGAATGGTAGCAAGAGGCGTTTTGTAGTTTCTGTCTACATAATAACACTTCTTGGTCCAGTGATTACAAGCGGGACTGCTGAGTATGACGTCAGGGGTTCGACTCCTAGGTTAAGCAAAGTATTGTTGGTTGTTTTTTATGAAATTATCAGTAGCTCGGCGTTTCCCCTGCGGTACGGAGCTTGCTCCCTAGTGCGGGTGTTTCATCTTAATTATTAACTAGTTTTGTAAGTCACTTCTTAGAAGGTATACCTACGGATACACAGATGCCATACCTGTATAATTTACTTAACTTAGGAGTCAGATGCTCCTAAATTATACCCTAGGACTAATTTTGTATATTCTAGAAATTATTTGTATATTTAAGTATCCCGTGAGTGTTCAAATATTCTGGTGTAGAAAAAGTAACAATCAAATTTTTTATACGTCTGCGCCAGAAGGAGGATTATGTTTTTTTACGAAATTATTTGTTGATAATGCGGTAAAAAACACAATATTTTAGGTACCTACCTACCTTTAATATCAGTTCAGAAACACGAATAAAAAGGTTACCTTTATTTTAGATCGAGGATCGGAAAGGAAGATCTATTTAAAACCGGGGACCAGACGGTCTAAATTTTAAGTCCCGTATTTATATATAAATATAACACATACATTGACCCCAACCCAGTTCCGGCCTCAATAACTCCAAGCATTACCCAGCTTCGAGCTATTACCGACTGGTTACGAGCATTCCATTCCAACATGCGTCATATAGAACTTATTACCCAAGTGGTGTAGGTACTTAAAAAGATTTTAAATTTTAAATTTGGTATGTAAAACTATTCTAATAGCCTTTAGGTATATTGAAGTGAGCGTTTATACCGCGAATTAGCAACGTGCTGTGTGGGAGAGAGACGAAATTATATATGCGCTATACAGTGGGCGGGGCGGTGTACCGAACGCCTCTATAACTTTAGGTACCTATGGACTGACGACTTAAAAAAAAATGCTTGCAGTGAGAGCAGTGTTACTACAAAGTGACAACATTATATTTCTGTAATTTAAACGGTTACATATTGGTAATCTTTTGGTTAATTTAAATTTGAGAATACAGACTACGAAACATGAAAAAATATTTCGTTTTTCAACATTCGTCCCAAAATATTAATATTGTTAAGAATTTTACGAATTCATGTTGAAGTTTGAAGCGGTGGTAGCCTAATGGCTAGGGCATCGGACGTACGAACATGTGGCTGCCGGTTCGGAACCCACCCACTGCACTACCGACGTGAACCCACTCGTAACACAAGCTTTTAGTTTAGCACGAGGGGTTAACTAGAATACTATTAATGTGCGACCCACATTGCTAGTAAGTTTAAAAAAAAATAGAAAAATTTCCCATTCATATTTCATATTCATATCCCATATTCATTTATTCAAATAATAAAATTGGCTTTTTAGCTACAAAAAATACTATTCGGCAAAAGCAATTAGGTATTAACAATCTTGATCACATCACTATTATTAGAAAAAAAAACCTAAAACACACTAAACAGGGAACGGCTCTAAGGTTTATGATGTCCATTGTCTGTCCGTCCATCAGCCGCTATAATTTAGGGTGCTATAAGGTAATAACTGCATGGATAACATCTATATTATCCAAACACAATGGGGAAAGTAATGGTGTTCAAACTTTATTGTACCTTAAAAGTATGAAAGTTATTAGGTTGAAATTTCGAGTTGGTGATTGACGATCATTGACAGGACACTGACAGTCAGCGATATACTGAAAGGGTAATTTTGACGTAATGTTTTATTTTAGTACGCATTCACACGTGTCCTAAATATTTTCGAAAGCCTTTTGACGGTATTCGAACCTGCGTCGTAAGGTTTGAAATACCGGACGCTTTAGCCAATTATCGAGGACCGTGAACCCTACTTGAGGTCCCATATTTCATTCACAAAATTAATATCTTCTGACGGTATTTTTTTTTATTAGAATTAAGATTTATTATGTCAAAAAAATCCTACGTTGTATATAAAATTGAATGGAAATATAAAAATTCTGATTTTATTTAACTTTTTATATCATTACGATATTAAATTCGTGCTAGCAACATCTCTAATGAAATTTAAATGACAGCAACTTACTTACCCTAAACAATAAGTATTTTTCTCAATTTGAAAAACATATCTTATCACTTCTTTATCAAAATAACGTCATTATGATATTACTATTGGCAACTCTACAATTTTCTCTTCTACATCTCTCTTTTACATAATGTAAACTACAGTGATTGGTGCCAGAACGATGGGGCACGAGAGAGTTTGTCAACTATTCACCTAGTTTGAGGTTTCGAGCAAACTACCAGTTCTATTTGAAAAGTTATCGATATTATCGTGCAGCATATACCCAAGCTTTATCCTTAGTAATATTATAAACGCGAAAGTTTGTATGTATGGATGTTTGTTACTCTTTCACGCCAGAACGGCTAAACGGATCTGGATAGAATTTGGCACACAGGTGGATTATAGGCTCCAGCCTACCTACCTGTGTACCAAGTGTTATTTCAATAACACATAGGCTACTTTTTATCCAGATCGGACCCAATCCTGAAGTCCACGCAGACAAATTCGCGGGAAGAAGCTAGTATTCTAATAAATAAACAATGTAAGTTTGTAATTTTTGAACAAAAGAGTAATCGATTGTGGTCGATTATAAGGACAATAGATAATTTATAATGCGTCACTAAATGGAGGAGACGCAGCTAATCTGGCGAACAACGAAGATAAAATCTGGTGTGGGCATTTTTTTTAATAGTGATTAACATTTTCTGCTATGATATTACATACATATTTAAAGAAGTAAATATTGTTTATCCTTATCATTTTCGTTTACTCTCTCATATAGTAGTCCCAAGCGCGACTGCTACGCAGAGATCCTTCTAGGTTCAATTCCCAGGTCGAGCAAAGTGTTATTGTTTTTTTTTCAGTAGCTCTTAGCTTATACTTAGTTTGGATTTGTGCCCGGTTAATGAGAATAGGCTCGACCCCCGTTACTTGGAATCTAAACAAACCGGATAACTGTGGGTGTACATTAGTACACCTCTGCCTATCCCTTCGGAGAATACAGGCAGGATGGTATGTTAGGTTATGTTTTTATCATTTAGATTTACCACGAAGGAGCAATGCATCGTTTGTCGAACACCGAACCATTTTGTCCATTGTACCACGTCCACTCCCAGTTATGTATAGGCAGGGTCTACACACGCGACGTACAATTAGAGACTAGTCGCTAGTGTATAGATGCCTATCTGTGCACGAATAATTTTCCGCACTCACAATGGGGCGCTAATTTGACGCTTTTACGTTACGTTTTGTTTTACAAATGTTACAAGTCACGAAATTCTGTTACTTTTTTTAGTACATCTCGTGATGTTCATCAAACTTAATGCCTTTCTATACTTTTCCCATAAAGTAATTCTCATATTATAACAAATACTTACCAAGGCAATAAATCAGAAACTAAATAAACATTTCACGCGACGAAAAATGATTTAATTAAACAAACATCAGTGACGTTCCAATTATAATTTATCAACGAAAACTGACCACAAAAATACAACTCGGACTTAAATGTAAACATTCACCACAAAAACGGTCTCAGGAAAAACATTTCATTGTCAGCGGCTGTCGGGTTAAATAAATTCCATGGTCACATGGTCAGCTGTTATTGTCCACTGACATATTGTCATGATGACTCCTCGTTGCTAGGCAACAAGGCGACAACAAACGCAAATGAATCGTGAGATTATTTTCGACCATTTAATGGATACGACGATTAAGTGACAGTAAAATAAAAGTCTTGTTTTATTCATGACGTTTCTCGTTAATAAATCTAAGGAAAAATAGGAATTAGTTTGGGTAAAGTTGTTATTAGGTACTGATTATGTTTTTATGAGATCTATGGTTTGCATAATGATGTCCATTTTGTTTTATTAGAGTTTCTAATCGTCAAGTAAAAAAAATGCAAATATTTTTTTAAGGAGATTTATGAGTTATCGGCTCAGGACTCGTAATAAATGTTGTATCGCGTCTAGTTTAGCCATTTTGAAGGGTTAATTATTACATAATTTGAATATTTCTTAGTACTACACGACTATGAGTCCAGCGTGGCGAACATCATGATTCCCATGGCAAAGCAAGGCAAGTACGAGTTTTTAGTCAGTACCTACGAGTCCAACATAACTGCTACCATCCTCAGTGACACACAATCTATGAGAATTTTCCGTGCTATAAAAAAGAGGATTATAGCTTAATCCTTCTGATTCTCATAATATATAGGTTGATGATAATGATGTTTTTTAGGGTCCCCATACCTCAAAAGGAAAAACCCTTATAGGATCACTTTGTTGTCCGTCCGTCTGTCTGTCTGTCAAGTTTATCTTGGGAACGCGTTAAGCTATCGAGTTGAATTAAAACCATATACTGAGGTCTACAGTCCCTTGAAGCTGTGAAAAAATCAAACTTCTAAGTTAACTTAAAAACAAGATAATGCCATTTATGCCGCAAAAAACGTATGTATTTCGACACTCTCAAGGGACTCAAAATTTATAGGGTATTTTCCGACCTAGACTATGACATTTGGCAAGTAATATCATCTTATACTACAAGTATAGGGAAAAATCCGAAAACTATACATTTCGAATCCGACTCACACTTGTCCGGTTTTTTTGGTATTGATTGAATTGAAATTAAGAACCGGCGAACTGTGGGTGGTACATTAGTATGCCTCTCCCTTCTCGTAATCTATTTTTGCTACCGTAAATTAATTGTAGAGTTGTAAAGAAATGAACATAATATTGTTGATAATCAAAATACATCTACAACCAACCAGTTTTAAAGACGGTATCAATACACTATATACATATGACGTGTTATGACGTGTGTTAAGCGTTTCGTCATAATAATTTTAAACGCCCTTTCTTTTGTTACTTAAAGTGAAATAAAACCAGCATTGAGAGTCCGGTGGACCGAATTATCCATACAGACGTAATACAAAATAAATCGTAATTCTAACACAATGTAATCAAATTGTGTTATTATTAGGATGCACATAATGTTGACTGCCTCATTAGTCTAGTGGTCCCAAGCGCGACTGCTACACTAGAGGTCCAGGGTTCGATCCCCAGGTCGGGCACAGCGTTATTGGGTTTTTCTATGAAATTCTCAGTAGCAGCTCGGAGTCTGGATTTGTGCCCGGTGAATGGCTATAGGCTCGCCCCCTACAACATGGGACCTAAACATAGCGGCGAACTGTGGGTGTACATTAAGTACGCCTCTGCCTAACCCTTCGGGGAATACGAACGTCATGGTATGATGACATAATGTTAATCTAGGTTCCTACTGTACCATTTCATCCAAAATACTTCACTGGATATACATGCAAGCAAATGTATTTTTTTATAATTTTGCCAAGTATGGAACAATTTTCGGGTCATTTATTTCCATTGTAGTACATAGTAGTAGATGAAATGGTACGGTAGGAACCTAGACTAATGGTATCCGAATCCGAATAATAACACAATTTGATAAAATATTGTTTGCTTTACGAATTATTTTGGTGTTAGATACGGTTTTGTGGACAAATCGAGCTTCGCCGGGCCCTTAACCAACAACTAAAAAAGAAACAAAATTTACTGTGTTATAACATAATTACAAGCCTATATAAACTTTATCGCAACTCAAACACAATTTCAACGCATAGTATTAATTAAATTGGCAAACTTCTATAGATGCGGTCGGCTGTGAGAAAATTTTGAAAGGGTATTATTAACTTGTGGCACAGTTATATCGATTGTAAATTGAGAATCGATTATATAATTTGCATGACTTACTTTGTATTAGAAAACTGATCCCAAGCACGGCTACAGATTGTGAGGTCGTGGTTTAGATTCCCAGGTTGCATTTTTTTTTTAAATGAAATTAAATAGAAGCAGCTCGTTTAATACATTGGATTGGACGTACCGGTGAACTGTAAGCGTATAATTAGTACACCTCTGCACTACCCTTCGGGGAATACAGGCGTGTGGTTATTTTTTATGGGATTGGAGGGCAAACAAACAGACGGATCGCCTGATGGTAAGCGATTACCGCCTTCCATGGACACCTGCAACACCATAGGAGTCACAAGTGCGTTGCCGACCTTTTAAAAGGGGATTGGGCCTCCGATAACGTCACTCACTCGGCGAAACACAGACCGGTCGAGCCGGTCCATTCATTTCATTCATTCATTCCAGTAATAAACAAAATTCAACACAATTTGTTAAAGGTTGGTAATGTGGTTTGCCTCATTCGTCTAATGGACGTAAGAACGAGTGCTGAACTTGAGGTGCTGGATTCATAGGTCGATCAAAATGTTATTACTGGGTTTTTCTATGAAATTCAATAGCAGCTTGTAGTTTTGATAGCAGAACAGCTCTACCTAACCCTTCAGGGAATATAGGCGTGAAGGTATGTTATGTAATTTAATAAAGCAAGGGCTATTGGCCTTTATTACGGAGGGGTACCAAAGTCACCTTGTAAAGGCTAAATAAGCGATCTCATGTTATCTTTTTAAATACAGTATTGTTAAATTAAAAACCTTGTCTACTTAATACGATTATAATTTTCTCGGTGAATACGCTGTGCAAATTGGCCCTAACTTGTGGCTGCTGTAATTAGGCGCCAGGCTTGGCGTTGGGTCTGCTAATCTCCTTGATAGAATCTTTTAACAGGCTCCAATGTTGTAGAAATGTGATGACAACAAATTTCAAATGCGACCTTTTTAACCGATTTCAAAAAAGGAAGTTTTCAATTTTGCTGTATTTTTTTTTTGTGTGAGAGAGAGGCCCTGAGTTTGATTCCCTGGTCGAGCAAAGTGTTATTGGAATTTTCTATCAAATTCTCAGTAGCTGCTCGAATATTAGGATTGGTGCCCGGTTAGTGGCAATAGGCTCGCCCCCTATTAGAAGGGACCTAAACATACCTGCGAATTGTGGGTGTACATTAGTACGCCTATTCCTAACCTTTGGGGAATACAGGCGTGATGGTATGTTATGTTGAAAAACGACCAGACGACCCACCTGATGGTATATGAAAAGTAAAGAGGTTAGATTTGAACTTGACAGTTAAAAGATCAACATAACGTAACATAACATAAATATCCATAAATATTGACATAAATCTGTAACTAGAAAATTCGTTTGCCAGAAACTTGGCCAAAAAGAGAAGCTTACCCGACACAACGGAGTGAGGTAATGACGCGTAGAAAGGATACATCTATATCTTTCACAAGTTTCGGCCACCGCGGACCCCTGATAAAACTTTTTATGTTCTGCTTATGTGATATCGCACAGTTTGGAATCCATAACGCGTTGCTCGTAACGCAGTATGAGAATATATGGAGTGGAGTTGGAGCTAAGTGGAGTTATGGGCCTCGCTTTTCTCTTGTTTTTGTTTTGAAGCACTGTTTTTGTTGGTTGAATGATTGTTGGTGTAATGTTCTGCGTAGTTACGTTATTTCTAATGAGTTTTAATGTAGTGTGTATGTTAATTACTTAACAAGTCATAAACTCATCTATAGAAAAAAGTAACTTTCAACACTTTTACTAAAACTATATTAATATTTATTTCATCTCAATCATTGTGATCAATCAATCAAATTGAGACGAAATAAATTGAAATGAAGATTTTACATTTTAGACGTTAAAAGTAGGTTTTAGTGGGTCATACAAATTTGTGTATAGCTTTCCCTAAAGCGCGCAAGAATTTAATGCGATTTGCTTAAAATGAATTATTTGTCATGCAATTCTGGTACAATTCTGCACAAAACTTTTAAAACACACAATTCTTTAGAGAAAAAAAAATGTACTGACGAACTCAAAATTTAATTCACTGCACCCTTACTATTAAAAATGCTGACACGAAAAAACTGCCATATTACATTTTTAAATATCACGAAAAATGTGTGCAGATATGAACGTTACATTTATACCACATTTTCCTTAACGCAGCACGTCTCTCTTCATTTGTTTCACAATACAAAATTAAGGGCATGGTCAACACATGAAGCGCCACTGATAAAGCCTTCCCACTGCACGCACGCCTTGAATATTAATATGTTTCGCAAGAACGGTGCAGAATTGCATTAATTTGTCCTTGTTTACATCGCAGAATGAATAGACGTTTTACGTTTGTCTCTTTTATGTCAAAAGCGAAAAGTTGCGGAATCGAAATGCAGAAAAATATCAGATACCTATCACTAAAAATGTTTCAAATTAGCATCACTTGGCTAGAATAAAGAAATTCGGCTGAATTTAGAAATCGCCATAGCATTTTAAAAGAGATTTTTTTTCAGCACTATAAGATTCAACTTATAAGATAGATACTTATTTTATTTCCAGTGTTGTAGTTTCTTTTTTCACTTAAAAGAATATAGCAATCAAGAATGCTTATTAAAGTAATAGGTAGAAGGTATTACGTCTATTGAAATATTTAATAAAAGTGAGACACTTCCCCATTGTATTTACGTGTATGTAATGAATAAGTAATAACTAGTTAATTGGGCGATACCTTTAAGAAAGTATTTAGTGGCTTCCACTTAATTTTTGACAAAGAAACCATTTAAAAATAATACCTACGTCAATAATATTACCTTTTAGTTCTATAAAAAAAAATTGTAATCATTTGAATTTTAAATTACATTCCAAGTCTTCGTGGATCTTGAATGTCATATGTGAATATTACAAAGATGAATTCATTCTATTTTTGAATAAAAGTAAACTTGTTTTTACTTGTTATTAAGGTTCACTTTGAATCTCTGTCTAATAAAAATAAAGCAGCCCATCAGGTCTCTAATGATGGGAGAGTTTTAAACGGTATCATTTCGATCTCTGACGTAATAAAGATGTGAAGACTGATAAGACGAGAAGCAATTGTTTTAACTTCAAACTTGGAGAACTTTATTGATTTAGGTGATTACTTCTGAAAATGTATTAATTGTAAATTTTGCCCTTTTTGGTATATTGTTCAGTTAGAATAAACATGATTTTAGGTAGCAATATTGTTCAGTTTAATTGAATATTATTACCTACGTTTTCTTATCAGTAACGTTGAGAGTAATAATATTTATTTAGAATACAGTGAATATCTAACCATTTACTACTATTCACTATTGCATTTTTTTATTATTAGAATTTGTTTTAAACTCCGATTTATTTAATTTAAATAAGTATGTTGTAATTAATTTTAAATCTAACTAAAAGTTCCTTTTTAGAGATTTTTATAGCATTATTATTTTTTGTACTTTAGTAACCTTTTTTTTATTATTAGGAAAAATAAAACAAAACCAATAATTCATAGTCAAGTATATTTTTTGTATAGCGCCTCTATTACTTTACTTTAGCTAGTTTATGTTTGTTTATTTAGTTTATACACAAATTGACGTAAACATAACTTTAACAAAACAAACAAAAAACATATGACTTGTGCTTAAACCACATCTTTATTGGATCAAACTGGACTTAACTACAGGAAATTACGCCAATAACCTTAACCTGAAAAGAAAAATAAAAATAAAGTAAATAAAAACAAACAGAACGAACCGAAAATTAACACTTTAAAAATAGTTATAAGGCAAATTAGATGTTTACTCACAATAACAGGCGGCGGATATTCAACTTTCGCTGAACGAAATATATCTACGAGATGAACCATATGGACAGATAAATTAGTCCCAGTTGAAAATTAAACTTGGTGGAGGTTATTGATGGGAGGGAGCGGACGGACGCGCGGTCGCGGCTTTCGTACGTCACTTGTAACGCGGCGCGGCACGTCTGTCTCGCACGGAGTTCAGAAGGAGACTGAACACGGGCGGGCGAAGGCATACGCACGCGGGGAGGTACGCACTCACGCAGGCTTGACAGCCAATCGCGTGCGTGCGCCGCGCGCACCCCCGCGCTCCTGTCCCCGCCCCGCGCCCGCCCGTCACCTCACAATCGATGCCCTATATTGCATTAATTATTTAGGAAACACGCAATAAGATAACGCTAGGTGGCAGATAAGAGATCTTCGCGTTGCTTTAAATAAATCATCGTGTCTTCGTCGGTATCGGGCGGTTTGTCCGGCGCGCGTGTGCCTTGTCTTCTGTGTATACTGATAACGCATTATTTACGTTGTCAGTCCGCTGGACCTTTTGTTTTTATCTCACTGTTATTTATAGAGTTTCTGAAGAAATATAATAAGAACTGAACTTGATTCATTCCTAAGGACTCTTAAATATATTATAGGATTTTATGATTCAACTCCCGGTTGTAAGTCTTCCAGTAACGCAGGTTTTGTTTGCGTAGGTTTGAGTTGGGAAGGAAAACAAACGACATATAAGTACTCGTATATTTTTTGGAAGGTTGTCAACTTGTCGTTTGCCAATATTAATATATACGGGGATCACGGTGCTTTCACAGCGGCTTTACTTTATGTTATGCTAAGGTTTTGTTTGAAATTACCGGAAAAGGAAATTATGGAAAAAAAGAGGCTAGAATTAGTTTTACTTGCAATATTGCGTTTTAACTACGTGAGGTTTTGAACGCATTCAGTCCGTCTGTGCTGTTTTTATATAGGTACCTATCGCTAAAAAATAGTTCTCTTCTACAAAACTGTTGTGCAGCAAAACAATTCATGATAAAATGTGAATAGGTATTTAACAAAATGTTTTTAATAATACCGTGCCTGTAATTTTTCGCTTAAGTACGTGGAAAATATTTTTTTTAGATTGTATAACAAAAAGAGTACCTAGGCATAATAAGAAAAGTACTTATAATTCAAATAACTTCCTAAATAAAAAAGTTATCGGATTTTAGTTTACATTTCAAGTCTTCGTAGATCTTGCATGTCAAATGTGAATATTACAAAAGATTAATTTAATTAATTCCGTTTTTACATAACATTTTCTAGGGAGCTATCAAATACAATCACACAGGTGACAATCTCTTCATCCCATCTTAAAAACAAAGATATTAAGCCCGATAAATATTGCTGAAAAGTATCATATCTTTCAGTACATAATGACAACAAAAAACCAATAAGAATACTACCTGCATTTCGTGCAGATTTGCAAAGAGGAAAACATACTCGTAAAGAGCGTCAGTTATGATCTAGCAGGAACTGGGTTACTATGCTCTTTATGTCGGCAGTAACGAGAATATGCATGGTAATATTACTTGTAGTAAAATTTATACTTTTACAGCTGCATGACAAAAAGGATGCAATTTCAAATTGTTGAGAATTCATATTTCGGTGTTGGTAAATAGAATATACTCGTATATCTTTTTGTGATTTTTTTTTTGCATTTTGCTTGCTAAGATTATAAAGATATTTTAATGAAGGAAAAATTCAATCGCGGGCAGGATTCGAACCTGCGTCTTCTGGTTAGATACACCAGACTCTCTGACCGCTAAGCCACCTTATGACGTAAATTCGGAATGTGAAGGTAAATTTCGATCACGCGGGTGGGACTCGCAGTGGCTTAGCGGTCAAAGCATCTGGTGTATCTAACCAGAAGACGCAGGTTCGAATCCTGCCCGCGATTGAATTTTTCCTTCACTAAAATAACTAGAATATATATTTTATTAAGTAGTTAAAATAACATTTTACAAGTTAAACAAATCGAAATCGAATTTATAAAAAAAAATATTGTTGACTGCCACATTATTCTAGTGGTCCCAAGCGCGACTGCTACGCTAGAGGTCCTGCGTTCGATCCCCAGGTCGAGCAGTGTTGTTGGGTTTTTCTATGAAAATCTCAGTAGCAGATCGGAGTCTGGATTTGTGCTCAGTTAATGGCAATACGATTTGAAGAAGGTGGCTGGCAGCGGATGGATGCGAGCTGCCCAAGACCGGGATGGTTGGCGCTCCTTGGGGGAGGCCTACGTTCAGCAGTGGATGGCAATAGGCTGATATGATGATGATGAGTGGAAATAGGCTTGCCCTCCTATTACATGGGACCTAAACATACCGGCGAACTGTGGGTGTACATTAGTACGCCTCTGCCTAACCCTTAGGCAATTTAGGCGTGATGGTATGTTCATTTTATTGTTTGTTATATGTGATTGTTGTGGTGTAGACAATTGTTGGCTCAGATAAATAAGTAAATATCAGCTAGTTTGGATTTGTGCCTACTTAATGGCGATAACAAGACATAGAAAGAAGAACGACAATAAGAGTTTAACCTTAGACAGACGTGAAAATATATTATTTTACGTGGTAGAAGCCAAACATCTTTACATGTAGACGCTCAGGAGCCAGTGACCAACATCTGTGGCCACCTGTTAGACGCGGCCCGCATCGCAATGAGCTGAATCTGCATGAGGAATGATTGATGATCTCGAGACATGCTTCGAGTAATGCTCTCGTCTTGGAAACATGGCGTCTGAGTTGCGTATTCTGTCAAAACTGTAGCGACATCTATCGGGCTACATAGTAAATTGATGAAGCAAATCCTGAATCGCTCAAGTAACATTTGCAACGATTATTAAATGATTTTTATTTCTGTAAATAATAGATCTTTTAAGGACGCTTTTAAAAGTCAATGTTGTTTTTTGTTTAACCAGATGGCACCAGCTTTCCTAACTGACGACCTCTGAGTAGAAACACCGAAACAAACTCAGAGAATCATAGTCTCTTTCAAAGTCCAGACATAGTACTTAGTAGCAAATATATGAGTTGCATTGTAAAACAATGTCTGAAATGGTCTTTTGAAGAAAAAGCCATAACGGCTTTAAGTAGACCAGACCATCTGACGGCACGCATGCATCAGTCATTGGGTAGCTCGACCATAATCTAGGGCGTTAACCGACCCGTCGCACGACGGTATCAGATGAGTGGAACATTTGTGTAGGCCAGATAATGATCTCGAGACAATCGTGCTTTGAGTAATATCTACTAACTTACACCTGGAAAACATGGCGTTTGGGTTGTGTATTCTGTCAAAACTGTAACGAAATCTATCGGGCTACATAGAAACTTGATGAAGCAAATCCTGAATCGCGCAAGCAACATTTGCAACACAAATTGCATATATGCCTACAAAAAACTGACATCAACCATCGGACAACACACCTCGTCTCACTACAAAAACTGTTGCAATATTGTTTAACCCTTGGAAAATACAATCGTAATAGTAAATTTTTGTTACAGAGATAGATTAAAACTTGGTTGGTATGTTATCTGCAGTATAGGATTCTACTATTAATCAACTAATATTTATTTATATACTAGTTTGTGCCCACGGTTTTACTCGCACCCCAAAGGATTTTCTGACACAAAGAGACACTATATCCTTTTCCAAGGACTAATATATTTCTACACCAAAATATATCAAAACTTTTGGGATCGATACTCGGTCACACTAAGAAGCTTAAGATAAAAAAAACAATGTAATCGGTTCACCATCTGCAAAGATTTCGCGTAATACACTTACACACAAAAAACACTCACGGTCAAATTTATAACCTCGTTTTTAGAAGTAAGTTAGAAATAATTGCATGTCTCCATTAAAAAGCGAAATATTTCAAAAAAACTTTCTTAAAAAAATTGTACATCGTTACCCAAACTTATACCTACACCTTTATATTTACAAATAAACATTTTAACATTTCTTTGATCGTGTTTACCTATCTGTAGGCCATTAAAACTTTTTCTGACAGCCTAGGGTAACTTTTAACAAGCTGCGATGATCGACAGCGTGGATCTTTTTTCGCTTATCTCGGGCGCTGTCAAGTTTCAGAGACTTGATGTGGGGTAATCAGACGGGGACGTGTTTTTTTCTTTGTAAAATAAAGTTTTTTTGTTCACGCTTCGATTGTTAGGTAAATGTTTAATGTGCTGAGTACGTCATGTACAATGCTTTTTGATTTCTTTGAAGTCTTATTAGGCGTATTTTTTTAGAAATTTACTGGGATTTCTTAGGTTTTACGAGTTCGTTTACAAACATACATTCACACGTAAACTCAAACAAAAATATCGTGTCATAATATTGGCCTTTGTCCAGCAGTGGGACACAAAATAGGCTATTAAAAAAACGGAAATATGAGTTAATTTTGGATGATGTGAAAACAAAATCAAAATTATTCGTTTTGTTTTTGTCACATATTTTTATTTTATTTTATTTTATTTTATTTTATTTTATTTTATTTTATTTTATTAGGATCTCCGACAAAGAATACACCTTACATGCTAATAAAAATATTACAACTTTATACAGGGTGTTTGGTAGAACGTTGAACATACGAAAATGGTGGTTAGTTGGGGTCATCTGCTACCCACTGGGCCCAAATTATTTAACCTTGGCCGCACGGTTTTTTTTTACTTTTTTTATTTCACAGAAAATTATCAGTTTTTTATCAATTTAAATTCGAATATCTTTACTTATGATGGGTAAAACAGGCAGGATGTTGTTTTGTATTAATGTCTAATTGCAGCAGACTCATACAATTATTGTTTGGTACAGATTTTAATGGGAAAAAAAGTTATACCACCATTTTCGTATGTTCAACGTTCTACCAAACACCCTGTATATTACATAGTGATGCTATTTTGACTTTTATAATATTTAACCGAAGCAATTAACATACAATTGACTAGTCAGCCGTTTCTGCCTTGTGTATAAGTGTAAAAGTAGTTACTCTGATGATCTTTAATCTAAGCAAGTCTAAAATGCATTTTAAAATAATACAGGTACCTATATTTGTTGGGTGACACGATCTTATAATTTCATATAATGTTTTAATGTTATCAGACAAAATATATTTATTTGTAATCCAAACATATTGTGTGTTTAATTTGTTTTGGATGTCATTGTTTCCGTTAAACTGTTTGTAAAGTCCCCTGCGACACAAGGATTGGCGGTGCCTTAAAAAAAGATGAGCCATAAAAAAAAACCTATAAAATAACAACAAAATGAAACATAAGTTGATAGTACATAAATTAAATACATTCTCATTTAAATTATGAACTCTCTCCAAACACCATTTAAGCTCACATCGATAAGCACAACAATGCTGAGAGTACTTTTAAAAGTTACTCTCTGGAAACAGGTAGATACATTAAACATTTTAACGACCCGCCGTAAAGCCATAAAGGGCGAAAGAATGGCCGAGAGACCAACTATAAAATATAATTACCTGAAGCTGAAAAATCATGTCAACACTGAATCGTTATCATTTTCTTATATCATTTTTATCGTGCCTGGGACTATGGCATAATAATACATATTTTCTAAACACTGAAGTGTGATTCTTAAACATTATTAGATACAGCTATGTTTTTTTTACAATAAACGTTGTTAGAGTTAAGTATACTTTTTTAACTTTAATTACGGTGAACGAAATTATCGTAATCATAATTATTTAAATAAAAACACTTACGAACTTACACTATTGATTAACACCATTGAAGATAAAGAAATAGCTTCTTAATAAAAACTTGTATATAGGGAATAATCGTGAAACTATTAACACGATGTCACATGTCAATGTAGTACACAGTTTAATATTAAAACCAAAGCCTTTTTTGTAAGAAATGTCTGTAAAACAGACAGCGCAAACGAGATGACGAACGGCGTGGAGTTTTCTAGTTACTAAATAATCTGGGAGCTAATAGGATTGAATCCGTTTTAATTTTATTCGGTCCGCGTAGGATTGTCGCGGCGGTTGGAACTTTCTCTGTCAACGGGGCACCCTGTTTATGAATTAAGTAGGACCTTTAGACTCAATATTAGTTTTACATACATCTACATACATACACTCACGCTTTTTCCTTTCAGATCATTTATTTGTAATAAATAGAAGAAACCGATTCACTGTTGATTTAATGACACCCAGATAAATTTCTTTTGCTTCGTCCACATTCATAAATATTGTCATACGTGCTGGTTGCAAGTATTACGCACCTGTTTATAGTATTTGATATTGGTTTTAAGAGTCTGGCGGACCGAATTTCTCTTACAAACATAATATCGAAATAAATCGTAATTCAAACACAATTTAATCAAATTGAATGAAATTGTGTTATTATTCGGATTCCAATACCGTTAATCTAGGTTCCTACGTTGCCATTTTGTCCAAAATACTTCACTGGAAATAAATGTAAGCGAATGCAATTTTTTATCATCAAGTTTGGAACTATTTTCCATTTTTTTATTTCTAGGGAAGTAGTAGTAAACGAAATGGTAGTGTAGGAACCTAGATTAACGGTATCCAAATCCGAATAATAACACAATTTGATAAAATATTGTCTGGATTACGATTTATTTCGGTATTCAGCTTTTGTAGGCAATTCAAGCTCCGCCGGACCATTTAAGGTAAATAGCTAAAGTTAGTTTTTTACGTAGTTTGAAGATTTTGTCATTTCGTCCCTCATAAATTTTACACTGTATGATCACAGGCATATTGAGTACATTTAAAAAAAGGTAAGAATAGAAAGAATAATCACAAATAATTAAATAATAACACATTGACAATAAAAACGAAATACAAACACTTTCTGTTACTTGAGTTAGATGTTGATAATTTGCATTCTAAGAATATTTAATCAAAAGACATAATTCGCATAACAATAAAATGTAACTTAATCATCACTTTGTAATCAAAACTCAAGACACTGTCACCATATTTTATAACGGAAAAAGCAATTTCACATCAGTCGGTGAACACACATGCTGAATGAGCGTTATATTAAAATAAAGACACATTAAAATGTCCGCAAAACTGAGTGCCGCTCGCGAGTGTGTCTATGCCTTTAAATGCTGCCCAACTTTCATGATTTCATTAAAACTATTTAATTGACGAAATGGGCCGCATTGTAGTATTATAGTAACGAAACGAGGGAACTTGTAACTTCATATTTGTCGTTACAAATCCGTATTTAAAATTACAAATCCGTGTTTATTATTACAAATCCGTATTGTTAAATTACAAATCCGTGTCTGTAGTCATACATTCGTATGTATACTTACAATTGCGCACTCGGTTCAAAATTGCACTGTCCATGATAGCAAATCGGTTGCTTTTTACGCTGGGGGCAGCAGATTGTACATTCGATTCCCGTCCGGAGCAACTATGTAATCCATATATGTAGTCTCTGCGGATTACGGATTTGATATAGCTGCCTATAATGTCTATGTTATGTGAGATATCTGATTGTGAGCTCGTCAAATAAATATATTTTTAATTGCATATTTATTATTATTCAGTTATTTTTGAACTAATAAAGTTGCTATTCTTTTGTACTTACGTTTTTCCAGATTTCATTTAACTAACTGAACTATTAGACCGTAAAAATTTAACTATGTACCTACTTAGCGGAGTAGTTTTTTATTGAAATAGTAACACTTTATGTCCAACAGTAAGAGCTGGCAACGATGTATTTTTTATATTTTCTCATATCTTATTTTGGCGGGAAAATGGGGCCACGCCATTTTTATTTCACATTCACTTTATATCTTTTCCCATTGTTTGTGTCTTCACTGTTATGAAAATAGTCTTTACAAAGTTTGTATCCTCAAAAGGGGCGTGAATCCATAGGTATCTACCTACTACCGCATAGTAAGGATCCAGATCAACTCTAGGGAATGCAGGATCCTATCTCCACCTTTGAACTTCCATGGTGGAGTCGCAAATGTTGGATTTTTGTTTTTGGGGCGTATTGTTTACGGGTTACTAACATTACCTTCTTGAATCAATTTTAATTAGACATAATTTTTTTTTTAATTCTGAAGGCCATCTGGATGAGAAATACTACAGACCGTAAATTAATACTCTAGAATAGTAATCCTACTCGTTAGAAAACAATTAACCAAAAATCTAAAGCTCTGCAAATGTCTGGTATATAATTAGCTTTTAACGTATAATTTTAATGCGTACCTATTTCGAACAACCAAATCCTTCAATTCACGTTCACTAAGCCCGTTTTCGCTCCTCATTCACACAATACCTCCGCTAATTGGATTAGGAGTGAGTTTTGCAGATCAGGACCCAACGCATAAGATAGTTGGTAAAGAGCGCTTACACCGATCATTTGACCGCGTTTGGTATTAGCTGCTCTTTGAATGTGAGCATTATGGACTCTGCTATTGATTTCCTTTATAATTGGCTCATATTTGATATTGACAACGGGAAATAATGTGAGAAGTAATTGAGAAGATAATTATAGCGAGTATTTAAAGAAAACGTTGCCCCACACTAGGATTTTCTCCTGTATCGTGGGTGGGTTTACAAACACAAATTCTCACAAACACAAACACCCAGACATGGAACAACTACCTGTAGATCATACAAATATTTGATCCGTGTGGGGATCGAGCCCACAACATGTTGCGCAGAAGTGGATCGCTCAGCCGCTATGCCAAACGTGTCGTCAAAGTATAATACAAAAGGGAGAAAAAAACATTTGCAAAGTCTATCAGAAAGGAGAATAAAAGAACTGAGGCTTATACCAGCAGTAGAATGATATAAGCTGTGTATGTGTCAATATCTACATTAAGTTATAAAAAACGGCCATATTTTGGTGTTAATTACCACTTGGTCGTTTCTACATGGTAATTAAAAAATCTGGGTTATACGATTAAACATTCTTGTAGCTCAAACCATTCTGTAGGGCTATTATAAGATTATTGATCAAGACAAAGCTTTTGTAAGATATGACATTTAATCTTATAAATCGATTGTTAATGGAATGTTTTGCTAGTTGGGAAAATGACAATTTACGTTCATTAAATTTCCATTGTGATACACTTATATTGTTAACTATTATGAACTATTTTAACACAAATTTCATTAAATTATAAGTGAAAACAAAAAAAAGATAATAATTGTCGGCCAGCGTAGCGCATGTCATCTGACTGACGACGACTCAATACAACTGACCACGCGGTCCTTCCGTGTCAGCGGCAGTTTAACACATCTACATCGTGCAATTTTAAAAAACAGGAGTAGTTGTCATTTTTTACGTGATAGGCGATATTCGTAATTTTCTTTTGACATATTGATATACGTATGTCATAGAACATGATATTTTTAGGTTTTTAGGTTATTGCAATAATCAGAAAATCACAAAATTGTAGTTAACTTTTTTTACTTTGCACCCGTCGATATGTAAATCTTTATTCGCATCTATTACAATCTAATACACAATTTAGTCTTCTATTAGTACTGACAACAACACAAACTTTGCACTACCGCACTGTTTACCAAATACCACCAGCCCAGCTCGTTATCTTCTAAAGATAAGACACTTATAATCAAGCAGCCACATCTATCGTCTAATCATCGCGCTCGCAACTATAGTACCGAGCAGAGACGCTAATTAAGTTCGCCTTTATGCTCATACGGACGGATTAATTTCGATTTACCGAGCTCCTGCGCGGTTGCCATGGTAACGCGTCAATGCGATTTGTGTAATTTTACCTGTACCCCGGTTGTTAATAGTGTTAAAGGGTTGTGACGTCAGCAGGATTTGTGCGTGACAATGTTGTGGAATGTATAACTAAGAGACGAGTAAGTATTACGCTGTTCTGTAAGTATTCTTATAAAAATGAAATGTCAAGAGGACCGAATTTTTCTTACAAACATAATACCGAAATAAATCGTAATTCAAACACAATTTAATAAAATTGTGTTATTATTCGGATTCCGATACCGTTAATCTAGGTTCCTACGCTACCATTTTGTCCAAAATACTTCACTGGAAACAAATGTAAGCGAATGCAAATTTGATAAAATTACCAAGTTTGGAACAATTTCCAATCTTTTATTTATTTCCAGTTGCAGTGAAGTAGTAGTAGACGAAATAGTATGGTAGTAACCTAGATTGATGGTATCCTAATCCTAATAATAAAATAATTTAATAGAATATTGTCTGGATTACGATTTATTTTGTTATTACGTTTTTGTGGGTAATACAAGCTTCACCGGACCCTTATTATCTATGTATATGAATTACAGGGGATCTAAAAATATATCCTCAAACTGAAAGTATAAATCAGTTCAACTCTGCCTTACCGTTCGGGATAGTGATGGGAGTGATGGTATGTTATATCTTCCTGCGTTAATTGTATAATAATAACACATACCACGATCTAATAAAGAATTAAATATTAATCTGTTTAAAAAACTATTAAATTAATTTTAGTTGAAAAAGCAAATTACAGTATTTCAGAGTTTTTGATAAAAAAATATGAAAAGTTGAGTTTAGAATTATTTGGATTGTTATTTTTGTTGATATTATTTAATTATTATTTTTCTATGGACTTTTTGAACTCGGACAAGGTATTTTATTTCAATAATCATAACCTCAATTATTATAACTGTTATGTTAAAATGATCCATGACCACAGTCAAGTTGCAATAATCCATTAAATACATATTTTATAACTTGCACACCTGTCTATGTAAGAAATGGAATATAATTATTACTGTGACATTACACCTGTATATTGTACCCTATATCTATCAAAATAAATAAATTAGATTTTTTTTAATATATAATTTGAATTTGAATAATAAAAATAAAATAACGAAGACGAACAATCGCCTCGGTCAGGATTTGCTTCAAGGAATCAATCCATTTTAAAAGTATACAGAAAAATAAATGAACGTAGGGTTCATTTTAACAGAAAAAAAATGAAGTTGCTCATTCATTTCGTACCATTTTAAAAGTACAAATGGCATGATTCGCTGTAGACCTTGTTAAAATGTTCTTAGTGAAGGGAAGCCAAAGAAAATTAGCTCATTATAGCTTTGTGAAATATACGAGTTTGCAGCACCTTTTGCTGCGTCGGTCTTTTAGATGTTAAAATTATTTTTTCACTACAGTTGTCAGAAATAGTTGCAACATTGATTATATAAGGACTACCTTATCGTACTTCGCTAGAGGTTTTGGGTTCGATTCCCAGGTCGAGCAAAGTATTATTGGGTTTTTCTATGAAATTCTCAACAGCTGCTCGGAGTTCGGACTTGTGCCCGGGTAATGCTAATAGGCTCGTCCCCTATTACATGGGACCTAAACATATCGGTGAAATGTGGGTGTACACATCTGCCTTACCCTTCGGGAAATACAGTGGTGATAGTATGCCTAAGTGTCTATTGTTTGCAAGTGCGAATTATATAAAAATAAAAATATTAGTGAAAAAAAAATCGATCTTTTTTACGGGATAGGGGGCAAACGAGCAGACGGATCGCCTGATGGAAAGCATTCACCGTCGCCTAAGGACACCCGCAACATCAGAGAAGTTACGAGTGCGTTGCTGGCCTTTTAAGAGGGGATTGGGCCTCCGATAACCTCACTCACTCGGCGAAACACAACGTAAGCTTTGTTTCACGCCGGTTTTCTGTGAGGCCGTGGTATCACTCCTGTCAAGCCGGCCCATTCGTGCTGAAGCATGGCTCTCCCACGGTAAAAATGTATCGATCTCAGGTAGATCTTTAATACGTGGAATATAGAAGAGAAATTCGAGTGTAGGTACTTAACCGGAGAGACGCAGGTTTGAATACCGTCCGGGATCGAACTTTACTTTCACTAAAATTTATAATGTTTAAATATGTTCATATGTTAATGCCAAATATATTAAAAAATAAATACGTATAGATCGAATAGACACACAACATGTTTATACACAATATGACACATAAAATTTCGAAAAGTTCAGCACGATAAAACGGGTCTTAAGAGTCCGGCGGACTGAATTTCCCATACAATCGTAATTCCAAAATTAATCTTATTAAAATAGAATTGAATCAAACTGTATTATTATTCGGATTCAGATACTTTCAGTCTAGGTTCCTACTCTACCATTTCTTCCAAAAAAACTTCACTGGACATAAATGTAAGCTAGTTTAATTATTGATAACTTTACCAAGTTTGGAACGAATTTCCGGCCGTTTATTTCCAATGAAGTAGTAGTAGATGAATTGGTACGGTAGGAACCTAGATTAACGGTATCCAAATCCGAATAATGACACAATTTGACAAAATTGTGTTTGGATTACGATTTATTTTGGTATTACGTTTTTGTGGGCAATTAAAGCTCCGCCGGACCCTTAAGTATTATCTTTGAATATGAATTACATGAGATCTAAAAACATCGTCAAACTGAAAGTTGAACTTATGTAGTTCAAATCTGCCGGACCCTTCACGCTAATAAGCGGTCTCTTACAGACAACCTTTGAATGAACATTTACATACAACAATACAACTCGTATTGATTAGATTACTCGATAATCTAGACTTTCTTCGCAATACCTTGATTGACAGCCAAACCCAGCCATTATGAGAAAGAAGTCTTACGTAAAGCTTCGAAACCGCTGCAAGGTGACCGGTGAAGTTCATAAATCAAGCCAACTATTAAAGTTGAAATTCTACTGAGAATCATTTGACGTCTTGTCAAAACGCGCTATGATTGATATTGATGGCACAAGGCTTTGTTTCAAACGAATAGCCTCTGTTTTTAATGATTCCATTTGAGCTCCTTTGAAATGTTAAGCTTCAAAGACATTGTTTAAGTTCAATGCATTTTAATGAAAAGAAGAGGATTACAAGGGTATTAGTGACGAGTCTTGATTGGTTGGGTAGCTGCAATTTGATTCGTAGATTGTAGAGGGTTGAAAGAAACCATGACATTGAACATAACAAAACATACCATCACGCCTGTATTCCCTGAAGGGTTAGGCAGAGGCGTACTTAATGTACACCCACAGTTCGCCGGTATGTTTAGGTCTCATGTTATAGGGGGCGAGCCTATAACCATTAACCAGGCACAAATCCAGATTCCGAGCAGCTACTGAGAATTTCATGGAAAAACACAATAACACTGCTCGACCTGGGGTCGAACCCAGAACCTCTAGTGTAGCAGTCGCGCTTGGGAACACTAGACTAATGAGGCAGGCATGACATTGAAATAAAAATAATAATGAACATCATCACACCTGTATTTCCCGAAGGTTTAGGTTGGTGCAATAGTGTCCACTCACAGTTCGCTGGTAATTACAATTGCCATTAATATTAATAATGAAAATCAGATATAAAATATATAAAGAAGTGAAAGAATATAAAAAAACATTAATTTAGTATGTTTCATATTTTTTGGCCTATCAGCAAAAAATCAAAACACCAGTTTCATAAACGGCCGATGCCTTTTCGCCTTTTCGCACAGATAATCCATATTACAAGGGAATAAGGTCTATAATTGGCATTGATGGTGCTTGCCGTGATAAGAGTTGGAAGTCCGCCGTGTCACGCTGGACTGGACCTGTTCACTCGAAAATGAAACCAATTAAGCGCATGGTCTTAGTTAAATGAGTCAGCGATTATTAAAGCAAACAAACAATTAATTAATATTTACTTCTAGAATCTAAGTAATTAAAATACACCTTTTTTATGGGATAGGGGGACAAACGAGCAGACGGATCGCCTGCTAGTAAGCGATTACCGCCGCCCATGGACACCTGCAACACCAGAGGAGTCACAAGTGCGTTGCCCGCCTTTTAAAAGGGGATTGAGCCTCTGGTAACCTCACTCACTCGACGAAACACAACGTAAGCCGGTTTTCAGTGAAGCCGTGATATCACTCCGATCGAGCCGGCCCATTGGTGCCGAAGCATGGCTCTCACACTTAAAAAAGGTTGTCAAGGTTACCATGTATATATGATTTTTGGTCTACCAAAACGCTTTAAGCTTAAGACTTACAGAACACTCTTTACCACTTACTTAAACTGCTCGACGTCTGCTGTCGATTTCGGTATTGACCTCTTAGAAATTACACTTCTGGAATTGGAAACATTTTAGGCAATAACAAAAATTAAATTGTTACACGTCTGTTTGTCTGTTTCTATTTTGTAGTTCCAATGAAGAAAGTTCCGTGTCTCGGTGCATTTGGCTTTAACAAAGCAAAGTTCGTAGATTTTATTTCACATGAAAAGAAAGAAAATAAGCTGGGTATACTGTATCTATTGAAAAATAGAGGGGTTTTGAGACCCGTTTTGGTCACTGTTTTAGTAGATGATAGCAAAACCAAATAAAAGGTATCATCACACATTATCATCTTGAGAAGATCTTAAGTCTCATTTGCCCAGTAATTAAACTGGCTACATAAATCGGAATATAATGATGTTAGCACGTTATCACTTGGCTTTAGAATATTTAGCAATTCTGGGTAAATAATTTACCCTACAATTAGGCAAAAATCCTACAGGTAGGTATTAAGGGTTCACTGCTTTTACTAAATATAGAGTAACAACTTCACCTTAACAAATGTATCTACCCAATTCCATCCATTGCTCATTTCTTCTTAATCCTTACAGAACAACTTACGTATATTTCCAGACAACTTAAAAGATACGTTGGTCTTACTACCTTAAGTAGAATCAAACATAAAAGATTCAACTCTCAGAACAATCATTCTTTTCTTACATTCAAACTAAGAACTTGGGCAAGAATGAATAGTAATTCATTTGTTTTAATTAAGTCCCCTCCAAGGAGTCCACGTAAAGTTTTTTATCGTCAGTTAGAGGCACCATAAAACTTGAATTCAATTAACCTTTCTTCTAAAATACAAGACAAGCAGTATGCCTATAAAATGGGAAGGTACGAGCAATTTGTTTAGACTCGGTATCCGAAAAAGGACGATAGTATCCATGTAATAAAGTTCATTGTTATTATGTGAATTTGGGAAGTTTTTCCGAGGTTTATGCCTAGCCTCAGGATGTATGGAACTATAAAAGGATTATTGCCGGGATGAGTCATACGTCATATGTCTAAATGTTCGGTCTAAGTGCCAGTTTATTTTTGCTTGATTTTTTTTATTACTCACTTTCACGGACGTGCGTTTAGGCACAGTTTTTTTTTTGTTTCATAATAAAGGAGGCCTAAGAATAAAAAAGATAAATAAGGTAACAATAAAAGTATCTAAATATGAAATCTCTTAAAATTTCACCGACAAATAAATCCTGCCGGCTGTTAGCGCATCGGATACTCGATCCGCTTAGCAGAGTGAAGTTAACTAAAAATAGATAAAAACAGCTCTGTTCAGCAGAATCATTAGTACCACAACACATTACTGACATCCTCTTCAAATAAAGGCAGGCAAAAAGAATAAAATCCTACTCACAAAAGCCAAAACTCCGGGCACACTGTCCCCAACAAAGTGTATTAAAAAATATTCTTAATTTTCCTTTTGTGTCTACAGTAGTACTGTTTTTTAAAACAGCATATGCGAATATCGGCTCTGCTCACGTCTGAAACGCAACATTTTCCGCTTTGAATGACTTAAGTAAATAGGTGCTAGTTATTGGGATCTGTTTGATTTAAATTTAATGGGAATTCTCGAATATTCTAGTGATTTGTTTTGTTCTTTTATTAAACACCGTCCGCACTAGGGAACAAACTCTGTGTCGTGGACTGCCGAAGGAGTTTACAAACATCTAATAATGAAGATAAAGGACATGCAGATTTGAAACGAAATATCCTATGATTTGTACCGAAAATAGATCCAAGAACCCGAACGAAACTCTTTAAGTCCACTTTTATAATGCGTACCGCTGAAATATGGAATGCACTTTTCGAGTGGGTGTTCCCTGATAGATATAATCTGGGTGTCTTTAAATGACGAGTGAATCGGTTTCTTCCAGGCAAGCGCGCTCCATCGTAGATCGCAGTATTGCTTAACATCAGGCGAACTGGCGGTTAAGCGTAAGCCTATTACGAATAAAAAAGAGATTCTACTAAAATAATGTCAACATTCTTCATTCATTATTTATTTATGTTATCATATGTATCGCATTCCGGTGACAGCTAGGTCACGTGGCTGGCCCGCGGCTGACGTTGCCGCGGGCTGTTTGAAATGACACCACAATGTGTAAATAAATTAGCCAAGCAATATGCATTTTTTCATTTTCTTGCTTCTTTGTTAGTGGAATTTTCAATTAGTAATTTTATACAGTTTACTTTTTTAACCAAATAGGCGAATAAAACGAGACAAAAAAAAATTTTTGGGCTAGTAAGCAATACATACATACACTCAGCAATAATTTATTTTATATTAATCATGAATTAAACATTTCCTTATTGGTATCGAAGCTCTCAATCAACGGCAACACTGATCGTGAAATTCGTAAATTTCGTGACGTCACTGTCAAATCTTGTTCTGCCATGATTGTCACAAGAGCTGACCTTTTAAATTAATGACAGAAGCCTTTTATATTTAAACGACTTCGAATTTTTTTACGTGGGAGAGCCATGCTTCGGCACAAATGGGCCGGCTCGACCGGAGTGATTCCACGGCCTCACAGAAAACCGGCGGCAAACAACTCTTACGTTATTTCGCCGAGTGAGTGAGGTTACCGTAGGCCCAATCCCCATTTAAAAGGTCGGCAACGCACTTGTGACTCCTATGGTGTTGCGGGTGTCCATGGGCGGCGGTAATCGTTTGCCATCGGGCGGTGCGTCTGTTCGATTGCCCTCATATTCCATAAAAAAAAAATCTTAAAAAGAAGGACGTCCTCGTCGTCCTCGTCGGACGTGTTCGTCTTTAAGTATTTTTTATAATATTATGAACACCAATATTAATCCTTAGTGGTAGTCAGACGCTCAAAAACATGCCAAGTAGTCTATCCTCAGGATATAGGTATTGCCAAGAAAATGTGTTGTGGAAGTCGGTTGTTGGGAAAAGTATAGGAGGATGATGATGATAATATAGTTTACATTAGTTTATTAAATATTAGGTTATGATATTAGTCGACCATGTATGCTTAGGTTGACTTTACACGCCGTTAAATTATAAATAAAAAAAAGATATTTAATTCTGCAAATAGATCTTTTAAATACACTTTTAAAAGTCAATGGCAAGAGGGCACCGGCAAATCCTAACTGACTAACTGACGACATCTAAGAAGAAACGCCGAAACAAACTCAGAAAAACATGGTCTCTTTTAAAGTCCAGACATTAGTAGTATTATTATCAGATATTGTAAGTGTTACGATGTCGGGCAATATCAGAACAGGTCTTTTGAAGAAAGAGCTAGAGATTTTTGAGTTGACCTGTTCTAACTGACAGCACGCATGCATCAGTCATCGTGTAGCTCAACCATTATTTAGGGAGGTCAACGACCCGTCGCACGACGATACCAGATTAGCAAGAGTTGAGAAATTCTTTTAGATTTCTCCACACAATTTCATATTCTCAAAAGAGCGTACTCCTTTTTAAAAGGCCGGCAACGCACTAGTGACTCCTCTGGTGTTGCGGGTGTCCATGGGCGGCGGTAATCGCTTACCATCAGGTGATGCGTTTGCTCGTTTGCCCCCTATTCCATAAAAAAAAAAATTCATATTTATAACTACGAATTCACGTAAAAACGTAGTTACGCAGAAATATGCAGCACTATCTGGTGCATTCGTTGGACATCCGAATGGGTTTTTCCATTTACATCTGAAAACATAGAGTCATCGACGTAGAAACCCAATATACGCAATATTCGGCGTTGCCAAAGTTGTTTCAGTTATTTTTGGTTATGTTATTTTGTAAATTAAAACTGCGTTCGGTGTTTATATCTAACTGTAATAGTATGGAAATATCGTCACGCTTGTATGTGTTAATGGTTAAGCAGAAAGCGCCACGGTAGGTACAGTTTACCAGGTTTTCTGGGTCGGGATCGGAAAAAATAATAAATATTAAATAACGAATATTAGGCATAATTAATTGTATTTATATCCTTACTAATATTATAAACATGAAAGTTTGTGAGTATGGATGTTTGTTACTCTTTCACGCCAAATCGGCTGAATGGATCTGGATACCTTTTATCCAGGTCGGACCCAAAAAAGTCCACGCAGACAAAGCCGCGAGCAGAAGCTAGTTTGCTTTTAATTGTAAATTGTGGATTTATTTTAAATTCTAGTATTTTTTCAAATAATAATACGGTAGCGGCGGATGTGTTAGGCTCAATTTTGAGGTCATGCTAAGTGTTGAGTGGGTTTTTCTATGTAATTCTCAGCAGCAGCTCGGAGTGCCTCATTAGTCTAGTGGTCCCAAGCGCGACTGCTACGCTAGAGGTCCTGGGTTCGATCCCCAGGTCGAGCAGTGTTATTGGGTTTTTCTTCGAAATTCTCAGTAGCAGCTCGGAGTCTGCATTTGTGCCCGGTTAATGGCAATAGGCTCGCCCCCTATTACATGGGACCTAAACAAACCGGCGAACTGAGGGTGTACATTAGTACGCCTCTGCCTAACCCTTCGGGGAATACAGGCGTGATGGTATGTTGAAATGATATTTATTTCTGTAAATAAATCTTTTAAGGTCACTTTTACAAGTCAATGATTAAATTATTATTTTTTACTAGATGGTGCCAATCAATGGTAATAGGCTCGCCCCCTATTACATGGGACATACCAAATGTGGAATGCGCTTCCCGAGTGGATCTTCCCCGATAGATATAATCTGGGTGTCTTTAAATCACGAGTGAGTCGGTTTCTTCTAGGCAAGCGCGCACCATCGTAGATCGCAGTATCGCTTAACATCAGGCGAAATGGTGGTCAAGCGTAAAGCCTATCACGAATAAAAAAAAATACCAGCGACCTGTGGGTGTATATTAGTACGCCTCTGCATAACCCTTCAGGGAATACAGGCGTGATGGTATGGATGAGTACCATATTTCGTACGTCACTGTGTAAGATGATCCGATAGAATTCCTTGCGGTTAAAATATTAATGATCATTTTGAAACAGGTAATAGTGATCACTATTATTTTTGTAGAATCGGAATTGTTATAGTTATTTAAAATTTTTGCAATAAACAATGAAATCACATATTTATCCCTTAAACTATTAAAATATTTTTTTCATTTATTTCAACTTTGAGTAAAAACACCTTTTTGTAAACTCGAAATAGTTATAGTTATTTATTATTCATATTCTTTATTAACATACCATAATGTACAATGAGGTGGTGTTATATAAATAAGAATCATTATGGACCCTGTAGGGCACAGCAATATTAGAAGAGAGGAGGACTTATTTTCCTAGATACAAGGTACTAGATAGGTATGATTATGTATTTTTTTAATTTGTATTTTTTTATTTATTAGTGTGCAATATACAAATGAAATCACATAACCTTTTGATTTAAAATATTTTTTTTACATTTTGAGTAAATGGCCGGGATGGCATCCCGGATTCTAATATCAGTGTACGACAAAAAGTATAGTTTGAAACTGTACACATGGTACATTCTGACTGACATGCGAAATATTGGCTCTCACTCGCTTTCACAATATCAACAAACCTGCTATTTATTTATGACTTTTGCGACTCGCGTTACATATTACTTTTTCATTTGACAAACGCGTGTTTGAAACTTTCTGAATTTTAAGTAAAAAAATGTTATACCTTTACTTTTTACGGATTTTATCGCGTTGTATTGATATTATTTAATTCCTGACGTTTCGGATCCTTTATAGCATCCATGGTCAAAGGTAGACTAAGTTGTTGGACGTCTTAATGTTGCAATTAATAACAGCTACCTTACATTTTGTGAATTATTGGCGATCCGGTTCACTCAGAACGAGCTCACTGTATCCTTTGATCACCGTATCCGTAAAAAGTAGTTTTATTCCAATGTATATATTCGCGTAATATTTTGTTGATATAAAAAAAAACGCTCAACATGTGATTATTTTCCACAAAGTATCTAGCAGATCTTCGCAGCATAATTTTTGGGCAATACCGATATCCTATGGATAAATTCTTCAAGCTTTTCTGGCATCTGACCTGGTGTTCAGACGCCAGAAAACCAGAAGACAGTCCGAAGTGGTCTTCGCAATGTTATAGGTGTTCTTATGTTAACCAGGTCCTAGACAGAGGTATTTAGATACGTTAAAATGGTCACCCATCCATAGACTGACAGCGGAAAACGCAGTTTAACATAGCCGATCAATCGATCAGCGTGCTTACAGTAGTGTTAGTTTAACTATTAACAAGTAAACTAAACTAAAATAATCGAATGAATATCACTACCTAGCTGGCACTATCAATTAGAGAATTATGCAAATCGGGTAGTCCATCGGTATAATCTGATTCACTTAGCCGAGCCTACCCTTAACACGTAACGTAATATCACTTGAGTCGTAAACCTGTTAACGAGCAAATATATCTTATAGACTTCAAGTGTTTTGGACATAATTACCCGTAAGAGGATTTCGGAGATCTGATGGCAGTCGCTTCCTGTAAGACACTAATACAGCTGCACTTGCCCGGAATTTTTTTAAAGTACATAAAAACCATATGGATCGACTGTCTCCTGGGTCGGCGGCGGGGTATGTTTTTTTTTTTAATAAAATGGGCTTGCTATTAATTTCAGTCGTGGGTTCGGGGCAAAGATGAGATCGGCGGTAGAACGAGCAAACTTAGAAGATGCCTGTTCACCCTACTTTTTTATGGGATAGAGGGACAAACGAGCACACGGCTCGACTGATGGTAAGCGATTACCGCCGCTCATGGACACCCGCAACACCAGAGGAGTCAATTTTGAAAAAGTTGGGACTCGTACAGACGAAAAACCGCACAAAAAAGGCACTAAGGAGTCTCTAGCTAAATTTATACCAATTGTTATACCCTACCACTGGATCTACTGCTGGACCTAATGGATTAGGATTTCCATTAGGATTTTCCATACCACAAAAAAGGGCCTAACCAAGTTACAAACAAAGGATTAATTTATCGCATATTCCATGGCCTGAGCCTAAGAACGTGCAGCTTTGTTCCCCTAACGTGACTGTAGGGGGCCAATGGGGATTAAGTCCTGTACTGCGAGTCAGCTACGTATCGCTTCTGTTTCGCCACGCAATCCGACGTGGGCGTCGGTGCGTGAAATTCTTCAAAGTTCCAACATTGAGGGATTAATAATATGATTCGTCATCATCCGATAATTTCGGTGAATGTTTGGAAAGCCTATTGGTTTTATTGTGTGCAGATTTATAGCATTATGTTTCTTATTTTTGAGTTGGTTGGGTTATTTTTATTTGAAAATTTTTTCAAGACTTGGCGAGTTTGAGATGTGTCGATTTCATTCGTCTTTTTCTTCCAAGACTTGGCTCGTTTGATGTGTCGATATGTTGTTTTTATTCGTCTTAGTGATCGTTTGAAGAGTGAAGTTCAATATTTTCCTAGATACCATATCCAGATAAAAAGAAACGGTGCAAAGGGAGAGAGAAGCACCTTTCTCTCGATCTATAGCAGACACATTGGAGAGCGCCGGAGAGCGAAGATAGACTTTCAGCTTCTACAAGCTGTTGCCTATTGGTGACTTGAACAGGCCGTCGCCAGACCAAACAATGGCCCCAGAAGGAGGGAGCCTGTTTCAGCACTCACACTTTTAAATAGGAAGTGAGGCTAGGTTGACTGCCTCATTAGTGTAGCGGTCCCAAGCGTGACTGCTACGCTAAAGGTCCTGGGTTCGATCCCCGGGTCGAGCAGTGAATTGGGTTTTTCTATGAAATCCTCAGTAGCAGCTTGGAGTCTGGATTAGTGTCCGGTTAATGGCAATAGGCTCGCCCCCTATTACATGGGACCTAAACATTCTGGCAAACTGCGGGTGGACATTAGTATATCTACTTCTGTCTAAACCTTCGGGGATTACAGGCGAGATGGTACCTAAGGCTAGTAGGTCTCGCATTTTGAAGGAATTCCAGGACCGCAGGAAAAGAGCCTGTCATGATCTCGGAATGTCGTGAGTTCCATGACTAAAAGGGGAAGGTAAAGGGGAAAGGAAGACAAGTGAGGTTTTCTGTTGTTCCCTGTCACCTCCCCAGGAACCCCAAAAGGAGTATTTATATCACTATGAATACTAATACTATGTATGTCTTTCATATAATCTAAAGACTATCTTAAACATGTTTTAGTCGACGAATATTACATTGGCCTATAGCTCTATGGCTTGGGAAGCCAATAATGGTCAAGGGATTAAGAACTTCCGTACTAGAAGTGGTGAGCTTAACACGTTACTCCTGGTAATGGCCCTGAGTGCTTTTAGTCTGAACCTCCATAGTTTAAATCGATGTATATAGCATAAATATATGTTATGCTATCAAATGGTTCTGGAGGAGGGCTTATAACATACCATCACGCCTGCATTCCACGAAGGGTTAGGTAATGTTCATCCACAGTTCGCCGGTATGTTTTAGGTCCCATGTAGTAGGGAGCGAGCTTAACCGAGCACGAATCCAGACTCTGGTTGAGAACAGAAAAACCCAATAAAACTTTGCTCGATCTGGGGATCGAACCCAGGACCTTTTGCGGGACCACTAGACTAATAAATAAATAAATTTAAGCAGCGCTTTATTAAGTTAGTCGGATGTGTGGCAATTCTTATGACATGGAGAGAAACGGATTCAAGTAAAGAAAAAGGAATGGTAGCTAAACTCACCTAAGAAAAATAAAAGTGTTCATAACATATACCGTCTTGTATTCCCGGAAGGGTAAGGTAGATATGTCACAATATACACCCACAGTTTCTTGTTTACAAGTCTATATCTCCATAAATTAAACTTTTTTCTTTACTCTTGATACGATACAGCTCAACTTATCGGAAAACTATCGTAAATACTTGGGGCCCCTCGACATCAAACAAAAAACTGGGACATGCAAATCCAGCGGGTTCTCGAGACACTTCACGACAAAAGCAATGCTTCTAAAACATCGGTCGGTGTATGGCGGGCGCGGCAGGCAATCAATTAGCGGCGCACCTTGGTTACACTATATGTTTACAGTGCTCCCTCATTACTTACTGGACGTGGCTGCTCCTTCCACTATTTATGCCAAGGTTTCTTATTGACATGACCGCAAAAATAGCTTTGTACGTATTGAGGACGAGTTTTGAGATATGTGCTACGTAGCACTACTTGGAACATGCGCGCGAGAGTGTCTACGAATGTATCTAGCTGTAAAATTTACTATCATTTTAAAGTTATGTGGTCGCTAATCAATATACCGTTCTTATTCCGTGGTCAGCAACGGAACAGTAAATGGATTATTGAACTGATCTGTAAACTATAATATCGTCAAAATCAAATGTATCATTTCAAGGCCATGCAGGTACTTTTGAAATTTAAAAAACTAGTTGCATGCTTCGAAATAGTAGGTCAGATGGAGAAGAGTCGGCAAGAAACTCCATAAATACTCCTTTATTTATTTATTTATTTATGCTTCATGTACAGAAGTGTACAAAGGCGGTCTTAATGCCTTAGGCATTTTCTACCAGAATAGGTACCTAATTAATGTTTACAACGTTTTTCTACTGTATATAATTTTGTTCTGTTCTGATTTTACCCCCTCTGTGAGTGTACTACATTTGTACACCTCTGACTAACACTTCAAGGAAAACAGGCGTAATTGTAAGTTATAAAATTATATACCACACATCTTAAAGTAAATTGCCTACAAGTAAAAAGCGCCTAGAACAAACAGTACATTATACCAGCGCCGGCGGTGGCTGCAATGAATAAATTTCAAAGATTAAGACATTAATTTCATTATTTCATACGCTTGCTCCCGGCGCGAGTATGAATTTCTCTACACTCTATAGAATTTCTGCTTATGTTATAGGAGATGGGTTTTTCTTGTATACTATTATCACTTTTACCATGTATCATCATCATGGTGGCCTTTTTGTTATCCAATCTTGGATGTAGGCCTCTTCCCTCTTCTTCCACTCCTGACGATCTTGTGCCCGATTCATCCAGTGTCGACCTCCGTGTCGTCGGATGTCATCCACCCAGCGCTGTGGTGGTCTTCCGCGCCCTCGGGTGTCCGCTCTGGGTCTCCATTCTAGGACTCGTCTTGTCCCCCGTAATGTGTAATGTGTAATGTGCCCCGCCTTCCCTTCCCTTGCCTTCCCTTTACCATGTAAAATACTAAAATTCAGCCTCTTAAGGTTAGATCGTTAGCTAACTCTGACAGAGTCTAAGAATGATGATGTCGACCATTATCATTTTCAAGTCACAGCATAACATACCATCATGCTTGTATTCCCCGAAGGGTTAGGCAGAGGCGTACTAATGTACACCCACAGTTCGCCGGTATGTTGAGGTTCCATGAAATAGGGGGCGAGCCTATTGCCATTAACCTGGCACAAATCCAGACTCCGAACTGCTGCTGAGAATTTCATAGAAAAACCCAATAACACTTTGTTCGACCTGGGGATTGAACCCAAGACCTCTAGCGTAGCAGTCGCGCTTGGGACCACTACACTAATGAGGCAGTCATTTTCAAGTCGAATCTTTTATTTCAAAGTAGCTTTTGCCAGCGACTTCGTCCGCGTGGAATAGTTACTTTGTTCCCTAGTTCTTCGCCCGCGGTTTCACCTGCGTTGCCCCGTTCCTAAGGGTTGTAGCGTGATGTTTTATAGCTTGAAACCTTTCTCATGAATCACTCATTTTCCCAACATTTCCCTTCACTGCTCTGCTCCTATTGATCGTAGCGTGATGAAAAGTATACTATAACCTGTGGTTTGGGCTGTGCGTTGATAGATCACTATGTCAGTCAGTCAGTCACCTAACGTAAGAGTAGACAAATATAATCAGAAAGCTCCGAACTGCTAAGCTATCGGGAGTTACACGTGTTATTGTGAGTCAACCATAAAAGATAGACATTTGCTGTCGTGGAATATTATTTATATAATTTTAAGGAGAACATTTCCGTCATACATGATTTCTGTGTAGCTTTAACCATTAAGGCTGCACACGCGACGGAAGCTTAAAAAATGCAGTAAGTTCTCCTGTTTTCCCAACATTTCCCTTCACTGCTCTGCTCCTATTGATCGTAGCGTGATGAAAAGTATACTATAACCTGCCCAGGAGTATGAAGAACAATTGTACCAAGTTTCGTTGAAATCCGTCGAGTGGTTTTTTTTTCTATAACGAACATACAGACAGACAGACAGACAGACAAAAATTTTACTGATTGCATTTTTGGCGTCAGTATCGATCACTAATCACCCGCTGATAGTTATTTTGGAAATATATTTCATGTACAGAATTGACCTCTCTACAGATTTATTATAAGTATAGATAAACAATATTACAGGTACTTTTGAATTGTCAAAACTAGGTGCACGGTTCCAAATAATGGGTCTTATGGAGAAGAATCGACAAGAAACTCCGTAGATACTCTTTTAAATAAAAATTATAACATTGTGATTTTTTACAATTTTGTTACGTATTATAATGTGAGAGTCATGTAGCTTGATGTGCAGGATTTTTTAAATGCATTTGAAGATTAATATGGTCAAGAGCTATCGCTATATATTAGGTATTTTTCTGATTTTTCAATATCAAGTGCGTAGAAATAGTTTCTTTTCTTATCTATCACTAGCAGAAAACAGTAACAATATAAAACAATAAACACTAACAAGCCAGCATGTTTCATCTATAAAATTATTGTAACCCCTCTTTTCCTAAGAGAATACCAAGAAGAGAAGAGAAGAAAAGGTTCAAGTTTGACATTCAATATTCACACATCCTGATACCGCAATATTGTACCAGTGAAGATTGTAACACAGTACATTTTAAAAGAGTGTCCATGAAGTTTCTAGCCGGATTCTTCTCCATAGGATCAACCTTTTGGAACCGTGCAACTAGAATCATAATGTTTCATAAACGCTTGTAAAAGCTTATTTGAAAAAAAAAAAACACTTGAACTTGAACTTGACCCTGCCTAGCCATGGGCCAGTAAACGGGGTGATGATGCTTATCATTATCATTTCGTTTTTTGAATTATTACCTTTCACTTTAGCGAATATAATTCAAAATTAATGGTTATGGTTCTTTTAGTTGCTTTTCGAGGGTATATAGCACTTGTGGGGTTGCAGCTGAAAACCAGCATCTGGTAGCAGTACTTAAGCCTGGAAATTGACATAATGCTGAGCTGATGGCTCAGCTCTGTGCTTTGGCACAGACAGACATTAAGCTCTTGTTTTGTTTCAATTGACTACACGTTTGGCGTAGCGGCTGAGCGATCGGCTTCTGCACCACGTGCTGTGGGTTCGATCCCCACATGGAGTAAATATTTGTATGATCTACAAGTAGTTGTTCCGACTCTGGGCGTTTGTGTATGTGAGAATTTCTGTTTGTAAACGCACCCACGATATAGGAGAAAATTCTAGTGTGGGGCAATGTTTTCATTAAAAAAATAAATTATTATTATTAAGTACAACATATTTATGTTATGTATTGCTGTGTGTTTCAATAAATACATATTCTTTCTTTCTAAAATAATTTTGCCCCAGTTATAATTCTTATACTTATTAAAATCGTCACAGCCAGGTCAGGTTAACCACTTTCCATTCGCCCTTAACACTTATTCCCCCTCTTTAATTAAAAACACGAATACAAATAAGTTGCCTATGAAATTAAAATAAAAAACTCCCCAGAATTTCAAATACACAATTCGCTACCTTCCTTCAAAGTAAAAAAAACTGTTTGCTTTAAGTTGAAAAGGCATTTGTTATCTAAGTTCCGTGATTAAGAGTTTTCTTTGGGGCCGTTGGCAAATGATGCCAAAAAAATGTTAACTTACCTAACTTAAGTTGCTAACGTAATTGTTTGAATAATTAGTACCTCATTCGTACAATTAGAAAGTTTTTTTTTTCATCTCCTTCAGCACAAATTTTTAATGAATAAATTTTGTAAAGTTGCCTCTTTATACTGATATATTTTGTTTTGCTATCAGAATATTGTTATTTATTTCAAAAAAGGCAACTACTGTTGAAGTAGGTACTTACGACATACTTTATAAGTTTTTGTTTCTTAATATATTCTGAGAAGATATAGATACAACGCAGATATTAAATATGAAGCGGCGGTTCGAAACCTACCCATTGCACTACCGTCGTGAACCCACTCGTAACACAAGCATTTGGCTTAGTACAAGAATACTAGTAATGTGCGACCCACATTGCTAGTAAGCTTTATATAATATAAAAAACAGTATTATGTCCCATCATATTGGAATAATACCAGTAGGCTCGCTATTAACATTATCTGGGCACACATCCTAACTCTGATCTGCTACTGTAAATTTCATTGAAAAATCCAATAATATCTAATACTCGAATTTGGAACTTAGGACTTAACGCTTGGCAACCGTATTCACCAGACCAAATTAAAAAATATTTGTATATCAAATGATGGCTACTCATTTTTTAGGCTTCAAAATTCACCATTTCCTCGAGTTTCAATTTCAGACTTGAAGCATTTTATAATTTAAATTAAATACAAGGTAAGCCCAGTGCATAATAGGCGGTTATCTCAAAATATTTCACGATTTCCATCGGCACAATTGAATAGAATATCAAAATGGCCGGTGGAGGACATTGCGCATAATGGTTGGTTATACCCGAGCTTAGACATAAAGAAGATAGAAAACAGTATTCTAATTTACAATAATGTTATGTGACCTTTGAAACGAATAATAAACGTTTCGCGTAGTGGCTGAGCGATTGACATCAACGCCACGGATTGTTAGGTTGTTTGTGTACGTGAAAATTTCTATTATTAAACGCATCTACGATGCAGAAAGAAATCCAATATTGCCCAACATTAAAAATACAGTCACTTTTAAAGCTGACAAACCATGTCATATTAATTATTTCCCTTATTAGGATTGAATGTTTTTTTAGATCATAACCTTAGTTTAATTCTTGCCCAATGATTAAATTATCGTAATTTTTATCCGGATTTCGGACGCTTTGAATAATAAACAATGATGATTAAATGAATTTATTTCTGTAAATAGATCATAAAAACATACTTTTACAAGTCAATGCTATATATTTTTTTTAAATTAGATGAAATAATAAAATAACTATTGTGATCCGTAAAAAGTGGTTTTATTTTATCCGGTACCTACTATAAAATAGTGGTGGTTGACAGTTACGCAATCTGAATCGATAAGCAAAGTGAGATTACTGTATATATTTTTATGGTGCTTTATATGTGCGAGCAAGGAGCTGTCGGAAGGGGCACTCGAACGATCCGAGCTTCATGTAAATCTTCTTAGAACTTAGTGTTCAGTAAGTTTGCTGGTTGCGGTGCATGTGTGCTTAATATTTAGTAAACGTCATCATTAAGTAGTGTTTAGTCCTTACTTAGGTATTTTGGGTGCGTTTTGAAGGCGTTTACAGTCTGTCTTGATGGTCAAACTAGTTTTGATAAAGTGTATGCTACGGTTGGCAGGGGTTTGAGATTAAGTGAGTAAATATCACGGACTCTGTATCGATAAGTAATGTGCGTAATTACATAGGTATATGGGATAAATCGATTCTCGGCACTCGATTCCCGTGCCGCAGTCTTCAGAAGGAATGTTGCTGCCTTATTTGTCTAACTGACAGCAGCACCCCTATTGCCTAACTATATTATTCTCAGCAACTATTTAAAACAAAGCTGCGAAGCTTAATATTGTAATCACGTTTTTTTAAAAAAAAGAGTATCTATGGAGTTTCTTGCCGGCTCTTCTCCATAAGACCCACACTGTTTGGAACCGTGCAACTAGTTTTGACTTGAAAAGTACCTATTTTGGTCTAATTGAAATAAAACATTTTGACTTTGAATTGACTTTGACTTTGATGGTCTTTATGTTTGTAAATTTTTATTATTTTGATAAATAAAAAAATACGTGTCCGTTATTTTTGAATAATCTAACTGACAGACCGCATATAATGATATTTTTTAATCCAGTCATAATCCCTGGTGCAACTTGACAAGGTAGAAGACGCAAGATTTGGAAAACATAGATAGAAAAAGTGAGGGGTTAATTAGATCATTATTATAGTTTTAGACAGTTTACCGGTATAAGGTGCATTAAAATCGTCCCTACGAGTGATAATTTTTTGACATTCTACTGAGTAATAATTTTACCACAGAATGAAAAAATATTGTGCAGCTTAAAAACATGAAGACAGAAAGAAAAAGTACTTTCTATGTAAGATTAATATCTACCTTTCCCTATAGGGATGACTAGTACAAAATATTTAAAGTATTCAGCCAGACTCTTCTTAAAAGAAAATAGTCCAGTACAAATTTCGAATACTTTTATATCTCTAAATTATAATATAATCGATCAACAACAATCAGAAACACCAAATTAAAACAAAACAATTTCATTAAAATTCCGAAGTAACTCGGAGAAACCAAGTGAAAAACACGAAAAACTTACCTACACACAGATATCCGAATTCTTGGGCACTTTCGGCTGTGTTTAAGTCAATAAATTCATCTTATTTAATCAAGCGAAAGCACTTCCAATAAAATAGGCGGAAATTTTACAAGTATCCTAATAAAACTTGGTCCGGAGTTAGGAGCCAGCGAAGTTGGTCGGAACGAACCGAAATATTCAACAAATTCTATACCTAAGTACACAAAAGATACGCTTGTTACAAAGCAGTTTGGTATTGCAAAACATTTTAATGATTTTAGATAAGTCCTACTTCCATATGCCAATGTCATTCTTTCATGTTGCTTAGTTCGTTTCATGTGCACTGTGTCAGAAATGAATAAAGTAATTCTTTCATTTTAAAACAAATTGACGAACTTCACCATCGAAGCTTTTTCCAGTGTTAAATTAAATAATAAATTGCAAACATCCATAGGCTACGGAAACTGCTTACCATTAGGCGGGCCGTAATATTGTCTGCCACTTCAGTGGTATAAAAAAAGTCTAGTCTGTCTTCTTTTCGCACATGTCGCTAGTCAGAGTCAGTCCTTACACAATGCCTTAGACAGAGGTAAGAACAAGCATCTCTCATTTACAAGCGTCATTTTGCGTTTGAGGTAAATAAGAAGAACAAGGACGTTTTTGAGTAGAATGCAAGGCAAGGATTCGCATCCCGAACGATATTTTTTTGCGGTATTTGGTCGGTACTTGTCCATTATACCAGGTACTGTCACCTCAGGTGGCGGACGATCCGTGAAAATTTAAGGCAATAGCAAACACGAGCGTGCACTGGAACCCAGATTACCGTGCACAGCGGGTCAATACCCTTAGCACTCCTGTCACTCCTTTGCCAAAAGCCACTGCGATGATCAATTAATATCACGCCGTGCATTCTACCCTATAACGGAAGCCAATTTAGGCCCGAGCACCGTCTGACGTTGTAGTAGTGTGCAGCCCGGGGGCGTAATATAATGTGACAACCACTGCACCAAGGCTTGAACGTACTGTGTACACTGAATGTCTCTTTAAATAAACAGAGCAACGCATAGTATTTGTCATAAAGGTCTCCGCTAAGTACATCGTACCTTAAAAGCTGGACACGCAAGGAAAGCTCCGAACACTACAGTGCACTACATAACAGAACGATGTAGACCGCACAGTATATTTAAGCAACATATATATTATACTGGGTGCGAATAATGAGCAACATAGCATGCGACCCTAATTTTTACGTAAATTCATGAAATTGGCGCTGATTTTACTTAAAAATTAAATAATATTACAGTTAACCAGCGTAATACCAAAGCAGACTTGTGAAAATGTCAAAAAAATTGCTGACTGACCTTGATTGCTGACGAAATGGTCTTATGATCGGCAAAGATATTCGCTTCGTTTGTGTCGGGACAGTCATAGCTACAGTAGACTGAGTGGATTCCTTAATAAATCAGTCTAGTATTTACTGTCAATATAGGGAGCCATGGTCAGAATCAAATTTGGCCTAGAGGTAGGGAGTCAAAAGCTAATTAAATAGACGTGTGTTATGACTACCGTTGCGAAATATTTGAATTAAAAAAAATGACGTATTTTGTCGGCGTAAATTTACCAGTTTTTATCTTTAATTGTGTTTAGCTGCAACTTAATGTTTAGACGTAAATGGAAGTCAGAGACATTGAGGCTAGTTAAGTCCTTTCAACTCTTTAAGCTGTAAAGGATGTATTGATTAGAATTATTGACATTATGATTTGTACATCGCCTCATTTATCTAGTGGTCCTAAGCGCGACTGCTACGCTGGAGAGGTCCTGAGTTTGTTTACCAAATTAAGGTTTGGTTTTAAAAATATTTTGGATCTATATAACCTTATGTTGCAAGTACGTAAGCAGTGATAGCGGTATGACCGTTGGACTGCCAAGTCAAAGGTCTTGAGTTCGAACCCAAGGCACGCACCTCTGACTTTTCGAAGTAATGTGCGTATTAATTATCACGCGCTTTAACGGTGAAGGAAAACATTGTGAGGAAACCTGCATGCCTGAGAGATGTTCTCTATGGCATGTGAAATTTGCCAACTCGCACTAGGCCAGCGTGGTAGACTATAGCCTAATCCCTCTCATTCTGAGAAGAGACCCGTGCCCAGCAGTAGGACAGTATAATGGGTTGATTATGCTATGTTATGTTACGTTTATGTTACCTTATGTTGCATTGTCCTGTATTTTACAATGAACGCTTAGCTTGATTTAATGTCACACCTACTTGCTATTCTCACGTCGTAGAAATGATTGGATAGTAAAAGAAAATGGGCGATTACGGTCATACGTGCCAGTTACCTGACATTGGCAGTACCTATCATGCAAAGTGACAGTTTTTAATCTCGCACTAAAAGCTTTTTTAAAACCATGAATATTCGATCTTGGTATATTCTTAGATCTTAATATAGTAATGGTTTTTTTTAAATAACTCCGTACCAGGTAACAAGCCCTTCGCGGGGGATTTTACAAACGTACAATTAGCACACAAAATACGCCCAGACATACGTAGGTACATACATACATACACTCACGCCTTTCTCCCACAGGGGTAGGCAGGAACTATAGACCACCACTTGCTACGATTCTTGCATACTTCTTTTGCTTTTTCCACATTCATACATCTTCTCATACATATGCGCCGGCTGCGAGTACTACGCACCTGACCTTTTTAAAGGATTTTGCCAATATGATCGGCGTATGTCCTTCTAAGGCGACCTCTGCCGACGCTGCCGCTGACATTCGCCTTATAATTATATTCCTATCGTTAATCGTCTTTCATTCATCCTTTCAAAATGTCCAAACCATCTCAGCATATTCTTTTCAATAGGTGCACTACACCATCTTTCAACCCGCAACGTTGTCTTATCACACTGTTTCTCAATCTGTCATTCCGAGTTACACCAGACATACTTAAAACAATATTAGTGTATCACACAAAGATTTTTCTCGGGTGGGAATCAAACCCACAACCTTCAAATGTGCAGTCAAATTAATGCAAATATTTTTCAGACAATCTTTTTAAACTACATAAAATTATAAGAGAGATTTTTAGAAATTATGTTATCGTTCTACAATGCGAGGCATGATGCCATTAACGAGTATATACACAAATAATTGTGCATCGTAACAAAAATACACCATTCCCCCATCACCTATCAAATTCGGTGTTTGCACGTCATGTATTAGGGTAGGTGCACACGTATCGAGAAACACTCGATGCCGGCTCACGCGGCGGCGTGTTTGCTAAGCCCTCGTACACACTCGCGCGAGGCGTGCGCGCGACACGTCTCTCCATGCCGTGAAATATCGCACAATACGACGCGATGCGACATTTTCACACTTTTATGTATTCCGATTTGATTCATGTATAATATAATGTCGTCTGAATATAAATAAGTTGATTACGGCGCGAAATTATTTTGACGTTGTTTGGTTTTGGGAATTATTGATGGAATTTTAGATTGAATAAGATATCTAGCACTACATTTTATAACATGGATAATGAAGCTTATTTGGCAATCAAAATGACGACACGTTTGGCGTAGCGGCTAAGCGATCGGCTTCTGCACCACGTGTTGTGGGTTCGATGCAAAATATTTGTATGATACAGGTAGTTGTTCCGGGTCTGGGCGTTTATGTATGTAAGGCAATGTCTTTTCATTTAAAAAGAAAACTATAAAAATAAGAGTCGATTGCCACATGTTTATAAGATCATCACTAGAGAACGGCTGACCGATGTGGTTGTTTTTAGGGTTCCGTACCCAGAGGGTAAAACGGAATCCTATTATTAAGACTCCGCTGTCCGGCCGTCTGTCTGTCTGTGCATATGTCACCAGGCTGTATGTCATGGACCGTGACTATTAGACAGTTGAAATTTTCACAGATGATGTATTTCTGTTGCCGCTATAACAACAAATCCTAAAAAAAAATTTTTTTTTTGCCGTTTTTATAGATAATGATACTAAACCCTTCGTGCGCGAGCACTTGGCCTGGTTTTGTATTGTTTGTAAGATTTTTTTAAATTTATTAAAAGACAAAAATGTCGATGGAAATATTTACAAAAACGAAGATGCGGAACTAGCGACCCTAGTAGAATATATAAAATGCTACAATAAATGAAACATTACCAGAAACAACAGTAACGAATGAATGGCTCACTTCTATAATCCACCGTTTACTGTTAATATTTTCCACTCAGTTTTCCAACATTAATCATCGCTTGTATCACAAAGCCCTTAAAAAAGGGATGACATAGACCTATCTGGCGTCGGCCTATTGTAACCATTGTCAGGCTGTCACCTCGAAGGTGCGGGACATAATTTATTTTACGGTAAATAAATTATCATAATCTCTTGTTGATATTAGGTGAACTTGTGTAAAGGCTTGAGCTGGTATGATGAATATGGAGAATGTGTTCCAACTACAAATTTCATATTGTCTTAAAAAATTATGAAAATCCACAATTTACGTTGGACTCTAATCATAATTTTAGCCTTTTCCCATCTTTGTTTCCATCTCTAAACGTCGTGGCTAACTATCATCAAAGTTCACTGCTGGATGTAGGCCTCCCCGAACCTGCGTCATTTCTACCTGTCCTCGGCATTTTCGCCAGTTTAACCAAATACCGCTGCAAATACGCCTGCTATCTGACCTCTGCAACCCTATTTCTGGGTAATGACAATTATGCTATCGATTAACTGGTTTTCAGCTTGTCCTTGCTGATTTTTTTTGCAAAATGTATACCTAACTTTAACGTGATCTAATGTTAAATTGAATGTAGGTATACGAAATAAGTTCCGATATTTTGTTATATTTATGCTAAAAAGTGCAAGGCAAAAACAACACACCATAAAGCCACACTGTACAGCAATCTAATCCACAGTTATAAGAGTAAAACAACTTTCAAAGTCAAATAAGTGGAATGTATCAAATGCGAAATAAAAATACTTTGTGTAATATTATCATGACTTGTAAACAACTTTGAGGCGCAGTCGGCCGAAAATAATCCAGTCTAATTACTGAAAGACTGTACTCATAGCCAAGTTTGCTAATAAAGTGGATGGTTAAGTTCCGTACAGGCTCAACGTTTGAGTATAAAGCGCGGAGCACACTGTAGTATAATGCCTTGAACTTAAATCGAGGCACACGTGATGAGTTTAAAAATAAAATATTTAATTACAGCTTAGTTACTTTTCTTTTATATTAACGAAAATATTTGTAATATTCCGATTTCTGATACTTACGCGAATATTGGACGATGAAATCAAATAACTTTTCAGTTATCATTTTTGGATTTATCGTGCCATATTGATACTACTTATCTGTTACCCACGGTTTTCCTCGCATCTATCCCAACGAATATTTTGAGAAAGAAAGAATGTATTATAGACCTTGCTGCTTTGGATCAAAATTCATCAAAATTAGTTTAAGCGTCAAAACTTAACAAAAAGACGGATACCTAGTGTTACTTTCGTATTTGTAATATAATATCCAATCCCATGAATCTCTCTCATATTTCCCAAAACAGTCAATTTTACATAAATTTTGATATTTATTTTGAACCGACAGACCGACACGTAAGTGAAATTATTGGTAAAGTTAAATTTCAAACATAATATTTAACTATAAAAATTTAAGTAACAATTTTTTATGTGATTCATACAATTTTTCCACCATTTATACGACGTAGCTGAGATGTAACTTCAAATTAAATTTAACTTTAAAACGATTCTTAATTGCGAGTAAAATAATTATTACTAGATATTATTAAATAATGTATGCAAATGTAATAGACCAGTTTTTAGCATTAAATTGTTTTCCAATAAAATGCTTGTCGAAACTTTAATTGATGTTCAAAGAAGAAAATTGTTTAATTCAATTTATATAATCAAATTCAGCGAAGTAAGATCTGTTACCTATTGAAGTAATTAAATGTGGGCTGTATTAGTATAGAAATAAAGTCCTGGTAAGCAAACAATTATGTCTAGACAATATAATAATAAATAGGTATTTAATTTATAGGAAAAGAGCATTTTCAGCAGCATCCATGGCCATCAGTCTACCCGTGACTATGGATGCTGTAAAGGATCCGAAACGTCGGGAATCAAATAATATCAATACAACGCGATAAAAAACTGTAAAAACTGGTTTTATTTCAATGTCTAATATTCGCATAAGTGTCAGAAACCAGTATTGTGAAGATTTTGACTAGTAGAAGACAAGTCTAAATATAGTTTTATAAGTTATGAATACCTATTGTTTAGTTTCTTATACCTACTTTTTTACATTATAATAACCCATTCTAATTCCGAGATGTTTTGATGATATAAATTTCTGAGTAACCTTAGATTCCAAAACTTTAATTTTATCAATATTTAAGTAAGAATCTTGAGATCCAGTTTTTTTATGAATTATTATATAACGGCCCAATTCTTATATCTCCTCGATTCGGAACAATCTCCTCCAGTGTACACACGCCCCACGAAAGTAAAGATCGAAGTAAAACTTTGGAAATTGATCCGAAGTGTACCGAGAGTTTGGTTCGTCTCTACCGAGTACACATCTACTTATTATAATATCGTATAGAACTGGCGAGCCTTGAACACTGACAGGAGGTGGAAATGGATCATGTTAGATAACATCCATCAGCATACACTTATTTGAATATTTTGAGAGGTCTTAAATTGAAATAAACACGTTCACATTTAGGTGATGCTCATAATAAACAAAAAAACTTTTTATAAGACAGTGTATGCATTAAGTGCATTTTTTTTTTGTTGTCTATAAGTATCTATTGTAAAAAATATATTTATATTATGGAAGGAGAAGGAGTGACCCTTGCTCAGCAGTGGAATTACATAGCTAGATAAAAAAAAGATATCATCAAGACTAAACTTGGGAGAGCCAGCAAGCACGAATTGGCCGGCTCGACCAGAGTGATACCACGGCCTCACAGAAAACCGGCGTCAAACAACGAGTGAGTGAGTGCAACGCACTCGTGACTCCTATGGTGTTACGGGTGTCCATGGGCGGCGGTAATCACTTACCAATTAAACCCAATGGCAAATAACGAATAGTGGCATATTTTCCACAGTTACGACTTGTTCCATTTTATCGACTAATTGGGACACAGCCTCTACATACAACAAAAGTACACTACTACAATAAAATTAAAAATCTGCATTCGAATTCCAAATTCCGTGGAACAATAATTCGGAAAAATTCGGAATGATTCGTAAAAACTCGGATTTCGTTAGAACACAAAAGTGTTACATAGTGGTTATAATTGAAAAACGTCATGCGCACTGTGCCGCCCTGCGGAGCGGCTCGGATTAGGGTCCGCTGTCAAAACACCATCCTACCAAGTATGCTGGTACAAGTTAGAATAGTAAACGAGTTGTTAAAAGTTCCGAAATTGAAATTGGTTGCGCAGATCGGTCTTGTTTTTCGTATTTTCCAAAGTGGAAATTGTCATACATAAATATTAATTACTTATTTTCTAGCGATTTTTCACCCAATTGGGTGTTCGCTAGTGTTCGGGTGGGTAGTAAAAATACAGAGTGCGTGCGTGCGTAGGGAGTAATTCGCTTGCTTTGCGAAACATTCCTTGCCGGACGGTGCGAGAGAAATGCACGACAAGAGTTTAGATACCCATAGTGTCATCAGCTTAGATTTAAGCAGTAGAAAAAATACTTCGAACTTGTAATATACCGGTCAGTTAGTTTATTTTTTATACACAGAAGAAACATTAGACTTAATAAGATGACAACGCGTGAGTGGTTTATAGCGTGGTAGGTCCGTATGTTTGTTTTTCATCTTGTTTAAATAATTTAGTTTCCAAAAATCGCTCCCGCTTCTATTTTAAGTCAACACACAAATAGGAAATTATTAGGACGAGCTTGCCTTTTGCAACCTTTGCCGGCACTAGCTGATCGTAAACTTATTTTTAATCATAAATGTCGTTTGCATAAAAGCTGCTTTGCCAAGCCATAATGATATTGTCAGGAACATTACTCCATCCTACTTTATCATTATGTTCATAGTAGTCATTTTTAAAACGATATCAAAAGAGGCACTTAGTATCTGAAGTACGGTGGATTGTCTGTTGACAGAGTTCTAAGAAAATATTAATAATTTATGCATGATATCATAAGATATTGTAGCAGTACGGCAAGGAAGGTGCTTAACCTTAAGTTTTTCAATAACTAGTTTTGTTTTCAGTTTAAAATAATTTATTGTAGTCGTCGTAGGTAATCATAGGTACTTGTTCTGCTATTGTGTGTTCCAGAAATTCTTTAATTATTTCTACTACTGTTCGTGAAATCCTATAATTGGCTTGCTGGTGTTTACTCTTTCAATTTATTTCATTATCTGTAGCTGTTGGTTTTCCTATGTAAGTAAATAAATAATGTGATTGAACAATTTCTGCTAAACATAATCTATACATCTTTACATAATTACATATATTCTATAAGTACCGCTTTGATAATGTGGTCGTAACTGCTACGGTAGAGGTCTTGGATTCGATTCCCAGGTCAAGCAAAGTGTTATTATTAGGTTTCTCTATTAAATTCTCACTCGAAATTGAGATTTGTGACCGGTTAGTGGCAATAAACTCACCTCTTATTACATGCCACTAAAATATACCAGAAAACTGTGGGAGTACATTAGTACAACTCTGCCTAACCATTCTGAGAATATAGGCGTGACGGTATGTTATGTTTTTTGTTTCCATTATTGAACTCCAGTTATCCCCATTAGGTGTTAAATTTTCCTGAAAACAATCGCTCCTTTTATATAGTAGTAATAAAGCGATCGAGACGCCTCGTAGTGAGGAAGCATTTTTTATTATTACCCTTAGCTCGAGAAGTCGAGAGGCTCTTTAACAGGCAATAATTGTTTCTCCCTTTATTAGGGGAGAATAATGATTTAGTATCGCTTCCCGACCATTCTCGGCGCGATTTGTCTAAATAAGAAGTATCACTGTAACATATCAGCACGCTTGTTTTCCCCTAAAGAAAAGACAGAGATGTAATAATGTTCATCAATAGTTGGCTGGTATGTTTTAACCAATGTAATATGGAGCGAGCCTATTAAATCTCGCGACATCGGTTCACGGTGGACATTCCAAAAACCTAAACAAAACGCTTTAAATCCACTATTATCATGCATACAGCTGAAATGTGGAATGCGCTTCCCGAGTGGGTCTTCCCAGATAGATATAATCTGGGAGTCTTTAAATCACGAGTGATTCGATTTCTTCTAGGCAAGCGCGCTTCATTGTAGAACGCAGTATCGCTTAACATCAGGAGAACTGACGGCCAAGCGTAAGCCTCATCACGAATAATAAAAAACTGCGAGCATACATTAGGAAAAGACAGAAAAATTACCACAGGCAAAACTGCGGGGTTATATAACATATTATATATAAAATTATATAACATGTTATTACTGCATAACATACAGACATAAACATACCATCACACCTTTATCCCCCGAAGGGTTAGGCAGAGGCGTACGAATGTACACCCACAGTACATTTATTGCCATTAACCGGGCATAAATTCCAAACTCCGAGCAGCTACTGAGAATTTTACAGAAAAACTCAATAACACATTGCTCGACCTGGGAATCGAACCCAGGACCTCTAGTGTAGCAGTCGCACTCAGGACCACTAGACTAATGAGGTATTTATTGTATTATATATATGGAAACTGTTATTGAGATTATAGACCTTAAGTATACAAAATATCATCAAAGGTAGGGACACTACTTCTTAACATCGCTGCATCGGTGTGGTATTCGCATCTAGGCATTCGTTCCAACCAAAACGGTTAAGTATGAAAGGGTCTAAGTTATTATTAAGTAACCAAGGTTTGGTTTTAAATCCAATATCCATGTTTTGATTGATGCTCATTTCGGTACTTTGTACTTGTAGATATTATACGAGTAGATGCATACCTGAAACAAAACAAAACACTTTGTTAATAAAGTCACTGACAAACAAAAGCGTAATTAAAACAAAGTAAACATTATGTAAATTAAAAATCGGACAGAGGCGTGAATGTCGATCTTTAATTGAACAGTAGCGTGACATGGACTGTTGAACAACAGCGCGTTGTGTAAACTAGTGGTGAAGGGTAGTGGGTGCGACGCGATGCACCCGGTTTGCACTCAGTTTGCACCCGCCCGCAACGCACTGGCGCGAAACACGCACTCGTTAATGAAACTCATTTTGACGCAGAAAAGGTGGGTGTTAGTGATGCGAAAATGAATGGGTATTATACGGATTTAGTATAGGCATAGTATTATATTACAGCTGTCACATTTTATAAGTGAACTTGCAATTTTAATCTTTATGTCTAGGCTTTTAGAATTCACATATTTATTGGCGAATTAAAAGATCTTTAGTAATTGATTCTGGATGTCATTGTGGTTTAAATCATTATTATAACAATGTTGTGTGTAATTTTTTTATTAATTAGTTTCTATTAAACCAGTTAAAATGAAACATGCCTATTTTATTAAAAAAACACCCTGTAAAGAAAAAATCATGCCTAAGTAGGTAATTTTGGTTTAAATATCTAGGACCGCCTCATTAGTCTAGTGGTCCCAAATGCGACTGCTACACTAGAGGTCCTGGGTTCGATCCCCAGGTCGAGCAAAGTGTTATTGGGTTTTTATATGAAATTCTCAGTAGCAGCTCGGAGTCTGGAGTTGTGCCCGGTGAATGGCTATAGGCTCGCCCCCTATAACATGGGACCTAAACATACCGGCGAACTGAGGGTGTACATTAAGTACGCCTCTGCCTAACCCTTCGGGGAATACAGGCGAGGTGGTATGAATATCTAAGACAAGGAAATCAAACAGTTTCACTACACCAGAATAGTTTAACACCAAACTTTTTGAAAACAAAGTTATCTCCGACAATTAGCCAATCAAACGGCAGCATCCGCACCGTTTCGACACCGACAGATTTAATTGGACGATCCCCTTTGTTGAACTTAACCGAGTCAAACATTACTGATAGTCGAACGGTAGTTAGTTTATCTTGTTCAATATTTGAATAAAACCCAGTCTATAGTACGAATGCTCAGTTTCGAATAGCTATGTGGGTCAGTGTAGCAGGAAATAGTAATTAGATCTCATTAGTGTGGGAAACTCGGTCGATAGATACGAGATTCTGTTCTGGGACGTACGATACAAATTTTCACAGTTGCTGTTAAAGGTTTTGTATTAAGAAATTGCTGATTTCAACTAATATTTAGGTATTAAATTAGTCAGATTTAAGGTTTGGTAAATGATATTTATTTTTGGAGAAAAGCTCATTACTCTTACGAAAAGATATCAAACTCATTCATCAAAATTTCACTCAAATAATACGATACATTGACACAGATCTCATATCAAACGAATATTACACAAACCTGTGGCACGTAATTAAGCTCCGAAGTTGGCATTCCGGGTCCACTTTCATCCTGTTCACTGGACCCAAATAGTTGTCCCCCCGACCGCACGGGGCCACGATATTGCTGATCAAAAAAGGGTTGAAAAGGGCACCGAACGCACTTTACGCATCGCTTAATTGGCACAAGCATTTAGCCTGTGAAAGTCGAAACAGGCAAATTGGATTTGTGTGTCCATACCGGGCCTCTTTGACGCAGACTGATTCACAATTTGACATTACAGCGCTCCGGAGTAACTAGATTACGTGACAATTTTATAGTATCTTTCGTTCTTTAAAAGCATGTTAGGTCGGTGCGAATTCTGACGTGTTTTTCGAGCAATCGATATTAATTTCGAGTGATTATAGAATAGTACTTCAGTTTGGAATGTAAGTTTGAAAACAGTTGAGACAGTTTAGTAATTAATTTTTAGGTACAGAAAATTCATATTAATACGTCTTCTTTTTATGGGATAGGAGGGCAAACGAGCAGACGGATCGCCTGATGGTAAACGATCACCGCCGCCCATGGACACCCGCAACACCAGTCACGAGTGCGTTGCCGACCTTTTAAAAGGGGGTTGGGCCTCCGGTAACCTCACTTACTCGGCGAAACACAACGCAAGCGATGTTTAACGCCGGTCTTCTGTGAGGCCGTGGTATCACTCCGGTCGAGCCGGCCTATTCGTGCCGAAGCATGGCTCACCCACGTAAAAAAGACTATCCACTGTAAAGTATGTACTTGTCTGTATATTATGTATTGATTTAATATCTCCTGAGTAAACTATTCAATTAAAATGCATTTACTTTTAAAATAACAATGATTTTGAGATTTTGTTTAGAGAATATAACATTTTCAAGTGTTTACAAACACATAACACAAGAGACATCCCCCTACGATAATCCCGTCTGTTCCCCAACCTATGAGAATTTCTCAAAATTACGTAGTGATCACATAATTTATGTTACCTATATAAGAAACTCCTGGCAACAATTTATGTTTCTAAACTTTTAGGATTAAGCTGTGAGTTATCTGTCAGTCAGTCAGCGTTAATTAAATAGATTTCATTATTGAGTTTCATAAATGCTTAAAATACAATAATTAATAGGCAACTTTAATACTACGGCGGCCATCTTTACGCAACACACAATTCGAATTCAGAACGCAACTTTCTAAGTATAACCTTAAATTAAAATTGAATGAGCAAACCCGCCGAGCGGAGCGTGCACTATAGAAATAATTTTAAGTATTTCTCAAACAGATCGGGGAGGCCCGTAATGAAATCATTTTGTTCTCAAGTAAAACAAAATGGGGAACAATTATTAAATGTTAATAGCTTCGTATAGCGTGGTACTTCATTAACCCTTTATAACGTTTTAAGTGGCATTTTATTTACAATAAAATCAGTTTTCGGGTTCATTGGATCGCCATGCAAATACGTTTGGGTGGATAAAAGAAAATCAAAGAGCGCTCGCGTTTCATTAAAATTGTTAGGGTCAAGTTGAAAGGAATAAACGGCTTTGTGACTTATTACTATTAGTATTTCGTGGGGAATTACATATTTTGAACGTTTAATTCATTATAGAATTGTGCCCCTTTAGTGAGTCGTAACAATTGCTTTTTCTGACATGACATAATATACCATCACGCCTGTATTCCCCTAAAGGTTAAGCAGAGGTGTATTAGTTTTTCTTTACATAACACTAGTTTGTTCTTAATATAGAAGCAGGTCCATTACCAAATCACGGCAACTGTAATTACCAATGATGTTTGCTCCTGGGAATGTAATCGTCAATTTAAAGTTAACGGAGATTAACCGTCGGTAGTGGTGCCCTCTGGGGACGACAAATGACATGCCCCTATCATCTAATGGACGAACGAATCCCTTTGATAACATTGGAAGTTATACGAATAATGTATCGATTTTCTTTTGTTTTATGGCGTCGAAACATTTCAAAATTAATCACATAAAAAATCACTATTAAAATCCATAATCATTACGCCCGTATTCCATAAAAAGTTAAGCAGAGGTGTCCTATTTTATACAGTATACGAGGTTACAGCAGTGGGACAGCATAATGGGTTGATTATGTTATTTAATTGTACTACTATATACTCACAGTTAGCCAGTACATAAAGGCCGCAGAGTATTATCTGCGGCCTTTATGCATAAAAACGCATCTAATTAGTATTTTTTTTATCCATGATAAGCTTACGCTTGATCCCCAGTTCGCCTGATGTTAATATTAGTTATGTTAGTATATTCAGGTTTTCATAATACGTCGAATTGAATTTATGTAGTCTATACCTACTCTTTATATACGTTCGCAATCTCTTTTACTGAATTGTTCAGGAAACATTTGGATTTTTTATACTCCTTCAATTCCATACTAAAATATCACTTAATTAAAGCTTACATAATCAACAATCCGCATCTAATCTCCAAATCAACTAAACTAAAGCGCGCCAAAGCCACGGACGATCAATTTATTGTTTTCGTTAGTGTAACGAGTTACACAAATAAAATTGGAAATAAAAAGGTGTCAGCCTGTCATCGGCCAACAACTTGCTAACAATGTGACGGCAAATAACAAAGCTTTGACGAGGGGCAGGGGGCAGGGGTGCGGCGGCGGGGACGGAGGAGCGACGCCAAATAATGTACCTGGTATCTTGTACATGTTGTTCTATCGAGAACAATTACAGGACTTAAGTGATGGAGGAAAATATGTTTGGTGGACTGAGAAATCGGTAGATTACGTATTGGTAATGAATTATGAATAGCATTTGACATTCACATATTTTGATTTTGTAAGATGGGTCGCTGCTGATCACAATTGACCGGCTACGGTCGCAGTTCAATATATGTTACAAGCAAAACTCATAACCGGTCAAAACTAATTTTTACAGCAAAAAAAGCTTTATAATCTGGGTGTCGTTAAATTACAAGTGAATCGGTTTCTTCTAGACAAGAGTGCTCCGTCGTAGATCACAGTATCGCTTACCATCACACTAGGTATCTTTAAATCACTAGTGAATCGGCTTCTTCTAGGCATGCGCTCTCCATCGTAGTTCGCAGTGTCCCTGAATATCAGGCGAACTGTCGGTCAAGCGTAAGCCTATCATGAAAAAAAACAAGCTAGTTTTGACTAAGGATGTTGGTCGTTATTAATTTGACTGATTTCACAGTCAAAATTAGTTGAATGTCCAGCATTAGACTTGACTGAAATATGTGGAATGAAGTTAGAACTTCTATAAAAATGAAATTCTCTATCGAAAATCTCATTCACACTTTTCTATGTGATATCCCATCAAAAAACCCCGCTCAGAAACTACCCTTCGATGTATGGGTCAGAGACTGAATTCTAAATAGGATATTTGGATATGTTTGCATCATCATCATAAGCAGCCTAAGTACCCGCAGTGAGGCTCAGCAGGATAGTTATCCAGATGAGCTATATACATCCAATCATGCTACGGTAAAAATAGTCACTGAGATGGTCTTGTCATCCTTAAAGTACGCCAGACGATCGATTACATATATATATATATTTATATAAATATATATTTTGTCACTCATCAAGGATCTTTTAATACACCCATTGTAGCAGTTGATAAATTAGCAAGACATTGCTTTATTTTTGGGGCAATACATCATAGAATATTTTGTCACTGGGAGACAAATATAAAGAAATTGAAATCTATTCTTCTCATGAAATCATGTGGAAAGTATTAAAAAATAACTCTAATGTAATAACACTTAATGTATATAACGTCGTCGTAAAGTATAATAACATTAAGCGTTATATCCGGTTGATTTGATGGAAAATGTGAGTAACATTAAAAATGTACAGTAAGTACTTTCTTTTGTAATTTCACTTTATACAACGAACAATGAATTTGATGGACGTAATATATGCGAACGACCGACTATATCAAACGACCTCCAAATTACATTGACGTTACGTCACTACTACGTTGAGACTTGGGCTACTGATATCAAATATGATTCCCATTAAATTACTATAAACTTCACCTTTTAATATTTATATATCGAGCGTCTAACAAGCGCCTTGGGGGATTACCCGCAGTTGTTGTGGGGGGGCTTAACGCATATCTTTGAAAGAAACGGGCGCGTGATGTTTGCGCCCTCCCCATATAGGCTGAGCTTAGTTGAAAGTTAGCTAAATCCTCGCTACGTGACGTAATTAAGATCGAGCCTTACAGGCATAGCGGCCTTTATATCCCTCAGCGCTTCAAGCGACCCGTAAAGAACTCCACCGTGAAAGCTAATTTGTGAGAGCCCGCTGAATGGCTGGCTGAAGCGCTTTTGTTGCTTGTAAGATATTGTTTTAAAATGAGCTGCGATGTAATCGAAATGCGCTGTGTCTATCGAGGGATATATTTTAGGCTCCTTTAGTTAAGTAGAGACGTAAACAGTGTCTGTTTTGGTTGCTTGCTTATAATCTTCTTATGAATATTTATTACTTTTTCTTTTTTGTTAATGAGGTTAAATTATCAGTAATTTGTATAAATATATTGTGCTGGGAAAATTTTGTAAACAAAGAAATAGAAGAAACACCAGCAACTGAGAATATCTTATGTAGGTATATAAAACAAAATCGGGTTTGTTACAACACTTATAACTCGAGAACGGCAGGACCGATTTTTATGATCTTTGGTTTTTTCGATTTGTCTCCTCCCCGAATATCAGAATAACTATGAAAACATCGAAAAAATTTACGAAAAAAAAACATTAAGAAGAAATTAATTTTCTCATAAATTTTGTATCGGGAACGGATTTGACAGTTTTGATAGAAATAAAACACGGACGCAAATGAACATGGCGTTGTTTTCTGTGAGGTTTTTTGTTTCGGTAAGGCCAGTAGATGGCGTTCTGTGCATTATCCGAACTCCTCATAAGCTGCTGATGTGATTTTGATTATTTTTTTTGGGTATGTTTAAATGAGTCCCTGGATGGCTTATACAAATAAATTGGGACAAGGGCAGGAAGATGATGATACAGGGCAAGACAACGTTTGCTGGGCCAGCAAGCAGTAAATAACACTTAAAAAGTTAGTAACAGTGTAATAAATATTGCATGAATTGCAAGTAATCAGCACCCATAAAACGTATAAACACAACACTACCTTCCTCTTTCATCCTCATCCGGGTACAACGACATTAAAACGCCCACAATTTAATCAAATCTAAGACACCTCACCGCTTATACATTTTGCGTTACAAACAACGAGCAAGGAAAATAGTGCAAAACAAATATCTAATCAGACGAAAGCTTTGCACCGCAGAATATTACATGCACGGTGTTGGCACCGCTGTAAATTGCTTGAAACACTACAAGCTTCAAATTATTTCTATTTAGACGTGAATTTTTGTTTGGAAGCTTAAAGTGTGCGTGTTTTCTTTTAGTTGGCTTCTTTTGGTTATTCTTAATAATTGTTTCAGCGCCCAATCTTAATATCTTTAAGAACAGACTGATTAAATAAATTAAATATGAAAACACAAAGACCAATTGATATTGTACATTCGGATACAGGATGTTATCAGTTTTCATAACTGAGGCGTCATAATTAATAATGCCTACTAAACCAAATTCTAATTTTAACACTCGTGTTATAATTATGCGAAAAACTTGAGTGTTATTTGATGGTAAATGTGAGGTCTTAGATTCGTGTCTTAGATTGACTAATGTTACTATGAACATCTCAATATGAATTTCTTATTTGGTTAATAAAATACCTAAACAAATCAGCGAACTATCGCTGTACATTAGTAGGTACACGTCTGCCTAACCCTTCGAAGAACAGACACAGACGTGATTGTGTTTTTTTTATGTATATAGTTAAAAGTAAACCACAAGTTACAGAAACACGATATTTGCTGTGCGTATTGTGTTTGTAAGCATGAGGTCCATTGTTAATCCAATTGTTTATCTACATGAAAAACTACTCATACTCGAAAATGCTATACAATATATATTTTTATAATTATATATATTTAACCTAATAAGGGTCCGGCGGAGCTTGAATTGCCTACAAAAACGGAATACCTAAATAAATCGTAATTCATACAATATTCAATCAAAATATGTTAATATTCGGATTTGGATACCGTTAATCTAGGTTCCTGCCGTACTATTTCATATACTACTACTTCACCAGAAATAAAAGACCGGAAAATCGTCGACTCTTGGTAAAGTTATCAAAAATTCCATTCGTTTACATTTATTTCCAGTGAAGTATTTTGGACGAAATGAAACCTAGATTAACGGTATCGGAATCCGAATATTAACAAAATTTTATTAAATTGTGTTTTAATTACGATTTATTTCGTATTACGCTTGTAAGGAAAATTTGGTCCGATGAACTCTTAACTGTTTCAGATAAGTATATCCAAATATTCTCCGATGCTAATCTAAAAGCAAGCTTGAATACTCGCATGAAGGTGTGTGGACAAACAGGATTTGTATTATTGGCTCTCAGGTCTATGAGTCCAGCGTGTAATGGACAGGCTAATAGCAGCTGACAGCTGCCTCTCACTATTTATACGCTGTAGGATTAAAAACAACTAGTGCTTTATAGTTTTAACGGGTATTGAAACTGGACGTGAGATGTTGATTAATGTTTTACAATTTATTTTTTTGCAATTATATATTTTTTTTATATAATGATAGCTATACAGGGTTAAATTTCAAACACCGGTCAAAATTTAAAATTAAGATATTAAGGCCAAACCTAAAGTGCATTTTAAACATTATTGTCAAATTAACACAATATATTGTAAAAACATTAATTTTAAATTGTTATAAAAAAAATTAAATTCATAAATTGCATGCGCTGTCAGACTTATTTAGATATTCATGTTTGATATCTAGGTTATTCAACTGAATTGTGTAGTCGTAACTATATCCACGCGTTTTGTTATTCAGAGGTGGACAGGAATAAAATCATGTAAAAGATTTTTTTTATTTTTTATTTATTTCGTAGATCGAAGATACTTCTGAACAGCCTCTGTATGTAATGTGTGGACATTATACACCTCTATCAGAGAACACAGTTATCATTATTGTAATAAAATTCATAATTCATATATATAGTAGGTACTTCTTAAGGCTTTTATAAAGCACAAACAAAGGAGCGGGCATTTAGAAAGTAATTCAGATCAGCGTATCGTTTTAAGGCACCTTCAAAAAAATCATTAGGGAACGTTCGCCGTGGCACTCGTGGCGGTTTGAATAAAATATAGGGGCGGAATAAAGCGAGCCTTTTTATCTATTAAACGCATTTGCTGTTACAAATCTTCGCTCTCTCCGACGGCGAGCGTGCATAAGTGCGTGTGAGCATAGTGGTAAGCGGTGGCGGTAGCGAGACTCACGGTCAGATAACTTCACTGATAGAGGTATTTGAATCGGTACATTTTTTTTTTTTTTTTAAAAAACGTTGCCCCACACTAGGATTTTCTCCTGTATCGTGGGTGCGTTTACAAACACAAATTCTCACACACAAACGCCCAGACCCGGAACAACTAACTGTAGATCATACAAATATTTGCCCCGTGTGGGGATCGAACCCACAACACGTGGCGCAGAAGCCGATCGCTCAACCGCTACGCCAATCGTGTCGTCAAATTTGGATCTATTATAGCAATCATAGATTGGGCGAGGCCTACGTACGGACGGCAATAGGCTGATATGATAATGATGATGATGATAGCAATAATTGCTACAATTAAGATGCTTATTGAATAATAAATTGATAGTGCTAAAGAGGATATTGACAAATAATATCAGATGTCAATGAAATAATTTTAAAGGTTCTATTAAAAACTGTGTCTGTTTGCGATAAAATAATAATATTAATATAAAACTTCAGATACCAGCGAGGGTTAATCAGTAGGTAAGGCTGCTTATTTAATGTGTATGTCATTGTATATAATCTTTATATAATCAATTGTATACATATTTTTGCGAGTAAATTTTGTTAATTTATTTTCAAGTTCCAAATCGTAATTTCAGTCATAAATATTTTCCTGAACTAAACTGAATAATTTTTAGAGCGTTCCATTATTTTTATAAAATTATTTCTTTCACTCGTCTGGCAAGAGAAAGAATAATGAGAGACGAATCCATTTTTCTTGCAGACTACCTACAAAGAGAACTATTCTTCACCTTTGTTCTCAAACGCCATCCTCACTAAAGTCAGACCCTAACGTTTACAAACTCCCGCTGTCTCTCAACCACTACACACACAACTTAAAGGAAATTGCTGGCCCGTCTCTACCGGCTTGCATTTACGACATTACCCCACAAGCTTTATTTTGCACTTCTACTTCCAACTGTGTTGGTCTCACAATAGCTGTCACTGCTCATGATTGTTAACCAGACTTTGTTCGGCCAGACTGTAAGAAAAGATTTTACGTCACTTTAAGTGTCTGTTTATATAATACGAATACGTTTTTCGCGGTGGGTTTTGTGTACCAATTATATTCAAGTTTAGGGGTTAGAATAGATGAGAACAGTTTTTAAAACCAAATGGATCCTGTACCAACAAAATAATTATAATATACATTTTTTTTATTAGAATAATAGACAGCAAAACTCTCATATACCACTTTAAAAGCAGTTAACAAACAAATAAAGAAATAAGGAGAAAATTCAAAATCGAGAAAAATTGCCGGACAGAAACATAGCGGGAATTAGAGATGAAGAGAGAGGGAGAGAGAGAGAGAGACGGGGAGAGGAGTAGAAGAAGAGCACATTGCGAAGAATTTGTGATACCAAGCAGCAGCTGTATTGCTGTAGTTGTAAACTACATAAGTGGAATCATTGGAGTCAGTTCCATTTATTGATCAAGGTGAAAGCAGAAATGGTCAGAAAAATCATTCAATACTTTGGTATTTAATATGCACTTGCAACTATGCAACATGCAACTATCAGTTGCTTAAGGTACACCACGTTGCTTGAAGGACATTACTAAAATTTTAATCATAATTTATTTTCATTATTGAAAAAAAACGGCTTTGTCATACAGAAGAAATCTTAAAAAACCTACACAATTTTCCATGTTTTAGTAATGTAAGATTATAATTTACATCCACTCCTCCCTTTAAATCCACGTCACAGGTAAAAAGACTCATTCTTTTGACAAACGCCGCGAAAACGAAAAACACAGAGGATACAATTTGCCCAGAAGCAGGCGCCTTCGACTTACTGCGCATTTATGATGCAAATGAAAGCAGATCGGTGCAAAAGGTTTATTCATAAAATAGTCTGATCTAGTACTCACAATCGCAGCTGTTGAAAGGTTAGATTCTCAGGTCGATCAAAGTTTAATTGAGTATTGATTAGAGTAGTGGTGCTAAATCCGCTTCTTAAACTAGAGGTCTCCTGGGTTCGACTCCCAGGTCGAGCAACAACTTGGAGTTTAGATTTGTGCGGGCACAAATCTAAACTCCAAGATATAATACAATCATAATAAAATCACATAATAAAATCGATCGATTTAAAAATGTCACGAATCTCATGGCCGTGACTATAGGGCAAGAGAAGGCAAGTACGGTTTTTAGTCGGTACGACTCCGACATACCCTACCGCCCCCCAGGTGGCGGACGATCCATGAGGACTTTTTGTGGTAGAAAAAAAAGTACTACACTGATATATCTGCTTAACCCCTCAGGGATACAAGCATGACAGTATGTTAATCAGCATATAATATGTTATATACTTGGCCTACATTTGAAACCTAAATATCTGTTGGTCCTTTTTTAATTTGGTCCTTTTATCCGGAAATATTTATATTACTATTCTTCAAAGTTACTCTTCTGTATTTAATTGTATAGTGTAGTAACACGGATACGTGGTTCATTATGTACTGATTTCAGGGCGTTTAGTGTTTGTGCCATGGATCTCGCGACGCTATTTCTTTGAGTTGAGCTTTGAGACGGAATTATAAATGTGTTCGTGCGTTTGTTGCTGCTCTTTTCGTGTTTACAACACAACACAAAGACACGTAAATGTGTTTATGGAACTAATTTTTTTTTAATAATCATTATGTGTGTAGTAATGTATAAATGTACATAAAAAACGGTTTAAATGTAAATATAGATAAGTTTTAAAGATCAAATACTTATAATCTTCTTAATATAATAATTTTGATCAAACTTAATTCCAGCGTGGTTTCCAATTTATAAAAATTGGTTTGTAATTCAATAACAAGCCTTGCAAAGATAACACGAATCCAATTAATCAATACCATTGCATAAGCTTTCAAAGGAGCAAAGAAATGGAAAATATAAAACGAAGAACCATAACGAGGCCGAGAAAGACTAGCAGAAAATAAAAGCAAAAGTACTGCCTTTGCCTCATCAAATTAAAAAAAAAACCTTATAAAAAATATCTAATCTGTAAACGCGAATCAAAAGTGGCAATCGTAAGTACACGACGAGATGAATTAAACTCACTATAGTCTGTGGTTTGCATTTTAATTAATTAAGAGCGTGGGCTGGTGGGAGGGGGGGGGGAGGTGTAGGGTTGCTACCTTCAGAGAATCTTGAGATATTGGTTAGGTACTTACTTATTTTCTTTGGATTAAATTTAAGTTTAAATAGTTTTTTACAAAAATTGAACAAATTAATGCAGTTTCTTATTATAACATACCATCATGCATGTATTTCCCGAAGACTTAGGCAGAGGTGTACTAATATACACGCACAGTTCGCCAGTATGTTTAGACCCCATGTAATAGGGGAATCTGGTATTACCAGAATTTCATCTAAAATCCTAATAACACTGTTCGACCTGGGAATCCAATTCAGGACCCCTAGCGTTGCAGTTCCGCTTACCTACGGCCACTAAGCCGATAAGGTATAGGTATATATCATATTTATTATTGTACAAGAAGTTAATACGCACCACATAATTAAACATTAAAGTAGGATTACAAATACCTTAGAATTGATATTGCTGTCGACACAAGTATTTACATAACCTAGCATCATTTCCTCGAAGTTTATACGACTAACCCATACACAACTAGGTGCCATACACCACTACACAAGTAGGTGACCCTAGACTAGAGCAACAGTCAGTGTTTACGCACGGTGACACCTCGTGACTTTCCGCCGACATTCGTTCCCTGTCGCCAAGCTCACCGAGAGCCTTGCTCCATTAAGAAAATTAATGTTTTGAGTCACCGGCCGCGTCTTGCGGTAAGAACGTATTGTGAATCAATTACCTGGATTGTATGAACACAATGTTTTTGTTAGACTTTATTGATTTGATGGGCGGTGAATATATATGTATTCCTGATCGAGCTTGTGCTTTATAGGGTTTATATATCAATATATGCCGTGTGATATTATTGAGCTATGACGTGTCCCGTGTAAGAAGCACAATTTCAGGGCAAAATGATAAAATGGTTATCAAGACTTTCGGTCTTCTAATGATTTTATAATAATTTATTTGTATACTAAATCTCACATTGTGAGAACTACACTGTAAACTTCAATTATTTAAAAGAGTATCTATGGAGTTTCTTGCCGGTTCTTCTCCATACGACCTACTATTTGGAACCGTGCAATTAGTATTTGACATTTCAAAAGTACCTGTAATAATCTTACAATTGAAAGGAAGTTAAATTTGGCTCCGGATCTAAGCTCCAAGCTACCTAAAAATGTTTTGTGAAAAAATAATTAAGATGGTTATTGAAGGTTTTTTTTTTAAATCAAAGTCAAATAATTTTGACTTAACCTTCAAAAACCACGGCTTACTTATTTACTCACAAAACATTTTAGCACATATTACCAACACCGCGAGCACAACGCGACAGAGCCGGCATTCGTTGCCGGATTCATTTCCTTTCCGTGATGGATGGCTGTGTATCTTCAATGAGATTTATAATGGTGTGTCACAATTCTGCGCGTGATGTGAGTCCGAACACAGATTGATGCTAAACCCTAGCTGTTTGTGAAAGTTTGTTGTTAAAGGATTAGTTTATACAGTAGTTGTGATTGTATATCCAGTATTACTACTAAAAAGGTAAGGCACCATCGTTCGGCATTTGACTAAGGGTCTATTTTGTCATGTCTGAGTAAGTACCCGATGATTACTTGACTGTTAATTTCTTATTACTTTTTTTTATTAATTAGCTGAGTAGCGGTTACTCAGTGATGGGAAAATAGGCCTTGACTGTAAAGTAAGTCATAAGTTATGTCGATTGATGGACATAGTTATATAACATATATGGATGTTGCTGACGTCACTTTAAGACACGGTGGAAGATAAATTCGACATGCAATAATTTCGGTGGCTTAGGGCTAAAGCATTCGGTGTTTTGATCGGAGGACGCTGCTTCAAATCCTAAATTTTTCGTTTTACAGTTTTGTCATTAAAATTTGAGCCAATTTAAATTGTGAATTACAGATATTTGTTCCTTGTGAGTATTGAACCGGTGTCTCCTAGCTCAGCAACCAATACACTAATCCAGCTGTCATACAGCACTCACATACCTGCAATGCCTTACATTTTTCATTCTCATGTAGGTATTTCTTGAGTTTGTGAACATAGATTGATACAAAGTGTTCATTGTTGAGTAAAACTTTTGGCACTAAAAGGATTAGTTGGTGGTGGTACGTCGTTAGTTATGCGCAAGTGTGGTGTTTATACCTGACGTAGGTGTCACGGAAACACCTGGTGCTTTCACCCTACTTAATATTTGAACTGATTTTATAAGAGAAGGATTTGTCTGGAATGTCCACTTGTACCCAGTTATACAAAACTTCCTCACCGCATACTGGGAAGAAACACATATTGTAGGTAAATGTCAGTAAAACCTAGCAAGCAACTTGCAACAACAACAACTAGCAACCTTATCTCCAAATAAAATATAATTTGATGTCGGCAAATGAGGTGACCAGCTACAGGTCATCGTCGCCTGTGTATACTTTATCATTTATCATTTACCCGACATCATCCGTCGAGATAAAACACCCGCCTGGTCAGAGAATCCTCCCTTTGGCCGAAGGGGCAACACACCTCGTCTCTCCACACTTGCAATACCGTAAGAGTTGCTGATGCGCCGTTGACTCTTGAAAGCCCTGCATAAAGGTATATGCACCGTTTGAAGAACCCATCTTATAGCGTAATGGGAAAACCTCAGCAGAAAGTCTATTCTATATCTTAGAGGTACACGGGAAAAAAACCACGCGACGCTTCAACATTCTCGGAGACTCAGAGGTTAATTAAGTTCCATACCTCAGGTTAGATTGATATTTGTACATACAATAATTTTTTTCACAACAAAAAATGGATGATTCGATTTTAAAATCCCTAAATCCCACTTATACACTAAATGAAAAAGTGGACGGAGCATCCATATTTCAATTATTTTTATAGATAGGTACTTTAGCCAATCCTTCCAATCCTATTTTTTATCTATTATCCCAAAATAAAACCCAATCACAAACTTTATCCATAACCGTCGCGTCTCAAACGGAAAATAATTACAAAACTTCAGAAAAACCTAGAATGTTCTATAAAAGACCGGCCGATCTATCATAATGTGATTGAACCACACGGAGAAAGTAGTTTGGGCAAAACGAGTCTTCTAGGGGGAGGGGGAATTCTGTTCTGTCCTGAAAAGGTAAAGTGCACACTAGCAGATATTAAGCAATAGCAGCTCGGATTTGTACTCGGTTATTACAATATCTAAACATACCATCGGGCACGGGTCTCAAAATCAGAGGGATTAGGCTATAGTCCACAACGCTAGCCTAATGCGGGTTGGCAAACTTCACACGCCGTCGAGAAAATCTCTCAGACATGCAGGTTTCCTGACGATATTTTCCTTCACCGTTTAAGCGCGTGATAATTAACTATTAATTCGCACATGACTACGAAAAGTCAGAGGCCTTGGATTCGAACTTGGCAGTCCTATGGTCCTATCACTAGGCTAACACTGCTTTATTACTATATACTATTTATTACTTGCCATCTCTAAAATAGTTTGACTTCTAGAATATTGTAGTTTTAATGTACGAGTTTTGAATTTGGAATGCTTGGCAAACAACTGAGTATTCACAAGAGATTAGGTCAACTATTTGTTTCAGTAAAATCAACTTGGAAGGTAAACACAAACTACTGTGCGATGACGCTCTGCTCTATCGCAGAGTAAGTTAAACTTTCTTAGTTAGTGTAACAAACTCAATTAGAAGAAAAATAATAGGTTTAGGAAGAGAGACTTCCTTTCTATAAAATGAGGAAATTGCCAATTTATAAGCCAAAGAGCTATTTTGATAACAATCTTTTGAAATTTCATTTGATACATCGCTGCAAGTATTTATATTTTGACTAAACTAACTCTATATAGGCGATATCTATATCGATATGGAATTATGATTTTAACTATATAAACGTATAGGTAATGAAATACTAGTGTTGTTTTAATTAAATATAACCTTAATTTAAAAAGCAGTGATAGCCTTGATGTATGACCGTTGGACTGCCAAGTCAAAGGTCTCGAGTTCGAACCCAAGGCACGCCTCTGACTTTTCGAAGTCATGTACGTATTAATAGTTAATTATCACGCGCTTAAACGGTGAAGGAAAACATCGTGAGGAAACCTGCATGCCTGAGAGATTTTCTCGATGGCGTGTGAAGTCTGCCAACCCGCACTAGGCCAGCGTGGTGGACTATAGCCTAATCCCTCTCATTCTGAGAGGAGACCCGTACCCAGCAGTGGGACAATATAATACTCAATACTCAATACTCAATAACTTTATTGCATCCCATAATGTATACAAAAGCTGGTGGGTAAAATTAAAGAGAAACAATTATGGACCCTGTCGGGCACAGCAAGTTAGTTTTTTTAGAGGAGAGGATGAAGAGCGCTTTTTAAAACATAATATATTGAAATAAAGGAAGATATTATGATATTTAGATGTTTAAGTAGGTAAATAATACCTATTTAAATGTAGATTTATATTCATTTTATTTATTAATATTCATATATTTATTTATTATTAATATTTATATTCTAGATTATGTATTAATTGTTATTGTTTATTTTTTATATATATTTGTATATTTGCTGTAATTTTAATCAAATAGATTGTAAGTAATTAATGGGTTGATTATGTATGTATGTATGTATGTATGTATAACCTTAATTTGATAATTAGTATCTTTATACATCAAAAACCTAATCCATCCATACTTTACCTTATAAATACAAAAGTAGCTGTACCTATGTATTTGTGTGTTACCTTTTCACACCTAAATCACTGACTAGGTTTAATAAAAATTAACAAGGAGAGACACTGCATCCTGAGTAAAGATATATGTAGCTACCAAGATTCATTTCAAAACGTCCTTTCGAGACGGGTTTAAAAAAAAAATCTGAAAAAAAAAAAATGTTAAATTTAACCTTTCATTCTCTTTTACAGAGAGACACATCTCTAAATTCAACGTTTTAACCCATGAATATTTACAACACTGCACTCCAAACCGTTTTATACAAGGCAGCTGAACTGTCCTAATGTACCCGAGGCCTAAGCCCGCACGCCACCATTACTTATGCATTAACCCTCGCTAGGCCAGTAAGCGGTCCCCGAGGCCCTAAGGCGCGATCGCATGATTTTATTCTTCCACTCTTCTGCTATAAAACTCATTCGTATCACGAGAACAACTTTTGACAATCAATCTGTTACGTGAGACTTATTGTAATTGCTTTTTTTCACGTGTGTTCTGCGCATTACTCAGAGTTTATATGTGTGGCGTGTGTGTTATTTTGGTAGATGTGTGTGATTACTGTAGCTTTTATATAAGTCTAGTTTCTGGTTGGACTTTAATTGGGTCCGACCTGAATAAAAGGTAACCTATGTGTTATTTCAGATTATAATCTGCCTCTGTGCCAAATTTCATCCGGATCTGTTCAGTCGTTCTGGCGTGATTGGGTAACAAATATCCATCTAAATTCGCATTTATAATTTAGTAGTAAGATACTGTTTCTATTTATACATTATAGAAATGGAAAAAAAATCAAATAATGTTCATTTAAAAAAAAAAAATATAAGTATACTAGTTTAATTTATATTTATTTTGCATTTAGTTTAAATTAAAAATGAAGTATGAAAGATTGAAAGTAGATTTAAATGTCAAGATGAAATTAAATTTGCAAATTCACTGTCTATAAATATTGCAAATGATTTCAATCTAAAATCCAATCCAGTTTCTTTGATCCAAACAAAAAGCAACTCATCCAATTACTGAAACAATCTATCTCAAAAAGCATTGGTATAAAAAATTACAAAAACAAAACGTCGAAGTAAAATTAAAACAAATCAAAAACAAATTGTATCTCCTTGCGCTTGAAAAGATGATTTCCTGTATGTCAAAGAAATCTGCGAGCTAGTTTCCGCCCTGGATTGGATATCGACTGCATCTGAAATGAAACGCTCTACACCGTATATTTTAAAGGTAAACCCGTATTATTATGTCACATGTTGCCGGCGGACGATGCAAAATGTATTTTTAAAGATATCACATGAATTTTTATATTATATGTTTTTGTTTTGCAATTATAGAGTTTCAGGGTAAAGGCTAAAGTATTTAATATATTTTATTTGATGAAGTGGTGATGTACAGAAATAATATTTTTATTCTTATGAGCTAAAATATTACCTATATTATTGTGAGACTGCTACACTAGAGTTCCTTGGTTCGATCCCCAGGTCGAGCAAAGTGTTATTGGGTTTTTCTATGAAATTCTCATTAGCAGCTCGGAGTCTGGATTTGTGCCCGGTTAGGGTTTGAAATGATGCTAGGTTATGTAAATACTTGTGTCGACAGCAATATCAATTCTAAGGTATTTGTAATCCTAAAACATCTTGGACATCGTTAAAACTTCTTGGACAATAATAAATATGATATCTACCTATACCGTATCGGCTTAGTGGCCGTAAGCGGAACTGCTACGCTAGAGGTCCTGAATTCGATTCCCAGGTCGAGCAGTGTTATTGGGATTTTAGATGAAATTCTGGCTATAGGCTCGCCCCCTATAACATGGGACCTAAACATACCGGCGAACTGTGGGTGTATATTAAGTACACCTCTGCCTAACCCTTCGGGGAATACAGGCGTGATGCTATGTTATGTTATGTGTTATAAAATTCATTTTCTGCGATGCATGTGATGAATAGTTTCACAAGTTTAAAATAATTCTCAATAATGAGGTTTTATTTGTCCAAATTACATTACAATGAATTTCTTGAATCTATATCTTAAAAGACATTTTTGTCATTAATATTGCATTATTAACCACTTGTTTTTAATCAAACCCTCAATTTATGTAATGCTTCGGTTTCATAGCATGCTACGACGGAGCCGTAGACCGCTACGAGAAATAAGACGTTTGAAGGACTCTGTAAATGAAGAAATAAGAAGAAATATATCTTGAGCTGCGGACATCTGAATGTTTTCTTCCAGCGGAACAAATTGAAAAGCTAGTTTTTTACAAGGGAAAGGTAGACAGGGCACTGAATTACTCAGGAACTGGGACGATTATTGCGGTCGACCCACTGTGTAGACAGGTACAGTGTATCTAAGAAACAATGTTAAAATGTGGATTTTTTTGATGCTTTTCATTGTTAGAGTATTGTTCACTGTGATGCGACGTGACATTATTTGTTAATTGGTTTACAATATTTTGAATAGGAAATAATGAAAGGAACATTATGTTAATATGTCATGTATGGTATAAATTATAAAATACACAGGTTTCAGCACCCACAATTTTTTTTTAATAGGCTTATTGGTAATGTGGGTCGCATATTACTAGTATTCTTGCTAACCCCTGGTGATAAGATAAATGCTTGTGTTACGAGTGGGTTCACGTCGGTAGTGTAATGAGTGGTGTCGAACCGGCAACCAAACATGATCGCAAGTCCGACGCCCAAGCCATTAGGCTACCGTCTCTTCTATAAATTATTCAAATCTATGTATATTTTGTCTATAGTGACTATTTTATATTACTAAATCAGTGTCTGCCTCATTAGTCTAGTGGTAGTAAGCGCGAACGCTACGTCGTGGTTTTGATTCCCAAGCCGAGCAAAGTGTTATTGGGTTTTTCTATGAAATTCCCAGTAGTAACCCTTCGGGGAATACAGGCGTGATGGTATGTTACGTCAATGACATCTTCAACCTGTGTATCTTTCGACTGCTGGGCATGGGTCTCTTCTCAGAATGAGTCAGGGTATGTACCTTAAAACCGAAGCTTGGCCAAGTACTAACAATGCGATGGCATAAACTCGAATATCAATCGAGACGTATTTCAAACGTCACAGGAAACAAAATATATTATAAGTGCTTCCTTCATCCATCTCTTACGAGGATAACGGAGAAAAATATAGTGCCTTCCGGCCGCTTGTGATTGTGTTACCGTGTTTGTGTTACGATGTCTGGATTAGATTATAGTGAGTGTATTCAGATTTACAGTAATTTATTGTATATTATTATGAGATAGGTTTTTTTTATACCACTAAGGTAGCAAATAGGCACACGGCCCGCCTGATAGTAAGCGGTTACCGTAGCCTATAGACTCTTGCAACACCAAGGTTATCACTCGCGCGTTGCCGACCCTGTAAATTAAGGATGAATAGTTGGGCTGGCAGTATAGGAGACATGCTGCCATGCATGACAGCGGCGGTAACAAAACACCACCGGTCCCCCACACTGCTAACTCGACACTTCCTCGCGAAGCTCTGGCAACCTTGCTCATCGTTAGGAACACAACATAGCATGGTGCTATGTCATTTGGCTAAGATTTTCTGCAAGGTGGAGGTATTTCCCCAGTCGAGTAGCTCCAATTGTGAGCGGAATTATTAGATTCCATTATGCCCTACCTCTCTGAAAAAATAAACTACGTAATAAATAAACAGGCATAATTGAGAATCTCTTCCCCCTTGAAATTGGTGAAAATGCACCTTTTAAATAGGTATATATATCAACCAAAAAATAGTAGATTAGATTTATGTAGAACTAGCGACCCGCCCGCGGTTTCACCTGCGTTACCCCATTCCTAAGAGTCGAAGCGTAATGTTAAATAGCTTAAAACATTGCTCTTGAATCACTCTATCTATTAAAAAAACCGCTTCAAAATCAAATTTAGAGATTTAAGCATACATAGGGACGGATAGACAGCAACAGCGACTTTGTTTTATACTATGTAGTGATACGTGTTTGTAAAAAATAAAAAAATAATTCTTTTTGGCTGTTGTTTCTCACCCGAAACGAATCTGTATATCATCTAAATTTGTTGCATGTGGATTAGACCCTACAATCTATGGCGCCTACGATAGCCGCCAGTAAAAACATCAAAGCTAATTCATACTCCCTCGTATAATAACGGGCACTGATCCGCAAGTCATCAGAGCTGACCATCAGCATGAAAATCAAAACATCAGCGACAAGAATCATTTTCACTGTTGACTGGCTTCCTGCGAGGGGCCATTAGCTCTCAGACGGGCGGTCATTTGCACCGCTCTGGCCTGCGGCGGATTGCACATCCCGTCGCGTCGGTTATTATACCAATTACGCTCAGCTCCTACTTGACTGTAACTGAAGGATTGTCATTAGTCTTTACTTTGTTATGATAACTTCATATTAAGATTTTTCTGCTCTAAAAAGGACGGTCAAATTTTTCTGTATAATTTTGAAATCTCATAAATGTTTATATCTGAATTTTGAATGTCTTTATTTAATTAGAAGAAAATCGCATCAAGTTTGTCTCATATAAATTTCAGAGTTAATGGTTGAATAGTCTTCTATCCAATTTTAGTATTATCTATTATTCGTTAATTTGCTATGTAGTTTGCATTTTTTTTCTTAAAGACTGAATTCATCTGTAATCATGTTATTATTTTTATGTTTTGATTTACAATCACTTTCCAGCTATTAAGAATTGGACAATTATTGAACTATAAAGATTAAATTCTTATATAAATTATAATATTTTAGCTACTAAGTACAGCTATTAATTAATGTCCTTTTGCACAATATCAAGAATATTATTTAAAAAAATTAATAATAATCAAATGTCACGAGCATTAAATTCCCGTAGTACTACTCGTATTACTATTTGTAGACATAAATCCCAAACTTAACCCTAAATTGCCGATGAGGTATACAAATAGCAACAGAAAATATGTTATCTTTAATTTTAAATGTAATTAATGTTTTGTAATAAAACTTTTTCCAACGAAAACCAACAAGCTAGAGAATCAAGAAGCGCCACTTGGAAACTTGTATCATTGTTACTCGCACAAGTTTGCGAAACATTTTGCAGCTAACTTAATTAGGAGTTAAAAACTTGTTTTAATTTTTTCTTGATAGCACTTGAAAGTTTGTATTGCAAAACGACTCTGTGTTTTTACGTCAATGATTTTTATTTTATTTCCGAACGAAAACTCATTTGAGGATTTTAAATATGGTGCAAAAAGGTTTGACATCACGAACGGTAATGGCTAAGCGAAATAATCTTCTTCGCTACGGGTCGCAGGTTAGATTACCGCACGGAAAAAAACATTTGTACGGTTGTTGATACGGGATGTTTGTGTATTTTAATATACTCATAATAAACGAGAATATTTTAGTACCTACTAGAAAGAGTTATTAAAAAAAGTTCATTCGTTAGCATTTCGTTTCGTTATTTTATTATTTTTAAATGCAAACATCAAACTTTTTCTCTATCCCACAAACAAATGAATACGGTCATATAACTCGCGTCTGCCATACAGGTCGCTCCAAAAAAGTAGCAAATAATACTTTTTTCTCTGTCGCATTTATACGACATCGCATATCAACTTCATTTTTATTTGACGCATATATCCGCCGGCGGCATTTGCGGGGTTAAACAATTCACCTTTGCCGTACCTTTTCGTACAGAAGTGTATAGCCGTACCCTACCTGTTCTTTCTTTATAGTGCAGGATAGTGTAATAAAGAAATGGGAGTACATTTGTACCGAGGAAAATTGGCGTAGTTTTACTGGCGGTACTTTAGCGTGGAGTTAATGCAATTATATTGGTCAATGGGTCGAGAGTAACAGGGATGTTAATGTAAGCATCGCTCATTGTAGTAATTTTACGCGGAAATTTCCAGCAGTTTGTTCGACGTATACTGATGTACACGCATAGTTAATCTGTAAGTTTGTACATCTCATGGTAATAGGCGATGTTATTGCCAGTAATAATAATATATTTATTACATAACATGGTATACGCATCGGACAGAAATCAATAATTCGAGCTGATGAAACAATACCCAAAACTACTTGACCTGTGAATCAAAGTCAAGACCTCACTCACAGCAACCGAGCTTGCGATCACTAGAAAGATGGGGCAATATTTTTAAACTATTATTATAAAACTAGCTTTTGCCAGCGACTTCGTCCGCGTGGAATAGTTACTTTGTTCCATATGAACTTTCATCCTCTATTTCACCCCTACATTGTAGGTCGAAATTTATGAAAATCCTTTCTTAGGGGATGCCTACATCATAGTAGCTATGCTATGCTATGCATGCCAAATTTCAGCCCAATCCCTCCAGTGGTTTGGGCTGTGCGTTGATAGATCACTATGTCAGTCAGTCAGTCACCTAACGTAAGAGTAGACAAATATAATCAGAAAGCTCCGAACTGCTAAGTTATCGGGAGTTACACGTGTTATTGTGATTCAACCATAAAAGATAGACATTTGCTGTCGTGGAATATTTTTTATATAATTTTAAGGAGAACATTTCCGTCATACATGATTTCTGTGTAGCTTTAACCATTAAGGCTGCACACGCGACCGAAGCTTAAAAAATGGAGTAAGTTCTCTTGTTTTCCGAAGATTTCCCTTCACTGCTCTGCTCCTATTGATCGTAGCGTGATGAAAAGTATACTATAACCTGCCCAGGAGTATGAAGAACAATTGTACCAAGTTTCGTTGAAATCCCTCGAGTGGTTTTTGTTTCTATAACGAACATACAGACAGACAGACAGACAGACAGACAGACAGACAGACAAAAATTTTACTGATTGCATTTTTGGCGTCAGTATCGATCACTAATCACCCGCTGATAGTTATTTTGGAAATATATTTCATGTACAGAATTGACCTCTTTACAGATTTATTATAAGTATAGATGCTTATATTTTTTATATCTCATTTAAGAATCACACGTACGAATAGTGATGGGAAATTCTTGAGAATATTCTCACATCAACTTTCATCTCACATCATCACACATCTCACTCTCAGAACTTTCATTATTTTATAGAACCTAATATTTACAGTAGTTTTTAAAACCTACGTGAAATACTTATTTACTAATAGAAAATCACGAGATTATTCTCGAAAATTCATCGGACGACTTGAAGAGAATGTTTCTGCTGAAGAGAATTTACTAAGAAATATGGTTTTATCTCATAAAACATTCAAATAATTTGCAATATTTTTATCTTGGACAGATATAAGCGAAAATAGTTATTAGAATTTTAAATTTTCAAAAATTCGCGTCCTAAAGAATTATCATAAACCTATTATATAAATATTCTTCGAATTATTTTATATCGATTTTACTATCGAAGAGTAGCTTGTCATCTATGTAGAATACAGTCTCACGAATAAATTGTTAAATTCCCATTAAGTGATGCATTATTATTTCTTTTTTTTTATGGGATAGGAGGGCAAACGACCAGACTGATCGCCTGATGGTAAGCGATTACCGCCGCCCATGGACACCCGCAACACCAGAGGAGTCACAAGTGCGTTGCCGACCTATTAAAAGGGAATTGGGCCTCCGGTAACCTCACTCGCTCGGCGAAACACAACGTGAGCGTTGTTTAACGCCGGTTTTCTGTGAGGCCGTGGTATCACTCCGGTCGAGCCGGCCCATTCGTGCCGAAGCATGGCTCTCCCACGTCATAAAAAGAATACCTTTATTGTATAAAAATAAATAGAAACTTTATGCTTAAGGGACCCTTATACCTATTATAAACTATTTATTGACCAATTTATTTTCACAGAGAATAAAATAATGAAACGAAAATATTGTCTAAGCGCAATAATTATGTTCATATAGACACACTACGACAAATATATGTATTAGTGGCGTTTTGTTGTCACCATTTATGTGTACTAAAAATCGCATGATAAAACCCACATATTAGTATAGGTAAGTACATACTTAATTAAAAAGACTAAATATTTGTTTATTAACAGAGTCAGGGTCTTTAAATAAACCATTGTCCATAAAATAGCTTTGAATTCATATAACATAACATCACGACTCTATTCCTCAAAGAGTTAGGCAGAGGTATAGTATTAGACACTCACATCTGACCGTAATAGGTCCTATGTAATAAGGGGCGAGTCTATTGCCATTAACCGGGCACATATCCAAATTCTGAGCTGCTACTGAGAATTTCAAAGAAAAACTCAATAACACTTTGCTAGACTTGGAAATTGAACCCAGGGCTTTTATTTAGCGTAGCAGTCGCGTTTTCAATTACTAGATTAATTAGGCACTCTTTTTAACTTTTAAAATATTGATGTATAAACACGACTGTGTCGGACCTCCCTCGGACGGCATCTCCCTTGTGGCATATTACTGCAATTATATGAGTTCACGACCTTTTGAACCGTGTAGTGTGAAATCAAATGTATTGTTTGCATAGTTCATTATTTGAATTTGAACTCTATGTCTATGTGCTTAAAACTTACATAATACACATTCGTAATATGCAACAATTATACAAAACTGGAGAATAAATTCTTATAGTGATTATTTGGTAAACACATATTTGCTTTTCCATAAAATTTAAGTATTATATTCTGGTTTCGATTCCTAGGATAAGTATAGTATTATATTATTTTGTTATTATTCTGTTAGACAGTTTTCAGTAGTGAGGTGTAGTTTGGGTCAGTCCTATTATACGTGCGCTCTCTAATAAATTAGATCTAAAACCTACATTATTTGTACTTATTGTATAGATAAATACAGAGCGGCAATCTCTCATCCTTCGCGATCCCGCATAACACTGCTGGGCACGGGTCTCCTCTCAAATGAGAGGGATTAGGCTATAGACCACCGCGCAGGCCTATTGCGGGTTGGCAGACTTCACACGCCGTCGAGAAAATCTCTCAGGCATGCAGGTTTCCTCACGATGTTTTTCCTTCACCGTTTAAGCGCGTGATAATGAACTATTAATACGCACATGACTTCGAAAAGTCAGAGGTGAAAGGAAGAGAGAGAGACCTTTGACTTGGCAGTACGGTCATACCACTAGACTATCACTCCTTCCCCGCATACACGATGATTATTATTTTTTAGTTTGTCTGCCAGACCCTATAACAAACAGGCGTAATGATATAAAACATAAGAGTAAACCAAATACATTGTACGAAAAAACTTCACTTCATTATTCTCCCTCAAATCGTAGGTGTAACCGCTTGGAATTTTATCATGGACGCCATGTCGGGCGGGATTCGTGCTCCACGTTGAAACAGAAAGATTTAATTGTTGCGAGCGGACGTGACGGCCGCGCGATACGTGGCCATCGGGAAAACTCCGACGATTGCCTTTAGTTTGCCGTTCCGAATCCAGTGTATTGTTTAAGAGTAAGTTTTATTGGGTTTTTCTATTTGAGTTTAAATAAAAACGAAAGCTTTTAAAAGACTAAAACCCGACTATGAAAAAAACAGCTGAAATGTGTAAAACAAGAGATTATTATGATCTGTAGATGCAAATTTAACTATAATTAAAGAAAATAACAAACATTATTACTGAAAAATTGTCTTGTTTTACACTTTTCAATTGTTTTTTTTCGTAACCGGATTGTGTTGAGTCGGCTTGTAATCATCCACCCATTTCGGAAAACGAAATTTTCGAGAAACCCCTTAAGCGTGCAAGTTTCCTCACCATGTTCCCCTTCACCATTTTAGCACGTGATAAATTAATCACATGATTTCAAAAAGTCAGATGTCTTATCATTATGACAGGCTCTTACTGCCTTTACTATCTGTTATTTTTATGTCTAAGAAATTAACTAAGAGTGTTGACCCCCAGGTGTGTCTGACGCAGAAAAAAAAACTCATGTCTTCATAAATTTGATTTAAGGGCAGAAATATAACATGGGTCTTGAGTAATTCGTTATCTTGGGCTACAGATACACGAGATGGAGTGAATTCGTAGTATACCACTATTTATCTACATTATGGTATTACTTTTTTATAGAGTTAGTGTGCTCGTGTCTTTACTCTTTGTCACTTAAGAGTCCGGCGGACCGAATTTCTCTTACAAACGTAATACCGAAATAAATCGTAATTCAAACACAATTTAATCAAATTCTGTTATTAATCGGATTCCGATACCCTTAATCTAGGTTCCTACGCTACCATTTTGTCCAAAATACTTCACTGGAAATAAATGTAAGCGAATGCAATTTTTGATAACTTTACCAAGTTTGGAACGATTTTCCGGTCTTTTATTTCCAGTGAAGTATTAGTAGACGAAATAGTACCATAGGAACCTAGATTAACGGTATCCAAATCCAAATAATAACATAATTTGATAGAATATTGTCTGGATTACGATTTATTTCGGTTTTTGTGGGCAATTCAAGCTCCGCTGGACCCTTAAGGAAAAATACATTGGGTTATAAAATAGTTACTGAATTTTATGATAATCTAAATATATCTAGTATTCCAAATTATATATCTTTATAATTATTAAAAGAGAAACTGACTGACTGAAATTTAAAGGCGAAAAGGTTAGGTCAAAAACTTAACATTTTTTGAAGCATTACCCTACATCAAAAAGCTTGAAATTTGAAAGGTTGCTTTCTTTGAAAGCGTATGTCTAAACGCCCGCTTAGGCGATGCTTTGAGAAATTCTCATGGGGTTAGAACAAACAAGATCAACGTGGAAACTGCTAGATACAAAGAGTTCAAGAAAAATTAAATCTACATTATGGTTTCACTTAGTCGACTTCCTGATTAGTCCAGTAGTCGTGACTGCTAAACTAGAGATTAGGTTAGATGCCCAGGACGAGCAAAGTGTCATTGGGTTTTTCTGTGAAAGTCTCAGTAGCCACTCGAAGTTTAAATTTGTCTGGTGCTCACCCGCTATTACATTGGATCTAAATATACCGTTGAACTGAGGTTGTACAGTGGAGACCAAAAGTCCATAGGCAATCTCACTTTATCTCACAACGTATTAGCTTAACGTTTAGTTTGACTTACGACCTTCTATTCATTGTCGTTAACAAGTGACACGCACTGGCTGTATCGAGCTCGCTCGTACTGTTCATAGCAATATAATCCTTAGCGTGCTTATGGACTTTTGAGAGCGTTTACTATACATTGGTACACCTCTGACTAACCCTTCGGGGAGGCGTGATGGTATTTTATGCTATGTTTTATTGTATTACTTTCATATAGAGGTTATATGTTGGGATCTTTACTCTTTAATTCTTTGTTTATTGTCAAAAGAGAAATTTACTGACTAACTAAGATTGATATATCTAAACCTACGTCTAGACACTTGAAATTTTGATGTTGGTTTTCTTAAACATCGTACATCCAAACTCTGCTTTATACCGTATTTTGTTACTGGTTTCCGTATTTTGATATTATTTATCGTAGTGTTAGGTTGTTCGATCATACATTTATTATAAATATAATTTATCTGTTAGTGTGCATTGTATAATAATAGCAGAAATAATTATTTGTATTGTAGTTTGGTGATTTCACTTATTTAATTTATTTTAATACTATGTGGATACTTATTGTTGTATTGACTAAGTCTGCCACGCCCCTATCCGGTGACGTCGATCGCACCACCACTTAATCATGGTGGGGCGATCGAGGGAGGCATTCGTAGCGAGACGGGCATTCGAGAACAAGCACGCAACGAAGCAACAAGTCGTGTAGAAGAGTTTATGTAAAAAGTATAAATTTGTGTAAAAATATACATATTACTAGAAAGTGACGCGGTGTATAACTTCTCCTGACCTAAACCCCTTTTAGGTCAGAAGTGGGATCGTCGAGAAAATTTTTATTTTCTTGTCACGCTCACAAGGTTGGAAACCGTAAGTAACGATTAAAAAAAATTACAAAAATTTACTTTTTTTGAGTATTAATTTGTCGGAAATGTATTTATGTCTCTTTTATTTTTTAATTATTGTTTTCTTTTTCTCGAAAATAATATGGTAATTTTGGTTTTAGTGGGATTGAATATTTCGAAGTTCAGTTTCTTTTTGCATAATTTATTTACGGAAAGGCACTGTTATTTTTTTTTATATATAAAGTTCTTTTCTTACTTCACTTTCTAGTGGTGTTTTTTTGCTAGGTATACATGTAAATGGAAATCGTGTAAGCTCATAAAAATAGGAAAGGAAACCTCTTTTATCATCACTTAATTATTCGCCTAATATTTATCACAACGCTAGGACTAACTTGATGCTAAAACAGCATTTTCTATCAGTTGTCCTGGGATTGGACTTATTCTATTCATTTAGGGCTTATAGTTCTAAGGGAACTAGTGCTCAAAATTTTATTTTTCCAATGTCAATAGACTTTTATTTGACGAAATTGAAATACTTTAGACTGGTCAATTAAAAACTGTAGTTGTGTTCTATTATTGTTTTTATTTATTATATAGGGTTTTTTTTTACCCCTTCGTTCGATATACCGCGGGCCTATATTGTCGTTCGTCTTGTCCTCAGTCGACGAAAAATATTAAACCTCAATATTAGATAGGCTAGAAATGGTAATTTAAACGATAAATTAGTATATTGCTAATGGTAGTAAATGAAAGTTTCAGGTGACAAAGAGCAATGGAAGAAAATGACGAAGGGGCCCTAGGTGAAGGGCCAATGCGGAAAGACACCCTAGGTGGAGGGTTGAGTTTGAGGAAGGATACCCTAGGTGAAGGGTTGAGTGTGAGGAAAGATACCCTAGGTGGAGGGTTGAGTGTGAGGAAAGATACCCTAGGTGGAGGGTTGAGTGTAAGGAAAGATACCCTAGGTGGAGGGTTGAGTGTGAGGAAGGGTACCCTAGGTGGAGGGTTGAGCCTAATGAATGACACCCTAGGCGGAGGGTCGAATTCAAAAACAGACTCTCGAGTTGATGGGTCGGAACAAAATAACAAAACCCAAGGCGGCGGGTTAAGATTAAGGTATCGAAGGGAATTTGAGGAAAACGGTCAAGAGGGAAGCGCGAGTAATGAGGATCGCAGTGTCCGATCTCCAAGGCGGGAAATTGTAGGAAATGGTGTACGGAAACGGCAAAATTCGATGAGAAGGCAACGCAGGTCGCGAGCCAACGTGCAGGAAAGGCGTCATTCAACACAATCTGAAACTGAGGACGAGTTTCTTTCTCCACCACCCAGTAAGAGCAAACAAACACGACTCAGGGTAAGATCTGGTAGCTCAAGGAGAAGAAGACGCACTACCTACAATTCTTCTGAATCTGGAAGTCGGTCGCCATCTCCAAAACGACTGAAATCATCTAAACGTAAGGATGAGGACCGAGATGTTAATCTTATGGATAAGTTTTTAGCTATTTTAGACAAGGTTAAGAGCTCAGATAAACCAAAATTAGCGTTCAACGCGAATGTGGTGCCGGAGTTCGACCCTTTATCCAAAGACCAAACTGTTCTAACATGGATCACGAAGGTAGAAGAATGCGCCGAGATTTATGGTTGGGAAGAGAGGGAAATTATTCATTATTCGTTGCCTAAATTATGTGGGGTTGCGAAGACATGGTACCAGGGTCTAACTTCGGTACTGCACACGTGGTCTGAGTGGAAGAAGAAACTATTAGAATCCTTCCCATGTAGAGAGGATTACGCTGAGCTCTTAACCGAAATGTTGGCTAAGAAGGCTAAATATGGTGAATCATTAGAGCTTTATTACTACGCGAAGGTCAACTTGCTAAATAGATGTAACATAACCGGTAAACAAGCGGTGGACTGTCTCCTATATGGCATAGAAGATCGTGCAGTAAAGGTTGGAGCTCAGGCAGCTCAATTCCGAGAACCTGAACAGGTACTTAAATATTTTAAAACTGTTAAAATAGGGCAGAGCAGAGATAGTCAGGACGTCATGCGGAGAGGGAGATTCGGATCTAATACGAGTCGACCGGATTCTTCGAAATCAGGTAACGTAAACAATCCTACTATTAGGTGTTTTAACTGCAACGAAGTTGGTCACCCCAGTTTTAGATGCGGAAAACCAACGTTTTCAGTGAAATGCCACAACTGCAACGAGATAGGCCATCGCAGCTCTAAGTGCGAAAAGCCTCTCTCAAAATGCACAACCTGCGATAGAGTTGGTCATCATACATCCAACTGCTACAGGAATATGGGGAGGTCTACGTTGGAAACTGGAAAGAGCTCAACATTAGGTAATAATCCTAAACAGAAACAGGTATCCGAAGTAATGACCGAAGACACCGGAATGGATAAGTATGTAATGGATATTAAGGTGAACGGGTCTACTATTGCTTGCCACGTAGATTTAGGCAGCCAATGTTCCCTCATCAGGGTAAGTGATGTTAGGTGTCTTGGTCTACCAATGATTCATCGAGAAAATTTACCGACGCTCCGAGGTATAGGAGCTAGCATGGTAAGTCCTAAAGGAGTAGTCATTGCCACCGTAGAGGTTCAAGGCGTAGCAGAAACGATTGACTTATATGTCGTCGACGATTATGTGTTGATACATCCCGTTCTTTTAGGGCATTCATTTACAGAGAGACCTGACATTCTAATAATTAAGACTCCGGACGCGATCAAAATTCAAAGAATGCCTCCAAATAAAATCAACCTAGTTGCCACATATGACATAGAAATTCCCTGCAACACCATGCGAGCAGTACAAGTTTCTACAGACGCGCAATTGCTGAACTGTGATGTGCATGTTAACGGTACGCTTCGTGGCCCGGAAGGTAAGGAGTATTATTTACTTCCCGGTCAGTATGAGATCAAGAACGGTCGTGGTGCAATCGTGATCTATAATGTTGCGTCCAAACCCATGAGCATTACTAGAGGTACTCTTCTAACACGAACTTTGGAACGAAAACAAGTTCCAGTGCATAACATGATAAACTCATTTAGCGTCGTCTTCGATGACTCGATAATGGACACTTCTGTGAAATGTAACCCGAAATTAGATACGAACCAGCGGCAACAACTGAAGGGCGTACTGGAAAGGTATGGTGATTGCTTTTCGAGTAGTTTGCATGATTTAGGTTTTACGACAATCACCGAGATGACCATAGAATTAACTGATGGCGATCCCATCGTGTACCGCCCGTACCGCATGTCGCACGCCGAACGACGGTTGGTAAATAATATGATTCAAGAAATGTTAGACAGCAAAATAATAAGGGAGTCATCGTCACCTTATGCGAGCCCAATTATCATGGTGCAGAAGAAAACGGGCGATAAACGCTTGTGCGTCGACTATAGAGCCCTGAACCGGAAAACAAAGAAGGATCATTACCCAATGCCTCGAGTGGAAGATCAACTAGATCTACTGGCAGGTAACACTTTATTTACATCTTTGGACATGGCATCGGGCTACTATCAGATCCCTATATCAGATGAATCTCGTCCCAAAACTGCCTTCGTGACACCTGATGGGCAGTTTGAGTTTAACCGCATGCCTTTTGGTCTCGTTAATGCACCATCCGTCTTTCAAAGGACGATCAACAAAATACTGAAGGAGGCCAAAATTAAATATGCGCTAGTTTATATGGATGATGTCCTGATCCCGTCGAAGGACTTTGAGGAAGGGTTGCAGAGATTAGAGGAAGTGTTAGGTCTACTAAAAGAAGGTGGGTTAACTTTGAAATTAAGTAAGTGCCAGTTTTTCCTCGACTCCGTGGACTTCCTCGGATTTGATGTTAGCGCTGAAGGTATTCGGCCCGGTAGTAGGAAAAGTGAAGCAGTGTCCAAGTTCCCGCGACCTTCGAATCAACACGAAGTACGCCAGTTTCTTGGTCTGTCCGGCTTCTTTCGACGATTTATCAAAGAGTACGCTATGGTCACTGCTCCTCTAACAGACTTATTAAAGAAGGATGCGGGATGGGCCTGGAATGAGGAGCAAGAACAAGCTTTTGAAAGGGTAAAGGAGCTACTTACAAGTAGACCCATACTTTCACTTTACGACCCTAAGGCAGAAGTAGAACTGCATACCGATGCCTGCAAGGAAGGTCTGGCAGGTATACTTCTCCAACGAAACTCAAATGGGGTGCTACAGCCGGTGTCGTATTTCAGTCGTAAAACGACAAGTGACGAACGTAAACTGCATTCGTATGAACTGGAAACCCTCGCGGTAATTGCCTCTTTAAATCGGTTCAGAGTATATCTATTAGGTATACCGTTCAAGATCCTGACTGACTGCAATGCGCTCAGGTCCACGTTAGTCAAGCGGGACTTGATACCCCGCATAGCCCGCTGGTGGGTTCAGTTGCAGGAATACGACTGCACTATAGAATACCGGCCAGGTGCCCGGATGACTCACGCTGACGCCCTCAGCAGGAACCCTATTGATAATGACGAAGGCGGACAGCATATTTTGGACGTTTTACCAATACAGGAGCAGCCATTGGGCCCTGATCAAGACTGGATTGCGACAGTGCAATCTGCGGATGAAGAGGTAAGGAGGATCAAACTAACTCTAGCAGACCCTTCTTTTTCAGAAGCTATGGATATACACAAAAATTATACACTCAAAAACGGTAAAGTTTATCGCATAGTAGGGGAGGAAACGAAATGGCTGGTACCTCAAGGTGTGAGATGGCAGATCTTGAAGATGAACCATGACGACTTGGGTCATTGGGGATTCGAGAAGACTCTTCAACGCATAAAGGAACATTATTGGTTTCCTAAGATGCGCAGGTTTGTAAAGAAATACGTTACCTCTTGTCTAGAATGTGCACATCACAAATCTTCTGCTGGAAAGCATGAGGGCGAGTTACATCCTATTGAAAAGGTAACTATACCATTCCACACCGTTCACGCGGATCACTTGGGACCCTTCGTCAGGAGCAAGACGGGTAACTGCTATTTGCTGGTAATCGTAGATGGATTCACAAAATATGTTAGTATAAACCCGGTCCGGAACACGAAATCTTCTACTTCAGTGCAAGTAATGAAAAGATATGCGAGTTATTTTGGAGTCCCAACTCGTTTAATTACAGACAGAGGTACAAGTTTCACAAGTAAAACATTCCAGGGCTTCGTAGAGTCATACGGTATAAAGCATATCCAGAATGCCGTTGCTACTCCTCGGGCTAACGGCCAAGTTGAAAGATTCAACAGGACTATCCTAGATGCACTATCGACGTCCAATCACGGTGAAGACGAAAGGTCCTGGGATGAGCATATTTGGGACATACAGGTCGGTATCAACACTACAAAACACAAGACAACACAAAAAAGCCCTTCGGAGTTACTGTTCGGATTCAATATTACCAGTAGGGCCGAAGGTAAATTGAGTGAAGTAATAAACGAAACACTCAATAGAACCCCAGTAGAAGAATTGGACGAGATAAGGCAGGAGGCTGGAGAGAAAATAAAAGAACAACAGGTAAGAGATAAGATTAATTACAACAAACATAGGAAGAAAGCAACTCAATATCAGGAGGGAGATCTTGTGAGAGTCGCAAGGCAAGTACCCCACGATGGTAAATCACAGAAACTTGTTGTAAAGTACCAAGGCCCTTATCGCGTAGTAAAAATGCTCGATAATGATAGATTTCTAATTGAAGACACACCTTTGACACGTAAACATGGTCGAAGATACGAGGCAATTGTAGCCATCGATAAAATACAACCATGGACGAACTTCACAAGAAATTTTGATTCAGACTGTTCCGAAAATGGTACTGAAATAGAAGAGGTACGTGAAGTAGAAGATTAACGGTCTTAGATGTGTCTTCACTCAGTTGAAATTGTATCAGAACGAATATATATAAAAACTGTAATCATCCTACATTATAAGTATAGATCCTCATGTACAAGACTAGATTTTGCTTGCATTAGATTTTTTATATAGTACGAGTATGTTCGATTGAGTAAAAAAAATTGGTTGATTATAATATATTAGTTTGGAATTTAATACAGGTCTATCTCATAAAAACTTATGTAAACAAATGGAAGATGTACCCATTTATATATTGTGTATTTATTTATAAGATGTAGTTAATCATAAAATTAAAATGAATAGTTGTTGAAATATATGTATTGTAAATATATATATATATATATATGATTATATAACGGGTACCTAATAGGTAAAATTATATATTACGTCAAATGTAGTTAAAATTGTATAAGATTGATAAATAAGATTCCTTTAGAGTTTACAATGATTATGGAGTTTGGTGATATAATATGAAAACACTGTTTAACCTTCTATAATAGGAGGCTTTAGAATCTATATAGATTATGTAGCAAATACAGAACTTAATGGAAAAGCGATGGGACTCGCTTAGAGTAGGATGGCCGAGCTGTTAGGTTGTTCGATCATACATTTATTATAAATATAATTTATCTGTTAGTGTGCATTGTATAATAATAGCAGAAATAATTATTTGTATTGTAGTTTGGTGATTTCACTTATTTAATTTATTTTAATACTATGTGGATACTTATTGTTGTATTGACTAAGTCTGCCACGCCCCTATCCGGTGACGTCGATCGCACCACCACTTAATCATGGTGGGGCGATCGAGGGAGGCATTCGTAGCGAGACGGGCATTCGAGAACAAGCACGCAACGAAGCAACAAGTCGTGTAGAAGAGTTTATGTAAAAAGTATAAATTTGTGTAAAAATATACATATTACTAGAAAGTGACGCGGTGTATAACTTCTCCTGACCTAAACCCCTTTTAGTAGCTCCACATTTTCTTGTGTCGTGAGTGCGTTTATAAACACACCTAAACTTGGAACAAATATCTGTAGATCATACAAATATTTACTCCATATGAGGATCGAATCCAAACACTCAATACGAAGCTGATCGCTTAGCTGCTATGCCAACGTTTCACAAGATTGGGAAAAACAATACACAGATGTGGCAACTATTACTAGAAACAAGTCGAGCCACTTTCAATCTCCTATGTTACTATCAGCAGAGAGAGTTACTCAGTGGCAAAGACAGCTAATTACAAGCAAATCAATCGTAATTTTTACACCAACGTAACCACAGAGCCGTGTAAAGCAATATAAACTAAAATAAAAGTCGTTTAGGGACGTGCGAAGCCCTCCAAATAGTGCTCAGCAGAATTTACGAGTGCTCGCATCTTACTTTGTCCGGTTTAATTAAACCTTCCCTAGTACATTAATATCAATTATGGTAATCCGCCCAGAGTGGATTCAACTGCCGACCTTATTCGGGTATCCCGGATCTTGGTTTGTGGTGCAAGATTTCAATATAGCGATTTGATTGTGTGGCTTTGTCAGTGGCGGTTTTAGCTTGGCAGTGTTGTGCTTCCGAAGACGTTTTGTTGTTGCTTGAAATCGGATTTATTGTGATGACAAAACATTTATGGGAGAGCTGATCTGAAAAGATGGGTTTCCTCATTAATTATCGGTAATAATTTCTTTCCTTCCATTGGGATCAGTTTCATGCAATAAACAAGAACAAATGTTTTTTATTATTATATTATTAAATCTTTATTATCAGGCTGCTTTGGCTAATAGATACATTCCTTACAGATTGACATACAGGGTGTTTGGTAGAACGTTGAACATAGGAAAATGGTGGTTAGTTGGGGTCATCTGCTACCCACTGGGCCCAAATTATTTAACCTTGGCCGCACCGTTTTTTTTACTAATTTCTCAGAAAATTATCAGTTTTTTATCAATTTAAATTCGAATATCTTTACTTGTGATGGGTAAAACAGGCAGGATGTTGTTTTGTATTAATGTTACATCTTTTTGTACCTTTAAAGACTCATAATTTTTTTTCCCCATTAAAATCTGTACCAAACAATAATTTTATGAAAGTCTGCTGCAATTAGACAGTAATACAAAACAACATCCTTCCTGTTTTACCTGTCACAAGTAAAGATATTCGAATTTAAAGTTAAAAAAAAACAGGTAATTTTCTGTGAAATTAAAAAAGTGAAAGAAAAAACGGTGCGGCCAAGGTCAAATAATTTGGGCCAAGTGAGTAGCAGATGACCCCAACTAACCACCATTTTCCTATGTTCAACGTTCTACCAAACACCCTGTATATATTATAAAATTATAAAATATTGCGTTAGTATAATAAAAACATAGCCTATGTTAGTAAACACTTCACTTAGCACTAGTCAATATGCGTTCTGATGGCACTTGTTTATTTTTTTATATATATTTTTTATATTTATGAGTGTATATGTGAAACCAATAAATGGAATTGGAAACAAATTAGAATGTTCTATATATATAGAAACATATTAAAATCATTTGATAATGATGATAACTGCATTCACTTATTTAACGAGTGACCTAATTTTAAATTTTAGTGTTTAATTTATAGATTCACTTATTAATAGAGTTTAGGTTAAAGACTTTAGTGTTTAATTATGTGTTTTTATTTTAGTAAATTACAGGGTTATTCCTTTTACGTGGGTGACGTTACACAATAAATTTCTGTGGAAAATTGAACGTTGTGTCACTCAGTTTGTACCTATAAGAGTTTTATTATTATGTCGTCAAATTTTAAAACTAAGTTTGCCCCTCAAAACAGGCAGAAGCCAGAAAACCTCGTCTTTACAAGTAGCCCTGCTCCAGTTATGAGAAACCTACAAACTTCAAGTGAAACAGGAAGTTGTTCCACATTGCAAGTAGGTTGCTACAATTTAATAATCGCTTGAAATTTTATTACTTGTTACAGATATACTTATTGACCTAAATAATTTATTTTAGATTGATGTTATCGGTGTGAAGGAGCCTGAAATAGAAAATAATCAATATTGATTTATATATTTTGAGCGCTAAAGCACCTATATATATATATACATATATAGCCTATAATAACCTATAATAAAATTATAAGAAGATCACATGATCTTCTTCTTATCTATCTTCTTTTTTTATTTTTAATATCTATAATGTACAGATGTCTGTACATTATAGATATTAAAGAAAAACTAATATAGGGGGTCTTTATTAGAGTAACAGAAGCCAAAATATCAATTTTTAGAATTTTAGTCTGTCTGTCTGTATGTTCATGCGCGCATCACGCAAAAACTACTGCATGGAATTGAATGAAGTTTTCACCGATGTATTGCTGGAGGTTTAACTTAAAATCTGATGCATGTTTTATCTTGATACGCCGCTTAGAATCCGACTTAATTTTTAGGACGTGAGTGAAACTGCGGGCAACAGGTAGTTTGTAGAATAAAATAAGATAAAATTATATACTTTATTGCAATAAAAAAATGTTTTATTAAACAAGTTACCAGTGACACAGATGTAATAAATAATGAATTAAAAGTTGATTTTTCCAATAAATTGTGTAATTTGCATAAATCTGCGGTTTTGATCCCATGCAAAAGGATCAAGTATTTTTAGCATGAACCACATTTGTAAAGGTTACCCGTCCATTATTATGTTATGGGTGATACTAATAATTGGAAGATAGAGAAAGAGAGAGAGAGAGAGAGAGAACTGAAAATATTGTTTATACGTATACGTAAATTCGATTCGAATTAAAAAGAAATAACAGTGATATAAAAACCAGCACGTAAATAACAGTCTCAGTGACACGATTAAAGCAAAGAGGAATAAAATTAAATTCCCTGTTCATTAGTCCACTAAACTCTAACCTCGGTCAAAGCCACAAACACCTAACATTTAAACCTGTTTGTAGGTAGAATTTCGAAATGTTCATCTAAAGAAACGTTACCTTCAGGGCTTTAGCGATGCCTTTTATGTAGTAATCAGTGCGCGTTCGACAAACTTTATGTCCCTTTTGAATACGTACAATTACGGGCAATAACTCCTTGTGGAATTGATTTTCGGTAGTGCTGCTTGTGTATGGAATCTGGAGTTCAAATCGATTTACAAGATCATCGATATATTTTTAAAATGATTTTCTTGAGTATTATTGTATATTTAGAGTTGTTATTTTTGATGTTGGTCGAATACGATAGACACGAAATGTAGCAATTTATTATGAAGCTTATGTACCTTAACATACCGGCGAACTATGGATGTACATTAGTATACCTCTGCTTAACCCTTCGGGAAATACAGGCGTGATGGTATCTTATTTTATATACTTGTATACTAATATATTTGGGATAAGGTCAGAAAGATGATAATGTTGCTAATGTATAAATTCAAGGAAAAATCATTATAGCATCTGAACTTGAATATAAACTATTAAAACGGTGCTTTTGTTTTGTCTTTACAAAAAAACACGAAACAAACTGAGCTTTTTTGGAGATAAAAAATCAAATACGAAATATAATAAACTTTTTGGAACTAATATTTGTAGGACCGGAATGTATGTAACCGGAAGGACGCAGGTTCTAAACTTGCTTGAAAATCCTCCCATTAAAAATTGTCTTAGAATATCTTTGGAAATGATTAGCAAAACTTTTTGAACAGTGTTGTCATATAAAAAAGTGAAATTTAATTATTTGAAATTATTTTATCGAATATGTTTTTACACCTCACGGGACATCACTATTAGTCGTTCGCAGCAATAGGCGTTAGTATTACAGTACCTACGCATTTTACGTAAAGACTTTTATGAAGGCAATGAAACGCCGCAAGATTTTAGAGTTATGACGCTATTTTCTGCTGCGTGAGATGAAGCATTCCGTGGTGTTGTAGTCAGCAGACTCCGAATGAAGATGATAATTTTAGGGCATCGCTCGTTTGGCGAATACTCTCCCTTTTATGAGGTTCACGTAAATCACTGAGTGTATTGAGGTACGTTGATTTTAATAAGCGGATATTATTGGACAGGTAGAATTCATCATTTTGCATAGACTATATCAAAATCTTTTTGTTATTAAATGTCTTGATTAAATGAAATATCTTGTATATTTTTTTCTATTGTAAGGAAAAAAGGTTATTAATGATATGTAACTGTCTCATTAGTCTTGTGGTCAAGGGAAGGGAACAACCGTGTTCAGCAAGAGGCCTTGGGTTCAATTTTCAAGTCGAGTAAGTATTGCTGCGTTTTTATATGAAACACACACTCGGAAACCAAAAGGACTGACTGTTTAGTTTTTTTAGATAAAGTGCCTATCTCAATCTTCAAGATGCAATATATCTGATTGCCAAATTTTTTGGAAATCTGTTCAACGGTTGAGGCGATTTGGGATATTTATCATTTATAATATATGCACGTAGATGTTTTGATTTCGGTCATATTATCGATTATAGGCTTAATATTATCGATTAGACAGCAGTACATCTCTAGGAATACATCAGTGAATACAGGCGTAATCGTAGATAATGGTATGGTATCTTAAAGATGTCAAAATTAAATACTATAAAAATATCAATTTACGAAAAGGGAATTTAAAATCACTAAAGCTCGAATAAAAATTCAAATATAGAATACAATCGAGCGCAGGTAAGTAGTTGAAAGTTACTCCTACGACGCTTGAAAGTACCATTAGATAATCTGTTCTAAAAGTAGGCTTAACAACTTGGGTATAAGCAGTTGGGAGCGCATGGATTCTTTTAGTCAAATCAGTATTTTAACGTATTACACGTGGGTGCGTTTACAAATAATAATACAAATATTTATACAAAATATCATACCATCCAGCCTGTATTCCCCGAAGCGTTAGACAGAGGCGTACTAATGTAGTGTACATTAGTACGCTTCTGTCGGTTTGCCGGTGTTTTACATCCAAAATGTTGGGCAATTCTATTCCGGTTTATCAGTAACAAATCTTGATTCCGGTCAGATTTTTTATATCGGATAAGTTTGCTTTTGATCAGGGTATTACTTGATGATGCGGGAAGTAACCTATTAAGAATTTTATGATTGAACGCTTAGACTGGAAGACAATCTCGAGACAGTTGGGAAAGGGCAAAGACGTTGATGATGATCAGTGAAAGATAAAGCAAAACTCTCGTAAAATATGTAAAAAAATTGATTGATATTAATGGGAGGGATCAAAAGTTTCTTATATAAGTTAGTCAGTGTCAATCATTATTCCTCGATTACTTATTGCTACTAAAAAGCTTTTCATAACCCATCTAAGCAATATTGTAGCCACTCATAATTGCGTCAACCTTCCCAATGCAGTCACATCTTTATTAACCCTAAAATGTTTACGTGGAAAAATATTTTTATGCCTGGCTAGGTGTGTTTAAAAAAATATAGCAAAAACGCTGCCTGGGGACGGATAGCCGGAAATAAAAAGGTCGTCACTGTAAAGCTTCGGATGTCTGCTAATAAAGGAAGGGAATCAGACTGTGTTGCAGGGAAAGAACGGTTTTATTATTATGTCGCTAATGTTGGAGTTATATTACATTTTTTTCGCCGAGCGACGAACGGGAGGTTATTGTTTTCGTCGTGTGACGATGTAATTTTTATGATGTCTTTTTAAGTACTGGTTTATGGATGTACATGTTTTTCTGAAAGCCGTATCGTGGAAAGATATTTGTTTTCGGATTTTTCGTTTGTGTGTGTATAATGTAGGAATAAGTAGTAAACTCAAAGTTCCAGAACCTTCCAGAATTGTTGAACCTTATATTATTATTTTGTTCAGCATTGAGTTCAAGTCTAAAGTTCAAGGTGTGTAGGCTGAACTTACAACCCCTCACCTGATAAAACGTTTGGTTCTTTTTGTGGAACGTTACCCCACACCTAGTATGGGGTAACGTTACCTAATATCGCAATGAATCACAATAATTATATATACTGTATTTACATCATCATAACAGCCAAAAGACGTCAACTGCAGAACAAAGGAGTGTCCCCAAGACTTTCATAAGTACCGCTAGTAAGCTACTACCGCTACTAAGTACCTATATAAGGTACTTCACCAGATCTTCCATCTATGTTGTATTTATATGAGAATAAAAGCATTCGTCTTTTAGCAGTTGGTACGATACTGGTTTCTGACACTTACGCGAATATTAGACATTTCAATAAAACTATTTTTTACGGATTTTATCTCGTTATATTAATATACGCGTTATATTATATATAATATCTAAATCTTCCTAAATCTACCAGAACTGATCTAAACCGTTCCACAAGTCGGCCTCAAATGTTCTAACCAGCGTTGGACTATCGAGTTAGAAACACTGACGTCATCCAACACCAAAATATGTCCCTTTAATCCACTAAACTGAAACCCGTGATACTTCGGATTTCTGCTCGGAAATTTACGAAATTCAGTCCTCTCTGAAAATTTGCTTAGCGAGCCTTATAATGAAATCATGGTCGATCTTACTGCGTCTACACCAAATTGTTTTGACCTATCTAGCTCGTATTTTGATCTGAGGACGACATTTTATTTGCAGCAATTTTTTTATTCAGTTCGCAGTTCGCCTGATGTTCAGCGCCACTGCGATCTACGATGGAGCGTGTTTGCATATAAGAAACCGATTTAATCGTGCTTTAAAGACACTCAGATTTTAACTATCGGGGAAGACCCACTCCGGAAGCGCTGTTCACATTTCGGCGGTACGTATGATAAAATTGGACTTAAGCAAAGGCTTCTTTGTAATAAGATGACAAACATACCACAATACGGGCCGCGTTATCGTAATTTGCATCCGCAGCAATACCATCCAGTAGCATCACCAGCGCGTAGTCATCTTGACACTTCAGTTGTCAAGTCTTATTTGCTCAGTAATTTCATAGACCACATCACACTTCAAAATCGAGCTCCTTAATGTTAGTAGGTACATTATTACTCAGCGGCAGAATATTTAGCGGTGGTACCACCCCTTACGCACTTCGCAGCATAGTTCTACCACCTCAAGTCCATTGTTCAACAGTGGACCTTATCATCTACTATTTACGATCCCGAGCATGCAATACTCCAGACTTGGGGGTCCATGGGTCTAAGTCTATTATGAGATTATTGATATGCAATGGCTCATTCACACATCGATAGTATAAGTCTGATCTTTCAAGATTTTTCCGAGATTATATTTTAAGAAAAAAAAGAACATATTCTAGCATTACACAACCATCATTGTTTTGTTTTGTTAAGTATAGGTAGTATCTTGTTAAGAAAACGAAAATATATTCTTATAAGCAATGTACTTCAAATTTCCCCACTTAATAAATTCTACGAAACTTACGTTGGGGCACTACAGTAACCCGATCAAGTTAAAACGGTTGAGTGAACCAACAAAATTGATTCCGCGCGGGACTCTCGCGATCCTGTCGGATATATTGTGTTAAATCACATGTACTAAGGTACTGTTGGATGTAAATAAAACGGTTGTACTGGATTTTCTAGTACACAATATACCTAGTATGTAATACTGTCTTATTGACCTTGTCACGTGGCGTTCCTCGTTTAACTAAATCTTGAAAATGAAATTGAGAGTCACCTTTTATTAGAACTCTTAATTCTTCGTCAAATAGCTCTTATTCAGATTTAAAAATAAAAATATGCAAGATACTAAATTAAACATGAATTTCAAGCCTGGTTTATTTCAGTTAACCAACGATCTCACATAAAATGTAGACCATTTAATATACAGGATTCATCTCATCGAATTGTTCTCTAAATGTAAAATTAATTTAGGAACTTCAGTAATAAGTCTGATAAACATTAATTCTTTTGTTTTTCTCTGATGCAATCTATTAAAAAATCTATAAAACTGTAAACTGCAGTGCATTATGACAGTCACAATAAAATAAATTTCTGACATATAAACATAACCCAAGACAAAGTAGTAATTAATAATGCTAAGCAGTGTAAATTAGTAATCCAAAGGCTTGCTCTAGAGTCGATATTTAGCCAGAATAAAAAAAAATCGATGTAAAATCTAAGCATACCCTGTCGTGCACTGTAAACTATACAGTAGAGCGTAACATCTGGCGTATCGGTCGGTGCGAAGATGCAATTGTTCCGGCTGGCGTGCCCACTAACTAGGTTGGCCTTCATTACTACATGCCATGTTAACGTGCACCTACGTGTATCACATGTGACGTGTGTTTATTGACATCGCGTTTCACTGTAATTATTATGCGGCGTGTTTTATTGCAATCGAGTGTAATGTACAATTAAGTGGGAATATATGCCCATTTAATTGTTTACAATTAAGCGTGTGCTTGAATACGATGAGTTTATTATATTGTGAAATAATGTTGTTTTGTTGTTGTGCGACGTTTTGATAATATAAAATTAAGCTAATGAGTTGCACGTTTTATTGATATGTTTTTATGGAATTATGTGTAAGCCTAAATACTTTTTGAAACACGTGGAATTATAGGCCTAATCACGTACTGATAATATCGTTGGGTGGTATTATTATTTTAATGAATAAAACACACAGAGGCCAACAAGTTAATTTTTAAAATAAATTATCAGAACATCTCAAGAAAACGTGATGATTGTCATCGATCATTATTATTGGGAACATTGCTGTGTGCCGTAGATGTTTGTCAGTTATAATGTAAGAACACTATACAGAACACAAAAGCTAGTAAAAGCATACCGCCATCATTTATTTGCGAAAACAAACAGTAATATCCTATAGTACGCCATCGGATCTCAGGACCACGTTTCGGCGCCACGTTTCTGAAACCACGGAACGCGATTAAGTCCACTCCAACACAACGCTATTACAACAAACTATAGAACCGACGCGAGCCGGCTTCGTCCGCCCTAAACCGGTTAAGACCGCTCTAGACCGGTTCCGTCCGGAAATGTTCTTTACTACTTGTTAATGTAATCGGGCGCCACAAATTCAATCGGCTCTCGTGCGGCGGATTTTTACTTGGATTTTTATGTCGTGCTAGATTTTTAATGACGTTAATGGTGATCAGGGTAATATATATATCGAGGAAATGTAGAGATTTTTATAATTTTGTTAAATTTTATAGCGTTGCCACAAAACGTCACTAAAATTATGATCACACAAAGTAGCTCGTGAAGTACATTTTTTTTTATATCTTCACTACAATTTCCTACTACACCGTGAGTCCGTTTTCAGACACAAATTTTCACTTACACAAATAGGCATACCCGAAATAACTACAATTAATTAGATTTTTTTTCCGTGCGGGCATCGAACTGACAACCCGTGGCTCGGAAGCCACTTAGCTACTACGCTAAATGTGTCATTAATTTTTGAAACTCCCACAAAACATCCAAAACCAAAATCGATTTTCAACTACGAAACGCACCGCATCACTACCGAATAACAATTCCACCAACAAAAGCTTCAGTAATTTTGTTTTCTCGTATTTTTCCTCGATGTCCATCAACCAGTCCACTCATTAGTCACGTCACTATTTCTTTATTCGATTCCTGATCCTTTTTTAACCGAGCGTACATAATGATGTTTTTGTTCTTACCTGTACATACGCGAATATTAGTAGGGGCAGGTTATAAGCTTTTCTACGAGATTAACAAACTTTTTTTTACTTAACGGACAAGACAGCTATTTTAAATACTTTCTTGAAGTTTTTCGGTGCCATTGTACTTGTTCATGTCGGATTGAAGTTAAACCGGTGATGTAGGTACGGGAAATAATAATACTAATGAACCCATGCAAAATAAGCGTATTTTAGAAAAATAACGTCTGAAATCCTTATCCGTTTGTCTGTTATTTTTCACACCCAAACTGTTGAACAGATTTCAATAAAATTTGGCAAGGAGATATGTTGCATCTCGAGGAAACGCACAGGTATCTTGTCTCAAAAAAATAATAGTAAGGATGCGAGCGCAACCACAGACAATGATTAGTTTTAAAATAATTAACAGAAAACTACCCTTTTCATTTGAAGTGAAACTCTCTAGTAGAACACTTTTTAATCAACTCTTTCCTCTTTAAATCAAAATTCTTTTACAAAGCCGGCCGTTCCCTCTGAAATCCAAAGATTTAAACTTGACAGTATTATTCTGGTAATATTAAAAGTTAACGCCGTCTGGCATCCAATGACTTAATGGTATTTCAGTGTTTGCGTTTCGTTTCCGTTTTCACTTTTAATCTCAAGCCAGAGCCCTCGGATTGAGTCATTTTACACTCACTCAATGTTGGAGTTCATTTCTTTTTGTGTAAAATGAGGCTTTAATAATTTTGAAAGCTCAGATCACAAGAGGGATTTGGAGGAGTTTAATAAGGTATTGTGGTTTTTGATTTGTATTTCATGGCAATATATATTTTTTAAGGAATTAATTCATATAATATTTACAGCATTATTTAACTAAAATATCTATTTATAACTATACTTTTTACTTCAGGCAATATATTTATTTATATTTGGAAATAATTATTATCCACTAGCGACCCGCTCGCGACTTTACCCGTGTAGACTCCATAATTAACACAATATCTTTATAAATTATAGCCTATGTATTATTCTGATGTATGTGCTACATAATTGTAAAGTTTCATTAAAATCCATGCAGTAGTTTTTGCGTGACAGAGTAACAAAGTTCCGTATATCCTCACAAACTTTCACGTTTATAATATTAGTTGGAGTAGGAAGTAGGATACTGATATTAAAAATGTGAAAGTAACTGTCTGTTTCTTACATTTTTATACCAAAACCAATGACTCGATTTTGATGACTTTTGGTATTTGAGATTTTAATGTGAATTATTCTATGTTTCATTGATAGCCAACCGCACAAATGTATATTTATTAAAAACATAAAACCAAGATCCAATTAGAATGTCAGTCAGTATTGTATTGTATTGTATATCTATTGACACGGTGCAAATAGTGCTCCAAACAATTTCAATTTAGATATTGGTGTTCATGGGGATTAAAAAAGGCCAGACCCGTACATTGATAGCAAAGAAAGTAAAGTGTCAATCAATTTAAAAGGGTTCACACCGAAAAAAAGCAATTTATTTCGTGACCATCAATGCTAATTGAAATAAAAAAAAGGATTAAGAATTTCAAATTCTGTTGCATTTTTAAATTAAATTAGTGTGTTACGATTGATTGAGAATTTAATTTAAGTGGTTATCAAACCTTTTGTTTTTAATTGATTGTGTAGAAAACTGATCATTACCTAGTCTAGTGGTTGTAAGCATGACTGCTACGCTAGAGGTCCTGGACCCCAGGTTTCAATACCCTGGTCAAGGAAAGTGTTAATGGGTTTTTCTATGAAATTCTCAGTAGAAACTTGGAGTTTGGATTTATGCTCAGTTAAGGGCAACATGATCGAATTCTATTACCGGGAACCTTAACATACCGGCAAACTATGAGTGTAGTACACATCTGCCTAATCCTTTGGAGAATACAGTCGTGATAGTATGACGTGTGTATGTCAATATCAATTCATATATTCATATAGTTTAGTAGTTAAGTGGTCTATATTTGATAGATTTTGACTTTTACGTGTAAGATATAGGTACACAGTTAATCGATTGATAGGCAGTTAATTTTATTAGCAATTAAATAAATCCTTAAATTCGATCTACTTGGTCTTACTAGATCAGCCTAAGTCTTCTAATCTTCATCTTATTCTCTGCTTTGCTTACCATCTGAAACAAAATTATCCTACTTATAAATATTATAGCATTGCTTTGTTATTGGAGCTTATCAGTTATTAATGTTACGGATACGGATTGATTTAGATAACAGCACTTGAGAGAAGCTTGTTGAATAATATATTCTTCTATAGAGTTGACAGAAATAATGCAATATTAGTTTTGGTATATAGGCTTTGAGTATCGTGAGCTTTACCACAAAAGTGAATGATTAAATTGAAAAATGTATAGTAAACCAAATAATTCTTCTGATATATATAATGGCTTTAATGTAAATCGTGGTACCAATACCTACTGGTTTCTGACACTTACGCGAATATTAGACATTGAAGTTAAACCTACATTTAAACGGATTGTATCGCGTTGTATTGATATTATTTGATTCCCGACGTTTGAGATCCTCGGATCCAAAAATGTAAGGTAGCTGTTAGTAATTGTAACATTAAGACATCCAAACACTTAGTCTACCCGTGGCCATGGATGCTGTAAAGGATCCAAAACGTGTAAACCAACACCTCTTTAGGTGTTGGTCGTATTTATTATTATCTATTATTAGATACATTCATCAGCTGCTGTTATCAGATTAGAAAATCTAGAAAAAAAAATATTTTGCACATTGTACAGTTATTTTGCTAGACAAAATATGCCATATAAGTACTGTAATATTAATTCGGCGCGTGTAGATTGCCCTGTACGATAGGACAAGTCCTAAGCACCGAGAGCTTTAATTACTTTGGACGTAGCTCCAACACGAACGTTCATCGAAAATTATGAAAACGTAATTATGTTACATTGTAATAGTAATTAATTAATAACTTGATACGCGTGTAATATTTTCAGCTTGATTGGCTTCTGGAGTGAGTAATTGTAATTTAGGGAGAAGGATAAGTGGGATCTTCAGATATATGAAACTATAACAGTAATATGGGTACACATTTTACTTACTCTTTTGTTTTATGCTCCATTTAACCAGCGAGCTGTTTTTCCAAAATATTTTTTATGTAATATACTTTTTTATTTCTGGCTGGAGAAAAACCACCCCTCTCCTTAACCTAAAGTTACATACGCCAAGATTTTCTACGATATTCTTCATACCAGCGATCGTAATATTTCACTAACGTCCTCTAAGATTCAAACTAATTCAATTCTACTGAATGATCATTTTTATCGAGATTTTAAAAATAAATAACTACAAATGCTTTTGTACGGAAGTTAAGTAAATCGAATCACTCGCAGACACGCAACTCACTTCTACACACATACATGTATAAAAAATCACAATCATAATATGTACGAACACACTTCCCCCATTCAGGTCCAATATATCGGCGTGACGTAAGCCAAATCTGTGGCATATGGCAGGAGTCACCCACACATGCACATGGCTTGTTCTTTGTTCAAATATAATAATAGAATGACTCGCAACATTCGCGAATAAGATGTGTAGTAGAAATCTCATTCGTAATAGTGCCCTTCGTTGTTTAGTGATGTGATTTTATCGATAGAGATATGAGTCAATATTACTGTCGAGTTTATGCTGCTATAGCTGTATATTTCATAGTCTCTGTCTTTGTATATAAAGCTTAAAAGGCAGCTAGAGGACTAATGAGGGAATTAAATATAACTTATTTGGTTTTGTTTAAATTTTTGAATTGTTCACAAACTTACTACAGTACTGGAGTGTGATACCTGCTTAGTTTCAAAAGGTTGTTCTGTTATATAGGAGAAAGAAGTTCGAGTAGAGATAATAAATCATATTAAGGCTTGCTAGCACTCGCCGACAACCGACCGCTTCCTTAATAAATTAAAATAAAACCCTCAATCAATAAATCTCACTAATTGCAAAATTCGCATTCTTAAAAGGAGCCTAAAAACGCTTGCAAATCAGGGGTTCGTTCGAACCGACCAATCAAACTTAACGATTCAATTAAAACGAGAGGTAACAGATAGAGGGTAGGCCAATAAAATCCTTATATCACGACCAAGCGTGAGACATAAATAACGGGAATATTTGTAACTAGCTTTTGAAGGCGGATTCGCTCGCGTGAATTTCTGGATTCGGAAAAATATGATGAATGGTGCAGCATTTGTGGGAACGTTGTCTTGTTCTTATTGTTTAGTTTGTGTCTCCGTATGTTTGTTTGATATATTTTCTTACCTGCTTCTGCTTGTTCAAATATATCTTTATCTTTTACGTAACGTGTCTACTGTATTAAATAAAATTTCATGAAAGGGAAGAATTTTGTTAAAAAATAGAAATTATTTTATCATTTTGACTAAATTTTATGATGTCATTGGTCCAATGTTGGCATGCGCGAGGAGGATGGATGGAGGACGGAGGTACTGAATTCAATACCCAAATCAAAAAGTGATATTGCGTTTTTGTTTGAAATTTCGCCATATTAGTTCAAAGTTTGGACTTGTGACCGGTTAATGGCAATAGGGTTGTCCATTATAACATGGTCATTAGTACATTATTACATGTATATCGGCAAATTGTATATACCTTTGTCGAATCTGTGTAACATTTTTATTTATTTCTGTGGCTTTAAAATATAGTTTTTTCGCAAACGTTTTTAAATTTTAATTTTTTGATGTTTTTTTTCTGTTGAATGATTCTTTTCCTAACCTTTTCCATGTCACTTGTATTAATTAAATTGTTAATTTAAGTAACATTTATTCATAATTTGTCATACAATATGACAAAAAACATCCTACTAAAATTATAAATGTGAATATTATTATTAATGTTTATACCAATCACGCAAAAAGGATTTGGCGTAGATAAGTTCTAGACCCAATTCTGAAGTCCATGTAGAAAGAGTCGGGGGCAGAAGCCAGGTTATCTATATATAATAAGAAATTCAGAATTTGTAATTTACTTAACGCATTAGTATTTTAATCGATATCGAGATTTGATAACAAATTACCATCACTATCAAATCGGCTTCTTATACCATGGCACGAAGTGATACATTACAGGCGGATAAAAATATTTTTCTAACGTAAGAACCTGTTGCTTTGATATGAACGAGGTTTAGGCCTCGTGTTTTCGTTGGCCAAACCGCTCAGCTATCTTGCCACGATCAATTTCGTTCTGTTCATTCGTGTATGAGTGGACAAATTTTTGGGGAAATCGAGAGACTGGGGTGATCACCGTGACTTGTGGTTTAAATATTTTGGTATTTATAAAGCTGACTAAAGAGCTTTTTCACTTTTATAATGCGTACCGCTGAAATATGGAATGCACTTCCCGAGTGGGTCTTCCCTGATAGATATAATCTGGGTATCTTTAAATCACGAGTGAATCGGTTTCTTCTAGGCAAGCGCGCTCCATCGTAGATCGGAGTATCGCTTAACATCAGGCAAACTGGCGGTCAAGCGTAAGCCTATCACGAATAAAAAAAAAGCTGACTAAAGATATTAGGGATTTTTTTGGAGTATTTCTTGGTGACGTACCTGAAACAATAAAATGATCATGGTTAGATAAAAATGAAGAGTTTACGGAAAATTATTATTTTAAAGTATTATTGGTTTAATGCTACTGTAGTGGTCCTGGGTTCGATTCCTAGGTCGAGCAAAGTGTTATTATATTCTCAGTAGCAGCTTGGAGTCTGGTTTAGTGCCCGGTTATTGATATAGGCTCACCCCCTATTACATGGTGCGTAGGTACTATTGAAATCGTCCCCTAAACATACCAGGGAACTGTTGGTGTAGATAAGTACATCTCTGTTTAACCTTTTTAGATATACAGGCGTGATTCTATGTGTAGGTATTCTGTGATATCTTTGAATTTTTTACCAAACAAATTTTCTGCGGAAATTCTAAGGAAATTCTCTGTAGTAGCCTGGATTTGTGCCCGGTTAATGACAGTAAATTTTTTTTTTATATAGGTTAAAATGTAGTGCTTTGTGGACTCACAATCGTACAGCTCTATACCCGAAATTATTGAAATACTAGTTTTTAGTACCAGCGGTTTTACTCGCATCCCAAAGGATATCGACAACAGCACCACCTACCAGACCCAACTATAGCGAAGTACTATCCAGATGACCCCAAAAGTGCAAAAAAAAACATCAATATCATCATCATCGATTGTCAAGCCGTTTAGTAGGAGATGGAAGATAATTCAAACATACGCACACCGGAATGTTATAAAACAAAAATGTATCCTAATAGATATAAATGATTCATTTGATTTGTGAAACTCTGCAAAATTAATTTGTACAAACACTTTATTTATAGCTTTAAAACATTTGAAATAGGTAAACACAGAAATTGGTAAACTGTTAGTTTAGCACTTATTCAGGAGTCCAGACCTTTTGGCAATTAAAAGTAAACGCAGGCGCCCTTAGAATGAAAACGCTTCGCTCTCAACGATCGAAACAACGAAACGTACTTTAGAGCAAGCGCTTCTAGACCTATCAATTTGAAGGAGCAATTTAAAAGGTATGCCTAGTGGGGCTTTTTAAGCCACTATTGTGCCTTATTACGTAAAATAAATTAACATCCAGGGCAAAGGTATTTCAATGAGCAAAGTTGTTCTCATACATCACCGGCGAGTCACAACATTGCCCGGAGACTCCGCAAATTGCCGCTTCCACCGCTCCCGTCTCGTTTCCGTTGCGATGCACTTCCTCTTTGCATTGGAAGGAATATTCGCTGTCTCTCTCACTCTTGTGGTAATGCCGTTTGATGGAACGGAACACTTTGATGAGTATAATAAAGAATAATAATTTTGTTCCGGTGAAATATTGAATTGGATTTGCTTTGTGTACCGCAATTCTTATACATAGATACTGTATGTAGCCCTAAGCATTATCTGCCATGAAAAATTTTGCTCATATTTTTTAACTTGCACTAGCAGCTTGCTATAGTGCTATTATGCTATTGTTAGTATGGATTTAGAATTTAATATTGAATTGGGTCAGGTAGGATTTTCTTCTGTTTTTGATATCAATGGTACCTACCTAAATATTATATTGTGTACACTTCTGTACTATACTGTGCATAAAGTATTAAGTAAATGCTACTTTATTTGGATGTAATGCTAGTATGGAAAGCTTTTCACGCTAGTGATTCTGGAACTGTATTATTTTTACGTATGTTTCTTGTCTCAAATCATTAGTACATATGCAATTTGTAATCGGTAAACATACATATAGGTTTGTCGATATAAAAATCGTCAAAGGTAGATTTTTTACATTACCCAGCGAAAAGGATGGCACATTTCTAAAAAATTACCAATTGCTACGTTATTTTCGACAATCGATTTGTGTCAAACGAGTGTGGCAGGTAAAAATCGGTATGCTCGCGTCGCTAGAGGCGAGCGTGCCGCCAGTAATCCTATCGCGTCGGGTGCCCCGCCATGCCACCGCAAACATTAAAAAAAGGGCGAAAATGACATTTCCAATTTTCTACTGTTGCTTCGGGGCAAATTCATTTTATTTGTAGGCTCGGATTTTGCCCGTCATCCGCGCGAGGATTGGTCCCCACCTAGTTGGCAATATTTCACTCGCATCAAAGGAATTCTCACCCTCAACGCCTAGCACTGAGACTTTATTAACGAATAATTCGAACTTCCTCCAAAAAAGAATTTCTTAAGAAAATTAAAGAATTTACCCCGCTTTTTGACTCCACTCCTTTTTTCTGGGCAAAATAAAATATAAATGAGTCGAGTGGGAATTTTTTCGTTTGAAATTTTAATATTTCGCCAGGAATGCGAATAAAGTTTATTAAGAATTTATCTGGAACGTAGACTAAAAATATATATAGACAGTTATTTGATAAAAATGGTCAGAGTAATTTGATTCAGCTCATTAATTTTTAATTAGTGGGCAAACTTTGTAACTGCCAAATTTTTCGACTCCTTTGTTCAAAACTATAGCTAAGAGATTTCTAACGGGTACAGCAAATGAAACTGAGTGTAAAAGCTTTTTGAAGGTCAGTAATTTAATTAACTACAATACTTTGTACCGTAAAAAAAAAAATTTGTTGCGGTACAATAAGACTGGTCTACATACAACTCCGATCGTTTAGTATCTCTGTGACTGCAATTTTTGTAAGGTTCTTTTACAAAAACCGAGCGAGAATTTGAATGAGCTCCAAAGAAAGAATGAGTAATGTTGAATACTGAAAAATGCTTAAGTATCAGCATAAATCATCTGTAACAAAGAAATCGAGTTGCAGGAAAAACTAAGAGGTTCGTGTGAAAATGGAATGCATAAGGTATTTACGGGTATAAGAAAAATACCGGTAGGTATCATTACTACAAAATATACTGACACTTAATATTCAAAAGGGATATCGCCAAGAAAATGTTATAGAAATTGTAACTTATTATAGAGATTTTAAAATAATTATTATGTAATTCCGTCTTTCATAGACGGAATTGTGTTTCCGCTAACCTTTATAGCTTGTCAATAGTAAAAAAATTACATACTACACTACTACAAACTCAGGCAAATATAGAATAATTAGTAATGGAAAAACACGTGAAAACTGAGCACAACAACATTTTAGTGCCCCAGAAAATGAATGACGAAGCTTGTCACACAGATAGATTCATGTAAAATTCATGTCGATGCCATCTTTGCCCCGCCGTGGTTCTCCGAGCGCGAATTTGCTATAAAATTACTCACAATCTAATCATGGTGATGCCTCGTTGGATTAGTGGCTTCGAGGAGTCTTGGATTCCATTCATTGGAAGGAATGCTCTGAGATTTTCTTGCTAATACATTTGTAGAGAGATAGTGAGCTCATGGTTGATGCAGTATGTTTGAAGGTTGGTTATGTTAGGTCAGATTAGGAACCTGATGTTTGGCATGGATTTGGGAGAGTAAGATTTTCCTATTGACTAAAACATGCATACAATCTGGTACTAAATGACAGCCTATGAGTTACTTAAAGTTGAGTTATGTAGGTAACCTAAGCTGCAAGACTCAGGTTATCTTTAATTTTTTTGCGTGTGGAAATCCTCATGGACTTCCGCCGCCCGGGGAAGGCGACGGGGCGTCTTGGACTCCATCCAGAGTAGGTGACCTACCGACTAAAGCCACAAGGGTGTTCGCCACACCAATTTTTGCTGGGGTTACGGGAGCGAGGTTTCATTTCTGCACGAAGACTCAAGTTATCTAACTCAACTTTAAGGAATGACACATCGCTCCCGTAACCCCAACAAAAAGTGGTAAGGCACTGTGGTTTTAGTTTGTAGATCGCCCACTCTGGGTACAATTCTGAATTCCTGAGGAATTCCACACACGCAATAAAAACTTGAGTCTATAGACGATAGAAAAACACGAGTTTTTACTGCATCAGAATACATTAAATTGATTTATACATGAAGCATTATTAAATTATGGGACAATATTATTTGATCCCATAAAATCAATCATTTTCAATCATCATTTTTTGCGCAGTTCTAAATAGATTAAAATATCTATTGATTTAATTTATTTTATATGTCAGAGATCTTTCTCTATCAATTATAAAAAAAAATCCGTTTACATTTTTTTGCTTACTGTTTTTGTAAAATTAAAATGATCATTTAAATACATGCCTTTAATTATTCACAATTCGAATTATAAATACGGTTTTTATCAGAAAATCAAATAGTATTCCAGTAGTTATTGCTAGTGTAATGTAAGATTTGATATGCTTTAGTAAGTGTATTGTAACTGTTTGTTTTTATTTGTTACTTGAGAGAGTTTGTTAGTTTAGAGGTGATTGGCAGCCCACGCAGACACATTTCTTCACACCCACGTGTATCTTTATAATAGAGTAAGATCTTGTCAATTTTCATTAGTTAGTAGTACCTATCCAGGATTTATATATTATAATTGTCTTTTATTTTTAATAAAATCATATATAGTAATTAGTAAAATAATTATTTCAATATAAAAAAAAGCCTTTACAATGTAGCTATAGACTAAAATATTTAGACAGAATAATAATCTGTAAATACAGATTATTAAGAAGAAGGCTTGGCTGATATGTTGATGATGGTAGTAGCAATAGGCTCGCCCCCTAAATATACCAACGAGCATTAGTACACCTCTGTATAACCTTTCGGGAAATGCAGGCATCGTATATATGGCTACGAACCCGTCCGCCCCGCAAGATTTGCCCCGCCTCAAAAAAATAGTATTAGATGTAGAACCTATAGTTTCTGCCTACCCCTGTGGGAGAAAGGCGTGAGTGTATGTATGTAGAACCCGTTTGCCCCGTTCTAAGGGGCAAATCAAAATAAATTTAATTAAAAAAATTTTGAAGCACCCATACGCCATCCATATCTTTAATTAAGACATTAAAAAGTACAGTCAGACAAAAAATGCATAATATAAAAGTAATATTTCTATTTAAAATAAGCTCCTACTAAATAATAAGCTTATATTCTGTATGTTTACATCTACAGTCAAATCCTATAAAAACAAAAAACAAAACACGTCGCAAAATAAAAACATGCTAAAACGACACCAACTGGACACGCCGTCCGTTTCTCACGTTCGAACAATGTCGTTCTCGATTACGAACATCGACACATTGTGACGAAACCCAACGAACTGCGGCCGCTTATGTTCAAAAGTTTTTAATACCCACAGAGTAATTCTATTCACATTTCCATCTCAGTTGTTTACATGAATACAGGGAATGTATTAAAAACATACTTTGAGTTAACAAAACAAGTCCTGATGGGAGACGGAACTGGGCCAAACTCAGGAAATAGTTTTAAGAGATCTTGAAATTATGTTCGAGTCAGTGCTATCTCATAGATAACTCGGGAAGTCTGTTACTGGTGAAAAAGAAGTGTAAGTAAAAATAATTATGAAAAAGTTATAAGTATTTAAAGTACCTACTTTGACAAACTACTGAACATTTTTTCTAAAGTATGATCTGACGTAACAACGTATTTATTCAAAATGCTAAAATATTGACTGCCTCGTTGGACTAGTGGTTCCAAGAGCGACTAATACGCAAGAGGTCCTGGGTTCGAGCAGTGTCATTGGGTTTTTCTATGAATTTCAGTACGGCCACAAACGGTTAATGACACTAGGCTCGCTCCCGGCGAACCGTGGGTGTACATTAGTACGCCTCTGCCTAACCCTTCGGAGTGTGTTATGTTATATTTAAAACCACTTTACGGATTTTAACATTATAATTTACAAAATTATTAATATTACTTCAATATGTCTCAATATTCGCTTAGGTAAGTGTAAAAAATTATCTACTAACATTTATTATTTTCTTAATGTAAAGTACGGTTGTTCTTACAACAACCCTTCAGTTCTACTAGATGATAGGTAATGATGCTATTTCATTAAACAAAATTTTTTTAGTCTTGCCTTATCACTTATCACACATTTATTTGTGTTGCCTTCCAATCTAACTATAAGTACAAAAATTCGACCAAGTGTCTTGTGATCAACTGCTCAGTCCCTAAAAATGAACGTACCAATAATGTATAAAATGTATAAAACCCAACACAAAAGTTGAACTTCTTTCATCGCGCAGTACAATTGTCATGCAAAAATACAAAGTTTTAATACGAACGTAATACCACATATATTATACATTTCCTGTCGTCGAAAAACGCGTCACGTGTTCCCAAATCGCCTTACAGTTCACCTCGTATGAAAGCATAAATTAAACTCAGTACCTGTATCAATGAATAAAACCAATGCTTCTATGGAACTCCCAAATTTCGAACAATGACGAGTGCTGGATTATTTTCGGAACCAATTTCGAGGTGCGTAGTGAATGGAATTTGTACCCTTTATGTAGGATCGAATTCGATATAATAAGTAGAGTAAAATTCTGTGAACTGGTGGACAACAGTCGGATACAAAAATATTACTCGGAACCCGATGTTATTGTATCTATAAAACAATGGCTAGGCCGGACAATGATTTTGATATCCACGTCATATTTGGGACTATTGAATATTTTGTAAAGGTGTGTAAGAATGCATTCCCATTATTTAAAAAGTATGACTGTTTATTGACTGCCTCATTAGTCTAGTGGTCCCAAGCGCGACTGCTACGCTAGAGGTCCTGGGTTCGATCCCCAGGTCGAGCAAAGTGTTATTGGGTTTTTCTATAAAATTCTCAGTAGCAGCTCGGAGTCTGGATTTGTGCCCGGTTAATGGCAATAGGCTCGCCCCCTATTACATGGGACCTAAACATACCGGCGAACTGTGGGTGTTCATTAGTACGCCTCTGCCTAACCTTTCGGGGAATACAGGCGTGATGGTATGTTATGTTATGTTATGACTGTTTATTTCATAATGATATTTAGTTATCTGGTGTTAGAATAGTAATTGTCTATAGATATGCCATTGTCTAAAGTCGAACCTATAACATGACAATTTTTTTTTCTAATAAAGCTTACTAGCAATGTGGGGCGCACATAACAAGTATTATTGTTAACCCCTCGTGCTAAGCTAAATGCTTGTGTTACGAATGGGTTCACGTCGGTAGTGCAATGGGTGGGTTTCGAACCGGTAACCACATGATCGCAAGTCCGATGCCCTATCCATTAGGCTCCTGCCGCTTTATAGTTCGAGAAGCTTTAAGATTTGAGTCGACATACTTAGATGCGAGATTATGATTTGATATTTTATGATTACTATCACAATTCAAAAACAGTCGTTGCTGTAAAATAAAAAATTCCAATAAAAATTTGTTCTCTGATTGCAATTCCGCAAAAATCTAATAAAAATCTGTTCAAAAATATCATCAAACCGAATCGTAAAAAAAACTCCGAATTATTTCAGATGACCACACCACTTTTTTCTTTTGCTAACCCCTAGTTTTTATAAGCAGGCAACCCTAAAACAATATTGTTACAATTCCGACAAAGATCCAACGGTTGATTGGATCCGGCAGGGTTGTCTAAATTAACCACCCGTCTGAGGTGTCTTGCACCTCGCCAGTTGAGAAATTGGATTTGCATTCACGGAGTTACAATTAGCTGACGGAATACTGGCCACCGAAGACATTTTGATACATAATTCAGATAGTAAAGTGATCGGTTCCCAAAACGTTGTTTAGACGAACGGTAGGAACAGGCTCGGTTTCTAGAATTATGAATTTGGAATATCAGATTATTATTTAGGGATTGGAAGTGAAAGGTGGTCGAGAGTTGTTTGAGCATGTTAATATTCATATCCGATTATGCCTTTAGGGAATGATAAGGACTCGTTGGAAATTTCGGAATGTAGACAGCTTGAATTATTGTAATTTAATAAATTATCATCAAAATCTAAGAAATTACATAAACCAAAAAACTGTCTCTTTCAAAATCAATATAGGTAATTTGTTCTACATTATTGACATTTTTGTTTCTATGTAATGTAATACACTATGTAGCACTAGGCAGCCGGCTGCCCTTGTCTAACATTATACGCTAATTAATTGGTAATCCACATACAAAGCAAATCAATTAAGGCCCAATAATTACAATCTACAGCATTGAAGGTTTCTGTGTACTCGATACTTAGTATATATTTACAATAGTATTAGGAACTGGGGTGCTCTAACCAATTTCGATATCGGCAGTTGTACGAGGTGGATTCTTAGTAAGATTTTAGGTGAAATATAATAGTTATGTATAACTACTAAATTTATAATATGTTATTTTTTGATATTTTAAAGGTTTCGTGGATATTTATAAAAATATCCTTAATAAATATTCTCGAAACTAAAATAAAATATCCATAGTAAATATCTTATAAATTAAAATATAAATTATAATTTCTGGAGCAATTACTAATGTAAAAATTATTTTGTGTGTGAAATTTTATATTGTGTGAATAAAAATGGGGCTTAAATTTTTGAAAATCATTTACTTTCTCACCTATTTATCAACTCCATAATGCGTTCGACCTAAAGCATCGTAATTTTAACTTTACGTAAAGGTCAGCTATAATTGGCAATTAATTACAAGTCATCATGTCCCATGCGTAGTGTTTCCTAGTTTGTAATAATGAAGCAGTCATCCACATGATAATTGATGTAGTTAGCGCTTGCAGTGCTTAATTACATGTCAGTTGGATTACGTAATTATTGTGTAGACTTTCTCGTATGAAGGGTGATGAAAGTTCAGAAGTTGTTCGATATGATTAAGTTTATTAATTCAGAGCTTTAATAATTTTAGACACGCCTAGTACGACTTTAATTCGGATTTGGTTTCTGTCTTAATATAATTTACAAAGAGAATGTACGACAATCAACCTTTTGAGTGCCACCAGTCATGACGACAAACCAAAATGTGCCTTTTTTTGTGGGAGAAAGAAACCTTCAAAAGGCTGCCGGCTTACCAGGCCGGAGTGTGTGGGATTTTTACCACACTAAAACCCTCCCGATGGCCATCTTCAGCACAATATTGGGAGGACCCGGGAACTAAATTTATTCTTCCGGAACCCTTCCTGTGCCACACCTATAACCCCGTTTCAAACCAAAATGTGCCTAGCACGCCACGGTCACGTCTGGGCGACAGATTTCTATAGAAAATTTGGAAGCTTGGCGCTGAGGGCACGCTTTTCCTGTTTTTATCTGGCGGTTAAAGGGTTAAATTTATTATTTTTCTAACCCGACTCATTCCAACAAGAGTTACAACATCACTGTTATTAACATGGCTAACAAAAACAAACATATATTTCACACATCCAGTCACAAAATGTAAAATGAACTCAAGATTCAGTTCCTTAACTCCAGTTCAGTCGCATTTCTCGAAGCAGCGGCTTGTACTAAATTTATGTACATATACTAAGATACCCCTAAGATACCGTATAAAATTGTAGGTCAAGAAACGCAAATAAACAGAGAGTGGATGTAAGAAGGATTTGTATAATGTTGAGCAAGGGTCAAAAGACAAGCCGAATCGGGTCACAGCTTTGACTTGAGAGGCCGCGATGAAAGCTTTTACATACATTTAAACTCTGTAAAGTAAATGTCAATTTGTTTAGACATTTTATATTTATTTGGCGGTTTTATGTTTAGATGTCTGAGGTGTGTTTTGTTTAAATGTAGTGTGTATCTTTAAATGTGTGCAAATGAGATGTTAGTAAAATAAATCAAAGCCGCAAAAAGAAACAATTAATTGCCTGTTACTTCGGAGGTGCTACGGTTTTTACATAATATATCATCACGCCTGTATTCCCCGAAGGTTTAGGCAGAGGCGTACTAATGTACACCCACAGTTTGCCGGTATGTTTAGGTCCCATGTAATAGGCGAGCCTATTTCCATTAACCGGGCACAAATCTAGATTCCGAGCTGCTACTAATAATTTCATAGAAAAACCCAATAACACTTTGCTCGACCTGGAGATCGAACTCTCTAGAGTAGCAGTCGCGCTTGGGACCACTAGACTAATGAGGCCGTCAAGTGCTAGTACTAGTTGTGTTGTAATGAAGTCAATCAAGCAATATTACATTGCTCACCAAACCAACACTGTCCAAAATTTGATTAAGTACTTACAGACTTCGTAATATTCAACGTGTATTTGATTCAATATTATTGAGACAATAACTGTTTTTGCTAGAGTTCCTTACAAGGAGGTTATGTCTATTTCTAATTTAAATTCTAGGTCAGGAATAATTAATTAACTAGTTCCCTGATCTTGACATACATGTTTTGTAACTACTTCTAAAATATTACCGATGCGTCAAATAAGTAATGAAGTAAACGACAAAAAGGCTACGTAAAGACGACAAAGTGAACAACAGTCGACGGTGTTGGAACAAAAACACGCTAATGTAAGGCGTATTATCATGAATAATAAAAAAAGTACAGTCGAGTATCATAAAGTGATGTTATAGAAGTAATGGGGGGAAAACGCCCCCAGGGCCGTAGGGCGCGTACTCACAAAGATTTTGTTGGCAGAATTTTATCTAGATGTACCAAGTTTACAATCATGGCAATGTCTAGAAATTGGGATACAATGTTCCAACAATGTAATTATAATAATTATGTATTTTTTATATTTGTTAGTATTTAAGAATTAGAGAAAATCTCATGTTCTTTAAAATTTACATATTAAATTTAATGTAAAACTGGAATAACTTTTTTATTTGGATTATGCTATCATCCAAATAAAAAAGTATTTTTCTTAATTTGATTTGTTGATGTTCATACATTTTTTTTAGGATGGGGCATATATTATCTATTTCTTTAGCTTATATTTATGTAAAAAAATACCGACAAATCCTTTCAAGCGTTTATTACAATAAATATATTTTATATAAATACTCCTACAGGTACCTATTTGATGATAAGCTGACAAGAGATCTAAATTTAAAGTAGTAATTTTTCTGAATAACTTGAATATTACATACATGTTAGGCAAGTAGTACAAATATCGATGAATCCAAGAGAAGAATCTGAGCCATAAAATTAAAATTTTAAAGTATATCCAGAAATTTTAAGTTCTTCTTCCGTATCCATCTCTCAAGGGCCTTGAGTAAATTCAATCTGTAGGCCGCACTCCCAAATCACCTGAATACTTCACAGCGCGTATTAGGCTCGCGTATAAATCTAATTTGGATATATTTTCTTACATTTCAAAAGTTTTCACGTTGGAAATGAAAGGAAGATGGAGTATGTCAGCTCCTTGTCATCGCAAAAAGCTGGAAATATATTGTGAAACAAAAGGATTTGCTTTAAATGTTTGAAGAACATGCTTTTTAAATATCGATAATATATTTTATATTCGTCATCAATTACACTAAATTAGTCATTATAGTGACATAGCAAGGGTACTTAAGTTATCAATAACTTTTTAACTCTGTTTAGTATTTCATACTAATTTGTCATTTCAATTCATTCGTTGTTGCTATCTCGCTCTCTCCTGTTTCAGTCAATCCTAAGCACACACTGCGTCTTACGTTATAATAGTTTTATAATTAATTTAACCACTCCTGTTACCTAAAAACGTTGTGAAAAGGTGTAATAAACGGTGTACTATCAGTGCCAGTGTTTTATTGGAGAACACATCTCCAGCAAGACGACAATCAGCAACATAAATTTGGTCCTTCGAAGCCACGCGAAGACGCCATATTAGCAATTTCGCTGGCCCCGCCCCGGAAGAGAATCGACGTGTCGAAACATCACATCTTCGGCAGCCGTTCGGGGACCATCGGAATTCTTCGGGCGTCTTACGTCTACACCAGCGCCACCCAGCGGGCAATAGCCACGAAAACGAAGACTGTTTTACCAACAGGGCAGGACAAGAGCCAATCACACACAAGATTGCACTACTCACTCATTCAAACTTCAAGACTACAAACCACAGACTATCAAGTCATCGATCGAAATTTTCTCAAAAGCTTCAATCATCGAACGTTCTAGAAAATCCGTGTTACGTCACTTCAGGATTTGACTCCCCCCCTTCCGTTGCCAGAACGCGAGCTCAGCACACACTGCTGTTGGCTCCATTACATACAATTTTCATATTTTCTCACAAAGGCTGATCTTTATACAAAAATCACCACAGTGATTCTATTTTATACAATACTAACATAGTATTTCGTATATACAAGTGAAGTGCATATTAATCCATAAATATGGAATCCGAACTCGATACTTTTCGCCAAACACGTGCTACACTGAAAGGTAAAATCACCAGAATAAGTACCTTTCTTCAGAGCTATGATTCTAGCAGAAATACGCATCAAGATCTCAAAGTGCGAATGGCCGAATTAACTACAATTATGCGACGTTATGATGACATACAGAGTAAAATCGAGGCCTTGGATTCTGACGCTGATCGTCAACCTATACACGAACAAGAACGTGCAGGCACGGAGACAAAATATTACGGAATAAAAGCACATATCGAAAACATAATCCAATCTGAGTCTCCTGCTCAAGTACAAAATTCGTACGAGCCCATGAATTCTACAACAGTTTATCATGACTGCTCCAGAAACCTACAAAAACCTCGTGTCAAACTGCCTCTACTCGAGCTGCCTAAATTTGATGGAGACATTCGTCAGTGGCCCGCATTCAAAAACATATTCTACGCATCTGTGGACAGTATGGATTTGCCTATTGTCAACAAACTTCAATACTTGAAGTCAGCACTCGTTGGAGAAGCTGCAGGCTTGATATCATCTTTGTTGATCATCGAAGAAAACTATTCTAAAGCCCTCGATATCCTTTCTAAGAGGTATGAGAACCAAACAATAATAGTAAACTTTCATTTAAAATCCATTGTTAACTTTAATGTAATTTCCAAGCATAACCTCAAAGATTTTTTAGTAATGTTGCAACAAAGTTTAGACTCCTTAAGAGCAATACAGTTACCTGTAGACAGTTGGGATGCTTTATTAGTATTTATAATTTCCCACAAATTGGATAATTCTTTGCGAGCTGCATGGGAAATTAATCGTAAAGAAAATACATTAGCTTCATTATCTGATTTACTAGACTTTTTAAACTTAAGAAGAACAGCTTTCGAATTATTAAATGATAAAGATCATGATAAACAACATTTAAAAACAACCCATGTATCCGCAGTGAGGCAACCCATTACCTGTATTATGTGTCAACAAGACCATAGTTTACATAAATGCCCCAATTATTTAGAAATGAGTGTTCCTAATCGCATCAATTTTATTAAATCTAAGTCTTTGTGTTTTAATTGTTTACAGCGTTATCAAGCTAATCACAAATGTTCAAAATTAAAATGTTTGTCTTGTCACCGGAAGCACCATACAACTATTCATATGGAACGTTCTAAACTGGTAGGTTCTGCCACAGCAGATACACAGCTATTAAACACCACTGTGCCTGTACCTAGCTCCCTAGAGCCACAATCTCAACATACACCCAATATTCCCCATAATCCTAATATCCACTCTAATAATTCCTCCGTTCTGTTATCACTTAATCATAAACATATATTGTTATCCACAGCTATCATAAGGATCCAAGATTCAACAGGAAATTGGATACATGCACGTGCATTATTAGACTCGGGAAGTGAAGTCAACATAGTTTCACATAAGCTTGCCGCATTATTACAGCTTCCATTTAATTACAATGCATGTACAGTAAAGGGCATAGGCAACAAGGACAGTCTTTCACAAGTGAGCATATCTTCTAATATTTCTTCTCGACACACTAACTATCAAACAAACCTCACATTCTTAGTAATGGACAACATAACAGTACCATTGCCACACACTTATATAGCTACACATAATTGGAATATACCTGCCCAGCTAACAAGCAGACTTGCTGATCCTACATTCTACATACCAAGCACTATAGACATAATCATAGGTGCTGAGCTTTTCTATTCACTTTTACTAACAGATCATATAAAACTGGGTAACAACCTACCTACCATGATAAACACAGTCTTTGGTTGGATCGTTTCTGGCCCACTCACAAGTGGCACTAGCTTATTAACTTCAAGCTTTACATCACATGTTAGCATGTTTGTTTCACCATCTACAGATTATTTACTTGAACGCTTCTGGGAACAAGAGGAAATCACACCTCAACAGATACAATCACCTGCGGACAAATTCTGCGAAGATTTGTTCCAGTCTACTACTACACAGGATAACACTGGTCGTTACATAGTTAGTTTACCATTTCAAGAAAACAAATTACAAGACCTAGGTAACTCTTTTAATACTGCATATAGATGTCTGCTACAATTAGAATCAAGATTTAACAGAGACCCATCTCTATTTACACAATACAAAGCATTCATAGATGAATACATACAATTAGGTCATGCATATTATGTGGACAGTTTCTCACCTACTCAAAATAATACATACTACTTACCTCACTTACCTGTTGTTAAATCCGAAAGTAGATCCACTAAATTGAGAGTTGTGTTCAATGCTAGCTCTAAATCTTCTACTGGAATATCCCTAAATGACACTCTCCATGAAGGTCCTAATATTTATAATGATTTACTTGAATTAATTTTAAAATTTAGATTACACAAGTATGTCTTTTCTTGTGATATTGTTAAAATGTTTAGAGGAATTTTAGTTAATCCAGATCAGAGACAATTGCAGCGAATTCTATGGAGGGAGTCTAAATCAGATACATTAAAATGTTTAGAATTAGCTACAGTAACTTATGGCACAAAATGTGCACCCTATTTGGCATGTCGTACCATGCTGGATTTAGCATATAGATATAAAGATTCACATAGCTTAGCCGCTGAATGCATTGAAACTTGTAGTTATATGGATGATTATCTTTGTGGGGGTCAGTCCCAAGAACAATGCGTTGAAACATGTTTACAACTAATCGATTTGCTTAACAAAGCAGGTTTTAAGTTACATAAGTGGACATCAAATAGTCCAGATATTCTTAAACAAATTATTTCAGAATCCACTTCAGATAGTGAACATATTTCACAGGATCTCACAAACTCATACAATTTCAGCAAACCAGACTCAGTCAAAACACTCGGCCTGATGTGGCTTCCAACAACCGACATACTTCACACTCACATACCTGAATTTACTGAGATAATTTACACAAAAAGAAACATATTATCACAGATATCACAAATATTTGATCCCATAGGTGTTCTATCACCTACTGTAATTATAGTTAAAATCTTAATGCAAGATATTTGGAAAGAAAAAATAGACTGGGATAGTTTAGTTCCTTATAGTTTTCAACATATTTGGAAAAGGTTTATAGAAGAGTTGTCTCATTTGAAAACCGTGGAGATTCCTAGATGTTATTTCACTGATATACCTACTACTACATATTTAATAGGGTTTTGCGACGCATCAAATAAAGCCTATGGTGCATGTTTGTATTTAAAAGCTTTTTATCATAATAAAAAATCTACTTGTAATTTAGTTATGGCAAAGTCTAAAGTTGCACCATTTAAAAAACAGCAATCTATTCCCCGACTTGAACTATGTGGGGCGTTGTTGTTATCAAAAATTAATGATAAATTCTCTAAAGTTGTTAAAAGTAAATTTAACATTGATCATACATTTTTATTCACAGATTCATCTATAGTTCTTAGTTGGATCAAGTCACCTTATAAAAATAAGCATGACACTTATGTCTCTCATCGTCTAATGAAAATAATAGAAATCACTTTAGCAAAAAACTGGTACTACATAAACACTAAACAAAATCCAGCAGATTTGATAACTCGAGGAGTTATGCCCAAAGATTTACCCGCTTGTGGTTTGTGGTGGCAAGGTCCTCCCTGGGTAGAACAAGATCAATCTACATGGCCAATATTTATACCTCAGTCAGGTCATACTTCCAAATGTCAGACTTCTAAGTGTCATACAATATTGCATATTACAAGCAACACAATTGCGCAGCATTCTTCAAACACACAACTTAAAAACTCAATAAATTATATGTATTTTTATAACTACTTTTCAACGATATCTAATTTTACAACATTAGTCAGGGCTATAGCATACATGTTTAGATTTCTAAATATACTAAAAAAGCAAAAAGATTTGAACCCACCTCACATCTCTGTACAAGAACTCAACAGAGCTACACTTTTCATTATACAAGTAACACAACTTAGATCATTCTCCAAAGAACGTATTGAATTACTTTCAATTACAGACAAAACAATTTCACACAAAGAACACCTATACACTTTCAAATCCAGTCCCATAAGGAAGTTGAATCCTTTCTTAGATGAGCATCAAATGATTAGAGTAGGAGGTCGAATTCAAAATTCAGACATAGCATACAATCAAGCTCACCCAATCATATTACCTGCTAAAGATCACATATCAACATTAATTGCTAAATACTATCATCAAAAATTACTACACTCTGGTATTCAGAACACACTTTATAACATTAGATTAAAATATTGGATTTTACATGCTAGAAATGAGGTAAAGAAAGTTATTCATTCATGTGTCAGATGCATAAGATATAATGCTCAAACTTGTGGTCAACAAATGTCCAATCTTCCTGCTCCTAGAGTAACCCTAAAAAGAGCTTTCCTACATGTAGGCATAGACTACAGTGGTGCAATAGCTATTAGGAGTTCAATGGCACGCAATTGCAGATACTCAAAGGGATACATATGTCTATTTGTATGTCTTTCGAGTAGGGCTATCCATCTAGAACTTGTAACAGATCTCAGTTCTCAGGCATTCATATGTGCTCTTAAACGGTTTATATCCCGAAGAGGTGTACCAGTGTGTTTATATACAGACAATGCTACTAATTTTAAAGGTTCTAAAACAGAATTACATGATTTATATAAGATGTTTAAATGTGATGTATCATATAGCAAAATTGTTGACTTTTGTACTAATAACTCTATAGAATATAAGTTTACTGTTCCGCTAGCTAGCCACATGGGTGGCATATATGAGGCTGGCATAAAGTCAGTCAAGTCTTTACTAAAAAGGCATTTATTTTCTACTAAGTTAACATACGAGTTGTTATATACTACCCTTGTACAAATAGAAGGTATACTTAATTCTAGACCTTTGTGTTCAGTTACTGATGTTCCTAATGATGTTATTTGTCTAACTCCAGCTCACTTTATTATTGGTTCTGCCATAACAGATTTACCTGAGCCCAGTGTGCTTAATTTAAATGAATCAAGGTTAAATGTCTATCAAAGGATTATTGCAATCAAACAAAAATTTTGGAAACAATTTTATTTTAGTTACTTATCTGAATTACAGACTAGAAATAAGTGGTTTGATATTAAGAAAAACTTAAATATAAATGACATTGTTATAGTTAAGGATGAATGTACCCCTCCTACACTTTGGCCCTTAGGCAAAGTTATATCTACTAATGTCAATAGCACAGATGGTTTAATTAGATCTGTAACTATTCGAACAAATAAAGGTGATTTCACCAGGCCTATACATAAGTTAATTTTGTTACAATCTACTACTTAATATAATGTACATCAGCACGAAAATTGTAATTTTCAATTTGTCTTATTATCTAAAAAAAAAAATAACTGTAAAAATAATTTAAAATAGTAAATTCTATCTTATAAACTAAACTATGTATACATACATTAATTTGATTCTAAAGACAATAATTTCCCTCTGTTCAAATGTTTTACTTTGTTAATAGTAGGCGGGAGAATGTTTAGTATTTCATACTAATTTGTCATTTCAATTCATTCGTTGTTGCTATCTCGCTCTCTCCTGTTTCAGTCAATCCTAAGCACACACTGCGTCTTACGTTATAATAGTTTTATAATTAATTTAACCACTCCTGTTACCTAAAAACGTTGTGAAAAGGTGTAATAAACGGTGTACTATCAGTGCCAGTGTTTTATTGGAGAACACATCTCCAGCAAGACGACAATCAGCAACAACTCTTTGAATGTGAACGTTTGTTAGTAATTGTGTACTATTACAAATATTTTCTTTCTTTTCCTTGTTTTATTTGGACATAACCATTTCATGATTTGTCAATACCTATCCGTTTAGATCTCAGTTATAGATATAACAATTACCAACAATCAATCATCACTAATACTCACTGGTGTGTGACGTGATGCGGTGCACAGCACCAAGAACAGTGCAAACCCAATTACTGTAATTAGTCATACCTTTGTGATACTACTATAGAAATCGCCGTGAAACTTATTATACAATTGCCTTATTAGAAAGACTTAGAAGTAGCTATATGTAGATTATAAAACTAGACTTAATTTAGATTGGAGTCTTTAGTTAAATATAGCGCAAACATGTGTAGCTTAAAAACAAAATAATAAGACATTACTTATCGTGTACATGAAGATCTAAAATATATTTAATTCATTTCTTTTAATCACTATAGGTGTATAATTTATCTTTATTATGTAATTTAATACATTTAATTAAAATGCATATAATAAAACTTATGATTGAAAAAAAAAATGGGCTTTAATATTATTATTTTTACCATGTACTTGATTACCGAGAGTCTTTCAAATCTATGTACCTATACTATTCTTCTACTGTTAAGCATACCTTGTCGTCATTATTATTATCAAAATGATAAATTAACCTCAAGCTTCAGCTATTATAATGTCAGATATAATCAGAATGTCAAATTCAAAATGATATTCCAACTTTGTACAAGATAAAAGCATGGTGAAACATTACGAAAGTCATGCTACTTAGATACGCCTTAAATGTAAAAATATTAATACTTTACCCATCTGCACGAGTCGCCGCTTAAATTTAGGATTCTTTTTGTGGAACAGAATCAACATTTACATTTTTCGTCTCTCTTTTTTAATTTGAACAAATGGAACTCCCTAAATATTTTTATTTAAAGCGAACAAGATCGTTCTTGTTACCGGTTTAGCGATGATACATCATGATAAATTATTAGTACTTTTACAGAAAAAAACAAAAAGTTTCGAGTTCCAACACCACTCTGTACATCACTGACGTAACAGATATACATATAATCTAATTTAAAATTATTACAGAGTCATTAAATATTAAAATCACATAAAACCAGTTTGACAATAACATGAATGTCAATCTTAGAACTGAAACAAAATGGTAAAAACTCCATTAACCATCGATTTTTGTCGGAAGTCTGGCATCGTAATGTGCTGCTCATATGAAGCTACAATACATCTTGCTTTGTCCCATTCAATGTGTAGACGACGAAACGACGCTGGCATACTGATGTGCTACTTTTAAAATTTATTGCTGCAACCCTTTACTAGGGGCTGTGGTAATGTATGTCGATAGAAAATTTGGTCTTAGATACAGAATGTAGTGACACTAGACTAATATGACTTCGATAAAATATGTTAATTATACAAAACACCAGGCATTAGTTGTACTATTACAGCATATCTACTTGAATATCCCATATCTTGGTTCGGATTGTCTCATTAATATCACAATTTGAAAGAGATCTACAACTAGAAGGGGAGAACTATCAGAGGCCGTATCACTACATGTTAATGGTATTATTTTTATGTCGTGAGAAAGGGATAGCGCTATTTAATACATAGAGCGGCATCATTCCCTCTCAAAAAATCAAAACGATTGCAATTACACCTTTTGTCAGGCTAATACTAACAGAAGAAAAATATAATTTAATATTTCGTTTTAATACGATATGATACACTACAGTGATTGATTTTAAATCATTGTAAATTAATTCTTTGTGATGAAATTCTGCACGTTACTTTTGTAATAAATTTTATATAGACAAATTGAGGCATGAGCATCATAAAATAGCTAGTCTATACTTTAAAAATGCTTTGTGACTGACGGATCAACGCACATAAACCGCTGATCGTAGAGACCTGAAACTTGGAGGGTGTGTTGTGTGAGGGTTATGACGTAGGTATCCGATAAGACATGATTTTTGGAAATTTAAGCCCTAAGGTGGTGAAAAGGGGGGTGAAAGTTTCTATGAAAATCCGTCATTTTTTTAGTGGGTGAAACCGCGGGGTACAGCTTGTCAACATATAAAATTTTTAATGCATACTTTAAGGCAAATGGCATTAGAAATAAATATCATGAATGAATAAGTGTAGACAAGATCCATAAAAATACTTTGAACAGTGATTCAGAAGTCAAACTTTCTTTACATAATAAGCTATCAAAGAATCCAAAAGCACAATGATTTATCAAGGACAAATATTTTAGATCTTATAAATCGAACGTTCACGTAGTTCACAATAGCACCTTGCTGTATTTCATCGACTATCGACAAAGATATCGCATCAATACAAACACTATCCGACGTCGACGGTGAATAAGAAGTAATGAGTTTTCTTTTACATCGCACCTGACTTCTGGCTTCGCAGACGCTTCGTAGACTTCGCTAAATAGGATTAAAACCTTTTTTATTTTCACTATTGCTTTACCCCTATTCACTTTTATGTAGCTTTAACTTCAAATGATTTATTTTACTTGCATCCTTTTATCCAAAATAGTACCTTTATATATTGTATACTTTAATATATTCATCTTTTATTTTGATTGGTAGATGTATGTACTTCTAACTGAATTTTGAAATAACATACGCAGTTGAAAATTGTTGGAAGTATAAGAAATATAACTACAAGTTTAATTTCTAAAGACATGAAGCAATATAAAACCAGCTTTACGAGATGTTTATGAAGACTATGCGTCACCAGATTTGTACAGTCGCAAGCTGGTTCAATACACTCATACGTTACCTACTTAGTGATGATAATTTAAAAATTCTCGGAGTTATCCCAACTAAACACGAGCAACGTCGTGGCGTGCGCAATATTATGCAGTGTGAACAACGAGATTGTAGCGATTTACAAACATGTATATTAAGCTTGAACATTCATTTAGCATTATACTAAGATAGGAGCCTATTTTAGTCTCGTATCGAGGTCTTTTTAACTATATCAGAGAATTTGTAAAAGCTGGCGTGATCGATTGTTTTGTAATATAATAAGATTTAATTTCATAATTTATATCAAAGATTACACTCGAAATTTTGCTAACTAGGAAAACAGAGGCGAAAATAATTAAGAAGTGCGAAAGAAGATTTATAATTAAGAGCAAAAAATACACAGTTGACACAGCAAAACTGCTTTCTTCTACTAGGAAAACACCGGAAAATGAGAATTATTTTTGCATTATACTTTAGAGTCTATCAGAAATTCCATAATATCCTCAACATAAAACTTTATAGAGGGGTTAATCCAAAGTCATATCGTTTATAACTTGCACTCGACAGTCGCACTGTGTCGCAGCCATGCCGCGACGACACCGCACCGACAACATGCCATTTGTAAACTATTTGTATGCGGGCGAGTGTGCCGCCCTCACTTTTCTTACTTCCCAGTGACGAGCGACCGGCAACGCTACTATCTTAGTCCGCGTTCCAACTGCAACAACTCACAAATTTAGTGCTAACTTCCCCAACACGGTGTCTTCATACGGTTTAGAAGTACGAACACGGTGTCTCAAAACTTAGATGTTGGAAAACCTTAGTTCATTCAGTCACATTGGTATTTATGTGCCGTTCGAATATCGCGTGCATGCTCGCTGAATTAAATTTTGTTCGTGCGATGTTCTCGCTCGTGCGCTTGATACGTTGATTGAAAGGTATTTACGTACGTGAGCGTTGCTTTGCAATGATCTATTTGTCTGCTGATCCTAAATTTTCGGTTCGAATGGATTGGTATGAAATTCTGACAAGATCAAATATATTACTATTATTCGCTGTATCGGGATTGATGTTTGAATATCTAAAATATTCCAAATAACTCGTGTTCAATGCATACATAGTTTACGTAAGTAAATAACAGAATGGAAATACCTATTTACATTGATACATTTTCAAAAATAGTAATTTGTGTATATAGAGATAGGGCTCTATTAGGGCTTTTATTTGACTAAATATTGGCGTTATAGATACTACATGTACATAACAAAATGAAATTGATAATAAACATAGTAACAATCTAGTTATCACTGGAGTTATCTAAGAGCTTGACAATGATATTTCTTGTGATGAGGAATATAAACCATAGTAACACAAAACCGTTGCAACGTTCGATGCATTTTTATAGCCTGAGCAATAAACCGGAGCGGGTGAGACGAAAACGACAATAGCGCACTTAAGTTGCTCATAAACGGTATATCATATCCTACCGAACAATGTTATTTATATTGTAGTATTGCTGAATATCATCTGATTTGAATAGATACACTGGAAATTTTAGATAGTATTGCGCTTTACGTATTCAATTTTTCGAATGAACTTAGTCATGCTGCAGATATTGGAGAAAATTTTGAAGAAATTTGTGGAGCACAATCACGAAGTACAAAAATAACATGAGTAGTATATATTTTGATGGTAAACAATTGTTTAAGTAGTATTTAAAAATAGATAATAGAACAAAGCCAAATACTTATATGTAAAGAAGGAATAAAATAAAGAACAAACCTTATTCAATATAAGCGAAGATAATAAATCAACGTAATAAAAAACAATGATGATAATAATGTTAATCTTTGCAAATAAAGTTACTGGTTTCTGACACTTACGTGAATATTATACATTGAAATAAAACTTTTTATGGATTTTATCGCTTCAAGTTTCATACAAAAAAACATCCAAATTCTTTTCTTTACGCAAATACTTTTCATTAAATTTTAAAGAATTGGTACAAATGAACGAAAAATTTTTAGCCGTTCACACCGAGCAAACATGGTTCCAATATAATATTTTTTATTGATACAAATGAAATTTTATTACCATGTTTGTCATGTTTTCTAGTGTTTGTGATACGCTGTTTTACATACCTTAACGAGAGCATCTAAAATATTTTGGCATCAGAACTGAAGGATCTGCTCCGAACTGATTTATGTTTAAGATATTTCTACACTAAGCTTATGGTATTACTTATGTTTTGTTTTGCAGCTATGCAAATGTTTGAGTTTCAGTATATTTAAAGTTTCGCCGACAGTAAACAATTCTAAATTCAATAGATCTTTTATTCTAGCATTATTATCTTCTTAAGCAAGCTTCAGTCTAGCAATAAATGGATTGACAAAATGCATTTTCGGGATGCATTTGTACTCGAAAACTGTACTGTAAACTATACTGTAGTTTTGAGCTTGGGTATGAATAAGAATGTAGAAGAAAATTCCTCAGTGAGTACTGAGAATAAATTTTAATGTCATTTGTAATGAATCAATGTGTCCTCTGAAGCACGATTTCAAGTAAATCTTTGATTCAGTTAATCAGATAAGATTTCCGGCGTCCAAAATGCGTGTTGTATCGGGCTTATAATCCGTAACATGGTGAAATCTTCCATTAGAAGTTTAAAAATATATTTCCAGGCCTTCAACTACCACTATAAGTGCTGTTTAACCACAGATATCGATTAATACACTTCGTTATTAATCAATTGGAATCTCTATTAGTATTTACGTACAATTTCAATATTATTTCGGTTGAAATTGTTTAACCAACATATCGAAACTCTCCCAAACCTATGAAATACTTTAAATATAATTACAGAATTTAATATTGAATTATGAAAGTTCATTTCAATTAAGTTCAATTATGATAGAGGTCGAATATTTTTTAGTGGAAAGGTATAAAATTTATTACATGTGAAACTGATCATTGCTTTTATTAACGTTGGCTGGAGTCCAACTACCAATATTATGGTATGGAGTATGGGTATTGTCTACTATCTTATGGGTTGTTAGGAGAATTATAGGGATAAGTATTTCAAGTTGGTGTATACATTGTTATGTTGTGCGATGTTAGAGTTATTGTGTGACAGTTATAATAATGTATTTTTTGTTATTATATTATTCGTTACTTTGTCTTACCTATCGTTAGAGAATTTAGAAATTTTTACAGAAGACTCACTTCTGTAAAAGTCAGAGTTAATGAAGCTAAGTTACATAATTTATAAAAATTGGACGTAACCATACTAAATGTCAGTTACTTTAGATTTTATAGTTTTATACCAATTATAATTATTATTATCTGTCTATATTCCTCCACTGCTAGATGTAAAGTTCTTCTACTAAACGCAAAGGACCTCAATCTTTGGTTTATCCTAGTTATTATTTTAGTATGACATATTCAATTCTATGTCCCTTACTTGATAATAATGAATTATAATATAGCCTTTACGAATATAAAAATGCAGTCAACACGCAAATAAAAAAGACCCTATTGTGAACATTATAAAATGTATCAAGATAATTCGATTTGAATAGCCTTGGGGCTCTCGATAATATTATGTCATGATGTTATATGGCCTAAGTTGTAGGTTAGCACAGGATTATACCGGTTAATTACCCTAATTAGGACAATTTTTCAAGTACCTAATCATTTTGTGGAATCACTAAGTAATTATCGTCATTATTATTATAACATAACATAACATACCATCACGCCTGTATTCCCCGAAGGGCTAGGCAGATGTGTACCTAATGTACACCCACAGTTCGCCGGTATGTTTAGGTCCCATGTAATAGGGGGCGAGCCTATAGCCATTAACCGGGCACAAATCCAGACTCCGAGCTGCTAATGAGAATTTCATAGAAAAACCTAATAACACTGTGCTCGACCTGGGGATCGAACCCAGGACCTCTAGTGTAGCAGTCTCACTTGGGACCACTAGACTAATGAGGCAGTCATTATTATTATTGGTTTAGAATTACCTTTTTGCGGCAAATACAAAATTAAATTGACATTAATAATACAGACTTATTATATGTATAGATAATAATACTATAGCAACACAACTATAGTTCATACCGTTAAATTACCCAAACAATAGTTTAAGTTTCGCTCCTAAGGGACGGGAAAGATAAATTTATAAGTACACATCATTACATGTAGAGGTGTTTTTAATGCATTTTTAACACAATTTATGTTTATAATCGCTTTCCGCTCAAAACTTGCCCCACGGGGCATCATAAGTGATTGCCGATATGTAGTGCTGTAGAATATTTTTGCGAGCGCAACTTATCGTGATACAAAACGGTTGAAATATATTTTTAATAGTCCGATAAACTGTCGGATTGTTGTGAACGCTCGCGAATATCATGGTATGATGCTCTCATGTTTCATTTATGTTATTTTTTTTATTGATTTGAGTACGAGGATTGGAGAATAACAATGTATCAGTTTGTTATCTTTCCACATGAGTTGTGATTTGTTCAGCTGGTTTTATTTAATTTACCCTTGATGGCTGAAGATTTGCCGATAGAGGTTGTTAGGCTTTTGGGGCCATAGTCGATGACTTAGGGCTTTTCGGGGGATAGTCAGAAGACTATCACTAACAACTGTTATATGTAGGTGTTCGTAGTTCGCATAACCAAGGGCGGACCTAGGGAGTGATTATCATCGTTTGAGCTGGTTTACTATTGATAGTTTAAGTTAGGATACCCTGACTTGAAAGCTGGATCCACTTTTACGTATGACAACCTGGGACAGTGAGAATTATTTGAATGTTTTTTAATATAAAAGGGTAGGGTTGACATTAAAAAAGTTTCAAATAATTTTCTAATTTTATTCATTATGAACAAGGAGATGGTTGATGCTAATTATAGGAAAACATGAAATGCACTTATTTTTGGATCGGAAGTAAGGACAAACCTTACTTCCCAAATTCTTATCAAATTAGGCATATTCTTGACAATTATAAGGACTTGCATATTCTATATTTTAAATGTAAGTAATGCAAAATGGAGAATGTATGGTTGATGGCTTTATTGGTTTGCGCATCTCAAGTTCTAACGTTGAATGTACTAGAATGCATTGCTAGGTAAATAGTGCATTTAATGACACGCACGGCAAGAGATGTTCTGTTCTTAACTGCAATCCACATTCGTACCTGTCTTCAGTACGATCAACTACGATTTTATTGGTACTTACTTCCAAGGAGGCTAATTGGCTATCTTTAGGGCCTTATAAAAACCTAGTGGTCTCAAGTGCGACTGCTACGCTAGACGTTCTGGGTTCAATTCCCAGGTCGAATAATGTGTAATTGGGTTTTTATATGTAGTTAATTCTTAGTAGTAGTTTGGAGTTTGAGATTTGTGCCCTGTTGATAGAATAGGCTCGTCACCTACATAGGACCTACATAAACATACCAGCGATCTGTGGCTGTACAATGATATGCCTCTGCTTAATCCTTCGGGTAATACAGGCATGATGGTATATCTTGTTATGTTCTTATAAAAATGTTGACCATAAATAAAGCCGATCAACAAAAAAAACTGTTAAAAAATAAGGGACTTTTAAGCATTTTAATTTTATGCTATACGGAGAGAGTACTATAGCACGTTGTGAAGTCAAACCGTGCGTGCATCATAAAGATACTATACTATCACTCGACAAGGACAACTCAGCTACAAGTCTGTGATGTCGAATTTCTGGTGGTAAGTAGTCATCGTCGACGTCGAGTCTTTACGACAGAATCCAACGTCACCAGCTAGCAAAACCCCAAAAGGTCCTACTACCGAACACTTATTCATAATTAACAGTAATTAAACAAAATGATCCCTATCAGTATTCCCAGATATTTCTATAAATTTTCTAGCACTTAGACGTCCAAAGCTAATAATTGAATTCTACTTAGGAGTCCGCGGGCTAACCGTCATATAATGGTCGGAGCAGTTGATTCCAAGGGACGCAGAGGGAAGTGCACTTGCAGTAACTTGCGCAAATATTTGCCTAGCGATAGGGAGGGTAGTTTTTTGTTGGGATGTGGGATAGTCTTTAGAATATTGCACCAGTGAAGATTGTAATACCATTTATTTTAAAAGAGTGTCCATGGAGTTTCTTGCCGGATTGTCCTCCATAGGATCAACCTTTTGGAACCGTGCAACTAGAATAATAAAGTTTCATAAACGCTTGTAAAAGCTTATTTGAAATAAAAACATTTAAACTTGAACTTGAAAATATAGATTTTTGTTTTTAAAAAGTTGAGACTGCCTTATTGGTCTAATGCCTAGGCCTGCTAATCATAAATTCTCGGGTAAAATCGATTCCCAAGCCAAGCAAATTTATTTAAAAAAAGACTCAGGAGCTGCTCAGATTCGGAACTGGTTGGGTCAAAATTTAAATTTTACAAGTTGCTTAGTAAATGCATTCAAAATGCTATCTTTTTGAATTCAACATTAATCAGAAAATTACTTTTCTTATTTCTTATTGCGCGTATACATTAAACAGGGCGGGCAGAGTAGTATTAGCAAATTTTATCGGTGTTGCAAGTGTTGATGATGGGCAGCGATGACCACTTAGGATAATCACGTTTGTTGTAAAAAAAAATATATCTTTTTGAAAATTTGAATCGGATGGCCAATAATTAACAGAAATGTAAGGTAGCTGTTAGTAATTGTAACATTAAGACGTCCAACAACTTAGTCTACCCGTGACCATGGATGCTGTGAAGGATCCGAAACGTCGGGAATCAAATAATATCAAGACAACGTGATGAAATCCGTAAAAAGTAGTTTTATTTCAATGTCTAATATTCGCGTAAGTGTCAGAAACCAGTATATATCTTTTTTACTAGCAAATGAGTGTACATTTTGTATCACAACAATAGGGTACTATTCCAGCTAAGATACTCCAAGACTCAATTGTTGGATACTTGTACCATAATTTAACGAACTCATGGTACTTGTAGCAAATGCTTAGAAAGTTGGAGCGCGCAGTGGCCTTACGGTAATCAAACTGGAAGACAGTATATGGATGGCTGTTGGTTTGGCTTGTCTGTGCATGTAAGGTTATTTTATTACTTTAGCTATGGTATATGGGATAACGATTTAGAGAGAGAGAAAAATAAAAGATTTAGAGAAATTTGTGTGCGTAAAGTAATATATTTTTTATAGTACAAAAATACTCATTAATGAATGATCGTCTGACAGCTGGAAAAGCGGCAGAGTATGTCGGAGTCGATCCGGGAATGTCAATGAATCATGGGAATTTTGACATTTGCCCTTCAAAGAGTACTCACAGCCTACTCGAAGGTGCACGTACGGCAAAGTACGCACGCCGCCATGTCTGAGGCCATTGTCTGGTTAAGCAGTGTACTGCCCAATTCAATCGCTCGCAGCCCACAACTCATGCAGATTGGACAGTGTGCTTGTTTGTCATGTTATTACAGAAAAAAGTAGTAGCAAGATAAATGCTATATCTTCAGAATCGTAAAGATTTATCTCAATATCTGCAATAACCACCTGCCTGTACATAAAACATCACAGAAACATTCCAATATTTCTGAACAATTATTCAAAACACTCCGCAAACTAAAACTAAACTTTATTCAAAATATTTTCCATTCGAAATCACAAACTAAATTCACAAGTTTTGCATACAGTGAATATCTGGAATGGAGCGGCCGTTTATTGAACGGAATCGAACCGACGTACCGATGAATCGACAGTAAATTAATAATCATATTACTTTTTCAGTGGAATGCAAATATTTGATGATTGCGCTGTGGCGAGTGGCGAATGTCGATACTGTGGGACAGGAATGTAAAATTCTGCTAGATACGGCTCGATGCGATTGGAACGAACATGTTTGGGATATGACGGGGTGCAGTTGGAATGCAGTCGATCGATTTTAATTCATGATATTTATAGTGTGATTTTACGACACTGACTTTTGAGAATTTAACAATATTATTTATCATGTTTTAGATCACAATTCACCATATTTTTAAGTCCAATGTAATAGGGAGCGAGCTTATTGCTATTTACTGGGCACAGATTCAAGTGTCAAGCTGATACTGAGGATTTCATGATAAAAAAACAATAAATGTTTGGGGACGTGTCAGTCATCCCTTTTGTCCTACATTCGTGTTCTATTGTGAAGCATCTATGATCCGTTACCCTTGCATTCGCTATGAAATCGAAATGTTTTTTCCAACTACCTAAATACTTTGGAAGTGCATTTATTTGTCTTTTTATTTAAAATTCATTGGATTTATTATTTTCAATTATTTTTGGCATGATTTGAAATGGTACATTACTTTAGCTTTATAGTTTATATTCTAGTAGCCGTGCCACGCTGTGTTGTTCCTCGCATTGATCTACTGTTTCCCAATCTCCTGGAAAATTCGCAAAATTCTTTCTTATGTAGCTGATCATTATTCTCCACAATGTGTAGTCTATAAAGTTGTAAGTTTAGTGATTCATCAGTGAGTGATATATTTTTTTAATATTTTATTAAATATATATATATATATATATATATATATAAATCTACAAGTTATAGTATCTTTACCATACTTACACATACCACAAAAAGATAACCATAACTTAATGGTACCTAGAGTCGGTTCAAAAGTCCGTACCACGGAGGTGTCGGGCCGTGTGAATTGCACTAAATTATTCCCCCGGGCCCGCGCGGCAAGTTAATGAATTTATAATCAAATTACAACAGTACTCCGCCCCGTGAGAAATTTCACAGATAAATCTTAACAACCCTTATCGTTTTATTTGTTACGAATGACCGTAGGTTTTACGTGGTTTTACAGTGATAGTATTGATTGCGAAGTTACAAAGTAAAGACAGGATTTGCGGACAATTTAAGACATTGTAAGGTGAATAAACTGAGATCTTTGCTTTAGTTGGCTTGACGGATACGTCTGTTTGTAAATAAAATATCATCACGCATGTAGTCTTGAAGAGTTAGGCAGAGTTGTACTGTGGTACACCGTATACCCTGTTCGCCGTTATGTTTTTCAGTTCCATGTATATACATTGACATTCCTGTTTTTATTTTTCAAATTCAATTTTACTCTATAATAACTCATATCAGTCATACTAAAATGATAATGTGTAAGCAACCCTGTTTTTCTCCAAGTTTATTACATTTTGACGTCTAAACTACTACACGAATTTTCTTATAGAGATAGATTGTACAGTGGCGACTAAAAGTCCATCGGCAATCTTACAACGCAATAACTTGACGTTTAGTTTGACTTACGACCTTCTATTAATTGTCGTTAACAAGTGACACGCACTGGCTGTATCGAGCTCGCTCGTACTGTTCGTAGCAATGTAATCCTTAGCGTGCTTATGGACTTTGGAGCGTTTACTGTACCTTAGAAAGGAAAATAGACTACGATTTGTCCCTCTCTATTCTTTGAGACGCCAGGGAATATTGTGGCAATAGCTAATATTGCCACAATATTCCCATTCACAATATTATTTATAAAAAATAAATAATATATATAATTAGAAAATAGTGTGAGGAAACCTGTCTAAGACGTACTCTCAACGGACGAGTGAAGTTTGTCAACCCGCATTAAGCCAGTGTAGTGGAATATAGCTTTCTCACATATTCTGTGACTCGTATTCAAGACTATGGTGGTTAAAGTGGCTATGATGATTATAGATCTCGCACACGCGTGTTTGACGAAAAAAAAACTTGAATAATTATTTTCCATTCAACACCACCAAAATACTACATGGAACATACTAAATCTTATACTGGAAGTGGGCAGCACGTATAAACGGCACATTATTTATTATCTACCATGCGAGAACCGAGTGAGCCCTTTCGTGAAAATATTAAGTAAATAAAATGGAGTGAGCTCGATGGCTATGAGACGTGCGATAACGATGTGTATCGCACTTTATTGTTGATAGTGTTGGGATATTACGTAAATATGGTCGGAACGGGTTTGTTATTAGTTTTGTTGGTTTATCCAATTTTCTGTTTAAGAGTCGGCGGACCGAATTTCTCTTACAAACGTAATACCGAAATAAATCGTAATTTAAACGCAATTCAATCAAATTCTGTTATCATTCGGATTCCGATACCGTTAATCTAGGTTCTTACGTTACTATTTCATCCAAAATACTTCACTGAAAATAAATGTAAGCGAATGCAAATTTTGATAACTTTACCGAGTTTGGAACTATTTTTCGGTCTTTTATTTCCAGTGAAGTAGTGGTAGACGAAATAGTACCGTGGAAACCTAAATTAACGGTATCCAAATCCGAATAATAACATAATTTGATAGAATATTTTCTAGATTACGATTTATTTCGGTATAACGTTTTTGTGGGTAATTGAAGCTCCGCCGGACCCTTAAGTTTCTATGTAATTTGTAAAGGAAATAAGCTTTAATTAGCATGACAATAGAGACCATAATTATGTACATAAGTGTTATTATATATATATATATTTTTTTAAAGCTTACTATTCTTGTTAACCCCTCTTGTTAAGCTAAAATGCTTATGTTACGAGTGACTTCACGTCGGTAGTGCAATGGATGGGCTTCGAACCGGCAACCACATGATCGCAAGTCCGACGCTCTAGCCATGTATGTGACTTTAGTGCCTGAGCAAGATACTTTACATTACATCTACCTACATTTTCAATTCGTTAATATTATGGTACTGTTTTATTTACAATTTTTACTAATAAAAATTACGTTGACCGTTGGATGCTTTATATTATAGGTAGGTACTCGTATAACTGCCTCCTTTATCTGGAAATAATAAATAAGCACAGCTTCTGAACATGAAATTGTTATCAGAAAAATATTATTAGACTGTCTCATGCAATTCTTAGTAAGTTAGTTCTAGAATTTCAATTTGTCCCTATTTATACTATGCTATGCGAATGCTATTAAATACTATGGGACGAGCCTATAAATTTCATAGGCTCGTCCCATATTAAGTACTAAAAATCGTGATAGATTCATTATTTATTATTGAATCCTAACCAATCTTTAAAAAAAAATATCAATATTCCTTCTTATTTCATCATCACATTGCAGAAGGAATTCTAAGTTACATTTATATAGTATAACGCTAACCGAGTGGCCACAACAAAGCACACAGCCGTCTAAAACAAACCTTGTCAGATTGAAATGTTTCGACAAACACTAAACGTGTAATGAGTCCGTTCTCTGAAGATATTGCCCCAGCATTTTGTTCCTATCATGTTTTGATGGATTTCGACACAGATCCCGAAATAAAATAGCTGTGTACTTGGGTGAACGATAAATCAATCTGTATTTCAGACGAATTTTGTAATTTAGTTCTTTAGTCGCTCAGAATGTGCGAAATCGGTGTAAAATACAAAGGAACATTTTTTTTGCGTACCTAATTGACAATATATTAAAAACCGTATACTCTTATTCCTCATCGGTATAGTTTTTAATAGAGCAGTGCAATAATTGAAAGCGAATTTATTGAAAACTTTACATTGTATACAATTATCTAGTTGTCCCATGCTTATTAGTCTCATTAGTCTAGTGGTCCCATGCGCGACTGCTACATTAGAGGTCCTGGGTTCGATTCTCAGGTCGAGCAAAGTCATTGGGTTTTTCTATGAAATTCTCAGTAGCAGATCGGAGTCTGGATTTGTCCCGATGAATGGCTATAGGCTCGCTCACAATAACGTGGGACCTAAACATACCGGCGAACTGTGGGTGTACATTAAGTACGCATGTGCCTAACCCTTAGGGGAATACAGGCGTGATGGTATGTTATGTTATGTTATCTAGTTGTGGATTGGTTCTATTGCCGGGCTTTAAGAGAGCTTAAAATTATAGATTGGTCTACTAATCTGGTCCTTCAAAATAATGTAGGACTGTAATTTAAGTTTCAACATCTAAAAAAAAGTGCTACGTCATCAATCATAAAAAGTCCCAACCCTTATAAACCCGGATAGACGCAAACAAAATAAATCCAAATTTATAATTAATTTTTCAAACTTTATTGCTATCAGTAAGCCCGTAAGCCTAAAATATTGAAAAAAAGAACCGATCACCTTTTTACGACATCGTAAGCGGGCCCATTATAGGGGTCACTTGATATGGTATTTCAATGCGAAACTCGTCATAGGGTGGACAATATTTTGGGCCGTAATACTAAAATAAAAATGCCCGTAAAACTCTATGAACTAAATCATGACGGGAGGGGTTGAAATGTGCTGAAATACTTTATACATCAGCGCATAAAATATTAAATAAGAATCTGTCTGTTCTAAACGCGCATAGTAGATATGAAGTGGCAATGAGCTGGCCACGTCAGCCATGCATCCGGATAGGTGGGCGAGACTAGCTACCCAGTGGGTACCTCACAATGGTATTCGTCGACGAGGCCGGCCTAGGAGACATTGGCGAGATGATTTTGACCGCTTTTTGCCAACGTAGTATGAAAAGCCCAGGATAGAAAATCCTGAATTGAGTTAGGGGAGGTCTTTGCCCATTAGTGGGACAAAAAATAGGGTACTTTATAAAAATATCATAACATAACATACATACTATCACGCCTGTATTCCCCGAAGGGTGGGGCAGAGGCGGACTAATGTACAACCACAGTTCGCCGGTATGTTTAGGTCCCATGTAATAGTGAACGAGCATATTGCCATTAACCGGGCACAAATCCAAACTCTGAATTGCTACTGAAAATTTCATAGAAAAACCCAATAACACTTTGCTTGACCTGGGGATCGAACCCAAGACCTCTAGCGTAGCAGTCGCGCTTGGGACCACTAGACTAATGAGGCAGTCAGTTTAAAAAATATCATAATACCACAATATATGTAAGTATATGTAGACGTAATATCATAATATTAAACTATAATTTAGTTTAATGAAAATTTTCGGCTTTCATAGTATTGGTTGGTACGAGTCCATACGTGTGAAGAGGTGGCCAGTCTGGTCGATGTCAAACGAATGTTCTGGTTAGAATGGAATGCGGAATGTTTTGTGGAATGATGGTAACATACCTACCATAAATACCTATGTATGTTTGTGGTGACTATAGGCTTCAGCGCTTTTGGGAAATAACGGATGCAGTTTGATTTTGGAGGATTGCTTTCTGGTTTGCTAGCTCATCAATACACGAATTGGGCCAGGTGAGTTTATGCTCTATACTGGTATGTATACGGAGCTAAATTAAAATGGGATATACCTACATTAATAAATTGATATTTGTAAATAAAATAGACGTGCTACGTACTTGTTTTTACTTAAATTAATAATAAGTTTTGAGTTTTTATGTCACTGTATCCAAAACTATAAGCAATCCAGGATATATTGTTTAGGGGCCTTTTTAAGTAATATTAGACAATTCTTAGATATACACATAGAAGGAAACTACAGAATATTTGAATATAATGTGTTTAGGCATTCGTTTTCAGGTTACTTAAGACCGAATAACGAATTTTTATTACAAAAAATTCAGAGTATTTTTCTTTGTCTCTCAGATATAAGAGTGAAATAGTTTAGAAACTATCTTATCACGAATTAGCAATGAACTATAAAGTCTAGAGGTCCCAAGCACGAATGCTACGCTAGAGGTCCTGGGTTCGATCCCCAGGTCGAGCAAAGTGTTATTGGGTTTTTCTATGAAACTCTCAGTAGCAGCTCAGACTCTGGATATGTGCCCGGTTACTGGCAATAGGCTCGCCTCCTATTACATTGGACCTAAACATACCGGCAAACTGTAGGTGTACATTACTACATCTCTGCCTAAACCGTCGCGGAAAACAGGCGTGATGGTATGTTAAATTATGTTACAAAGTCTACAAACTTGAAATTTGTCAGGTATGTAGAATTTTAAGAAAAGATTTTGTGAAATTTTTCACGGGATTTAAATTCAAATCAACAATGGTTGACGGATATACCGCAGGCTACAGTCATAGTCATTAAAATTAATTTGATTTTCTTTAAGAAAACACTCTAATGTAATACCAGTAATGCCAAATACGTACAAATTGAAGCCACAACTTGTGCTTGCGTTAAGTTTTGTGTAGGTGGGGAAGTTTTAACCACACACAAGTTATTACTTAGTTAATAACTACAGATTTCAAACCTAGAATGTCAGAAAACTCAACTTATACCGTTTTGAGAAGATATGTCATGGTAATCATAATTGTGCCTCATTAACTACCTGGGACCACAAGACTGGCTCTCTGGGACCACTAGATTAGTCTTGCGATCCCAAGCGCGACTGCTACGCTAGAGATCCTGGGTTCGATCCCCAGCTCGAGCAAAGCGTTATTGGGTTTTTCTTTGAAATTGAGTTGTATACAAATGTACATACTATACACACAATTCACCATTTACATGGGACCTAAACATAACCTCTAACCGGTACGATTCCAAACTCCGAGCTGCTACTGGGAATGCAATAAAAAACACAATACCTAACATTTTTCTCGACCTGGGAATTGAACCTTGAACCTCTAGTATAGGATCACTAGCCCAATGAGGCGGTGCAGAAATATTTTTCTCACAAAATCTAACTAAATGACGTCAAAACGAATTGCTTACACAAGATTTGTATAAATGTGGATTGCATATTTTTTTTTTTATATTTGGAATGAGTATGCAGCTGAAAAATGTTCTTTTTCCTTTTAAAATTTAAAAAGCTGGTAGTTGAAAAAAGAACGGAGTATCAAACCGAACATCTAACAAAAAACCGTTAACGTAAAAGTATGTGCCCCATAAAATACTGTTCGTTGAATAGGGTTGACACCAGTGGTAACTATTTTTTTCTAGACGAATTAAAAAAAAAAATATTATTCTTTATGGGCTCTTAAATTGCATTTGCTTAGATAACCGATCATCAAAAGTTAAAAAGCAAAAATTGAGAATCACTTATTATTTATGATGGCAAGTTTGGTGTAGCGGCTGAGCGATCAGCTTCTACGCTGTGATTTTGTGGATTCGATCCCCGCACGGAACAAAAATATTTGTATGATGTATTTGTACTTGTTCCAGTTCTGGGTGTCTGTGTGTGTTATAATTTGTGTTTATAAACGAACTCACAATACAGGATAAATTTCTAGTGCGGGGTAAAGTTTAAAAAAAATATCCGTTGCCAAATTCATAACTGCCAATCATATTCATTCATTCATATTTATTTCTAGGACTATTAACAATACCAGCTAGTAACGTATTATCAGTTTGAGAGACCAAATCCAGAACCCCCCATATTCCAGAACTCACTAACCTAAAACACACCTACAAAGCCGACAGCAACGATCCGAGCGCGTGGCAACCCTGCAAAGATCACACCCGCGAGCGATACGCAACGGCGCGTGATCTCGCATGAAACGAACGGATTTCAGACCGCCTGAAACGTTCCAATCCTAACGCAAACGTTTGCCCAAGTTCTGCACTCAAAAGAATATGCTATATTGGTGTTTGAACGCGATATGGGCGTTTTTCCAATGTTTTGCTAGCGTTAATATCTCCAGGTTGCGTTGTTGTTCTCGAAAGGTTTTTATTGGTTTGGTTTTGTGCAAAATTAAATGGAACACTCTTTATCATTCTATTTTTTTTCCAATTATGCTAGTATCAACTTCCTGTAATGTAAGTCGCGTCGGTTGAGAAGTAGGGTAACTTGCCTCTCATAGAAGTCACCAACGTCACCTTATGACGTAAATTCAGAATGTGAAGGCAAAATTTCAATCATGCAGGTAGGGTTCGCGGTGGCTTAGAGGTCAGAGCGTCTGGTGTATCCAACCAGCAGACGCAGGTTCGAATCCTGCCTGCGATTGAGTTTTTTCCTTTACTAAAAAATAAATCAACTTCCAGTTTAACCAAATGCAGTATTTTACATGAAACAAATGAAATATTCTTTTGGGTAATACTGATACCTTGGGGACAAACTGACGATTGATTTGGTATAGTACCTATAGGATTGTCATGAATGTTTTGATATAAAAATAATACCTATCCAAAGACTGACCACAGCAAGCATGCCGTGGGAGAGCCATGCTTCGGCACGAATAGGCCGGCTCGACCGGAGTGATACCACGGCCTCACAGAAAACCGGCGTGAAACAACGCTTACGTTGCGTTTCTCCGAGTGAGTGAGGATACCGGAGGCCCAATCCCCTTTTGAAAGGTCGGCAACGCACTTATGACTTCTCTGGTGTTGCGAGTGTTCATGGGCGGCGCTAATCGCTTACTATAAGGCGATCTGTCTGCTCGGTTGCGCACTATCCCTTAAAAAAACGTAATTTAATACATATCGATTTAACAGCGTAGTATTATCAACTCATTCGATTCAGAATATATTAAATTTATGTTAAACCCACTCGTTAGTCTAGTGGCCCCAAGCGGGACTGCTACGCTACTAGTCCTGGGTCCGATTCCGAAATCGAGCAAAGTGTTATTGGGTTTTTCTATGAAATTCTTAATAGTAGCTCGGAGTTTGGTATTTAGGCCCGGTTAATGGCAATAGGCTCGCACCGTTTTACTTGGGACTTAAACATACTAGCGTACTGTGGGTGTATCTGCCTAAACCTTAGTAATATAGGCGTGTTGGTATGATATGTTATTATATTTGTGGCTACACATAACTGTAACACAAAACATAATAATTATGAACTAGCAGCCGAAACGGTACGCTAACGGAAATAGAATTTACTTTGACACATCAAAGCGAGATCGCATATTCCATCTCAAGCATTCGTAAATGTTACGTATGATATGAAATTCGGTGTTTATAATAATATACTCCTTATGTATACGGTTTTGGATTCAGTTCGAGGTTTTAATTTGGATATAATAAATACTAGCTGTTCCCCCCAGATTCACTTGCGTCGCCTAATATTTTTTCTTGAAGTTTTCTGATGTTTTTATAATTATTGATGTCCCGTCGATCGATAGTAATATTTAAATGTGTTTGGTATTCTTTGTATAACAGATACCATAAGAAAAACTATGCTTGTACGCGTATAAGGCAAAAAAGTATAGTTAATTTTAATAATCTGTCTATGTATTTAAAATAAAGTCGGGTTTGTTACAACACTTATAACTCGAGAACGGCTAGACCGTTTTTTATGATCTTTGGTTTTTTGGATTTGTATGTTCCCCGAATAGCAGAATAACTATTAAAACATCGAAAAAATACACGAAAAAGAACATTATGAAAAAAAAATATTTTCTCATTTAAGTTCCCAAACTTATCTAGTTCTTGATTTTTATAGAAAATGGAATACATACGTACATACACTCACGCCTTTTTCCCATAGGAATAGGCATAAGCAGAAACAACAGAACGCCACTAGCTACGATTGTTGCATACCTCTTTTGCTTCATCCACATTCATACATCTTGTCATAAACACGCGCAAGTTGCGAGTACTACGCACCTGACCTTTTTGCTGGATCTCATCGATAAGGTCGGTGTATGTCTTTCTAGTGCGTCCTCTCCCAGCGGCTCCACAAACATTCGCTTTATAAATTTCTGTCGTTAACCGCATTTCATCCATTCTCTAGATACGCCCAAACTATCTCAACATATTCTTAATTTGTAACGAAAATGAATTTATTATGTTAGAAAACCAAACTTAGATGTATATCTAAAACTATTAGCGGTTATAAAATAAAAGGTTATTGTAAGTTAAGGGGGCGTCCTCCGTCAGCCAGGTCATTAATCATAGGGGCTATGAGAATTCTCGTCACGTCGGCAGAAACACCCGCCGCCGTCCAGGTGAAAGTGTTTAACTTTGTACTTGTCTGTTTTGCTATATTATTTTATGATTTATTGCGTCTTTTTTGGTAAAGAAGTAGTTATGAAAAAGTTTGAAAGATAAATGGAGGAATGATTTTGAAAATCTTTAAAGATACCAAATGGGACAAGCCTTTAATTCGTGTAATGTAATTCGTGCGAATAGACCACTACTTATTCATGAAGTGGTCGATTAGCACTAAAATAAAATCGCTCCGTGCGAAACGCCACCTACTAAATAATCAATTTTGAAGAGTGTCGTTTGAACCGATTCGTGCGAACCGAATATGTGCAAAACGATTACTAAGCCCCTAAGTTACTCATATGGTCTTTAAAGAGTAAGTAAATCAATAAAAATATTTTTCAGAATATGAAAGCGATAAAATTTTTTGCGATATGTCTATGGAAAAAAATCAAGTGATCAAGTGATCAATTCAAGTGAAAAGCTTTGCCATATCATAGTCAAAGTCAAAGTCAAAATGTTTTATTTCAATCAGACCGATAAAATAGATACTTTTGAGAAGACAAAACTAGTTGCACGGTTCCAAAAAGTGGGTCTTATGCAGAAGAGCCGGCAAAAAACTCAATTGAAACTTAAAAAAAAAATCGTGATTTCAATATTAAGCTTTACAACTTTGTTTTAAATAGTTGCTGAGAATTATACAATTTGATACTTTTGAAAGAATTCTTACGTCACATAATAATTTTATCTGCGTAATACATTTTTTGGGTGAAGACAGCTGTTTCACAATTTAATTTAATATAAAATAACATTTTGAAATGATTTTAAGTAACGGTTACTTAATCTCCCATTTCGATTTGTCGTGACTCCTAAGGGCCAGTAAAAAATAAATAACATACCATCACGCCTGTATTCCCCGAAGGGTTACGCAGAGCCGTACTAATGTACACCCACAGTTCGCCGGTATGTTTAGGTCCCATGTTAGAGGGGGCGAGCCTATAGCCATTAACCGGGCACAAACTCCGAGCTGCTACTGAGAATTTCATAGCAAAACCCAATAACATTTTGCTCGACTTAGGGATCGAACCCAGGACCTCTAGTGTAGCAGTCGCACTTGGGACCGCTAGACTAATGAAGCAGTCTAATAAATAAATTTACTCATAATATACGATACGTTAAAAGTGACACGTAACGGGAAAGTGTTGACATTGGGCCTATTGCGTCGATAGGTCGCTTCTCGCCTGCAGCCGATATTAAATGTTTACATTCGAACGTGCCCTAGGTAAACGCAAACAATGTACATACATACAAACGGGGATTTCGGCCGATATCGTCTAATCTGTAGGTATTTTCATGCTGGAAATTCATGCCTGTCGTGACATCAAAGGATCGTAATTCGAATGAGTTTTAGGTTTCAATGTGTAGCGATTGAAATGAATTTTCACTGAGTGCGATGAGAACTCGTGGTAAGTTTTTGTCTTTGTTTGTGGTGAATACGACTTTAACTCATTTCAACCACAGCATATCTTTAGAAGCGCTTTATAATAGGAACATACATAAACATACTATCACGGTAGTATTCCCCGAAGGGTTAGGCAGAGGCGTACTAATGTACACCCACAGTTCGCCAGTATGTTTACGTCCCATAAAATAGGGGGCGAGTCTATTGCCATTAACCGGGCACAAATCCGAGCTGCTACTGAGAATTTCATAGAAAAACCCAAGAACACTTTGCTCGACCTGGGAATCTAACCCAGGGTCCACTAGGCTAATGAGGCAACGATTATTGATATTTAAATCAAGTTTAATACATATAATACTTGCTTCGGGAATTTCCTTAGTGTTGAAGCCAATGGATTAGACACTCGAGCAATTGAATCTATTAATTCAAGAGATTTCTAAACTGCCACATTCGTTTAGAGATCCTAGATGCAATTACTGTGGATGAAGTTTTGATTTTTGTCCAGTTTTTTAATACGTGGTAAAGCCATGCTTCGGCACGAATGGGCCGGCTCGACCGATATGATATCACGGCCTCACAGAAAACCGGCATGAAACAAAGTTTACGTAGTGTTTCGCCGAGTGAGTGAGGTTACCGGAGGCCCAATCCCCTTTTAAAAGGTCGGCAATGCACTTGTGACTCCTCTGGTTTTGCGGGTGTCCATGGGCGGCGGTAATCGCTTACCATCAGGCGATCCGTCTGCTCGTTTGCCCTCATATCCCATACAAAAAAAGTTATTGGCTAAAGGTTCGCTTCCTACTACATGGGACCTAACAGGCACATTGCAGTGGTAAATAAGTACACCACTGCCTAACTCTTCGGCCATTGCAGGCATGATGGTACAGTTATATGTTTCAGATTTCGAAAATCAAAATACCGCGTCTATTTGATAAAGTTGTTTTAACTAATATGATTTCTGTTTTGGATAAACCTCTTTAGCGTATTACGTGTCCTATTCAAACAAACTAATGGGCGTCCCGTCAGCTATCATCTCGCACTGAACAAGAACCTTATACCTAGCACTGGATTTTACACGTAGAACATTTTTCTGAAGAGTAAAAGTGACCTCTAGTAGTTGTTGCATCTCTTTCTTCCAGTACGACACTTTCTTATAGTACAACGACTAGAGGTCATTTTTGCTGGAGGCCTTCAGTGAATCCCTGAGATTCCCTGAATCAACAGCTATTGCCATTCAAAATTCAAAATTCAAAATTCACTCTCCCACGTTAAAAATTATTGAAGGAAAATATGTTAAAAATATATTCTTATGTTGAAGGATATTTACGAAGAATTGTAACGATAGTATTTATCAATGTGTTTTAAACAACAATATCTATGCAAATAACCGATGTTAATCTGTTGTACAACAATCCTTATCGATAGAGACCGCGATTTTAAGCATCAATAAACATCGATAATTGACAGATCCTCTATTAATATTGACTCTGTGCGAGTAAGGGACTCCTTGTCTTACAAAATGTCGGATAGCATTAATGTTACCGTGGAACTTTGTATAATTTTCCACCCTGTTCAATTAACCCCAGGCTTAGAGATATAATGTAAGCGAATGTTAACAGTAAAGTAACTTTTGTAGAGTTAAATTGTGTGTGATTTAGACCGGTCTCACACTACCCCGGCGGTAACAATAAATTCCTACATTTTCAGAGGGTGAAAATTCAGTTTTTTATTCATAAATCATCATTCTGATTATCGGGCGGGCGGGTATAAAGAAAAACATCTCAAATAAGTTCTTTGTTTCAATATATTATCACGCCTGTTATCCCTGAAGGGGTAGGCTGAGGTGTACTAATGTAAACCCACAGTTTGCCAGTAGGTATGTTTAGATCCCATGTAACGGTAACAAATCCAAACTCCGAGCTGTTACTAAGAATTTCATAGAAAAACTGAGTAACACCGTTTGTTGTGTTATTTTCTGCACGGAACAAAATATATATTTATAGTTGTTGGAGAAATTCCTAGAAATATGTTTTTATTAAAAAAGCGTAAAGTATCAGGACTTCCCAGATTCCTAGAAAATATGTTTTATTTATTATTACAATATCAAAAAGATAGAAAATTTTGCATGGTTATTTTCCTGATAAAATAAAGTAATGCTTAGATTATTCACCAATGAAGCGTTTTTCCGCTATTTTAAGGCAGATGATCGGCTCGAACGTTTTACAAACAACTTAATTGCTTTCTCCCCTATTGAGATTAATGATAATCCATAGAGATTTGCACTAATTGGGAAAAAAAACCTGCTATTTGTTCTTATAAGAAAACAGATTCAGTGAAACGGAGTTTATTAGAGCCGAAAAGGTTTTATTCATTGTACTTCATATTTACGGTAGCTTCAAAAGTTATAATTTTTTTGCAAATAAAAGTTATAATTGACTGCCTCATTAGTCTAGGGGTCCCAAGCGCGACTGCTACGCTAGAGGTCCTGGGTTCAATCCCCAGGTCGAGCAATGTGTTATTGGGTTTTTCTATGAAATTCTCAGTAGCAGCTCGGAGTCTGGATTTGTGCCCGCTTAATGGCAATAGGCTCGCCCCCTATTACATGGGACCTAAACATACCGGCGAACTGTGTGTGTACTTACATTAGTACGCCTCTGCCTAACCCTTCGGGGAAAACAGGCGTGATGGTATGTTATAAATTTAACTACAAAAACGATGACGAATATTACTTATAACTATAAAAGAAGCGGCGGGAGCGTAATGGCTAGGGTGCAGTACTTTCGATCGATGTAAGTATGTATGTAAGTGATGGCGGGTAGCGAGTTTTGGGGATTACTGTAGGAGATTACAGATTTAGCTAATTGTTGTTTGGTGTTGAAGATTCATGTTTAATCTTATAATAAATCTGTAGAGAGGTCAATTCTGTACATGAAATATATTTCCAAAATAACTATCAGCGGGTGATTAGTGATCGATACTGACGCCAAAAATGCAATCAGTAAAATTTTTGCCTGTCTGTCTGTTTGTCTGTATGTTCGTTATAGAAACAAAAACCACTCGACGGATTTCAACGAAACTTGGTACAATTATTCTTCATACTCCTGGGCAGGTTACAGTATACTTTTCATCACGCTACAATCAATAGGAGCAGAGCAGTGAAGGGAAATCTTGGGAAAACAGGAGAACTTACTCCATTTTTTAAGCTTCCGTCGCGTGTGCAGCCTTAATGGTTAAAGCTACACAGAAATCATGTATGACGGAAATGTTCTTCTTAAAATTATATAAAAAATATTCCACGATAGCAAATGTCTATCTTTTATGGTTGAATCACAATAACACGTGTAACTCCCGATAGCTTAGCAGTTCGGAGCTTTCTGATTATATTTGTCTACTCTTACGTTAGGTGACTGACTGACTGACATAGTGATCTATCAACGCACAGCCCAAACCACTGGAGGGATCGGGCTGAAATTTGGCATGCATATAGCTACTATGATGTAGGCATCCCCTAAGAAAGGATTTTGATAAATTTCGACCTACAATGTAGGGGTAAAATAGAGAATAAAAGTTCATATGGAACAAAGTAACTATTCCACGCGGACGAAGTCGCTGGCAAAAGCTAGTATTATAAATAATCATGAAAGTAAATCCGTTCGTCTGTTAATTCTTAACATATGAACTGATAAAATTTGGCGAAAAGATGCAATGCAATAATAATAAAGACTTTATTTCAGACCATGGTGTCTATTTTGTTAGTAACAATGTTCTTACAGACTAATGTTAGTAATACTTAGAAGTTCCCACAAACAAAACTTAAAATATATCTAACGACCTTTCTATTCATTGTCGTTAACAAGTGACACGCACTGGCTGTATCAAACTCGCTCGTACTGTTCATAGCAATGTAATCCTTAGCGTGCTTAAGGACTTTTGAGCTTCTACTGTACCTAAAACATCTACTCGCTACTCAAAATGTTGAAATAAAATAACTTATTATATTCGCGTAAGTGTCAGAAACCAGTATAATAAAATAACTTTTTATAAAAATAAACCCGCCTTTAAAACATAGAAAAAAATGTTATGTGCGAAACAGTTTCCAAAGTCGATGGCGAAAACAAAAGGTCAGACCAAATCAAAGGCACCGACTTAATTTTTTTTAAACTTACTTTCAAAGTGGGTCGCACATTACTAATATTCTTGTTAACCCCTTCTGCTAAGATAAATTCTATTGTTCCGAATGGGTTCACGTCAGTAGTGAAATGAGTGGGTTTCGAATGGGCAACCAATCGATCCGCCTAATGGCTACCGCCGCTTATTCATTAGTTTTTATGGTTTTGAAGGTGCTTTTACTTTTGGTTAAAAAACACATTTAGTTCATTACCAAAACATAAAAACCTTTTTGGGATGAAAAAAATAATATACGTGCCGCCTTTCCTCTACACTTAGGCCACAAAACAAGCGACAATGTAATACTGTGTGTCGAAATTTGCCGGCTTGTACTGAACAGCTCTCTGGCACGAGCGGAAACCTTTGAACTTGAAGCATTTAACTAATCGAATACCTAGTAGTCTTGGAAATTTCTAATAAGCGTCCGCTATGGCCCACACTAACTTTAATCGATACAGTTGCGATGGTATTTGCTCAAATATTAAAAAGTTATGCCAAGCTATCGCTGGCTCGCTGTTAGACAAAGAGCTATCCAGCTCTTTCCAGGTAATCTTTGTCTGAGTTGCCTTGCCCATCACGATGCTCATCCAGGCCATCATTTTTTTTTTCCATTTGCCTAATCTTCAATTATTTAATAAATTTCAATATCAATTATAAAAACACACCAATAAAACACTAGAGATTCACTTCTAGCACTACTGTATTACTTATGTAGGTAGGTAAGTAATTGCACTAAACTTTTACGTCCGTGAAACGTCCGAACACCTCGACAACAACCAACCGAAATATCCAACTTGCCGAGTGGCATGCCCTTTTATGTTCGGTGTTACTCATTTTAAAATATGACATTTGATCAAATTAGCAACTATAATCATAATTGCCACGAATAAAATTTAAACTAGGAATTTTGATTAGTTATCTAAATTAATGAGACCTTACACAATACCTGTTTGGGAAGGTGTTAAAGTGGTGTAATGGGGCAAATATTTATGTATTACAATGGATATATTGTTTCGAGTTTGGGTCTACTGCGTCCGTGAATTGTATGCCCGTGAAGTCCACGACATAAGGTTTGCTTCTAAGTGCGAGAGCTATCTAAAAAAAATTTCGTAAAAATTTACACAACTTTTTACCCCAATAAAAAATATTGAACGTGTTCATAAACCGTTACCCTTTTATAAGCTAAGAATTTTTATAAAACAAAACAATTAATTCCATTTTTTATACTCCATAAAAATATTACAGAAAGAATATCAACGGAAGCTAACATTAAAAAAACATAAAAAATCGTGTCCAAGGGAATATTATTTTAATTTTTACAATGGAAAAGGCAAATGAAATAAGTCATGAAAACACGAAATGGTGTCAACTTCAATTAAAACTATAAAAACATTTTTACAACTAATAACGGAGGCTTAATGCTGACCTTACGATGTATGAACACGTAGCGGGAAAAAATACAAACAAATATAAACATAATACTCAGGAAGTTATAGTTTAATTTTGTATAAATCGTGGTGGATGAAAGTAACATATAAAAGAGCGTATTGATATCACAAAGTTTGATACGAGCCTATTTGAGTGTTTTTATTTTATTTATAAATATTTTTTAAGATTATTGAAACCATTATTATTTTGTGGACACTACCTGTTTTAAGTAGCTTTTCAAATTTCTTAAGGACTGTAACATTAAAAAAATAGACTCTCCTCCTATTACATGGGACCTAAGGATATAGATGGAAAGATAAAGGCAGGTGTACATCAGTACACATCTTTCTAACCTTTCAGGGAATACAAGCGGTATAGTATGTTTTGTTTTACGTGGAGGACAACTATCAAACTTAATCTATTCTTGTCATTCACATAAAACTGCGTAATTATTCTCATATTGAAATAACAAAATTGTAAACAGGAGATTTTTTTCACGCCAGAACGGCTGAATGGATCTGCATAAAATTAGGCACACAAATAGATCACAGCTTGGAATAACACATAGGCTACTTTTTATCCAGGTCGGTCCCAATCCTGAAGTCCACCCAGACAAAGTCGCGGGCAGAAGATAGTAGTGCTATAATTATATTGAGTACTAGACTTCTTAAGTAATTTTCGTTTCTAAAATATACTGTGCCCATTGTACCTACGTGTTAAGTCAAATTTATAAGGAAGAAAACAAAATCACAGTCGAAACGTCAACAGCGAATGACAGCTGTACATAATCTTGACGATGTCGTCTTTATGTGTGTGTGTGTGTCAAACGCATGGTAGTGTGTGCGGACTTTCATACAAACTTTTCAAAAATCCTTTCTTAGTGCTCGTCTACAGTGCAAAAGAAACCAGCATGCAAACTTTCAGGGATCTAGATCCTGTAGTTTTGGCTGTCCGTTGATATGTCAGTCAGTCAGTAGGTCAGTCAGTCAGTCAGGTTCTTCTTTTATACATATATTAATAAACGTTCGCTACTTTTTCAATCAGAAACTTCCCAAAGATTTAATTATTCCTACATGCAAGCTTCCAATATTAAAATTAATAACATAGGAAATTATGTTTACATTGAAACGCAATTTACGTGGCTTAATTAAAATTTTCTCTAATAACGATGTTAACGCACAGGCTTTTTGTATTCAGCCTATAGTATTTTGTGCTATACAGGGTGAAACATTTTGTTTGTCACGTTGTCGCCCCCGGGTGTTCCGCCTTGTTTGTTCCGGCTTGACCGGCACAGTGTCAGATTCACGTGTTTTTTGGTAAAAAAATATTTAAAAAACTTTTTGGTATTTTTTTTGTTGTTCTGCCTCTGAGTCTCGTTGTGTAATTCTTTATTTAAGTTTGACTGAGAGGTTGATAATTATTTTCTTAAGCATTTTTTTGTTGACAATGCAATTGCAGAAGCATTATCCTATTTTACAACTATTTTAGTTTCGGCATCCAGTCTTATTAGGTGCGGCTAAATACCAATCTTACACGTAGCGACTGCAATCAGATCTCTTCAACCCATTTTCTGGACAATACCAAAAGCTTTTTAGGTTACTACAACGGATTGTGACAGATGATCGTAGGACAACAGATATCGACGGCTTTATAAGTATGCATCGTCTTTACCCATCCATAGACTGATCGTGCAGCTTGACATTGCGAATTAATTTATCAGCAAGTGTAGTTATTACACAGCCACGAGTCTGTCACCCATTTTAAAAAGAAATTATATAATTTCAGTGTGTAACTCAATAACACGGTGCGGTTTTTTGCCGCGCGCCGTTTGTCGCCCGCCGCCTGTCACCCGCGGGCGTTCGGCTACAGCCTATTTCCAATTTGCGCCTATCAATCAAGACCAATCTCGCTGAGTGGATTACGGCCAAATGAAATTTGCATAGAAACCCACTGTGCAGTGCGTTTGTATCTGATATTTACTGGCTGTTACCGTTTGATTTGGATGCTTGTATATTAAAATTAAACGTCATTTAGTACGTGATAGAATTAAAATTATCCGTGTAATTGATAGGTTGACTTTTTAATTAAATAAAAAATAGCAGAAATAATCATTTAAAATTGTAAGACTCCGCTGTTGGAGTTCGTCTAAGGTGGTACAACTAGATTTTTTGAGGGGATACGAGCAGACGAATCGCCTGATGGTAAGCGATTACCGAGGCCCATGAGCAGCTGCAACACCAGAGGAGTCACAAGTGCGTTGCCTACCTTTTAAAAGGGGATTGGAACCTACCAGAGTAACCTCACTCACCCGACCAAACACAACGTAAGCGTTGTTTACCGCCGGTTTTCTGTGAGGCCATGGTATCACTCCGGTCGAGCCGGCCCATGCGTGCCGAAGCATGGCTCTAACACGTAAAACATTACCGTATATTTGAGAATTAACAACTGAGGAAAAAAAATAATAACGTGCTGATGATGTTGCCGGCGGTTTGTAGATATGCTCCTTTTTCATAAGAATAAAGAACCATAGTCTCTTTTAAAGTCCGGACAGATCTGAATAAATGAGTGATACAATGTACGACAACTACAAGTTTTTCACTCAATACTATCCACAACCAATCGTTATTGACAGTTTTAGAATGTGTTTCCATAGAAATAGAACAACAAAATAATAACTGTAAACTAAGTATTATAATATTCTTGTAATTCTTAAAATACAACAATAATTATTTACTTTTAACTAAATAAAACTGTCACAAACAGCTTAAATACATACCCACACTAAAATTACGAAAGTATTTTATGAGATTTCAGAATTCATCAAATTCAACAAAACTCATTTAAGATACACACAAAACACTGAGCTAATATTTAGGTAAGATTTAATAATGAAGAGTATCAAACTTTGGGCAGAGTCAGCAAAAACAGTTCTGTTAGTGATATCAAAGATTATTTGTACAGGTTTCAGCAAGGTTTACTCTGCACAGACGCCTCTGCAGAGTAGGAAAATTTGGTTACAATAATGAAAGGCACCCAGAATGTATTTTGAGTTCCGTGAAACAATTAATTTGAATTTTTTGTAATCTTTGATTTAAGTAGATAAGGAGTAGATAGAAGACTCTCTTTGATAGAAGATTTTTTTCCAGTTAGTTCAGCATCATATTAGTCAACAGCGATCCACTACTAAACAAAGGCTTCCCCCATTGACTTCCGCAAGGATCGGTTTCGTTTTGGTCATTCACAATAATACGAGTATATCACTGCTGTTTCGTTCTGAGAGGAGGCCCGTGCACAGCAATGGTACAGTAAAAAGATTGATGATAATGGTTAATAGCAAAAGCACATAACATAATTTTCTGTTTCTGAAGGCAGTTTTACTTTGTGTTAAAAGTTAGTATTTTAAGTATTTTAAGCAATATAGTATCTATATAATATCAACAAAGCCGTACGTCGTAGTGCTAATGAATGTCTCCAGGATATTGCTGGGTTGTTTGATACAGTTTCTAACCTAATTATTATTCCGTTCGCTAACTAGGTGAAATCGCTTGCTAAACTTTACAGCTGACAAGTTAACAACCGGTGATAAGTTGCGCCCTAGGCTGAACACTACCTTTCATACCCATCGTCAACAATCGACCCTCTCTGAATTTGACTAAAATGGCATAGAAGCCATGATTACTAAATATTCTTATGTATGTATGATGTATTTATTTGTAAATGAGTCAGTATAAGTAATATATAAATGCAAAGCGGTAAGATTTGTGCCTACTTTAAAAAAAAATATATTTGGTAATAGCCCACACCTCAACTTATGGAGCAAAATTTTACCACAATATTTTTTTCTTCTGACACTTACGCGAATATTAGACATTGAAATAAAACTACTTTTTACGGATTTTATCGCGTTGTATTGATATTATTTGATTCCTGCACGACTGCAGGACCGAAGGATACGGTGAGCTCGTTCTGCGTGAATCGGATCGCCAATAATTAACAAAAATGTAAGGTAGCTGTTAGTAATTGTAACATTAAGACGTCCAACAACTTAGTCTACCCGTGACCATGGATGCTGTAAGGGATCCGAAACGTCGGGAATCAAATAATATCAATACAACGCGATAAAATCCGTAAAAAGTAGTTTAATTTCAATTTTTTTTAGTAATAGGCAAATTTGGTCTCACGCAGGATTCAAACTTATGGTAAGTTGAGTATTGTTGACGCTCACTATGCTACTGATGTCACTCATCGTCTTGTGAAAAAGATAAAACTAACTTGATATTCGAGCTATTAGAATCCAGTTTTACAAACTATTACTTAAAAACAGTTTTTTCTAGCAACTGACTTCTAAGTAGCTTTCGAGACGGTCGAGCGTTATCAAGCAAAGATTATGGCTTCCAATAGCGCGTTTAATAATTAAACTTCAAGAATACAAGTGTCATTTCACTTTACAGTTCTGCTCCGAACCCTCGCAATGCCCAAATACTCAATTATGTTTTTAATTGAGCGGCGCCGTGCATTTGACACGAATGTCCGACGGGTTTCGCTTTACTCAGTAATCGCAATTTTATTTGTACAGAGATTTTTATGCGGAGTTGGTTGTTTAAATTACATTTAATATTAATAATTTCAATTAAACAATTCTCGAAGATTGTAATACAAATATAATCGTTTGAATCGCAGCGTTTTATAATCGCTGAATAAAAAATTACTACCTACAGATAAAATTTTCTGACATAGAAACTAGAAAACTGATTGAAGTATCTTATAAATACTCTGTTTCCAGAATTAATCTTAGACATCAAAACGTTTTTCTACGGCAAAAATAAATAAAATCTTACTTAAACTGAATTCAAAATAACAAAAAGTTAGGATCACATAAAAGTCATCAGGCCACATTAAAGACGAAACTGTTTGAACTCAAAACAGAAGAACTTAACAGTAAAACTTCCTTGCACTACACTAAAGGCCCAGATAGCAATAAAAATAAAATGGGGAACACTCTCAGAACATTTGGATTCGATATACAAATCGTTTGTATGGACGTGTCTTTGTTACGGCTGGCTGGCTCCCTACACGGCTGACACCTGTTCTTGTCACTATCGAATTGGGAAAGACGTATGGACATGTCCGAATGTAGTGTGCATGCTGAGACAAGATTCTCAGATGTTTCGGTTTTCCTATTGTATTGAATTCAATTATTAAAGCTTAGAAAATTATTAGCAATGTAGGTTCACATGATATTCTTGTTTTGTTAACTCATGCAAGTAGGTTAGAAATTATAATTGTGTAAACCATAAAATTTCAATCAAACAACACACGTTTATTTCTAATGTTCTCATTATCATCAGCCCGATGCTATCCACTGCTGGAGCAAGCCCTCTTCATGCGACTTCCATTCGTTTCTAATGTTCTAGAAAATGTATTATAACCTAATTCTTATTAACCACAGAGGGAAGAAGCACTATAAACACCCAATTTAAAACTAAGGAACATCAAAGTAAAAAAAAAAAGCATTTAAATCACCTGATCAGAGGACTAGTTGACGAAATAGCGATCCTCGATACCCCCGACATCATAAAACTTCCCTTTGATAAAAATATTACTCATTATAACTTTTGCGTACACAAAACTCACGCTGAATCCCGAGGGCGGTATCACATGAACGGACTTGGAATAGATGCGAAAGCAATTTCCTACCTTATTACGAACCTTAATTCGTTTTGCACCTGAGTTGACATCAAAACTTATAATCAGGAGGTAATTACCGGTACAATCAAAATGAATTTTCGAAATTTGACAGAGATTTAAAAGCAATCATTCCTACCGTGTCTAATGAGAATGTTTGAAACGCGATAAGTCGTGTACTGTTAAATTGGACCCTCTGTGAACAGGGCTTTGATAATGTTCATGTCAAAAGAGGGATTGCTACATTTTCGTTATTGAATTTAGAGTTATCACTAAAGATGTATATTTCGTTGAAGTAAATTGTAATTTGTGTAAAGTTAATTTCAAATAAAATGATCATTTATTACATTTGACAGGGATTTAAATCTAATTTAACGTTTCCATTCATTGCTAAGGCTTCCTTTATGCTCGTCATAAAAATATTGATGGAAATTCTTCTTTGAAAATCACTACGGACACATTACATAAATGATTGTGCTAAAATATTAATCCTCTTATGAAATACATTAATGAAAAAGCAAACAAAGCCCGGGTGAACAAAACGATAAAAACCAATAACAATATAGATGCCACAGAGTGAATTAATATCGAGTGTTGCAGAATATTTTCCGCAGAAGGCTCACGAACATCTGCAGACTGTTTTGTTTCTACAATCGCGCTTGAATGGTGGAGACCATCAATTGCAAGAGCAGACTTCTTTGTCTGCTGATAAAGAGTGCTTGCGAAGGTCCATTTCGAATGCTTGTCACTCCTTTGTTGTATCTACGGTTTTTAATTTTGAAAAGAATTTTGTTCGCGAATGTGTGAAATGTTGGAGTGAGTTCGTCGTTCAAGTCAATTTGTCTTGATGTGTTCAGTTTTATATATTATGTAGTTGACTAAAGTATGAAAGGGATGTCGATGTTTAAAGCGCTTTGTTTGTAAAATTTAGGATTTTTGGGCAGAGAACGTTTTTCCCAAAATGTCAAATATTGGTTTCTTATGAATATTTAACGGGTTGAAGCGCAATTATTTAGCCCTTGCACTAAATCAGAAGTTACATGCTACTTACAAAAGATTCTGCAATTTCAAAGCTGCCAACTTACCTGCAACAAATTAAAAGTAAACATTAGTACAAATCCCAAAATTTATTTAATAACATTACTTTAAAGAACAGTAACCAATGTTGAAAAGTAAACAAGCTACTTAAAAGCTTGTAAAAATAAACTCAATCATGAATCAAGATGTGGTAATTGATAATATCTTCAAAATCTATTATACCTACATCCTTGTTAAGTAAGCGAACAAAATCTTCCCTAAAAAACTTTATCATGTTAGCTAAAAAAATGTCTCGTTCCCAAGGCATTACGCAGACGCTTTGCCATCCAACTTTCACAAATTTCCAAAACTTGTAAGACAAACGCTGTTCCTTTAACATTCGCACAATTACCTGTTACAACTCGGCAAATGCAAATTCCTGCCATATTTATTTTCGCCGCCCCTCTGTTTGGAACTTTCTTATAAATAAGTTAATCAGGGTCAATCCATCAAGCTGTCATTCTACACAGAAATACTTTTCTGTTGCCGTAGCACCTTTATTCAATAACAAATTTTCAATACAAAACAAAGGGAGGTTTTACGAATGGGTCTCCAGTTCACTATTACTCATTTGGACCTGCCAAAAACAAACTGACATGACCCTGCTTGCGGTACACACAATTTTTTGACAAAAACAAAGTTACAGTGAAAAGTTTGCATTGTAATTTGTTGGCGATATTGGCTACGAGATTTAGGTAAATCTTGGAAACTATTATAAAATATTTCAGTGTTATTAAAAAGAATATATTTGATATTTCCTTCAGTAGCTATCCTTTTAAATTTTTATTGTTAAAAATTAAGTACTTGTGTTTAGTTATTTCTATAATGCATGTTGTGGTCTCCTATAAGTGAAGGAGTACACTGACTTGACTGATTCCTTATGTTATATTTTGAAAAATTGTGTATGTCCTTTGTTGGAGATCCTAAATAAATAAATAAATAAATATTAAATAATATGTACTTATTTTATATTTTCCTTTTCGAAATGAAGGTTGTGTAGACTAAGCTCTTTATAACACACGATCGCACACAATTTAATAAAAATATTGTTATAATAATAATTTCAAACTTGAAAGTTATATTATACCTAATATAACTGACTTGTTACAAGCTTTAAGTTAATCCAACTATCCAACCTAAGTTTCGGAAGTCGGTAGTGAAAACAAAAGACTGAACCAAATTGAAAGCACCGACACTGTTGTTCACCTAATATTATTATTTTATGTTATTTTTTCATACCACTTAGGTGACAAACAAGCATACGGCCCGCCTGATGATGAGCGGTTACCGTAGCCTATGGACGTTTGCAACACCAGAGGTGTCGCTTGCATGTTGCCGACCCTGTAAATTAAGGAGGAATAGTTTGGCTGGTAGCATAGGAGACATGCTGCCATACATGAAAGCGGCGGTAACAAAACACTATCGATCCCCCCACTGCCAACACAACGCTTCCTCGCGGAGCTCTGGCGACTTTGCTCAACGTTAGGATAAGATTTTCTGCAAGGTACGAGGTACTTTCCTAGTCGGGCAGCTCAAATTGTGATAGTGGTATTATTCGATTCCACTATGCCCTACCTATGTTTTAATATAACTGCCTCGTTAGCCTAGTGGTCTTGAGCGCAACTGCTACGCTAGGGGTACTGGATTCGATTCCCAGGTCGAGCAAAGTGTTATTGGGTTTTTCTATAAAATTCTCAGTAGCAGCTCAAAGTTTGGAATTTGTGCCCGGTTAATGGCAATAGGCTCGCCCCCTATTACATGGGACCTAAAGATACCGGTGAACTGGTGGGTGTACATTAGTATGCCTCTGCCTAACCTTTCGGGGAATACAGGCGTGATGGTATGTTATTTTAGTATATCGAAGGATTCTATTATCAAATACAATAAGTAAAAAATATTCAAGCAATAAACAGTCACCGCACAAAAATGTTACGTCAGCAGAAAGAAATTCGCATAAACATGTTTGAACTTCAGGTCAGTAATGCTTAGGCTGCGATCGCGAACGATTCCACGGGATACCTTTAAGAATATTCGTCCAACTACGCTAAGCCCGCAACAAATTCAAATACTCGAACGATAAAAGCATTTTTGATCTCGATTTTTGTAGAGATCTGTTAAATTTCATATTTCTTACGTTAGTAACGTCGGTAGATAAGATTATGGATTTATTTGATTCAATCAGGGCGCTCGTGAGGGCTGTAAGGGGTTCTGAACTAACAACTGTTCTTAATCCACTCTATCTTGAGTTCGAATGCCGCCCAAACGGATTGGATTACCTTTACGTACTTTATCGGACTTTTTCTCTTCAATATTGGATATAGGCTTTCAAGATTCGACACCCCTTCTGTTTCTTCCGACTTTTGTAGTGTCATCTTACGTTTTGTCGATAATAAGCATTTTGTGTTAAGAAATCTGGGTAATATTTATTCATTTGATGAATAATAATGTATACTTTTTTACGTGGGAGAGCCATGCTTCGACACGAATGGGCCGGCTCGACCGGAGTGATGTCACGGCCTCACAGAAATCCGGCGTTAAACAACGCTTACGTTGTGTTTCCCCGAGTGAGTGAGGTTACCGGAGGCCCAATCCCCTTTTAAAAGGTCGGCAACTCACTCGTTGCTCCTCTGGTGTTGCGGGTGTCCATGGGCGGCGGTTATCGCTTACCATCAGGCGATCCTTTTGCTTGTTTGCTCTCCTATAACATAAAAAAAAAACTATTGACATGTAAAAAATAACAGTGTCTTTTGTAAATATTTTTTATTGTGTAATGCCAATTATTCTGTCTGTCACATTTGATTTCTTCATGAAATGGATTAAAAATTGCTGTGTCATGTTCAGCATTTAATTTCGGATATTTTGTTATGTCCAAAGACTTGGGGTCCAAACATTTTGAACCAATATAATGGTACATTGTAGAATGTTTCATTTTCACTAATTCACCGACGTACGAGTTGTACCGACCTTTAAGATCACGTGTTTCTATCCAATCCAAGAACAAAACGCTGAAAGAGTATAAGCTGTTGTTGCAGCAACGGATATTGTGAGAAGGCAGTGGCACCCTTTATGCCTTTTATATTCCTCCCGTCACAAACATTTAACACTGACTTCCAGACAGTAATATCGAGACTTGAACAGATATAATCTTGTGAGTTTAAAAGAGTTTCCTTTATTTGCGAGGGCAAATGGACAATTGCATGAGAAGGTATAGGTACAGCAATGAGGTTCTGTTCCAAAAGTTTTCGATCTAGATTTGTCTGTAATGAAGGTGGAATTTCTTTAGTAAATTTCTTGGAGTTTGTTGCACTGTAAGTTAATTTGGGTTTTATGATGGAATTATATGTTCAATTTTAAAATCTGGCGTGGGCCCAATAGGTTTTTTCAAAGTACTTTCTAAGATAATTTTATTTAAGAGATAGCAAAAAATTACATTGTAGCGAAAACAGATTATCATGAAAGCAATGTTTATTAAGCAAGCTTCGTGATCAAAGCTCGTAACGTCTTTGTACGAGATGATGCTTTTATCTAGCAATAAGACCTTTTTAGCAGTTTTTTTATTATTGCCATAACTAAAAAAATAAGTATGTGAATATCCGTTGGATAAAAACAAATGAAAACTGACTCACTTCAATTCAATTGAATTCATGCTTTCGGCTTATTGTTCGATCTATGTTTTTTAAGTGTGGAATATTTCTCAGTGATCGTCCAGGGGCAGTTTATATTGGACTCCTACAGATTAAAAACTGCACTTTTTTTCCATCACCCTATATCATGGGCCTTGCTTCGAATCTTCATTGTGTGGTTGGAAGACGGACTCACCAAGTCCCTCATGGAGGCCGAAGATCTTTCAACGCTCTTTGGCGATCGTTCATTTTGTTTTCTGTTTTTAATAAAGGGTACTTCCCGCATGAGTGAAAGATCCATGTGTTTCGGAGTATTGCACAAATAAACAATGAACGAACACAAAGTACATCCAGACTTGAAACAAAAATCTGTGGAATGCACAAATATTTGATTCGGTTGGGTATCGAATCGACGACACGGGGTGCAAACGTAGTGGCAAGTCACCATCTTAACCATTACAACAAACACGCAGACGAACCTCCTTGAATGTGTCTTGTCCAATTTACACTGTTTACTGTTACAAAGGCATTAAGTCATAAGTACCTCCTCATTAAAATGACGTAAAAGACATATTGTGGGCACGGGTCTCCTCTCAGAATGAGAGGGATTAGGCTATCGTCCCCCAAGCTGGCCAAGTGCGGGTTGGCAGACTTCCATCGAGAAAATCTCTCAGGCATGCAGGTTTCCTCACGACATTTTCCTTCACCGTTTAAGCGTGTGATAATTAATTATTAATACGCACATGACTTCGAAAAGTCAGAGGTGTTGACGTGCCTTGGGTTCGAACTTGGGTTTGACTTGGCAGTCCAACGGTCATACCACTAGACTATCACTGCTTTTTGTACACGTATTGTACACTTAGTTAGCAATAAATAACTACTTTTAAATTCTGAACCCTCCAGCCTACAATAATAGTCTCAATACTAGGTCCTTATTCACTTAGAAGCAGTCAGCACTAGTAAGTGCAGCGGCAGGCAAGACAGTCGTCATTCCACTGTAATACAGATAATTGCATTTAACTGCGGGACACGCTGGCGCGGTTACGTGCATACGTAACTCGCTTTACACTGTTAAGAGTTCTCTTTCTGGTAGTCTTTTTAATATGCCACTATTTATAAAGTTATTTTAGTGAAGGAATAATTCAACCGCAGACAGAATTCGAATCTGCGTCCTCTGGTTAGTCTCGAGTCCCACCCGCCAGATCGAAATTTGCATTTGTAAAATAACTTATAATGTTAGCATGGAAAATGCAAAAAAATATAAAAATACATACCATCACGCCTGTATTCCCCGAAGGGTTAGGATGAGGCGTACTTAATGTTCACAGTTCACCGGTGTGTTTAGGTCCCATGTTATAGGGGGGCGAGCCTATAGCCATTCACGGGAGAATCTGAGAATTCACTGACAATTTCTTAGAAAAACCCAATAACACTGATCGAACCCAGGACCTCTAGTGTAGCAGTCGCGCTTGGGACCACTAGACTAATGAGGCAATCAATAATATAATTTAATTTTTGTAATAAAATTAATTTTATTACACTTTAATTATCAAGTAACTATTTTATCGTCACCGCTACCATCAACATTCCACAACTCAGAGACGCGCAACAACAATTATCTTCGTCTCGTTCATTTGAACTGCGCCCTCCACAAAAGAAATTGCTCCATTCTTTCTAAATTTCAACTCTCCAAGTTGTTCACAGGCTTCTAACGGGCGAGAGTTATTTATCTTCGCTCGCAGTATAATAGAATTTAATTAAGTTAGGTGCGACATGCTTCACGCGGCAGGAATTTCGCGGAGTTGAGCCAACTCGATACAGGGGTGTTCTTGTCGCGTGTGGTAGAAGCTGTTATATTTATAAATAATCTCTACAGGGTACCGATTTAGTCACCTGGTTAAAGAAATGATTCTACCCTTCATTACTTTCATATGAAACCTGATGAAGATGTTTCTGAATCATCATTCGTCTTGGTCGCAAAATATTTGGAGTCGGAACCATTTTTTTAAATCTCTGATTTGAAAGTCAGGTAGACTAAACATTGTTAAACCAAAATCAGCAACATTTCTATATGTTTTGGTATAATTTCTTATCCAAAAATAAGAAATATGTAAGCACACAATCAGAAAAGTATAGCAAATTAATAAGTATTGTAATGAGCTCATACATGTACGTATTATCTCTCATTTGATTCATTTGACTACGCAGTTTCTTTATTAACTCAGAAGTGTTAAAAACTAACTAATAAAATAAAGTACATCGTACTTTCTGGATAGACATCGCAAAGAGGTACATATTGGCAAAACAAAGGCTGGAATGTATCCATAATTTTTTACACAATGTACATCAATGTACATGTTAATGTACATATTTTCGGAAACTGGAAACTGAGTAGATATTCCAATATAACCCTTACTAATATTATATTCGCGAAAGTTTGTATATATGGATGTATGGATGTTTGCTGAACGGATCTGGATAAAATTTGTCACAGAGATAGTCTGGAATAACACATAGGCTATTTTTTATTCAGTTCGGACCCAATTCTGAAGTCCAAGCAAACAAAGTCGCGGGCAGAAGCTAGTACTGTATATTTGGGTGTTTGAATTATTTGTAATTGCTTATGGATAAACAATAAGAAATTACATAAATCTTTACCCATAATCAATTCGTCAAAATTGGTACATCCAAATTATGAAATTATAAGCTGTTAACTGATAATTTCCAAAAGGAAAAATGCAAGAACAATTTTCTAGACCTGGGCATCAATTTTTAAATAAATAGCTTCGCATTTGCTACCACTAGACTATCAGACAATTTACTATCTAATAAATATATTTGAATTGGGTATACTTCCTTCTTACTCATATTTTGTTTCACCAAAGGAGAGCTAATAATCTATACCTATAATAAAATTGTAATAGGCCGATGTGTGTATATATAAAGAAAACTAATATGGGGGTCTTTATTAGAGCAACAGTAGCCAAAATAATAATTTTTAGATTATTTTTGTCCTGTCTGTTTGTCTGAATTATTGTATGCACATCACGCAAAAACGACTACATGGAATTGAATACAGTTTTCACCGATATATTGCTAGAGGTGTAACTGAAAATCTGATGCATGTTTTATCTTGATACGCCGCCTAGAATCGGACTTATAGTATGTTAATCTTTTTGGGACGTGAGTGAAACTGCGGGCGACAGCAGCTAGTGAGCAATATAATTCTGCATCATCGCACAGCACTAATTAAGTTTATAGGTCACATTAGAGCATTAGTTAATTGTATCCGTTTATTCGGCTCTCAGTTTACCTTTGGGACGCCAAAGTTGGAATTATATCCGAAACTATATTACAATATGAGACACTCTACTAATCTGCTTATAGTTAACAATGGTACGTATGAACCCCTATTAAATGTTTAAGTAACAACGGTTCGCGTAATTGTTGGTGAAAGCTTTTATACATTATCACAATTTATTATCTATATGTAAAAGCGAAATACTACTCACTTATTGACTTGAAAGTGAAGACAACCTTTAAGATTACCACGACATTGACAAAAATCAGATAAACGCGAGTAGCACCGCAAGGCATAGCTAGTTCTACAATTAAACCAGAACTCTAAGTTCATACTTGATCTACGTCCATATCAATAACTATCGCTTATTTGCAACAGCTGACATTATCATTGCTACAGTTTTCCGCGTAGGGAGTTCCTCGTATTATAAAGTTATTTTAGTGAAGGAAAAATTCGACTGCGGGCAGGATTCGAACCTGCGTCTCCTGGTTAGATATACCAGACGCAATGACCAACTAAGCCACCGCGTGACCCACCCGCCAGGTCGAAATTTGCCTTCACATTCTTAATTTACGTCATAAGGTGACGTTAGAGACATCTATTGAAAAGCAAGTTTCTTTGCTTCTCAACCGACACGACTTTTACAGTTAGATGTCGTACGATGCCACCATATCTTTTAACTATTTTTTTGTATTTTTTTTTATTGCATTTTCCATGCTAAGATTAAAAAGATATTTTAGTAGAATCCTGCCCGCAGTCGAAATTTTCCTTCTTCATAATCTTAGTATGGAAAATGCGTCAAAAAGATAGGTTCCCGTAAATTAATTAGAATCATAGTCCATCAGTTATATACATTGCTTGCAGCACATAGAGAACACTGTCCTCCAAGTGCAAAGTACCCTGTGTAAACAGCGATGTAAAGCGCAATAGTTTCCGCTTCCCTGTTGAAACTTTGCGGGGAGGAAATTCGATCAAGCCGTAATTAAAGTGAGAGAGATTTTGTTTGGATATTTTTGGCACTTGCTTTTGTATGTATAGTGGAGAAAATGAATGTATTTTACACAAGTAAAATCTATGTTTACATGAATAATTAAAACGAATTCAGAAGTTATATATAGCTATGTACTCCGATGACATCATATTTATGTTTTGCGATGTTAATCTTCATCACAATGATTCTCAGCCAAATTTTATGTCCCTCTATTACACTGTTCCACTTTTATTGACCTGGAAATCAAACACAAGAACTTACGCTAATAATCACTAGACAATTGAGGCAGACAGTAATCTCGATGTGGTAAGAGTGCTCATCCATTGACCCCAAACGACGGCAGCACAACTTAAGCTTGCTTGAAAAACGCAATAATCCTATAAGAAGAAACAGTACTCGAAAATTTTCTCGTTTTCTCATCAACAGACACGAGTACACGACCTAATTACCCAAACGCAACCTAATTTACAAAGCGCGATTACAAGACTCGTACAATCAGACGAACGAATGAGTGAGTAATTATCTCCCAACACCTTCACATTTGAACTGAAATGCAAGTCAAGCGTTGTATGTGCGACGGCGTAAACACGCGTACGTACTAAACCGATTAGACCCCCTTTCCCACACCCCAGCATCGAACCCCACGCACCCCGGACATGAAACCGCGCTAATAAGGAACACTCCACTTGTAATTTCCCATTTGTTTCTATTTACAACTTGTGAAGTGCTGTGTTGTAATTAAATTTTTTATGGATTACTTGCGGTGCGGAAGGGTTGAGATTTAAATTTTGGGAACGGTTTTGTGGGGGTTAATGTTAAGGAATGGAGTGTTAAAGTTTAGTTTTCAACGCCTTATTATTTGGGTACCTACTTATATGAATCAGTGTTTTTTCGCATAGGGTTGGCATCTGCCAACCCTATGCGAAAAAACACTGATACACTGATACATGGAGTTATGTAGTATCTACTACATAACTCCATTTCCTATGATCCTTATATGCTTTGTTTAAAAACGTTATTGAATATTAGCAATATTATAGCATTATTATAGCATTTACTATGGTATTGCAGGAGTTAATGGACGGCGATGACTACTTACTATCAGCTAGCTTGTCTGCTCGTTTGTGGACGTAACAAATTAAGAAAAAGAAACTACGTTTACTTGCATAAGATCACAAGGAAACATATATATGTCATGCAGGGATAGTGTAACTTTTTATCAGTGAAGCATTTTAATAAAATCGTCGTCCAATTTCAAAGAAATTAAAATGTATTTATATCGCAAAAAAATTAAATCCAAACTCTTAAACCTACGCCGACTGGATCAAAGATCACAACAAAAACCTTATATTTCAGAATTGGGTTAAACTGAAACGAAAAAACGTCATAAACAAAGACAGCTATTGAAACACTAAACCGTTCTGGCAGTAAACGGCAGGCTTTGAAAGAGGTTTCGACAAAAGTCCGTTCTCTCAAAGCGATACGGAACCGCGTCACGTATGCCGGTAACGCGGCGTCGATAAATGATTATTGCTATGGTGAACGGGCCGGTTTCTAAACCACTGGAACCTTATGAACCTATTCCGTAGACGCGAGCAGGGTTCGATAGTAATGGACATTCGAATCTGGATGCGGCTTCGACGCAGTATTTGTTTTTCTAACATTAAAGTATTTTTGGGTCTCTCAATTTTTGCAGTCTGTTACAGAGTTCACCATATCGGCAAATGGTTTGCTGCTAAGTAGTAATGTGTTAACGTTGTTGTGTTCCGTTTACTAAAATCTTAGTAAAATTACTGGGCAAACAAGACATAATAACCGACGTACGGTGCGTGCTACCGTCCAAGGGCTATGTTATACGTTACTGTTTACCATTAGACGGGACGTATGCTGGTCTCCTTAAAAAATAAATTGGGCAAAAATTAAATAAATGTAACTATGGTTAAAAATCAACATTCAATACAAGCTACAAAAAAATAAATAAAAATAAGTATAATAATATCCTAGAATTTATAAAATAGACAATAACAGATTGACCCTTCAAAGCTTTCCAAGCTTTTCCATCAATACAAATATGGGGCAAAATAAAGCCGCTTCCCTTTTTCAGTATCAAAAGCTTGCACAGTACAGTCCAATATAAGGACAATACAATCGTCACGTCCCGTTCACCTTTATGTAAATAAGGCTCACTTTATTACCAGCTAGATATTGCACATATTTGCGACATTTATTATGTACTTTTCAACTTTTCCCCAAAATAAAAATCTCGGGTAATAGCAAAGGCATAAAAATGCGACTTAATTGAAAAGGATCTTGGCAGCGTATTTATTTATTCATATACCTTTTGCACATATCTCGTAGAACTGACGGCTGCTGGGGCAGAAAGGTTCTCGATTGGAGACCACGCACCGGAAAGCGCAGTGTGGGACGACCTCCAACGAGATGGACGGACGATCTGGTAAAGGTTTCTGGGAGTCGTTGGATGTAGGCGACATATAACCGGTTCCTTTGGAGGTCTTTGGGGGAGGCCTTTGTTTAGCAGTGGACTTCTATTGGCTGACATGATGATGATGATACATTTTGGGAAAAAACTAAATTATGGCACACGTTAGGGTTGGCTCTATAGGTAAGAATTAAACCTTATTGGAAAAAAACTTAATATTTTATGGATTTTAAATAATTGATTGTTATAACAACCACGATTCAGAAAAAAATGTGAGAATCTATTTACAAAAAAGATAAAATTAAAATATTAATGACAAAAATTATTATTATTAGTGTATACATTAATTCGTATGAAATATATAATATTCGTATAATAAATAATAAAAATATATAGACTGTCTCATAAGTCTAGTGGTCCCAAGCGCTGCTGCTGCTACGCTAGAGGTCCTGCGTTCGACCTGGGGGTCGAGCAAAGTGTTATAGGGGTTTTCTATGAAATTCTTAGAAGCAGCTTGGAGTCTGGATTTGAGCCCGGTTAATGGCAATAGGCTCGCCCCTTGTTACATGACGACACGTTTGGCGTAGCGGCTGAGCGATCGGCTTCTGCGTCACGTGTTGTGGGTTCGATCCCCACACGAAGCAAATATTTGTATGATCTACAGGTAGTTGTTCCGGGTCTGGGCGTTTGTGTATGTGAGAATTTGTGTTTGTAAACGCACCCACGATACAGGAGAAAATCCTAGTGTGGGGCAACGTTAAAAAAAAAACCTAGACATACCGGCGAACTGTAGGTGTACATTAGTACACCTCTGCCTAACCCTTCGGGGAATACAGGCGTGATGGTATGATGTTATATTAATTTGTCTTTGAATAATGCTAAACATACTAAAACGGTAAAGACCAAACAGATAATAAGTTGAATTTCAAACATCTGAGTGGTCTCTTTACATGTACTAATGTAGGTTTGTTTTAAAGTGTTTGTGTAAAGTCTGAGAGTGGATGCAAATTTAATTAAGCTGTATAATAGTTTGGATACTAATTAATATAACGCAAATTTATGTGCTCATATAGAAGCACTAATTGAAGACGTGGCAACAAATATGAGAACAGAAAATAACAGTTTTGAAGACGGTTTCAAACAAACAATGAATTGAAGGTTAAGAAGTGTCCTCTAGTTTATTTAAGTATATAGAGTAACATTGAATTGGTTATTTATTTATAAACTAGCTATTGCCCACGGTTTTACTCGCATCTCAAAAGATTTTTTGAGACAAAAAACCTATGTCCTTCTCCAAGGTCCAATCTATCTGTATACCAAATGTCATCAAAATTGGTTCAACGGTTTAGGCGTGAAGACTACATTCTGACTAACTACTAACTATGTAAATAGCTATTTTGTTCTGGAAAGCACCCCAGTCGAATAGCACCGTAGGTATTCTACGAATATCAGCTTCTAATATTTTGCTCTTCACGAAAAAAACTTTTTTTTTCCACGAATAATACCTACGTAAAAGTATCTTCATTTTTTCATTTTCCATGCTAAGATTATAAAGTTATTTTAGTGAAGGAAAAATTCAATCGCGGGCAGGATTCGAACCTGCGATTTCTGGTTAGATACACCAGACGCTTTGAAAAACACAAAAAGATAGTTACAAGGCAAGTTAGCATCGTACGAAATCGAACTACCTGTAAAGTAAGTCATATCAGTTGAGAAGCAAGGTAACTTGCTTTTCAACAGATGTCGCCAACGTCACCTTATGACGTAAATTCATAATATGAAGGCAAATTTCGATCAAGCGGGTGGGACTCGCGGTGGCTTAGAGGCCAGAGCATCTGGTGCATCTAACCAGAATACGCAAGTTCGAATCCTGCCCGCGATTGAATTGTTCCTTCACTAAAATAATTACATAAAAGTACTTTTTATTATGGTTATTCTGTTTTTCAGAACTTTAGCAATCGACTTCTACGCTAGGTGTAGCGAATTTGGTCTCCGCGCGGTACAAAAATATGTACGAGGTAATTATTTCCAAAATTAATGTTCGTGTAAACCGATATAAAAACTACGGACAAATTATTGGTTATATAAATAATTTCGAGCAACAATTGACACAAAGCCTCATAAAACCTATCGAAAAATATTACATGCGGCGCTTTAAAAAGTAAATAGAAACGCAAAACAAATAAAACATCCACTTATTACAGCGGCAAAGCATGGTCGTACCCAAGTTTTATCAGCTGTGAATTTCTCTCATAAATATTCGATTGGGCGCCGTGCCCCGGGCTTGGGAAGTCCCCCTTTGTAATATTGAGATTCATAATTTGACCCGCAACTAACTTAGCGATCCACTGAATTCCTGAAACACTAATAAGGCAATATAAATAGAGTCTAGACTTGGACTGATGGAAGTTTACGCTGTGACATTTTTGGGTGAATTGGATGTTTTATGAAAATTTACAAATTATTTTGTAAATTTTCCTAAAATAGATCTAGATAGCAACAACGCTACTAGTTTAGAATAGAAGAGAGTTAATACATAACTTGAACATTATACTTCGTTGGTCTAGGGGTCCCAAGCGCGACTGGTACGCTAGAAGTCTTAGGTTCGATTATCAGGTCGAGCAAAGTGTTATTTGTTTTTTTCTATGAAATTTTTAATGGCAGCTCGGAGTTTGGGATTTGTGCCTGGTTAATGGCAATGGCAATAGGCACGCCCCCTATTACATAAGAACTAAACATATCGGCAAACCGCGGATGTACATTAGTACGACTTTGCCTAACCCATCCGGGAACTCAGGCGTGATGTTATATATTATATTGAACATTATAATTTAATATATTGGTGCTAATATTTTCACGAGCATCGGATATGTAGGAAAAAATTATAAAAATAATGCTACCTATGACTTCTTTCATCTCAAATGCTATGCTTCATTTGTAATAACAAAGTTTCCTTTATAATCTACCTGTCAATTTCTTTTTCTTGGCTTTCGAGAGTTAGAGCAATTTTAACGTTTGATTGAATACGGCAAAAAAGGCCAATCTGTTTTGTGAATTTACGTAATTTGAACGGATTCAAATTTCTTTTAGTCCAGGAATCATAAAGCAGTTTGAATAATGATTTCTGATTTGAAGCGGCGGTAGCCTAATGGCTAGGACATCGGACATGCGATCATGTGGTTGCCGGTGCGAAACCCATCCATTGTGAACCCACTCGTAACACAAGCATTTAGCTTAGCACGAGGGGTCAACAAGAATATTAGTAATGTACGACCCATATTGCTAGTAAGCTTCTTTATTAAAAAAAAATAGTGATCTTATATGTAAATTTAAAAACATTATCATAATGGTTGCATTGCGAAGAAATACATTTGATTTTAACAAAGAAGCTTGTTTTGTATTTGAAACTGTACAAAATACGAATTAAATATGTAAAAGTTGGAAAGTTTGCTAGATGATAATGCACTAATTTACGAGCCGGCTGGAAGGACCATGTAGAAGCGATGAAGTTTGATAAATGATAATGCTAATTTACGTTAATTTTATTAAATTAACTGATGGCAAAGGCTGATTTTTCAAAGGAGCGACGGGGTACACGATCGTCTCGTGTGCTCCGCGTGTATATATATAGATTATGTTGACTCTATTTTTTATCAACAAATATAATTTATCAACTTCTTTAGCTTCGACAAAACAATATCATTATTAATTCCATATTGTTATGTGCTTTATACCTGCAAGAAAAAAATACAATTGCATATGCATATATCTATAGATCTGTCTATAATGAGATGCCATAACTCACCTGTCGTTCCTCTGAACTCAATAAAAGTCTGTCGTAAAACTGTACTGAGAAATGGCGTATTCGTAATGCATGAGCCGGCGTCGCTTTGAGTTCAGTGAGTGTACAGCGCTGTCAGTCTAATACTTGAAGGGTTTTATAATTAAATGTTGAGGGATGACTGAGCATAAAGCAGCAAATTGGCTGTACAGTAATGAGCAGATTAAAATGAACAAACAGTATAATGAATTCATTTTTTATGAGCGAGATTTTTGCTTTGATTTAGTCACGAAAGATAATTATATCAAAGTGAGAGCTGCATCAGAATTCTACAAAGGATTTAAAGCTTTGTAATTTAAACGAGATTTTTAATGAAAGTATTTTCTTATTAAATTAGTGTTATTATTTGAGAAGGATTTTCAGCTGTAGGCAAATATTAAATTCATGGAATTGTCCAATCGTTTACTTTCAAAAAAATACCTATGTCTATAGTTTCAAAAATTAATCATCTAGGTATTAAACTAACTTTTAATCGCTTTTATTTTCCAAAGATCAACGAAAACTCATCAAATCGCGACATTCCTATTAAAAGTTTATTGTATATAACTTCAATGTTTTATGAAATTGGCTTCGGGATTGCCTCAGAGGCTGCTCGGCGTAATAGGAGACATTCTGGGACTTGACAATCGGGAGAAGTACTTCAAATAGTTTCGTGAGTCAAAAGCTTGTTGGGTGATGAACTCATACCTGTTCCAACTGGCTTAGCTTAAGCGGTGAGAGCTGAGCGAGCGAAGTTCAACTTGTTAGTTGAGATTTAAACGAATTCATGTTGATGGTGGAATGTTTTAACTCTTTATGTGCACCGGTTTGAACGACGAAAACGTTTTCGAGTGTTAATGAAAGTTAGAACTCCATATTGTCCGCGTTCAAACATTCGTTGATAATTTCACAGTCGTTTTAAATAATTCTACCTTAGCTTTATATGGAAAATTGTTAATAATTAAATGATACCGTCCTCTTTAGACAAGTTTCCCAATTACCTATCTAAAATGAAATTATACATGTTTCGCATAGCGGCCGAGTGATTGGCTTCTGCGCCACGTGTTGTGGGTTCGATCCTCACACGGAGCAAATATTTGTATGACCTACAGGTAGTTGTTCCGGGTCTGGGCGTTTATGTATGTGAGAATTTGTGTTTGTAAATGCACTCATGATATAAGACGTTTAAAAACAAAATAATTTTATATATTAAGTGATGTATAGAGAGTACTTGCAAATTCATCCCTAGGCTTTTGTTTTATTTCCAAACCAATATTCTTAACTACAGTTACAAAACAAAGCTTCACCAAAAACGTATCATTATTACTCAAAACTCACACAATAAACCATAACCACAACAGGCATTTGTCAAGCGATAAAAACAAAAAGTAAGCCATCGAGAGTGGCTCGGAAGCACCACCTAGGAGGCGTGACCGGCCAATTTGGTGGAGGAGTCTCGAGGGCCCAAGAGTAATGCCTCTGACGTCCACATAAGCACCATGAAATTTATCGACCTTACGTGCCGGACGACCAAAATAAAAACAAACTCGCCAAGTGTCAAAGTTCGTTTTAACTTCCAGCGGTTTTTATATTCAATTACTCTGGGTGCTGAATTTTTTTTTGTAAATGTACTGGATTCGTGCATTCCCTTAAGTGCCTACATTTACATATAGAATTTATAGGTGTGCATTGCAAGGGTGAAATTGTTATATTATTTTATTTAAAAGGTATTTACAATAACATAATTTTGAAAATTTTCGTGTATGCCAATCAATTTTCTTACCAAAATATTACTTTCCATGTCGTATCTTTCAGAATTGTCTAGAGTTTTTAGTCGATAAGAGTCCGACATACTCTGCCGCTTGCTCAGAGTGGCAGATGACCCTTGAGGATGATCCTTTCTAAAAAAAAAGGTTTGTGTAGAGCAGGTTCATAGTAGGTAATTAATTAAAAGTCAAACTGACGAAAACATGAATGTGTTAATACAGGCTAAGAACTATGATAATGATGATGAAGATAGTCTAGATGGTAAACACATGGGATATTTTATAATATTCATAATTATATTCAAACTATTCTATTATATGACCGCCATCATTAGTCTAGTGGTCCCAAGCGTGTTTGCTGCCATGAGACCAAGATGAATAATAAGCATAATTTGATATTATTTTTGCATAATCACTTTTTCAAACACTTATCAAATTACACTCCCAATAAAATTACACATCATGAAAATAGTTGTTACTGTGCTAATTTTGCATGTATTGCTGCTTTTAATCTCATTACTGTTAATAGCATTTGGGTGTATAAAAAAAGAGTTAGTCAGAATTGTAGCTAAACAGAATATCTTATAATCCTGAGAGGAAGTAAGGAAATAAGAAAACGAATATAGGGAAAAAAGTATTTGAAATATTCATTCACACACGCAAACTCATAAGCATAATGACTCCGAATTACCATGAAAAACGTATCAAATGTAATCCAAAATAATTCGGGCAATAAAAGTTCCATTATCACTTTGCTATCAAGCCCTAAAAATTTTATATACACGCGTTCCATTGGCGTATTATTTACTACTGTGCATGAAATATAGCTTTTTATACCAGCGATGTACAGTAAACGGGGTATTGCCGCGGCTTATGAAAGTTTTCATATCGACTTTTATTGTGACATACAATTTTATATTGCAAACGTATTACACAATCCCTCATATGATGGAAGGTATGAAAATTGTTTGAGGGGCTCGTGGCTACGCTTATCAATCGATATGCAATGTTAAGCTGCGTTTGATGTGGTTACCCATTCCTTTAACACAAGGAAACCCCTCCGTATCTCAGAGTGGTCATTAAGCCATTCGTCATCGGTTGTCATCTATGTTGATGAATGAAAAAAGATGATGTTAGTGGTAGTCAGAAACCTGAAAAGCCTGATAGCCAGGATATTGGTGCTGACAGAAATTGGGTTGCGGAGTTTGATAGCAGTCGCATTGTGTACTGCGTTGAAGCTGCATTAGATTATTCTAGAAGCTGTCCTCAAGATAGTTTGGAACCAACATAGTTGGGACCAGCTGGCAGAAAATTAATAAGAATTGTTCGACATTCATAAAGTCAAAAATTTTGGCATTATGGTGTAAATATTTTCTCGTGATTTAGAATAATATATAGATATTCTGACTACGTTTGTTCAAATGTCTAGTTTACTCAAAAACACTACATAATGGAATAGTGTTTCATTATTCAAATATTCATAACAATACCTTATATAAGATAAAGCCAGTTGTAAGCGAATATAAACCTACATCTCAAATACATTACTCTGTTATAACAAAGGCTGCAGACTCACCAACTTACAAACTAATCATAAACAGTGCATAGAGAACAGAATTTTGCTCCAAGAAAGTTGAAATAATATCTAAGATGAGAGTAAAATCGTGAAAATTCAAGTTCACGCGGCACGTCGGCCGCGAACAGACCGCCCCTTGCCCGCCCTCGACCGCCCAGCTAGTGATGCCAATAGATGTATGCTGCGGGATGTTTTATGGTATAAAAAAAACAAATTTGACTATCTGATGTACTCCTGGTATCCTGGTATTACCTAACCGTTCAATGTATTTTTTTTACAGGCAGTATTTTTATGAGTAATTTTTAAAATGGAAAATATTTGGAAGTATGATTGAATATGGGATAAACTTATTTTTACCTTTTTTTGTTATTTGACAACAAACAGTGAAAGTTGTTAAAAGGCCCATCTTTATGATATAAATATTATAAAATCATTATGAACGATAAAATGCATAACAGCTGATATTATAAACAGATTATGAAATCATAAAAAAATCACGATGAGAAATATTTTATTAATACTTTGTATTTAAAGCCCGAGAAGTCCCGGGGCACTCCGGGAACGTGGCATCACTACCGTCCGCTCCGCACTTTTATCGTCGGATAATTGAATTTCCGCACTCTGCTACAAACAGGAAGTTCCGCTGGTTTACGTTCAGCGCTGAATATTGCATCCATCGCTGATGGAGTTATTATTTTCAATATGACGATTAACCCTCTTGGTTGGTAGTTCAGATAATTGAACCGTGAACTTTTGTAGATAAGGTTTTATGACTACATTTAAACCTAAAACTGGTAAAAACATGAGGATGTCGTCTAAATAAGTATTTTTTCATAATTGTCATGGAGATTTGATAGTAACTTGTGTGTTAATCTTAATTATAATTTTTATTTAAAGGAGTATCTATGGAATTTATTGTCGGTTTTTGTCCATAAGACCGTTTGGAGTCGTGCACCTAGTTTTTGACAATTCACAAATAAAACATTTTACTTTCTCCTGTCTTGATAAAATTCATACACGCTATCAATGATAGCAACACCACTAGTAAATTACCAAATACAACCCTAGTCGAGCTTTCCAGAATGTTCCACTCTCCCTTATTGTTTTCCTAGAATACTCTCAACAGATGCATACGCTTTAAATGTTGGTTTGTTGTATATGTTCCAGTAACTTTCAAGTACATAATATTGTTGTTGTATTCCTACAATATCTAGTTCCATCACAGTCCCGTGCCAATTGCCTCCGAAGCCTCTTTAAATAGTTTTTTAAGGCTTTATTCACCGGGCTTTCTGCTTGCGACTGCTCTGTCCCCTCCAGCCTCCTCCAACCTCCACGGCCCTCCTAAGGCTTCCGCTCTTATTTACACAAGGCGAACCTTTAGAGTTCCAAGTTGGTCGGTACTCTCTGGGAAGCTCGTCTTTTCAATTTCAGAAACGGTTGACGGAAAAGTTGATTTTTTTTCTTACTTCGTACAAAACACTCAGAACATGTGACCCAAGGTGATGAAACTTATTAATACTGGTATGATTATTTTGTTATACTGACTTGTACGTCGTACTCGTACGTTTCAATTATAGCTATAAGATATTTAAAAATAAAAATTGCATTTGGTTAGAAAACATGAACGATTGCCTGCTTGACTATAATATATGTATGTATAGATCATGCAGATAACTGTTTTAAGTTTAATATCTACGTTTATCTCATAATACACCTATTTATAAAGTTAATAGTCAAACAAAAGAAAGATTCTCTAATAATAATTTCCTTTCAGCTTCATTCATCCACACTAGTGACGGAACTTTCTCACTACTTTACAAGTTCATATAAACAGTTTCTGAGTAAGACAGCATCTACCCCTGTTCGTTGCGTTCCTCTCCTCAAGGGAGGCTCTCTCAACTATTTGTGAAAAAACAGCAAATAAAGCTTTGTCAGCGATAGGCGAAGTCGAGTGTTCCTGCTTGACAATACGCTCCTATTCATTTCCGCTAAAACCCACTTTGAGGGTAGTTCAGGTTTGTTAGAACAAACCGACTTTTAAAACCGTGTTCGGCTTTGTTTAAATCTTACACGTTTCTCGGATCCAATCTCTGTTTTAGAGACGTTCTTTTATTTTAAACTGTGTAAGTTTGGTGTAGGTAGGTATGTTTTTAATCGAAATCTAAGTACCGTATTAAATGTAATTTTGCACAACTACCTATTTGACTGATTAATTAATCCACAAGATGATAATCCTATTACGTATCACCAAAAATATATTCCACATGATTGAAACGCGACCCAATTCCCACATTAATATATTTACGTCATAAATGTAATTAGATTTGTATATTTAGACGACAAAGCTGAACAGTATCAAAGGAGCCCTTTGACTATTCAGTTGTGCCCTTCCGAACGAGAGGCACAATAATCTGACCGATGTCTGACTGCATTTACCGGTGGACCTATCAAAAAGTTCCAGTCGTGGCATTATTCGACTTTGACCAATGTCGCGTGCGAGGCCGGGCGGTCCACCCCGCTCCCCACACCTCCCCCTCCGACGATACGTACAGATGGACAGTAAGTGAACTGAAAATTGTAGCAATACTTCGTTTATCTGGACGACTTGGTACTTTCAAGGCGTGATGAACAGAAGAATGTTTTGTGAAGTCTCTCGTAAAATGGTAAGCCGAGTGTTAATACTGCTTCGAAGAATGCTTATATAGAAAAGGAGCTTCAGGTTTGTTTATAGACATGAGAAAGAAAAAAAAGCGGTGGTAGCCTAATGGCTAGGGCGTCGGACTTGCGATCATGTGGTTGCCGGTTCGAAACCTACTCATTGCACTACCGACGTGAGCCCACTCGTAACACAAGCATTTAGCTTAGCACGAGGGGTTAACAAAAATACTAGTAATGTGCAACCCACATTGCTAGTAAACTTATAAAAAAAGCCTGCATGAATTCTAGGCAGAAAATATTAATTACTACATTTATTAAATACTACAATTACTATATTGTTAAGTACCTGCGTGAATGTAAATATAATCGAAAATATAATATCACCAATTATCAACTCATAGTAACTCGAAACCATTTTCAACGTCTTTAACTGCGATTAGAATTGATGCAAAACATTTTCGTGTTCAAATATTCTTACTAAAAATCAGTTAAAGGCAATTTCACATAGAGTTGACATACCGCGTATTTTCCTGTCCAGTTCAGCGAACGCGACTCCCTGGCAAAATTAATCAATGTTACTCATAAATAACGACATAATTAACTTGTCTATACTGAAGGAGGTACTAACGATTATACCTTTATATTGATTGTCACTTAGGTGTACGTAAAAAGAATTGTTATCATTACTTTCATCTTCTTCCTGTAATTGGACCATTTGACATCTTACTTAAAATTTTTATAATTTCATTCTACCTAATTATGTGTAACTAATTTATAATTTATTTGTGACAATAAAAACATAACATAATTTCTAAATTGGACCTGTATGTAATAAAGATGGTCGTAATGTGGAACTAAATTGAAATATTTGCATGCCTGAAAAAGATGGAACACAAAGTACAGTTTATTTTTATTTCATTTTAAGAACCTTTGTAACACATGTTCCTGCGAATAAATGTCTATTTCTATATCTAATAATTGATACAAAATATAATAGTAATCTGGGTACTTTTACGTCATTATTATTAATTTAATATATTCCATTTGTGTTACACATTATGTTTCTTTGTCTTGTTTACGCATCACACGACCAAAACATCTTTACAGGGAAATCACTGACATTCAAAAAGATTACCAGAATTCCAAATGTTAATATTCAAAACTTATCCATTGAAAACGTTTCAATACTCACACAGTAAGCTCATCAAAGTTTCCTGTTTACCAATTAAAATTTCGACTTTAAACCTCCCCACACACCTGAAGGGTTAAAGCCGGTCTGTTTTCCAACTAGTAGACACGCCAGTTAATAATTCCCTTTATAGTGGAGTAAGTTGCTTACAAGCTCTGCGGTGTCTAAGTAACTTCGGCACGGCACACATTACGTGGTCTCTTTAAATATTTGCTCAGTGGATTGAAATTATTTTAGCGTAAAGATGAACGGAATTTCCGTCTAAAACTAGTTTGATGATGCTTTGATGATATTTAATGAGGAATTGAGGATCGTGTTCATATCATAAATGATGTTGTGTTTGGATTAGTATTGGATGTATTCGATAGGTTTGGGAAATTTAGGTCTGAAATGAAATTTGATGCAGTAAAATTTGTATTGGGTGCACTTACGCAATTTGAGCGAATAAAGCTGGTAGGAACCATTGGTGTGGACATATTTACGTATAGTATTTATGTATAAGAAAAATAAAACTGACTTACGATTAGTGATAAGTCTAGACACAATGGTCAAACAACCAAATTTATAAAAAAAACGATTCGGAAATACATATAGAAAATATTCGGATGTACATAATCAAATTTCAGTTCTTAAAAGACAAAATTTTAGTAAACTAACTTCAGAAAACGAAAATATATATCTTTTTTAAGAATTGATAATCATAGATTATGAAACACTTAGGTATCTATTTTTTATTTTATTACTGGTTTGCTAACAAATGTAAGAATAGTCGAGACACATAGTAATTATAACATGAAAACATTCGAGAGTTACATTCTTTTACAAGCAAACACCACTTGCAGTATTAATACAGGATTTTAAAAGGAGGTTTCAAAAATGTTTTTACAATCCTAAAATTTAATTAGTAATTGGCTAAGAATTGTATATTTTGATAATTGCAACATTAAAATTTGTACTCTTTATTTGTTTTTTCCTTCTACAATTTATCTAATGCACTCTGTGAATGGGAATCAGGTCTCTGGCTTCGAGCACTTCCTTCATCCAACACAGGGACTATGTTGGATGATACCACCTTTCGGCTAGCTACCTGTTTCCGTCTCGGCGCTCCGTGTGTTGCTCCGCATCGCTGCCACTGTGGCGAGGTTGTCGATAGCCTTAGATATCATGGCCTGTCGTGCTGCAGGAGTGCAGGCCGTATAGCGCGACATGCCAGCATTAACGACATTCTTCGTCGTGCTCTTGCCACCGCCGGCGTACCAGCTGTTTTAGAACCGAATGGCTTGGTACGTGACAATGGGAAGAGACCAGATGGTATGTCCCTTTTGCCTTGGAAAATGGGTAGACCCTTGCTCCATCCCATCTTCCAAGCTCAGCTGGCTGCGCTGGCGCTGCTGCTGCTGCTGCAGAGACTCTCAAATGGCGCAAGTATATCCTGTCGGGTAACTATATTTCTGAGCCGTTTGGGGTCGAAACGCTCGGGTCGTGGGGTCCGAGTGCTCGTCTCCTTTTCAAGGAAATTTCAAGGAGACTGGTCGACACTTCACTGGACCAGAGGGCTGGCTTGTTTCTAGGACAGCGCATAAGCATTGCCATTCAGCGTGGCAATGCTGCCAGTTTTCTGGACACCTTCCCGGACGACCGCGATACCGAGGAATACTTTAACGCTTAGTCACGCCTCTGTCTTTTAGATTTATATATATATAGCTTTTTACGTTCATGTATTTTATGTAAATAATGTATATAGTAACATAAAAAATAATAATAATATGAAAATAATATTAATAAAAAAAGAATAATAATTAATTCAAATCAGAAACTATGCACTCTCAGATTGATGTCTAATATTCCTCATAAAGCAGATTGACGAACACTTTCATAATAACACGAGGATAACAAATCAAAGAGAAATGTAATAAAAACTTCTTACAGGATGCAGGACAAATGGAAACATGAGCGAGGGTAATCCACAATTACACAGAGACATCGGTAAGAGATTCCAGATAAAATACATAATCCCCGCGCGGAGGGTAAAGCCGGCCGCTCAGTGCAACCACTATAAATAAATAAAGGTGGTTTTAAGGACGGGCCAATTGTGTGCGTTGCTTGTGATAATATTTGGAGTTTAGTTTAATGGAGGTTAAGGTAAATTGGAGATTAAAAAAGAACTTCAAGGTAAGCAAGCTATGGTAAAAATAATATAGGTAGCATTTTCTATGACCTATTCTATGCAGAGTGCTCCGAGGAATTGTTCGAATTGATCCCTGCTGCCTCTTTCCGCCATCGGTCTACGCGACAGCAGTTCCATCCCCATCATCTTGATGGTTGGCAGTCAACAACTGTGCGTTTCTTTAGAAACTTTCTGCCTCGCATAACGAAATTATGGAATGAACTTTCGCCAAACCTTCAAGAAAAGAGCGTACTCCTTTTTAAAAGGCCGGCAACGCACTTGTGACTCCTCTAGTGTCGCGATTTATACCTAGTATTACTTTCTGTAAATGTAAATAAGTTTAATGAAAGCATTTTTAAGTTTGAATGCTATGTATCTAATATTTGACCATGTATTAAGGCCATAACTACCTCGTACTACGACTGTTACACTAGAGGTTTTGGGTTTGATTCTCGGGTCGAGCAAACTGTTATTGGGATTCTCTATGAAATTCTCAGTAGCTGGCCTGATGGTATATTATGTTATGTTTACTTTTTAATTTATTTTACCTCATAGTCTATTTTTACTTCCACTCCACACTACGTGCCGTGCATCTTTCTTAATCGCCCCTTCGCCAGCAATAAATACATCTGTTCACAGATAATACCTGCATTTTTAATGCACTAGTAAGAGGACGTCCGTAGTTATTGGTGCCTGGATCTCGTGCCGTTTGTCGAAACTCTAGAAGGCTCGCGGGAATTCGGCCGAGTTCGGATTTACTCCGCTCGGGCTTCACGAACCCTCGAAAGTACTGTCACGGACTCAATTTGTTATGGGCTATTGAATCTATTATAATACTAGCGACCCGTGCGTGGTTTTACCTGCCTCAATTCTTTCATCCTTACCAACATTTTCGATAAATAATATACATATTTAAAAAGTCTCTTTCATACAAACTTTGTCCTGACAGACATAACAAAAAAAAATCATTCAAATCAGTCGAGCCGTTCTCAATATTCTTTCAATAGGCAATTGTTTTGTATTTATTTAGAGAAACTTATTGCAGAAAATAGGTGGGTTTATTGCATGGAATATGTTTTATATAGCTTCATTTTTAACTGACTTTAAAAAGGAGGAGGTTCTCATTTCAACTGTATGTTTTTTTTTGTATTTAATTGTAATATTTAAGTTAATAATATTGCTTTCGACAAAGCAGACCTATGTTGTATCATTGCGTTTCATTACAAAAGGTTTCTGTTAAAAACATTTAGATAATTTTAGTTACTAAACAATAAGTATGAGTAATATGAACTTCACCGTGTGTTTGCTAGAAACGATACCTTTTTTATTCGAAAGCTATTACACGGATCGATAGATTTCATATTGAAAAGCTATTACAACTACAGAGAAAACTTTCTCGCAAAATCACACGTCACCGTCCGGCGAACGAGTTGAGCAATAATATAAATTTTTATAAGGAACATATCGCTTCCGTCCGCGACAGTACGACGACATTGTTACTGGCGACTCGAAGAACTAAAGATCCACTTCTATTTTCCGATAGGGCGGGCATAGTATCATTCAACTCTTTTATTATCTCAGAACAGGTCAGCGGACGGTACATTTTGTTTTTATCGATTTGTCCACTCAAATAATACGGGTTCATGTATCTGATACGGCCACTTTTTCGGCTGTTGCAGAAACAAAAGGTAGGTTTCTGCGTTGCGAGTTATGTAGGGACTTATTTAAAAGGAAACTTATTTTAAATACTTCTTACTAGGTTTTATGTGTTCAAATATATGAATCTTACACAAAGAATTATAAAATCATGTAATTATGCCGCATAACACATTATTAAGGTGCACCCTAAACATGTATGTGATCGTAAATGAAGCGACAGTTGTGCGTCAGGATCATAGCAAATCAATAGATTCTGCTTATCCCCTCGGGAGACAGTCGGGAAAACATTTATTTACCTATACAGTACATTATTATTACTTAAAATACCCCATTTTGTTATAATAACCTAGAATTCTACTTTCACTCTTTCATTCTCCATATTAAATAAAATTAGGCAAAAAGTTACATTTAACCCTCAAATGACAAGTAAAGTAAATACCGAATATTTCATTCCACTCCGAAACGTCAAATAGTATTTGACACCAAAATCCTTGCGTGGAAACCACTATTTACTCTAACCTCATCGAACACTAAGCCAATTACGGACCCCGGAGTCTTTGACGTGAGCGAATCAAATTCAATTTGTCAACATTGCGCCACACTTAATCTGAATAATGAATCCAGCTAATCTTAATCCTGTCCATCGGAAAGTGCCGAACAAAATCTCGAGACATTAAATTGAATTTTTTGGAACGAAAATTGAGTTATCAGAGACGTCTGATGTCCTTTACTGGATCTATGGTAATTTTGGTTTTAATACGGGACGTGTTGTGAATGTTTCTTTACGGATTTTGCTTTCGGTTTTTATTTATTAGGATTTTGATTTTCAGGATATCGCTTAAATGGTCGGAGTTGCATAGTTTTTAACAGATTTTTCCCAGTTTCAAAGCCGCCATTTCGTGTTGTTGAGAGAATTCATCTTTTGAACAAGCATAGATCATACTGGTTCAGATTTTGAAAAAATTGTATCAGTGTAATTAGAACCAGCAATTTGCAATCCATCCAATATCTACATTTGCACTAACGCAGTATTTTTACTTTTTTTTTTCAAAGTTTTTGTTGCGATGTTTCACTATTCACATTAAAAACTTACATCAATATTTGTTTTCAATATTGCCAAATAATGTAAATGTTGACTATTTGTTATCCTTTCTAAATTACAAAGCTGTGGTCGGCGCAGTTCTGTTATGGGTACAAGCGTGTGCATTTGATTGGACTTGATTAACATTTGGACTGTTTGCCGACCAATAATACGATTGGAATGACGTTCATCAGTCTTTGATGTGCCGCACCGATGTCACGCATACGGTCAAGTGAGCCAGTCAAAGCGGATTCGAAGTACCTGTACAGAGGTTGGAATGGTTTCAAAATTGTCGGAAATACCAGATTTGTCCGTTTTGCGATTGTTTTGTGGAATACAGATCACTACCTAAAGGAAGGGATTACTACCTAAAGGCCACTCTGTGTTAGTATTGTGAAGCAATTTAGGTTTAAATTTGATAAGACTGTATTATGAAATATGTGGATATCGGAAATCGAGACCGATAATAATTTCAATGTTATTCAAACAACTAAATTGGACTGAGGTGGTTATGTGAAGCTGAATCAAAATTGATAGAAGACTTGTCCTAAGACTAAAAGTGGACCAAAAAAAGCAGGAAATTAAGAATTTCAACATTATTATAAAACCTGGAATTGCCTTATTAGTCTACTAGTCTTAAGGGAAATTGCTTCGTTAGAGGTCCTGGATTCGATTCCGAGCTAAGTGTTAGTCTAGAAAATTCTCAGGAGCAACTCGGAGGTTGGATTTGTGCTCGTTCAATGGCTATAGGTTCGCCCCATATTCGCCGCCCGGCGAACTGTGGTGTACATTAGTACACTCTTGCCTAACCTTTCGATAAATGGAGTGGTATGTTATGTTATTATAACGACAGCTCCGTTTGTAAAGAACCTCAAGAACTTATACTTCGATAGCGAGTAAATCGGGATCCTTTAACCAGTGCGCACAATACTGTAGATCGAATTAAAAAATCGTTCGGCCATCGCCGGCGGCTGCATAGCTTCAGCGTTCTCTAATTATAGAGAGAAGGTCGCGTTGCTGGACGCTCTTTGCTGTTTGGTGCGAGTTATGAGATTAATATTTGACGACACGATTGCGTAGCGGTTGAGCGATCGGCTTCTGCGCCACGTGTTGTGAGTTTGATCCCCACACAGAGCAAATATTTTTATGATCTACAGGTAGTTGTTCCGGGTCTGGGCGTTTGTGTATGTGAAAATTTGTGTTTGTAAACGCACCCACGATACAGGAGAAAATCCTAGTGTGGGGCAACGTCTTTTTAAAAAAATAAATATATTAAAACTAGCTGTGCCCCATGGTTTCACCCACTTTACCCCGCTCTTAAGAGTCCCGCGGGCCGAATTTTTCTTACAACCTGTAATACCGAAATAAATCGTAATTCAAACACAATTTGATCAAATTCTGTTATTATTCCGATTCCGATACCGTTAAACTAGGTTCCTATGTTACTTACCATTTCGTCCTAAATACATACTTTACTAGAAATAAATGTAAGCGAATGCAATTTCTGATAACTTTACCAAGATTGGAACGATTTTCCGGTCTTTAATTTCCTGTGAAGTAGTAATAGATAAAATAGTATAGAACCTAGATACAATACAAAATACAATTTATTTCGGTATTATGTTTTTGTGGGCAATTTAAGCTCCGCCGGACCCTTAAGTATCTCGAACCCAAGGAACGCACCTCTGACTTTTCAAAGCCATGTGCGTATTAAATAGTTAATTATCACGCGGTTAAACGGTGAAGGATTTTCTCGATGGCGTGTGAAGTCTGCCAACCCGCTCTAGGCCAGTGTGGTGGATTGTAGCCTAATCCCTCTTATTCTGAGAGGAGACCCTTGCCCAGCAGTGGGACAGTTGATTATGTTATATTATCAAAAAAAACCTACGATCCACTTAGAAAAATACTTCTACCAAAGTTAAGGACCGCTCAGTAATCTCTCTAGGCGTGTTATATTCCGCCGTGACCGCGTGGCGTACACCACACGAGTAGCCCCCCGGCCTCACTGGCCCCACGAGCGCAGCAAAAGGATTACCAAAGTAAACAAAAGCAGTATAAAGTTAATCCCAAAGGAGCCAACGGTTTATTATTTAACAAATCTGCGTGATATTATGCTTGGTCTTGAGGTAACTGAGAATTCATTGAAGGCTTTTATGTTTTGGAATAATTGCTATTTAACAGATAATCTACTATTCACGTTTACCTTAGAATTCACATGGATGTACTTTGATCTTTACATACATACCATTACGCCTGTATTTCCTATAGCGTTAGGCAGAGATGTACTTAATGTACACCCACAGTTTTCCGGTAAGTTTAGGGTGAGCCTATAGTTATTAAGTGAGCATAAATACAAACTCCGAGAAAACTACTCAGAACTACATAGAAAAATCCTATAAAATTTTATTTGATCTGGAAATCGAATCCAGAACCTCTAGCATAGCAGTTTCGCTTAGGACCACTAGACTAAACGAGTCAGTTATTTATTTTTCTTTAATTAGCGATCCGCTCGCGGATTCACCCGCGTTGCTCCGTTTCTAAGAGGCGTGGCGTGATATTATATAGCCTATAACTTTCCTCAATAACTGGACTATCCAACACAAGAAGAATTTTCAAAATTAGTTGAGTAGATCCAGAGATTACCCCCTACAACCTCACAAACTTTACCTCTTTATAATATTAGTATAGATTACGAGTACTGTCTTAATTACATAACCGATTGTAAGTACGACTACAACACTATAGAGAATCATTTCAATCATTAATTTAGCCTTATTAGTCTAGTGGTTTCAAGTGTGACCACTAGATAGGCTAGAGAGCCTGGGTTCGATTACCAGGTTTTTAGATGTTATTGGGTTTTTCTGTGAAATTCTTAGTAGCAGCGCGGAGTTTGGGATTTGTGTCTTTATAATTTGGGCGAGCGCTCTCTATTACATGGAAACTAAACATGGCCTAAATATGGGTATACATTACTACACCTCTGCCTAACCCTTCCGGGAATGCAGGCGTGATGGTATGTTAACGTAACTCTACTAATTTCACAACCTGAATCCAAAATTATATCCTATCACATAGAAATAATCACATATTTATGGCGTGAAAATTTGCAAGTAATGACTTGAACTCATGAATATTGATCGAGTGACGTGTTTATGTACGAAATTGATGGGAAAACAATATTATAGTTGAGCGGCTTTGTATAATGCCGAGGGTCAATTCTGTAGTTTAGTTTACTAGTTTATTTTGTAGTTTAGTTTAGTAGGAGAGACTTGGCCTCCTTCTGTGTGTTCTAAGGCTTGTATAATGGACTGTGTTCTGAGGACCACGGCCACATTCTATCATCGAACCTCTCGCCATCGACAGCGAATTCATCTTCACACCTTAAAACCAATATCATCGCTGTACGGTTTCAACGGAACTTCATCCCACTTATAATCAGGCTAAGCAATGAGCTATCTACCGAGGTTTTCCCAAAAGACTACAGCATGGGTCTTCAAGAAAGTTATGAAAAGGTTTTTACAATGTCGGCAACGTGCGAGCGACGCTTCTGTTGTTGCAGACGTCTATAGGCTACGGTAACTGGTTACCATCAGGCGGGCCGTAAATATATTTGTCACTCTTTTTATACCACTGAGGTATAAAAAGAGTTATGTACTACAATAAATACGGTAGGTACGTCAATGGTCAAAACGCAGCCGCTAAGGGTTTGATTCTTGGGTCAGGCAGAGTGTTACTCGTATTAAACTTTTTCCAGGAAATTCTCAGTAGCAGCTCGCTTGTTTTTTTGCCACGTTAATCCAAATTTCGAGCTGTTCTTAGGAATTTCATACACTTTGCTCGACCTGGCAATCAAACCTCTCTTATAGAAAGAAAGAAAAACATTTTATTTCAGACTTGCACAGACAAAGCATATTTGGTAGATGGTGATTAATTAACAAATTAAGTAAATCCTGCACAAGGCCGAAAAAGGACCCTAACTCAGCTTAATGCTGCGACATTATTAAACAATATGCCACAGCGCTGGTTTTCAGTTAGGGCCATATGTGGCCTTATGACCACTAGACTACAAAAACAGGTGACTTTATGGGACTAAAATTTATTTTTACCCACTAACCAAGAATTATCACCACCTAACCTATTTCACCAGATTCATTAGCCACTGTTCCAATTCTAAAAACGTAAATCCCAACTAACACCGTGCCGAACGCAATGAAAACCGTTTTAATTCACTTAAACAGCGCTCTGGTTCTTTTCCACGTTTAATTAGATCGGCTATTGGTGGCACCTGGGGCTGGTCTTTGTTCGTGCGATGCTCCCGCGAATTGTGTCTTCTTCACTTAATGGAAGACGCTTTTACACCGAACTGTAATTGTGCTGTTGAAACAAATTGCTCTATAACACGGTGCTTAATTGTTTTTTTTAACTACTACCGCACTAGGAAACTGTTTTGTGGGGTTCTTAACAAACTTAACAAAAGTACACATGTAGTACTTACACACAAATATTATTTTCTGTCGGGAGGGAATCGAACAAACGACACGCGGCGTTTAAGTGTCCGGCGGAGCTTAAATTGCTCACAAAAACGTAATACCGAAATAAATCGTAATCCAGACAATATTCTATCAAATTATGTTATTATTCGAATTTGTATACCGTTAATTTAGGTTCCTATGGTACTATTTTATCTACTACTACTTCACTGGAAATAAACGACCGGAAAATCGTTCCAAACTTGGTAAAGTTATCAAAAATTGCATTCGCTTACATTTATTTCCAGTGAAGTATTTTGGACGAAATGACGATTAACGGTATCGGAATCCAAATAATAACAGAATTTGATTTAATTGTGTTTGAATTTCGATTTATTTCGGTATTACGTTTGTAATAAAAATTCGGTCCGCCGGACTCTTAACTAGTGTTAAGATAACCATTTCAACTATTAAAATAATCAAGTGTTTAGAAAATAAAAGAGGACTTTGATTCGATTCCCAGGTCGAACAAAGTGTTATTTCGTTCTCCAATGGAATTCTTGTTTACGGTAATTGTCTCGTGTTTTTTAAGTACACCATAATTTTACTTGCGACTGCGTATAATTTGCCTTCCCAATTCGTTTTATTGATTAAGTCGGCAAACGAGCAGACGAGCCACCCGATGGTAAGTAGTCATCATCGCCCATGGACACCTGTAACACAGGAGGAGTTTATGATGCGTTGCCGACCCTTAAGAGCCCCTACGGACTACAGACTGCCAGAGCTGCTGCAACCGAGGTGAACTGGCTGTTACGTACAAGAGTCGAAACACACACCAAGGTGCTTTACGGCAGACTCGCGTAAGGGTGGTCGCCAGCCAGTCAAACCCCAAGAGGTCCTGCCACCGAGCTAGTCAGATATTTTCACGCCTCTTACGGGATGCCTATCTGAAAGGCAGTGAGGAATAATATTCTAACCCATCCCGACAAGGGGTAGGCAGTGAGTGAAAGTGTTCTAACGAATTCAATAGTGTACGACAGGTAAAGTTTATCGAATTCAAAACATAAATATGCATGCATGTCTGTCAGTTTCAAATTACATGATTCATCGAGTTTGAAGTTTATCTGAATGAATTATTCAGAACAGAATTAGAAATCAATTTCAGAATATTAATGAAATTGACTTAATTGTTTTAATTTCAGTACCTTTTGGAGCCGTTTCATTGGTTTATTCAAATGAAATGCAAAGTTAACCTGTACCGATTAAAAATTAATTGGAATTTATAACAGTTGAGCCTTACGATATTATATATCATTGATAGTCTAGTGGTCCTGTATGCGTTCCGCTATGTTGGTTGTTGGTTTTGTGTCCGGACGATGACAATACCTAGATTCGCCTCCTATTATATGTTTTTTTTAAATAATAATAATTATAATAAATCGTTTATTTTCAAAAAACTTGTGGACACTTACACATATTTACTTGTATCCCAAAAACTTATCTCCTTAAGTATAATACACGTGTAGCGTTGAACTCTGGTACCCATGGTAAGATTTAACTTGTGTTATGTATGGGTACCCGCGTTCTCACTATAAGGTTACTCAATTAAGGATTACATAGTTGCCATTAGAGATGGAAGATATGAACTCATGTAAGGGAAGGAATGAATTATTGTGTGTGTCCACACTCACACACAAACACGCACGCATGCACACACATGGTCACGGGTAGACTGAGGTGTTGGACGTCATAATGTTATATTACTAACAGCTACCTTACGTAACCATAGATGTTGTAAACACTGTATTATTTTTTTATAATGTTTAAATCATAGAGGAATTAATTCGCACGCATATTCTCACTACAATATCTTACTTAATGCCATATACATATTTAACACGTCAAAATATCAAACAGAGACAGTATTATAACGTGTTAACGCCATCATTTTTACGTTGTGAGAAAGAGATGCCGCTCTACATATTAAATAGCCTCATCTCTTTCTTACAACGTAAAAATGATGGCGCTAACCAACCTCATAATGTACGTCTTAAAAATATCGTCATTACTCTCGAAATTATAAAATAATCACCTCACTCACACATAGCAATAACTAATGTCTCACCTGAATCAATACCTAGAATCAGTATCATTACAGCTACAGTGTGACATCAGACCATTTTCACGGTTAATGGAAGTGCAGGGGGGAATATTGCGGGCCGATGTTCCGCGCAATGCACTCGATGAAAGGAGACTTCTCGAATTACCCGACATAACTCGGTGTTTAGTCGAGCGCGGGACGCTCGGCGTACGGTGTAATTGGCGCCTTAGTGGCAATTTGCTGAAGACAAGTAACATATTGCATGCTGATGTGTATGTAATAGAATTTATTGGGTGGTACCTGCATTGGAAGTAAAATGTAATTATTTGCTTGCGTTTGTCGTCGAATTTGTTTTTCTTAATTGAGTATCGGAATTTATGTATTGATGTTATTGGTTTATCAATACAAAAAACAGTTTTTTTTGTCAATGTTTTTACTCTTTATAATGCAGTAATAACTTCATATTATAAAATAACAATTAACATGAAATGAAGGGATTATTATTTTGTTTGTGAAACGAAAATATTCCAGCGTAACCCCAGAGCAATGACCTTACCTTAAAACTCCGTACCGATATTTCAATCCTCAATTAAAATCAAGGCAGAATTGAACATAATCGACATCGAAGCTCGTCGAGTGGACGGCGCACGTAAACAACTCGATCGCATTAACGATGCCATCAGCCGAAGCCTATTTAAATCTCGAGAGTAAAATGCACCGACTATTGTACGGGACAATGGCACGTACTAATGCTGTGAAACGAATTGAGAGCGGGACAAGTTCATTGTGACTCGATCATAAATAAGCATTTGCTTGAAGCCTTACGCTGCGGTGTGAGGCACGGCCGCAAGCGTGTGACGTATTATTCAATTAGTAGATTATTTGCTTTTGTACTTACGTGTTGAGGTGAAATAGATATTGCACATGTTTTATTTTTGCAGAACTAGACTTACCTGGAACAAGAAATACAAATTGAATTAAGACTCAGGTTCAACCCCTTATGGGTTTTCCGGATCGATGTTATAATTTATATTCGAGGTAAGTTATCTAAAGAAGTAACTGAATATATTACTGTTCAATGCCATCAATGTACTGACATAGATAATGCTGCGTCACATCGATGCATTGATGATAACGATAAAATATATCCACCGAAAAAAAATCTATTGTGACTGAGTTTAAAAATACAGTAAAGAACTGTATTTATCTTCCGATCTAGATCCTAAAATCAATATGTCCATGTCCAATGTTCGTTTGAGAACTGATGTGTAAAACAATAAATATCGGTTCGAATACACAGTTAATTTTTAAGAAGCCAGTGACATCTAAATTATAGAACCTATTTTTCCCAAATCGCTATTTTCATTGCACCAAACATAGGACACAGGAGGGCGTTCTAAGAATTAAGATCGCTGCGCCGCGGTGATATATTGGAAGTGGTGAACGCGTAATAAATCATAAGTAAATTATTCACAACAATACACTCGCCTGTAATGAGCTACGGTCGCTCTAGGAAATTGTTTTAGTAGCGTTTCTGCGACTTTAATTGAAATATATGTGTCGGGGCCAAGGCTGCATCTGCCATGTATATAATTAATGTCATAAAATTGCGAAAGTTTAAGATAAGAGTTTGATGCGTAAAAATTATAAATCACTCAGTGACCGCGAATATGGACCTATTCCTTGAAAAGGTTTATATGAAAGGTGATTTACACCAATTAACCCCTATTAACCGGTCCAAAATCCAGAATGAAGATCAAGGTTTTTCTTCCGTATTCCCCTTACAGGAAAACCTTCACCTTTTTTATTGATTAGGTCGCCAAACGAGGAGACGAGCCACCCGATGGTAAGTAGTCATCGCCGCCCATGGACACCTGCAACACCAGAGGACTTGCTGAGGAGTTGCTGATGCGTTGCCGAGCTTTAAGAGCCCCTACGGACTGCAGACTGACAGAGCCGCCGCAACGGAACTGGCTTTTACGCACAAATGTCGGAGCACACACCATGGTGCTTTACGATGTCCTGAAGTCTTTTAACTAAAGGGATGTAATCCCGTATTAGTTTATTATATGAATTCAGTACAAAGACAAGTATATATCTTAAAGCTAAGTTTAAGCTGTCGGTAAGTTAAGCCTTACTGAAAAGTAGATGGAAAAATATATCATTATTTCTCGACTCCAAATGCGGCGAGAGGCTTATAAATCCACTATGACCCACACTTGGTTCAAATGGTAGATCTCTGGTCCCACTATCAATGATAAGGCGTAAAAAGATTGAACTGGAAACATAATATTATAAGTACCCACTAAATTAGTATGCAGAATGTAGTGATATTACTAATTTACTCCTTACTGCTACTTTTTCGCCGTGTGAAGATTATTTGGAATACATTTCCTCACTGCAATTTAGATAGTCATCTGATACGAGGCGAGAATGTATCTAACTAGTTCGGTGGTAGGACCTTTTGGAGTGTGTGTGTTTCGACATTTGCGCGCGAGAGCCAGTTCTCCCTCGGTTGTTGCAGGTTGCTCCGGCAGTCTGCAGTCCGTGTGGGTTCTTAAGGCTCGGCAACGCAGCAGTAACTCCTTTGGTGTTGTAGGTGTCCACAGGCAGCAATGACTATTTACTACTAGGTGGTTCGACTGTTGGTTTGCTGACTTAACCAATAAAAAAATAGTAAAAAGTCTCCCGGGCATAGTAATAGTTGTTTTTACAGTATAACTTTGTTTTATATTATCTGTGAAAGAATTTAGCAAGTTAAATTTATTGAACGATGCAAATTAAAACTTGGGAGAAATGAACTCTTCGATGTGTGTGCATTTTACATTTTACGTTATTTTTTCTAGTAAAGATCTAATATCTGCTATAAAAGTTTTTCTTTAGAGAAAAACCATTAAATCGTGCATTGTAAAGATTGTACGAAACTATATTAATAAAACGATCAGATGCTGAATGACAGTAAATTTAGCGGTTGTCACCTTGCCGTTGTACCTTGTGTCGTAGGTTCGATTATCACTCGAGGCAAATATTGCTGTATTCCGCTATTATTTGTTTCGAGTCCGGGGTGTACTGTGAGCTGTTAATTGTACATAAATAATTCCTCAACAAAAATCTACGTATCTATCCTTTTTCTTAGCCTTTCCCAACTATGGGATCGGCTTCAAGTCTAACCAAATGCTGAATATCTGTGTTTTACACAAAACCACTGAAAACATAGCACGAAAGATAGAATAGTTATCAGGCTTTTTACTACCGCTAGCAATTGTCACAGGTATTTCTATGACAACCGAGGCCGACAGCTTGACGTGCTTTCTGAGGCACGGAGAGGTCTGACGTGTCACACTCTTGCAGACTAAATGATGCTTCAACCCAAATTTATCTACGTACGTATCTGTTTGTATAAACTTTCAATCAAATCCTCATCCACTCACGAAATACACGTTTAAATAAACCTTTACAACTTTCATCAGCTCACTTTGTTTTCCATACAATCAAATAAAAAGCGCAACAATTTTCAATACCACTCTCCCGGCTGCGTAAACCTAAAACACAGTTACACATCCAACAACATATGAATTCACGAAGATCTCCCGTGAGCACACAATAAATACATATTTCATGAAGTGGTATTGAATAACAATTGTGTGGGCCGACGCCGACGCGGGCGCCGAGGCCGAGGCGCAGGCCGACCGGAACGCCGATGTGACACATATTAAAATAGACTGCCGGCTTTAAGTGTATTAGATTTTTACGCGACGATGTTTTGTTGGTGTCCTTTTCTCGTGTTTTAAATGTTTTCAAGGAATTGAGGTTCATAAAACTCTATCTGTCTGTTGCCCCTACAATCAAAGAGAAGATTCTCCAACCAGGCGGGTATTTTGCCTGGTGGGCGAGACGGTGCTACGGTTGATGTCGGATGTTTGTGTTTAATCAAATTGCGTCATGCTGGTTTCCTCATGGTGTCTGCCTTAACTGTTTATGCGAGTGATCATTAATTTTGTAATAATACGCACATGATTGCAAAAGCTCAGTCCCTAAAAACACTATATTATCAAGGAAAAATCATTCATAAGAAAGTAATCCAACATCGAAATTCCAACCAGTCGATGCAGCATTAACCCTAACAATTCTTAAATCCAGAAAGATATCCATAAAAATAAATTCCACTTCGACTTTCCTAACCGTGAAACAATACCACGTTTCGGCGCAAAAAGTTTAACCACTTAAAGAAAAACACAACAATTGTTTTTTTTTTTACAACTAAGCTACGCTTATGTTTTGAAGTGTTATGCAAAGATTGAACAACATTTTCGAGGGATTGTAGTACTTCAATTATGGGAGATTAATTCAATTCGATTTTGAAATGATTTTTTATATGTATATCTCAGCAGTAAGCCGTTCCCTACAATTGGCTATGATTTAGGACCTATATAATAGGGGCGAGCTTATTGCCATTTACATAAAATGTATGTTTAATTTGATAGATTTTTTTTTTAAATTGAAGAACATCGGTCGTTACAATTCTATTTGTTTTCTGCACTTTTTTCCCTAATAAGTTAAATATTTTTACATGCGTACCATTATGCTAAAGAGTGGCTTGTTAGGTACGCTACACAACCGATCTGCAATGTCGCGCTCAGTGTGTGGATGGGTAACCATTCCAACAATAGAGGCCTTAGTGCCTCGGAGAGAACGTAAATCCATCGGGCCTGGTTGTCACACGGACACTTATGACAATCGTTAGTTCAAAAAGATCAGGCTTTTTGAACTAACGATTGTCATAAGTGTTTGAAACCGGTTTGTAAATTGGATATCGGTATGGGAAGATATAGGTACGCGCGATAAGACCTCCAATTCCGCTTAGGTCCAGGTAACTAATAAGATAGTTACCCAGTATACCCTGGTGAAATTGAATAGACACGACAAATCAAAACATATTAATCTATATGTAACAAAGAGAAATTAGAACACAATGATTAAAGAAAATAATTATACGTTTTTAGTACTGTAAAGAGAGTTTAGCAACGTCTCGTGCGCCTAAACTGCAATTTTTCTCGTGATTAGAAAAAAAATGTAAATGGTAGTTTATGCAAAGCGTTAATACTTCACGTAGTAACTATCTGGATAATTAATAGACAGGAAGCAACGCGCTAATATTTTGATAATTACTTGACTTATTTAATTCATGCCTACCTGAAAACTATAACCTCGTTTGCACCATCTTAGATTAGAAAAAAAAAAATTACAATTTAGATCTCTGAAATTAAAATTTAAAATGAATAAGTAATAGTTACCAAACATCCCATTTAGATTTGTCGCATATTTTCAAAGGCACCCTGTAGTATACTCTGCATAATTATTATCATTGTTTCATACATTTGCGTGCTGGTAATATTTTAGCTCGGAGCTATACCACACGTACTTACGCTGACCGTACCGGCCAGTTCTTCTAGATATATTTCGATTACCCTCCCATAAACACAAGTTATCGGCAGCTGTGTATCATTGCAATATTGTCAGTTATTGTAGTCTATGTTTTGGTCCACCTTTGTGTTTGTGCTTATTTTCTTTATGCCAGCAGAATGCTTTTGGTTATGCGAAAATGTACCTAATTTGATTTGTAGGAGAAATGAAAAATGAATGAATCTTTAAGATGAGTATCAGTGGTTTTATAAGTTTATCTATGTATGTATACATAGTTTTTATTATAGTCATAATGAAAAACCTATTGTTGTTGTATCTCGGGCCCTATCTGGAATTAAGAACTACTGAAATGAAATGAATAAAATGTATGAAATATGGCAATAGGCTCGCCCCCTATTACGTGGGACCTAAACATACTGGCGAACGGTCGATGTACATTAGTACGCCTCTGCCTAACCCTTCGGGGAATACAGGCGTGATGGTATCTTACGTTATGAAACTAACCTTTTTTATACAGTGAAATATCCTTATGGATTTTAAGTTAAGAAGCTGCGAGGTGTGTCGGACCCTTATTACTAAAAACCGCAACCGCCTTTACGTGCCATGTCAAACCATGGCGTGTAAGAGCTGACCTGGAGCCGTATTATGACGTGTTAACGCCATCATTTTTCGTTGTGAGAAAGAGATGCCGCTCTACATATAAAATAGCCTCATCTCTTTCTTATAACCTAAAAATGATGGCGTTAACACGTCATAATACGGCCCCAGTCCCGACAGACAGAACCCGTTCACGAGCAAGACGTGTGTATCGGCGTCGTTGGTATCAACCATGTTGTAGATAATAAAACGACCCGACATACAACATCACCATCACAGCAGGATATTTAGGTAAGTAAACATGTGATTTGCAATCACATTCATTACGACTATATGGGACTAAACCCCATGATAAATTAAAAAAACAGACAAGCGCGAGTCGGACTCGCCCACCGAGGGTTCCGTTCAAATTCGTATGTACATAAATATATTGTAATTAATTACAAATGCGTTGTTTTTAGATTTTTTCATATACTTGTAGTATGAGACGGTATAACTTGCCAAATTTCATAGTTCTAGGTCAACGGAAAATACCCTATAAATTTTGATTCCTTTGAGAGTGTCGAAATATACGTTTTTTGAGGCCGTATCTTTTTTTTACGTTAACTTTGAAGTTTGATTTTTTCACAGCTTCAAGGAACTGTAGACCTGAGCATATGGTTTTAATTTCAAATCGATACCTTTACGCGTTCCCCAGATAAAGGGTCTTGAAAGACAGACGGACAGACGGATGGATGGACAGACAACAAAGTGATCCTATAAGGGTTCCGTTTTTTCCTTTTGAGCTACGGAACTCTAAAAACAAATGGAAACATACATACACGTTTCATTTTTATCGCATTTGTAACATTGGAGGATTTTTTTAATGGCTTTCGTATTTTTAGATGCCTAACCATTCCATTGCTTTAGGTATCAGGTTGACCCCACAAGTCTGATACTCACGGTTAATAACCGTCTAATCGAAATTTAAGCTATATCTGCAAGAGATTGGAAATGGACGAACTTTAGCTGTGAGATTGTGTCTCCGCGGTTGAGACGATTCAACTGGATACTGATATCAAACGAAAATTTAAGAAAATTTTAATGATAATTCTGATCATTTTTATAGAAATTTCTATGATGACCTTATAGAAAAATTAAATTAAAAATTATTCATGTTCGATGTATTGTTTCCATTCCGGTTTGAATATGTCTAAGCAACTTTTTCTTCTACTATAAATCTCCTACCACTTTTTAATCACAGCTACCAGAGACCACTATTTTCAGCAGGCATACAACTTGTCACAACGCCGCTGGGGCAGAAAGGTTCTCGAGTGGAGACGACGCACTGGAAAGCGCAGTGTGGGACGACCTCCAACAGAATGGACGGACGACCTAGTAAGGATCGCTGGGAGTCGTTGGATTCAGGCGGCATGTGACCGGGGAGGCCTTTGTTCAGCAGTGGACCTCTGTTGGCATCAAGAAAAAATTGCGACAACATCTAATTACTCGTATAATAACATCATAAATAATGTTTGTATAAAAATTCAATTAAGTCATAGAATAAAAAAATACGTAAGTAGAATCGATTTAAAATGGCAACGCCACAACTAATCAAGATGCGGGCCGCGTGATTTATTTCGCGTCAAAGTTGAAAATTAATTCACAACACCGCTGCTGGCGGTCGCTGTGAGTGTGGCTCGGGTTATAGAAGTAGCGGAAAATGTGCTAAAAGATCTTCAAGAGTGACATTATAATATGTATACATTATCACCCGGAGTACCCGGGCAGTCTTCGCAACTAATCAGTTTTCCAAAATTTGTTTCCTATTAGTTCATGACAACAACTTCAAACCATATAGTTGCACTCAAGAATAACCCCTATTGCGACTTAATACCGTCCTTCCAAAGCACAAACTATTCAGCTGGCCATAGCATCGTGTTTTACATACACAGAAGTACACGCACGGTGCTTTACGAGTAAAATTTTGAGGTGGTAACACCAAATTGTCAAGTAATGTGCTAACATTATATATTTTATTTTGTTACGGTTTGAAGGGTAATGTAGACAATGAAATTATACTGGGCGAATGATTCTTGTGAGTGTTGATGGTGACGACAAGGTGCGGTTATGGCTTACAATCAAGCTCATATGCTTGTTTGTCATCATAAAACAATATATAAATACATATCGCACTGCTAACACAAGACTGTATCAACTCAAAATGAACCTTTTTTCAGAAATGATGGAAAACTGGTTACTCGTTTCCTGTAAACGATTGTAAAAATGTGAACACTGTTTTAAAATAAGTGATAAAAATGAGGCAATTCTTTAATTAGGAGTAATTTCTGAAATTGCGCGTTATCAAGTTAGTTATTAAGGATGAGTTATCTCGAATTTGTCTTTTTTTGAGTTGATTCAGTCTTGTGTTAGCAATGCGATATAATCTGGGTGTTTTTAAATCACGTGTGAATCTGTTTCTTCTAGGCAAGCGCGCTCCATCGTACATCGCAGTGTCGCGTAACATCAGGTGAACTTTAGATCAAGCGTGAGCCTATCAGATGCCAGATTTAAATGCCAGGCTATTATCTTGGGCAGCCATCGAAGTATGTGCAAGTTGGCTACTACTAATATTGCACCCATAGTCTTCAATGGCATAACCATCCCTATCACGTCCAGCGTCAAAGATCTTGGTATAACCTTTGACCCTACCTTGAATTGGCGATCCCAAGTCTCAAGTGTTAGTCAAAAAGTGACGAGTACCCTGCGATCTCTTTACCGTCTTAAAAACTTCCTTCCAGCTCACATTAAAGCAATGCTTGTTGAGGCCTTAATTTTCCCCATAATCGACTATGGTGATGTGTGCTACTTTGACCTGAATGCAGATCTACTAAATAAATTGGACCGCCTTCTCAACAATTGCATTCGATTCGTCTTTAATCTCCGCAAATATGACCACGTCTCAGAATATCGAGTAAACTTGAAATGGCTGCCCATTCGCCAACGCAGGAATTTGAGGGCGCTTACTACCCTGTATTCTATACTTTTTTCTCCTAATTCTCCATCGTACTTATCTTCTCATTTCCAGTATATTGCTTCCTTCCACAATAAACATCTTCGTTCATCTAATAATCGTCTTCTTCAATGTCCTTCTCACCACTCTGACTTTATACATTCTACCTTTTTCGTCCAATCTATACTGTTGTGGAATGCTCTCCCCCTTGAAATCAGAATGCTTAACACTCGGCAGTCGTTTAAAACTTGTGTGCGCAAATACTTGCTGGACAAAACAATCCTAGATTCATCTCGTCACTGACTTTTTTCTTTTATATTTAATATGTATTTTATATATGTATCGTATTTTATGTTATATATGTATATAAATATTTATTTAATGTATATTATGTAAGTATATAGTTATAGTTTATAGTTCGCGCTAGTCTTCGCCTCATACATTTTACTCCTTCTTCTTTAGTGCATCTACCATGTTCGTCTCTGCACCACCCAAAGGTCGTCTGGTAGAAAATGCCTAAGGCATTAAGACCGCCTTTGTACACATTTTTGTACATAAAGTATAAAATAAATAAATAAATAAATATCACGAATAAAAAAAACAATATTCCTATGACATCGCACGCTGATTTAATAACCACACCCGGGGCCGTTGACAGAAACTCCGCTCTTAGCAGCGCAGCCAACGAGCGACAAGCGAAACAAAGCGGTCGCCACAGACCGCATTCAGGTAATTCACATTCAAAAACATTAATTCAATTTAAACATGACGTATTTTGTTAAGAAATTGGATAATGTTGGAAGAATTGTTGTACTGATGATTTTAATTTTTGGTTTATGTTTTTGTAATATTAGATGGGGTTTATATATGATTTACCTGCCTGGAAATATTCACGAAAAACCCAGAAATCTCTGGTTACAGATTTGGACGCTTTTCTAAAAGATAGCTTTGGTCTGATATCATTTAAAGGAGATGGGGGAGACCCTTTACTTAGCTGTGGTTAACAACATAGGTAAATATCTTTTTGTAATTTTTTTAAATTTTCCATGCTAAAATTATAAAGTTATTTTTAGTGAAGGAAAAATTCAATCGTGGGCACGACCTGCGTCTTCTGGTTAGATACACCAGACGCTCTGACCTCTAAACCACCTTATAACGTATATTCAGAATGTGAAGGCAAATTTCGATCTAGCGAGTGGGACTCGCGGTGGCTTCACTAAAAAACAAAACTATAGGTAAATGTCAGAAAAGCAAATTGGTTTAATCAAATTATTATTAGTTGGTATGTAAACTGCATTATTAATATATATTATGGGTTTTTTCGTAAGGCAAGCTCTAATTTGTTGTGCTCTTGGATGTTATGTCCGGTTAACTGCAATAGGCTCGATCCTATTGCAGGAATATAAAATATACTTAGCAGCATAAAATATGATTTGGCAGTTTATCATTATTATTTAATAACTAAAATAACGATGATACATGTTGAAATTCAAATAGTAATAAAGCAGAATTTCATCGTGCTCTGGGCTCGGTTGACCGACAAGTTTCCCTATTATACAAGCATCAACTATCCGGCAAAATAAATAACAAGTTTAGATTAAAATAAGGCTGAGTGGGGCCCGCTCAGACCTGGCGGCCTCTATTTTCTAAACACATAATAATGTTATATGTTCCGGTATATTTTGCTTTTATGTTTCTATATATGCAAAAGGATTGAATAAAAGGAAACTTATATAATACTAGCTATCCCGCGGCATGCACTGCAATGCCTCTTTTTATCTTTTTTGTATCAATAGCCTGCCTCTTTATTCCACAGGTCAGCTCATACCGTTATGTTTCCACTACATTTTGTAAATAACAAATCATCTCTTTGGCTTTTTAATGTAAAACCTGTGCAATTGTTTGGGCCATAAATAAAAATTGTTGCGAAAACACCTCAGCAGTTTTAATATTTTAATCCCCGCCGGGAGGGAACATAAATTTTGTTTGACTATTTGATCGCGAACGGTATTGCAGGAAGCTTGGGCGTTGGGATTCTGTTAAATAATATTCTTACTAATGTACAAATTATAATGGGATAGCAAATTCTATCTCATATAGGGTGGGTTTCTTTATTTTTTTCTCTGTAGAAGCTCGGAATTTGAATTTGTAGCAATGGCAAAAACCTTGCCATATGGAACTTAAATATATCGGTGAACTGTGGGTGTACATTAATACTCTTCTGCCAAACCCTTCGGGGAATACAGGCGTGACGGTATGTATATTTGCGTATTTTTTCGCCAAAATACCTGGACATAAATCTATCTGTAGTCTCATATGAATTACCAATTCGTTTCAATTGACTATTTATCTGATATTTTTAAGGTTTATGTAAGATTGATCAGTTAGCGAAAATTGACCTAGGGCATGAAATGATCGTACACCAGCTTCGTGATCGTACCATATCTTCTTTTTTTATTTATGATAGGCTTACGCTTGACTTGTTCGCCTGATGTTAAGCGACACTGCGATCTACGATGGAGCGCGCTTGCCTAGAAGAAACCGATTCACACGTGATTTGTAAACACCCAGATTATATCTATCGGGGAAGACCCACTCGGGATGCACATTCTACATTTCAGCGGTACGCATGATAAAAGTGGACTTAAAGCGTGAGAGCAACGGGGAATCAGTAAGTGCGACTTGCATGAGAGTGCGGAATAGAGACTCTTCTTTACTCCGCCTTCCATCAACAGCGTAGGTATGTTACCAGCTGAATACTCGTAGATAGATCCATGTAAAATCTCAGACTAGAAAGTAAAAGATCCTAAGTTCAAATGCCCATTTGTCCTTACATCGACTAAAGCTTATTTTTAACTTCAGCCTATTTACTTTAGGTACTCGGCAGCAAAAATAAAACAGTTTCAATTCCATTTTTTTCTTTTTACTTCCGAATACTACCTAATCGTTCAAAATCAGTTTTCTTTTCAAAAAATGTTAATTATTAAATTTCCGTTGAATCCCTTCCCAAGTTCACAAAGAACTGCTACAAACGTGACAATTATAGGTCACCTCCGCAAAAAATAACTTGAACTATTTCGCGATTCGGCGAAACAATCGCGGCTAATGGCGATAGAGTTCAACAATGCTTTGTTACTGAATCGCGCGAGTTTTCAGGCCTCGTTGGCGGTGAAATGCGGTGGTTTTATCCGCTGCCGATTCTGCCACCACTAATAAATCATAGCACTTTTGTCAGGTGTTACAATTTGTTTCGCCCGTTCTCCGCTGTGAGAAGGCTTTCATTTTTTTTCGCCCGGTTCACAAATCATCAGAATTGTCGGTGAGTAATTGTTTTGTGGTGGTTTTAGATTTATGCGGCTGTATACTGATCTCTGACTAGTTGTAAATATCAACAGACATAATCTATTTTGCAATCAGAAAAATCATTACATTTTGACCACACTGTTTTCCTTTTCTGAAAGCATGTTTTTGGTTTTTTATTGAAACGAACGAATTTATACTGTGTAAGATGAACAAACCAAGCATGTCAAAATCAGTTCATAAACGTTAAATTTATGCACAAGTGTACATAAATATATATTATAAAGACAAATTGAGAACTTTTCCTTTTAAGAGAAGAGAGAAACATGGAAAAAGAAAAAAAAAACAGGTAAGAAAGTTTCCCTTCTATCGGTTGTAAATCGGTTATTAAAAAGTGATTAAATTACTGTGGTAATTAGGTAATTGTACATTCTTATTTTATCTTTTACTTCCCTGACTAAGGAAAACGTTTTTAAGAACGTTGTTTTCCAATTAAAGATCCAAAAAAATATAAGATATGAAAAATATACATAAAATGTAGTCAAACAAATATGAAATATTTACACAATCACATTAATTTCCCGTTCAAAGAGATTCATAATATTTTTCATCTTACAACAAGACTGGAACCACGCATCACTGAACACAAACCACTCTAAGATACCTTAAAAGATTGCCAACAACATTTGCCGGTAATAAAAATCAAGCAAACGAAACCTTTCAAACAGCACAGAGTAACGTGACAGAAGGGAACGGGACTCAAAGAGGAGACACATTTATTTGAATAGTGGCACGCGACGGCAAATATTTAAACTTACATAGAAAACGTGTATTTGCCCTGGTGCAGACATTGCTATGCAAATACGGCTAATGTGATCAAGGATGTACTGTTAATTGAATTAGATGGCGTTGTACCGTTTTTGAATGGCACTGCTTATTGCAATGTTTGTGAGGTGTAATTGATATGTTTGTGTGTCCTTGAATAAAGTGAAATATTGTTTTTGAGGTTGCAGTAATCTTCTGTTGAGTTTTTCAGGGTTGGTACTACTGCATTTTCTATTATATTTTTACTTTTAAACAATAGTATGCTAACGGGAATCTGCTCAGGTTAGTTTGTTAGTCTTTAAAATTCTAAGAGAGGTAGAGCAAAGTGGAATCTAATAATTCCACTCACGATTGGAGCTGCTCGACTGGCGAAGTACCTTGCAGAAAATCTTAGCCAAATAACATTGCTCCATGCTATGTTGTATTCCTAACGGTGAGCAAGGTCGCCAGAGCTCCGCGAGAAAGCGTTGTGTTGGCAGTGTGGGGGAACGGTGGTGTTTTTTTACCGCCGCTATCATGCATGGCAGCACGTCTCCTATGCTGCTACCCCAACTATTCCTCCTAAATTTACAGGGTCGGCAACGCGTGAGTGATACCTTTGGTGTTGCAAGCGTCTATAGGCTGCGGTAACCGCTTACCACCGAGCGGGCCGTATGCTTGTTTGCCACCTTAGTGGTATAAAAAATAATAATAATAATAATACAGCCACTGAAATCACTAGGAAAATGTGACTTTTTAAATACGGTTTCACAATGATCAACGCGCAATTGATACTACTGGCGGTATTCCTTCCCAACAGGTAGCTTGTACGCATATTTCTTATCTTATAACAATTGAAAAAAATACCGTGTGTTGTTTTCTGAAATTCTTCTTCAATTGTGTCATCATGAGCTACAGAAGAATAAGTCTAAATCGAGATGCAATTTTATTCGTCTAATAGTTTTAAATACGACTGCTACGATAGAGGTCCTGGATTTTCATTTACAAATCAAATAGTGCAGGTCAGTTATTCATCACTGCCTTTCAGATAGGCATCCTGTAAGAGTCATGAAAATATCTGACTTGCTCGGTGGTAGAACTTCTTGGGGTTTGAGTGTCTGGCGACCACCCTTACGTCAGAGTCTGTCGTAAAGCACCTTGGTGTGTTTCGGCTTTTGCGCGTAAGAGCCAGTTTCACTCGGTTGCTGCGGCTCTGGCAATCTGCAGACCGTAGGGGCTCTTAAGGGTCGGCAACGCATCAGCAATTCCTCTGGTGTTTCAGTTGTCAAAGGGCGAAGATGACTTCTTACCACCAGGTGGCCCGTCAGCTCGTTATGTTGTGTTGTTAAATGTGAATTTGTGACGGATATTAAGCTTGGCTCCTATTAGGTCTATGACAATGATTAGCCTGGTGTTTCCTGAGCAAAGGCTTCCCCCTCATGTCTCCATCTATATCGATCTTGTACTATTTAGAACCAATCTGTATTAAAGATGTAACGCCGTGGTAGCCTAATGGCTAGGGCGTTGGACTTGTGATCATGTGATTGCCGGTTCGTAACCCACCCATTGCACTACCGACGTAAATCTATTCGTAACACAAACATTTAGCTTAGCACGAGGGGTTAATAAGAATATTAGTAATGTGCGGCCAACATTGCTAGTTTCCTTTTAAAAAAATCTAAATCGTCACGCCATATCTTCTTTGGTCACGACGCCGCCTATTGGAATCAAGGCTCCACTTAGTGGTAATTTTGGCCCATTACTATTGGCCCCTATTTATTATATGAGACCTAAATACCTATCCCTTCAAAGAATGCGAGTGATATGGTATGTTATGTTACTCGTACGTTTATATTACAAGTGGATCTACGGAACAAATATCAAAGGCCACCCTCGAAGGAATCAATGAGACTGCCCTCCGTCGGATGTGCGCCTATGGGGTAAATAAAGCCAGTTTCCTGTGACAAATATTTCCAAAGCCTTCCATGGGTATACGCGTTATATATGTGTTTAAAAATAAAGAGGTTGTGTATTCACTTTATACAGCGTGTTGTTTCTGTTATTTAATTTGAAATATTTCGTAAATAACAACATACTATCACACCTGTATTCTCCAAAGTGCAGGGCAGAGGTGTATGTACACCTAGATATATAAGTACGAGTATGTATGCCCATAGTTCGCCACTATGTTTAGATTCTATGGAAAAGGGGGCAAGCTCCAAGTTTCTTCTGAATCGACCCCAGGCACTTAGCATAAGCCCACTAGGCTTACGAGGCAGTTCATATATTGTGAGTTAGTTACTTACTTTGAAAGTAATACAGTTGTAAAGTATATTAAGACATGTGTGACTACATTACTTTTTAAATCAGAACACTGTTTTTTACCGTGAAAGAGCCATGCTTCGGCACGAGTGGACCAGCTATCAGAAAATCGGCGTGAAACCACGCTTAGGTACGTTGTATTTCACCGAGTGAGTGAGGATACCGGAGGCCCAATCCTCTTTTAAAAGGTCGGCAATGCACTTGTGACTCTGATGCTGCGGGTGTCCATGGGTGTCGGTAATCGGGCGAATTTTAGTATACTATTACTCAGCGGCAGAATATTTGGCAGTGGTTTCAACCCAGAAGAACTCAGCAGAATATTTCAACCCAAACAAAGTTACTCTTCAAGTCCAACAATGCACGCACTTCCTAAAAATGTGAAAAATTTAAAACATCCCTGGCTACGCCAATAGCCGTCGCCGGCTCTCAGGAATTCATTATGACGACAGAAATTTGTTTGCGATATGAAATTCCTAAGACTCCTCCGCTATTTTCGAACAATTCGCGTCATACCAGTGACCAGGTTTTCATATGGACGGTTTTATAAAAATATATGTGATAAAAACCAGTGTTTTTAATAAATGGTTGATTTTAATATCAGAATGCCACATGATTAATTACTTTAATTTTATTTACAATAAGTAATACTTATATTTATTTTAAATTTGTCCTTACAGAAGAACTTGCCAAGGACAACGTCAGTCATGTATTCCTATATGTAAGTAACTAATGTAAGTAAGCTGATTATAGTCAAATAATATCCCACAAGATTATATAAATAATATTTTTTGAGATTTATTTGAGATCTATTCCATATATTTTGTTACCTTATGATCATAATTATTACTTCTATAATTATAATTACATTACTCACATCCTAAAACAAAGTCACTAAATAATAACCGCAAATTTTAATTAATTTGAAAGGTTTCAGTTCAATTTTATTCTGGTTCGACCATTATACATTCTTGCCTCCAATTGTTGTTAGGCAAATTTAAATATTTTACACCTGAAAAGAGCTATCGAACCTTGCTACGTTTTAATGGCCAACGTCTCGTTTAGTGCCTGTAACGTATCGATATTATTGTACTAAATTTATCGATAGAAAAATTGGAAAAAACATTTTAAGCAAGCAATAACAAATTCACAAATCGATTGAATATAATAAAGTATCAAATTTTAAAACTCGTGTTCTCAGGCCGCACCATGACGTGTTATTGTGATCGATTTGATTGAGAGAGAGAGAGAGAGAGATGCCGCTCTACACGTAAAAAAGCGCCATCCCTTGCTCAAAACCTAAAAATGATGCGATAACGTGTCATGGTACGCTCTGTTATGTTAAATGTCAACGCCTATGACACAAACGTTTGAATTGGTCGCTTATAACCTAAACATTACCGAAGATATTGAGTTTTTCTTCAATATTTTTAAGGGTTCATAATAATATACCCTCAAAGCTATAGCCTAATCAGTAGTCAGGCAGTGTGACGATGCAATGGGTTGATTGTTATGTTATTTATGTTATTACTGGCTTCTGCCCGACTTTGTCTGCGTGGACTTCGAAATTGAGTCCGACCTAGATAAAAAGTAGCCTATGTATTATTCCAGACTATAGTCTATATATATATCTCTGTGCCAAATTGCATCCAGATCCATTTAGCCGTTCTGGCGTGAAAGAGTAACAAACAATGGATGTTTGTTACTCTTTCACGCCAGAACGGCAAACTTCACACTCACAAACTTTCACGTTTATAATATTAGTAAGGACTAGTAAGGATAGGTAGGTATTATAGGTAGTACTAATTTGAGTTCATTATGAAAAGCCATCTACTATACTCATATCCTCAATACTTAGAACATCTACAAATACCTACCTCGAAATTTTCCCTAACATCGATACGTACGCATCCCTACTCCCATTACTTTAACTTCAATTAGATGATATCTGACGTTTATAGTTCTTTATGTATTCTTGGAGTCAGATTATGCTTTCCAAGAGTGAGATAATGCCATTTAAACGTAGGTCCGATCATTATTCCCAAGTATAGGCGTAATGAAAATTTTGTAAAGGTTTTACGATCGGCCAGGAGAGGTTTAATGAGCCATCTTTGTAGGTACACCTTTTTGGGGAGAATAAATTTTGTTATGTTAGTAGATGTATATTGAACGTGTTTTTTGTATAAAATGATGTTCGTTGTAGTTTTTCCTTATATTTCTAAGTCGTTGGTGTAGGAAGTAGGTATGGAGTTTAAGCTCATGTAAAGTAACTTTTAATGTCTTTTTTTCCAATATTTTTTCTGCCTTTTAACAAATTGCGACTGCTACCCTAGAGGTTCTAGGTTCGATTTCCATGTCGACCAATGTGTTGTCGGGTATTTCTTTGAAATTCTCAAAGGCAATAGACTCGTCCCCTATTATTATGGGACATAAACATATCGGCGAATTGTAGTTGCACATTAGTACGCCTCTGCCTAACCCTTTATGATATATGTGAAGTTATGAATATTTTTTCTTTATTTTAGTTGTGAAAACATTTACACAGCCATATTATGCTCTGAACATCCTTCTTCTCCCACATCACCATCAGCGTAGAGATTTTCTCCACTAAAACTTTTATGCTAACGAATTCGTCAACATTTATCAATCAATCTTAAATTACCAAGTGTAGTTTGTTTGTTGGAAATTGTGCTGTAAACAGAGAACATAAGGCAGAAAGTCGCTTTCGGGGGAGACCTTATAAATTGCAAATACACCATTCCGCAGATCGTAAACATCGTAACTCGTCCGTCACATAAACAATACTATCTGTTAGCGATTGGTGCAAAGAAAAAGATGTTAGCGGTTTTCTAGATTAGGTACTATGCACATTACAGTAGCATGAACTAAACAGTACAGTGATGGTAACTTTATTTTCATGTTTTCAATGACATAATGTATCAAACATAGAAGTAATATATTTATAACCGTTTTAAATTTGAATAATAGTTTCCAAAGATAATTAATTATAACATTAAAATATCTGTGGAATGATAAGTAGTCTGATCTTATCTGTCTCTTAAGTATATGCTCTTAACAATGTAAATCGTTTAAATAAAAACCTATTGGTTCTTATTCTTCCTACTCTTTTTTTAATTCAATGAACCATTATCACAGGCATTTATGGTAATGGCTCTCTCTTTTAAAGGCCATTTCAGACATTGTCTTACATTGGAACTCACATAATATTTGCTACAAGTGTTAAGTAGTCTGGACTTCAAAAGATCATGATGACTTGAAAAAAATGACTTGAAAAGATGACTTGAAAGTGTTTCTTGTCAGAGGTCGTCAAATAGGAAATGCCGGTGTCATTTAGTTAAAAAAAAATTAACTGTAAAAGTGTTCTTAAAACATCTATTTACAGAAATAAATATAGTTTATCCGTTAACTAGGCTAATGTCAAAATACAATAGTTGGTACGTTTTGTATGATTTAGATATATTTTATAATCAACCGCGATTTAGGTTAAAGTTTATAAAGAAGAAACGTGATAAGTTTAAAACTAATATTAATTAATTCTTACTTATTTTTACAAATTATAAATAAACAAATAAAGACTACTAGGACGATCTCAAACAGTGTTCAAGAATCCTAATAGTAGTTCTTATGAATAGAATTTGTTTTTGTATTATTCAATTTTGACTGCACGTTTGCGTTCAGCGTTGCGCCGCGAGTCGTGGGTTTGATTCCCACACGAGGCAAATATTTGTGCGTTCCACCAATATTTGTTTCCTGTCTGGCTCCCCCTGGGTCTGGAGAGATCTTCCACGATACAGGGATTGTTATATCGCGGGAGGTGCTTTTATTTAAGGGTCCGGCGGACCGATTTTCCCGTACAAACGTAATACCAATATAAATCGTAATTCAAACAGAATTTAATCCAATTGTCTTATTTTTTAGATTCGGATACCATTAATCTAGCTTCCTATCCTACTATTTCATGCAAAATACTTCACTAGAAAGAATTATAAGTTTTACGAAGTTACAACCGGTTTTCCGGTAGTTTATTTCCATTGAAGTAGTAGCAGACAAAATGGTGGCCCAGGAACCTAGATTAACGGTATCCGAATCCGAATAATAACACAATTTGATTAAATGGTCTTTGAATTACAATTTATTTCGGTATAACGTTTGTATAGACAGTTCAGCGTCCGTCGGACCCTTAAGAAAATAATAATAATTCAGGACCATCTCCATCAAATGTAAGTAAATAAGATACAGTTACAAATCTTTCTATTCCAGTTCCGTCGCTAAGCTCATGCTTTACGCCAGCCTCACGTGAATCAATCAAGTATCCACTATCCCCTATCATTTACTTATTCAGATTTTATGTGTCGCCGGCACCGGACCGAAACTTTATGTACCATCAGCTGAACGTTTATGGAACATGAACCGGAATGTGAGCGGTTTTTGAGACAAAAAACGCTATTTTACGTGGGTATAAAATGTATAGGAGCTTTTCTTTGGCACCAAGCAAAGCTCCTATGGTTTTCATTGCAATCTCTGCACATCACTCTGTGAGTTTCGCTTGACATTGTATTTTTTTTTTAATTTATTATTGAATGATGGTTTTACTCACCTATCTGAGGAAAAAAAGGCTAAAGTTCCGTTTATGACGTCACGATACTCGCAATAATGGTGGCTGCCGTTTTAGCACGATTATTAATCTTCTAAATTTTAAACATTTTTTCTTTGCACAACTCGATATTATTTTGAGGAAATAAAAAAAAACAGTGAAAATGTATTAATTATTATCTATACGGGCATTTTAAAATATATAACCAAAAACATTGTAGAATAGCCTAATAATTGTAAAATTACCTTATTTTTTAAATAGGAAGTCTTGTATGCTTTTCGCTCAAAAATTCTAATAATAAAAAGGCAATTATAGCTTGTAAAATAAGCGGCTTGTAAATTTTTTTAAATATAAATATGCACCAAACAAAATTTCAAAAGCAAAAATGAGCCACGCTGCCAAAAGGGCGCGAGCATGCCTATTTATGATTAGGCGGTGAGATCGCGACGCATACCAATGAGGGCACGTCACACGTCATCCGTCATACGTGTTCCGACGATCATCGGAAATCAACGGGTAATGTGTTAGAATAAGAACATGTTGAGGAAGAAATAAAAACCCCTTTGATAGAGTAATGGTGTTGAGGAAGTTGAATTCTGTAGTAATTTAATTTAGTCAAATTCGTCAAAATAATCTAAGGAAGATGCATATCATCTACTATTTATGATAGCTCTGTAAATATAGTAATCTTAAAAGAAAGAAAATCAATTCATACAAAAATTTATACTGTAATCACAATTAATTTAAAAATTCCAACAATTTTCATAAACGCTCGAATATTTTACAGCGTTCGAGAATTCGCGTCGTAAAAACCATAGGACACTTCAGGGGGCGTTTAGTGTTTTATATGCCAAAGGGATTTATGTTATTACCGTCCATATTTCTGCGGACTGAAGCCGCTGAGAGGTCACGAAATCTTGCCGAAAGGTGGCGCCGTGTCTGTTGTATAGGTGCGTCCCTCTCGCACCTCGGTGTTGCTTAAAAGCGATGAATATGAGAAGTAGTATTCGGATCACGTAGTGGGCGCGGCGTGCGCGGCGCTCATGAACTCCGATGCCAAACCTCGCCAGATATAACGTTAACAATGAAAAAATTCACCCCCCACCAACGAAAGGTGGAAGAGTTGCGATGACAAGTCCCAACAAACTTGGTAATCAGTTGTAACAAATTTATGTGTCGTGCGTGAGAGAGAAGAGTTTCGCTTTCCCGTACAAATGTTATTTGTTGAGAACCCTGCGGACGTTAATTGTCAGTTGGATGTTCTTGTTTTATCATAATTATGTATTAAAACTTTTATTGCGACAAATCTTTTGAGATTAAAAAGGATTCGAGTTGGAATTGGAGGCCTGTTCATATGTGATTACTGCTCAAAACCAAGTGCTTATTTTCATTCATCATTTATAATTATTTTGAAACTGTTATACAAGTTATAGAACCAACGGCTGTTAGGAGCAAAAGCCTTATTTTGAACTGTGTAAAACGTTCTGACATCTGATGTATGCTGTAAAATATAATATTTTATACTTTTTGTGATGTTTTTGCATTTTCCAAGCTAAGATTATTAAGTAATTTTTTAGTAAAGGAAAAAAATCAATCGAAAAAGATGTCACCAACGTCACCTTATGACGTAAATTCAGAATGTGAAGGCAAAATTTCAATCATGCGGGTAGGGTTCGCGGTGGCCTAGAGGTCAGAGCGTCTGGTATATCAAACCAGAAGACGCAGGTTCGAATCCTGCCCGCGATTGAATTTTTTCCTTTACTAAAAAAATACTAAATATTTTCATTTTAAATTTATTATTAAATTAATAGATAATTGTAAACTATTTTCGAATAATGTACTATATTAACATTGATACATTTTCTTGTAGAATTGTAATCTGTTGGTTCCCGAAATAAAAATAAATAAATATCTATGACCATGAACTTCTAAGGCACACAGTCTCGAAATCAAATCCAAGGCATGTACCTCTGACTTTTCAAAATGATTGCATATAATTAATCATCACACGCTTAAACCTATTGTGAAACATCATAGTAATAAATGTTTGTCATTAAATGTTTTGACATTAACTAAACAAAATTCACAATGTTTAACTAAAACCATTGCTTAAAATTCATTATTTTAGCTAAAAGTAGTGTAAAATGTCAATTTTGACCAATTACACAGTTTTTGACAAGTTTTTGGCTTGATAAGGATTTATAAGTAAAGGTTTTAGTTCTCAGTTGTGAATGTTGTATAGTTAATGTCGCGATTATTACTGCCGTGAATCTAGAACTTGTTATAGACATACAAACTGCGAAAAATCACTTGAAATTTGAATTTCGGCTCAGGTGAACGATCCGCCTTAAGTCAGTATTTTATTTAAACTAGATGGCACCAGCATTTAATAATTGACAACCTCTGAGAAACACCGAAACAAACTCAGAGAATCATAGTCTCTTTTAAAGTCTAGACAGTCATAGCAATAATAGTGTGTTACAATGCAGTGAGATTAGCCTGAGAGATTTTCTTGACATATGAAATCTAAATAAAAAATAAAAAATATGAAATCTGCCAACCAGTACAAATAGGGGCGAACCTATTGCTAATTAACCGAGCACAAATCGAAACTCAGTTATTACTGAGAATTTCTCAGAAAAACCCAATAACACTTTACTTGAACTGGGAATCGAATCTCGCGACGCTAGACTAGCTACGCTATAGTCTCGACAACTAGACTAATTAGGCAGTTCTCTACTAAGAGTATAATATTAACTTCTAAAAAACTACAGTCAAATTGGGAGCTTTCTCCTTTTTTGAAGTCGGTTAGAAATCCATTCGCTTGCTTGTAATAGTCGTTTTAGTACTTACTACGACCTTGAAAGCACTGTACCTAATTCTGAATGTGCTAACACATTTTAACAGCTGTTGAAAGTTATGCAAACGGGAGGAAGGCATAAAATATTTTTATCGTCATTCGCTAGTTTTAAAAGCAAGTTAAGAGAAATCAAGTTACTTAATAAGACATTTACTGGTCCATTGCTGATCTTTAACTTTTTGTAGTCAATACTTTAACAGTTAGTCTCATTATTCCAGTGACCGTATGCTAGATTTCCTGGGCTTGGTTCCCAGCTCAACGCTATTAGAATTTTCTATGAAATTTTCTGTAATCGCTCGAGAGTTTGGATGTGCGGTGCGGCAATAGGATCGCACTCTATTACGTAGGACCTAAACATACCGGCAAATTACGGGTGTAAATTAGCACACCACGACCTAACCCTTCAGTAGGTCCTTTGATAGTTTGCCAAGAGTTGCTTTTGTGTTTATAAAAAATATAAAATTTACAAAGTATAAAAATTACAATTAAGGTACATTGAGAAATAAAATTGGGTCCCTTAGACTCCTAACTACGTTATCCCAATATCAAAGACACAGACCTGCATCAATTCGTGCATTGCAAGCATTCCACTCTACGTATCCAAAAAAAATAGTAATATCAAACGTTTTCGTCAATTTTGCATCAACTTCAAATTTATTTCGTAACTTATAGTATGGGAATAGAAAAAGCAAAGAAAACTGTAAACAAAATATAAGAAACATTATCCATATTTTGCTCCCAGATTTTCACAAATGTATTTGGATAGAATTTTCAAGGCATACAATGTTTTCCTCACGCCCGATAGATAGGAACTACAAACAAGTTAAATACTTTAATGCATTCAAGTCGCGAAAAGATTTTAAAACCGGCAAACGGGTAAACTCATGCAAAACAAAGTTGTGATGCAGAACTCTTTAGAATGCCATTCTGCTTAGTTTTCGTATTTCTTAATACAACCTAATGCTTTGATTTGGGTTACGAGAGGTGGCGGGAAAACACAAAGAATTAGTAGATAATAACACAATGTAATGCTTTGAACTTTTGTTCTAAATTATAATCTTTTGAACGTGTCAACGGCAAATATAGCGAAGAATACTTTTAATGATAAGTAAATAATTCAAAACCTTTATTCTCAGCTAATAATCGTTATAATTAAACTTATTTACTTGTTGACTTAATTAAATCCTTACTAATATCATAAAGTCTGTGATTATTGATGGATATATGGATGTTTGTTACGGATTTGGATGAAATTTGGCACACAAATAGATCATAGCTTAGAATAACACATAGGAATATTTTATCCTGAAGTCCACGCAGATAAAGCCGTGGGCAGAAGCTAGTTGAATAATAATGTTATCAATTTAATTAGAAATCAAACCACAAACTGGTTATTAAAAACGATTTAAATGATACAGTTTATTTCAATTACTTGATAATAATTATGTCAAATAATGTACTCAATAAAATTTGATTTAAAGTTCAATTTAATCATCATTTAGTATAACTTGGATTTTAACGCGTCATACCCTTTTCCCATAGGCGTAGGCAAAAACTATAGAACGCCACTGGGTACGATTTGATTTATGAGATATATTCATGTTACTCGAAAATTAGTTGACCATTGATACAATACGAAGAAGAAGACTTGGATTTTGTTCGAAGCTGACCTTCATAGCAAAATATATCCAAGTGACTAGAAACATGTATTTATCCGCCAGCGCTTACAACTCCCGCCACATCGAAAGCTGAGCTCGGATGAAAGAAACTGCACCTAAAGCGAATACGTGAAGTCAATTTGCGAATAAACTTTCTCAGTTGGTTTGGCACTGCGATACCAGCTAGACTACTTTACTAGATTTAAAATTGTGCTTAATGTGTGTACGTGAACTAAGACAGCTTACACTATCTCTTGCAATGCAGTTTTGTTGTAAACGATTTTCAGATTTGCATGTTGTCGTGTATTTAAATTGTCAGTGTGCTCATTTTTGTTATTATATCACTGAGGTGGCAAACAGGCTTACGGGCCATCTGATGGTAAGCAGTTACCGCAGCCTATAGACAACTGCAAAAACAGAGGTCTCGCTCGCGCATTGCCTACAGTTTAAAAACCTTTTCACTCCTTTTTGGAAGAACCCCATGCAATGCCATGTTTTTGGGAAAACCTTGGCAGGTAGCTTATTCCACAGCCTGGTTGTATGATTTACTATTTAAAGTAAATTAAGATTACGGCAAAACCTGTTTTGTCAATTAATAGTGAAACAGTTAACAACGTGGTTACAGTATAAATTAAATCCAAATCAAATCAATTAAAAAACGTAACTCAACGTGATAAAAATTAACTAAACATTAAATTAATCATTTTACTTACAAAAATTGCTGCATCTTGAATATAATATAAAATCCGTGAATCTACTTTAGTTAGAAAGTAAACAGCCACTGAGCAGTATTTCAAACTTCAATAATAACAAACAACAAAATTAATGTCATGAAATAACTGACTTACATTTATATAGCAAACAAAACTCCATCATCAAAATCTCGGATGAAACAAATCCCATACAAAATTGCTTCCCTAACCTAGTTAAGAGCATCACCGCGATACAGTAACGATGATGGATAAGCGAAATTACCCAAAGTCTCAGTACATTTTATGTTGCTCCTTTATGAGTACCTATATTTTTTATTTCAGCGGCAACAAACAGATTTTGATGTTTGCTAGTAAATAATAATATCATCTACATATATCATAGCGATAATCTGATGATATGGTATGAAGTTTGGCAATTTTTTTTCAGGTAATTTTTTTAATATAAATGGACACATTATCAAATTAAGAAAAAATAAGTTATCATTAAAATAAGTTATATATCAAATTAAGAAAAAAATAAGTTATCATTAATTTAACTTTCTTTGTGTACTTGATGATATCCATTATGTAGATCTACTTCTATTACATAACATTACTTTCATCTTTGTCATCTCTATAACATGAAATACATTCACAAAATAATCCTAAATCCCGTGAAATCAGTCGCACTGTTGTGACGAACAGACACGTCGCTCGGTAATACAGTCATGAATATTAATGAACGTCACTTTATTTGCTTATTTATTAGCTACCACGCCGATAATAACTCGGTGTGGACGTGACGTGTTTTGTGCATGACAAAGGTTAGTTCTAGCCAATTTTTGATGAAAAGAGGGTGATGCAATTAAGATACGAAGAGGTCCTTATGCTTCGCAAATTGTAAGTGATCAAATAAGTGTATCACGTCTACATATTAGCGTGGTTAAAATTGATATTGTTTATAATTGGAATTATATTTATAGATTAGGTACTATTGTTTCTGTTTGGATATGTTGTAAATGGATCCTCATGAGCTTGCAATAGGTGAAAATATTACGTTATTATAATTCCTGTAATAAAAAATAAACTAGGTTTTAAATATTTGAATTTTGAAAACAATAGTAACTTCAATTTTTTTTTTCATGCAGTTAGTTTGAAAATACGCTACAACTGAAAATGTTTCATAGCCACATCAGCGTGGAAAGCAAACATAAAATAGAAACAAAAAAACATCTATAAATCACAGCTATCAAATCCCTCTGCTACAAGATTGCGAAAAAAAGTAGGCATATCTTAATAATATGTCACATAAAATCAGATAAAAACAACGTTGAAACTCCATACCCGTGACAAGATTAGTTTCAGTTGTCAAGTCAAACATACGAACTCCATAGCAAAGTTTATCTATTTAGAAAGTTGACGAAAAAATATTATAAAGTATTTTGGAGAGTACGTGAGACCCTCAAGGTGATACGAAGATGTATAGAAACAAGAAAGAGCCATTTATGTTTTAAAGATTTTTAAGGCAAGATAAAACCTGCAATTGCGATGTAATGGACTTTTTAATGACTATAATGCCTACGATGACTTACTGAAAACGGATAGATAACATTAATTTTATGATTAGCCTTTTAAAAAATTATGAAATACAATCACACTTAAGAAATAACATGCAATTATAGTAAATGATAATATATCGAGTGTAATGCTTATCAAGTATCAAGAAACGTGCTGATACAGGTTGATTGATTATTTTGAAATTATCTTGTAAACAAACTTTACAAATTTTTCCTTTAAAATCCACTGGGTAAATCTATGTTCCAGTGCCTCCATTTAGGCATGGAAATGAGTGCTACTTTTCATTCATTCTCATTTGATGAAATTATTATTTTTCAGCGATTTAATTCGAAATTTCGCAGCTTGCTACTTTTCGTCCGCAACGAATTTCCATTCAAAATCATTTTATCGCCACACTTGCTATTTTGCTTCTTACAGTGAAATCGTGAAATGCGATTTTATTAAAATACGATTTCATTTAAATGTGATTTTGAGCAAGCTGTGTGAAAAAAGTTGCAAATGTGACGTATGAAAAATTATTTCATAATTATGATTTTTCACATGCTATCTGTGAAATGTTCCATACTTACCTCTCTTACAGTTTTATTTATAGCCTTGTTCAAATAGATTGCTACTAAATTGAAACTATTACATCTTAACTAAAGCCCAACCAGTGTCGGGCCCGAGTTCATATCCCGCTCCCTTTCATGAGAGGATTACAAGGCCTCATTATAAATCACGGACTATTCACCTAACTATATAAAGTTACTATTTGCCCTAGACTTTGGTCTCTTGGGGCCCAGTCTATCTCCGCAGAATGATTGTCATAGTGCTCTCTGATTTATTATTCTGTTAATCTGGGACTCATTTTATCTCTAAAATAGAGATTGGATTTTGTTTTAGTAAGTCGTTTTATTCATTTTGGAATCTAATATTTGATTTGAGATTTTTTACAAATTTCAAAGTATTTGATTAGAGGATACTTTTTAACATTGCTGGTAGCAAATTATAATTTTTGAGGTTTAGATAGATGGGAATTGGTTGATATGATTTGTATGTGTATAATGGTATGTTGGTGTATTTTGTTTCGGTTTTGATGCCTAATATTGAGAAATATTGACTACTAGCTTCTTATTTATCTGCGTGGACTTCGGGATTGGGTTAGACCTTGATAAAAAGCTTATGTGTTATTCCAGGCTATAATCTATCTGTGTGCCAAATTTTATCCAGATCCGTTCCGCCGTTCTGGCGTGAAAGAGTACCTAACTAACTAACGTCCATACATACAAACTTTCGCGTTTATAATAAGGAAGTAAGGATTGAAAGTGTTTGTTTTTTTTTTGGATTCTGTCTTTAGAAAAGTGACATAAAGCAAGCTCAACAACTGCACCTGTTTCCAACATAGCAGCTTGTGTCCCTCAGAGCCTGTCTCTCCCTCACTCCATTAGGGAAAAGGCCATAAAAGTACATAAGTTAAGAACGTTAACATGTTTTACGTTTCCAGTTGTTTTAAATCTCTGGTGGCCATCAATAGGTATATTGACTCGATGCTCGGCAAGCACCTGTGTCGTAAAACTTTGATAAAGAAGATTTTACCATAATACGACCAAGTTTTTCATTCTGAAAGCTCGTCCCTTAACAGACTTTGCTTGATACAGTATCTTAGTTATAATTTTGAATGATATATTATGTAGGTTTGGAGTGTTTTTTAATCTTTATTTAAAGTACTTGGTACATAAAAGGAAAGATACCATATCGTCCTAGGTTTGAGGTTATTGATTTTTTTTATGGAATAGGAGGGCAAATGAGCAGACGGATCGCCTGATGGTAAGCGATTACCGCCGCCCATGGACACCCCGCAACACCAGTGGAATTAAAAGTGCGTTGCCGACCTTTTAGAAGGGGATTGGGCCTCCGGTAACCTCACTCACTCGGCGAAACATGACGTAAGCGTTGTTTAACGCCAGTTTTCTGCGAGGCTGTGGTATCACTCCGGTCGAGCCGGCCCATTCGTGCCGAAGCATGGCTCTCCCACGTAAAATTTTTTTAGTTTTCTCTTAATATATTTCTTTTAATTATTTATGAATGATCTTCTAGGTTTAATCCATTGCAACATTATAGTCACTTACCCTTAGAAACATAGGTGACAAAATATTTAGTACCACCTACTCGAATTCCGCTAAAGAAGAAATGTACATAATTATACAAATGTGACGCTGTGGAAACTACTACTTCGAGTATTCACAAAAATTATATGTTACTAATATTAGGATGATATTTTATCCGTCTAAGGAATTGGATTCAAGAAAAATATTAAATTCCAGTCCAATTTCATCAGGTATACGCCGTAAACAACAATCAACAAGGAAGACGCTATTAAACTGAATAGAACAAGTACATCGCACAAACAACGTCGGCGAACTGAAATGAAGTCCGCGGAATCAACTTTAAATACATACCGAAAAACAAACTGGTGGGGATGGTGAGGAGAGGGGCGAGGGGAGAGTTCAAACAGCAAACAACAAACGTAACAGTAAATTACACAGCGATCCAGTTCAAACCGGAACACGCCAGTTATTTGTTCAGATGCAATCTCTTCCCATTCCGAGTATATGATTAAAACAGTGCAGGACACCATTCCTATGGGAAATCATCGGGGCGAACGCATTGCATAATTAGCAGTCGCAAAGGCGGTGGTATAGACGGCTCGTATTTTAGTGTCGCGCGCTTTTGGTTTCATTCCAAAGCACTGCAGCTAATGTCAACATGAGCTGTTTCATGCGTGAGATTCTGTTAACTAACGAAATTGTATAAATAACCATTTGTATACTTGTGGTGCTTGGAAGGTTGTTGTAAAGTTGTTTTAGGTTTGTAATTGTAGATAGAGCGCGCGTACTTGAAAATACGATAATATATTTTTACACATATGTTATGAAATAATCTTCACCTTACACCAGATTTGATAAACCACAAGTCCTCGCAAAAGAAAACCGATTCCTTCCCAGAATGATCCGTTTAAAACTGCAAGACCGAAGGATACGGTGAGCTCGTTCTGCGTGAATCGGATCGCCAATAATTAACAAAAATGTAATGTAGCTGTTAGTAATTGTAACATTTAGACGTCCAACAACTTAGTCTACCCGTGACCATGGATGCTGTAAAGGATCCGAAACGTCGGGAATCAAATAATATCAATACAACTACTAATAATAAAAATCCGTAAAAAGTAGTTTTATTTCAATGTCTAATATTCGCGTAAGTGTCAGAAACCAGTAAATCTTCACTTTATTTCGAAAACTTACTATTAATCTTATCTTACCGACGTCAATAATTTTCAGTATTGTACTTTTAGAATTATTATTATTATTATTCAGCCGTTGTCATCCTACTGCAGGGCATAAGGCCTTCCTACCCTCTTTCCACTCCTCACGACTCAAGTCTATTTTGGGCCACTTTACGAATAATTTGAAAATATCTAGCAAAATTATATCGAAGACTTCGTTAATTGCGGTCACCCGGCGGGCTCACAGAAGCGTTTGTGCAAATGTACCAAGTGGACATCCCGCACAAATAAGTTCACTTGCAAAGGGAAACTGAAATAAAACTTTACATATTCCTTGCATGTGCAGTCTGCTTCAATTATAGGAGCGAGTGTCCAGTATGAAATTCTTTTTATATTAATTTTTAAATTACGAGAGAGTTCTCTTTGAGAATGGTTATTCGTTGTTGGATATTGTATTTGAAAATAAAGGCATTTGATTCAAATATTTGTTAGGTGCTGATACATACATATTTTACGCCTGTCTCCTATTGGGGTAAGCAGAGACTATTGATTTCCATAATGTACAGTCCTTGCGCACCACTTTCACTTCATCTACGTTCATTAACCTCCTGACCTTCAATTTAGGATGCTCTTGTCCTGACCTTTTTAAAGAAAGTCCACAAATTGGTTGTAGTACGTTCGTTGAGATAGCGATAGTCCCTTTCAACTGTTCCATTCGTAGGTATTCATCACGTATAACTTATTTCGTCAATTTCCATTCCATCTGGTACTTATATGCTTTTTATTTTAAAATTCTATCGGTATACTTAAAAAAATTTTTTAATTTGTATAGACTCTGAATTTCGGTTGTCAGTAGAAATTGAAGAAAATCACACAATACCAGTAAACCACAAATTATTACCAAATATCACCGCATAACCTTTATTTAACTTCAATTACCGGATCTCACCCAGGAATAACAGAATTTATGTGGTGGAACCACGCCCAGACGCGGGCGATGAAAGGGCCCCAAATTATCGCGATGTCAACCGAGATAATTAAAAACATAAAGCTGATTACAATAACAATGCCATTAATGACAGGCGTTTAGTTTGAGACGTTTATCTATCAAGAGAAAGTGCCACTAAGATGTAATTTTGTAACTTGTGATGATTATGGCTAAAACCGTTTATGTGATTAAAGATAGCCAACACATATTAAATACCGCAGTGAATCCCGCTGGGGGATCCCTTAGTGCGCTCTCCAATACCGTGTCAAGAAATCCCTTTCGATGCCATGTCGTATTCCTACAAAATAAATAAGTTTGAACGTCCTTTGGTAAAAATTAATAAGTAATCCTTACTAATGTATAAATGTGAAACTCTGTTGCTGAATTTTGTTATACAGATAGATTTCACCTTAGTAGAGGACATAGTCTGCCTTTTGTCTCAGAAAGTCCTTTGGGACGTGAGTGAAATCACGAGCAAAAGCTAATCATTCTCAAATAGAGACCAATACGTCTTAAAAAATTGAATTAGCTGATATAGATGGTTAAAAGTCCCGTAGGCAAAACAGGGTGTCTTCAACAATGAAGATTGATATCCAAACTATTTAACATAATTATCCATATTACTCTATCCAATTAATATGATAATATTATTAGAAATATGGACAGACAACTTGGTAATGGTCTCTAGGAGTCGTTGGATGCAGACAGCATATAACCTTCTTGTAGAAATCAATGATGAAAGCTTTTGTTTAACAATGGACTTCTTTTGGCTGATATGATGATGAGCAATTAATAAAAACAAGTACACAAGTAAAAATAAAACAAATTTAATCGCCCAAGATACCGCAATCATTAAAGTGACGTCATTTCGCATCGTCCACTAATTATAAAAAGGCAAACTACACGTCACAAACTTTTATGATTGATGGAACTCACCGACAATTTTTCCATTTATCATTGTTAATTTTATTGAAGTGTCGTGTGTGATGAATTAGCCTAACCTGGCACACTAATGAATACAGGTTGGTTCGTTAGCCAACTAATGGACTTAATTTGATAGCTGCATTTTATTCTCTTGTCATGTATGTCGTCGCTTGTAAATGGCGATCGTGATCAGGTGTTATTTGTAGGTGTGTTGGTCTGTAAAGAAATAGCTTTTGGGTGTGAACTGGTAGTTACTTTGGTGATTAATTTATTTGTTTATATGAAACAGCAGTAGCCTAAATAAAGGCTAGGGCATCGGACTTGCGATCATATGGTTGCCGGTTCGAAACCCACCCATTGCAATACTGACGTAAACCTACTCGGAACACACGACTTTAGCTTAGCACACTAGTAAAATGCGACCCACATTGCTAGTAGGATTTTTTTGCTTGATAAATATTTTTTTAAATGTAAAATTATGTTATACTTTTTAAGCTTGCATGTTAATAAATGTTTAACTAGCAGCTATATAAACAGGTTCTACAATGTTTATCGTCCAGCGCTTTGTGTAAGAGTCAATTAAGGTAAAGTGACATAACGATGGTCGCGTGCAATGAGCTAACAACGTGTTAGTATGTGCATTATTGCAAATATTTGTTTTTCCTTCCCTGTGAAGCTTCATCAGTCTTCAATTGTTGATTGTATAACTAACTGCTACCATAAATTGCAATGGAGGTCACGCCTGTATTCCCGAAGGTTTAGGCAGAGGCTCACTAATGTACACAGTTCGCCGTATATTTAGGTTCCATGTAATCGGGGGCGAAGCTATTGCCATTAACCGGGCACATATCCAGACTCAGAGCTGCTACTTAGAATTTCATAAAAAAACCCATTAACACTTTGCTCGACCTGGGGATTGAACCCAGGACCTCTAGTACAGCAGTCGCGCTTGGGACCACTAGATCGACGACCGACCTGGTAAGGGTCGCTGGGAGTCGTTGAATGCAGGCGAAATGTGACCGGTCGCTGTGGAGGTCTTTGGGGGAGGCCTTTGTTCAGTAGTGGACTTCTGTTGGTTGATATGATGTTAATGATGATGATATGATGACCAGTTAATGGCCATAGGCTCGCTCCTTATAACACGGAACCTAAAAATACCGGGGAACTATGGATGTAGTACAATGTTTACATTAGTACGCCTCTGCCCAACCCTTCGTAATACATAGGTATAACTTTTCGTGACTTTTATAACGTAATTAATTTCAATAACAAAGATTGTTTCAATGTTTTCGCTGGAAAGGCTACAAAGAAAATATTTGGTTCAGTAAAAAGGGTTTTTATTTAATTGTCCCAAAATATTTCGCGGAAGTTGTAATTATAAGGATATTTACGTCGACTCTGTAATTAAAGTGCCATCAGTGATAAAACATAAAAAAATATTAATTAAGATAATGGTATCTGCCTTATGTAGAGTATGTAATCATATTTCAATAAATTACTAGTAATATATATACTTTTAATCAATTTGACTGCACGTTTGCGTAGCTGTTAAGTTAGATACCTCGCCACTATCGTTGCGCAGCGTGTCGTGGGTTCGATTCTCACCTGAGGCAAATATATGTGTGTTACGTGGATATACGAGTATATTGCTATGCAGTCTAGTTGTATATTTTCGTTTGTTGTGTGTTTGTGAAATACTTAAAATATACATTTTTACTTAACTTTTTTCAATCTCCTTTTTATTTTGCCTTGGTCAAGATTTTCATCAATAGTATTTTTCCCAGGCTAAACTAAAAACGGATGAATTTTCATTTTACTGATTTATTTCTAACTGATTAATGTATATTACGTTGTTATATTTCTGGTATTCTATCTATAAATCAACTGCCCACGTAAGTTCTGTTAGTACATAAATTAGGGCAAATGGATGAGTAAGTAGTCCTTATTTTAACTCTCAATAATTGTTCAATAACTATTTCGTAATATGTAGGTATTACTGAAATCTGTTCATTCGACCTCATCTTTGCTCCGAAGGCACAATGGAAATCAAGAGCAAGAAAATAGGAAAAAAAAATAAACACGTACAGGTTACTGCACGAGGTTTTGAAACGATTTTTTTATGGGATAGGCGGGCATACGAGCAGACGGATCGCCTGATGATAAGCGATTACCGCCGCCCATAGACAACCGCAACACCAGAGGAGTCACAAGTGCGTTGCCGACATTTTAAAAGGGGATTAGGCCTCCGGTAATCTCATTTACTCGGCGAAACACAACGTAAACGTTGTTTAACGCCGGTTTTCTGTGAGGCCGTGGTATCACTCCAGTCGAGCCGGCCCATTCGTGCCGAAGCATGGCTCTCCCACGTAAATTATGACGATTATGCTATAGTCTACCACGCTAGCCTAATGCGAGGTGGCAGACTTCACACGCCGTTTAGAAAATCTCTCAGATAGGCAGGTTTCCTCACGATGTTTTCCTTCACCGTTTAAGTGCGTGATAATTAACTATTAAACACACATAACTTCGAAAAGTCAGAGGTGCGTGCCTTGGATTCGAACTTGAGACCTTTGACTTAGCAGTCATATGGTCATATCACCAGGCTATACTGCAATCAATTTGCATATTTCGTGGCGTGCAAGACAAGCAAACAACTTCATTAAATCTGATCAAAGCATGGCCGATGAGCAAATCTGTTTACTTAGGAGCGCCAACGCCATCTAGTGGTAAAGTTGTACAGCTCTTCACCTGACTAAACGGATTTTGATGTGAACTCTCTATCCTACTAATATTAAAAAGGCGAAAGTAATTATTTGTCTGTTTGTTGCAGTCAACACTCTTTCCGCATCGAATAAGTGATTGGGTCATCTATTGTTAAATTATCCTACTTTAAAACTGTGGCGCGTGTGTATGACATGTTAAATGAATGTAAATGAAGTAAAAGATATACGCAAAAATTAGCAAGTGGCGTTCTGTATTTTCTGCCTACCCCTATGAGAAAAAGACGTGAGTGTAGGTATGTACAAAACTAAATAACATAAAACTATTTTATAATATCGTTCTTATAGGTTAGATAACTAAGATATATAATAATTGTTTGGTTTGAGTATTATGTAGTAATTGGACCAATATAGACCTGATCGCTATTATAAAAAATAATAAGAAAAATGAATTTTCTTAGCTCTTATTTGTACCAAAGATTACAACTGAGACGATCTATGTTCTTTCTAAACTAACCTATATAATTCTATATTCATATCGTTCACACAAAGTATAAGTATTTTGGTTTTACTACTTACTACAAGCCAAGCTCTTCTTTAAAACATTTTGCATCCTCACAATTTACTCGTAAATACTTTACAACGCTCCATGTCTCAGTCTCATGGTTTCCCTCTAGCCTCCCTATTGCGAGTGCATACGTCAGGAATAAATCAGGCAAGGTTTAGATAGATGCACCTTAAATCCGGCACTGATCCCGCATTAAACGGCAATTTCTGTACGTGAGAACTCCAGACTATAGTGCCGGAGTGAGGTGCATTGTGACGAGTACCACTGAATTGTTTTTAGAAATTGATAGAGAATAAAAGTATACCTTAATGACTTATTTTTTGCATATTATGTTCAAGAGCTTCCACTTCTCAATGGTCTGCCTTATAAACAGGATTTAACAGATCCAGTTCCATATGATAGACATAGTGAAAAATCTATTGCCTTGGCATCCACGTTGCTGAATTAAGATGGGGCACGCAATTTAATTATTTAATATTCTTTCGGCCTCTGGCTCTTATATATCTGCGATTAAACCCAGTAAAACTGGTTGGGGCCTGCCTTACATGTAAGGCTGGTTGCCAGCTAGGTGGATTACTAGTTTCGACTGTTTTACAACACGTATTTCTTGTATTTTCTTATGTATATTATAAATTTTGAATTCCAAGCTATTCTCCCACTAGCATCCTTTTTCAATTGTGTAATGAACAACACAATATTTATTTTTTTTGGTAAACATATTTGCCTCTTAACAGATTTAAATAACAGGGGCGTCTACTCTTTTTTAGCGTTTAGGCTTTTTTAGCCGCTACGAGTTTGCCGCACCCTCTAAGGTGGCAGACTATCTATAAGGATTTTCTTCACCACAAATAAAGGATGCATTAATGTTTATAATATTTGACGTAAAGAAGTAGATAATATAAATAAAAATTTTGTTCAAATATTTTTAAATTGGCTACTTATAATTCAGCTACGCTACTCTTATTTACATCAAATAAAGTCACAAAGACTAGAAAGATATTTCAAGCAGATAGGGTACTTCAAACCACTCTACGTTCGATACCGTTACAATTCTTCTGAATAGAGCCTTTCTTTACAAAACGCAACTGTCTCAAGATATAACCTAAAGGCTTTGTTGAACAAAATTACGCGAAATTCGCAACACATGTGCGCATCTTTTGAAAAGCTAACCGAGGCACGATCTGAGCCCCTTGTAAGAAAGATTCCCTAATGAAGACGGGGTGGAACATTCAACACGCTTTTGTTTTCAACTGAGCCTGTATTTTAGAGCTCATTAAATTAAAGGATGAGATTTACACTCGTTAGGGTGGCCACGTTTTTGTTTGACTGCTGTATCTACGTTTAGATGTCATTTCTAGTGAACAAATTAATGTTGAAAATTTTCGTAAATGTAATTTTGTGTTGCTACTTATATTTTGCGTTGACATATGAAAAAAAAAATAGATGGGCGTTATATGATTTACTTTTGTATCTAGCAGTGATGACTGATCAACTCTGACTTACTATTTTGTCATATACATTGTGGTATATTTTTTGATCATACAAAACATCAAGGAAGATCGCAGTGGCAGGTCAGAATATCTAGTGTATCTAACCAGAAGACGCAGGTTCAAATCCTGCTCGTGATCGAATTTTTCCTTCACTAAAATAACTTTAAAATCAAGGAAGGAACAAAAAATAACTCAACATTCTGACAATACTTAGAAAAATTCTGTGAAACAGGATAAATTATTATCTAGAATAAAATAATTGATACAGACACTTACTTAAAATGATCGACATACGAATCCTTGATGCTTGTTATACAAGCATTAAATTGATGACTTACCTGAAATAAAAATTAAAAAAATTAAAAAAATCCCCGCATCATCAAGATATGGTTACGATGTTCTTGCATTACGAGTATCATTGAAGTAACAGAATACCAAATTTCAAATCGATCAGACCTGTGGAAGTCGCTCACATCCCTTCATAAACTAGAGAAGAGCTGATAATCTTCAAAAGGCTAGCCAGATTTTCTTAAATCAAAGCTAAGAATACTCTCGATCAAGTCACCTTTAGAAAAAATTGAATCCTTATTGGTTTCTTTCTTCATTTTACATACATTTGTTCCTGTTTTTTTTTTAATGATTCCTGATTTAAAAAAAACAGGTATATATGTAATAATAATTACGCAAGTTTTTATTAGTATACAAAAATGTTCCATACAGGATCCTGTATAGAAGCTTGCACGTCGGTCGCCGTTTAACGTGCTCACAATACATTATTTAGAGAGCTCAGTAATGCTCTTAGCGCGTCCAAGTGTGGTAATAGTGCCAGAGACGTCCCAACTTGTAATGCGATTACTTCATATTTTCACACATATTTGTGCGTCTTGGAGTACGAAATATACTAAGTATTATCTTGAGTTGAAGGTTTTATATAAAAGTACTTACTCGTATAATTATGCACGTGTTTTTACAGACTTAGTTAATTGATCTCGCAGTGGACAACATTTCAAAATTATTAAGCCTCCAAAACAATTTTAACAGTAAATATATTACTATTAAAGAAAAACAAAAATACCGTTTCTTTGTTTTCCTACCTTGAGTTCCAAAATATTTTCATTTATTTTTATATTTCGTAATTTTGCCGAAAAAAATTAAAAATCAAAAAACGTGTGATGACGTAATTTATACGGAGGAAACTGAGAATTTTTTTTTTTTAGAAATCATAATAAATCAACAAAGCAATAGGTAATGTAAGGTTATGATTAACAGTATAGAATGTTAAAAAAACCAGACAAGCGCGAGTCGGGATCTCCCACCGAGGGTTCCGTACAAAGCAGGTACATATTATAATTATGTAATTACAAATGAATAGTTTTCAGTTTTTTCCTTATACTTGACGGTATTGCAAAAGTTCATAGTTCTAAGTCGACGGAATATACCCGATATATTTTGATTCGCTTAAGAGTGTCGAAATATACGTTTTTGCGGCATAAACGGCCGTATCTTTTTTTTAACTTAGAAGTCTGATTTTTTCACAGGTTCAAGGGATCAGTTTACTCCGTTCGAGGGGTTCTGTTTTTCCTTTTGAGGTACGGAACCCTAAAAACAATAAAAAACTGTATGAAATCAAAAACAAATGAATCTTCAATATCATATTAGAGCAAATAAGCAAATACAAATTTATTGAAGAATTATTTCTTTACCCAGATTCGCTAAATAAAATACATGTGAAAACAAATATAAAAGCTAATAATACTATTCCATCATAATAACATTCGCACTTGACGCTCTCCAATGTAGTAGATATACACACAGATATAACTACTAGTACTACAATAATTGAAATTTAGCACCGCTACGGCGTAGTACACTTTGCTACGTCGTAGTACACTTTGCTACGTCGTAGCATATTCATTTGTTTGTAGTAATAAGTGATGGTTACTGAAGTTTGTTACCCTCTTTAATAATAACTGAAGATATGAAAGTAATGTTTTTAAAATTGTGGTTATGATTACATTATTTAAATATCCTCAAAATATTTTAATGTAATGTACGAAACATTAACATCAGAATGGCTCTTTATTTTAAATTTGCATTATTTTACCTAAACATTGCATTTCGGCATCACAATAACCCGAAAACCTTTTGAAAACATTTGAGAAATAAATTGAATTTTCAGAGTGAAGATTCTGTTGTAGAAAATTTATTATTTATGTTATAAATAATAAAATTGTTTTCAAATTAATCTGTTACTTGATAATGAAAAGTATTTGGTTTTAGTTTTGTGGGAATCATAGATAATCCAAACTTAGATAGACGGACGACCTGGTGAAGGTTGCTGGGAGTTGTTGGATGCAGACGGCATATAACCAGTCCTTGTGGAAGTCTTTGTACAGCAGTCTTTTGGCTAATATGATGAACAGATGAAATGAAATGAAATGAATTTATTTATTCTGCAATTAGATCTTTAGAGATACTTTTACATGTCAATGGTTTGGGTTTTTTTTAGCTAGATGACTTCGGCTAGATAGATAGATGATAGATAATTATGAATTCAAAGAATTATTACAAATTTGAAAGTAACTCTGGCTGTTTTGTTACATTTTCACGGCTAAACCGCTGAACAGATTTCGATACAATTTAAGAAGGACTTGGATTACATACTAAGGAAGAATATAGGCCACTTTTTGTCTCAAAAAGACCTCCGAAACTGCTAGTATCATACATAATAAAATCTACTACTAACCAATATTAAGTAACTGCCTCAATAGCCTAGTGGCCACAAGCGCAACTATCGAGTGTGACGTTCTGCGTTCAATTTCCAAGTCGACCAAAGTATTATTAAGTTTTTGATTTTTAATTAAATTCTCAGTTTCGATTTGAACCCAACAATGAGCTCGCCACCTTATTACATACCTCTTTAAAAGCGCTCTTTAAAAGCTCTTTAAAAGGAAAGAGCTATGTAGAGCTATGTAGAACGGCAGTTGTGTACTAACGTACACGATCAGTTGATCGTGTACGTTAGTACACAATCAACTGATCAGTTGATCGTGTACGTTAGTACACAACTGCCGTACTTTTTTGAAAATATAGGCGTTATATAAGGTTTGGCCAAATGTTTGATTCTGTCATCCTGGTTAAAACATCAATCGATAACAGTCCCACAGTACCTCTGACCAACATTTTATACCCCAACCGTAACATGTGACATCTTGAGAGGACAAACTGCGGAGCGTTCGTTTCTCGCCGGCCAAAGCTGTGCTACGTCGTCGTTATTCAATTTACATGCAAATGGGGGAGGTGGGGGGTGGTGGGTGCGACCGTGCCAATAGTACGCTGATGTATCGCATCAGAACGTGTCCTGTGGAAAGTTGGTGTGTGGTGCAAGGTTCCAAAACTTCGAGACTTCGATTTGAAATTTGTATTGTCACACTAAGATGGGTTACACCAACTCCGAGAAACTCCCCGCTTAATTACTCAGCATTCAATTTCATCCAGGAACTCCCCCCAGATGAAATATATAACATATATTTGTTATATATATATCCTCCGGATATACAATTTTACTCCGACTAGGTGAAATATATGGAAGGCCGATTCAGGTAATTAAAGACGTTAAAAATATAGTCTCTTTCTATTACTAATATCACGAAAGTCGAATTGTCTATGCTGGTCTGTACAAAATCTTTAAATAAATCTTCAAATTTGTGGTTAATCCCACAGACTAGATTTGCTTGATAATTTGTGGTTTAATTTTTGTTTATATTTTATGGAATTTGTGTCTCCGTAGGCCCGTAAGCCTCCGCCGCATCTGTATGTTCGATATATATGTGCGATAAATTCAAAAACTTCTAAACGGATTGATTATCATGCGACTTTTAACAATGGATAAACTGATGCATAAGAAAGATTTCAAGCTGTTAAAAATCACGCTACGACCTTTAGGAACGTGGTAATACGTATATTTCCCAATTTGGTCTATTCTCCTGCACACCGAACCTCCGATCTCCTATGAGTTGCACGTACGTGGTAACGCGTGTGAAATATGACGCAACGGTAGGTGCTTTGGTATTGATAGGTCACATAGGACAGGTCAGCGGGACGGCAGTACGCTGGTTTTTAATAATGTCTCACTTAACCACCATCCAGATTTATTGTCAAAAGACACATTATGACCAACGATTTTTAGAAAATGTTATAAAAAATAAGTTGATATTGTTTTTTGTAAGTTGGTAGGTTAAGCAGATAGAAACATATTAATTTAAAAATGTAGCTCAGTCAATAGGCTAGACAGCTGACTTTTTATAAATAAAAAATTAAAATCTTTTAAAACTTTTAATGAATAATAATATACTAATAAATAATAAACTTTTATGGGTTTATTTAAAAAAAAACAGTAAACAGAGACTCGTTTAAAACTATTTTTTAGTAAAGGAAAAAATTCAATCGCGTGCAGGATTCGAACCTGTGTCTTCTGGTTCGATATACCAGACGCTCTGACCTCTAAGCCACCGCGAACCCTACCCGCATGATTGAAATTTTGCCTTCACATTCTGAATTTACGTCATAAGGTGACGTTGATTTGTTTCCTTTACTAAAAATAACTTAATAATCTTAGCATGGAAAATGCAAAAAAAAACACAAAAAGATCATTTAAAACTTATAAAACTTTAAATCTTACAACTATTTAAGTTATTGTTTGCAGGTCACGAGTTATATTTAATCTTATATTTTTCACTAAGCCTTTTATCCCTATTAATATTATAGGTAAACGTGAAAGTTTGAGAGTGATATCGCCAGAACGGCTGAACGGATCCAGATAAAAAAATCCGCGAATATTATGACAAAGTTCGCGAATACTATCTGAAGTCGCTGAATCAACTACTGTATTTTTCCTGGTTCCTTTTTGACAATACTATATTAATGTTGTGTCTGGCATATGTAGTTAAATTATAAATATGTATGTATTTGTGTATATATTTAAATTATTGTGTATTTATCACTTTTTAGTAATATATTTTTTTTTTTGTAACTATTTTTAACTTTTCTCCCAAACCCAAAGGTTGACTGGTAGACTGAAAGGTTACTTTTGTGTAATAAATAAATAAAATTCCAGGTCCAGGTCGGACAAATCAAGTTTTTTAATCCAATAGGTACGCTGCACATATACTCTGTTCAACACAACTAAATCAATTCTTCTTTGACTTCTATACTTAGTGTTGTAGAACATACATAATATAGCTATATAACCAACTAATTCCATACATTACCGCCATGCAATCTCGAGTCCGGATCTCGGGCAGGATATTTCCATATAGGTACATTCAATAAGGCCGCGGTATCCGTCGAAACCAGAACATCATTAAGGAGAAATTACAAGATAAAACAGTCGCGGTTGACCGTAAGCTTGCGGTTGACGAAGGATTGCCTGCGGTTGCTACGGAAATGGCAAGTGGTTGCCGCACAAACGTTTGGTTGTTATGGTTGTCTTCATAGATTTGTTGTTGTATGTGGATTGAAATTGGATCCATAGGGATTTGTTGCTTAGATATTGAAAGAAATACGCGTCAAGCGTCACCTTCTTTTATAAATCGGTAATAGAAGTCGATCTAGTTAATAATTTCAGGGATGTATTTGTAAAATAAGGTAATTGTATTATATAATTTCATTTAGTCAGTTTATTGTCAAATAGTATTTATAGTCTTTTTTTTATTAAATTGGGTAAATAAAGGGATTCTATTTTAGTGAAGGAAAATTTGAATTTTCAATTAAAATAATTTTATAAAGGGAGAGAGAGAATTTATGTTAGTAGCCACCGGGAGAGGTCGCCCTAGAAAGACATACAAACAAGATCAGGTGCGTAGTACTCGCAAGCAGTGCATGTGTATGAATAACTGTATGAATGAGAATTAAGCAAAAGAGGTATGCATGAATCGTTGCAAGTGGCTTTCTGTAGTTTTTTGTGGGAAAAGGGCGTGAATGTGTATGGATGAAAAAATATTGTGAAAAAAATACCAAATAATTCATTTTCATTCCAAATAAATAGTCCAAAAACGACCCTAATTTAACACATACACCTTCTATTCAATAAACCGATCCCCTTCAAGCATCATCCAGTAACCCTTCACAGCAAACACTGTCCCCAAATTTAATTAGGGAGCTGTACCAAGGTCGCATAGGTAAAAGAACAAACAATAGAAGTGTCACGGCACATTAACCGCGCGCGATGTACATCGGTTTAACTGCAAATGTCTTCATTTCGGACGCAGATGTTGAACGAGACTTGGATATAAAATTTAAGGATTATGATCGTTGCGACGTTTTGTAATGTTTTTGTGTTGATCTGGTTGTTCGGTTTAGAAGTATTGTTTGGATACTTTTTGGGAAGTTTTACCAATTATGTTAAAGGTTTCCAACGAATGCAAAAATTAATGACGTAGCATGATCTTTTAAAACCTTTTAGATCAACAGTAACGCAACCATTTCAATAAAAAATATTTGTTTTGTCTAATCGAAAAGATAGCTCCCGAACAAACCATGTGTCGTGGGGGACTTCACATTAAAACAATTAACGCACACAAGCTCGAAGGAAATACCTGTAGTACACAAATATTTGCTTCAGATGGGAATCGAATCCTTTAACCGCTCCAAACATGCAATCAAAATAGACTTTCAACCAACTTCAAAAAGGAGGAGGTTCTCAATTCGGCTGTATGTTGTTTTTTGTATAATTGTTACGCGATTACTCCGTCAATTATGAACCGATTTTGATGATTCATTTTTAATCGGTGGGTCATACTTCAGAGGTGGTCTCATAAAAATTTGATCAAGTTCTGATCACAAAATTTAGAGCAAAATGACAATAATACGTAAATGATAAAATGATAGCGTCGTCTAGGTAAAATATTATATTAATTATATTACAATTTTACTCGCTACTAAAAATGTTGAAATTAAATATATTTTAACAAAAAGTAAAACCGCCTTCAAAAACTGAAAAATAAAGTTATCTGCACAATAGTTTCGGAAGTCGGTGGCGAAAACAAAAGTTCAAACAAAATTGAAGGCGAAAGTGAGACATCCGAAACTGTTGTGCACCTAACATTATTTTTAAGTTTTTGAAGGCGGTTTTACTTTGTGTTATTTATAAAAAACTGTGTTGCATACTGCCAATAACATAAAAACTTATCTTCTTCTATCTATACTTATAGTAAATCTGTAGAGAGGTCAATTCTGTACATGAAATATATTTCCGAAATAACTATCAGCGGGTGATTAGTGATCGATACTGACGCCAAAAATGCAATCAGTAAAATTTTTGTCCGTCTGTCTGTCTGTCTGTCTGTCTGTCTGTCTGTATGTTCGTTATAGAAACAAAAACCACTCGAATGATTTCAACGAAACTTGGTACAATTGTTCTTCATACTCCTGGGCAGGTTATAGTATACTTTTCATCACGCTACGATCAATAGGAGCAGAGCAGTGAAGGGAAATGTTGAGAAAATGAGTGATTCATGAGAAAGGTTTCAAGCTATAAAACATCACGCTACAACCCTTAGGAACGGGGCAACGCAGGTGAAACCGCGGGCGAAGAACTAGGGAACAAAGTAACTATTCCACGCGGACGAAGTCGCTGGCAAAAGCTAATCTTAAATAATACTTAATTATTTTATAATTATCTGTGGAATTAACCTTTTTACTTTGTTTACTTATCACACCTTCATCATAGCTGATTAATTGTTTACTGTATTAACTTCACTATGATCCCCACACAAAGGTAACTAGACACCTCCTAACTAACTCCAAGCGAATATGGCGCAGTTCTTGCAATATTTACGTGGACATAAAGACCAATTTAGTCTGAACACGAAGACAAAGAAAGGTTTTTGCTAATGGTGTGTGAAGTGATTTAATCTAATTTATGTCTGTCTTTGCTCCGTTTGTCTTTATGGCTCTGGCTTTTGGGGAAATGGATACTTTTTAAGTTGTGTAAGACCATTCCTAATATTGCAGGTTGGTTACTCAGTAAATGCGAGCTATGCATATTTTTGTTGGATAAAAATTATATCTATGACTATCCGTGGAGGTTCTTGCTGGCTCTTCTCCATGAGATCCATTTGAAGGAACCACGCATCTAGTTTTGACTTTTCAAAAGTACCTATTTTAGTAGTTTATTTGAAATAAAACATTTTGACTTTGACTTTGAGCCATTGTTACGTAATAATGTCCATGAAATTTCCTCATCAATCTAGTGGTCGTAACTGCTGATTCGACTCCCAAATTGAGCAAAATGTTATTAGGTTTTTCTATTAAATTTTCGGTAGCAGCTCGGAGCTTCGATTTGTGTCCGGATAATGGTAACAGACTCAGTCCTATTACATGGGACCTTAATACACCTCCGCCTAAACCATCGGAGCATACAGGCGTCACGGTATGTTAATTTCCAGAAAGTATTTTGTTTGTCAAATAAAAAATCAATTTTAGTTTTACACATGAATGAAAAATATTGGTTATGTACTTTTCCATTTTCAAAATTTGAACTTTAAACGCTCCATATTTTATTTAAAGCTCAACATTTAAGACTCAGTCTATGAGTCGCAAAATTCCGGTCGGCTATTAGCCGCCGAGCGCCCCGTTATAATTGCGTTTCGCAACAAATTACAAGTTAGAATGAGGTAGAAACACGGGCCAAGTGGTTTGCAAGTCGCTGTACACCATACACATCAAGTATATTCACAATTATATTCGTTTACGGGGTGGAGGGATAGCTAGGATTATTATATTAAAAGTTAAGTTAACCTAACCATGGTGGTAAAAGATGAAGAAATGAACGATAATCACAGAACATTTCGGACGCTTATCAGGATTATTTTTTTAAATGTACGATTGACTATCATAATTGTTTACTAAGACCAATATAAATATGCCAAGACCAATTCCAATATTTTGAAATATTCAAAATATATTTCTAAATCTGCTTTAGTCAGGGTTGTAAATGTAAAATCTTATCCTAAATTTTTTTAGAACAAAAATGAAGAACTCAGCTAATTTTATTGTAATGAAAACAAAAGTTGATACTTTATATTGGAATCAGATTAAATATTGTTCATTTACCAAAATAGGTCTATATTAGGTTCTAGAAGAACCTATATGAAACAAACAAACTATCATACGTAAAAGCTTTCTCCCAAAGAATTTTCCAAATATATTGATTATGTATAGAAAATATCTGTTTGTATTTTGTCCCTATCCATCTTACAGCGTCTGTTGTGTGACATGCAGCATAAACATGTTTGTTTGCTAGATGAAAAATCAACAGAACACACGCACACGTAGATCTAGTAAAATTACACGAGGTAGCACAGCATATACATCAGCTTATGCAGCATACTTTATTTTGTGGAAGATATCAGAGATTTTGTTATGAAAATATTTTTATAAAAATATTTTAAAACGTCGACTGCAGCGAGTTTTTGTGTTAATATTTTGCTTTACATTATTTTGTAGTTTTGCTGGTTTTAGCATGATGGAGTAAGTAAGCACCTTTATTTTTGTCAAAATACATCAAAAATATAAATATACTAATTAATGAAACAAGTGACGAGTCTGCTTAGTGGACATTTTAAAATTCTTTCATCAAAATTGTGCTTGCTTAGACAACAATAAATGTATCGTCAGAAAGCAAATCTCTTGTGGATTTAAAATTGTATCACTTTTTTTACACAATTACTTCGTGATCATGACCTATCATAATTTACTTGGGGTCGGCGTGTTACGTATTCTGACTTCATTTACACAAATACTTGAAATATATTTTCTGCTACTGGATTCCTTAGTGGTTGGACTTTGGTTAGAGTTCCAATGTGAACATAAGAAGCTATTTAGAAAATACTCTAGCAATTTTTATAACAAATTCCATTCCACAATATACAAACACGGTACGAAATTTTATTCAATTTCGATTCTGGTTACAATTCCTACACTGTTCGGTTCTTTTACGGGTAAAGTATTGCAGGTCAGGCGGGGCCCACTTGATCACTGCCCGCTATATATCACGGTATTCTTAGCGGATACTTAGAACAAGCGGTACTTAATACCTGTGGTTTTTGTGTTGATATATTAAAAACATCTCGGGCCATACCTATTTGTTTAGTGATAAATGTCTATCGATTTTTTGACAGCACATTATTAGATTATAATTGGTGAATGTTAGAACATGTGAACAATTTTTATTGCTAATTTAAGATATTCTATTTATGATTATAATAAAAATGAGCTCTCTGTCTATAAGGTATATTTTGTAAATAATCGGATCGTTAATATTAACAAAAATGTAAGGTAGCTGTTAGTAATAGCAATAATAAGACGTCCAACCCCGTAACGATGGATGCTGTAAAGGATTCAAAACGCCAGGGATTAAATGATATCAATATAACGCGACAAAATCCATAAAAAGTAGTTTTATTTCAATATACGTACGCGTAAGAGTCAGAAAAAAGTATTATGTATGTTAAATTATATGTATAGCAACAGTATCCTGACGTTTTCCTGGAATATATCTACAGCGAACACCAGTATAATTAAGTACGTAGACAAAGCAAGAGTACCAATAAAAATAATGAAGCCAGACCAGCAATTTAATTTAGGTCGATATCAATTTATGAAGATATTCTTAAATAAAGATACATTTATTCGGTTTATCTGTCTCAGACGACAAAAAGAAATCTAAGAGACCTGAAAGTCTCCTGTCCGACAAAGGTACTGCCAGCACCGCATCCTTAATTTAAAAATGGCCAGTTCAATTTAGAGGGCTTCCTAATTAATTGATCTGAAGATCCGCGGAAATTGCGCCCTCGCCCCCCCACCCTTCCGACCCCCGTCAGTGTATCTTTGGCTTTAATTTAGAATTGTTAGCGCAAAGGGAATGCAATTTACGTAAAATAATTGTTTGATTTCGAATATTCGAGGCAACCCTTCCACTGTAATTTGGTTTATGAAAAAGGTTCTTGCTATCAGTTTTTCGGAACATGGGTTGCTAATGTAATGAGATCAGCTAGACATTTGTAACGTACAACCTGAGGTCAAACCCAAATTATTTATGTAAATTATTTTATTTAAAAAACAAAACAGTCGAGTACAAAATTATATAATTTGTAATGTATTAAAAATGGTGAAATTTAATCAACTATTAATATTATTCTTGTGTTTGTTTCAGTTTGAAGAGTTTTCCTTGAGTATCATACTAATTATTATTTAAAAATTCATATATAGCCTATAAATATTGTATATGAAATAAAATGACTGCTTCATTAGTCTAGTGGTCCCAAGTGCAACTGCTACACTAGAGGTCCTGGGTTCGATCCCCAGGTCGAGCAAAGTGTTATTGGGTTTTTCTATGAAATTCTCATTAGCAGCTCGGAGTCTGGATTTGTGCCCGTTTAATGCCCGCTATAGGCTCGCCTCCTAAAACATGGGACCTAAACATACCGGCGAACTGTGGGTGTACATTAAGTACACCTTTGCCTAACCCTTCGGGGAATACAGGCGTGATGGTATGTTATGTTATGTTATGTCATGAAATAAAATATGAATTAGCGTCAAACATTGAGTCACTGCATGTTACTCCAATCAACTACTATTCACCCTTATATATTCCTGTCTACCCTTGAAACTAGTTCTACTACATCTTAACCGAAATTACAACTTGTGCTGTTTAGTTTAGTCAGATTTATATGTATGTCTGTGGAAGTCGCGTTGCCACTCGCATCAGTTTGAACACCTGAGATGATAATGTATGCAAATTAGCGGCAACTTGGGGCGCCGACTGCGAGCGCTGTATCAAACTTGTTATTTGTGTGTTTTAAGTTGGTACGATGATTTACGTGCGCTGGATTAAGAGAGGGACATACTGCTGACAAGAGTGTCGAACTTGTAGCCTGACATATTGGCTGATTTGTTGGATTTACGTATAATTTGAACGTGACACAAGCATTCAGCTTAGCATGAGGGGTTAACAAGTAAGCTTTTAAAGAAAATTAACACTTAGGCTGTCTATAAAATTTATAAAACATTTTGCTATTTATTCGTAGCATACCAAGAAAGGTTAAAAACGTATGAATTCAATGTAAATCTTTCAGGAACTTGTGGCAAATGGTGCTGGAACAGAATATTAAAGTTACTTTAGTTCGTTTAACTATACACACAACTTTATTCTACCTTTCTTCCTTACAATGACTTTCTTCCTTTATTTAGAAGATCGCCTTGTGGGACCAATTAGGCTGATAATAATGTTTTTTTTTTGTTTTTTTTTATAAATGTTTTTTATTATTTCAAAAAAAGTTATAATAGCTAACATAGTTTACTAGCCCACTATGGATGCAATTCGTCCAAAATAAATATTTTTTTTATAGTCTTACAATATTTTCCATTTTTTATTCAATTCATACAATTAATACATATTAATATTGATATCTTTAAAAAAATAAGTTCCAAGCGAGCGAAAGTTATGACACATTATATAAATATTTATTTTATATATATAAATATCCCAAGTCAGCCGACGACTTGGTCCAAACTTCGAAGTTACCCGACCGCCACGTCCATGTGTCTCACGCGTTAGTGAAGCAATGTTACTGTAATTGGTTCTGACTGTAGCAGGTGTTGCCGTGACTTAGGACGTTTTGTGCGGTGAGCGAGACTCGCAACTTGTTGTAACGCGATTATGTCGCGTGTAGTTTTAAATTATCTTGACGTGCAAGTACTTGTGAATATTTATGATGGAAATTAATTTAACAGTGCTGACTATTTTGTGGAGAAAATTACATTCTTGTTAAGCAGTAAAGCACATTTTATGTTGACTAACGTTTTAAATAAATTATTTTACTTTGAGAAAGTTGTGTAGATAAAATGCGTACTAATTAAGCATGTTTTTAAATGATTGTAGGACGTATGGTTTTTATTATTACGAGTATTATTTCATGGTCATAAGTAGGTACTAGTATATAATTAGAGATTATTTTTAGAGTTGCAGTTGATTTTATATTTAGAAAAATATTAAATAGTAGATTATTTCCGAATTTGAAATTAAATTAATGTCACGCGAATGCTACGCTAGAGGTCCTGGGTTCGATTCCCAGGTCGAGCAAAGTGTTATTGGGTTTTTTTATGAAATTCTCAGTAGCAGCTCAGAGTCTGGATTTGTGCCCGGTTAATGGCAATAGGCTCGACCCCAATTACATGGGACCTAAAACAAACCAGCTAACTATGTACATTAGTACACCTCAGCCTAACCTATGTTATAAATAGATTTTTATTTTGAAACTGAAAATAATGTAATACAAACTAAAATAAAATTAATAAACCCAATTTCATTACATTTTATTACAACACTATCTACTAAAAGGAGTTAGCTAAATATATGTGTTAGTAAATAGCTAGGAATTTATTTTCATAATATTTTCCGTTTCATTCAATGGAGATATTATCTGAACCGTTTTATGTAATAACATAAAATAGACCGCTTTTATATTAAGTTCAAACACTTGCAAGATGAATTGAGAGATTACAATCTACTTTCAAAGAAGGACCTTTGAAGAAAAACGTGTTCGAGATTAAGGTGTGTTTAGACGAAACAGTTAGTTCCCACAGTCCTGTTTTGTATAGGAGACAGTTTTAGTAACAAAATGGAAAATATAAATGGAAAATATTTCTATTTTGTATTTCTTTGTGCACGCAAGATTTGGGTCTTACGCACGGTATGATAAGGTTTAGTGTATTGAATCTCTTTGTTTGATTCATAGAAAACCTTTACAAGTTGTTGTTAAGGTTTTTTATTGATAAACAGCTGTTACTTAACCAAGAATGGAGAACAAAATCCTCAAGTGAGGAAATTTTTCTATACTTTTTTTCATGACAAGTTGACGACAATTCAGTCAATAACAGCCTAAACATCAGTTTCAAGAATTATAAGCAGGATAGGAAAGTGAAAATTAAATCTTGATAGAATATTGCTTATTGCGAATAAATGAAAAATCATTTATTTGCATACAAATTAACAGTCCAAGTGAGTCTAATGTGAGATCATAAGTATTGTGTAATTAAATTTGTACTTTAACCAGAATGACTAGGTGTATTTGCTATGGTCCCCACACTAGGCCATGCCTGTATCGTGGGGGCCCTACATTTTAAATATACAATAGATCGGTTGAGCAGCATGGTAACTTGCTTTTCAATAGATGTCGCCAACGTCACCTTATGACGTAAACTCAGAATGTGAAGGCAAATTTCAATCAGGCGGGTGGGGTTCGCGGTGGCTTGCGGTCAGAGCGTCTGGTGTATCTAACCAGAAGACGCAGGTTCGAATCCTGCCCGCGATTGAATTTTTCCTTTACTAAAACTTTATAATCTTAGCATGAAAAATACAATAGATTTTATAGGGTAATGTTGTTGCCACGAATAAAAATCATCAAGGCCTCAAGTATTTTGGGAAAGATTTTAAGTTGGTTGGGTTAACGTCAATTTCGATACTAATCACTTTCACATACATTTGTCAGAAATAATGTCCCAGGGCTAGGCGATCGATTTTTAATCGATCGCTCAGCTGTGCATAATTATTTGACAAATCAAGATCAAACAAATATTCTTATTGCTTAGTACAGGGTGAAGGTTTAAGTGGATCCAATTTAATGTGTTTTTTTAAAGATTCTTAAAAAATCTCATAAAATGTTTTTTTTTTTGCAAAGATAACATAAAAACACTATTAAACCAGTCTGAACACTCTACTAGACACGGAAGTAACAAAATGGACTAGCAAAAAAGCGTAACAATAATTTTATAAAGTAGAAATAACAACTTAGCGAGAGTGAGTGCGGCGTTAAGAGACACTTTACACACACCGAGTGCTCCTAGTGATGGGCCGGCAGATAATGCGTTTATTATTATTATCGTTTAATATAGGGCTGTCACTTAAAGGAAGGAATTCTTCAGAAAAATAATAATCAATGTTACGAAGGTTTGTTTCCACTGTTATCACCAATAAAATATTACATAACCTACCATCACGCCTTCCCCGAAGGGTGAGGCAGAGGTGTACTAATTGTACACTCACAGTTTACTGGTATGTTTAGGTACCATGTAATAGACTGCGAGCTGATTCCCACTAACCGCGGCCACAAAATAAATCTAAACTCCGGGCTGCTACTGAGAACTTCATAGAAAAACCTAATAACACTTTGCTCAACCAGGGAATCGAACCACTGACCTCTAATGTAGTAGTCGCGCTTAGGACCACCAGACTAATGAGTCTCGTCCAATGATAAACAGAACAATGTTCACTTGTACAATTTCAACATGTATCGAATTTTAATTAGGTAACTCACAGTTTTGAAAACAAATCGTTTTTCCAGCAAACCCTTTAGATTTTCAACAATAATAAGTAAACAGGTACAATTTCTTGGATTGTAAACAAGCTACCTGTGTCAAAACAACTGCACGAAGATTTGACTTAATTAAAATTTGTTTTGTACGCCTCAACGAAAACAAAACAAAGACAGTTAATTATGTACCTCAATGTTTATTTCCATCGCGTTAATTGCTAAATGAAGGTGAATGCGGAACTAATATTTGGAAACATTTTCAAATGTTATATTTATCAGAGTCAGAAGAAGTAGTGAACAACGTCCTTCTTTTTTGCGTCGGCGGTTAAAAATATTAACGGTGTGAAAATCTCAAAGAGAAAATTGTTGTCATGGTTTTATATAATATATACTAGCTTCTGCCCGCTACTTCGTCTGCATGGACTTCAGGATTGGGCTGACTTCCGACCTGGATAAAAAGTAGCTTACGTGTTATCACATCTGTGTGCCAAATTTCATCCAAATCCGTTTAACCGTTCTGGCGTGAAAGAGTAACAAACATCCATACATCCACCCATACTCACAAACTTTCATTTCATAAGCTGTCACATTAAATGGGCGACTATAAAATGAATAGGTACTTTGGAATTATAAAGAAGTGTAACTTTCATTCTCGCAATAACTCCACAAAACATAATCTTCATAACTATTACAAATATGTCCTGCTAAAAGTAGTAAATCTCCGAAAACAAAACACAACGCAAACAATACAGTCCACGCGACACCCGAAATCATGGACAGAATTATTGACATCCCGTATCCTATAGATAATTATGATAGGATATACACTGACCAGTGACCACACTATAGCGAATTCTCTGGGCCGCGGCCGCCGTCACTGTCAGCAAGCCGTGTCAAATTTAATGAATGCTTAGCGATAAATAATAGAGTTCGTTAGATGAATTAATCAGATTTCGGGTGGCCATTGTGAACATTGATTGCTTCGCTACAGGCCTCGTGTTTTGCAAACGAAAATAACTTTGGGCCTTATAGTGAAAATGTGGTTTATGTCAACCTATATTCGTGCTATTTTGCAATAACAACTTACATCACTTGAAGTTCATTATCAAAATTCAAGTCTTTTCCCAATTATGTTAGAGTTGGCTTCCAGTCTAGATATGGCTGAATTTTAATTTTTATTATACAACTAAAGTGGCAATTAAGCTTACAGTCCACCTGATGGTAAGCAGTTATGAACGTTTGCAACACCAGAGGTGTCGCCCGCGCGTTACTGACCTAGTAAAAACCTTTTCACTCCTATTTTGAAGAACCCCATGCTATAGTCTTTTGAGCAAACCTTGGCAGGCAGCGCATTCTACAGCCTGAATATACGAGGGATGAAGTTTCTCTGAATGTGATAAAATGTGGCTGTGGGCACCATATTAATTACTGAATATCATTATTTTACACAAACTGAATCCCATCAGACCTCCGCAACTGAATATCTAGCTGTCTCAATATATCTGGCCAATACTGATATCCTGAGAATAAACTGGTTGTTTTTGGACTTTTGTTTACCACATACGATTTTTATAGGTAGGTATCTATTCAACACCTCTATGGTAAAGAGATGAACTTGTCAACGGTTATTCCATCATAACTCATTGAGACTTTTTAATATCCCTTTCCGTTACAATATGTTTTACTTACAGTACATTAATATAAAAAGTTAAAAGTAAAATGTTATTATTGGTCTTAGAAATTTGTTATTCATTTCGACTTATTCTTATGCTTACGTATCAAATCGTTATTAGAAATAACATTGCGATTACTATGGGTTGTTAAACACAACTTGATACGCGCGACAGCTGTCATCGAGATCACGCACAAGAAGTTTCATATTTTTTGACAGTCACAATGTACGCAAGATAATGTCATACTTTATTAACAAAACGGGATGTTCATTGCGTCATCTATCGTCTGACGTTGCCTCACACTAGGATTTTCTCCTGTATCGTGGGTGCGTTTACAAACACAAATTGTCACATACATAAACGCCCAGACCCGGAACAACTACCTGTAGATCATACAAATATTTGCTCCGTGTGGGGATTGAACCCACAACACATTGCGCAGAAGCCGATCGCTCAGCCGCTACGCCAAACATGTTGTCAAAATCGATCATGAAAATATCATGATATTTTCATACGCCTGACGCCTTATAATCCAAAAACTGCAATAGTATACCTACCATTGTTTGTTCTAATAATTCTTCTCATTTTGTTTTATGTTTTAAGTCAAGATAAAAGCAACTTTATTTAAAAACATTATTTTAAACGATGGTCGATATATTTTCAATATCGTACGATAATCGTTTTATTTTTTCAAACAAAACTCGAAGCCTAGATTATTATCTAGGCTTGGAGTGACATATTTGTCACTCTGACATCTGTCGTGCGTATTAAGCTATGTTTCACAAACTTTATTATGCTCTACTATAATTACAAAAGTGAACCTACTTCCAAATAATCAACAGGAGATCCAGTCAACTATATCTACATCATCTTTTAATACCTTGATCCAGCTATTTCAAAAAACTTCTCCTACCAAATGACCATGGAGATAGTCCTTTAAATATTCAAAATTATATTTTTGGCTGAGGTTCCTACGTAGGTAAGCAAATTTCACAGTTACCTAACAAGAGTAGCGCGATTTTTGCAACTGTTCCTTACGAAAATTTCAGCTTACATAACGTTATTATCCCGAGCAAAGGGCGCTCCGCTTTGAGCGGCGTACAATGCTCGTTTCACTATACTACGGCCGTATACATAGTGTAGGAAGTCTGCAATGCAGTACATCCAACCGTCTGGAGTACTCTCCCCTTGACCGGTCTAACTTAATAATAAAACCTCTTCGGTGGCTGTGACGTCTCGACTTCGGAGTTCAGTTTTGATTTCTTAAAAACCTTTTTTGTTTCATAAAATTTCAAGTGAAATTTTTATTAAATTTTGCTATGTCAGTATTAAATGAACTTTATTTATGAATATAAATACAATTACTATTGACAATTTAAAAATATTGTTGCGTAAATTACTGTCTAGTATCAAACATAAAATAAAAAAAATATAGAAATCAAATACCTAATATTTAGATATGTAACAAACACGAAATCCAAATCACACAAAATAGTATGTAAAATACATACAAAAACAGTTTATAAAGATAAAGATTTAGAAAAGATAAACCGATATGTCTTTCTCCAAGAATTTCATTATATTTCCATTTCTTCCATCATAATAATATTAGTATAAAAAACTTGTTACAGGTAAGTTCATTGAATTACCAAGCATCTTAAACAACGTTGAAATAACAACGCTGTTACTCGTTTCAAGTCCAAATACCACTCGACTCCTACTCACAGCGTTTCCCAATTTAATTCCAAAAAAAATACAGAAAAACGTGTAAAACTACAGAACCACTCCATTACCAAGGAAACATTCGCCATCCATTTTTTCCCTACTCTAGTTCCGCTCGTCTCTCGAAACGGAAAATGTTCTTTCCTTCCTTATTTGTCTAAAACTGACGTGGACTCCAGTGGGGTATCGGAGTAACTTTATTTAGTTTTCTATTCCAATGTGTACCTACATCGTGTAAATGAAAAAGGGACGGGACCGGTGCATTTGTCATGTTTACGGATATTTTTTTTTGTGGAGGATTTATGGTCGAAGCATGTGAATAGGTTATTCTGCTATCAATAAAGGTTGTGTCAGATTTATAGGTTGGTGAGTAAAGACTTCCTGGGTGGTCCACTTCGAAGTCTCTTCAAAGGAGTGAAGCTTGAGTAATTTTGTTTAAAGAGACCGATACTAAATATGTTCATGTTTTTTTAAAGCTTACATTGCTAATGTGTGTCGCACATTACTAGCATTCTTCTTAACCCGTCGTGCTAAGTTAAATGCTTGTGTTACGAGTGGGTTCACGTCGGTAGTGCAATGGGTGGGTTTCGAACTGACAACCACATGATCGCAAGTCCGACGCCCTACCCATTAGGCTATCGCTTTGTTCCAATATAAAAAAAGCATTTAAGTAGTAGCAATAATGACCATTAATTTTAGAAGTCATTGACCTAGCTCAGGAAACTTACGAATTTGCTACTCAAATAGAACTCCTATAGTAAATTTGACGACACGATTGGCGTAGCGGTTGAGCGATCGGCTTCTGCGCCACGTGTTGTGGGTTCGATCCCCACACGGAGCAAATATTTTTATGATCTACAGGTAGTTGTTCCGGGTCTGGGCGTTTGTGTATGTGAGAATTTGTGTTTGTAAACGCACCCACGACACAGGAGAAAATCCTAGTGTGGGGCAACGTTTTTTACAAAAAAATACACCTAATCGCACATTATTGTTTAACAGTATATTAATATATACAATTACTTTTAAGATTATGAAACACTTTAGCCCTTAGTCTAGTGGTCCCGAGCGCGACTGCTACGCTAGAGGTTTTGGGTTCGATTGCCAGGTCAAGCAAAGTGTTGGGTTTTTCTATGAAATTCACAGTAGCAGGTCTGTTCGGATTTGTACCCGGTTACTGACTCGCCCCCTATTAAATGGGATCTAAACATACCGGCGAACTGTGGATGTACATTAGTATGCCTTTGCTTAATCCTTCGGGGAATACAGGCGTAATGGTAGGTATATTATGAAACACACCGGTAAAAAAACTTGACTGCAAAGATATACATCACAATTATAACATTATAACATGATAGTAATATATAAAATCTTTCTCGACACTCAAAATATAAATAACACAAGAAACAAACTTCATTCGATTCACTATTGTGACAAAAATCCAACAATAAATGGAATAATTAAAAAGCACATCGGTATCCATTACGCTGCGGGCATATAAGTGTCAGTTTCGGTTGGAACTGCCGAAAAACTGTCAGTCATTGTTTGGGACAAACAACCACGCTGAATTTTAAACTAGGTATAAAGTTGTATTTAAATAAATTCTTTGTAGTATATGAATTTTCCGTAATATTATTATTATTGAAATTATGAGTACTTACTCTGATTTTTTTAACGCTATTATCCTCAAAATAATAAAATAATTTTTGAACTGAATTTATTTGTGAATGATATTGCTGAATAAATGTTTCAGTACCCGATCTTAGGCGCTATTTTTTACATAACATACCATCACGCCTGTCTTCCCCGAAGGGTTAGGCAGAGGCGTACTTAACGTACACCCACAGTTCGTCGGTATGTTTAGGTCCCATGTTTATGTGTAGATACAAATTCAGACTCCGAGCTGCTACTGAGATTTTTATAGAAAAATAATAAAAATATTTTTTAACAAATAAAATGGCAAAGGAATTTATAAGGTGAATACCAGCTGAAGTAAGCAATCAAGTTATGTTCTGTAGTCTCTGCCTACCCCTGTAGGAAATATGCAGGAGCATATGTATACAATAATACATTATCCTCTATCTTATACATATCACAGTAATGTTATCAAATGATTTTATTGCTGTACAATTCAGAATTAGTTTCAAACTCATCTGCTACTTTACCTTCAAATGTTGTTGAAAGGTAAACTACCATTCGGAAGCCACGTAAGCAAAGTCACGGGAGCTAGCTAGTTGTACAAATACACCAGGTATAATTAAATGCCAGTTTTAACTCAGATCTGTTACGTTTATTAAAATTTCTCGTGGAGTTTCCTCGCATCTCTTAACGCTATTGGATTGGTGTCAATTACAGTGCTTGATCCGGCTTCCGTCGTTTTTTTTATTTGGTACAAAAGATGAAATTCGCGTTCAACTGAGACCTATTTAAGTCAATATTAAACATAAAAATACTAATATTGAATATCACACGATACATATTACAAATAACAAATCGAGTTGATAAAGATCTTATATCTTACACGTGCCGACACCGCAATCCCCCCGATTCTATCCGACATTTATAAAAGTGTATTTGGCGGAAAAACTCAATAACCGTCAAATGTTTCAATAGCGGCTGACGGCGACAACACTAGAAATCCGAACAAAACGGCGCAGATTGTATGGTGGGCCCCAGAATGGTGCCTTGCGGGAACCCGTCGGTTTCTCTTCTCACATCTGTCGCAGACGACGCGTAATGCACATTTAATCTCCCAACCACTTCAAAATCTGCCAAAATGCTTTATTGCTCTTGAACAAGTTCTCAAGCTGGTTCTCGGCGCTCAAGATAAAACTTTACAGGCATAATGAATCTTAATCGCGCCGCCAATTCCCAAAATTGTTCGAGAGTTTTGTTTTAAAATAAAACTTGAATTTATCTCGTTTGCTCGGAATTAATTTTGCCTTTTGTTGTTGCGTAATCGGTTACCTGTGATGGGTGTTCCTTTTTAGGGATTTTAATTTCGTTTCATTTTTGATGGGAAGATCTTTAATTGTTGTTAAAATGTAATTTATAACATAACATCACGCCTGTATTCCCCGAAGGGTTAGGCAGAGGCGTATTTTAATGTACACCCACAGTTCGCCGGTATGTTTAGGTCCCATGTAATAGGGGCGAGCCTATTGCCATTAAGCGGGCACAAATCCAGATTCCGAGCTGCTACTGAGAATTTCACAGAAAAACCCAATAACACTTTGCTCTACCTGGGGATCGAACCCAGGACCTCTAGTGTAGCAGTCGCGCTTGGGACCACTAGAATAATGAGGCAGTCATTTATCAAAAAAAATGTAATTTATTCAGTTTTTTTATTTAACGTCTGCTTAAGTTTATATTTGTCAATAAGCAACTTAATTTATTGTGATTACAATTGCTTATTTTTTGTTGTTATTATAATATTATCTTGAAACTAAATATAGCCTCATTTTTGCTAAAAGAACATTTCAATTTTTATATTTTCCAGTTAAGTTTGAAGTAAATCATCAACGAACTTCAAATTTAGGGACAAAACAATAAAATCAAAATTCCTAGTAGGTATTCTTAGATCCCTGGATTCGGCTTGTCCAACTCGGCGCCCAGCAAACCGGCTGTCTCAATGGATTAGGGCTAGAAAACTTTTAATCCCTAATATCCTTTCTAGGAAATGAAGTTTAAATTCCGTACATCCGTACCGTTGTGAATGAATTCGAACTAAGTCTTTGGGGACGGAGTGTTTTTGAGCTAAAATACAAAGTTAGGTTTTGTATTTGACAAGCGCTTTCTCGTTTTGCTGTGCGCTAAATAATCATATCTTAACTTTTGTATAATGCTGTAAAGAACTTATTATCAAAGATTACTATTCGGAGAATTTTGTTTATTGTTTCTAAGATCGAGAATTTTTACTTCATATCATCATCATCTTCCTGCCCTTGTTTCAACCTACTTGGGGTCGGCACAGCACGTAATTTTCTACCATTCATTCCTATCAGCCGTCACCTCATCATTCACTTAACGAATTTTTACTTAACGTAGATCTTTTAAACCTTGCAAAAAAGGAAAATTAAAACTTCTACCTAACAACCAGCTGTGTATTTTTTAGAAGGTACATACGTTATGAAAGATGGATTAATATTGCATTTTTAGAGTAAATCCTAATGACAATACAAGACAAGACAAGACAACAAGACAGGACAAGACAAATAGCTAGTGATATGACCATAGGACTGCCAAGTCAAAGGTCTCGAGTTCGAATCCAAGGCAAGCCACACCTCTGACTTTTCGAAGTCATGTGAGTATTAATAGTTAATTATCACGCGCTTAAACGGTGAAGGAAAACATCGTGAGGAAACCTGCATGCCTGAGAGATTTTCTCGACGGCGTGTGAAGTCTGCCAACCCGCACTAGGCCAGCGTGGTGGACTATAGCCTAATCCCTCTCATTCTGAGAGGAGACCCGTGCCCAGCAGTGGGACAATATAATGGGTTGATTATGTTAATAACAATGTCACCTGCGGGAAAATGGCCCCAGTAGGTAGTGCGCTTGTGCTAAACACGCGCATTTGGGGGGATGGGATGCGAGAAGGGGTTTCACTCTTTGAAGGGGTCTAACGAACGCTGGACCGCAGCCTGTCATGGTAACGAATTCCATTACCATGACCATAGTTCAAATACCCTGCCGCTTCCCCAGGTGGCAGACGGACCATGAGGATAATTAATACAATAAAAAAATTGAAATGAAATTATAAATAAGTCAAGTGCGGAATAAAATCTTTAGACAATCAGTAGCATCATACATAAAATATTGCAATCAGATTTACCTATTAATAGTCAAAGTGCTACCTGATGCATCACTTAAGTCTATTACCTATTTTACCCAGGAGAGACCTATATTAATACACATAGCATGCATTACTGAAAGCTAATGATATTAATAATTGCGTGATAGGCCTGCATTCGGCTCCGACGGGCGCCAATGCAATTAATGATGAAACCATTCGAAGTAATCTAAGCGATATCAACACTAATTACTTTAGCTTGTAAGTTATCCCTAAAGGGAAGGTTAGTTTGAAGGGGTATTATGTTTGTCTCAAAGTAAAAAAATCATAGAAAATTGTTTTGGTGTAAAAATTTACGCACTTAAGTGTCCGGCGGACCGAATTTCTCTTACAAACGTAATACCGAAATCAATCGTAATTCAAAAACAATTTAATCAAATTCTGTTATTATTCGGATTCCGATACCGTTTAATCTAGGTTCTATCATTTCGTCCAAAATACTTCACTGGAAATAAATGTAAGCGAATGCAATTTTTCATAACTCTACCAAGTTTGGATAATTTTTCCGGTCTTTTATTTCCAGTGAAGTAGTAGTAGATGAAATAGTACCGTAGGAACCTAGATTAACGGTATCCAAATCCGAATGATAACATAATTTGATAGAATATTGTCTGGATTACAATTTATTTCGGTATTACGTTTTTGTGAGCAAGTCAAGCTTCGCTGGACTCTTAAATAAATATTAGTCGTGCTCCAAGGAGCAATATTATAATAAGCTTTATAATAATTAAAAAAGAACCCACATTCAAAGGTTAATCCTATTAAAATTGTTGTAGATATTATAGAAATTAATCACTATGATGAAATCCGTATAGAACAATTTTGCAACTACCCACTACAAGAGAGGGGTCCCCTAAATTGTGCAAGTTTCGGGTCTTGGGTCCGTCAATAAGGCTCTAATAGGGATTAGGCCAGAACTCATCTCATTAGTTTGATTGCACGAATCTGCAGCCGTGTTGCGATCGTGACATAGTTGCGGTCCAAATTGAATTCCTTGAGGAAACTTTGAGTGAATCGATGGAAGTATGAATAACATTTTGAACTCTATTGTTTTTTTGTTATTAAGTTGAAATCATTTAGAATGTATGGATTCAATGATGACCTAACCATTGTTGTCATTTTTTTTCATAATTAGATTTTCCTTCACGGTTAACTGTACAAACTTTCATCTTAGATAACCTTTAAGCACAGTACTGTATGCATTCAAGTCTAGTTTTCATAACACTAATAAAATCTACCCATAATTTCAACATTTAATACCTTTTATTGCATTGTCCCCATACAAAAATCCCAATGCCGCTTATAAATAAAAACTTTTTGATACCGACGCGACGAACAATATACTAAAGCGGGAACAATACGTTTAAAAAGTTAAAAGTACACAATAACATCCCATTCTCGACGCAGGTTTAAAGCAATAAGTCAGGCGGTATTTCACACCTAACATTTGCGTGCCATAGCACCTCTAAAGTGAGAATAAACAAGCTAACTTTTGCCATTCCACAATGTGAGGATGGGTCCCGCTTTTATTCACACTCAAATTAAACTTGCCAGATTACACGACTGCACCAATGCTGCTTCTTAACTATTCTGCCGAAGAGTTTCGACAACTGCTCTGGTGTTGAATTCACGGAAGAAAGATCAGAGACAATTTGCTACAGACAAATGTAGGAGTTAAGCTTGGTTAGATTTCAAGATAAGTACAAATATTTCTGAAGCATAATAAATATAAATTAACAAAGTAATGATTCAGGAATATCAATAAAAACCCGTATGGATAACATTTTCATTGCGCCGTTTTTTACTTGAACAGCATCGACTTTGGGTGTTAATTTCATAATCGTATCATTCACCTCTCTCTTATATTTCAACAAGAACTGTCGCTCGAAGATAAACTTAAGCAATATCACGACAGATACAGTAATAAACAAAATCCGTCAAATTTACACCAACTCGTTGTCACACTTCTGATGTTTAAAACAACAACAAAGATGGATTCCAGTAATTACAATCCAGCAACATTATACTCTGAACAAATTTTGCCTTATATTACATCTACCTCAACAAGTTTTGGTAAATCGATACAATTTGTATTGTACTTTGTTACAGTCCCATTCAGAATTTAATTAATTGTCAGAAACTGCGGACCGTTTGATTGAAACACTTCGAACAACTTGTTTGACATTGTTTGGACAGGTTTCTGGAATCCGTGTCTATTCGGATTACAGGCTTCTTATAAGTATTTTAGATTAATCAGAATACGATTTGTCATAGAAGTTAGAGCTGTCTTCTTCTCTTTCAGTTAATTTTGTTTAGGATGTAATCAAATTTTGATACTAGTAAAGCTTTTTGTTGGGGCTATATTAAAATATATAATGGTACTTATGTACTTTCTTTGTCATCGCCCATTCTACGTTTATTTCTTATTTAAAAGTATTAAAGTTGGTATCAATACTAAATTATTTATAATATATGAAACTTCTTCAACGTTTATCAAAGAAGATTAATAATTTTATACAATAGAACCATTTATTTGTTAACAAAGAAAGTCACATAAACATAACGTCATTGAAGTTAATTATTATCAATGGCGTTCAAAGAATTGAATTAATTCACGAAAAATGCATTATATTTAGAAAGATCAAATATGTAAATTGATACATTGGGTATTGACAAAGTATCAATTTACATAATCATATTTTTTTTATAGAAAGGCTTGAAATTCCATGTAAAGTATATTGGTAACTGCTGATAATAATTTTCTTTATCTGTTTTAATAGCCTAGTGGACTGCCAAATCAAAGGTCTCGAGTTTGAACCCAAGGCACGCACTTCTGACTTTTTGAAGTCATGTACGTATTAATAGCTAATTATCACGCGCTTAAACGGTGAAGGAAAACATCGTGAGGAAATTTGCATGCCTCAGAGATTTTCTCGATGGCGTGTCAAGCCTGCCAACCCGCACTAGGCCAGCGTGGTGGACTATTAGCCTAATCCCTCTCACTCTGAGTGGAGACCCGTGCCCAGCAGTGGGACAGTATAATGGGTTGATTATTATCTGTTTTAAACTTTAAAGGCCTTCCAGAAGCTAAGGCTCCATTCAACTCTATTTCTACCTGATTTCCTATTATACCGTCATTATTAGATATTGCTACTGCTAAAGAAAAAGTCAAGTTAAGCATTGTTTGCTCCAATTTCATACGATAATTAACCCGTTGTCACTGAAACCTTTTTAATATAAATATTATATTAGTTTAACATAATTAATGAATAATAGTGTCGCTATTCAAAATAGTGTCAGAGTGTATTGTCAGTTTAACAGTTAATCCTACAAAGAATTACAATAGTCCTAAGAAGTAAACAACCCCGAACAAAAGCCAGTTATTTTGGTAGTAAATTTCAAAGGGATTATAATAGATGTAACAGCACTTTGAAGTTCCAACGCACTGAGAAGTGCGATTTATATGTGTCCGCAAACAATCTAATTTGCATGTACAAGGCAGACGGATGGCGTAATTTTCTCTGTCTCATATTGTGTAAGGGGCTTATGTTCTCCTTATTAGGTGTACGTTGATCGCCTTGAGGCGCTCTTGTGTTCAGTGTTGAAATGTTACAACAATGGATATTTTACGTAATTGTAGTAAAAGCTGACTGGGCGGTATCTTTTATTAGCTTTGAAAGGTTATATGTAGTAATAAGTGCTAAGAAACTACGCATCTACAACTAAAATTGTATTTTTTGCGGCAATGTACGGTGGTATCTTTTTATTGTAATCAATAAAAATTGACCCGTCAAATGATTATTTTAATGACAATATACAATAGTAACATTTTCGTCTTCCAGCAAAAAATAAACAAGCGCGGTCTCTTAGCGCCACACCGTATCGTTTTTCGGAACTAACCTTATCTGTTTGAGCCTTTTTAACATTGCTATGGAAAAATGCACTTTACATGTTATAAAACCCTTAGTATGCAAAAATAAAATTATTTCCGCTTGAAAATTTATAAGGACTGTCATTTAAGAAAATAAGTTTTTAATAATCATTCCGACATATTTTGGTGTGATTTTTGCTGTGTTTTGAACTGAAAATAGATGATTGTCAAATTTAGTATTAAAGCGTCACTCAATGTAATTTCTACAGTAATCAATGTTTTCTTTTTACAAAACATCAACGTCTATCAGACGAAGAAAAAATACCCTGCATGAAAAAAAAAACATAACGTAAACAGTGGAATAGATGGATAGATGGGCTGGAACAACATTTATGGAATCCTGTTACGCATTTCGTATTTCGTCGAAATTTTTATTTCAGCATAATGTCATTTAGATACCTGATTTTGCAAGCCTTCATGAACGCGCGAGCGAGACGCAGACACGCCGGCACAGTAGCAGAAACGAGACAGCCTGCTAACTTCACGTCCAAGTTTGAAAGTTCAACTTTAATAGCACATTAAAAATTGACTTTGATTACTGATAAACCATATTTTGCCATGAAACTTTGAACCTTACTGGCGTTGGTTTATTGTTTACCGATTTTTTATTGTTTTGGATGTGGGTCCATGAATGCTGAAAGGTAACTGGCGTCCGGCAGATGCGGCAAGCAACAGGCTGTCAGAGGGGCGGAGTCTTCAGCTGTCGCGTCTGCGCATAGCGCCGTCCGTTGCTATGACGACGCCTCTTTCAATGTTTGTGATTGCGCGATCCTGCCGCGAAGATTTTATAAGGAAACTTTCGCTTGTGATTGACGCGTAATATTCGTAATTGTGTTCGCTTGTTGGCGGCATTTTAGGGCTTTATGTATCGATGTACGGCTTCCGCTATAATTTACCCCAGTTATACAATTTGATATTATTGGAAATATCATAATTCCTTCTAATGATACGAAAATATAAGAAGCTCTACAGGGATTTTCAATATTTTTCCTTATTAGTTTACTTAATAGCATAAGCAGATAGGATACATGAAAAAAGTAAGAGACAAATCTGGTGTCAATAATTAAGTCTTAATTAAAGCCGCTGAATACACAAATTAAGTATTTTCTTGTAATTAGCTAATAAATTAATCAGAAACAGTGAAAGGCCACGTGCAACCGTTAGAATAAAGTAGGACTTGTAAGTCCCCAGTTCAAAATCCAAAAAGTTTACGAGATTTTATTTCTTCTGCTTAGTTCATCTGAGGTGGTATTCTACCGCTGATATTATTGTAACTGCCTCGTTAACCTAGTGGTCCTGAACGCGACTACTACGTTAGAGGTCCTGGGTTTGATTCACAGGCGAGAAAAGTGTTATTGGGTTTTTCTTTGAAATTCTCAGTAGCAGCTCGGAGTTTGGAATTTGTGCCGGGTTAATGGCAATAGGCTCGCCCCCTATAACATGGGACCTAAACCGGTGAACTGTAGGTGTAGATAAGTACGCCTCTGCCTAACCTTGCGGGGAATACAGGCTCGATGGTAGGTTATGTTAACATTATTTTGTTCCGGTTTGAAGGGTAATGTACCTAGTGAAATTAACTGAGGTCACGCGTTAGTGATACTACTGGTATTGCTGGTATCTCCAGGCTTCCGTAGACGCTTATCAGGTGATCTGTATGCTTTTTTTAACCCCTGCCGAAAAGAGGGGTATTATAAGTTTGTAGTGTATATCTGTGTATCTATCTGTTGCATCGTAGCGCCCAAACAAATAGACCGATTTTGATTCTTGATACTTGATCGAGACTGTTCTTAGCTATGATTTAAGAAAATCTGGCCAGCCGTTTAAAGATTATCAGGTCTTTATCGGTTCATGAAGGGATGTGCGCATTTACCACAGATCCGATCGATTTGAAATTTGGTATCCTTTTACTTCAATAATATTGCAAAAACATGGTAACCATGTTTTGATGATGCGGGGTTTTTTTTTAAATCTTAAATTTAATGTTATTTAAAAAAAGCTTAATGTGGGTCGCACATTACTAGTATTTATTGTTAACCCTTCGTGCTAAGCTAAATGCTTGTGTTATGCGTGGGATCATGTTGGTAGTGTAACGGGTGGGTTTCGAACCGGCAACCACATGACCGCAAGTCCGACGTCCTACAAACCTCTTGCCAGCGTTCTTCTAAAACGTGTATATCAAAAGGAGTGGAGTAGAAAGAGTACTATGAAACTAATTTTATCACGTTTAGCATTTCAAAAGTCGGGTCAATGTCACGTTGAAAGCAACTGAGGTTATAGCTTACTGCCCGCCCCGCTAAGAGCATCGCGCTATAAAGTTTTGTTTCACTTCAAGTGAGAGCCTGCAGTGTATTCAACTTTGTAGGAGTTGAGTAATAAACGTGATTGGAGGGCTGTGAGTAACTGTGAAGTAGGTGTGAAGAATGCTGATGATGTAAGGGACTAAGTAGCGACCTATCACGGTAGTATTTTTTATAATAGCTGTATTCTTTTTTTAAGAAAAATAATAAAAATGTTTGTCGTCTCAAAACAGTTACATCTATTATAAATGAGTCATTTTTAAAAAAAAAAGACGTTGCCCCACATATTATTTTCTCCTGTATCGTGGGTGCGTTTACAAACACAAATTCGCACATACACAAACGCCCAGACCCGGAACAACTACCTGTAGATCATACAAATATTTGCTCCGTGTGGGGATCAAACCCACAACACGTGGCGCAAAAACCGATCGCTCAGCCGCTACGCCAAACGTGTCGTCATCCCCAGTAAGTTATTGATAATACTTGTATTGGGGCTGTTTCGCTCGCTTTCGCTTTTATTACTAATCTACTAGCTGCTCGGAGTTTGGATTTGTGCCCGGCAATTGACAATAGGACCCTTTATTTAGGACCTAAATATACCGCCGAACTGTGTGTAAATTAGTAAACCTTTGCCTAACCTTTTGGTAAGTACAAGCGTGATTGGAAGTAAAAAAATGGTCATTTCAAGGCTAATATCGCAAAAATCCTAAAAAATAATTCTCAGCTTTGATCCGGGCAGATCAAGAAACGCTTTTACCTTGACAAGAAAACAACAATTAATTGCCGTTTGTCTGAATTTGATACTGGCTTGATAACATTTAATTAAATACGACGATCCCTACTCGTCTTACAAAAACAACGGTGGGAGCTGTTAGCGAGTGTATTTTTTCTTTTAATTTATTAAAGTCGGTATTATGACGTCAATCTGATCTTTGAGAAACGAGAAGAATGGAATTGTAAAATATTATATTTGTCTGTCTGTAAGTAAGTATTATAAGTGTCTAAACCACTGAAGCAATTTTACTGAATTTTGGATCGAGATAGATTGGACTTTGGAGGAGGACACAAGCTTTTTGTCTCGAAAAGTCCTTTTGGATGCATGTGAAATCGCGGACAAAAACTAGTAGGTATATTATAAACATAACCTAACATACCATCATGCTTGTATTCCCCTAAGGGTAAGACAGTCACTTAATGTACACCCACAGTTCGTCAGGATGTTTAGCCCATGTAAATGCAAAACAAATGCAGACTCCGAGCTGCTGCTAAGAATTTCATAGAAAAACCCAATAATACTGCTCGACCTGGGGATCGAACCCAGGATCTCTAAGGTAGCAGTCGCGCTTGGGACCATTAGACTAATGAGGCTGCCATAAATATAATAACTAATAGTTATTGGGTTTTTCTATGAAATTCTCAGTAGCAGCTCGGAGTCTGGATTTGTGTCCGGTTAATGGGAATAGGCTCACCCCCTATTACATGGGACCTAAACATACCGGCGAACTGTGGGTGCACATTAGTACGCCTCTGCCTAACCCTTCCGGGAATACAGGCGTGATGGTATGTTATGTTACGTGTTCAACCTTTCCGAATTGCGGTCTAAAATTCCTATTGAGACAAAAATATCATGGTTCTAAATGTTCAACTTAAGATTATGCAAAACGACAATTAAGAAATATTCGAATCTGAATACACCACATAGCAAGCAGCAAACTTCTTAAATATTTACTCTTAACTTCTAAACTATCCTGAAGTACACTGGAACACGCTAAATAAACTCATTACACAAAGATTGCTATATAAACTTAGTACATCAAATGTTTTAGTGTTCATTAAGATGTTAATAATAGCGGCACCGGCATACATTGCCCGTTTTGTACGGGATTTTATAACGCAACTTTTACTGTTAATGTCAAGGTATACGGCGCAAGTAAAAATCAGCGTCTACGGTTGGAGCTACGAAAAGAAATTTTGGGCGTGTACGCAAAGTGAATTATTATTTTTTTTCTTTGAATGTTTGTAGGCTATGGATAGCTAATTAAATGAGTCACACCAGCATTAAATTACTTACAATAAACGTATATGATTCATATATTATGTCACGCGCTTTATAAAAGAAAAGGAAAACGCGCATAATAAGGGCCCGGCGGAGCTTGAATTGCCAAAAAAAACGTAATACCGAAATAAGTCGTAATCCAGACAATATTCTATCCAATTGTGTTTTTCGGATTTGGATACCGTTAATTTAGGGTCCTACGGTACTATTTCGTCTACTGCTACTTCACTGCAAATAAAAGACCGGAAAATCGTTCCAAACTTGGTAATGTTATCAAAAATTGCATTCGCTTACATTTATTTTCAGTGAAGTATTTCGGACTAAATGGTAGAGTAAGAACCTAGATTAACGGTATCGGAATACGAATAATAACACAATTTGATTAAATTGTGTTTGAATTACGATTTATTTCGGTATTACGTTTGTAAGAGAAATTTGGTCCGCCGGACTCTTAACTCGAGTTGATACTGAGAATTTCCTAATAGATACCACAATAACACAAAGTAATAACACAAATGGAATTACCTTACAAACCTATTACCAACCTTACTCTCAATAGTTTGATTCCTACCGTCTTTTGAACACTCGCTATTTAGAAACATAAAAACTACTTACCCAAATAATAACTATGACAACAGATTATTTTAGATGCTCATAAACATTACCTCTCAAAAAACACCATTAATATAATTAAAATAGTATCTCAATAAAATAATGAAAACAAACATAACTAGCTAACACACGTAGCCAACTACTGCACTATTTCAATTTGTAAACAATATACGAAGTGTACGTGACTTCAAGCCATCTAGCGGACCCACTCCCGAGGGACACCCATCCTCCTTGATACTACACAGCACGCAACACTAGACTTAAACCTACAATATACTCGTACTTCATTATTTAACCGACTTCTGATTCAAATAATGAGTAAGTTCTATGTTCGTCTGTATGTATTTTTTATGTACCTATGTTCACCGACATTTTCATCAATTGTAGTCTTGTAATTCTTTTTACCATTGAAAGAGTATATCCTGACCTGGTCTTATTTTTAGGTGGGGATCTACTCACAAAATTTAAGACACTCGTTTTATTTTATTCTGCTGGGTTAGAATGCTGTTCCTCACTGCCGCTCAGACAGGCATCTCGTAAGAGGAAAATATCTGACTTGCTCGGTGGTAGGACCTCTTGGGGCTTTATGACAGACTGCAACGTAAGGGTGGTCGCCAGCCAGTTCTGACTGACTGGCTGGCGACCACCCTTACGTTGCAGTCTGTCATAAAGCACCTTGGTGTGTGTTCCGACTTTTGCGTGAAAGAGCCAGTTCCCCCTCGGTTGCTGCGGTTCTGGCAGTGCGGTTCGGGCAGCAAGATCGGCTACGCATCAGCAACTCCTCTGGTGTTGCAGTGTCTATGGCCGACGATAACTATTTACCACCAGGTGGCCCATAAGCTCGTTTGCCGACTTAACCAACAAAAAAAGGGTGCAGGGAAGTTAAGTTCGATTCCTGTCTGACATCCAATTTTCCTTCAGCTAAACTATAAATCTTTCAAAATGTTTTGCACACGATAATACCAAATATGATAAAAAATAACTATTAATCCACTAAGTTTGAGGTAAAAAATCTTAAGTATAAGTTGTTCGTACTTGTTTTTAAGACGGTGTCATTAAAGTGATAACCTCGAGGTTGTCCACATAAGATTGCAGAAGGAAGCTCACCGGAGAAGTTTCTTCATAGCCGATAAATTACGGAGTCACTTTTACAGCTCAGGAGAACATACGGCTAAACTTTCACGTGTACTGTCCAAGTTATAACGAGATAGCGTTTGGACGTGTTAAGGAATTTGAATCGATAAATTCTTAGGACGAACTTTCTTGGTTGTAGTAGCTACTTTGAGTATTTAGGAGATATTGAGCAGGTAGTTGAGATCTTGGCTTGGGATTTCTTAAATATCATCATGCCTGTATCCTCGTAATGTTAGGCAGAGATGTATTGATGCACACGTATTTTTTAGTCTCATGTAAGAAGAAAAAAAGAAATAAAATGCACTTGGTTAGTATATTCTTTTCTTATTAATAATAATATATTTTTCTTAATTAACCGGGCATAAATGAATGGTCGAGCAACTATTGAGAATTTCATAGATAGCCAATAATATTTTGACCTGGGAATCGAATCAAGACTTATGACAACTAGATTAATTAGATAAGAATAAAAATTATTATCTTTGTTGTCAAAATACACACTAAGGTTAATATTTTTGTAGGAGTAGATCAAAATATTAATTTAATTTAGTTACTACATTTTTGGCTATAGTATGGGTTTGAAAATTAGAGTACTTACCTAAATAAAGTTTATTTATCTTGACTATCTAAAGAGCAAGTATGACAAGATCAATTTAAACTATCTTAGTACAGCTATCATGAATTTGACATTGACTTTTCACATCAATGTTTACGAAGGTCCCAACCTTTTGCATTTCAATGCTTTATTTTGTTAGAAATTAAATCAATTATGTTAATTGAGAGGATTAATAATACTCATAAACAGCTTTAGAGATTATGTAACCAAAAATCGATTTGTAAGTGATAAAGTCATTCCATGTCACGAAGACCTGTATGTCATTGATATAAAGTTCAAATTTCAATAATTTTACGGCATTAGTGAAAAGGATGTCTGTATCGGATCCGCTGCCTCTCACCGCATACACCACCACATAAGCCCCAGTTGCATTAAGTGGATAATCCCTGAGTTCATACTTTCATCTGTTTAATGGATGCAGTGAAACCCATCTATTGCCGCTAGGCGCTTTTTATGCGCACTTTCATGGTGGCATTGAGTGGAAATATAAATTCTTTATTATGACAATCGTTTTTAGGATTAGTTGCAGGTCTCTTATCACAAAGATCAAAGGGGCAATAATGATAATTATCTGCGTATGCCTTTGAGACTTTTTAATAATCATTCAATTTCAATATCATTGGTCGTACTGGTTAAATCATGGGCCGATCGAGGTCTGCCTGGGTACATCGCGATACGCCAGATGAAAGAAATATAAATATTGGTTAGGTTAGAACTATGACCAAACAATGCACGAGCCGAGCGAGCGAAGCAAGCGGGGCCGTGGCAGCGGTTGGCGAGTGCTAGAACCGAATTTAGGTTACGCACATAATGAAATAAATCAGCCATATCACGAAATATCTGGGAATAGCTGGCACATCGTGATCCGCTCATTTGAATGATCGGTCCACGACACATATTTTTGTTTCAGTTTCTTTTTTTAGATTTTAAGAGGTATAATGGTATTCAGGCGCGGTTTTTGTCGGTAGTAGTCCCCCTCTAAATAGCAGATGACCTATTAGGATTTGCCACACTGCAAAAACTATCTCGAAGATAGGAGTAATACGACGTAATTAAGAACCTAGGCTTACTATTTTCTAATTAAAGTTTTTGTTACAATAATATATTTAGTATATTTTTTGGCACATTTTCCATCTTTCTTTTCTTTTAAAAGCACTTTCACCTTTGCTTACTAAACAAAGCCCTGATTGGAAACTAATGCAATTATTGCTTTTAGCACACAATAAAGGCTAGTTTTACTTAAATATAGAAATATTTCGTTACTTTTCGGGTTTTTATCGTGTCGTATCTATATTATACCTCACGAAACTTCCAGTTATGAACTCTTTCCTAACTTCATATTAGATGTCTGGCGGTGTGCTCGGTGTTAATTTATCAACCGTCAGTCTGGGACCAAATCTCAGCATGTTTTTTTTATGTAAGCTAAAATTATTTGATGTCTTTTTATTAAAATATTTAAACTACCTTTGTCTCAGGGTATTACTCGCTTGAAAATATTATAATTTAATATATTTTTATCCCTAAGCGACATAGTAACCTATGTCGCTGTCGGATAAAAATATTTGGTCGGTACGGGAGTCGAATCCATGATCACCCACATCACAGAAATTGACCAATAGTGTAGCGTAAAGGTTTTCTGAATTATGTTAATTGTCCGCTTGTTCAGTGGACCCCTGGCGAGGCGATGTGTTAACCCTCGCTTATCAAACAAACGCTGCGTGAATTGCTGCATAATTTTCTTAATAAACAATATGGCAAAAATTAAGAAACTGGCTGGTATTTACGTCAATGGCTCCTTAGGGGTCAGTGAATTACATATGAAAACACTTCGGCGTGTACAATACAATATAATTTTACATTGCATCTGTAATTGAAGCGGTGGTAATGGCTTGGCCTAGGGTCCAACGCCGGCGTTGGACCTGCGATCATGTGGTTGCCGGTTCGAATCCGACCCACTGCATTACCGACGTGAACCCACTCATAACATTTAGCTTAGCACGAGGGGTTAACAAGAATACTAGTAATGTGCGATGCACATGGCTAGTAAGCTTTCTTTTTTTAACAAAAAAAATAAGAATTTGATGATTAACCCTTCAACTAGGAATAAAGCCAAATTCTTTGTTTCTCCAACTAGGCTCCTGAAAATCAGTAACTTATTTTTAAATATCAATGTATACGCTCTTTTACGATAAGTAACTGCAATATTTCATAACAACATTTACCTATAATACACAATAATAATAGGTACATTTCGATCTATTTCCAAAGATTTTGTTAACAATACCGAGCTTGCGGCATTGCAACCACAATATAGTTGCCGAAATGCACATAAAACACATTTACTACAATCCATCATGGCGGATTTGTGGATTCCGTACGTCATAGTGAACGCCCGCTGCGACCATACTAATGCTGACGTCTGAAGAACCTTGTATACGGAACCCTAAATATTAATCTACATAGTTTTGATTAATGAAAGTTTTTGACTAGCTTTTGGAGTTGTGCGGTCTTAATTGAACTTCATAAGCTGAATATAATAATCGTTATTTTTTTCATAACATAACATCACACCTGTACTGAAGGGTTAGGCAGAGGTGTACTAATGTACACCCACAGTTCGCCAGTATATTTAAGTTACGTTAGGAATCAAGCCTATTGCCATTAACGGGGCACAAATCTCAAATTCCGAGCTGGTACTGAGAATTTGATAAACAAACCCAATAATACATTGCTCGACCTGGGAATCGAACCCGCTACTAGACATATTTGTATAACATACAATACACGTTGGAACCTATTCCTTGAAGGACAAGACGAACTGGCGATCAAACGTAAGCCAATCACGAATAAAAAAAGAGTATAGGTGTAGACCGGTAGGTACTGATATGGTCCCATAGTTTTAATATAAATGTTTTAAGTCCTACGTAATGGAGGGGGGGGGGACTATTACTCTGGTAGTCATAATTGGTTGGATTCCCAGATCGAACAAAGCGTTATTGTGAAGCGTTTTTTGTGATATTCTTAGCAGCAATTCAGAATGTGTTTGGCAATAGCCTCCTAGCATATGGGCCCTAATTACACTGGCCATCTATGAGCAGTCTACTGCACCCTTTGAAGAATGTAGTCGTGATGGTATTTCAACATAGAAAATGAACTTAAATTCTTGTAAAAATATCTATAAAAAATCTAGATCTAGTGTCTATTGACCGATAATAAAATGGATTAGGTTTTGTGTGGTACAAAAGTTATTCAATATAAAGCGTACTGTAATACTGCTTTTCTTAGGATTATATAAAATAAATCTCCAACGTATAATAGGTAAATAGTTACTAAATCATTTTTAATATCGTCAGAGTTGATATTTCATATTATCGAGACGTAAGGAGACTAACGTCAAAGGATTAATCAGTGTGCTGCCTTTTGCAATGTATCAGAAATTATATTAGGTTTCATGTCATATAGACAGAAGATAAATATGTACACATAATGTATAATAAAATGTCTGGACTTACAAAACTATGATCTTTGTGTTTGTTGGAAATAAACGGCCCTATAAACCAGCCTGAAAGACTTATAAATTGACTCTAATTTCAGTTTCTAGAGAAATAATTATTTAATATCAAAGATAAGATCAGATCCGATAAGAATTAAAATTACTGTATTATTTTCTTTTCTCATAAACAAGTGTTTCGTGACTAAAAATTATAAAACACTAGCTTCTGTCCGCGACTTTGTCTGCGTGAACTTCAGAATTGGACCCGACCTGGATAAAAAGTAGCCTATGTATTATTCCAGACTATAAACTATCTCTGTCCCAAATTTCATCCAGATCCATTCAGCCGTTCACACATCCATATTCACAAACTTTCACGTTTACAATATTAGTAAGAATAATATAAAATATCATCACGCCTGTACCTATTCCCTGAAGGGTTAAGCAGATGCCTCATTGTTCGCCGGAATGTTAAGGTCCCATGTAATAGGGGGCCCCAACACACATTCCAAACTCAGAGCTGCCACTGAAGTATAGATTAATACAAAAAAAATAGAGATAGATAGACCCAACCTAGTTAGTTGTGCTAACGCGACACCATTTTGCATTACATGTTTTAACCAGCTTTTATGAAGAAACATGCCCAGTTAGTTTCATCCAACTTGCGTCAAATTCTTCAAGAACTTACCTGTGAACAAAAAAAAGCAAAACATAAGTAAGTACAGAAAGTATAAGCTTCTTTATTGTTGTGCGTGTTTCGCGAAAATAACTTTTTCTAAGAAGCTTTTTTCTCTTTTCCTTCTTATTACGAGATGTTATTTGGTTTTCCTGATTATTAAATTTGGAGTGAAAATTAAATGAAAATGGCAGTGTCGTATTAATATTTCTTTTACGAAAAAAGAAAATTATAATTATATTACTAAATAAGTCATGTAAATCTATTTCTAATGTGTTTCATAATACTTTTGATGAATCGTGCGGCTTATTTTGTAGAGGTTTGTTAACTGTCGCTTCGTAAGCAAGAATGATGAATTGATGGGTCTAAGTTGAATGCATGGTTCGACCTAAAAATTTAGTTTGCCCTCCAAAGCAATTATATTAGGCGAACTACCACTACCCTAAAAGCCAAACAAACGATAATTATAATTATTTCTGTAGCTACTCGTAATAATTTTAATTATACCAGCTCGCACACACCGAATATTTTGCTCGAGACGAGTCATTTATTACGAGCTTATTAGCGCCGCCCTTCGGGAGAGCGCTCATGATACGTTGTCTATGGAAATAACCTTAGATGTGTAGTTACTAGATATGCCACTGCTGAAACTCCAATTTAAAGTGTTTAAATTAGAGTGATGATTTTTTTAGAAAGAGAAAACTGACTTCAAGCATTTTGTAGTGTACAGTGGCGCGAAAAGTCCATAGGCAATCTCACAACGCAATAGCTTGACGTTTAGTTTAACTTACGACCTTGTTGGCTGTATCGAGCTCGCTCTTACTGTTCATAGCAATATAATCCTTAGCATGCTTATGGACTTTTGGCGTTTACTATACCATCAAGACAGATAGCCAGACATCATCCTTTATAACGAACTTACTAGGAAGTAAGTACATAACCTATTCGATAAAAAATCGTCGGAATCGGGTCATGTTCAGCAATAATACAGTCAGAAGCGCCTTCTTTATTAAAGACGGTTAAAAATTGGTCTAACGAAAATATTGTCTACTGTACATCGTATACGTTTAAGGTCTTTAGATTTCATTGACATAATAAATAATATCAAAGAGTAAACCCTTTGCTTTTACTCTGTAACTTGTAACAAACAAACTAAAGATCAATTTGCTTCACAACAGCACAATTTTGGCAATTCACTGTCTTTAATGAATGCGTCAGTATCATTGTCTTAATATGTGAAGATATAGGTCGCGATATTTGAGGATAAAAAAATGTTTAATATATTAAGGTCTGTCGGATTTTTGTCTCTACGCATTTAAAATTAAATTGGGAACTTAAGTTGAAATTAAGTTTGTAATTAAATTAATATAGTGTATGATCAATTAATTTGAACTTTTTTTTTTAATGTTATATCAATAGATGTCGCTTACGTCACCTAAGTAAAATGACGGTAGAAAGATATGATGGTAATATTAAACCAAATTATTTCGCGAAGCAATTTAACAAAAAAATAAACTACAAAGGTTAATTCCAGTGAAAATTATCTTTGTTTTAAATTACTCTATTCGTGATTGTGAGCAGTTTGCATATCGTTGTAATTGGTCGGGACGGATGCCCGCCACGCGAACGAATTGGTCGACTGTATTGTATCTATCGTCTTGTTTGTATCAGCTTATTCTAACATGTTGAGGCGTTGTTTAAGAACAAGAAAATGTAAAACTCTATCAATTTAATTTTATGCCTATATCCATAGTTTGCTGGGATATTTTTAGCATAAATTTTAAACTTACAGATACTACTTTGAAACACAAAAACAAACATACTCGAATTTCCTGTGTTTCATAGTAGATACATTGTTTGATGTCATCATCATTCCAATCAGCAGCCCCGGTTTTGACCTAGATATTATTACATAAAAATCATCAATTTCAAAATAATTTCCACTTTAGCGAATTCAATAATGTACCGGTTCTCCGATAACCAAGCCCACAAGCTTATTATCACTTTCATAAATAAATTCACGTAATTCCATTAACAGTTAATTACTTTTCCACAGCTCATTAACTGCATCGGCAAGTTATCAGTCAAGTATCAATTAACTTGGGAAGTAGGTCATGTCACTACTTAACGTCATACGTACATTGAAATATAATACAGAACCAGTTTATTTTCGACCGAGTTCAAAATATCCACAGTTTTGTATGTATAAGTATACATATTCGCGCATAACTTTATGCGCAAATATGTTACATGCTGCGATTTCACTTGCATTCTAAGCGTATATATGAAGATATATATGCACCTGATTTTATGTTAGATCTCCAATTATATATTATTATGTAAGTGTAAAAATGGCATCAAATTGTGCGCAGCAGTTTTCGTAGTGATGCATGTACAAACATATAGACAGACAGATAAACAAAGATTCTAAATATAATAAATTGAAAATAGGTACATCATTATGTTGTTAGATTTTTTGAGTTTTTTTTTTATAAATCTCCGAACTGTTTCCACATACTAATAATTATATTGTTTTTCTACACAGTCTAACGCTTAAAAATTTTTGTATCACTCGAGTCATACTTTCTTTCTATATATATAACATACGACCGTCATTTTTAAAATGACGCCTAGAACTCCATGATCAGGCGTTCGAAAACAAACAATATTTTCACAAACACATCCCATCCACCTACACATTCAGTTATTCCAATATTCCATTACACCTTTCCAGAATGTTCTATAAATAATATCGATAAAATATGTATTATTTCGTTAGTGCCAGATATATCGTTATTCGCGGTAACACCAATTCGGTTTGGCACCAGTTACGATATTCACGAGTTGGGTATGTTTGATGTATGTGTATGCGTTTGTATCTAGTTGTACTTGATTTAGGTCCACGTAATGCGTCTTTGCGAAATTTGGTTTGGGACACATGGTTTTGTGGAACGGAAAACAACAAGATAACTTTGATGAAAACTTTATTCTGTAAAAATAATTTTGAGTTTTACTGAAGGCGTGATAGTATGTTATATTATGATATATTTATCATTTTATCAAAAGATTTCTTTGTATATATTAACTATATAGTATATATATATAGTTATTATATACAAATAAATACTTTGTATATAACAACTATATATACTTTATATAAATGACTTTAAAATGTCTTTTCTAAATCACAACATACTGTGGCTTACTTTTTTATATTTCGAGAAATCTGTAAAAAGTTGGAAAATTCTGTATTCAACAATATCAATACGACGCGATAAAATCTGGAAAATGTAAAATATTATAGATTTGGTGGTGATTTGTGGGTTGACGTCTGTAGTGCAATGGGTGGGTTTCGAACCGGTAACCATATGATCGCAAGGCCGACGCCCTAGCCATTAGGCTACCGCCGCTTTTAATTATTATTAAATAAAATAGGTTTTCCCTAGAGTTCAACTTCAAAGTCAGCTAAACTTGTAAGCCGTGTGTATATCACCTAACAGTGATAACTTAGAGCATCGTTAGTGCGCTTTGAATCACCGCGTATATTATGTTAACTACTGTATAAAGAACATTCATTAGGCATGGACCCCTGGACAGGTATGATCACTTGATGTCTCCATTATTTCTTTACCCAAATCAATGCTTCATTACACAGCATATTGTAACAAATGAGGTTTCCTTGAACGTATTCATTACTCTTAAAAAAATATGATTTATCCTTAAATAAAATTTGATGGCACGCTGTGCATGGAGCTTATTGGCACTGGCACAATATCGGTTCTAGAATGGTCTAGTGGGTTTAGTCTCATACTACTGAATACAAAAAATATTTTTGTGTTTGGTACGTTGCTAGTACGATGATGGTATGATTAAATGCTATTTATTTCTGTAATGTAATAGATAGTTGACTGCCTCATTGGTCTAGTGGTCCCAAGCGCGACTGCTACACTAGAGGTCCTGGGTTCGATCCCCAGGTCAAGCAAAGTGTTATGAGTTTTTCTATGAAATACTCAGTAGCAGCTCGGAGTCTGGATTTGTGCCCGGTAAATGGCTATAGGCTCGCCCCCTATAACATGGGACCTAAACATACCGGCGAACTGTGGGTGTACATTAAGTACGCCTCTGCCTAACCCTTCGGGGAATACAGGCGTGATGGTATGTAAATAGATCATAAAAAGATACTTTTACAAGTCAATGCTTTACATTTTTTTTTAACTAGATGGCGCCAGCATTTTATAACTGACGACCTCTGAGAAGAAACATCGAAACAAACTCAGAGAATCATGGTCTCTTTTAAAGTCCAGACATTAGTAGTGGTATTACAACTATGTATAATATTATATGTGAGTGTTACGATGTAAGGCAATATCTAAACAGGCCTTTTAAAGAAAGAGCCTTAACAGCCTTGAGTTGACCTGTCCTGACTGACGGCACGCATACAACAGTCATCGTGTAGCTCAACCATCATTGAGGAAGCTCAACGACCCGTCGCACAACGATACCAGATCAGCAAGAGATCAGTATGAAGTGGTATCGTGGGCAGACTCCTTTAACCGGGCATAAATCAAAACTCCGAGCTGCTACTGAGAATTTCATAGACAAAACCTAAATAGCACGACCTGAAAATCGAACCCAGGGCCTCAAGGGTAGCAGTCGCGCTTACGACCACTAGACCAACGTGGCAGTTCAAAATAAAATTACCATCCAAATAAGAACTTTAAACAAGGAGTTTAAATTTGAATTCTTATCGTACTCCGCTGTAAAACATCCAAATAACATCCCCATTAAATAGTCCGTAACACTAAACCGTCTTAAAATTTACCAAAATGGTGAACAGTAAAAATCTTAACCTCTATGTCTCAACTATTCAGATGCCGAGACGTATAGCCCATTCCGTTCCCGCGTCTTTCAACGAGAACTGTTTTATGGTATGGACGTGCGACCAAGGCGAGTACTTAGCCGATCGTAAATCTAGCCAGAATATATACCTAGTTTATGTACTTAAGCTTTGTTATTTATACGTGTGTGTATGTATTATACGAGAGTTTACTGCCCTTTGCTTGTTCACAAAAATCACCAACATGCCTTCATGTTGGTGATTTTAGTGTCTTATGGATTATTTGTCTCAGAAACTAGGTAGTTTCTTACTTATACTGAAGATGTTTTTTTATTTATTTATTCAAAACAATATGATGATGATGAACGTACCTAGATACAAAATCAAACAGAAAATTATTGTTTTTAAATCGTTTGCGTGGTTCATCACGCTAGACATGTGAATTGCTTCTTACGTGGGAGAGCCATGCTTCGGCACGAATGGGCCGGCTCGACCGGAGTGATACCACGGCCTCACAGAAAACCGGCGTGAAACAACGCTTACGTTGTGTTTCGCCGAGTGAGTGAGGTTACCGGAGGCCCAATCCCCTTTTAAAAGGTCGGCAACGCACTCGTGACTCTTCTGGTGTTGCGGGTGTCCATGGGCGGCGGTAATCGCTTACCATCAGGCGATTCGTCTGCTCGTTTGCCCTCCTATCCCATAAAAAAAATATTGATATAATGACGCTTGTTTAAGGCGAATGATTATCATAACATACCATTACGCCTGTATTCCTTCATGAGCGGCAGAGAAGTACACCCACAGTTCTCCAGTATGGTTTGGTCCCTTGTAATAGGGAGCGAGCCTATTGCCATTAACCGGGCACAAATCAAAACTCCGAGCTGCGCACCGATTGCGAAAGCTACGTACCTGACCTTTTTAGTTAATTAAAATTAATATTAGTAACAATCATTAATAAAACCGAGATCTATAAAAATAACTGCACTATTTTAGTCTCATTCCAATATAACCATGAATTTGGTTTACTAACTAATTTAGGAACAGTAATAGACCCAAATTAATTCTGAATTCCAGTAATGAAATACTTGAGTATAGACATCAATCCTGATATAATCCGTTTTCAGGCTTATGATCTCTGAAATTAATTTCTATGGTATGTCACTAAAATTATCAGATACTTAAATTATTAGTGGCTCGTTCTGACTTCGCACGGGTGGACATTATTGAAGTTTTCGTAGGGATCCCTAATTTTTTACATAAGCATAACTCCTGGATTCAATTCTCAGGCCGAGGAAAGTGTTAATATTTTATTAAGATTTTATCCATAGCTCCTCAGAGTTTGGTTTTGCGACCCTTTAATGTTATTTTACAGTAATAAGTTGAGAAACAAGTATACCGTCTTTATAAATAGCAACTGCAGCTTATAGATACCAGCAACACCAGTAGTACTACATTCCCTGCTCTTCTATCAGAATATTTGGCAATGTGGGTGGTATCAACCCCAAACAAAAATTAAATAAATAAATACATCAGAAAAACACAGAAGTTAGTAAAAAGACAAAAGTTTTTCATTAAAAATGTTAAGTTAAATAGAGAGCGTTTGCAATTGTTAAAAAAACTAGATATGTATTCTTTAAAACTACAAACTAATACTATAAAATATAAAACAAATACAAACAACTTAAAATTAGAAATTGAAAGTCTTCATGATAAATTAAGGTCTATGACCAATAAATATAAAAGCTCTGAGATGCAAATGAAGGAGTACATGCTAGCGATGAATGAGCTGGTGGGCTCGGCATGCACATCCACCTCTGAGCATTCAAAGTCGGTGACCAAACAGCACTCATTTAATTGTCAGCTTACACCGGCCTGTTCATCGGCTGGTGACTCCTCCATTATGCATTTAGAAGAAATTATAACAAGTGATAATAGTTCCCTAGACCAATCAACTTTACCTGTAACCACTCATCATAACATAGAATCTAAAATAAAACCCAAACTTGTAATATTTAGTGATGAAATTGGTAAAAATATGGGTCAGTTACTATCTAATACTTGCAAGGGTTATTCTGTAATAAACTATTGTAGTCCTGGACTTAATAACATTCAGATTATTAGAAAAATAATTAATTCAAACTTTAATCAGGATACAACATTATTAATTTTAGTTGCGAATAGAGGAAACATGAATAAAAGTGACTTAATAAGTCACTATGAATCACTTTTAAGGTTTAAATTGAGAAAAGTTGTTATGTTCACTCTCCCATATAGCCACAGTTTGCCACAGGTAGAAAATGACATTAGGTATAAGCTGAATATGTGCCTTCACACCTTGACATCTAATACAAATCATTTCCATTTGATTGACTATAACAGTTATGTTATGGAACATTTACATTTGACTAAAGATAGTTACTATCTTTCTAAATATTGTAAGAGACAGATAGCTTTGTCGCTAGCATATTTTTTTGATACTTTAGCCAAGAATCTGGCTATTAAGCATATTGCTTCTTTTGAGCCATTATCTGACATTACAAAAATTGACATTTCAAATAATTTAAATTAGAATTTAAGACAACAGAGGCAACCTCTTGCTTAAAATTATCTTTAGACAAAAGTATGGAGACAAGTAATTTAATTGTGGAATCATGCCAATATGATATTAAGTCTAAAAGTTGTAATAATATCAACCTGGTTCATCAGAATATTCAAGGAATGAGTAATAAAGACCTAGAAATTGAGTTATTTATGAATTGTAATAAAATTGATGTTCTTTGTATTACAGAACATTGGCTAAAAAGTGACCAGTTTATGTTTAATTTTAGTAATCACCAGGTTGGTAGTTCGTTCAGCAGAGAAAATGCCATTCATGGTGGATCCTTAATCCTAGTGAGTAATCAACATAAATTTAAAGAACGTAAGGATATAGTGAGCCTCTCTGTGGAGCGAACAATTGAGATTGCCTGTGTGGAATTAGAGCGGTTGATTGTACTAAGTGTATACCGACCACCTTCAGGGTTGTATGACTGTTTTGAGAGGGTGATGGATGAAGTGCTTCATAAAGCCTATAGTAATACAAACAAATTTGTTATCACATGTGGTGACTTTAATGTGCATTTACTGGAAAATTCAAGTTCTAGTGTTAAAATCATAAATCTTTTCCGGTCATACAATCTAGTAAATATATTTCTGGAGCCGACCAGAATTACTGCTACCTCTGCTACATGTTTAGATAATATTTATACTGACATAATAACACAGCATAAAGAAATTATTAATGTACTCGACTCTGATCACAGCGGACAACTGATTACTATTCACAATCCGCATAGGCAAGTGGTTAAAAAGGATATCGTAGTTAACCCAAAAACTTTAGGTCGCTTGGAAATTTTTAAAAATAAACTTATTAATAAATTACCTTATATACAATATCATGATGATCCTAATAAGTTCTATGATGCCTTTTTTAATAATTACTGCACAGAATTTAATTCTACTTTTATACCTAAGACGATCTCAGTTAATGGCAATGTATCCTTCAGTGAATGGGCTACTGTTGGTATCCATAAAAGTAGGAAAAAACTTTATGACTTGTATAATGAGCGACTTCTTGTCAATACTCCCGAATTTAATTGCTATGTTAAAAATTATTCAAAATTATTCAAAAAGGTTTGCAGTACAGCCAAGTCGCGATACTTAAGTTCAAAAATAAAAAATAGTAACAATGTTATAAAGATGACTTGGAACATTATTAACAGTGAAACAGGAAGGGCTAGTACACGAAATCGTGATTACAGTCTTATTATTGATAACAATATAGTCAAATCAGACTCAGAAGTTGCTACAGCATTTGAAAATTTCTTCTCAGACATTCCTGTTTCTACTACCAGATACTTAAACTCTTCACCCACTGTTGCGGAGTCTTTACTTCGAGAAAATGTTAAATTTGGTGATGTCGAATTTCATTTTAATCAAATCAACTATAGAGACATAATCAAAGCTTTCAATATGTTAAATGTTAAAAAAACTGCAGACCTGTGGGGTAATTCTGTAGACGTTGTCAAATCAATAATCGACATTGTAGCACCAACCTTAGCCCTTATTTTTAATGATTGTATAGACTGTGGAAAATTTCCTGATCTTATGAAAACCAGCAAAATAATACCTTTGTTTAAAGCGGGTAGCACATCTGACCCCACAAATTTTAGACCTATATCAGTGCTACCTACATTTAGTAAAATTTTCGAAAAAATAATACTAGATCAAATGCAAAGGTTCTTCTATGAAAACAAATTTATCAATCGTAAACAGTTTGGCTTTACCAGGGGTCGTTCGACAACCGACGCCGGTGTTGAACTCTTAGGACACATTTTTGATGCATGGGAGAATTCACGCGATGCACTGGGTATTTTCTGTGATCTATCTAAGGCATTCGATTGTGTTCTTCATGAAACACTGATCAGGAAGTTACACCACTATGGTGTGAGAAACACTTCTCTGAATCTTCTTATTTCGTACCTGGGTAATAGGATTCAGAAAGTGGACGTCAACGGAAAGAGGTCTTCGGGGTCTGTAGTTTCAATGGGAGTTCCTCAAGGCTATTGAGCCTTGATATATATTAAGAATAGAAATGGGCCAAGAATTGTCTTGGCCCATTTCTATTCTTAATATATATTAATGATTTGCCCTATTTCATACGAGATAACCACGACATAGTGCTGTTTGCTGACGATACTTCACTTCTATTTAAATTAAAACGCCAGAACCCAGATATTGACGATGTCAACAGTGCTCTCTCAAAGGTGGTACACTGGTTCAATGCTAATAATTTGCTTTTAAATGAAAAGAAAACCAAATGCATTAAATTTACCACGCCTAATGTTAGACAGGTGGAGACCAGCGTACTCATAAACGGCAAAGAGTTGGATCTTGTAGAAACTACAGTATTCCTGGGTATTACCCTAGATGCTAAGCTTCAGTGGGGCCCACATATAGAGAAGTTGTCCAAAAGGCTCAGTTCTGCAGCATACGCCGTTAAAAAAATACTTAGTTTAACAGATATAGATACAGCTCGCTTAGTGTACTTTAGTTATTTCCATAGTGTGATGTCGTATGGTATTCTACTGTGGGGGAATGCTGCCGATATCCAAACTATTTTCGTGCTGCAGAAGAGGGCTATTCGGTCAATTTACAATTTAAGTCCCAGACATTCACTGAGGGAAAAATTTAGGGAGATTAATATACTGACTGTTCCTTCACAATTTATTTATGAAAATTTATTATATGCACACAAGAATATTAATCTCTTTACAAAACGTTGTGATATCCATAATCTTAATACTAGGAACAAGAATAAATTTGTTGTTCCTACTACCAGGCTCCAGAAAATCATTAAATCATTCAAATGTCAATGTATACGCTTGTACAATAAAATCCCAACTAACATACAAAAATTAAGTCTTAATAAATTTAAGTCCATTGTTAAACGGAGACTGTGTCTCAAAGGATTCTATTCAGTAAGAGATTATTTAGATGATAAAAATGCCTGGGATTGAGCCGCTCTGATGAACGAGGCCTTTACACATATTTTTACTGATAATAACTCTCACTGACCGACTGATATCTGACATTATTATTTTATTATTTCTGATCTGATATTCTCTGACATTTTGCAATTATAATACAAAATGATTCAAATTTTACACTTAAATTCAATAAATAATGCAATTAAATTAATGTTAAAAGGATTTTATGTAAATGTGAGTACGATGTAGGCTAGGTATACTACGTCTTTTAGCTTTTAACTGTCTGGTGGCTTCGGGATTTTTTATGGGGCCTACGCAAATGTTCCGCCGATCTGGTATCGTCGTGTCACGGATTGTAGAGCTCCCTATAATATGGTCGAGCTACACAATGTCTGATGCATGCGTGCCGTCGGATGGGACTGGTCTACTCAAAGCCGCTATGGATCTTTCTTCAAAAGGCCATTTCAGACACTGCCCTGCATTGTATCACTCACATATTCTTATAGTATTATGTCTGGACTTCAAAAGAGACCATGATTCTCTGAGTTTGTTTCGGTGTTTCTTCTCAGAGGTCGTCAGCTAGGAAATGCCGACACCATCTAGTACTTAAAAAAAAAAGACATGTAAAAGCATCCTTGAGAGATCTATTTACAGAAATAAATATCATTTCATTTCATTTCATTTCATTTCAAACAACCTTAGCATCAAAGTCCTACCACCTTGAAAAATACTGGCAAACTTTGCATGTACAGTGCACTGTACAATCCAGGAATCCAAAACTGTCTCAAACCTCAAAACTCAAATTTCTTCAATCGATTTTCAATTTTATCTCCAAAAAGTAGAGGTCTATTGGGGAAATTTGACAGTTTGTAGTAACTTGATCTGCGTGTCCGTACATCTGTGCGACATATTTGGTTGTGATGGTATGATAAATTATAATGTGGTATTCTATACTAATATAATATTATAAAGAGACTAACTGTACCCCGCGGTTTCACCCGCTAAAAAATTACTAACTTTCACCCCCCTTTTCACCACCTTAGGGGTTGAATTTCCAAAAATCTTTTTTTATCGGATGCCTACGTCATACAAAGAACACACTCTCCAAGTTTCAGGTCTCTACGATCAGCGGTTTAGGCTGTGTATTGATCCGTCAGTCAGTCATTCAGGACAAAGCATTTTATATGTATAGATAGATAAAGTTTGTGATGTTGTAGAGGGTAATCTCTGGATTTACTGAACCGATTTTGAAAATTCTTATTGTGTTAGATAGTCCATTTATCGAGGAAGGTTATAGGCTAATATAACATCACACTACGACCAATATGAGCGGAGTAACGTGGGTGAAACCGCGGCTCGGTCGCTAGTATGTTATAATGTGGTATAATTTTATTATTACATTTAAACTTCGAAAGTTAAGGGTCAATCAAATCAAGGAGCTTGATTTGCCCCCAAAAACGTAATACCGAAATAAATCGTAATCTACACAATATTCTATCAAATGATGTGATTATTCGGATTTTAATACCGTTAATATAGGTTCCTACGATACTATTTCGTCTACTACTACTTCACTGGAAATAAAAGACCGGAAAATCGTTCCAAACTAGGTAAAGTTATCATTTATTTCCAGTGAAGTATTTTGGATGAAATGGTAACGTAGGAACCTAGATTAATGGTATCGGAATCCGAATAATAACCGAATTTGATTAAATTGTGTTGGAATGACGATTTCGGTACTACGTTTGTAAGAGAAATTCGGTCCGCCGGACTCTTAAACACAACACAATGTATAGGTAGAATTTTCTATCTCGATTTTGTCGAATTATAACATCGACAACTCAATATAGAACTCAATAAAATCTCTACCGTCCATTCCAATAATGTTAACAAAAATAAATTGACCTCTCTGCGAATCGTTTTTAAAATTGCCAGATTCTGCCTACCAGGCACGATCGCGGTGTGAAACGAAAAAATCGCCAGGACAGGCGAAAGCCGACGGGTTCAATTTTATTCACCTTTTTGGATTCCGAATCGAGTGGAGCGGTTATTATTGTGTTTTATAGACGGAAAGTAATAATGCTGATGCCATGACTGAGCAGGAATTGCTAGAAGTATGTTTTTTTGTGTTAGGCTGAGCCTAACTTGTTAGAGGTTTTTGTATTTCTCTGTCACTTAAAGGTGCATAAAAACCTGAGCATTAACTTGTAAACATAAATTTTTCCAGTGTCTGTAATACAGTTAATACTAGCACAGACACTGACGTTCACTCTGTCATAAAATACATAGCATTGTATAATATGGAATTTTATATTCTATTGAGATGGACAAACTGTATTTGGCTTTATGGAAAATAAATTATTTATTATTATTATTTCACCGTTTTGGCTTAAATCCATATAATTTTAGACTGTTTAAGGATATGGCATTAGAAATTGCTTTTAGTTAAACGAAGATTTCGAGGATTATACATTTTGTTTGGCTATGAAACTATCACAGTCACAGCGCGAGCGTAAGAATATTCGAATAAAAATACTAACTAACGGATATTATCTGATCACGGGCAAGCTGATCCTATTTTTTTATTATATATGTGAATCCAATTCTTTTCATCTTCATCTTTATCCTATGTATCTGAAATTGTACTCTTGACATGAAAAACGTTTTCAGTCACCACGAATACCCACAAGTTACTACAATATAGTAAAAAAACGTCATACACGGAAACATGGCTGAACCTTTTGTTAGTTTGATAAGAAAAAAAGTAATACACCTTTCCGATCCGATACGTATTAGTTCGGTAAAGATCGGCAATGTTCGGGTGCTTTCAGCTCACTTGATAAAATGTAGCTGACGTTTCTATTCTCCACACTTCGCCCACACAGTTTACCGCAGTTAACATTTTTACCTTACATGCAGGGACGGATTCAGTTACAGTGAGCTTTTTTATTATTTTTGGGCCTTCAATGGGCCCTCAATAGGCAGGAGTACGATAAAATAATTCATTTAAAAATCCATTTTTAGGGTTTCGTACTCGAAACATCCAAACCCCATTGCTGTCACTCACGTGTCTTACTGTCTGCTCGTATTATCTGTCACACAGTTTGGTTTTACAGCAAATGGTTAGAGGTAAATTGATCAAATTTTCACAGGATAAGCATCTTGTTGACAGGCCATACGAATTGTCAAAAAATATTTTTACATACCTTCCTTACAAGTCTGTACGGAACCCTCGATGTGCGAGTCGGCTACTTCAATTGGCGCAGTGGCTTTGGCACAAATATTTGTAAGGCCTACATGTAGTTGTTTTAGGTCTGGTGATGATGTGTGAGAATTTGCGGTTTCTTTTCGTAAGTACACCACTTTTTCTTAAATGCTTCAAACCAAATAAGATGTTATTCCGTTAGTTAACAACTAAGGTAATATTTAATACGAATTTATATTTTTTCTTTGATAGTTTGCATAGTATCATTCCAACAGTTTCATTCTTCTTTTTGTATTTTATAATTTGCAATTTTTGACGTAAATATTTTTTTCTGTCTTTTACCAAATCCGTCCCATAATCGGCCTTTTCGAAGGCTGTGTAAATTTCTAAGATGTGATGAATAGGAAGATCCTTTTAGAGATTTTCTTTGTTTCTTTTACTCGTGTGAATTTCGGTCAATCGTTATGTATTTAGTGGATAGCCGTGAGTGACCAGTCGCTTTGGATATCTGGGTGATATTAGAAATTCAGCACACCTCGGTCATTGGTATTCTGCGTATAGTATATTATCACGCCTAATGGTTGAACAAAACATCGTGAGAAAACCTACATGCGAAAATTTCTCGACGGGCAGCATGTGTGAAGTCTTCCAACCCGCAGCGTGGTGGACTATAGCCTAATCCCTCTCATTCTGAGAAGAGACCCGGGCTCAGCAGTGAAACAATATATAAAAGGTTGACGTCATGTCATTGTAGAAGATTAAACTCCGGGACTAATAATAGATACTGAAAATTCTTTCACTTGTAATTATAAATAGCTACATTATGCCCACGTGCTATGTTTTATTCTTATCAAATCTAGCAAAAGCAAAAATATTGCATTGCAGCTAAATTAGAAAAAAAAACAAATTCCCTCAAATCGATTAATTAAGGTTGTCACGACGACTCATTATAAATAAATAGACTTACAAAACTACTTAATAGTTCCTATAAAGCACTTACCTAAATCACAAATTAAGAAAATGGACTAGACCGAGTCTACGCTTCGGCTAATTCAAGTCTAATCGTTTGAGTCCCCCGAGACCAGGCTAGAGATTTTATGGTTAAAGGCTAAATTAGTTAATAGACATTGTTGTATTTACTTGTAAGATCTTTACAGAATACTGTGAATTTTTATACTTAAAATGACGACATCATTAAAAGCTTTTTTGACGATCTTATGGGTATATCTGTAGGTATATTTCACTAATTATCTTTAGTAAATGTTATTTGTGTTTTTATGTAGAATTTATTAATAAAAACATTAATCTAAGAATAATACACATAATCTATTTGCGAAAAATACCAAACTCATTTCAGCCCTAAAAGTAGAACCTTTTTGGAGTCAACCTTGCTCGCACCACGTAGGTTCATTGTAAACTCCACGGCATAAAAATTTTCATAATGCTCCCGGCAGCTGATGCAATATTAAATTTTAAATATCGAACGCTTGTGTCGCCCGACATTCAATTTGCCACGAAATCTCTGTTCGGAGCCGTTGAACACACGCCACTAAAATAACCGTTTTGATGGCGGCTGCAGGCGGGCGATTTAAAAGATCGTAATGTACTTAATAGCGTTATACGGTTTTACTATTGTCTTGCGTGACGGTTATTTGAGATTTGAAAATAGAATAGGTGCGAAATCTGGGTGAATTTTGCTGAGACAAAGATTATTATCAAATGCACATTGAGCTTAGCATTTAGCACAGCCTAACAATTTGGTCACTGTATCATACGTAATGTAAAACTGTCAGAATTTTCCCGAATACTTCAAACTTTCCGAAATTTTACGTAAGATTCCAGTCCCACCTCATGGTTGCCTTGGAACCGGCAGCTCTTAAGCTCCGGAATCCCATCAGCAACAGCAGGTGTCCATGGGCGTCGATGACTATTTACCATCAGGTGGCTCGATCTACTCGTTTGTCAACATGAACCAAAGAAGAATACTACATCTTCAGAAGCCAGTTATGTATGTATACACGGGCGCATGTGTGCGTAAAACAAGAAATACTACATTGAATTGCAGGCACCGGCGGTATTTAATACCTTAAAGTGTGAGAAGCGGAGTATAGGGAAGGGTAAAGAGTGAATATTATGTAGGTAATATTATTAGTTATAAACTGCCTCATTAGTTTAGTAGTCCTAAGCGCGACTGCTTCGCTAGAGGTCTTGTAGAGGTCGAGCAGTGTTATTGGGTTTTTCTATGAAATTCTCACTGTACTTCGCGCTTGTATTCCCTGAAGGGTTAGACAGAGGTGTACTACTATAAATCCAATCATTCAAATCATAAAAAAACCCAACAACACTTTTCTCGACGTATCGAACGCAGGACCTCTAGCGTAGCATTCGCGCTTGGATCCACTTGACTAATGAAGTAATCAAGAATATATTTAATAAAAATAAATAAGTATTTATATTATTATTATTATTTTATAGGAAGGGAAATAGCCCCCTCATTCTGAGAGGAGACCCGTGCCCAGCAGTGTGACAGTATAATGAGTTTATTATATTTATATTTATTTATTTATTGCCATATCATGCTAAGTTGATCACTCGAAGAACAGGTATTTATCAATAAAATCTAACTCAGAACATAATTTAACCCTTAAAAGGCTACTTCTAATAGAATGTCTACAATTATGATAATTGCCTGCGTCAATAGAATCTATTCACTCGCTTATTTACATCAAATATTGACTACATTCATATTTTTGATAACAGCTTATTATCGGTCGATTCGTCAGGAATCCTTTAAAGTTTCCCAATACGAAAATAAAATCAAAGAACATTTTTCTCGTGGCCCACATAAAAGAGAGTACTGATCAGAATTCAAAAGAATTTTCCTCGAATAGAGATATTGTGGAAATACCTCATATTAAAATGTAATAAAATTCTCCATCGCTAATATAATTCTGTGGCGTGGACTGGGCCTAACGCTGGCAACACATACGATTGTCAATTCGCGCCAAATATTATATTTCATAATTATATATAGAGGTTTGATTTTATCGATAGCGCATACTAAACTTTTTGATGGCTAAAGCGGTTTTCGTTGATAAAATGTTATTTAACCTGTCAAGAAACAATTAGCAGACACAATAGAAAAGAAATTGTTACGAACCTCGTAACAATTGCTACTAAATTAGTGTTGTTTTAGATCATTTCGTATTACAAATGTCCTACAAATCCTGAAATTACACACAAATAAAATTGTACTAGTATTTACAAAACAGACTAATATATCCACTTTATTTTTAAAACACCATGATATTGGCCGAGTGCCCTCAGTATTTATGTCAACAAATTAAACAGAGTCGACGGGCACGTACGCAATAAAGCACCCTGTGTACACACAAAACTCATGCAATACCCGCTGGCGGCGCCACCGTCGGCCAATCGATAGGTGGCCGGTTGCCTGGCAACGATCATGTTGCAAAATAAACAATCAGAATCGGGCCCCGTCTAGTACAAATTTACTTAGTTATTTTATTACTTGTGTCAACATTTTAGATCGATATTATAAGATTATTTACTCACGGGGAGTGCATAGCATGTTTTTTTGATATATTTATATTGGTGTGTGAGTTAAGATGGTGCTTTTACCGCCGTGTGCTCCTGAGCTTTGCGGGAAGGATTTCCGACATTCGTTGAAGAAGCCAAGCCCCAACTATCCATATGGATACAAGACAAAGAAGCCCAGGGTTGTCCCTGCGTTTACAATACAAGGTAGAATGCAATTTTGTTTATTCATTTATAACATTACTAGCGACCCGCTCGCGGTTTCACCCGCGCTGCTCCGTTCCTAAGAGGCGTAGCGTGATGTTATATAGTCTATGTTACTCAGTGATAATGTAGCTTTCTAACGGCAAAAGAATTTTTGAAATCGACCCAGTTTTTTTTAAGTTTTTAGTGAGATTATAATAAAAAAATATTTTTTCATTACGCCCAAATTACGCCTATATTTCTCGAAAATTGACTGAATATTTTTAGATTATATCGCCATTTAACTATTAAAATCAATACCCCAAACTCCTATCAAGAATATTCATATAAAAAACCACTAACAGTTTTCTTAACCTGAAAATCGATCAGGACCACACGCTCGATTTATATACACTAGATCATTGAGCAGTTATCTTCTACACTTATAAAAATGTTAAAATAAATATTAAGTTTGTTCAGCTCTACACAAAACTAAACGCTTACAAATATACTCGAATAAACCGCAACAGTTTGCCACTCAATCACCTTTTCTTTGCCACCATCATACCATTCATAAAAAAGTATCAATATTTTTCTCAGCCGCGTGCTAAGCATCAATTTGGGGCATTAGGTTCCTGTCATGTCAATCCTAATTGGTTAGCAACTTATTGTTATGTTTACCTTAGATTATTGCCCTCGTTTTTGAAGTGGCAACAAAGTGTAATATTCAAAGTATGCGCTCTTCATTAGTGTCATGATTATGGTGTATTTCATGTCAACAGCAGGAGGTATTTTGACATCAAATATATATTCTACAGACTCATCTAGTAGTCTCGTATAGTAGTGCTGTGTATAAAATTAAATAATAGGTGTGTTTGACAAATTTTCGTTAGCTTTTAGTCGACGTGGTATCGAGAAGGCCAGTAAAGCAAAGCCTGGACTAATTTCGGGATTACCTTTGCCTAGGGATAGAATAAAAATAATTAAAAATCATCAATTAATAATGTCTTAAACATAAACCATGATTTATAAATATGTACTTTTGAATTTCGGTTTGCTCAGAATGTTTAAAAAACCGAATTAAGGACGAGATGATGTCACATCGCAAAGTTCCTTTTCTTAGGAGTTTTTTATTGCTATTAAACGTAGTTGCCATAAAATTCGAAATTATAAAAAAGATATTATAAAACCTACAATTAGGCATATAGCACCGCAGGGTACAGCTAGTTTCTGTATAGACTCCACATATATTCTGTAAGGAGTCACAATATAAACATGTTTTTTTTTTCCAGCCATGCAGAAGAACACCAGGGTGTTGCCTCCTCCAAAATGCGGCGTATTTGACCCCCTGCCTCCTCGCCCGACCATGTTCAGGAAGTGCTACCAGCGAGGAGAGTTCCCTGTCTGCATCGAGTTCACCAACTTTGGCAAAAGACTGTCGTGGAAGGTGCTTAACTTAACCTTTTAAAATATTCTACTAGAATTAAGGAGATTTTTATCTCATCATGTTTAAAAAGTGTATAATATTAGAGAGGAGAGCTCTCTATTTGCATTGTTTAATATTTTTACGTGGAAGAGGTCGAGGTAGGTGGTTGATTTTCATTATTTAAAACGAGAAAGTTTAAAATATTCATTTAGAATTGTTGTGACCTCTAGATAACTACTAAGAATCTTCTTTTTTGTGTAAACTGTCTCCTCTCTTGACCATACTACTAGAGAAGAGATCTCACTGTGTATACTGTATTGAGTTCATATAATTTGGAAAGAAGATCATTGTCTTTACTATGCAAAGTATTACTCTCTTACCTCAAAATAGGTACAAATTCATTCTTAATTTTGCAAAATAATACACTGTTTGATAATTACTACGAATCAATCTTATAATGAGCTTAGCAGGTATTCTGTTGATCTAAAATCCCGTAGTAGCTTGCAGCAAAAAGTAGCTATGTAGCCTAAATAGCTCAATGTCGTTAATTAAAAAGGTGCTTTCAAATAATTAGGTTGCAATCTCCTGATCGCGTTTGACGTATTTTCAGTAACCCAACCAGGTCGCTCGGTGACGTCAGTGCCAATCATCGGAAGTATGTTTTTTCCGGTACTTATCATAATTGAGCGTAGGTGGTCGCCACAAGTTGCTTGCTGTATGCGTAACATCATAACCTATTTTGTGAATCACACGAAAAATGTATGAAAAATATGCTGCCGATCAAGGGCGCTCTACTTTACATAGGCACTATGCTTCGACGCATGTTTTAAAAAAATATATTTTTTATAAACAAAGAAAAATATGATAATTTATAACGATACTGATTTCTGACACCTACACGAATATTAGACACTGAAATAAAACTCCTTTTTTACGGATTTTATCGCGTTGTATTTATATTATTTCCAAAAACTCAGTCTACCCGTGACCATGGATGAATTAAATAATACAACGCGATAAAATTCGTAAAAAGTAGTTTTATTTCAATTTATAATCAGTTCAAAATGTAGAAATCTTTATAAGACAATTATTTTATCAATTCAAAAAAAAATATTTTATCAATACAAATCTGTGCTTCTTGTGTATGTACATATGTATGTAGTGTATGTATGTATATATTTTATGAATTATTATTTTAAATAGTTATCTATCATATAAAGCAATAGAAAAATATTCGACAGAATTTACAGTAACTTATTAAAAAAAGCGAGTACTAAGATATTATGCTTTTCTGAACCAACGCAGAAAGTCGGATATAATACCAACTTTAATAACATATCTTTGAGCCTTTAATTTCTGATTCTCGGAAAACTAGTGCTAGTGGAAACGGAATATTTTCTACTGTGGGGAATATGGAATGTAATCAATTTTATGCTCTATTTATATGGGCGAATGGGAAAATGAAGTAAGCCCTAGATTTATTGGATGATAATATATATTCAGCTACGTGGAAAGTGGTTCGGGCGGGATAACCATTTATGAGTAACTTACCGTGAGTAATAAAATTAAGCATTAGGTGCTACTAAAAAGGCATAAAGCTGTAATGGGAGTAACCGGTGCCTTCTAACGAGGATAATCTATATATGTATAACTACTTTTTGAATCATTCTGAACCCATTTACTTGTTTACTATGAAGAATTGATCTTCCTTCAGAAGATGGGTAATCCACCACTTCGGCCTAGTGCAGGTTGGTAATCTGTGCAAGCCGTTAAGAAAATCTCTCAGGTACGCAGGCTTCTTCAGATTGTTTCTGTCATAGGATTCCGAGGATTACAAGACTTATGATTTGGTTAGTATCATCTGACCATAACTGCTCGTTTAATCGAGTTAAATCTAAATATTTCTCAATACCTAACTAGCAATGGGCACAAATTCCCAAAGCGTTATTTCCCAAGTAAAAACCATACATTTATTTTCTCTATCTATGTAGGTGCCGATAGAGAAGCTAGACTTCCACCACTACCTGCCGATGTTCTTCGATGGCCTGGCCGAGGGCTCGTACCCTTACAACTTCATCGTGGAGAGAGGGATCCATGACCTGATCACGAAGGGGTCTTACAAAGTCCTGCCTGTTGTACCTCAACTTATTATACCTATTAAAAGTAAGTCTGACATTTTCCTGATATGAAACAAAATTACTAAATTTTGCTTTATTAATATAGTAACATGCCATCACGCCGTATTGCCCGAAAGGTTAAGCAGAGGTGTACTCCGTATCTAAGTGTATGTGACTTGGAATAGAAAAAATATGTTTTTTTGGTATTCAATCTATAGCCATTAACCTGGGTCCAATCTGAAATATTTATTTCGCAAAAAAAACCTCATATACGCATTACTCGAACGGGAAATCGATGACAGATGCATGGGTGCCGTCAGTTGGGACTGGTCTATTCAAAGCTGCTATGGTTCTTTACTCAAAAAGCCATTTCAGACATTCCCCTTCATCGTGCCACTCACATATAAGTGTTCTTCCATGTCTGGACTTTAAAAGTGACCATATTTCTCCGAGTTTGTTTCGGTGTTTCTTCTCAGAGATCGTCAGTTGGGAAATGCCGAAGCCATCTAGCTATAAAAAAAACTAAATCATTGATTTGTAAAAGTATCTATTTGCAGAAATAATTATCATCAGTAGCCGCGTTTGTAAACACAAATTAGGCGACTTTTATAATTAACTAGTTCTTTGCCCGCGGTTTCACCTGCGTTGCCCCGTTCCTAAGGGTTGTAGCGTGATGTTTTATAGCTTGAAACCTTTCTCATGAATCACTCATTTTCCCAACATTTCCCTTCACTGCTGTGCTCCTATTGATCATAACGTGATCAAAAGTATACTATAACCTGTCCAGGAGTATGAAGAACAATTGTACCAAGTTTCGTTGAAATCCGTCGAGTGGTTTTTGTTTCTATAACGAACATACAGACAAACAGACAGACAGACAGACAAAAATTTTACTGATTGCATTTTTGGCGTCAGTATCGATCACTAATCACCCGCTGATAGTTATTTTCGAAATATATTTCATGTACAGAATTGACCTCTCTACAGATTTATTATAAGTATAGATAATAAAAATATTTTACCCTACTAGGATTTTCTCCTGTATCTTAGTGGCTTTTACAAACACAAATTTTCACATACATCAACAACCAGAATAAATTATTAAATTATTTTTGAAAATAGATCTTTTACAGACACAAGTCAGAAGTCAGCGCTTTACATTGTTTTTTAACTAGATAGACCCGGAACACCTTGTAGGTCATACAAATATTTGTTCCACGCGGGGATCGAACCCACAACCCGTGACACAGAAGCCTATCTCTCAGCCGCTACGCCAAACGTGTCGGCACTAGTCGTTTTGTCTCTATTAGTTTAATCTGGTAACTAATTAAATAGCTCAAGTAAAACTACTTTGTTAAGCTGTAACTAATGAGAAGTTTAAGTATCACGTATCACTTTTTTCCTACCCGGTTTAGCCGAGAAAATATTCTCCAAGCAGATAATAACATATAAGCATTTTCATCGCCACAGAGTGGTTGCCGTCTGAGAGTAATTTCCAGCCCCTTTATGAGATACTACTTGTAAATGTACGCGAGATTACACTTTTCGTACTGCATTTTGTAGTCTGTGTTATTAATAACTGAAGTTTGATTTACTTGTCAAGCCTAATCGTTTTTGATAAAAGTTTTAGGATGATACGATATAATTATAATGTATCGAAACTATTTAGATAAATGCATAGTAAATAGGAATTGTAATGCCAGCCAATATTGAATTTGAAATTCCATGCCTATATTTTTTGGGGGCTTTGACTTCGATAGTAAGGTATCTTTTTTATTCTTGATAGGGTTACGCTTTACCGTCAGTTTACCTGATGTTAAGCGACACTGCCATCTTTCAATCTGAATCGAGGAACATTGGATAAACATTATAATGCCTCTTCCTAACTCTTAGGAGTATACAGACATGATGGTAGTGTTAAGGTTATGATAACACTCTCGTTGGTTGTGTCCTCGGTTCTGGAATGTTGGATGATTCCTGGTCATTACTATATAGACCACGGATCAGGAGTTAGCCACGTCAGTAAAAGTTATTTTACAAAGGAATTTCCCTTACGCAAAATAAAAATTTCCAAAAAAATCTGCCTTAAGGTGCGTTAGACTAACTAAGTTTGTGTCATTAAGAGTTCGACGGACCGAATTTCTCTTACAAACTTAATGCCGAAATAAATCGTAATTCAAATACAATTTAATAAAATTGTGTTATTATTCGGATTCCGATACCGTTAATCTAGGTTCCTACTCTACCATGTCATCCAAAATACTTCACTGGAAATAAATGTAAGCGAATGCAATTTTTGATAACATTACCAAGTTTTGGAACGATTTTCCGGTCTTTTATTTCCAGTGGAGTAGTAGTAGACGAAATAGTACCGTAGGAACCTAGATTAATGGTATCCAAATCCGACTATTAACATTATTTGCTAGAAAATAGTCTGGATTACGATTTATTTCGGTATTACGTTTTTGTGGGCAATTCAAGCTCCGCCGGACCCTTAAGGACACTATTTCCTTACATTAAAGAAAACTACTACTAGATTATGAATTTGTATTAGCAGATAAGAGAAAAGGAGACCTTAACTCTCAAGATTATTCCTATTATTTCCCAATCACCAAAAAAGCCTACTAAGATACACACTTCCGTTAAAGCAATAAAATTTCTTTTTAATTAATCCTAATACCAATAAGACTAACAATTAGCAACAAAAGCATTTTATTATAAGAAGTACATTCATGCACAGACGCTCTGGCGACGAAACGTCCTACGGTGTTGTGCCACGCGCTCAAATGCATCCAAATGCTGGTGACGGGCTGCGAGAGGGTTGGCGAGGCGCTCGTACCTTACTACAGACAGATTCTGCCCACACTTAACCTGTTCAAGGATAAGAACCGTGAGTTGGAGCCTTTATATTACAGTAATTAAGTTTATGAATTTAAGATATTTAGATTTATCGTTTCTGATCAATGTCCTGCTCAGAAAAGATACAAAATATATATTTTTTTTTTTTTTATATAAAACGTTGCCCCACACTAGGATTTTCTCCTGTATCGTGGGTGCGTTTACAAACACAAATTCTCACATACACAAACGCCCAGACCCGGAACAACTACCTGTAGATCATACAAATATTTGCTCCGTGTGGGGATCGAACCCACGACACGTGACGCAGAAGCCGATCGCTCAGCCGCTACGCCAAACGTAATTATATTTAAGTTATATAGAAAGTAGGTCACTCAGTCAGTAATAATTAATTCTGATTAAAATTAATTTCTTCGTTAAAATGGCATAATATTGTATTGACACATATCATCATTTCATCATAATTTATTATTATTGGACTGCCAAGTCAAAGGTCTCGAGTTCGGCCCCAAGGCACGCACCTCTGACTTTTCGAAGTCATGTGCGTATTAAATAATTAATTATCACGCGCTTCAAGGTGAAGGAAAACATCGTGAGGAAACCTGCATGCCTGAAAGATTTTCTCGATGGCGTGTGAAGTCTGCCAACCCGCATTAGGCCAGCGTGGTGGACTATAGCCTAATCCCTCTCATTCTGAGAGGAGACCCGTGCCCAGCAGTGGGACAGTATAATCGATTATGTATTGGTCGGGTGGTGAGGTCGATTATGTATTTTTCTAAACATATTGTAAACATATCTACGACAAAATCCAAAATGATTGTGCTATATATAATTACTATAATGATCATACTATACTTAATTAGTGTAACTTATAATTTACTTAATACAGAAAATCCTTCGAAACCCTTATTAATACTATTGTTTCAACAAAAAGTATCCAACATTCCTAACATAAAATTCCTCGTCATAATCAAAAGCGGTGACAACCACCGAAATGTCAAAATCGCAAATGTAACAACAAAAACCCGAGACGTGGAACTCGGTAACAATGCGGCCTTGTCACCGGTGGTGAGAGGGCACCGCCACGAACGCCAAACGCCCCGAACGCCCCAAATTTCACAGCCACATGTAATTAATCTACCCGGATGCTCCGACAAGTCTATTAGGCTGAAAACAATATCTTCTCGGCCCTCCACGTGTCAATTATGAGGTGAAAATGATTGATGGAGTCATTGACGCAAATCGGGTGTAGTGACGTAATTAGGTTTCGAAATTTGATGCTTGAGTGTAAGAAGGTTTTATGTAACAATTTATTATACATATTTTTCAATGCATGCGATATACCGGAAATTAAAATGTTGTTCAGATAAAATATTCATTTAATTAAAGTGCTATTATTAAGCATTATTTACACTCTCGGTTATAATTTTATTGACACTCAATTATGCTGAAGAACAGTATAAGATATCTTTCAACCCATTGCATATGTATATTAATTATAATGGGATGCATCAAATAACTATATTATAACTTATGCTAATATTATTAAAAAGCAAATAATATATAAAACAAATTATGCTTTTGACGCGCCAATTTAGTGAATAACGACATAAAATAAATTCAACATTTTGCGGCATAAAGTTCGCATGTCGGAACTTTTTTCCGATATTTAATTATAACTAGTGAGCTGTCACCGGCTTCGCACGCGCTGAATTAATATACCCAAACCTTTTTTGATGCTTTGAACCACTATGCGGTGGATAAAATGTCATAAAATCTAATTGACAAATCATAAATGAAATTTATCAGAATTTGTGTAAAATAAGTCTCTTTTCATTTGCCATTCATTAAAATATATCGATCAATATTTAATCGAAGTTGGATTAAATAATTATCAAAACAACTGCGATTCAAAATCTCAGCCTAGAAGAATGTCATAAATAATTAGAAGCAGGCGGTAGCCTAACGGCTGGGGCGTCGGACTTGCGATCATAAGGTTGCCGGTTCTAAACCCACCCATTGCACTACCGATGTGAACTCACTCGCAACACAAGCATTTAGCTTAGCACAAGGGTTAACAAGAATACTAGTAATGAGCGACCCACATTGCTAGTATATCATTTTATTTTCCGTAGGTACTTAAAAATGTAATTTGTTTAAAGTTTCAAAGAAAATCATTTACCTCTATACATTTTAACATTTGATAAATCTGTTTTTACAAGGTAACATCGGTTCTGGCATCGACCACACGACAACGCGGGGTGAGAATGTCGCAGATCTTATAGAAAGTACCCTTCAACTGTTGGAAAGATACGGAGGACCGGACGCATTTATCAACATAAAGTACATGATACCAACATACGAATCAAGTGTTCTTAACTAATTTTAAAAATCGAATTATCTCTTTATTTATTTTTAAATTCAACATAAACAACATACATATTAAATCATTTTAATCAACATTGCTCGGATTTATGTTGAGTTGAAACATTTTATTATATCTAATCGGAGTTCGAATACTCATTTTTGTTATACATCGATTATTGTGTATGGATTCAAAATATTTAATTAATAATCTAGTAAAATAAATAATAATCACCGTATTTACTTTGATTATTAAATCGAGTTTTTACATAAAGTTTTTTAACGTATAGTTTTGAAATATTTATATTATAATCGCAAAATTCGTGTGCAATTCTAACTCTTAATAACTTAATATAATTATTGACTTAAATGTTGTAGTATCTTTAGATGTAGGTAAGATGGTGTGTATGTAGATTATGTGTGGTTGAAAGACAAAGAAGTGGTCTAACACGAGTAATTTAAAATACCACGCGTATTCGATTTTAAGTTCTACATTATTTCAGCTTCCACATTTTTAATCGTGTTGTTGTCTCTAGACCTTAGAATAAAAGCCACGTATATTAAAATTGTTATTCTTATTATAGCTGTTGTTGTCTTAATTTAATCGTTTAATCGAATTTAATCGTTAATTAATTATATCAATTTATGTGACCTTAGTTAGTCTGTTTCGTTAATGTTTGCGATTTGTTATTTTGTTTGTTATATATTATTATTAAGTTTTGTTTTTACTAATAAATTCAGTGTGATATAAAAATATTTTTATTTTCGTATCTTTTTAGAAGTATTTAGGGCTTTCAGGTATTTTTTTTGGGATACCTATTTTTTATGTAGATTAAATTATTAGATACAGCAATGTCAAAAGATGATAGTTTTCTGTCAAGGTTGTTACATTATTAGACTCAAAAGTAAAAAAAATGTTCTGGACGAATACGTTGAAGCAGTTATAGCATTTACTTAATATTAAAGTGGACCAAAAGATAACTCTGGACCATCATCATAAGAAAAGGCAGCAAAAACATACTCCCAATTTACAAAGAACTCGCAATATTTACTATAAACACAAAATCATGCGAACACCAAAATATGGATATTTAATTAAACATGCGTCAACCCTAAATATTTCACCAATAATTACACATCAATGAAGTTATACCCTCTGGGAGGTCACAGTCAATATTTAGATCAGCCGGGCGGAGCAATTTACAATCTGCGAGCCCGAATCCAGGGTGCTATGTATGCATGCAATTTGCATGGACTGCTTCTGTTTGGCATAAACCCATCCCAGCGTATGCATGTAAGTGATGTCGGATTATATATATGGCTTGATTTGAATTTAATGGTGCCTTGATTGCGTTGTAGTCATGTTATAGGTCAATAGCGGAGCTATACGAGCAATCATTACTTAATTTTTCCAGTGAATTATCCTACTCTTTTCGTGCTATAAGATCTTACATTGATCTTATAAAAGCTTATTGTTTATAGCTGTCTACCTCTACGAAATTCATAGGAGATAAAGTACCATCACGCCTGTGGATATTCCCCGAAGAGTTGGGCAGAAGCGTACTAATGTACATCCACAGTTCGCTGGTATGTTTAGGCCCAATGTAATAGGGAGCGAGCCTATTGCTATTAACCGGACACAAATTCCAAACTCCAAACTGCTACTAAGAATTTCATAGAAAAACCCAATAACACTTTGCTCGACCTGGGAATCGAACCCAGGACTTCAAGCGTAGCAGTTGCGCTCAGGACAACTAGGCTAATGAGGAAGTTCCTCTTTAGCCTATCCGTAGGAGATTTCAGGCGATATATACCGACATTGGGACGACCTCCAACAAGATAGACGGACGACCTGGTAAAGGTCCCTGAGATTCGTTGGCTAATATGATGATGATGATGATGAAAATGATACCGACATTAACAGAAAAGTAAAGTAATACTAAGTAAGATTTGTATTTTATTTAAATAAGCAACTCATTATTTATTATTTATTTTATTTATTTATTTAAAAAAAAAAAACGTTGCCCCACACTACACACATTCGTCGCATATTGCAAAATTTTACCTTACAACATTAAAAGGTTACCTTTCAATATAATAAACAGGCTAAAAATAAATATACAAGTAGTACCCACTGCACAATATTGGATAAGGCCATATGAGATACGTGACGTCAAAGCGTCGTAGGATAGTATTGGTGCTCTCACCCCACTTGTAGTAGCGATACGACGAGAACTGGCGCTTATACCCTGTGCTGTAACTTAGACCGTACAAAAGCCTTTGAGTCAAAATTTTACAATTTATGTTTGGGCTTGGGATGTTTATTTATTATGTTGTTTTTGTAATTTAAATGTTTGAAAGTTAATATTATATTGGCCATGCAGCTTATTTTACTTCTGTATTAACATCATTTTCATAATCTCCTAGTATTAAACCCAAACGTACCATATATGAATATAAACGAAATAAAATAAAATTATTTTGGTGAAGGAAAATGTCGACCGCGGGCAGGATTCGAACCGGCGTGCGTCTTTTGGTTAGATACACCAGACGCTATGACCTCTAAACATTTTCCTTCACTAAAACAACTTTTTTTTTAAAAAAAGCCTGCTAGTAACGTGGGTCGCACATTACTAGTATTCTTGTTAATCCCTCGTGCTAAGCTAAATGCTTGTGTTACGAGTGGATTCACGTCGGTAGTGCAATGGGTGGGTTTCGAACCGGCAACCATATCATCGCAAGTTCGATGCCCTAGCCATTTGGCTATCACCACTTTATTTATTTATACTTTATAATCTTAGCATGAAAAATCACAAAGAGATAAAAATATCTACATTTGCAAAAATCGCTTGCTCCGCATCATAATACATTTTATGAAACGAACTACCTACGGATTATGAGTGACAACTCCCCATCAACGTTTGTCCGTGTAAGAATACGTATATTAATATAAATTGAGCAGGGGCCAACCGTCTTAGGAGTATATTTATCAGCTGACTGCAGACGCGGTCTGGATTCAAGGCGACACCTTTTTAGTCCCCCAACATTTATAACAGGGGCACGAAGATGTGTAGTCACTGGATGTGTTTGCTACCTGATGTCTGAGAGCGTACCTAGTAGTTTTATAGCCTATATTTTCCGACAGTTTAGGAAGTAAGATACCATAATCACGCCTTTATTCCCCGAAGGGTTAGGCAGAGGCGTACTAATGTACACCCACAGTTCGTCGGTATGTTCAGGTCCCATGTAATAGGGGGCGAGCATATTGCCATTAACCGGGCACAAATCCAGACTACTCAGAATTTCATATAAACACCCAATAACACTGCTCGACCTGGGGATTGAACCCAGGATCTCTAGAGTAGCAGTCACGCTTGGGACCACTAGACTAATGAGGCAGTCTTTATGAAGTCTTAGTATTGTAGAAATATTAACATCTGTGTAAATAGGCGGTGGTAATTGGCTCGGCGCCTATTACATGGGACCTAGACATATCGGTGAACTGTGCGTGTACATTGGTGTACCTCTGCTTAATGCTTCAGGGAATAAAGGCGCATGTGTCTTCACTACCTAAAATCCTTATCCTTACTAATATTATAAACGTGAAAGTTTGTGAGTATAGATGTATGGATGTTTGTTACTCTTTCACGCCAGATCGGCTGAACAGATTTGGATGAAATTTGGCATAGAGATAGATTATAGTCTGGATTAATACATATATACATATACACGCAGACAAAGTCGCGGGCAGAAGCTAGTAATCTATAATGGGCACATTACAATAACATTTCAAACGACGACACGATTGGCGTACCGGTTGAGCGATCGGCTTCTGCGCCACGTGTTGTGGGTTTGATCCCCACACGGAGCAAATATTTGTATGATCTACAGGTAGTTGTTCCGGGTCTGGGCGTTTGTGTATGTGAGAATTTGTGTTTGTAAACGGACCCACGATACAGGAGAAAATCCTAGTGTGGGGCAATGTTAAAAAGGTAAAAATAGTTATGTAAAAAATTTCAATGACCAGTGATTCTTGGAGCTGGTGTTCGGTTGGTTTGCTGCAGGAGGACAATCAGCTAAAAATACCACTGAAGAGCCCCCGTAAATATAAATAATATAAATATATTTGACCTGAACTGAACATGTAACATTTTCTGATCGGAATTATGTACTCCTATGTACTACTACTCCCCATTAATATTTTCTTGGTTCAGAGGTTGGAAATTAAAAAAAAAATCTCGGGCAGAACGAGCTCACTGTATCCTTCGGTCTGAGCTCGTTCTCGTTCTGCGTGAATAGGATCGCCAATAATTAACAAAAATGTAAGGTAGCTGTTAGTAATTGCAACATTAAGACGTCCAACAACTTAGTCTACCCGTAACCATGGATCCTGTAAAGGATCCGAAACGTCGGGATAATCAAATAATATCAATACAATGCGATGAAATCCGTAAAAAGTGGGTTTATTTCAATGTCTAATATTCGCGTAAGTGTCAGAAACCAATTTATTTCAAGATCCAGTAATCATCCATATTTTTTTTTAACTGGAGTCTCAGAAATCGCTGAGAACACAGACACAATTTATTTCATTCAATACCTACGTAATACAAAGGCGTTAGTGGACATGCAGTTCTCAAAACTTACAATCAAACATAATTTGTTTATTTATTTACTTTATTTGGGAAACAAACAGATGTATTATTACACTTACAATTATTTCATATAGATAAACAATATCCAAAATATAGATATAAATATATCTTTCTAACTGCTCGGTATGTAAGTGCATGAGTAAGATAAGGTTTCAAATTAAAGCTCATCTAGTACAGTTATGTATCCAGGTCACAAGCGTCTTCAGACACGAATAATTTATCTTGGCAGCAATCAAGGGGGTAATTTTCGTGAAGACTGCTCTCCAAAACTATTCCAGTAGTTTTCTCTGTTTCATTATTGTAGGAAATGAGTTTTTTTAATATAATTTCTGATAATTTATCTGTGTAGCAAATACCACCATACGCAGTCGCGCTTGGGACCACTAGACTAATGAGGCAGTCATTAGTCTAGTGGTCCCAAGCGCGACTGCTACACTAGAGGTTCTGGGTGTTATTGGGTTAACATGGGAGCTAAACATACTGGCGAACTGTGGGTGTACTTTAAGTACGCCTCTGCCTAACCCTTCCGGGAATACAGGTGTGATGGTATGTTTTCTAATTTATCTGTTTTTCATTTAATACAATTATTATATTATTACTAGCTATGTGGGTCGCACATTATTAGTATTCTTGTTGACTCCTCGTGCTAAGCTAAATATGCTTGTGTTACCAGTGGGTTCACGTCGGTACGCGGTAGTGCAATGGGTGGGTTTCGAACCGGCAACCACATGATCGCAAGTCCGACGCCGTATCCATTACGCTACCACCGCTTCTCAGATATGATAAGAAGTTACTGTATTAGAATTGTACTGAAGTTACAGTATTTCTGTGAGGACATAATAAATTATGCAACTTATCATAACATAACATCACGTCTATATTCTCTGCCAGGTTAGGCAGAACTGTAGGTACTAATATAGGGAGCGAGCCTATTGTCATTAACTGGGCAAAATCCAAACTCGAACTGTTTCTGGGAATTTCGTAGAAAACTTATTCAATGAGACCTAAAAATACCGATATACTGCGGGTGTTCATTAAGCGACAGTAGCCTAATGGCTAAGGCGTCGGACTGGCGATCATGTGGTTGCCGGTTCGAAACCCACCCATTGCACTACCGACGTGATCCTAAATACAAGCATTTAGCTTGTTTTACGAGTGGGTAACACAAGCTAAATGCTTGTGTTACGAGTGGGTAACACAAGATAAATACTTGTGTTACGAGTGGGTAACACAAGATAAATGCTTGTGTTATTGCATTTAGCTTGTGTTACTAGTATTGTGCGACCCACACTGATAGTAAGTTTTTTTAATTGGTACACATTTTCGGAGAATACAACCGTCATTGTATGGTTTGTTACAAACGTATTCAAGTCACACATAAAAAATACAGTCAGATTTTAATATAGAAAATGCTTCTAATAAGTCCCTGCATAAGTCTACTTGCATTCATTTTCAATGATAGGTGTGGTTTAACACTGAACTCACTGTATCAAATTTACCAATCACGTAAACAAAACGCAAATGTTGTAAAAACTTTAAACACAAAACAGATTGAATACACGACTAGACAGCCAGACAGAATCGTCTTCCCTTTTTTACTGATCCGATTTCCTGACGTTGCTTCGTTTAATGAGAACATAATGATGAAAAATATGATGCTGCAGTCTTCGCTCCTGATATTAATCGCGGCGATTTTTCTGAACGCGACTTATATCGCAGTCTTAGTGCTTTTTACTGTCGTTGAGATCTTTGCTTTAGTTTTTATTTTATTGTTATGGGAATTGTTATGAAGAATTATGAGTGTTTTTAGTATGTGTGTGCTGTGAGATAACAATATTTCCTGGAATCCGGCGTTGTAAATTCTTTGCTTTACTAAGTAGGAATATTGCAATATAAAATTTGTAATATTATAAATACAGTATTGCAGTATTTTGGAACAGTTAAAAATAACTCAAATTTAATCGAGTTATGAGAAACTAAATCTTGAAGTTTTCCTAATACACACAAATATATTTGCAACAATTATTTAAATAAACAGCAAAACTATAAATCCAAATATAACTTGGAGTTTTCAATCTGGCTCAAAAACTTTTTATTGTAAAAGAATAAAACAGGGCTTTCAAAATAAAAAGCGTATAAAGCGCACCATAGTATTCATACAAAAATATTACAACGGACTTTGATTGCGAGCTATCCCATTCCAAACAAAATAGCCAGGGATACCAATACGAATTAGTTTCCAGAAATAAAACACAAAACCCGCCCCTGTACAGTGCAATCAAATTATGACACTCGAATTTCAAAGTTTCGTTTCATTCAATTTAAATGTATTGTTGAAAATACAGGCAGGTATTGCATTTGTTTTTAAGACTCATTGATAAACACAATAACAATTAGTGTATATACAGGAAATAAGGTTTTATTTAAGTTTAAAAATAGGCCGCCTCATTAGCCTAATGATCCTAACCGCCAATGCTACGCTAGAGATCCTGGGTTTGACGACCAGTTCGAACAAAATGTTATTGCATTTTTCTATGAAATACTCAGTAGCAACTCAGAGTTCGGATTTATGTTCAGTTTATGACAATAGGCTCACCCCTTATAACAAGGGACTGATAAATACCGTTGAACTGTAGGTGTATGTACAGTAAATGCTCAAATCTCCATAAGCACGCTAAGGATTACATTGCTATGAACAGTACGAGCGAGCTCGATACAGCCAGTGCGTGTCACTTGTTAACAACAATGCATTCATTGTTGTTAACAAGTGACACGCACTAAGGTCGTAAGTCTAAACTTCAAGCTATTGCGTTGTGAGATTGCCTATGGACTTTTGGTCGCCACTGTTCATTAGTACATCCCTGCCTAACTTTTTCTAATCTAACCTTCGGAAATTACAGGCACGATAATTATGTTATATTTTGTTTAAGTTAAAATAATGAAATTGATGAGCGGCCAAAGTATTAAACCAAAGATATCTATCAAATAATATTTAATTAAATACTATTACTAAATAATAATAAACTTAACTTAATGCTTCTATTAATAAACAGTTAATGCAACGACAATAATGAACGAAGAAAATAATGAAGATTTTTTCCAGCGTCAGATGTTTACTACCAATTTGGTATTTTTTCTATCGACTTCCTAGGGCTGCGTAAACAAATTTGCACGTTTTAATCTCGTTTCTTTTAAGGGAACCAGCTTCCCGTCTCCCTGTAGAAATTAATTTATTTTACAATCTTCCATAGAAGTTATAATAAATAAGTATTTTTTAATTTCTAGTTGTACTTTCTTTACTTGAAGTTGGATTTCTTTTTCAAAGAAGTAAACCCTAATATATTTATTATTATACTATCTTTTGTGATTTTTTGCATTTTCCATGCTAAGATTATAAAGTTATTTTAGTGAAGGGAAAATCTTGCCCGCGATTGAATTTTTCCTTCACTAAAATAACATTAATACTAATTTAAACTTGCATCATACACTAACTGGACAACATGATGTTAGTATTAATTAATGAATCTGTTCATGCATTCAAGTGATATACGCTCCCGATCACTCACTCTTGTGTTTCAGATACGTGCCATCCCTTTGCCGTTGCGTTGGGCGTATATCGGATGCGCTCAAGGCAATCTGTCACATCACTATCGATATATCTGTGTGACTGCATATTAAGCTCCAACCGTGTAGTGGATGTTTGTAATCAGTTACTAACTTGGTTGTAAAATAGATATCGGACCTTTGAAAGATTAGAGAAGCATATACTGTACTGTACCTGTTGTGACATGTGTCTGAACTTCGAGAGATGAATTTTTCTGCACTATATTATACAATTAAATTTAAAACGATTACTTAGTTCATGTTCCTCTTCATGCTTTTAGAACTTCTTGCTTTCAAATTTAAGCCCTTTTTTACATAACATAACATACCATCACATCTCGACGAAGGGTTAGAGTTAGGCGTACTAATATAGACCCACAGTTCGCCGGAATGTTTAGGTCGCATATAATAGGGGGCGAGCTTATTGCCATTAACACAAATTGCCAGTTGACTCTTATCTAAACCTGACTTGAGATTCAAAACTAAGAATTCACACTTAGCAGGGCCACAAGAATAACTCAATAAATATTATGAATTTTATTATGCGGAGCTAGCGGCAAGGATTTTTTTTTATTATTATGAGCGAAGCGGAACGATTCGCTAATTGAAGTGCATTGGGAATGCACAATTTTATTTTGATAATTAATCTTCAGAGCGTGCGCATGGAGTATTTGTTCTTTGGGCAGCAGGGCGCGGATAAAATTTATTGGATTTGTTTTGAGAACGTTATTTTTCGGTTAATGACCTGTTATTTAAGTCATTTTTATATCTTTACTAGGAGCTTCTATTAAAAGGATTAATTTATTTTGCTGCTGACAATAATAAATTTATGGTAAATTTAATGAATAAGTATACTAAAAAACTTCATTTAAAAAAAAAGCACCATTTTTTTTTTTTAAAAACGTTGCCCCACACTAGGATTTTCTCCTGTATCGTGGGTGCGTTTACAAACACAAATTCTCACATACACAAACGCCCAGACCCGGAACAACTACCTGTAGATCATACAAATATTTGCTCCGTGTGGGGATCGAACCCACAACACGTGGCGTAGAAGCCGATCGCTCAACCGCTACGCCAATCGTGTCGTCAAATTGTTTCTTTCACCTACTTACCTGTATCATTATTGAACTCTTCCTTATTTATTTTTCAACAAACCTTCCTAGTTTTAAACACAAAACGAACCAAAACTAACTAGATCGTACTCAACACAATCTTTTTAAAATAATGGGATCCTCATTAGTTTAAAAATAAAATATATTGCATAGGTATAACAGTGAGACGATTTTAACAAGAACAGCAATAAAGGGCGGTGCAGCATGGCTGAAATAAATCGCGGCGAGCCGGAGGTATCTGCCACTTAGAGGGGCTGCTGTTACAATGTAGTGTTTTGTACTTTACTACTTTACAGTAATGAGAATGTATGCGAACAAAAACAGAACATAACATCACACCAGCACCCTGAACGGTTAGGCAGAGATATATTGGTACCTTACCGGTAGATGGCCATGCCTGTTGTGTTGCCAGCTCCCCTTTTTTGTTTTTCTATTTTGCGCAACCTTTTGCTAGGTATTAATTAAGTTTTTGATTGTACAGTTGCATTTTGATTTGTTGTGTGTCATAAGGGCGAAAATAAAAACATTTCTTTCTTTCTTTCTTATTTTTTCTACCTACTGTTCGCCGGTATGTTTTACGTCTCATGTAATAGGGGACTTTCAAATGACAATTATAATAGACTGACTACATGCTTGAAAACTATACTCACCATGACGCCTGTATTCCCCGAAGGGTTAGGCAGAGGCGTACTAAAGTATACCTACAGTTTTGATATTCGGCATGTTTAGACCCCATGTAATAGCGGGTGAACCTATTGCCATTAACCGTGCACGAATCCCAAACTCTGAGTTACTACTGAGAATTTCATAGAAAAACACAAAAATATTTTGCTCGACCTGGGAATCAAACCAAGGACCTCTAGCGTGGCAGTCGCGCTTAGTACCATTAGACTAACGAGGCAGTTGAAAACTATACATATTATATACAAAAAACTCCAAACTCCAAGCTGCTAAATATTTCTTTGACCCCAATTCTCAATAACATTTTTCTCGACGTGACAATCAAACTTGTAGAAAGTAGAACAATTAATATTGCCGTATTACAAAAACAGTGAGCGTAATAATAAGTCGATATTTGAAATGGTGCCTTATAATTAAATAATAATTATAATAATAGCAGCTGTTTGGGGGGCCCAGCTAGTGAGGTGGCAAGTCACCGTCTGCCATCCCTATGGATGTTTATTCAAGGCTCAAGGCAGACGCCGTTTTCTTCCGGCAATAGAAGTTATCGGTCCACCTAACATCCACATCCATAATCCCATTTTTAATTTCCATATTTTACAATAGTCCTGCAGCCGCCCGGAATACTTGATGGCTGTACTCCCATAGTGTAGTTGTGGAGTGTCCCGGGTGTATGCCCCATCCCATATTAGATCAAAGTTCTCCAAGGGGCCTCTGCGCGTTGGACCTGTGTCCCCCCGCAAGCCTTTCAAAGGTCCGGATGTCTTCCTCACGGGAGGCATGCCGTGTAATCCAAAAAGGAGATAACATAACATAATTACCCATTATATTGTCCCACTGCTGGGCACGGGTCTCCTCTCAGAATGAGAGGGATTAATTAGGCTATAGTCCACCACGCTGGCCTAGTGCGGGTTGGCAGACTTCACACGCCATTGAGAAAATCTCACAGGCATGCAGGTTTCCTCACCATGTTTTCCTTCACCGTTTAAGCGCGTGATAATTAACTATTAATACGTACATGACTTAGAAAAGTCAGAGGTACGTGCCTTGGGTTCGAACTCGAGACCTTTGACTTGGCAGTGCAACGGTCATAACACTAGGCTATCACTGCTCCAAAAAGGAGATACAAAATAATAATATTAATAAATCACGTAACTGATTAATAACATTTTTCACGCTACGCTTCTGTGTAATAGGCAGTCACTTTTAGACTATTTTACAGCATCGCCTAGACAAATTTTGCAGCGAGATAAGAAAGAAACAGGACAAAAGGGGCATTACTGCGGCTTGTGGCTCTTAATGTGGATTATGGGAGAACGAATGAAGGGGTCGAAGCGACCCCGCTTAGTTTTACGCCACGATAATCGAGATTAAACGAATTTCGTGGCCACGGTACGGTGTGATTGCGATTTTAGAGTTTTATGATGACACTGTGGGGTGATTATATTCACGCCGTGTTTTCTTTTAAGGTTGGGCTTAAAAGTCAGTGTATAAGAGGTTATGGTTTAACTTAGGGAAGGAACTCGAAGGTTTAGTGATCGCAAGCGTCGCTGTTTGAGGTTCTGGTTAAAGCAAAGTGATTTCCCAGTTAAATCATAGTGTTATTGGTACTGTCTACGAAATTCTTAGTAGCACATCGCTTTGACATCTTAATAAAAGGGGCCTAGTGTGGGTATACAGCAGTATACCTTTACTCTTTCGGAAAAACAGGCGTGATTATGTTATGTTGAGAAAATCCCTTAGATCCCTCCCCCTTCTCCTAGTTCCTTAGTAGAAATGTTCGCTAGAGATACTATTTGAATACATACAAAAATTTGGCAGATTCTAGCACCACGGCTTTTCTTTATACCACTATGGTGGCAAACAAGCACACGGCCCGCCTGATGGTAAGCAGTTACCGTAGCCTATGGACGCTTGCAACACCAGGGGTAACACTCGCGCGTTGCCGACCCTGTAAATTAAGGAGGAATAATTGGGCTGGCAGCATAGGTTGCTGCCGGTATATATAAAAGCGGTGGTAACAAAACACCACCGGTCCCCCACACTGCTTACACAACGCTTCCTCGCGGAGCTCTGGCGACCTTGCTCACCGTTACGAACACAACATAGCACGGAGTTATGTTATTTGGCTACGATTTTCTGCAAGGTGAAGGTACTTCCCCAGTCGAGCAGCTCCAATTGTGAGTGGAATTGTTCGATTCCACTAAGCCCTACCTCTCTTAAAAGTTTATTGGCTATTCATTCACTAAAACCCTGGTGGGGCTAAAGGGAGCTCGCAATTGCGGTAAAAAAAGTCAGAGCACAATATTACTGGGCACATGAAACCTAAAAACTATAGCCTCAAGATGACAATGCGCTAAGGATACTACTGATAGGTATCGATGGCGGCTATGACGCAGTTGTTGCTTAACATCAGGCGGCCATATTGCTTGTCATCTTATTATTAAAAAGGTCCGCTTAAATATCAGAAAATATAAATCGAGATTACTACATATTTCTTTCGAACCCGAGTTAACAGTTTTTATTCTTTATAATAAGTACTTTGTAGCTACTTGTCACTAATGCTTTGTACGCACACATATCTGAAATGTATTTAAGACACTTTATTCCACGAAAAACATTATCCTATACTCCAAAAAAAAAGAAAAGCTTACCGCAAAATATAGTTAAATAGGAAAAAATAAGCAGGTGGGGATTACGTCACAGCAATGTTTTCCACTCGATATGAATAGTGGGGATTGGTTCGGCCCGCTGGCCTCGTCCGTCGGCCTCGGCCTGTCTTGGGCTCGGCCCAACGGTGCGGAAACGTAGCCGGGACATGTGTTCGGATTCCCATTCAGATGGGAATAAACAAGATGGAAATGAGAAGTGGTTTTTATTAAAAGAATTTCGTGTAACATTTTTCAAATTGTTTGTTGAGTTTTAGTGAGAGTATATCATTTTAGTTGTGTACAGTTTTATTTGAAAAGTTGCTGAGATTATGTGATGGTTTGATTTCTCATAATATAAATTCTCAGTAACTATACAAAACAACTTAAAATTATATGCAATATAATACGAACGGAGAACTACTGCTAGTTTTTTTAAAGCAATACACATCAATGAGTCCTCCGTCCTAGTCAAAATCCTAATTTACTTGGGGTCGGCGCAGAATATATTTTTCTTCCATCATCAATCATCATCTCGTCAATCACTTTCTTGGTAGCCATATCATCTTCCACATGCTCCACGTCTCTCCTTTACTTTAATCCATCTATATTGGTGCTCAAAACCTACCTGGTAACAAGCTCTATAATCTTATGCAGCACATAAATCTTTTCCATGATAAGCGGTTACTGCATAAATTTTAATAATCAACCATTGAAAACTTTCTTTGTAATTTTTTTAAGTAATTCGTACCCATGAAAATCGTGAACCACACATCAATGACCTACCAAATTTGCAGACAAAACCCAAACACACAATTACACCTACCGATGCAATTATTAGAGGATTACAACGACACGAGCACAAAGCGGCGAAACAATTAATACGGACAGGGTAACCGATCATATAGCTGACAGTAAATCAATAGGCAACTCATGATGACGCGCACTGCACGGCAATTAAACGTGGACGGTTAACGGTGCCTCTACCTTACGCAATGCTGAGCATTTTCTATTATGAATTTCAAATTGGACGGTTGTAATAAAGTGCATTTTTCATATTACTAAAAATATCTGAACCGAGTAAAAGGAAACCTTTGCCCTGGCAGTGGGACACAAAAAAGGTTACCTAAAAAGACCAGTAAGCATTTTTTCACAATAAACACATTTTCTTTTTTTTTATTTCATACGGATTGCCAAGCTAACCAATATATACCGATCGCCTGATAGTATACGGGCTGGTAATTTCCAACTGCAGCCTATAGATACCAGATACACCAGTAGTATAGCTGACGCGTTATCATCTTGAGACCTCGGTTGTAAAGTCTCATTTGTATAACAATTTTACAGGTTAGGTATATGACCCATCAAACTGGATGACAATAATGTCGACAGATTGCTGAGAGCCAGAGTATTTGGCAATGCGGTGGTATCAACCCAGACGTAGAATAAATCATTTACTGAATTTATTTATTTATTGTAACAGCTTTAACTATCATTGCAGGATTTAATGCGACGCCCAAGGATTAAAAATCTTATGACATAAGTATTTACGTATAAAATTATCAAACCTACTAAGCTATGTATTTAAAACATCAAAATTGAAAACTACAAGTAAAAACATTAATAAATTATCCACATTACATAACATTATATTATATTTATCACATTTAGTATTATTTAACTTGTAGCATAATATAAATAGTAATAACCTGGAATATCCTTGAATTGTAGAGATTACTCCACAAGTCAAGGATCATCGGTGTATTGCTTTAGGCATCTTATACTTTACAATTGTTAACGAATGACATCGAGTGCGCTCAGATATTTTATTTTAGTTGAGTAATAACTAAGTGGCATTGCACACTTGGTTGAGTCGAATAATGAAACGTTGTAAATATCACGCTGTTTACAAAGGGTTACTATAGGTCTGAGAACCACCAAGTTTATTAATTAAAATACTTATATTTTGTTGTAAATTGCAAATATGTACCGATAACTCCAAAACTCCGATGAGTGATTCCAGTTTATTCTACTGTCATATTATTATAGAGTAATACGAGCACAGAATAGATAATGGTATCTACTAGTGTGACTTTTGTAACAGTTTTTTTATTCCTTTCCTTTATTATGAATATCTTGAGTTTGTACCAATAACTATTATAACATAATTTATTATTATCAAACCTACCGGCGAACTGTGGGTGTACATTAAGTACACCTCTGCCTAACCCTTCGGGGAATACAGGCGTGATGGTATGTTATGTTGTTATGTTATTTATTTAAAATCTCATACTGAAGTACCATTTTTTTAAACGTAGTAATTACATAATAAGCTATCGAGCTCCACGTGAGGTACGTCTAAACACTTCGATGTACCATTGCTACATCGATAATTACATATTACTAAAGTAGGTCCTAGGTTCGATCATAGGTCAAACAACTTTTTGCTCTTATTTTTTTAAGAAATTCTCAGCAGCAGCTTGGACTTTTGATTTGTGCCTGGTTAAAGGCATAGGGTTGCCCCCTATACGAGACTTAAACATACTGGCAAACTCTATGCGAGCTCCATTCTAAAACACATCGTAAACACATGATAAGCAGGCGAGTTCCGCGTGAGTACACACACTAACTATGTCTAAACGCTTCACCGTACTCCGCTGTACACATCGACGCACGTCGTTATAAGTTACTAGAGTTCCTGTTATACTAGATATCTTTGTAATTGTCAAATGGAAGACTTATACATGGTTAAAATTAAGTTATAAAATCGCCTGTCATCACCTTTATTAACCGTCCGTATCTGCGGGGGACCCGGCCCAACAGTGGGCGAGCATAACAAATAATTGCGTTGATGATGAATTTACTAAACACTCTTTCTCTCCTTAGCCTCTTTATCATAATTTAATTGAAAAAAGAAAAACATTGCTATCAATTTCCAATTTTATTTTAGAAAAAAATATACTAACTTGGAACCCAGAACCATATTAAATTCCGAGTATTTCAGCTTTTTTGGTAGACGTTAGTTCTTGCTTCAGAAGTTAATTTCATACGTTGCCTTACATTGTAACAGTCACATATTTGTCCGCCTACGTATGTCTGAGCTTTAAAAGAGACCATGATTCTCTAAAAAATTTTTTGGTGTTTCTCCTCAAAAGTTAAGAATTCCAGCGCTATCTAGTACTAAACATCTAAAACATTTACTTGTAAGTGTCCACTAAATATTTTTGCATCGATATAAATATCATTAAAGTTCTCAACACCTTTTAGATACACCATTAATATGTTTTTAAACATAGGTATTTTATACAGCTCCTTAAGACGAATGATCTAATACTTCAATGTCATGCACAATATCGCAAGATATTTACCGCAACTACTGACAATACAACATGCAGATAATTGGTTCCAGATTCCAATTAGGAGGCGATCGATATCCAGACTAATTCTATACACAGCTACCTGTTTGTCATACTAATGTTATCCGGATCTTCGCATTTGAATTAATTGCTTCTGTGACGATGTTGAACTCGCGAGCTCGTTTGCTGCTTCATATTTGAAGGTTAGTTGTATTTTGAATAGTTAAAGTTTTGTTTATAACATATCACTGTAATATTTAAATTAGATTCAGATTGCTACATTTTATATTATTTCTTTAGTATAAAGTTTATTTTTGGCAAGCGCGCTCCATCGAGATCGCAGTGATAGATATAGATGGCACGCCTAACATCAGACGCACTGGCGGTCCAGCGTAAGGGTGGCAGTTTTATGCTGTTATAGCTAAAAAACACATCTTAGATAAATAACATAATGTCTTGATTTTTGTCAGTCTTATTGCTATTTTTAACCATAGTTTAACTATTGACATTTTAACTATTGGTTTAGTGACCGTAAGCGATGCTGCTTAGCATTTCCAGCTTGAATTTTTTTTGTGCCAGCTTAATGACTATTGGCCTACCTGGCACAAAACAGTTAACTGTGTTGGTATGGGTACATTTGTACACCTCTGCCTTACCCTTTGGGGAATACATGCAAATGGTATTATGTATCATTAGATGTGTAATAATATCCATTTTATCAGCACTAATATCTTCCAAGAATAAATCCTAATATATGGGAACGTCACTATGAAAACCTGTCATGAACTGTATCACTAACGTTCCAACTAAGTAAGTACTAACAGGAGCTGATAACAGCTCCTATTGCGGCCAGGTCACCTGGGAATTAGGTCACCGTGCCATCTGGAGGGCAAGGATTACTGGGCTTTCATCGCTAGCATAATACTGCGTCACTTCAGATGAATAAATTTGTTTCGTGATGAAAAGGACGCTTACCGGTGTTGAAATCTCGGCTTCGAATTGATAAGGGAAATATTTTTGTGGAGGTTGATGATACGAATGGCTTAGTGGCGGGGCAATCGACTTCTGCCCTATTTTTATGGGCTACAATTTGTTGTTCAGTCGGCATGTGTGTGTAGGTATGTGACAATTAGTGTTATGTAAATGTAGGAAAAATCCTAGTATAAAGAAAGAAAGGGAAGGGTTTGAGTTCGAAAAATTAGAGATTTATTATACGTAATAACGTCGCTTCATAGTGGCCATATGCATGTAAGGAACATATTATTATTTATTCTATTTTGTATCAAACCCACGACTGATAGTGCGTAGCCAGTCACTTAGGTACTCCACCTCAAGTCGTGTGGTCAGTTTGGTAAAACTTCTGATCAAACTTATGCTTGTCAAATAATCTATGTTAGAAAAGTATATCACAAATTACTGCGTGCTATTGAAGGTAGGCCTAGAGATCTGCTCATCCCGTCCAGAAATGTGTGAATATAATGACCAAATATTATCGAAATAATACACACAAAGAATAAATACACCGCTCCTGACCCTCGGAGTACCGCAAAAAAATTCAAGTCTCCCGCCACCCAGTGACCTAATTCCACACAGGTGACCTGCATGCATCAACCAATAGCAACCAAGTGCTTGTCAATTGGTTAACTATATTAACCAATGGTGGGTGCTAGGCGTGGCGTGGCATCATGCCAGCCATCTCGTTGCATCTTTACGCCTACTCTTCACGTGATAAGAAAAATTAAAAGACCAACTCCGCACAACGAAAATAAATTACTCACACATAGAGACTAACCGCATTATTGGTCAAGCGAAACAACATTAGGTCTGCACTACGCACTAACTCTAATATCGTTATGTCGATGTGTGCATGAGTGTATTATTGGGGAGATACATTCCATGATACTTCTGTAAATTATATTGCGCTTGCACTGGAAAATTTTCACTTGCCGTCGGCGGGGCGGCGATACAGCCGAATGGTTGGCACTGTCTTGTATTCTTGAACCACGAATGGTATAGTTTTAACGCCTCATTGAAACGATATTAGGCTTTTTAATATTTAAGAAGAATGCCCACCGGCTTTGGCTTGAGAAATTATCTGTTTGAACATTTTGCAAATGTTAGTAATACGTAGTTAAACTTAATTTAGTTATTTAAAGAAGTACTCAAGGTTATATTATATTAAGCACAGTACAGGAAAACTCACAGCGAGGCATATCTCATGGTGACAAATTAATCTTAGGGTGTACTTACCTCCCTGTAGGAATTTTATCATTTCATGTTATTGTTAATTATGTCTATAAAATGTCGGCCAGCGTGATAAATTGTAATGTATTTAAGTGTACGATACTACTTTGAAGTTTATATTGTATGTCATATAAATATTATGAAGCGTTTGCTAAGAAATTTACACAGCTCAGGGTTTTAGGTGAAATACGACCCCACAACCTATCATCCACTAGACTACAAATCTGTCTTTTTTGACCTTAAGATATTAACAATATTAACATAACTGCCTCATTATCCTAGTGTTCCCGAGTGCAACTGCTACGCTAGAGGTCCTGGGTTTGATTCCCAGGTTGAGCAAATTGTTATTTAGTTTTTCTATGGAATTTTCAGTGGCAGCTCGGAGTTTGGATTTGGACAGGTTGTGGCCCGGTTAAGGCCATGTCGTTGGATGCAGACTTGTCGTTGGATGTCTTTAAAGGTGACCTTTGTTCAGCAGTAGACTTCTATTGGCTGTTATGGTGATGATGAATGGCAATGGGCTCGCCCCCTATTATATGGGACCTAATTTACCACCCAACTGTGCACATAAGTATGCTTCTACCTAAGCCTTCGGGGAATACAGACGTGATGATATATTTAAGATGTTGGAAGCATAAGTACTTCTACCCTTCCATCACATTTCCTTACAACCTCCTTCCTCCCACCCTTCTGCTACTCAACCTTCCCTCCCTAAATGCAATTACCGTTATTAATTAATAAGCTTACTCTTCCTCTAAAGATTTTAGCTTTACTCATAACGAGGCCTCTTACGATCCTATTATCGGATTCATATTTAATCAATACTGAGATTCTTCCGGTATACAGTTCCGACGACACAAAAGTGCGTGTCTGAACTTAAACATTCCGAATAATCGCGCAGATAGAACTATTTAAATAAGTATAATTTTTACGTGCGAGAGCCATGCTTCTGGACGAATGGGCCGGCTCGACCAGAGTGATACCACGGCCTCACAGAAAATCGGCGTTAAACAACGCTTACGTTGTGTTTCGCCAAATGAGTGAGGTTACCGGAGGCCCAATCCCCTTTTCAAAGGTCAGCAACGCAATCATGCGATTACCGCCGCCCATGGACACCAGAGGAGTCTCTGGTGTCCATGGGCGGCGGTAATCGCTTACCATCAGGCGATCCGCCTGCTCGTTTGCCCTCCTATCGCATAAAAAAAAATTGCGAAAGTAGAAAGTAGTAAGGTCAATACGATCCCAACTTCTTCGTCGACATCTTTACATGTCTTTTTATCGTTTTTACCACTACGCAGCTATTTACGTACACCTTCAGATACGTACAGCTATTTCGTCGAAACTGTACGTGCGTGTCTCACCGGATTGTGCAATGAAATTAAATTATGCTATTTTAAATTCACGTAAAATAGAATTACTTGTGACATAATCGACGTGTAATTTAATACATTTACAATATAATATACAATACTACTACTCAGTATCTAGTTATCATCATAGTGAGAAGCGGAACCTTCGTTTTTGCATGATTTTTTATCACAATGTGTTAAAAATGATCATGTAGCCTTAGACTGACTATGGCAAGTGCAGGTTAATGTAGCAGATCGATTGATACCTACATAATATAGTTATTACTACGGCTACTACTCTCGACTCCGACTACCCACGACTCCAACGTAGTCTGTGCGGCTATATGGTTGCAAAACATGGAAGGTCACCAAGAACATCTCGCAACAGCTCCAAGTTTTTGTCAACCGCTGTCTTCGCCGAATTCGTGGTATACACTGGAGAGATCACTGCCGCGAAACACTGATCGACAAGCAGATCAATAAAATGCAAGTGGAGCTGGATTGGCCACATTCTCCGAAGAGCCACTGACGATATACCTAAGCAGGCAATGGATTGAAATTCTCAAGGAAATCGAAAACGTGGTCATCCCAAACAAACCTGGTGACATACGGTGCTAGAAGAAGCGAAGAAGGTTGGTAAATCCTGGAGCGAAATAAAGCACGAAGCTCAAGCCCTTTGCCCCATCTAGCGGACGTAGGATCTTATGTCAGTAAACCATAGTTATTACGTAGCCATCCTTTTATGTCCAAAATTGATCCATATATTAAAGTTTTTACAAAAACTAATACAAAACAAAGAAAGCAGCAAGCCAAACAGATTCGCATTACAAACTTAACATAACTACGTTTAATTTCAAAAGTATGGGAACCCGATGCCTCTCAAACTCGCGTTCAAGCTAAATTAAAATTCAAGTTATACTCAACTTGAATTTATATGATATCTCTCGACTGCGTTATAGGATACCGTTTTTCTCTAGTATTCATTTGCTTTATAAATGCTCTTTATGTGAAAAACACTTCTTATAACACAATAAAAGCATTTTTTACTAGCACTAAGGGAAAAAATGTGAGTGTATTTAGATATGTTATTTAAGTAAGCATTAACTAAAGAAAAAACATGTTTTCTTGCGTGAAAAACCAAAAGAAAATGCGACAACATAACTATAACAATATACTCAGTTTTGTGAATTAGATCTGACTAAAAAAATATTTGTCTTCATTTAAATAATGAAGACACTAGTTTGATAGTACCAACCAATTTTTTTTAACTTATACACAACAATATTTTACGCATAAAGTGTAAATATAAAATTTTAATATTATATTCATCGATGTCTTAATTGTACATGGTTTCAATATATTGATATTTTAATAGATAATTTATTACAACAGCGATAAAGGTTGCAAGAATGCTACCATAATTGCTAACTAGACTAAAAAAATGAAATCTGTTTATACTAGTTCACATAATAAATAATAATCACTTCAACAACAATTTTAAAATATAGAAAGAACACATGAAAAACAACATAAACACCAATAACAACACGATAACATTAAAGCACATAACGAACGTGGTTTGGCATTGTGCCTAGATGCTATGACACAAGAAGTGCAATCTACCGCGACATTCTTTTACATAAACGTTGCTTGAATGGTTCAAGTAATAAGAGGAGCGGGAGCGAGTGCAAAAGCCGATTAAAACAACATAATATTAGAATTATTCACTTTTTAAAATGTTATGACTGCCTATTAACTATTTCACTCTTATATCTGATCTTGATCTTATCACGAATTATCAGTGAACTATAAAGTCTAGTGGTCCCAAAACTAAAAAAAAAAATTTTAACGATATTAATATGAGGTAGATGATCAGCCACATACGATATGGCCAGTGTCCTGTAATTTTTTTTTATGTGATAAGAGGTCAAACAAGCAGACGGATCGCCTGATGGTAAGCGATTACCGCCGCCCATGGACACCCGCAACACCAGAGAAGTCACGTTTCCGACCTTTTAAAAGGGAATTGGGCCTCCGGTAACCTCACTCACTCAGTGAAACACAACGTAAGCGTTGTTTAACGCCGGTTTTCTGTGAGGCCGGTATCACTCCGGTCGAGCCGGCCCATTCGTGCCGAAGCATGGCTCTCCGACGTAAAATTGCCAGCAAATATCATGTACTTCTACTAATATAATTGTGTAATAGTAAAATTCACATGTTGATTGCCTAACGCCTGTGTTCCTTTAGAGTTAGATTCCAGTAGGCAGATAATTATCTTCTAATGTACACTTTCATTTTACTGGTATATTTAAGGTCCCATGTAATAGAGGGCAAGCCTAGTACTAAAATCTAAGAATTTCATTAGTAACGCAATACTTTGCTTGACCTGGGAATCGAATCCAAGCTCTCACGTTCAGCAGCCGCGCTTACAATCACTACACGAATGTTGAAGTTGAACTCTACAGAAGGAACAAATAATAAAACTATAAAATCTCGACCGCTTATAACTCACACCACACAAAGAGATCACATGCAAGCCATTTGTTGGGGAAAAGCTATGGGGTTGCAGTTTTTATTATGAAGCTTGAGTTTCGCCGGCATCGTTCTAACAGATGCTTTTTTCTTATTTAATACCACGCCTCAGTGAATACGCAATGTAACAAATGAGAACTACTTAACAAAAAATTATACGCACAATTAGTATAGAGATTTAGGGACTCTGAGTATTGTTGTATACCTATAGGGATTTTGTATGTATGGTTGGGATAGCTTGGTCAATGACCTTGCTTAATTAAATTTTCTGTAAATTTGAAATTAGTTGAAGTCAACAAACTATTGACAGTTCCTTTAAAAATGTCAAGGCATAGTTGATGCAATTGATGATACAGCATATAAATATCTGACATAAGTACGTTGACTAAGATGTTTAGAAAATACTATAGAACAAGCAAAAACTACACGTCACTTTCTACGATTCTCGTATACCTCTTTTGATTCATCCACGTTCCGGTTGCTACGCACCTGACTTTTTTGAAGGACCTCACCAATAATGTCAGTATATTATGTCTTTATAGAGCGTCCCTTCACGGCGGCTCTACTGACATTCGGTTTATAAATTCCTTTCGATCGCCTTTCATCCATTCTCTTGACATTATCTTTATAATTAATAAAAACATTTTATTGTTCAAGAATCTGTTGCTCGGAAACACGAAGACTACCGATGTGTGTAATCAATTTTGTAGTACATTGATTGGTGCTCCCAATGGCTCAGCTTCGCGAGCTCCAGGTGATATGCTTGATGAAGCAGGCGATCAATATAGCCGAGCAATGGGATCTCTAGAGATAGTCTCAGATAGCTGTATTGTTTCTAGTTATTGGGACGGCAAACTGCAATATTACTAACTTGGTGTTTTGCCTGTATTTGATCTGGCGTTGCAATTCATCAATAGGATGTTGAAAGCTTGATGACTTTGGTTGAATAAGTCAAACGTAACGTAACAAAGTATTGTAATGAATTGTTTGGAGATTTTATCAATAGAGATTTACTGAAGAAAATACTAGCTTCTGCCCACGTCTTTGTCTGCGTGGACATCAGGATTGGGTCCAACTTTGGATAAAAAGTTGCCTATCTGTTATTCCAGGTTAAAATCAATCTGTGTGCGAAATTTTATCCAGATCCGTTCAGCCGTTCTGGCGTGAAAAAGTAGCAAACATTCATATATCCATACATCCATACAAGTATCTAGGATCTATTATGTGGTTATAACATGTCAAGTTCATTACAACAATAAACATTTTTTTTAATTGCTTAAATTTAATTTTTATAGAAAATTTTAAGCCTAAGATTTAGATTTTATGATTTAACTTGTATCCAAATATATCTAAAGAATCTGATAAAATCCGTTCTGCAGAATAGGTAATGTTTCATACAAATCATTCAATAAACGATAGAAAATCCTGACCTATTTGTTCAAAATTACTGTACATCAAATCAACCACCAATTTGTCAATTCAATGCACACAAATTCAATCAAGCAACATACATTTTATTTCCACGCGATTTCCTTTGTAAGTTGATTTGGAAAATATTCGCGCCGTCTCAAGTGCTGGCGTTATTGTAAAATATTTCAAATAATATAAAGATTATTGGGTACTAGATCCCGCGGGAGTTCCGTCTCGTGGATATTAAAATGCTCCTTATGTTCGCCATCAGGAAAATCTTTAGCAAGCCATGTTCGTTGTGATGAAATAAATACTTACCTATTATTTTAAGCGTCTCTTTTATATATGTAGGTAGGCATGTAGACATTAAAGAGGTCATTCCTGGAGTTTTAGAACGAAACGATTTTTACTGTTAGAAAGTCTTTTATTCAAATAAATTTAAATTCTACTCCTCAAATTTTCGTTTAGTGGATAAGAGAATAAAGTTACCATAGTTGTTAATAATTGCCTAAAATTATACCTAAAATAATTGGTTTATGTATTTCATACTTGCAGAAATAATTTATATTACTTTATCTAGCATTAAACAACCCTTTATTTAAATTAACAATATTAATATTAATATTATTGCCTACTTGAAAACGCTACAGAGGTTAACAAAACCTGAATTGTTTAGGCACAATATTTCACTAACAATATTCGTTTTAATTAACTGTGGAGTCGAGTGTACGGACAAAAGACAGTCGGATGTCCGCTCTAGGGTGGTGAAGGCAGTTTATTGGCCACGATCACGACACGACAACGACCTCTAGGTGCATTGATATACTTAACATTCTACGACTTCGGTGTTTTGTGATTCTGCCTACATCATTTACAATTAAAATGCCCCTTTCATCCATAAGCTATAGTCCACTTATTATCAGACAATTATTATTCTAAAAAAATTATTTCGCTACTACCTACTATAAAAAATAACAAACAGTCTCATCTTGAATAGAAAAGAAAAACATAAGTATTCAGCCAGTTTTCTTGGAAAATCCACTATAGATACACTCAGTACAAAATTATAGGGTGTTTCTATGAATATTTTAGAAGCAGCTCAGGGTTTATATTCGTCCCCAATTAATGGCAATAGGCCTGTTACATGGGTCCTTAACATACCGGCGAACTGTTAGTGTACATGTAGTACACTTCTGCCTATCCCTTTCGGGGAATACAGACATGATGGTATGTTATGTTACAAATAACTTCATATAATATGTTCCACATATTTGAAGGTTAATATCGTACACTGTAAATAGCTTTCGGGTTAAATAATTCGGGATCTGGTAGCGGGGCGTCAGCGCCATTGACAAAGGTCATTCATATTGTACTTCACGCTTCGCCGGCCGCACTAATTCCGATTATGTCTATTTGTGTCTATAGCCCGTCTAGGCTATACAGGACTAGACTATAGATACGGGCGAACGCACTCTTGTTAGTGTACTCGTGTTTGTTCCGTGGAGGTGAACAGGAATTGTGGTCTTGGTGTGAATTTGGGTGGAAAATGTCTACAGTGCATACCTAGATATTATGTTTCATTTTAAATTTATTTCCAACCATGTATAAATATTAATAATTTGAACACAGTTTTAGCGAGGATTTTGTGTAGAAGACGAGATAAAGGCGATAGCAGGAAAAGTATGGACAAAGAAAGCTCTAAACTGAGTAGAATGGAAAGAAATGGCCAATTTGGCCTTTGCCAAAGTTGGCAAGCAAACGAAGTTATAGATGTGATCGACTCAGCAGAGTCGTTAACGTAAATTTATTATTTATTATTTTATCCTTGCCTTAGAATATGACTGCCTCATTAGTCTAGTGGTCCCAAGCGTGACTGCTACGCTAGAGGTCCTGGGTTCGATCCCCAGGTTGAGCAGTGTTATTGGATTTTTCTATGAAATTCTCAGTGGCAGCTCGGAGTCTGGATTTGTGCCCGGTTACATGGGACCTAAACGTACCGAAGAACTGTGGGTGTATATTAGTACTCCTCTGCCTATCCTTCCGGGGAATACAGTCGTGGTGGTATGTTATGTATGTAAATATCCTTTTTGTGTCTGAATAAAGGCTATTATTATTATTATTGTGTAGCAAATAAAAACTATTAAGATTTAAAAATGTTATAGACTTCAAACTATCTATTGTCTATGTACACAAATACAAAGCAGACGTATATTTGGTTATTTGTGGCACATTAAATATATTTAAACGTTTTTAAGAAATCTTCTCAGGCACGCAATTCACCAAAGTTGCATCGTAAACAGATGAATTGTGTAGAAACGTGAAGAGGATGTGATTTTTTTAACTTGAGTATTTTTATAAGTTTGGTTTAAAATAGGCTTGTATTTAAAGTGGTTACCGCTACCACAGTAGTGGTATAACTTAAACCAACTCAATAAAAATATTTAATATTCCTGCTAAGCTAATTAATCCCAATAAACAAGCCACGTCGCCAGCTAATTAACAAAATATTAAACATTAATAAATCAAAGATTATATTCATGTCATATTACGTCACGCTAATCGCATTACCTGACAGTAGCGTGTACACACAACATGTTATATATGTGAGAGATAATTTGTGTATGTGTGGGTGTGATGACGTTGATGACACGGCATTGTGGTGGCTTAATCATATCAAGGGCTCATTAATTATTCCCGTGGGGTGTGCGATGCCGATTCAATGCTGATGAATAGTTTGTTGTTATTTATGCGTTCGTAGACCATGGAGGTGGTATTAGCTGCCATTGTTCGCGACGTCTTCGCGTGGGTTTGAAGTTCATCATGAATTTAGATAGATAGTCTAGTTTGAAGGCGCCAGAGACAGAACATTTGTTGACTAAACCGTTTGTCGTGGCATAGAGATGTGATGCGCAGTAAGAAAGAACATGTTATCCAGATAAGTTTTAGGCATGTATGTGGATGGGTATAAAAGAAGGATGTCAAAGAAAAGATTGATGGATTGTGTGAAAGACATTATGGTATGGAAGGAAGTAAGTGATGAGATGACGGCTGCTAGAGATGTATGGAAAAAAAATAGGTACTGTGCCGATCCTAGGTAAATTGCGATAAGGGTAGGAGGTTAGCTATTATTAAATAATAATAGCAAAATAACAAGTAATAATAATAATAAACTAACAAGTAATGATAATAGAGAATAATGCCCAAATGAATAAAAATGAATTAATTAATATATACTGGTTTCTGACACTTACGCGAATATTAGACATTGAAATAATATTAAGACGTCCAACAACTTAGTCTACCCGTGACCATGGATGCTGTAAAGGATCCGAAACGTCGGGAATCAAATAATATCAATACAACGCGATAAAATCCGTAAAAAGTAGTTTTATTTTAATTAATATAATTACATAATTAAATATTCTATAACGAACTACACACAATATTATATTTTTTCAAAGAAAAGCTCCTATCTTCTACTAAATTGTATAAACTTTGCTGTTCCCGACAGGGTCCATAATTGGTTCTTAATTTTAAACCACAGATCTGTACCCATTAAAGTATGAGTATTTAGGATGTTGAGTTTTTCTATGAAATCCTCAGTAGCAGCTCGGAGTCTGGATTTGTGCCCATGGCAATAGGCTCGCCCCCTATTAAATGAGACCTAAACATACCGGCGAACTGTGGGTGTACATTAGTAAGCCTCTGCCTAACCCTTCGGGGAATACAGGCGTGATGGTATGTGTAGGATGTTGAGGCTAGTATGAATACATGATTGAAATGGCATTGGGGTCGCTATATTTTTTCTCATCTTTTCCTTTAACATAGGTAATGAGAAAGGTGTTGCACCATCAAAAGCAAGAAGAACATCTTACGACAGAAACTTACGCTGTAGTTGAAAACAGTGCTTAGACGAATAATCTGCACTTACCTGTAACAAAAACGAAACTGTAATGAAAACCAATTTCCCAAAATATTAATGAAATAGGTAAAAACCTTAACATACCAGCAAAAAGTGTACATTAGTACTCTTCTGTGTACCACTTCGGGGAATATTAAAAATAAAATAAAAATAAAATATGTTAAAAGATTGTACCGAATAATTTATGATCAACTTGATTATATTTGCATGTATGAGTGACACGCTAATAACACGCACACATACACGCCAGTAACGTTAGTATCAAAGAAGCTTGTAACCGGAGAGCTACTCATTAACGAGTTTCATATCAACCGTATCTCGCCGCAATAATACTTGACTTGTAATTAGCACCGTCTTACGTTCCTCCCATAATATTATAACACAACCTTTGTAGCTACTTAAGTCATTTCAGAATATTATTTCAAGAGGATATTACTATGAAATAATATTGTTTAACTTGCAAAAACAATTTAATGTTGTTGCAAGAATACTGTCTTATTCACGGGTAATTTCTTTGATAAGCAAAATGCTGCGTTTAACGTGAATTCCTTTAAGGAGAGCTTTAAGTAGTCTACTACTTAAGGAACTAACAATAATGTAAGAATATTTGGTTTTCAAAGTAATTTTTTTTTATAGCAAACAAGGAACGGCCCGCCTGATGGTAAACGGTTACCGTAGTCCGTAGGGACGCTTCGGACACTCACGCGTTGCTGACCCTGTAAATCAAAGAGGAATAGTTGGGCTGGCAGCATAGGAGACAATGCGTGATGCTTATCCCGCCAACATAATGCTTCCTCGCGGAACTCTAGCGAACTTGCTCATCGTTACGAACATAACATAGCACGGAGCTATGTTATTTGGCTTCGATTTTCTACAAGGTCGAGGTACTTGCCCAGTCGGGCAACTCCAATTGTGAGTGGAATTATACGATTCCACTACCTCTCTTAAAAAAAAAAAAAATATTTCAATTCATCATCATCATTATCAACAGCCTTTAATTCGTCCGTCCTCGGACAGAGACCTCCTCTATCTCCTTCCACTTCTTTTTGTCCTGGGCTACCATCATCGAGTTGACGCCTGAGTTTATTTCAATTAAACCACTAAAATACCTACTTTTGAAAAGTCAAAAGTAGTAGCACAAAAAAAAACATAATTTATTTGCTGTGCAATACTTCAAGGAAGAAGCAAGTGAGCAACAGTCACGTTTAAAACACAAGAATTTTGGTGACTTATTACATCAGTGGTAACCCTAGTCAGTCCAGCGACTATCCTATTAAAAGCATAGGATAGTCACCCGGCACAGCTTTACTTTACTTGGCCTTCAATCAGATTCCTTTGTATCGAACTTGCTCAGACGTGGATGGTAAAAATATCCTATTGATACGGTCCATTGTCCAGAGGATAAAAACAAGATATCATGTCGCCCATGTCTCACATGTATTGAAAGCGTCACTAATTAGCTACTTCAATACCTTATCAAGTTACGTGTCATTCCCATCACTAGTTATTATGCTCTACAACAATAGTTCATTTTAGATTTTTCCACGTTAAATACCATTCTGTTTTGTTGTTTACAAAATTATATTTCTTTGCGTTTAAGACTCAACATAAAGACTTAATTACTAATAGTATTACATAGTTTTATTTTTTTAGGGTTCCGTAACTCAAGAGCAAAAAGGGAATCCTTATCAAGACCCTAACCTGACCCTGATCAAGCTGAAATTAATATCACATACTCAAATCTCCAATCCTTTAAAGCAGTGAAAAAATCAAACTTCTTAGTCAACGCAATCAAAAGATATGGTCGTTTATGCCTCATATTTTGACATTCTCAAGGGAATCAAAACCTATAGGGTACTTTCCGTTGACCTAGAATCATGAATGGTGAAAGCAATGTATGCAGCACAAGCATAGGAAAAAATACGAAGTCCGTTTTGCAGTTACATCACAAAAAAAAGTGATTACAAACATAATTGCAGTTGGTAAACTATCCGCGACATATGTCAATTTACAACAGTTTTCCGACGACAAAGTTATGTGTATTAAGTCTCAATACAGTTTGTCTACTTACCTACGAAATCTTCGGTGCGCGAGTCCGACTCGCACTTGACCGGTTTTATTTATATAATACAGTGTGCCGATTTACACCCATTAAGAGGGTGTCACACACACGTCCTACCGTAACTACCTGTATGTTCATAATAATGAACACAATTTTTCAATATTTTTTTGAAACTAACAAATACTTTAGACATTTCCATCAAGCCACAGCAATTCAATAAAAACTTACAACGCCAACAAAAACTAAAAATGCGATATTTTTATTTTCCACAATGAAATAGCATTGAGTACGGGTGAAACGACGCATTTGACTTTAACAAATGATATTATAGCAAAAATGCAATGTCTGAAACTTACAGAAATCGCCCAGTGAAAATATAGCGCAGGACTTGCTTTAAAACTTTTTTGGTGATATATTACATTTTCTTTAAAGTTCTATCGGTTTTAGAAATGGATATAACATTCTTTGGTAAATTCTGATTTTGGAATTCACCAAATTGGAAGTGTATTAAGTTTAAGTTAGTTCGGTCTGAGAGTGTACTTCGTTAATGATAGAAAATATCCCATTAAGTGGTCTTATTGATAATACCGACAAGGCAGTAAGGTATTGTGATCATTAAAAGAACCTTTTATATGCCGTGGAGTTGCCGGCGGCATGAAATTGTTAGGTCCTATTTTTCATTTTATTCTAAGTATTTTCTCAGCAGTGGACGGCAATAGGCTGATAAGAAGAAGAAGAAGAAAATGTATTCTTAGTGGTAGTTACGGTAACTGCTACGCTAGAGTTTCTGGGTTCGATTCTCAGGTGTTATTGGGTTTTTCTATAAAATGCTTATTAGCAGCTCAAGGATTTGTATCCGGTTAATGGCAGGAACTGTGGGTGAACATCAGTACACCTTAATCGAACCCTTCGGAGAGCACAGACGTGATGGTGTGTATACATTTTCATAGATTTTGATAGAAGGAGGATGCAAACTGAAGAGACTTATACCCGGGAGTCAGTCAGTCATGTCTAACAATGCTTTGTCCTGAATGACTGACTCACGGATCAACGCACACCCTGAACCGCTGATTGTACAGACCTGAAACTTGGAGGGTGTGTTCTTTGTATGCCGTAGGCATACAATAAGAAAGGATTTTCCAAAATTCAACTACTAAGGTGGTGAAAATAGTTTGTATGAAAGTCCTTTATTTTTTTGCGGGTGAAACCGCGGTGTACCTACAGCTAGTCATTTAATAAAAGGAGATAGAGTATAAAAAAAAAATTTCACATCACCTCGTATTCCGATATAGAACATGACAGCTAATCTACTCGTCGTAAGACGCCATTGATAATATTCTTATGGGCCACCTAAAACATTCATTACATCCTTACTAATATTATAAACATGAAAGTTTGTGAGTATGGATGTATGGATGTGTGGATGTATGGATGTTTGTTACTCTTTCACGCCTGAACGGCTGAACGGATCTCTATGAAATTTGGCACAAAGATATATTATAGTCTGGAATAACTACCAGGTCGGACCCAATTCTGAAGTCAACGCAGACAAAGTCGCGGGCAGAAGCTAGTTACTTATAATCTTAATCATAAGGCACTGCACTCCCTATAATATGGTTTTGAGCTCCCTTTAATTATGGTTGAGCTACACAATGACTGATGCATGCGTGCCGTCGGATAGGACTGATCTACTCAAAGCCGCTATGGATGTTTCTTCAAAAGGCCATTTCCGAGTAATTTAAAGATTGATTTACAGTAATACATTTCATTTCATTTTATTTCACTGCTATAACCAACTTCTTTAAAATTAGACCTAATTTAAAATTCAGCATTATCCTAAAAAATCACATCAATAACACACGTAGTAAAAGACGCGGGTGAGGGGGTAAGAGGGGGTAATAGAGTGTCATCTTGACATTATAAATGATCACCCTCAACCTCTGACTGTACGTCGGACCATCTACACTGTTTTTACATTTACCACATCGGATTAGGTTAACCCTACATGCTACCGTAATAAGAAAGGTAAAACGTAATTTTGGTCCATTTATTTTGTTGTTTGTAAAGATTTTAGGTAATTTTCGTGTGAAGGGTTAAGTAAGTAAGTTTTTATGTATTTAAAAAAAGGTTTAGACAGTATTTTCGCTGGAGAGAAAATTTAAATATTTTTTTAAAACATAAATTAAAAACAATACCAGTGTTTTATATTACGACTTTCTTTTTATTTAGGTTTATTTAAATAAAAGAAAGTAAATTTATTTTATTTTCTTATCTATCAAATATTATGAAATGGCAAAATAAATATTAGATAAATATTTTTTTTTAGAAAATATATTCTGATGTCGATGTAAATTTGGTGGTAATTTTAGAAAGAATAGAAGGAAAAGAATTTGTTTTAAATACTGTTAATAAAAGACGTTTCAATTGTCTTAAAAAATTAATACGTCCTCAAAATAATAATATTTATATCTACTACCAATCTTATAAAATTATGACATTAAAACTAAAGACAAACAAGAAACACCATTTTATTGATCAATCTATTTTATTATAAGCCTACTACTGCCTATTGAACGCCTAAGAAGCCTTGAGTAACCACAAAATCATCATCGCAAAACAAAACACACGAATTCACCATAAACTAAAATAGAATTTCAAACCCTTACACAAAGACGTAGGGAGACATCAAAAACATGCAACGAAATGTTTAAAATCTGTTCATAATATTCTCACAGAAGGATAGAGGAAGCTTGTACAAAGAGCAGGAAATTGCCTATCAAGAGTTGGCAGTAATCAAACCTGCGCCAATTTAAGTTCGCTGCGGACGGCATTCAACTTAATGAGATATTTCCACGAAGTTATTATGTGGCGAGTTTACACCGGTCAGTTTAGGGTTAAAATAATGTTAATTTTATCAATATACTAGATAATAATAAATAATAATAAAATATTTTATTACATAAAAACAAGAACACTGTTAAAACATTGTACTGTGTAAGTTAATTCGGTTTTAGGCACAATTGTATAGAATTCCCTTAAATTAGGTCAGACCTGTATCTTAAGGGCATTACATCGCTCAAATCCAAAATACACCCTAGCTTTATTTTTTTTGTATTCTATTATAGAATTTTATGGTGTTGTACATAGTTACCTACCTCAGTCAAACAGTGATAGCCTAGTAACATGACCAAGGCCAAAGCTGTGAATGGCACCTCTGACTTGTAAAAATAATTTCTATCTCATCTATTAACTAATTAATTAATTATTCACTTGCTTCAACTCTGAAGAAAACATTGCAAAGAAACCTGCATGCTTGAGACAATTTTTCAAAGCCATGTGATGGGAATCTGCTAAACCACACTAAAATCCCTTTCCTTTTGAAAGGAGATCCATGCCCAGCAGTGCGCACTGGCAATGTTCTGTAGATTGATTATGGTAGTGACCTATTAGAAACCTGATTAAGCAATTGGTTTTGGAGCAATAGCGTAAAAAAGACATAACATACCACACATATTGTTATCTTCTATAGATATTCGTACATTGATGTGAATGAATAATTTACTTTTACATTTACTAGTAAGCTTTTTTTAAAAAAAAAAAATTAATGTATAAAGTGTCTCTTTCAATACCATCTCCACCCTTCAAATATTGACGAACTTTTCCCAAGTGAAGCGGTATTTCTCGCCAACTCTGAAGTGTCTCAAATAAATTAACATTTTGGTTTAGTGTATTTTATAATGCTTCGCCGGTCGATAGCCGATTGCTTGTACACGATTTATCGTTTTATCTTGATGAGAAAATTACTTGAGCAGATGAATTACGAAGTTTGTTTAATATAGCTTTTTTGGGGCTTCGATGCAAATAAATATCAACTCTATACCAAAGAGTTAATACAATTCCTTTTTTATTGCGACATTTTAAAGGCGAAGCAAGTTTGTTAATTATCCATAGTATACCATACTTATATTATAAAACGCGAAAGTAACTTTGTCTGATACCTTATATGCCTGAATCACATAATTTATTTAATTCATTATGGCACACCAACTACTAATTCACAAAAACATTTACAGGATTCTAATATTATATACTAGTATTACAGTGAACAGTAGTTACATATTTTTTATTTATTTATTACAACATAAAAATATTCTAATTATTTTATTTTTTTCTAATTTTTTAAATAGGATGTCAAACAATAAAATTACAGTTAATTTATTAAAATTTTGGTTAGGGCACCATACTAAATTACAATATTGGGAAGGAACAAATTGGCAAGGAAACAGGTGGTATGTTGAGAATGAAAATAAGCTTTGGCTCAAAAAAAAATTTGTAAACCTAACGGAAACGAAACCTATATACAGTGACAACATCAACAACAATACACTCACATAGTTTTTGCATGTTCAAAAATATAACGGAATAGTTTCGCCGAATATTACCGGTCGCATAATGGTGAAGAATGCTTTTGTCCCCATGGCTCGGCCCTGCCATGACATATTGGTTAACATATAGCTAGATCATGTGTAGTCTATATAGAGTGGTCGAGGTATACTATTAAATGTCGATTGGAACTCGCTTGAAGTTGAGAGGCAACATTATGGAACACAATTATAATATATAGTAAACTACTTTTGTTTGCAATTTTTTTCTCTTACCCCACATTTTTATTTAAATATCGTGGGTGTGATAACTGACACATTTTTTACACAAACAAACATTTAGATTCAGAACAACAATGTTTAGATTGTACAAATATTATTTCCATGACGCAACCGACACAAATATCTGTCATATGTGATAGTTACCTTTATAAATCATGTTGTCTTAGTCTCACCTTACCAGTGATAATACTTCCTCTCTTTCACTCACCACGTTCCATTCTTACATATATATGTACGTTGCTAGATATCCCTCGTTATATTATCGACTTACAATCGCGAACCCGTAGTAGCAGCGGTCGGAATATTCAAATACTTTGCCATATCCGATAATACCTCTCTCATGCAAAATGCATACAATATCATTCTTTACTTCATACACGAATGCTTCCCCAGCGTAATTCATGTAAAACTGGCTTTATTTGAATTTTATGCGTCCAAATTTTTGGTATATTTTTGCTCTTACATGATATAGATCAGGTTTACTTGAATCTTCCCCTATTTATTTGTTATTAGTTTCGATTGTTTGTGGGGAAAATGTCTGAAGATCGAATCAGTATTTTAGAGATACCTTACTAGCAATGTTTTTGTAAGAATTTTATTTTATTGAGTAATCAATATTTTAAACTGATGGACTGTGTGAAATGATGACTTTCTGAATTTTGGTTAAGAGATATATTGGACCGTGGAGAAGGACACAGGCCACCTTCTGTCATAAAGATTACTCTGTGATGCAAAGGAAACCACACGCAACAACAAGTTTTATATAAAATCGCAATAAATACTGTTCGACCTGGGAATGCAACACAGGACTTCTCGCTCAGAAGTTTCCTTAGCGATTATTTGACCAACGTGGCAGTCAAAAAGCTATTAACGTTAAAAACAGTCCTAAAATGACCCACTACCCCAAAATAATTTCTGCAACTCAATTATGAAGAGTTTGGAGAGTAAAAGGGGTGGGCCGGTTCGTTTACAATTTTATTAAAGCACCCCCTTAACTATATGGGTACGCAAATCGGTCCCTAATGGGTATTTCTAAAGACCTTTAGCCCTTTAGAGCTCTTAAATCGATTGTATCTTTGAAAGTGCAGGATTTGTTAGATAGCATTGTTTTACGAGTATTTGTTATGTACTTTTATTGATGTCTTAAGATTCCGGCGGACCGAATTTCTCTTACAAACGTATTACCGAAATAAATAGTAACTCAAACGTAATTTAATGAAATTATGTTATTATTCGGGTTCCGATACCGTTAATCTAGGTCCCTACGCTACCATTTCGTCCAAAATACTTCACTGGAAATAAATGTAAGCGAATGCAATTTTTGATAACTTTACCAAGTTTGGAACGATTTTCCGGTCTTTTATTTCCAGTGAAGTAGTAGTAGACAAAATAGTACCGTAGGCACCTAGATTAACGGTATCCAAATTCGAATAATAACATAATTTGATAGAATATTGTCTGGATTACGATTTATTTCGGTATTACGTTTTTATGAACAATTCAAGCTCCGCCGAACCCTTAAAAGAACAAGATATACATTGAAGATAAAAATATTTATTTTTGTACTCAGCGTTTTGATACGCTTTATTAAGTTGTATGGGCTTAATTACGAGTTAACCTTTTACGTTACATAGGAACATAATTATTATCACTGGGATCGGCTTTTAGTATAACCAGATGCGACTGAATCAGTATTTTACAAGAAACGAATGCGATCTGGCCTACACAACCCAATTTCTGCGCAATACCGTATTTTTGTTCTATGAAATTCTATTGAGACTGTATTTGTGCCCGGTTAATAGCAATAAGGTCGCGTGACGCATCCTATTATAATAGAAACTGTATATGTAGGTACGTTAGTACCTATCTACTATTATTCGGAAAATACAGGCGTGAAGGTATATTGTATTTATGATCAAAAAATAAACGATGTATAACAACTGCATTGTTTTCCTAAACAAAACAAAAGCCTAACCTACTAAAACCCTTAACTCACAACGTCTAAACTTTACAATTAGAACAAACTCACACGAGAGCCCTCACAGTTCAATAGTTATTCGAAAATTCATAACATAGTTCCGTTCCGCCTGTTATTAAATTTATTCGTTATACCACGAGCTTTATAAAGACTTGAAGTGGGGGGAGTTACCATAGATACCGGGGTGGCGAGCTGTTGCCATTGGCGATGCCAGTTGCCTTGGTACCCGCCGAGGTAAGGGAGAGTGGTCCAAGTTGCGGAGGTGGGTGAATGAAAGTTAAACGAAAATAGGCCTTATATTTTTGGTAAATAGAGCAGCTAACAGTTTTAAAATCGAAAGTTTTGAAGGAAACCTAAGGCGAGGAAATCAAAATTGATAAAATAAAAGATCGTCTGTAGCCGAAGGTTAAAGCAGAGGTATACTTATGTATGCACTCAATTTGCCAGTGTGTTTAGGTCCAAAATCAAAATTATTTACTTATTAAAGTAGACAACGAGGTAGCAATTTTAGAACATAATTTTTTTTACATTATAGACAGCTCCCAAATCGCCCGCCCTTCACATTAATATTGACTACTAGAGATAATTTTGTCCCCTTCGTGAGTTACAACAAAAAAAAATATATACCACTAAGGTAGCAAACAAGCATACAGTCCGCCTGATGGTAAGCGGTTACCGTAGCCTATGGACGCTTGCAACACCAGGGGTATCACTCGCGCGTTGCCGACCCTGTAAATTAAGGAGAAATAGTTGGGCTGGCAGTTTAGGAGACGATGCGTGATGCTTATCCTATCTGCCCTTAAAATCTTTTAACCCTCAAAAACTTGTGCTTTGTACCACGCACCCTGATCTCTAAGTCCTCATTACGAGTTGAACAACAAATAAACATTGCCATCGCTGTTTATTGGACATTATTTATCGAGATCTTCTTGCCGTGGGCTCCTGTTTCGTTGTATAGCAGCCTTCCTGAACGATTGCCTTGTTGTGCATTTAAAAAGTATCTTGCTTAAATTTAATTGGAGAACAGTTGAGAATGGGAACGATTTTTTTTTATATAACAGAGATTTTTTGGTGACTAACGTAGTAGATTTTGTGAGTATTATAATATAAAAATTACAATAATTTGTTTTTCTGTGAAAAATACATTTCAATCCTCAAAGTCACCGGTTCTTCATTTTCATACACATAGGTACATACCTACATACCATCAGGCTTGTATTTGTGGGTAGTACACCTCTGCCTAACCCTTTAGGAAGTACAGGCGTGATGGTTTGTTATGTTATTAATATTATAAAGACGTAAAGTTAATGCGGTTGTAGGGGGCAATCTCTAGATCTATTGAACCGATTTTGAAAATTATTTTTGTGTTGAATAGTCCATTTATTGAGGAAGACTATAGGCTATATAACATCACGCTACGCCTCTTAGGAACGGAGCAGCGCGGTTGAATCCGCAGGCGGGTAGCTAGTAACAAATAAATAAGGTATATACAATTTATTAATATGATAGAGTATTAATCAAACAAACAAATCATTTAAAGACAATAACGGCGTCTATAAAGCCGTATTTTGATGAATAACAAATATTAAGGTAAGGTATTACAAAAACTGAGCAGTACTTTTTATTAAGTCGGCTATCGAACCGGCGAGCCACCGGATGGGAAGTAGCGATCACCGCCTATGCACCTGCAACACCAAAGGAGTTGTTGATGCGTGATTAAGTTTTAAGAGCACCTATGGAGTGCAGACTGCCAGAGCCGCAGCAACCGAGGAGGAACTTACATCTTATGCACAAATCGTGTGGCTTGTCTTGGCTGGGCCACCATCACCGATCTGAATTCTTATTGAACAGAGAATTAGTCGCTAATTACTCCGACCGACCAATTTCCATATTGCACGATAAATTTCGAGTAGTTAGTAACTAATTCTCTGTTCAATCAGAATTCAAATCGATGATGGTGGCCGAGCCAGGAAAAGCCACACGCACAAAAGTCAAAACACATACCTAAATGCTTTAAGATAGACTCCGACGTAAGGTGGTCGCTAGTCAGTCAGGTCCTGCCACCGATTAAGTCATACATTTTTTGCGTTTTGAGAGATACCTATCTGAATGGCAGTGAGAAACTCTATTCTAACTTGTCCCCATACTTATCTTCGATTTATAATATCAGTCAGTAACTTTGTTTAAACATTCAAATAATTCAAGAATGAATATTATTTTTAATACCCAATTAGCAAATAAAATCACAAACAATTTTAACTCTACCCGATTTTATTGTATTCCAAAATTAAACTGCGCCATCTACCGGTGATTGTCTGTACTCGCAAACTTGGGCGGCTCGCCTAGGGCGGGCGGGCCGCGTAATTCCCTGAGCGTCGGTAGGTGTCACCACTGTCGGGGGAAACTCCAAGCGAACTCGGTTCATCCCCGTAAACGTTATTGTCGAAGAGATGGCGCCCTTAGTGGAATTAAATAAGGTTTTATTGATAACAACACCGTGCTAAATTTCCAGTATAATTTTGAATTTTATTCGTCCTATAAGGGGAATATATTTATAAGCTATAATATAATATTAATAAGCCTTAATAATTATAAGCTTTTCGATTAGGTTTATTGGACGAAAAGCCTACCTATAATTACACTAATTACTTTACAATTACATTATTCTGAAAATATAGATCACGATGTGTAACCGTATGACGGTGGCTCATCAAAAATTATTGTTACTGCCCCCAAGCCCTCATAAAAATAAATATAATGGAATTGAAAATATTAAGAAAACAATTACACATACATTTGACACTTCTGTAGTATTTTAAAACAATACTAGTTGCTGTTGCCCGCAGTTAACATTCTATAAGACCAGTTCTAGGAGGAGTATCAAGATGAAACATGCACCAAATTTTAAGTTAGACCACTAGCAATATATCGATGAAAACTGCGTTCAATTCCATGCAATCGTTTTTGCGTGATGCGCATACAAACATACAGACAGACAAACATTCTAATAATTGTTATTTTGGCTGCTGTTGCTCTAATAAAGACCCCCATATTAGATTTTCTTTATAATCTATAATTTTTTTTATTTATTTAAGAAACAAACAGTCGTTTACAAATGAAAATTATTAACTATTGCTTATAATTAGACCTGGAGTTTCCTTACTGAGTTAAAAAAATAGTGAGAGAGCAGTGCGTATACTTAAGATTACAAAAAACAGATTATTATGAAGTTAGTTTAAGCCAGTGAAGACATTAGCTATTGTTATCTAAAAACACGTTTTATGGAATTTATATTACAGTTAAAAAAGTCTATCTCCTGAAGTTTCTCATTTTCGTTGAACAGTTTGCAAGCACGCCTCACAAATATATTACGTGCATAACACGTTCTACTATGAGGAATCGTTATATATAATGTACAAACATCGACCAGTTACAAATTTATTAAAGGTATAGATAACAGACCATCACGCCTGTATTCCCCGAAGGGTTACGCTAATTAATGTGTGTGGTACTAATGTACTATAGTTCACCGGGATATTTTGGTCCTATGTAATAGGGGGCGAGGCTATTGCCATTAATCGGGCACAAATCTCAAACTCCGAACTGCTACTGAGAATTTCATAGAAAAATCCAATAGCACTTTGCTTGACCTTGGAATTGAACCCAAAACCTCTAGCGTAGCAGTCGCCTTTAGGATCACTAGCCTAATGCAACTGTTATTTTATACAAGTAAATATTATTTTAACTCTACTAAGGACAACATCTTGAGCAGAACATGGCTCTTATGATAAAACTAGAGTTCCCGTGCGCAGCGTCGCCTGCGTACTTTGGTAATTTTCGTTTCTAAAATATACTGTGCACAGTGGGCACAGTATATTTACACATCCTACACCATGGAGGTTTTATATCATAAAATGGGTTAAGTCTAATTTAAAAGGAAGAGACTAATTGTTAAAATGTCAACAGCGAATGACATCTGTACTATGGAATCATTTATTTAAATCTTGACGATGTCATCGTTTATTGAATATGTATATCGACGGTTAAAAGGAAATAGGGCATAAGCGACGTTTTGGTCAAAAATGAGTTATACATGCCATTGGACTTGAAATTTTCTGCTCTTTCGAATTCGTTTAACACACACACACATAATATGTGTGTGTGTGTTAAACGCATGGTAGTACGGACTTTCATACCAACTTTCACCCTCCTTTTCACCACCTTATGGGTTGAATTTCCAAAAATTCTTTCATACTGCTCCTGTACAGTGCAAAAGGAACCAGCATGCAAACTTGCAGGGATCTAGCTCCTATAGTTTCGGCTGTGCGTTGATACGTCAATCAGTCAGTCAGACAGGTTCTTCTTCTACCTATATAAATAGGTAATACAAGGACCAAATATCTTCAGTTTTTTCCGTCAAAAAAAAAAAGCGTAGCACCTCATTATCTCACTAGAGGTTCAAAAAGGGGACATTATTATACCCGCTTTTGAGATACACTCTTGAGCGCTATTTTTTTCTTGAAAAAATCCTTAATGAGTTTCCCTTTTCTAAGGCTTTTTTTCTCGGGACGTAGATAATATTACAAAGTAAAATCTGAATATATTGAACTTGTTACAGTATTCTTTGAAGCGTGATATTTATATTGTCTTCATCATTATATTATGTGAATAATTTCTTTATTGTTAGTACCCTATCTTGATTTTTTTTATTTACTGCCTCATTCGTCCTGGGTTCGATTCCCAGGTCGAGTAAAATGTTATTGGGATTTTTTATGAAATTCTCAGTAACAGCTCGGAGTTTGAAATTTGTGCTCGGTTAATGGAAATTGCCTCGCATAGTCTTAGGTTTGCTTATTTCAGTCTAAGATTAGCTTTCTCTCCTAGTTGTAGAGGACTGAATATATTTTCATATAAGTATTACGTTACATTAATCACTGAACCAATTAAATATTATTAGTGAAGTGATGGCCTGAAACACAGGTTTGAATAAACCTAGTTCAGGCAGGTCGCATCTTAAAATTTAAGTAGAATCAATCTCCCATGCACCGTTAATTTTATTGTTTTATTCATATAATATTTGGGTAGCCTTTAGTAAAACTATTTAGAAGATTTTCCGCGTGTAACTCTATATATGTGCTGTTTGTAAAAAAAATTGTAACAAATTTATTAATAAAATATATTTTTTTATCTGTTTAGACTGGAAGTCAGCACAACTTAATTGGGAAAAGAAAAATCATGATCTTAGTCTCCATTATACAAATAGAAGATCCAAAAAAAAATCTATAAATATGTTTCACCAATACAAATTTAATGTACCGCAAAACACATTACTGAAAAACACACGCTGAATAAATTACACTAGGCACGTGCCGCGGGGTTGCTTGCAATTTGTGCAGGTGTCCTGTCTGCGGTGTCAGACACTATCAGTGTCGCGACACGGTTGCCGAGAGCGGTCCCACTGGCGGCTACGATTTCACAGTCCGCGAACGGTGTCCGACACTATTTGCGATACTTTAGCGTTGTTTATTTTGCTCTGTGTTATTGGGTTTCGAATTTTCGTGTCGTGTTGAATGTAAATTTGTACGAGTTTCACGTAGTGCGGCTACCTTTGTGAAAATAAAAGGTTTTAATTTGAACTCGTTGGTTGCGGCTGGGTGGTTATGTATAGTGTATATGACGATTAATACAGATTTGCATATGTACACGTTTGAGGACTAATTTTGTGCATTTTCAGCATTGTATATAAAAGAACTAGGTACTACTGTTGAATTAAGAAAGGGCTCATCCATAGACTTCCACAAGATCCACCATAAGTACCATTATTGTACGTAAAGGTTTAAATATATATCAATTACATAACCCAATCTACCCCAATGGGAGACACGCGTGAAAATATGTAGGTAAATAACTTTTGGTATAAATGTACATTTTAATGACATGAGTACACGCCAAGATTTACAAAATAATGCTTTTTATATTTAAATAAATAAAAATGCAATCAAAATCGACTGCAGACATCTAGCCTTCAGACTACACTTTTCACCTTTGCACGGTCATAGGTCAAAGTTCTAAAATATCGGATTTCTGATTACGGATTCCGATTGCATGAACAAACAATATAACGTTGAAAAAACTCGACAAATGCCAGTCGAACCTGTGCACTGAGGGCTCCGTACTATAATATTATTTACGTGGGAGAGCCATACTTGGGCACGAGTGGGCCGGCTCGATCGGAGTGATACCACGGCCTCACAGAAACCAGCGTTAAACAACGCTTACGTTGTGTTTCGCCGAGTGAGTGAGGTTACCACAGGCCCAATCCCTTTTTAAAAGGTTTACAACGCACTTGTGACTTCTCTTGTGTTGCGGGTGTCCATGGGCGGCAGTAATCGCTTACCATCTGACGATGTGTCTGCTCGTTTGCCCTCAATCCCATAATTTTTTTTTCTTTAATAAAGCCTTGCAATATCTATTACATATTTTTATAAATCTTAAGATATCAGTATTACCCAGAAATTAAATTGCAGGGTTCAGTGGCTTCGTGTAATATACTGATTTGAAGAGGACCTCTATAAAGTTGAGAAAATAATTGATTGATAATGATATTTCAATTCGTTTATGAGCGAAACCTTTTAATAACTGGGTGTAAATCCGTACCAAAAACTACGATTTCGTTCCGATCATTTAGGTACGGAATCCAAAAAAAGTAAATGTAAGAATTCTATGAAGGAGGGTAACTAATGTTTTCTGCGAAATAAGACACTATTTGAATAAAGGCGCCGAATTGATGTCTAGTCTAGATTACTTCGAAACTTAGGATACCTACGCCTTAATGTAAAACCGATTTTCTGGGAGAATTTTAAAAGAGGGATTGCAAGTTTTTCCTGTTTGAATATTCTATGAACTTGATATTTTTTCTTTTCTTGCAATGTTCGAGGATTATAAGATTGAAGAGATTACATATTTAGTCTTGTTTCATGTTATAGATATAATAATATCATATTATTACACCTGTCTCCCATTAGGGTAGGCAGAGACTATAGATTTCCACTTACCTTTATCCTTAACCTCGTTATATGATTGGCAGATTTCTACATAAATGAGCAAAATTTCAACGGTTTCATCATCGTTTCTGTACATTCAGGACCTTATTCTAAATTTAACTAAAATTGACTCTTCAAAATTTATAAATCTATTTTTGTCATTTTAATGTGAATAAAGTAAGATAGTAGCAGCACTAACCTTATCAGTTATAGAATATTAGGTATGACAATATTAGTCTGTTATAAAAACTAATTATAAAAATACCTAATTAAAAAAATAATTGAATATATTATTTGCTTACAAAAAAAATAACTGTCTTCAGTTATATTTTATAAACAAATAGTTCGTTCCGCGTCTCATTTGTTTCAACTTAACTTCATTCCAAAAAATCGACCTAAGAATACGGTTTTATTAGTTTTTTTACCAAATGATTTCCAAAAACGCATCGTATATAATAAAATTCAATCCCCCCTGACACTAACCCATAAACAGTGCCAAAAAACCTTATGCAAAATAGTGTCGGGTTCCGCACTTATCGCTAGACGTTTTTCGTCGTTGTCCGTTTTGCCGAAATTCCGAGCGTGTTTCGTCGACATAAATCCGCGTCCGAATGCGGTCCCCGAGGCATTAGTGCTGCTGTTTCGCCGATTAGTTTTTTCGTGTGTCCACGACTTAATTTTTCGTATTGGACCGTTTGATTGTTGAGTAATTAGGGCTGGCGTGATTTGTGTTCTTTTTTAGCGTAAGGCGGTATTTATTTTAAATCTGTTTGCAGAAATTAATTTATGACTTTTTGATGCAATGGTATAAAACTCATGTTATCGGTTGACAACCGATATAAGTAAGTATATCTATATATTTATAACAAAGTACCCGACTTTCGTTCCAACACTTATAACTCGAGAACGGCCGGACCGATTTTAATGATATCGGGTTTGTTGGATTTGTCTCCTTCCCGAATAGCAGAATAACTATTAAAACATTCGAAAAATTCATGAAAAAGAACATGAAGAACATCTATTTTCTCATACATTTTGTATCTGACAGATTTGACAGAAATAAAGCACGGCCACAAATGAATATGGCGTTGTTTCCTGTTTCGGTAAGGTGCATTGTCCCAACTCCTTATATGCTCTTGGTGTGTTTTTTTTTGTGTTTGTTCCAAAGGGTCCCTGGATGGTTTAGATTCACAATTTGAGCCGGTAGGTGGCACCGCAATCGGATTCTACGTGTGAATAATTGAGGTGACGGCTGACAAGGATGAATGGAAGAAAAGGACATGCTGCGCCGACTACAAATAAATTGGGACAATGCAAGAAGATACACAGCAAGATACAGGGCAAGACAACGTTTGCCGGGCCCGCTAGTTATTTTATATAGAAAATCATGTTCGTGTCCTCGAAGGCGACACCCTTAAATAGGCTAGCATGTACAATGCAATGCAAAATGACAATGCTCAATGGACACTTGGCATCACTACTAAATTTTAAACGAAATTTTAAAAACACTTAAACAGTACTAGCTACGCAGTGCTATCCAAATTGATCTTGATTTTACCGATACCTTAAAAATTTTCATAAGCCTAATTATTTTTTATTATATTTTGCATTAAAAAATGAAATATTCCCAGAGATAAAAATTTTAATGAAACGAAAAATATTGGTCCCGTATACTAAACCGGAGGGACGCAGGTTCGAGTCCGATATTGAAATATCGGTCTCAACCGATATTTTTTCCATTAAATTTGTATCTTTCTTAAGCCTTTTATAGTTTTTTTTTATATTTCGGGATTATTTAGCGATTGAATGGAACGTTCTTTTTTACCTTATTTTAATGAAGAAGATTTTTAAAATTACCAATAACATCTTCCATTTATGTTTAAATAAAATGAGTGAAAAATGAAAGCTTTTAACCGATATAATTATTTTAAACTCAATCCTAAATCATTATTCAAACGAACGCGTCACAGATTCAAAGACATTGGTTACCCTTCGACACCTCCAATGCGAACTGATCCAAGACAAAGGGCAGCACATTGGTAATTAACACGTGGCATTTAACGCCATTGTCGCAGTCCTACTTAAACAAAGTTCATATTGACACCACTGTGACATTTGAAGATCAAATAAAATGAATATAGGTATCTAGTATAGTGTAGAATTCTAGCAACTGTTGTGTTTTTCTGGAAGGAAAACTATTACTATATACTAACTATATATACTAATAAATAAATGAATTTTAAAACTTTCTCGAAGCAGTCTTCACGTAAAAGTCAAATAACACATCCTGAGTAGGCTTTAATGATTCCAGATCTTGATTCCATCTAAGCAATTGAGACCAAGGGATTATATTAGTGACCTCACTTAAAGAGCGAAATTGGAAGTAAAAAGAAAGGTTATAATTTTACTTCTATCGATAATGTAATTAACAATTAATTTTAAAGCCAGCTGTCGGCCGCGAATGAGTTAAAAATAAAACCCTAAACCGGCTTTGATAAAAACGTAAACATTGACAATTTGAAACATCAAATTATCTACTTATCCTCAAACTGGAATTTAAACCCCCCGCGCCCGCTGCCCTGAAATACCTCACAACCTTTTCCATACTAATATTCCAGAAGAATTTAACCTATATACCTCTTTAATAATCCATATATCACACATAATTGATATTTCATATTGAAAATTTCCATGAGAAATTCCTTAGGGTAATATCTACGCAATATGGGCGGCATTGTACCTCGAATTCTGTGTGAACGGGGCATTTGAAGGCTCCCACTCGAGGGTGCTATTCGAGGTACTGAACCAATTCGGTATCGTCGACCCTGTATGATCATTACTACTTGTTTCAGAGTGATTGAACGTGAGTTTGGAGTGAGTTTTTATTACTTTCTATCTTCTCTAGAGGGATATTAATCTTAATTGAATATGAGTTTGCTTCGGCACGAATGGGCCCGCTCGACCGGAGTGATGCCAAGGCCTCACAGAAAACCGGCGTCAAACAACGCTTACGTTTTGTTTCGCCGAGTGAGTGAGGTTACCGGAGGCCCAACCCCTTTTAAAAGGCCGGCAACGCACTTGTAACTCCTCTGGTGTTGCGGGTGTCCAAGGGCGGCGGTAATCGCTTATCATCAGGCTATCCGTCTGTTCGTTTATCTCCCTATACCATAAAAAAGGAGCCACGAAATTCTGTGCTCAGAAATATAAAAAAGCAAAATATCGCACCGTTTTTGCAATGTTTTCCCACTAAAACAACTATGTAACCTATAACGAAATACTAAAATACCGTACGTGCACCAATCGTAGGGAAATGCCAAAAGCCAGTTAGAAAATGCCAAACGCTAGACGCGGGCAAACATTTGTTCCTGTTCCCATACTTCTTTTGTTGCCCATTGTTGAAGGTGGTAAGGGTGACGCGGCAAGTTTCTTTATTCAATCAGAGAACACCCTTGTTTATACCTACGATCAGCGCAAATGGTTTGCCTTCCTAATTCATGATTTCCTAGTATTTTTGCGGAAGAGTGCCTTCGACTGATTTGAGTCGAAGGCACTCTTCGTCGAATATAATGAATTTACTTATCAAAAGTACTTTTTTAAACCTTGCTTTTTTACTACAATGTAGGTCGTACATTACTAGTATTCTTGTTAACCCCTCGTGCTAAGCTAAATGCTTGTGTTATGAGTGAGTTCCCGTTGGTAGTGCAATGGGCTGGTTTCAAACCGGCAACCACATGATCGCAAGTCCGACGCCCTAGCCATTAGGCTACCGCCGCTTCAAATTGAAACTCAAGCCATACGCAATAGCCCTGCAAATTAGCTTGACTATCGATCGCAATACGATACAACTAAAGAGCTGATTTGCGCGTCAAAACAGTTTTATGATTCTTTTACGATCCGATTTACTTACAAATGGGAACAGTTTATGGTTTATAAAACGGAACGCGTAAAGTACTGTTTTTAGGGTATAATCTTACTGTTTCCAAGGGTATTTTAATATTCGTTTTTGAAAGAAAATGTACTGTATGGAATGGAACTCGATGATAACAAAATATAATCGCCATTAGCAATAAGACCGGACATTGTACCATTCCATAATTTATATATATTTTTTGTACAATATAGAAACTACTAGAAAGTTAAAATTTACAGTATTTAGTATAATTTTTTTGTAATAACATGGCAATGAATCGGAATCCACTGATCAGGCAACAAAAAAATAGAGCACGATTTTAAAATTGTTTTTTTTTCTTATTGAATGCAGGAGCTCAGTTATTGTCGGTGGAGCAATTTCTACTGTTCTCTATCCTGCTGCCTTCTGTTTGACTCGATTCTTACTTCACCAGGACCATCTACTAGAGAATATAATAGGACAAGAAATTGGCCACTGATACGACACGACAACTTCTTTGGGACAATCCTAGAAGGTGAAATTGAAGGAACGTGAGGTGTTACACAAACAAGTGAAGGAAAAACTGGTATTGACGATAATGTAAGATACGAAAAATAGGTAACTACAGTATCATTTTCAGTAATTCTTTAAGTATGACTGCCTCATTAGTATATTGGTCCCAAGCGAGACTGCTACGCTAGAGGTCCTGGGTTCGATCCCCAGGTCGAGCAAAGTATTATGGAGTTTTTCTAAGAAATTCTCAGTAGCAGCTTGCAGTCTCGATTTGTACCCGGTTAATGGCAACAGGCTCGCGCCCTATTACATGGGACCTAAACATACCGGCGAACGGTGGGTGTACATTAGTACGCCTCTGCCTTACCATTAAGGGAATACAGACGTGATGGTATGTTATATTTAAGTATCTGATTCTGACTCCAATTTGATACACTGTCTCATCCTCTCTTTTAAAATGGCAATTATAGGCTATATTTCACTGCAACATGATTTCTATCAATTGCTATGCTATCATTCAGGCGCCTATAATGTTTATTAAATTGATTCATGAACGCAATTGAAAGTGACATCGCTATAATTGATACTGACAACCGAGATGAATTATTACTGGAACTTGATTAATGCTTGCAGCCTCCTAGAGTGCCCTGTCCAATTAATTTTGAAGTGAAAACATACGTTTGCAATAGTTTGAACAAATCATAATGATACACATCGGGTTTTCTTAAAAACTTTAGGCCTAGCATAAAGAAGTCATTTTGCACACATTATTTTAGGTAGGTTTCATAAAATAATTACCTATTCAAGACTGCTAACAAAAATATTTATTCAATGTTAGTCGATTTTAAAATTATAAGAAGAAAGAAAAACGATTTATTCCTTGCGAAGAATATGTGTTAAAAAAAATTAAGATAAAAAAAAACATTAAAATAAACAAACGAAAACAAACAAATTCAACAATACAAGTAGTGGATTCCGTTAATTTTAAAATCTTCACAAATTACAATGTATAAAACAAACAAAAAAAAATACCTTATCCTCATTACAACATAGTTATTAAACAAGCTAACCATATTTCTTAAATAACTAGCTATAGAAAAAATTCAAAAAGCAAAAATATACCGGGCACAAAATGCCAAAGGAAGGTGGAGAGGCAAAAGAGCTTTTATGGAACAACTTCGGCGCACTGTGTCGTAGTGAGAGTGTTTACTAGGTATATTTGAGGTACGGAATCAGTAGCAGCGGCTGCAGGGTTAAATAAAAGATTGCATGGAATTTTTGGGGTCCGGCCTTTTCCCTAGAAATTAATTAAAACCCATATCAGTTACAGTGCATATACATAATAACATAACATAATTAACTCATTATACTATCCCATTGCTGGGCACGGGTCTCTTCTCGGAATGAGAGGGATTAGACTATAGCCGAACACGCTAGCCTGGTGCGGGTTAGCAGACTTCACACGCCATCGAGTAAATCTGTCAGGCATGCAGGTTTCATCACGATGTTTTCCTTCACCGTTTAAGCGCGTGATTCATATTATTATGATATATCAAAAGCAATCTTTTTAGCTCAGCAGTAGCTATGGATTCATCGGAATTACCATAAAGTTAATAGATATAATCGAGATCTTATACCAAGGGCAGATGAATAAACTAATCAAAATCTTCAAGTATGTCTGTGATACAAACCTTGGAGTTTTCTGTACAAACCACCGCAATCCATGTATTTTTAATATGTTTTTAAATCCACTCACCAAACTTTAATGAGATCTTAATCGCCCCTAACTGCCCTCGCGTCTCAGAAAAGACTATCCTAAAAACTTTCTAAAGACTTGTGGCCTGCTTTTCTTTTTCTATGGATCAACAATATAATATGTTTTATGCAAAAACAGTTGAAACTTAAGTATCAACAAAACCGTATCATAAGAGTGTGTGTGCAGTATTCAAGCCTCCCCATATTCCTCATAGGTCATTATCTTGAGGGCACGATGCTATGACGCGGAATGATGCTGTCATTTTATGCGTGGATGGTAGTGCCCACACGCGTGACAGGCTAACCCTCATCATTAATCCCTCACCCTAAGATACCCTCATTAGCGGACCCCACGATCAGGAAACATGATCCTATAAGTCTTTCAATCTTCTGTTACTAGTTACGGAAATAAGGGAAGATGGAGAGGTATCAAGTTTTTTTAGAACTGGTTTCATCGTTTACAGCATCCACAAGATCTAAAAATCAATAGAATGCGATAAAACCCGTAAAAAATAGATTACTATTGGGTAAAACCTAAGTTCTGCCTAATCTTTCGAGTCTTTAGGCGTGATAGTATGCCTAAAAAAATGAAATTTAGGCAAACCTGGTACCAATAATTGTTTATGGAAAAATAAATAGTTTAAGAGAAAATTCCGTTCTGTTTTGTTTTATCGTTCTGTCTGCTAATAAATTTATCTTCCGAATGACATAATTAATGACACCAAATTCAGATAATTCCAAACACTGATACAAAGTCAGATCTACAATAAATTCAAGAAAGTTTCCCTCTGCGATTTTCTCTAATATGGTACGTGCGTTTACAAACACAAATTTTCGAATACACAAACTTCAGTTCCAGACTCCGATGATTACACTAATGAACACAATTTCAAATTTATTAAAATTAGACAGGCAGATTCAGAACAAAATGTAGAAGCCGACTAATAACCCGCCAAAACTGAAACCACAAATAAAAAGCAAAAAAAGTCTGGAGCAAAAACATCGCACGACAAACACCGTCTCCTACCAGCGATCTCCGCAGATATGCAAAACAAGGTCCTTTGTAACATGATCTTATTGTGTTCACGAATCCCCGTCGCCACAGTGAATACGAAACGACTTACGTCGATTTAGAAATTTATTAGAATGCCACGAGGTTTTGTCATGCGAAACGCGAGCTGCCGACGTGAGCACCAAAGAGTTATTGTTGCATTATGGGGTGCATTCTGAGCTATTGTAGGCAACTTTGCTGTTTCGACTTTGATGGATATGAATTGCAGGTGAGAGGGTTGAAGTGCAGTTAAATTTGATCATACCTTGTTGGAGCAAATTGCATGAGTTGCATTACATTTGAAAGTAACCGCATCCTTGGAATTGGATACCACTAAAAAAGTTTACTTTGTACTTTTTGGAAAATTTATAAAATTAACAGATTTTTATTATCATTATTACTAACAGGGTTTCAGATGAAAATGAGAAAGCTTTTTAAATTTATTTTGCTAGCAATATGTCATCCTTCGACTTCCAATTGAACGAAAAGGTTATTACACATCATAATATTATTCAACATTACTAAAGTGCAATAATCCCTTACCTAACCTTTTACTTACTTATAACCGGAAGACAATAGGGAAAACGATCAGGGTTGTAAATTTTCCTCAATCCATTCCCAAAATGAATGGGTCTCGCCACAAATAACAGGGTGTAAGGCCGTAGGACGTAGTGACTCCCACGTCAATCCCGCGAACCTCAGCATGACAATGACAAGTCGAAGATTGCAACGGTTGCAAATCCCAGGGCAGCGCAGAAATTGATCGGAGTAATTTGCCAACGTTCGGACTGCCACGGCACGCCGATTCGTCTTGGGCGTGGTGTAAGACGGAGGAGAGTGGCGGTGACTGGTGTGTCGTGTCGGTCACGAGATGTCAAGTATTTATTTAAAAAATAAAAACAGGCAATAACAATATCAATAGGGCGTTGTTTGGTTAGAACCAGTTCTGATTCAAACAGTATTTACTGTGAAGTACGTGAACTATTATAGCCTTTTGAAATATTTTTATACCTACATTACATATAAACGTATTCTATCGTATAAAATATTGCTAAAGTTACTTTTGCTACACAATTAAATAATGAATAAAAAAATATTATTAATTAAATCTTTAAAAAGCGGCCTTATAAAAGAGGTCGGATATTAAACCTCTACCTTCTCCATTATAACTAAAATATGCAAAACCCACGAAAACCCATTAACAGTTTTAACGAATCTGAAAAACTAAAAACGCCCACGGCAGCACCCCTTATAAAAGCAAGGGAGATTTTTTTAAATTTTCTATTAAACGACGTGCGCGAAGCTAAAAGAGACTTGAGACTCGAAACGTCAATTTTACGGAAGATTTCGCATAATACAGCCTCTATGCTGGCTGCAATACGTGCTTGCCGCAGGGGTTCGCTTGTTTCTAGTCGATATTATTGTCATGGATGAATTTATTGGAATTTATACGCTAGGAAGTACACTCGTCGAGTTTTCTTGGATCTTGAGTGTAACTCAAATGTCAAAAGTTGTGAACTTGAACTCGATTGCACCTTAGGTGTAACTGTTTAGTCAAGTTACCACTCGGCCGCGTGTCGTGGGTTTGATTCCCACCCGCGGCAAATATGCGCCGGTATGATTAGGTTTAACCATTCGGTAACGGTTCCCATTAACCGGGAATTAATTTCAAACTCCGAGCTGCTACTGAGAATTTCATAGAAAAACTGCTCAGCCTGGGAATCCAACCCAGTTCCTCTAGCGTAGCAGTCTCGCTTGGGACGACTAATGAAGCAGTTTATTTAGTTTCCATATTTAAATAATTATTAATTGTAATAGGTACCATTTAGTGACAGAATTCTAGAACGTTCTCGAACCATTTGATTTCTGATACTGGTAACTTCACTAAAGTAGTAAAAAAAATATCATCCGCGTGAAAAACGGACTCAAAAATCCTTCATGGCAGCACAGACAGACATCTTTATCATATAGTTATGGTATATTCGTGAAAGCAACGCTCTCTGCCGTTTAAATGCTAAAAGATTTTATATCTAGCGCGAAAAATTGGGGTAAATTGCCGCCACTGGATAAGATAGGATGTTTTTTTTTTAACTACCCTATAGCTGTGAAGTGTCTGGGGAATTTCGAAAAAAAAAGTAATTCTGTTTTTGGTAATGTAAATTGTGTATGTAAATTTTAGTAAAAGGAACCAAAATATGGGTTTATATGGTAATTTTAATAATACATATATTAATTATTACGACGCGTCTGTTTATAAATAAATATTGTGTTCCCGTACAATAATATTAGATTTCATAATACATATCTTATGTAATAAATAAGTCTTATCGGTGCGTATATGAAAATAATCACTGTCGATTTTTTTTATTGATTTTAGTTAGATAGGTTACAAAAACGTTTAGGTACTGTTTAGTATTGTAAGGAGGGACTGAATAAATGTATTCTTATTAATCAGTACCAAATCAACGACCCATAAATTGGATTACGTTATTTAAGTAGTAGGTACTCTAAGTCTAGAATTACTTAACTTTTTAGCACAAAATTACACATTCAGATTCCCACCAAATATTCAAAATTACGCCAAATCGCGGTGGTTTGGCTCGGAGCCGTCGACTAACCCAATATTACCTCTATTCGTCTTGTGGAGACTCTCTGATTGCTCGGAGAGATAGGCATTTATAGAGTACCCCTCCAATTCACGTGGCACCTACATTCTTCACGTTGTCTCAAGGAGGAATAGATATATAACTATGTATTATAGTTACAAAAAAGTGTATCCAAGGTTAATTTTGGGAACGAAATTTTGTTTCGATCATGTCTGTAATATTGTAATAATAATTTAAGAAAAAGAAAGAAGCAATAGAAGCAAAACAAGAATTGTTAGCAAATGGCGATTTGTAGTTCTTGCTTACCCTAAGGTAAAATGACGTAAGGGTATGTATGAGTATTACATACTCATACAATATGTATGATAGAATTAGTAGATACAGCGATTTCTAAAGTTTTCAGGTAACTCTGATGTAATGAAATGAAATGATATTTATTTCTGTAAATAGATCTCTCAAGGATACTTTTACATGTCTTTTTTTTAAGTACTAGATGTTGTCGGCATTTCCTAGCTGACGACCTCTAAGAAACACCGAAACAAACTCAGAGAATCATGGTCTCTCAGACATAATAGTATAAGAATATGTGAGTGATACAATGCAGGGCAGTGTCTGAAATGGCCTTTTGAAGCTTTCTTCGAGAGAGATCCATAGCGGCTTTGAGTAGACCAGTCCCATCCGAAGGCGCGCATGCATCAGACATTGTGTAGCTCGACCATATTATAGGGAGCTGAACAATCCGTCACACGACGATACCAGATCGGTGGAACATTTGCGTAGGCCACATAAAAAAATCTCGAAACCACCAGACAGTTAAAAGTTAAAAGACGTAGTATATCTAGCCTACATCGTACTCACATTTACATAAAATCCTTTTAACATTAATTTATTTAATGATACATCAAAAGTATAAAAGTATATAATATATATAAATTCTATAAAAAAAGCATCACCTAAACCTCTAATTCGCCGCCAACGCGTAAACAACATGAACGCACCTAGATAAAAGAAAGCATTGTGAGCAAGATTAATTAATGTTATAGACGAGTTATTAGGGCGCGCCTACCCGGCGTTTTATCATAAAAGATATAATCCCGGGCTGGTAATCCCTCTGGTTGCTCGCAGATAGCGATACTATACGATGTGTACAGACGAACAGTGATATAAGAGCTATGGAAATGGCATAGGCTCGAAAAAAAATTATTTTAATGAGTCTATCCGTGTTTTCTTTTTAACAGACTTCAAAAAATTTCACAGTTCTTCTGTTATTACTTATTACCGTGTATTCAATGACATTATACTCGTATAGTTAAAAAGAGGTAGACACATTATCATCCTTCAAATGTGAATATTGTTTTGTGGGCAATGTGTCATTTGTAGTGTGACATAAGCGATTGACCGACCTAAGGTGCAGAAGTGTGTTTGACAGTGCTATTGACAGCAATAAATTTTATTTTTATATATATTTGCCGTCTTGTGATACGACACCTACTGCAGAAATTATTATATTAAAGTAAGAAAAGAGCATGGAGTATCTTGTCACAAGTAAGTTAATAAATTCTTAGCTTCCGTACAATTTATTTTATTTTCTTAGTTGCAAATAAAATTTAAATGAGACAAAGGGACCCAATACTTTTCATGTCAAACGTCACTACATACGGACCTACTGGACATATCAAACGTGTCATAAAAGTTAACTGCTTAGTGCTTCTTTTCATCTTATGCTGCCTATATATTACTATACTTTTTATTTTCTCTTTGCTGTATCTATGCGCGCGCTCATTAGGAAAGCCTAAAATGTTTAGTTGTATAGGTATGGACATGTATGGACGTTTACTATGAACATGGCGTATCTAATAGTATTAAATCATCGCGTATTGGTATAATGTCCTATAAATTGAATAGTCGCAAGCGCAGTTGTTGGGTTCGATTCCCAGATTGAGCAATGAATTATTGCCAGCTCGGAGTTTGGATTAGTGCCTGATTAATACGACCTCAACGAGGTGGACAGACAACCTAGTGAAGGTTGCTGTTGCTGGGAGTTACTGGATGCAGGCGTGATATCACCGATCCTTTTGGAAGTCTTTGGAGGACACCTTTGTTCAGCAGGGAATTTTTTGACTGATATAATGAATGGCAGTAGACTCAGTATCTATTACATTGTACTTATAACATACTAACAAACTGTGGGTAGGTAGTAGGTAGGTAGTAGGTATATAGCATTTTGTACAGCTTTATCTAACTCTTAGAGAAATACCTACAAGCGTGATAGTGTGTTACGTTAGGAAAGCGATAGTAAATAATTATGATAATTTCACCTCAATTAACGAATTACAGATACAATGCAAAATGTATAGGTACTTCTTGTGCCTTACGCATTTTGCTGAATTAATGTTCATTGCGACAACACTAGACGAAACACAACGTAAGACAATTCTATCTATCCTAAGCAGCTTCAAAATATACGGTAAAGCACATTTACTCCACTTTCAAACATTGTCAGCCCTACACACACGTTCTCAGACACATCTAGCAAACACGATTTAAATCCGCGGACGCCCCTATCAAACGCTCGTTTGCACAAAGTATATACTCCAAGTATATCTGGAATGGTTGCGAACATCGAACAGAACGGTTTTCGGAACACTCTTTCCCTATTTCCACAGAATAAAAAGCAGTCAAAGAGAACTTCATGACTTTTGTTATACCGTACAGCTTTTTACATAGGGAAACGCGACGAGGCAAATTTTCTAAAACATTTTGCTGGCAATCGCCTTTTGTAAGTGTCACATCGAATATGTAATGAATGTGTGTATGCGTTTTGGGGAGCTTATGGCGAGTATAGATGTTGGCAAAGTGTTGACGTATGTGTGGATATGGCATTATATTCCGTAATTTTTATGTAGGTAGTATCATTACGTAAGTGTCATCGAAGTCTTCGCATGTCGTAAGCTATATCTAAGATTCTAAGGTGATACTAAACGTAAACTTTGCCTCCGTCTGTCAAAATTCAGTTCATAAAGATAATAATGGAATCCTCAGATTTGCCTAAGATAAGATTTTCTTATCTCTTAGATTTATTTTTCACGTTTAATGTGTTAGATGAAAGTCCAAGATCAAAATTGACGACCATTAGACCAATATCATGAGGAAATATTCATACCATCTTTTTTATATACCCGAAGGGTTAAACAGACATGCAGTGATTTACACCCTATACTCGCCGGTTTGGCCCCCCCATTAAATTCTGGGTGCACATCATAGCATCATTCTCTACCTCTTCGTATTTAGGTTCCAATCCTCAAACCAAAAAAACACCCTAGCTTTAAAGAAGTTTCTAGTGGAATCCTCATGTGCGTTTTCCAAATAAAAAATAATATATATTTTTATATATACTTTATATATATTTACAAATTTTATAGTTTAATTTTTTTATAAATTTGTCCCAATTTTGGATAATAATTGAAGTAAATAGGCCTTTTTTTAACCTAATTTGTATTTTTTCTCTTTAACGGCTTAATAGTTAGTCATGAATTTTATACCAAAAAAATTATAATGACGGAATTAACAATTTGTATTGTTTTTATTTTCTTATTTCTTTGAATATTTTTAAATAATAAAGAAATAAACGAAACTTCACTAGCACCCCGCGTGAAGTACCCCCGCAATGCCTGTGACTAACCGATACTAGCACAAAGACTAAATCCTCAAGGTCATTGGGCAATGTAATACCCTTAACAAGTTATAATTATTACACATACGTCGTACATCACTTCTGGCGGCCCGCTCCGTCGCGCGCCGTGCCACCCACGACCACCAATGTATTACCGTCAAATTGATTTATAATTTTCATCATTTGCCCAGTCAGCTCTACACCACGGGAATTGGTTTCCATTCAAATTTATGTTATGCATGCGTAAACAGCTCATAACACAATAAAAAGTATGGTTCATTGGACACTTTGCGAGTTAATACACTGAATTTACATTTTTATTATTATTTTAGTGTTATCTGCGGGTAATATTGTTTTAGTGACGTCATCGTTGGCTGAGTGATTAGTATCAGCGCCGTCGGTTGCAGGTTCTCTTTTAACATTTTTATATACCCGTACATGTACTGTACTGATTATTATTATTGAGCTAAGGCATTGTAATTATGTTTTGTATGATTATAAATACTTATGCTTAACATCCATTTAATAAAAGCTGTTTTAAATACGAGTTTAACATAATTTTAAATGTACTTTTTTTAGTAATTTGCAAAAAAAATGTTGTTAGTTATCTTCTTAAATTGTTTTCAAAACGATTTTATTCCATGACAAAATTAATATGATAGATCTCTTTTTACCATTAAATGGTTAGAACCAATTAAATCACAAGAAAAGGCACTTGAAAGTCATAACCGCATAACTCGTATACACAAAAAAATTATCTTAATCTTACTAAACGAAATTGGTAATACAGTAACTTCTCCAGACATGGTTTCGCCTACTAATGCGGTATTAACAAGTTTATTTCACCACTCTGGTTGTATGAGCGACTGCTGCTGATTATTCACCTGAAATTTTCATTCAAACTTACAGTCACGTGCACAAGTGATAACACCGACTAATTTTCGGGAATTATTGTAGCTATAAAGATGTAAGTATCTACTATTATATTTGAACTAAGGACTTTTGTGTATTGTCTTAGAGGTTCGTTGAGATTAAAGTTTGTAAAAATTTACAATTTTGCTGGTGAGTGTACACGGATTCTGCTTCTTCTTTATTAACTTGGTGATCGCAAGTGCGGCTGAACGTGCGGTCTTGAATTCCATCCCCATTTCAAGCAATAATTATTTTTTTCTATGACATTCTAAGAAGCAGCGCGGAGATTGGATTTGTTTCTGGGTCCTTTGCGCAAAGGCTCACCATTGACCGGCGGACTGTGTGTGTACAGCATTACACTTCTGTCTGACTCTATGAAAAATACAGGCGTGAATATATGTACACTCACAAAACAAATACAATAATAAACGTACTTCCAGATTGAGTCGTTAGCCCAACGCGCGGGTCATTATGTAAATTCTGGGTACGAATTTTAAATTTTCCTTTTACACTTATTTGATTAGGGTGCACAAATTGTTACATCCCTCGAGTTTACTTAGGAGTTCAGTACGCCGACGCAAATCCACTGCCGGTAGATTATTTCGGCTTTATAAGGGCTCCAAGCTACCTTCGCGATTTTCCACGGTCAAAACAAATTTGCTTTTTTATGGACCCATAAAATTGATGGCTTGAAATATGGCTATATCTTGTTTTCTTAGTGTGTTTTTATTTGCGTTATTACGCTTTGAATATTGATTTATTGAGATATTTCCTGCTTTATGATTTAAGGGAATGAACGAGAGAACAAATATAATTTGTAAATGAAACTTATTTATCGTATATTCTTGAATATTAGTTGCGATAAGATGAAATCAGCCAAATAGCATATTAAGACCACAGTGCCAAATTTTATCGAAATCTTTTCAGCGGTTTACGTATGAAAACTTTACAAACAGACGGACGTATTGTTATGATTAATAATCATTTCGCATTTATATTAATAGTTTTTTAAACACAATATATCATCACGCCTTTTTTCTCTGAATGGGAACTCGCCGAAATGTTTAGGTCCAATGTCTGACCGGGTACAATTACCAAGGTTTTTACAGGGTCGGCAATGTCCGAGCGACACATCTGGTGTTGCAGATGCTTATAAGCTACGGTAACTGCTTACCATCAGGCGAGCCTTCAGCTTGTTTTCCACGCAAACGTAATAACACTTTGCTCGACCTGGGAATCGAACTCAGGACCTCTAGCGTAGAAGTCGCGCTTAGGACTACTAGAATAATGAGGCAGTTATTTCTTGAGAAAAAGTCTTTGTTTAAGAAAAGGTCTTTATACAACAGAAAATGGATTATTGCTGTTTGACCGACGAGTTACATAACCCGACTAGCTCATATCAATCTACACGTTAAAAACTTTATAGCACAGCACACAAAATTGATTGATTTGAAACGAGAACCGATGCATCCATCATGTTTGAATTTATTTTTAGTAGATCAGTGGTAGGGTTTGATTTTTACCGAAATGAACGAATACTAAACATTTTTCAAAAATACAAAATTTCCTACACATCATCACACCTATATGTACTCCGAAGGATTAGGCAGAAGTGTATTAACGTACTCCTACAGTTCACCGGTTTGTTTCGGTCCCATGTAGTAGGCGGCAAGCCTATTTCTTTTAAACCAAAAATCTAATATCCGAACTGCTACTGAGAATTTCGTAGAAAAACTCAATAACATTTTGCTTTACCTGGGAATCGAACCCGCGGCCCGTAACGCAGAGGCCTCTAGCATCAATTTTATGTTTCTTAATAGCAGTGAGTAAATTGAGAATCAAGTCATATCAGAAACATATAGAAAATAATGATATGAAAAAAAATCTTTCAATATAAATAATTATATTCATATCATTGAAATTTCTCCGAACAAAAGGGCATGAGGGTCCTAATACCAATTTGTGTTCCCAATTTCGTCTACTCGAATAACAATGTTAATTCAAGCGAACCCGAATCAAAGCACCAATTAATTTCATTGCTCAAGCGTTTAAATTCGTAATCAAAGTGAAGAACGCAAATAACTTCAATATATATTTGAGTTGATGCTAAGTTCTAAGATTTTATCGAGTTACAGGTCACATTGGGGCAGGTCGTGGAGGACACAAAGGTTAGAAATATTAACCCCTTACTGCTGACCCCTTCACCTGTACTTTTAATTGTGATTATAGTTCGATAGTTTGAAACCCGTATTCTGTTTTATGAAGGAGATTAAAAGAGTCCGTCTGTTCCAAGTTATAATTCTCATTGGATATAATAAGAATTTCATAAATACATTTGTTTTTTCCTAGCAATAATTATTATCACAATAATTTCAGCTCATAAATAGGCATAACAATAGTATATTGTTATGTATATTTACATTATTTTTAATATCTCTGTATGTTTTAACGTTTTATTGAAGAAATGAAGCAGTTATTTTCGTTTTTATCCTTGATTCTTTGCGTAGCAATCGAGCCGTATGATCTCGACCATGGGATAAGGGAAATAATCTGCAGTTTTTACAGGTACGAGCCTAACATATCCTTCTGCACTACCACTTGGTAGGCCAGGGAAGTCCGCATCAGGGTTTTCTGCAGGTTCAAAAACAGGGACAAACAAGAAAATATCCAATTACTTTACTATGTTCTGAATTAAAATCCATTAACCTATTAGTTAAATTATCCATCAAATCCAGCCCTCACACTCAGCAGGCCTTGCAGACCTAAGACGAACAAGAAAGCTACTAAAGAACTGAAATTTTATTCAATTTTAAAGCTCAAATTTTCTTCTCAATTGGAAGGAAATGAAATGTGGGTGGCTGGTAATATATGACTTCTATTCATAATGCTGTGAATGTGATATCTATGAATGTATTAAAAATCATACTCCAGTCTTTTCTTTTATGAAGTAAGAAAGATATAGAATGAAAAGATTGCGCGCAACTGAAAACTAATCGATGTTTTTTATGGATCTATACATAATTTAATAATTATTAAAAAATATATATTATAGTATGGATGTGCGAAGTCGAACACATACCATAGTGCTTTACGACAGACTCCAACGTAAGGATGGTCACCAGCGAGTCAGACACCAAGGAGTCCTACCAATGAGGAAGTCAGATATTTTCACGCCTCTTGCGGGAATAGAATACGGGAACAGTATTCTAACCCTTCCCCACACTTACCTTAAATCTTACCATAGATAGAAATAATGGATTACCTAGTAATAATGAATTTGAACATTATTTAAACATTGACTTCTTTATTAAATTCAGGTCATTGCTGCCCGTTGCTGGAAACATACAAAATTCCAATCTTAACTTTTTTGTGCTTAATACGTCTATGTCATCCACTGAAAAGTTAATAAACTAAAGTGTAAGCACCTTTTAATCGCAGAACATTATCTCCAAAATCTCTGCTTACCTTTTAGAGACATAAACTCACTAATACACTGTATAAAGTATGTCACCACATTTTACCTCGCCGTATTTTAAAGGTGAACATTTTAAGCTAAAGTTTCAAGTTACGAAACGGCTTTAACAAAAGCTTAGCGTCCGATATTAGGTGCTTGAAATCAATTACCTGTCCACTGATTGGACAATTTGTCGTCGGCTAATCCGAGCGATCGATATTAACTAAATTATCTCGTCAGGTGGCTTCACCAATGAACGACTTAATGACTTTGAGAAATAGCTAGTTAGAATAGGGTTAGTTCTTTTTAGTGAACTAAGAATGATGGACTATGGACGAGTCCATCATTCTAGGCTAGCTAGGACAAATAATGGACTTACTCCATAACTTTTTGCAACCGACTTTCAGTCTCATCAGGTGCTGCTTTATTTTAAACAAAGCGAAAGTCCACCTCAAAACAATTTCTGGGCAATACCGGTATCCTGAGGATAACCTAGCGGTCAGGCTTTTAGGGATTCTGAATTCTATGAACATACGTATCTTCGTACGACTGGGATCGATGACTTTGCGTGTTCTCCGAGGCATAGATGGGTCTCGAAGTCTTAAGAATGGTCATTCATCCACGCATTGACAGTGACGAGCACAGATTTTACCTTTTGATATTATTTAGCCATGGGCCTCTTGATTGATACTGAATCTAATTAATATTGTATATTAATGTAAATTGCTTTACCAGGTGACTTAATTGAGGGTTAATGGCGTGCTACTTCAGAGGCGATATTTTGCATGAATTATATTTTTTAATGACCAAATGCTCTATGATAGAGATTTATGGAGCAAATACATAAAACACGGCCTTGTGAGGTTTTTCATTAAAGAAATTAATTTGTTACCAGGGTCAAATTTAAACTCGAAATTTTTGTGAAAGAACAGTCTGTAAAATCTGGAAATCGAAACCAGAAGTTCACGTTCAGCAGCTGGGATAGCAGGACCACAACCTGACAGGATCATAGCCAATGACCATATTTCAGAGGAAGGAAAGTGTTGTATTTAGTCTGTTAGCCAGAGGCCTGCAATATCAGAGAAGTTGCTAATGAGTTGCCAAGTCCTAAGCTTCTAAAGACTGAATACTGCTATAGCAGTAGGGGAGAACTAAGGGGGGAACTGGGTCTTACGCGCAAATGTCAGATCAATGTGCTTTACAATAAACTCCGCCGTAATGGTAATCGCCAGGCAGTCATACCCTAAGAGGATACCACTGCGCAATACAGCAAATTTTTCACGATAATAAAGGGATATACAAATAGATAACTTCTTTTCATCAGAATGGCAGTGAGGAGTTGTATTCTAATCCGTCCCCACGTCCACACGGGGAGGATGCCTGGATTTAGTTTAATAGAAAGAAAGAAAAACACATTTATTGAGACAAGGTCCGTACAAGACAGAAAAAAAAGAAATGTACAAATAAATCAAGGTCACCAAGATGTGCTGTCAGAATGCTTGCCCCAAATGGGCTACCAGCTCAGCGTTTTGCTGGGCGTACCCAGCGCAGGTTTTCAGTTGGCACCCTAGCAGTGACACACGGAAAACATGAATAAATATATTATATTAAACTATACCTGTACTAAAATACAACTTACAACTGATATTATCTTATGCTTCGTCTTATTAAGGTCAACTAGTAACTTGACCTTCGTCCGGGACCGTTATGTCAAACCAAGGTAGTATTTTTCCTTCTACGAGATTCGGGCTGGACACCTATAATCAAAGTTTCAGAACGTCTATAATTTAATTCCCTTGACCTCATTACTACGTGGGCACGTTTTAACCTTCCTTATATATTATTTGAGAAGCAGGAAGGGTTTTGGGTTGTTTTTTTCTTGACATTAGGAGAACTACCTCTTGACTGAGTTAGATTTTTATGTCTAGCAGTGTTATTGAGTGTCTAATAACTTGGAGTTTGGATTGAATCACTCCCTATTTATGGAACTAAATTCACCGGTGAAGTGTAAGTGTTTATTAGTACATTTCTGCCTATTCCTTTGGGGAATAAAATTTTTCAAATTATCATTTGTAGGTACTTTGGTTGCGTTTGTAAACAATAATATTCACATACACAAAACCTAGACATGGAACAACTCATCCTAACGTTTTATTTCTGTGCGGGGATTGAATCCGCGACCCGTAGCGTAAAAACCGATCGTTCAATCACTGCCCACTCTCCACTAGTAACAATCGTTGCAAACGTAGAGAGATTTATGTTAATCGTTTTAAGAATGAGCTCTCAACCATCACTACAAGTATAAAACCTGCATTGCGTCTGAGGTGACCTCAAGGTCACTCCCGCCCTCGCCAAGAGAAATAATCCCTTACTAAGTACTCGCACACAAGACAGCTGTATTTTAACTGAAGTACCGCTTAGGGAGTAGGCAAAGTAATTTATAAACATAAGAAACAGATCTCGATATATTCGTGATGGTTGGGCAAAATTCCCGTTGCTTATTTATATCATTCGCCTCAGTGTAAGTTTTTAGATCGATTTCTAAGTCAGGTCACACTGTCATTGGATATTTCCATACATAAAATATAATCACGCCTGTATTCCCCAAACGGTTAGATAGAGGTGTACTAATGTATTCCAACAGTTCGTCGGTATATTTAGATCCCATGTAATAGGCGGCAAGCAAAGTTAGAAACCTCGATAAAACTTAGCTCAATCTCAAGCTCAGCAGTCGAGCTTACGACCAATATACTAATGAAGCAATCATTCCATATCTACAGACAAATTAAGAACACACCTTCACGCTTGTATTGCCCGAAGGGTTAGGCAGCTGTATTGCTAAAACGCAGTTTGCCGCTATAAATCTCACGTAATAGGAGATACTGGGGGGCGAGACAAATTGAGAACTAAGAACATAAATAATTTGAACCCGTGTGGGGACGAGTTAGTATACTATTCCTCACTGCCGTTCAGATAGGCATCCCGTAAGAGTATGAAAATATCTGATTTCCTCGGTGGACAGACCTCTTAAGGTATGACTGGCTGGCGAACACCCTTACATCGGAGTTTGTCACTTTGGTGTGTGTTTCGACTATTACGCGAAGAGCCAGTTCCCCTTAGGTTGCTACGGCTCTGGAAGTATGCAGTCCGTAGTTGCTCTTAAGGATCGGCGACTTTTCTGGTGTTGCAGGTGTCCATGGGCGACGATGACAACTTACCACCAGGTGGATCGTCAGCTTTTAAATTAATTAATTTATAGAAATAGCTTATATTAGCTATATTAGGAAATAAGACAAATCTATTGTGGCAAAAATTCTACCAAATTAATTGGTGACGTGTTTTTCATCCTCTACCAGACCACCCTACCAGGGTGCATGCATTAACTATATTATGTATACGGAAATATAATAACACGTATGTGGTGTGTATTTACATAAAATGTTTTACGATAATAATTTAAACTACAACATAACTAAAATATATAAATGATTTATATATTTTAGTTATTATACATTTTGCTAAAATAAATTTTTACATGTTTTAGCAAATAGCAAATCTCAAGAATTTTTTTTACGGGATAGGAGGGCAAACTAGTAGACGGATCGCCTGATGGTAAGCGATTACCGCCACCCATGGACACCCGCAACACCATAGGAGTCACAAGTGCGTTGCCGACCTTTTAAAAGGGGATTAGGCCTCCGGTAACCTCACTCACTCGGCGAAACACAACGCAAGCGTTGTTTGACGCCGGTTTTTTGTGAGGCCGTGGTATCTAAAAAAGAGCATAACTTATTTATATCGAATATTTTTTACTTAGGACTCTAAAGCATTAGAAATGTACCAGCCTCATAATAACAGTCTGCCAATTTAAGTAAAACAGTTTTCTAGGAAAAATATCCTGAAGCGTTCAAGTATTATTCTTAAAGCAACTTTGTATATCTTTGTAAAACAAAGAAAATATGCAGAGTACTTGAAAAGAAATCTTATTTTAGTTGGCAACCTTTTGCATATAAAATATACATTTAGTTTGTATGTAAAAAGGCTTATAGAAATCTCCAAATAAAACCAAATATGTAACCATGATTGAACGTATCCAAAAAACTCAATATCTTTTTTCCTATCTGGCAATCGAACCTTGGTTCTTAATCTCAGCAGCCCCGCTTGAGTTTACGATAGCAATGAGGTAGCGTCTTCAACTTATTTTAATACAGTTTTAACCTAGACTTTGAACCCTCTGCGCACGAAAATTTAAATATAAGAAAACAAAAAAAAATATCTTTTTATAGCACTCCCTTTGACATAAAAGAGCGTCAGGTAAAAAATCTAAAATTATTGTCCCCACTGAATTTTAACTCAATACTGAAAGTCGTAAAGTTGTTGCTATGCTGCTCAGATGTGGGCCCTCTAGCAACATAGCCAAATTAAAAGATTTTTCGTTAAGTTTGAATTAGTAAGCGAGTTTCGAGTTAAGCACTACCACGGGTTGTCTTAACTGAAACCGATTTTTTTATTATTATAAAAAAGTCAGTATCTTGTGAGTTTTGAAATCGTAGATTCGTTACAAGGTCCCGTAAAATTAATACAAATAACATATTAATAAATAATTATACAAGATATTTTATTTAGATTATTTACGGGTAATATAATAAACAGATGATATAAAATAAGCAGCTGATTCTCATTCATTGGACTTCTATAATTAATTTAATAATATACCTAACTCTTATAAGCAAAGCCTTGGAATATCTTATAAGATTCTCTTTGATTTTAAAGTACCTATTAATTTAACTGCCTTACAATATTAAACAACCGAGAAGCAGATAGTATGTTCTGAATTAAATACAGACATAGGCAGTTATTAAATGTTATAAAACATAATTTAAGTCCTAGATTTTTTTAGTGTCACTGAAGATTATGAGCCGTAGTCATTGGTCACATTTCAAAAAGCCCTCACTAGCGTGAGTCCATGCAGTAATTTGCAAGATTAAATGCTAAAATGTAACGTTAGCATAATGTGTTACACTTAGCATAAAAGTCTCGACATTATTAACAAAACTTTAAGCGAGAAATGCGTGACATTTTTCCATAGTAGTTGACAAACACTCGCCGGAGTTATTACCGCTCGCAAAGTTTGCTTCGGTTTTAAGTTTAAATAATTTTGTAGACCACTTTAAGTAAATACACTCCGAGGTACCGACCAGCCCACCTATACAACTTTGGAAATTATGGTGCCCACAATATTTTTGTTCATAAAAGAAACGGGACAAAATATTATATTAGTAAACGTAAATTTACGGCTTCATAAACGAAAGTTGTTGGCAAAGTACTTTTTTATTCGTACTTACGAGAAAATGTTGCCAGTGTTGATTAATTTACTCGGTTTTATTTAAAGATGTCGCCAGCATTATTACGTAGACTTACCTGAAACGAAAGAAAATGTTTGGTTAGTTAATTTGGTACCATATAAAACACAAAACTTTTATTTATAAAGTGAAATTATAATATATTTATCCAAAAAAAGGGTAAGGTAGAGAACGACGACCACAAGCAGAGAACGATATACATCGTAACATGGGATTGCGTTATAAATAATAATAATCAATCCACCAAAGGTATACAAGCAGATAAAATATGTGTTTTGACAAAGATTGTCATTTATCACGCAATATTTGTGTCAAACGCATGGTGTTGTTAGCTGCCTACCTACATACTAAACACCTTGGCGCGTTGATTTATTTACTTACTAGAGTTCCCGTGCGTTGTCGTTCCTAAAACATACTGTGCCCACTGTACCTACACCATGGAGGTGTCATATTATCATAAAATGTGTTAAGGCTAATTTATATGGAAGTAAGAAAACGTCAATAGCGAATGACAGCTGTACATAATTATATTGACAATGCCATCGTTTATTGAATATGTATATGTGTGTGTGTCAAACGCATGGTAGTGTGGACGGACTTTCATAAAAACTTTCACCCCACTTCTCACCACTTTAGGGGTTGAATTTCCAAAAATCCTTTCTTAGTGCTCGTCTACAGTGCAAAAGGAACCAGCATGCAAACTTGCAAGGATCTAGCTCCTGTAGTTTCGGCTGTGCGTTGATACGTCAGTCAGTCAGTAGGTTATTCTTTTATTTAAATAGATAACGTAATCTATGTTAAGACACAGATATCTTTCGCTGCCTGTATACAAAAATAGTAAGAAAATGCATCTGCAACAAGAAATAAACCATTAGGGTAAATAGTACAAGTTAATGGCAGTGGGAATGGGGAGTGGGGACTGTCACTACTGTCATTTTACAACCATTATTTGATAAATAAAAAACATAAATGTCAGTTGTAATCGCAGCAAATTGTTCCGTACATAATATTTTGTCCTGTCACGCTATTATTTTTTCAACAGTTAAAGCTCTGTTGGAAGTGGTTTTATAATGCTTTGAAATGGTCCATTTAAAATGGCACTTTTAATATTTAAATATAATACTTATTTTCTTACTATGGTAAATGAATAAATTTCATTTAGAAAAAGAAAATTGTGAAATCAGTGTGCTTCTATTGTCTCATATCATAAATATCGTAAATGATTTGACAATCTCAAGCATTTTTGAAAGATTATTAGTTTGATTTGTTTTAAACTTATAACTTTTTTTTTATCTAAATCCAACAAAATAACTCTTTTATCTGAAATTAGTTTTGTTAGTCCTTTGTTGACATTTTTATCCTTCAGCTGCTACAAAAATTATTATTAGTATCGTCTCTCAGTGGATTGATTTCTGCACTAGCAAACTTCAATTTTTGCATGGAACAATTATTAGAGTGGCCAATGCATAATTAATTTCCCATTTTTTTGTATTCTTGTGATTTGTATGTATGGGTTTAGTGTCTGTGAACACGTCTAATACCTATACAGATGTAATCGTACAGTTTTTTTTCTATAATGAAAATAAATCCGTAAACCAATACTAGAAAGTCTATTTCTGAATAGATGTAAGATGTAATCCTCTCTGAATTCGGCTACTCGCCTCGTTCTTGCTTTAATTACATTCACAAAACCGGAGAAAATACTACGTAATTCTACTTGCATAAATCGAGATATACAATTTCGTTACAGTACCCCAAAATGGCGTGATTGCTAGACCGATGCCACTGTCAGACTAAACCGCCTATTACACAGTGAAAAACAAATACAATTTACGTTCGACGTACTAAATTGCCGGGTACCGACGTTATTACGGCTTTGGCCACAATTACGGTGTAATTGAAAACGGAGTGGTCGTTACAGTTCGGTGTGACGGGCGGTTTATGCAACTGTGTGGAATAAAATAGGATTTTTTCTGCGATGAGATTTTTTAGAATAATTCGCCTTGAATGTGGAAATGGACTGTAAATCTGGTTTGAACAACTTTATGTAGATTTGAACTATACCTATGTACCTAGTTATTTACGGTCCTTATTATCTTTTTAGTAAACAAACTTGGAAAAGGACAGAAAGAAAGTCCTATAGAAAGAAAAACACAACAATAATTTTATTCTCTTTTTGTGATTTTTTTGCATTTTCCATGCTAAGATTATATTATATATTATTATTTTAGTGAAGGAAAAATTTTGGCAAGTTTCGTCACCTTATGACGTAAATTCAGAATGTGAAGGCAAATTTCGATCAAGTGGGTGGGACTCGCGGTGGCTTAGCGGTCAGAGCGTCTGGTGTGCCTAACCAGAAGACGCAAGTTTGAATCCTGCCTGCGATTGAACTTTTCCTCCACTAAAATAACTTGTTTAACTAAAATAACATAATTGTATTTATAAAAAACTATTTCGAAATACAGTTTTCACAGGAATCAACTGTTTTATTAAAATAAAAAAAACTATACAGAATACGATTTATTTAGAAACCCTTATAAAGCTCATTTACACGGCATAATCTAAAGATTACTTCGCCAATCAAAAACCGCATATTCTCATATTACGTGAAGGCTAAGTATGTAGTGACAAGTTGATTACCCGACCCCGCCTGCTGTAATGACCCGATTTTCCCTTGTTGCATGTCATAATATTATATGAAAATAAGCTGCTAATATTCTAGGGTTTTTTTACTTAGTCTAGACTGCTTTTTGACCTTTTATAATGATGTATGTGAAAATAATGTATTGTGCTTACGGTTTTGATGCGATGTTAATAACAAAGATGTAAAAATAATTTATAGAATAATAAATAATTATATCATAAATATATCAAGGATTGCCTCATTAGTCTAGAGGTCCCAAGCGCGACTCCTACGCTAGCGGTTCTGGGTTCGGTCCCCAGATCGAGGAAAGTGTTTGGATTGGATTTGATATTGGATTTTTGTATGAAATTTTCAGTAGCAGCTCAGAGTCTAGATTTTTGCTCGGTTAATGGCAATAGGCTCGCCCCCTATTACTTGGGACCTAAACATACCGGCGCACTGTGGGTGTACATAAGTACGCCTCTGCCTAACCCTTCGGGGAATACAGGCGTGATGGTATTTTTTGGTATGTTTTTTTAATGAATTTATTATATTTTTGCAGTATTAACGTAAAAATAAAGACTCCACATAAATTAAAGAGAGGTAAGGCCTACCTAGTACGGGTTGGCAGACTTCACATGCCGAGAAAATCAATTCACACTTTAAGCGCGTAATATTTTTTTTTTAGTAGCTTACTAGTAAAGTGTGTCGCACATTACTAGTATTCTTGTTAACCCCTCGTGCTAAGCTAAATATGCTTGTGTTACGAGTGGGTTGACGTCGGTAGTGTAAATGGTGGGTTTCGAACCGGCAACCACATGATTGCAAGTCCGACGCCCTAGCCTTTAATCTACCACCGCTTCTAATTAACTATTAAACTTTATATATATAGATAATGAGATGAGATGGCTATTGATCCTGAGGAGGTCTTAAGTTCAGTTTATATATATGTGTTATCGGTTTATATCTATGAAACGGGATTGTCGGGATTTGTACCCGTTCAGTTTATTGTCAATTCTGTTCTAGGGTAGGATGATGAGATTAGGAATTTTGAACATGTACAAACTTGTATTTATGCGTTGACAATCACAAATTTTCGTTAATAGACACCCAAATCCGGAATAATCTTGTGTAGGTCATACAAATATTTATTCCGTGCGGAGATTGAACCCACAACTCGATCGCAAAAATCGATCCCCCAGCTACTACGCCGAACATGTGTTTTCAAATATAAAGAATACAATATTATATGAATCAATTGAAAAGTAGGTGTAATATTGTAGATCCAAAGATCCCATTCGTAAATCCGTATGTAACCGTGGGGCATCCGCTCAACTTATGAGAGCTCAACACTGACTCGAGAGGTGAGGGAAGAGCTGTATTTAGCGAATGTTCATCGCAAGCGCTGCTAGTCAGCGCGATGGCCTGATTCAGAAGCGAAAAAGAAAATTTCAATCATGTGATAGGGAAATTTATCAAACCACCAACTGTTAGAGGAATATAGACTATATATTGGACTATATGCCTCTTATTTCTCCACTATGGACTCATAAAATTGCGGGGGCGTATGCACAATAACTTACAAAAGTTTTGCAATCGAAGAAATGGTTTAGGAACGTATAGAGAACATTCAAAGAAATATTCATTTTATAAAGGTATACAAAAAAAAACATCGATGAAAATACCAAAAAGATGGTTAATGTTTCCACTTCGATTTGAAATTCGATTCTGAAAATTTTCAGACAAAAATAACCATCTTCATACTATCGAATTCGAACTGTTGATCAAACACTGGCCACATTTATATAGTAATACGTAATACACTCAAACAATAAAATCTTATGCGCGTAAATACATCAAAAATTATAAAGACTAACCTTTTTAGAGGTTATTATAAAATATTCATATCAACCATTCTGTATATCATGATATACAGAATGGTTTGTACGAAATTATTTAGGATTATAATATAATAAAACGAAGAGGTCAAACTCTTACTTCTTTAGAAGGACGTGTCAAAGCATAATGTAGATTTATCAAGTGCCAAGCACTCGCCACAAATTGGCACTGACTCAGAATTTTTACAAGCATAGACACTTCGTCACTCCTTTTTTCAAATAGACAAATTGGATACCTGCCGATAATAAATTTATACTTGTATCGAGTCTACGATGAAGCAAATAAATTTTATCTGTTGTCAATTATAAAATATAGCCTATTTTGAATATAATACGAGTACAATAAAAACTAGCGACCCATGCGCCGCTTTCTAATTCTCATTCAAATTTCCAACATATTCTAGAATAAAAACCTGGTCCTGACAAATACGAACATAATATAAAAGCCAGCCAAATTGCTCGAGTCGTTCTCAAGTGATGATCTTTCCCAGACATACCTATTATTTTCACAAAGGTCTACAAAGCTATGCGGTTAATACAGATGTTTCTATTTTTTCCTTTAAAGGCTAATTAATACCCTATCAATACCGCTACCTCCTCTCACTCAGATCAACCACTTAGATACAAAAGAGACGGATGCTGCAGTTCCCCCGCAAACTTTCCCTCGAACAAGCGAAGGGTTTAATTGTTTTCCTGCACCACGAGAAGCTGAGAAAACGCGACTAAAACGCGTTTCAAACGTGGAGAGAGCTCGTTCCACTTTCTCCAAGCCCCTTTGTTTTAAGTACTCTAATTTTTAATTGAATGTACAGGTCGGGAATTGCTTAAAAACTACGAGCTGCGGGAATTGTGAATGGAATACGTTGTAAGTACTGGGGGTTGGAACTTGAGCCGTGTTATTTCACGGGTTTAATGTAGTGATGTGAGAGTATTTTCTAAAAGTAGTATTCTGCATTAAAAAAGCCGTTTTAAGTACATGCCAAATTAATATGGCATTCTGTTTAATGATTGTAATAAATTATTGATAACTTTTTGGGAAATTCCCTTGAATTGGAAAAACCATATTACCGCAGGATACACCGCGGAAAATTTCACTGCTATTGTGAAAATAACAGTTTACAGTGTTTTTTTTTTGTATTTTGATGTTGCCTGTGTTTCATTCGCATTCCTAAGAAATTTTAGAGACAAAAGGTTCTCATAGGCTAGGAGGTCCAAATCTATCTGTTTGAGATATTATTCAAATGATGTGAAAAAGCAGTGATAGCCTATTGGTATGACAGTTGGACTGCCAAGTCAAAGGTCTCGAGTTCGAACCCAAGGCACGCACCTCTGACTTTTCGAAGTCATGTACGTATTAATAGTTAATTATCACGCGCTTAAACGGTGAAGGAAAACATCGTGAGGAAAACCTGCATGCCTGAGAGATTTTCTTGATGGCGTGTGAAGTCTGCCAACCCGCACTAGGCCAGCGTGGTGGACTATAGCCTAATCCCTCTCATTCTGAGAGGAGACCCGTGCCCAGCAGTGGGACAATATAATTGGTTGATTATGTTATGTTATGATGTGACAATTTTATAAAGATTAAAAAAATAAGAAAAATATTATACGAAAAACCTTAACCTCTTTGAAACCTCAAAATAAACACGGTATAACTTTCTTTCTTTCTTTGTATTCGTCTTTTTATAAAGTTCCGGCAGAAACTTTCGGGTCTGCCATCGCAATTTATTATTAAAAATGAAGAAAAAAATCAAGTTATACCACCCTGGGATTCTTATAAAAAGTGAGTGACTCTTTGAGACAGCGCCATAAATTGTAGGAGGCGACGTATCTTGAAATTGTGTTGGCGAAAGTGACTTTTAACGGGCAACGAACCCTGGACGGTAGCAACGTTGACGCCCGTTAAAGCTCCTTTTTGTTACCAGATTATTGCGGTCTATTCGATATTTTAGAGAATGCTAAATTTAAAAAAAACGCACACCCACACGATTGTATTTCTATCATACCACCTCTGTTTCCTAATAGAACATACACAGCATACATCTAGGCAAAATATAGTTTACATTAGTACGCCTATGCCTCATTAATCTAGTGGTTAAAGCGCGACTGCGTCCTGACTTCGGTTCCCAAGGCGAGCAGAATATTTTTGAGTTTTTCTAAGAAATTCTCAGTAGCTCAGAGTTTGGATTTGAGCTCGGTTAATGGCAATAGACTGGCCCCCTATTACATGGGACCTAAACATACCGGCGAATTATGGATGTATAAAGTACACCTCTGCCTAACCCATCCAGCAGTACAGGTGTAGTGGTATGTTGTGTTATATTAAACTGGACGGATACGAGCGAAGAAATCGCTGTAAATGTGAAGTGTCCCATATGAAAATCCCATATTTGTCGAGAGAATAGCGACCAACAACCGGCAACATAGTTGTAGGTGAAATCTAGTAACTACAGTATTTGCAAGCAGTGATTGATGTTTCCACGAAAATGGCTACAGTATATACCTCTATAACTAGAAATTAGCTAAACTAAGATATATTTTATATTCAAGGCTATGATCTATCTATATGCCAAATTTCATCCAGATCCGTCCAGCCGTTCTGGCGTGAAAGTGTAACAAACATCCATACATTGGTACTCACAAATTTTCACGTTTATAACGTTTATTTTCACGTTTATTAGTAAGGACACTAGCGAGTCTGGAAGACGTTGTCCTGCCCTAAAAATCCTGGAATCTGTTCGCAGCGACCCCTACCGAGTTTAATTGTGAATCAAATCAGGGGACAATTTTAAAATACACACAAAAAAGTTCATCAAAGTCTGTCAGGCCATTTAAAAAGAGTTCAGTGACAATACACTCGTACAGACGAATTATATGTATAAAGATATCCTCATGGATACTACCGAAATCTCATTTACTTTCCCTTCCATTTCTTTTACTCTAGCAGTGGTAGCAGGCTATCTCTATCTTTTGCTAATCTCAATTATATATGCGCATTTACAAAACAAGTATCACTAGCACTCCGACTTCTGAGCGTTGTGTTTGAAGATGCTGCCATGTATTGAAATAGCTCTCAACTCCACTCGATTCTGTATCAATACCGCATAGAGCCCTCGAGGTAAAGATTGAGCAATACATATCATATTGTTAACGTATATTTCAGTAGTCAACAAAATGTTTGCACCTGGGTGAGACACACTATTTCTTGTAGATTTTTTGACGCTAATTTAAATCCGGCAACAGAATAGCAATAGAACGTCAAAATTCTTCTTCTATTCTCAAAGTGATAAAGACACAGTTTTTGGTGATATTTTAAGTAATCTTGTGAGCATAGCATACTGTACTCCTCTTTGTAATCTATTTTTGTTTGCTTCGCTATGAGTTTTTTTTTCGTACTAGTGTTTTTAGTATTTTCAGCCAGGTTTAAAACAGATGAAGGACAAATTATATTTCGATGATGATAGTTATTGATTCAAAATTGGAATTCTGATTTTTGAATAACGGCCATGGGTGATAAGGATCTACTATAATTTCTAAATATGTAATGATTGCATGCATTGCAGAGGTCTGAATCTATGTAGCTTTTTAAAGTCCCCTAAAACAGCTTCTGAGATAAAAGAAGGAAAGTAGGTACCTATGTTTTTTGATACATTTGTGAGAAGAAATCTATGTATCTCAAACTTCAAACTTCCAATAAACACAAAAATATTTTATTTGAAAAAGAAAAATTACTCAATTTCGAAAAGGGTAAACATGATAGGATAAACATATCAGAAGTACATATTTTTAAAGATGGAACTAATTTCTAAGTTTCAAAGATGACAATAAACAAGATCTACGATAGGAACCGGCCCAACTCCAGTTATTCCATTAAACACGTCACAAGACAAACTAACAAGCGGAACAGATTATAATTAATAAAGTTTAACTATAAATCATGCTTGTACGAGTACGAGCACCTTTGTAACATGAACTGTTCTATGAGTAATTTAGTTACTAAAGATGTTATCAATTTATGCAGTAATTACATATCTTTAAGCTAAAGTATGTATGTTAGAAGATCGAAATTTATGACAATTATGTGATATTTGTAGGATTTTCAAATTGAAGTAAAAAAAATTTTGGTGCATATTATAATTAAATACCTACAAATGTATAGTTGTCAGATTTTTGCTATACTTTTAGTATAAGAAGGAATTATTTGCCAAATTTCATAGTTCTAGGTCAGTGGAAAATACCCTATAAATTTTGATTCCCTTGAGAGTGTCGAAATATACGTTGTTTTGCGGCATAAACGGCCGTATCTTTTTTTACGTTCACTTAGAAGTTTAATTTTTTCACAGCTTCAAAGGACTGTACATCTGAGTCTATAGTTTTAATTTCAACTTACCTCCACGCGTTCATAAGATAAAGAGTCTTGACAGACAGACGGACGGACGGGCAACAAAGTAATCCTATAAGGGTTCTGTTTTTTTCCTTTTGACGTACGAAACCCTAAAAGTATCAAATTCAAACATAATACATCAAACCGAAACAAATTCACATAAAAACAAAACAATAAACAAGATTATACTGACAATGACAAAACTGTAGAAAAAGCTATAATATGAAATGCTTCAGGGTTTCTGATTTAAGTGGTGATTAAATTGAAACGTCTGGTGGTGAGCCATCGATCAACGTAGATGGTCGTAGTCCTGAAGACACGATGCCCGTCATCAATTTAGCTGTTGCTAATAAAACTACAAAAACGGATAAAAACTATTTTGTACAAATACACGTGATGAATTGGGTACCAGGACTTTGTGGCGCTAGATGTGTTTTTTTTTTTAAACTGCGATACAATATTTTGTGGTGACTAAACAATGAGTGATCGTATGTTTATCACCAAAACTTTGTTCTATAAGCTCGGCTATCAAGAAATACTAGAATTTCCACATTTTACATTTACCGTACAAGTCAGTAATATTATTTAGCTTGAATATTTTAACTGGCAATCAAAATCATAATCTTAGGTCGAAATAAATTTTAATTAGACGCTGTTTTTTTTTTTCAATTATAAGAGGTAGCATAGTAACCACTACAATAAATAAGGATTTATGATTTATTCTTCAATAATAATAATAATAAAATTTTGAAGCGGCGGTAGCCTTAATTGCTAGGGCGTCGGACTAGTGTTCATGTGGTTGCCGATTCGAAACCCCCCAGTTCACTACCGACACAAGCATTTATCTTAGCACGAGAGGTTAGCAAGAATACTAGTAATGTGCGACCCACATTATTAGTGAGATTTCTAAAAAAATAGCAATACGTGGATTCGATTTTCTTTTACTTTTGCTATATTCTAGTTCAAAGAGATCATGTGTTAAATTTCTACGAGGTAACACATCACGGGTACCGTATCTGTCAACTCTATATCTTTATCACAGACGACACACAAAGCGTTCTGCTCCAGCGTGCTCGTGCCAACAAATGAAATTTTCGATCGAGATGTATGACTGTACATTACTCTTTTTGTATGCTCCAACAACAATGCCGCTTTTGAACAACGAGCATTGTATTGAAAAAAAAAACTTATTAAAGGTGTATTAACTAAGCAAAACGCGTAAGCTGCTCTTTTATATTAGAATAAATTTCGCATTAAGTTTGTAATTTGTTACTTGACAAGTTAAGCTTATTAAATACTAGCTTATGCCTGCGCTTTCACATGCATCTAATGATAGGTAGCCCAGGTATTTTGGACAAAAATTTGCCCTGGCATAAACCCATCTCTACATGCATCACGTAGGCCTTTTTTGAGAATTTTCATAACCGCGGTCCAACTTAGAACTCTTGAACCAATTTCGATAAATTTTAGTATTGAGATAATCAATACCAAAATTTATCCAAATTGATTCGCGGTATTGACGTAAAAACGCAATAAACGGTCTGTCTTTAGTATTTGTCTTTAGTAATGTCATTCCTAATGACACTACTAAAGGATTCAAATAAATATACCTTGGATTTTTTTTGTTACGAAGTTAATATTCCATTGTTGGGTTACAGGTCTCCTGGGATGTTTCAAGCTATAGTCCACTACACTGTCGTAGTGAAAGTTTGTAAAATTCACTCACATTTAATACCTTGATAAGGTCCCCTACGTCCTTCAGGATTCATCAGGATTTGCAATTCTTTCTATTTTTGAGAATTTACTAGTAGAAATACGTAATGTCATGCCACATTAGTCTTGTGTTCTCAAGCGCGTCTGCTACGCTAGAGGTCCTGGGTTCGATTCCCAGGTTGAGCAAAGTGTTATTAGGTTTTTCTGTGAAATTCCCAGTAGCAGCTCGGAGTTTGGAATATTTGCCCGGTTAATGGTAATAGGCTCGCCCCCATTACATGGGACCTAAACCTTCCGGCGAACTGCAGGTGTATTGGTACGCCTCTGCCTAACGCTTCGGGGAATACAGGTGTGATGGTTTATTATGTTTTGTTGTAATAAAATCACCTACGGCTTTCAGGATTCATCAGAATTGACTGCCCTTTGCAAATCTTTCTATGCTTGAGAATTTATAAGCATAGATACGTAATATCACTATTCAATGGTGGTTCCGTTGTAAAAACAATGCAAAGAAAAATTCGTGACTTCTCACTTCGTCGCATTGCTGTTACCATGCTATCAACAAAATTAAAATGTGTTTTTTTTTTGTTTTCATAGATATTCCGTCGCGCTGCTTACAGTAATCACCGAAATGGATCGATGAGTACAATGCTTGCAGTGGATTTAATGGATTTTGTTGCAATCTCATAGTCATGTTTAGTTATTATTATCTAGTGGCCCGTCCTGGCTCCACACTGGTTGACATTATTAACTGTTTTAGTAGGGATCCCTATTTTTTTCTAGTAATATATATAGCCTATGTTACTCAGGGATAATGTAGTAGTCTAATGGTGAAAGAATTTTTGAAATCTGTCCTGTAGTTTTTGAGTTATTCGTTACAAACATACAGAAATACAAATCTTTCCTCTTTATAATATTACTATAGATATCAATCTAACTACCACATTAGTCTAGTGGTCATAGGAGCGGCCGCTACTAGAGATGGGTTTATGCCAGGGCATTTAGTTTTTTCGCCCAAAATGCCTGGGCGGAAACCCATTTATATAGATGGGGCTATGCCAGGGCATTTATTTTTTTCGCCAAAAATGCCTGGGCAGAAACCCATCTATAGCCGCTACGGAAGAAGTCCTTAGTTTTTTCTATGAAATTCTCCATAGCAGTTCGGAGTTTGGATTTGTGACCGTTTAGGCCTTCCCATGTGCGTAATAAGATCTGAATTTTATTAAAATAAAATATCATAAATTAACACAGAAGCTCATAAACCTCGAAATTATAATAGAAGTCTAATAAATGAGTTGCGTAAATCTGGTAATCACTTCGTGTAAAACACTGTTATTTACTTAGACCTGGCCAATACTGTCGACCCCAACCTAGTTAAGCCAGTATATGCAGAAAATAACAAAAAAACCTCCTATTTGTGTCTATAAAATGAAACTGAAGCTACATAGTAAATATTTCTGAGCAAGTTTAGAACAAAAACAGACACATTTTACTTATCAACGAAGAATTTTCATTAAAGTTTCGCACGGTGTCTTACACTCAACGCGGGGAATTCTAGGATAAGCTTAGGTTCTTTTTTAGAAATCTTTGAGAGAGTTTTGGTCCTTATTTACTCCTTCTAAACTTAATTTAAAATATAACATGTTTTTTGTTTGTCTAGAGAATCACGTAGTTCAACATCATACAGCTATTGCTTTCAAGGTATAAGCATATATACGCCGATCTTATTGGTGAAATCCTCCAAAAAGGTCAGGTGCGTAGCACTCGCAAACGGAGTGCATGTATGAGAAGATCTATGAATGTGGAAGAAGCAAAAGAAGTATGCAGGAATCGTAGTAAGTGGCGATCTATAGTTTCTATCTAACCCTGTGGGAGAATGGCGTGAGTGTATGTATGTATGTACCTATGAATAAGCATATGAGTAGTATTATTCATTTATTTAAAGGATAATTCTGGTTCAATATTAAAAAAAAAACGTTGCCCCACACTAGGATTTTTTCTCCTGTATCGTGGGTGCATTTACAAACACAGATTCTCACATACACAAACACCCAGACCCGGAACACCTACCTGTAGATCATACAAATATTTGCTCCATGCGGGGATCGAACCCACATCACGTGGCGCAGAAACACCAAAAACATTACAGATAACATAGTGTAATTACCTATACAAATATGTTTAGTAGTATCATTGGTGGTCTTATTGCTAAAAGCAATTTCTTACAGACAACCTTTGGATGGACACAGGTCATGTCAAAAAAAGGTTAACAGACAATTGGTGGTGTATAAAATGATACATAGAAACATGCATAAAACTAAATAATATTTCTTTACATTGATTGATAATTGCCTCATTTGCTTAGTAGTCCAGGTCGAGCAAAGTAATAATGGATTTTTCTATGAAATTCTCAGAAGCAGCTCGGATTTTAAAATTCATGCCTAGTTAATGGCAATAGGCTCGCTGCCGATTACATGGAACTTAACATTGCGAATCGTGGGTGTACATTACATTAGTATGACTCTGCCAAACCCTTCGGGGAATAGGGGCGTAATGGATGGTATGATTGGTAATTTAGAACACTACCACACTAAATGAATGATACATTGAAACTGAATAGAAATTATATTTTGAACGGTTTTCATGTACTAAAATAATGTTTCAGGTCTTATCGTGGGTAGATTTCAAGAAAAGCCTTCATTTTGATTCGTTAGTTATCTTATTTTACCTAATCTAAGTTGCTTAGATATAGAACGTATGTTTTCAAATACTTTTTACTTACAATATGAATGACAGACAAAGTGAAAGCATACTCCGTTTAATTTTAAAAGTAGTAAAGGAAAGACACCTAAACATGAACATGAATATGGACATCCCATGTGTCTAATATTCTATAGGTTTGTCGCATGACAAAAAGCTAACAAAAAAAGAAACTAGTAATTTCCATAACAAAAAGTAAAAAACAATCTAACAAGCGTGTCCTATTATCATAGAGATGGAATCTCCTAGACGGATGAAATTTCACAGAGATCGGATTGACTCAGGAATATTTTCCGAGTGAATTGATTTAGCTAAGGCACGAGCGGCTGCGTCGAGGAAGAGCTGTGAATATACACAGCCTGTCATTTGCACGGAACACGGAATATCAAAAAAATATACCACACGTTGCTCTTGAGTAGATATATTGATATATATATATATATATTGACTCTTTGTTGATGTCACGTTTTTGAAACATGCTGTATTTCTTTTTGGTAACCAGCTTTCATACTTCAGATATAACAAATTTATGTACCAAACTGTCATTCCCAACTTATAAGTCTTCGTAAATTGTATGTTAATTTACTCAGCCAAGACTCTAAGATATTCAGAAGGGACAATGTTGTCGGAATATTCTCGGTCCGTAGCGACATCTTGGACGTACAACTCGCAAACTTGATTATTAAGGGGAGAGAAGGGGTTGGAGAGAAGGAGTTAGATGAAATGCATCGACTTTTATGTACTGGATTGAGTTTTGTATATAAAACGCTTTTATGTTTTCAAAGAAGTTTTGATTTCGGTTTATTAAGTGCGGTGAGAGTGAGAGAGAGTTCTTTTTAAACTAATGACACAATATCGACATGATAACTTTAAAGGAGCGCTTAAATATAATGAAAATTTAGAAAGACCTCTTTTCTACAACCCGATTAAAGTATTAACAAAAATGTAGTCCCTAAGTATCGTGTAAATAGATTAGGTTGGATGTCTGAAATTAATTAGCACAGAGCTCAGAAAAAAAAACAAGCAACAAAGTAATACATTAATACAACTTTATCTACACATTTCTGCGACAGGAGTTAATGTAAAACTTTTACAAAGAGAAAAATCCCGCGCATTAATATTATGAGGGATTTTGAAAAGAAAAAAAAAGCCCGGTTGACATTTTGTCCACGGCCGTCGCTCGGGCACTTCACTAATGAATGCAAATTTCATCAAGCCGTAACACACGCTCCTCATGATAAAAAGTTTAATTTAAAAAATATAAAGCAGCTAAAGAACAACACAACATTATTAAATCACTGAGTTACGTTTATTAAATATGGAGTTAATGAAAGTATTATGGGATGGGTATTTGTGAGTACAAAAGAAAAGAGGGTTAACTCTGTTAATATCATGTCTTATTAATATTTGCAAGGAATTTATTTCATTTTAATTAAGTGAAAATGCGAAAGATGAATAAAGGAAATACAATGGCTCGCGTTTAAAAATTTTGCCTCCAAATCATAGTCTTAATAGATGTTATTGTAATCCATATGCATACATGGAAATGTGGGTGTACATGCATATGTATACCCACATTTTGCCGGTTTAGGTCCCACCTAATAGGGGGGAGCCTATTGCCATTAACCGGGCAAAAATCCAGACTCCGAGCTGCTACTGAGAATTTCATAGAAATACCTAATAACACTTTGCTCGACCTGGGGATCGAACCCAAGAACCCTGTAGCGCGACTGCTATAGTCGCGCTTAGGACGTCTAGACTAATGAAGCAGTCAGAAGATTATAATTTACGGTAATTTAAATTATACAACATCATAATGTAATTTGCATTTATATATTTAAATCTATCTAAACTGAACCCAATCAATTTAATGAATAATCAACCCATTATACTGTCCCACTGCTGGGCACGGGTCTCCTCTCAGGATGAGAGGGATTAGGCTTTTGTCCACCACGCTGGTCTAGTGCGGGTTGGCAGACTTCACACGCCATTAAGAAAATCTCTCAGGAATGCAGGTTTCCTCACGATGCTTTCCTTCACCGTTTAAGCTCGTGATAATTAACTATTTAATACGAACATGACTTCGAAAAGTCAGAGGTGCGTGCCTTGCGTTCGAACTCGAGACCTTTGACTTTGAATGAATGAGAATTTAATGAAAAAAAAGAAAAATAATATTTAAAATTGACAAATGAAACTGTCGTTAAAATAGTTTATATATTCCATAACTACTGTTACTCGAAACCTAAACGCGAGAAAATTAATTAGCGCGACATAATACTGCAAGCACCTACACTAATTATTTTAAGCAACAATTTGATACAAAACTGGCACTAAGTGCAATACTGTATAACTTAAAGTGGAATGCAGTTCGCAAGTTGGAGCAGGTGGTGACGTGGCAACGAGTGTGTTAATTAGTATAAGTTTATCTGCACTGAGCTGATGATGGAGTCACGGCTTAGAAGCATACTGGCAAAGAATTTGTGTGAGTTTGCTTGTGTGAATATAATAATAATAGCGACGCCCGCGACTTCGCCCGCGTAGACTGCCTAAATAAAACAATATCTTTATAATACATAAATATATGTCATCATCATCATACCATCACGCCTGTATTCCTCGAAGTGTTAGGCAGAGGCGAACTAATGTACACCCACAGTTCGTCAGTATGTTTAGGTCCCATGTAATAGGGGGCGAGCCTATTGCTATTAACCAGGCATAAATCCAGACTCCGAGCTGCTACTGAGAATTTCATAGAAAAACCCAATAACACTTTGCTCGACCTAGGGGTCGAAGCCAGGACCTATAGCGTAGCAGTCGCGCTTGGGACCACTAGACTAATGAGGCAGTCAGTAAATATATGTATATGCTATATTATTGCAAATTTTTATTAAAATCCATGCTGTAGTTTTTGTGGAAGAGCCAAACCCACACATCTTACCCCTTTTACCCCGTGTGGGGACGGGTTAGAATACTATTCATCACTGCCTTTCAGAAAGGTATCCCGTAAAAGGCGTGAAAATATCTTACTAGCTCAGTCGTAGGACCTCTTGGGGTTTAACTAGCTATCGACCACCCTTACGTCGAAGTCTGTCGTAAAGCACCTTGGTGTGTGTTTCGACTTTTGTACGTAAGAGCCAGTTCCCCTCGGTTGCAGCGACTCTGGCAGTCTGTACGTCTCTTACGGGTCGGCAACACATCAGCAACGCCTCTGGTTTTGCAGGTGTCCATGGGCGACGATGACTGCTTACCACCAGGTGGCTCGTCAGCCCGTTTGACAACTTAATCAATTAATAAATACATCTTTACAAACTTTCACGTTTATAATATTACCTAGTAAGATGTAGAACAACTGAAATTGTTTTTATAGGGATAGGAATGAATATACAGTTTTACATTCATTAAGAGTATTTAGAGCTTTACGTGATAATGTTTAATTTGCATATTTAATAACCCTGCTATATGCCGATCGATCGTCTTGTAGTCAGAGCCTGGCATGCTCACTTAAATGACTCCTGATGGTGGTAGTGTTGTGTTTCAGGTCGTTTCGCTCCCTACAATCTGTTTGTGTCGATCGAAGCTGATACACACGTCATGCTCGTGAACGGGTGCTGTCTGTTGCGACTGGTCAGCTCTGACATGCCATGGCAATCCGGATTCAGTTACCTACTTATGTTATCTTTTGGACAATAATTTAGTCTCGTCACTTACATCAAACTCCACAATACTTACATTGATAAAAAAAAACATTGTAAACATCAATTACCTATTTAAAAGAGTATCTATGGAGTTTCTTGCCGAGTCTTCTCCATAAAACCTACTATTTGGAACCGTGCACATAGCTTTTGACATTTCATAAGTACTTGTATACGGTCTAATTGAAAACTAATTAGCTGTATACACAAATATCTTGGGTAATCATTCTCATGCAACTGAGGATTAGTTAAATAATTGCATGTCATTTGTATTTTCTTTTGGTGTTTATGATGAAAGACAAGCTTATATGTCCAATAATTTTACTGGCTACATTGCGCTTATGTCAGAATATTTGGTATTGCAGTGGACTCAGACAAACTCCAATATACCAAAAACTTTTAGACCAATCTGTTTTGCCAGCTCCATCTAACAAAAATACTCGATATTCAAACTGACAATGTGTCACGAGACTTAGCGACACCATCTGAACTAAACCCTCGCAAGAAGAGTAAAGCTGATTCGGATTAAACTTTGAATATGTACGAGAGACTTTGGCTCAGCTACATTGTCGTGTGTCGTCGTTCCGAAACTGTTGGCTATTGACTTTAGTCGACTGATTCCAATTGTTATCTATTTTGTTCGATGAGAGATAAACTAGCTTGTTTTCGTTTATTTTTACTATGTGGTGTATTTTCTTCTTTATTACATCCATATTTTTCCGAAAATGACAGAATAACAATTTTTTTATGGAATAGGGGGGCAAACGAACAAACGGATCGCCTAATGGTAAGCGATTACTGCCGCCACAAGGAGTTACAAGTGCGTTGCCGACCTTTTAAAAGGGGATCGGGCCCCGGTAACCTCACTGACTCGGCAAAACACAACATAAGCGTTGTTTACCGCCGGTTTTCTGTGAGGCCGTGGTGTCACTCCGGTCGAGCCGGCCCATTCGTGCCAAAGCATTGCTCTCCCACGTTAAAAAACTTACCCCTTACATTTTTTGTTTTCTATTTTTAATCTTACCCCTGTCTCGCTAGACACCATCGCTATGTGTATAGCTTGTACAATTTAAATTTCAGATTCTATGAGTTTAATATTAGTCTTATTTGTAATCTCAAGCAATAAGTCAAATCCAACACAATTCCTTCCAACACAGTATCATTCTGAATATCATTTGGTGGTCGGTGTTACCCCGCGGCTACCGACGTGTGCCGTCGCAGCCGAATAATGCCTTCTGTAAAACTTTCAACTTGTGTAATACTCCGTATATTAAAGTGTCTCATGTCTATGTCCTCGCCGGCGCAGACAGTTCTGTTTAATATATTGTTACGAGCATGTTCGTCAAGTTGCTGAGTATTTTGGATCTTCTTAACATGGATTATTGTCTTACCATATGTCTCTTTGCCTTTATCCAAGACGAAGTTAATATAAGTTTAGCTTAAAAACTAGTCACGCCAACTATATTACTGTTTGTTATAATTATTCGAGGATTTAATGAACAACTGAGAAAACGGACCGCGATCTAAGATTACTCACCCCATGCGTTTAGTCAAAGACTGATTGTAACGCAAGATCAAAATTCTGGTTTATTATTTAATAATTACACTAAGCTTACACTAATAGCGATAGAAGTAAAAAAAAAGTAAAGGCAGGTAGTAGCAAACAATCGATAAAAAATGAAACTAATACTTAATCAAAAACAACAAACATAATTACAGCTATTATAAATTATTAACTATATTTAGTGTTGAAGCTCAAATTCCACTAAAGCCATATGCTTAAAGTAAGAACCGTGAAGAATAACGAGTGTGAAGATTGAAACTCGAACACAAAATAAAAAATTTTAAACGAACGCTCTTTTAGCGAGAATTTACTGGCGTTTTACGTTGGTCCAGCAATGAAAGGAAAATATGGAGTTGAAACAGCTGCTTATCTTGCGCAGGTTGGAGTCAATTGAGGCAAATAGGTCAATGTGGACTTTGTGCTGATGGGTGAGCTTACTGCTTATGCATTATTGCAGCCTTCACACGCAATGCTGGAGCTGTTATGTATTATATTGATTTATTACATACAAGATGGATTCTATCAGTAAATTTTATGAAAACCTATAGATACTAATATAATAAAGCTGAAGAGTTTGTCTGACAGACTAGACTGAGTTTGTATTTACCAGTCGCATTTTGCATTTGATAGCCCAATTCTGGAGGAAAGATATGAAGAGGATATTTGACATCACGTTTTGACCCTCAGGAGACGAGACATCAACAAATTCAAATCACTAACCATACATTGATTGTTTATAATAATCCTAAGTTATTGGAATTTAATAACTGAAGCCCTCGAGTTCAGTTGTAATTTTAATGCATTTGTTTACAAACATAACAACTTTTAATTAAAAGACAAAACACAGATTGATATCGTAAAGCTCAATTTATTATAATAATTATTTTTTATGGAGTTTCTTGCCGGCTCTTCTCCATACGACCCATTTTTTGGAACCGTGCAACTAGTTTAGCCTTTTCAAAAGTACATATTTTAGTGGTTTACAATAAATGTTTTTAATTTTGACTTTGAAAAGACGACCCATAATAACAAAATACAAAAACAACTATTAGTAAAGCGTCAGTTTCAAAAAGATTCCGTCTCAAAGCAACAACTCACATAAGTTCTACTAAACATTGCAAGAAATTCATGCACTTACTGCATTTGGAATTCTAAACATTTTTATAGCACGAAGATATGCAGTAGTGAGTTTGTTGAACCTATTTGTCAACTACGTCATGGCACTATTGCGTTGTAACTTTTGTGACCTTGCTCACAATATAACTTTGACTTGACATTAGTTTTGAGTGTCATAAAATTTTCAATGCAAATAAAAAACTTCAAGATCAACGAAAGATAAATAATTTATTTCTGCATATCTGCTTAAATAACAGTATTATAACAATCTAATCAAATCTATCTAACTGCGCTAACTCAACCTCGTAATGTTGAAGAGATAACAGAAAGGCTTACATCTACATTAATATTATAAAGAGGAAAGATTTGTATTTATGTATGTAACGAATAAAAATAAAATCTCCTGGACCGATTTCAAAAAATCTTTTGCTGTTAGAAAGCTACATTATCACTGAGTAATATAGGCTATATTTATTACTAAAAAAAAATTAGGGATCCAGACTAAAACTTCAATAAAAAGAAAGGAATCCAATGTTAAATGATTAATATAACAAAATTATATATCTACCATATAATAACTATATAAATATTATAGACCTACTAGATATTAAAGCATCGTTATAAGTCCCCGTGAGCCCAATCAACAAACAATACATTATCCAGAACGTAATACCTATTAACATAACTACTGAGGTCATTGAGCCTTGACAAATGAAATTAATTGGTTGTAATTCTATTTTTTATCTTAAACTAGCGACCCGCCCGCGGCTTCACACGCGTTTCCCCGTTTTTTGCAATTTTTCTCTCCATAAAAAACCTTCCTCAGAGTTCAAGGAATAAATTAAAAATAAAAATACCCCAATTAGTCCAGCCGTCTTCGAGATTATCGCTTAGCGACAAATTTTGCAATTCAATTTTATTATATAGAAGATTACTCTAGACATCGTTCCTAGCCAAAATTAATGACGTAATTTTTAGGTCACCTTTGAACCACAAATAAGGTAACGAGATTAGAAAAGACCATTGTCAAAGTAATGTTACAGAAAATGGAAGGGAATAAACATTGAGTTATATTTATAACTCAACCGCTATTTCCATTTCCAATATAACTTTAGTAGTATTGCATATATAGGCCCCAAGCATTGAAAGTATATCGCAAGACAGCTACTATAAATAATTCCAACACATTTTGTACCCCTCATAATGACTGGCAACTTGGCAAATTTCCTGTGGGGACTATCAGGCATCTTTAAAATTAATTGAAATGTTTTGGCTGTAATCTGTTGTAATAATTCTATCGTAAAGGGGCCCCCATCTTGAAGATTAACTCATATAAATAAATAATAACTTCTTAATAGCTTTGGCTTTGTTATATAAGGTATTTAGTAGAAATTTTGAATAGTAAATGGTCTAACATACTGGTTTCTGACACTTGCGCGAATATTAAACATTGAAATAAAACTACTTCTTACGGATTTTATCGGGGTTGATTGATATTATTTGATTCCCGACGTTTCGGATCCTTTACAGCATCCATGGTCACGGGTAGACTAAGTTGTTGGACGTGTTAATGTTACATTTACTAACAGCACCTTACATTTTTGTAGATTATTGACGATCCGATTCACGCAGAACGAGCTCACCGTATTCTTCGGTTTTGCAGTTTTGGGCTTGGATTTTGATTTTATGGAATCTTGAAATAAAACTACTTCTTACGGATTTTATCGGGGTTGATTGATATTATTTGATTCCCGACGTTTCGGATCCTTTACAGCATCCATGGTCACGGGTAGACTAAGTTGTTGGACGTCTTAATGTTACATTTACTAACAGCACCTTACATTTTTGCAGATTATTGACGATCCGATTCACGCAGAACGAGCTCACCGTATTCTTCGGTTTTGCAGTTTTGGGCTTGGATTTTGATTTTATGGAATCTTGAAATAAAACTACTTTTTACGGATTTTATCGCGTTGTATTGATATTATTTGATTCCCGACGTTTCGGATCCTTTACAGCATCCATGGTCACGGGTAGACTAAGTTGTTCGATTCACGCAGAACGAGGTCACCGTATCCTTCGGTCTTGCAGATTTGGGCTTGGATTTTGATTTTATGGAATCTATAATGGGGTTCCAAGCAGGTGGTAAGACCCAGTCATCTTCTCTATTGGAATCTATCTATAATAGAGAAGATGGCTAGGTCTTACCACCAAGCAGGTGGTAAGACCCCATCTTCTCTATTGAAATTTGGATGTTTTTTTAAATTCAATAGCCTCAGCTCAGCCTCGGGTCATCCTGGGAAGGAATCGGTTTTCTTTTGCGAAGACTTGTGGTTTATCAAATCTGATGTAGTGCTGGGCCTTGTCTAGAGTATATTCACAAACTGCTGACTTCTTGAAACGGCGGTGTTTGACATCAACAAACATCAACAACAACATCAAACACCGCCGTCAGAGCCGCCGCAACCGAGAGGGAACTGGCTCTTACGCGCAAAAGTCGGAACACACACCAAGGTGCTCGACAGACTCCGACGTAAGCGTGGTTGCCGGCCAGTCAAACCCCGAGAGGTCTTGTCACCGAGCAACTCAGATATTTTTTCAATGCTTATTTTATTAAGGTTACATCTAATACAAATATTATGTTATCATAATTATGCTTGAACCAGTTTAATAGTACTTTCTTTAACGCTATAGGCATGCAACTGCAATACAGATACATTATTTCTACAATTTAAATTCTACAATTAATAATATAATATAATTTACAATCCCAATGAAGATTCGTTCCTTAAAAAGTTCCTAGCTCTCAAGAAGCAACCACAGTCGTATATCATCGATAGAAACGAACAACGGCTGCAACATTCCAAATCGACAAAGAAAACGCTGGATATTACATGAAAGCCATTTTCACGGCATTTAGCTCGCAATTCTATTACGTCATTACATATTCACACAGTCATGCTGCCATGGAATGTAGGGTGGTATTACATCAAAGAGAGTATTCGATCAACGCGGCTTGTGTATTTTTTTTTTGGTTCATTTACCACGATCCATACGCTCGCTTCGCCTTGTTATGTCGATGGCTTAAAATTTTTGGAATGGCGTTTTTCTGAGCCAGCAGTAATGTTTCACATTATTAATTTATATCCAATTATTAGGTTAGGAGTGAGAGGGGTTAGGCTATCGTCCACGCTAGTCTACTCTGGGTTGGTAGACTTCCACACAATGTTTTCCTTCACCATTTCAGCGAGTGATAATTAATCACTAATACGCGTATGATTCCGAAAAGTCCAAGGTGTATGCCTTGGGTTTGAACTCGAGACCTTTGACTTGACAGTCCAACTGTCATACCACAAGGCCACCACTGGATACTATCCAAATATCGGATTCTTTAAAATATTTTTGATTAGGGTCTCATCAAACGCTATCTCTCAGGCTTAAACGAACCCTTGAATTTTCATTATTAAGTTCATAAGAAAGTAAAGTTACAAAGTGGTTCAAAAGTAAAATCATCTAAGTACATAAATTATAATATCGCTAAGTGGAAAATATTTAAGCCCACGGAAACTTGTATACTTATCTAAGTATTCAAGAAAATATTTTTCACCAATATATTTCAATTTGAGGTCAATTTAAATCCATATATGCAAAACTTACTCCATCATCACAATTTGGTGAAACCCCGGAGATCAATCAAGTCGCTTCAGCCTCCATCTCAGGGCACTCCGCTAATGTTCGGTTTATGTAAATATTATGAGACTTTAACTATTCACTTATTCACTTAGCGTCAACTCTCTTGGGCTGTCTTTTTGTATCGAAATACCTCCCCTTTTCCTTTCTTCGGAGTTAAAATTGTTTTTTGTCGTGCCATCCAACTTTTCTAAGTCGATTTAAAATGTACTTAAAACGATTAATTTGAATGAAGTTAGGAGTTTCGTGTGACACTGACAGTCGAATTTATTCCAGAGTGGATATTTTTGTTTCTTAATATTGTTGGAAACGCTGTTTGTCTTTCATATCTTTTTGTTTGTTGCGGAATAATAAATGTAAGGAATGAGGATAAAGAACAAATAAAGGAAGGCATGAGTTGAAATAGACTTTTAAATCGGGTGAAGTTTTTTTCATTTTCAACGAAACCGCAATATTTTTTATCTTGATCTGCTACAAAAACCAAAAGTTATGCTTCAAGTGTGAATTTGCAATTGTTTTTTCTTTCCAACCTTTCAATGTCAAATTTATATTTTGTATTTATGACACTAAGCGTACAATTTATAAAACGAGAATATTTTGCAAACAAACTAGCTAAAACAAAATTAATTCATGTGTGTAATTCTCATAATGTATTTTCTTAAGCAAACTCTATCATTTATTTACTGTAGGCACATAAACTACGTTTGTAAATTAAACAAAGACATTACGTTGAAACAAGAGCGTATTCTACAATCCAGTTACCAAACAACGCGTTAAGGACGCAGGCGACTAGACTAGGTAGAACAAATTAAGTTTTACTAAATTCGCGGCCATTAAAACGTCTGAGGGAAAAAGTAAAAGCATTTCAGTGAATGAGATTACACGAAGTCGACCGTGACACTGAAACTGTATATATGAGTAATTTAATCTAAGAGGACCATTTTCATGTTCACACTACGATGCTGTCTGATAAAACTTAAAATGTATGAAAGGATAAGAATGAAAATAAGAATTCTCTTAGGATTTGGTATTCTGAGCTCAGAACAAGTAACTTGCAAGGACTTAGACCTATTTTAGCTTATTGTCGTGTTAAATGATGGTAAGGTTAACGTTAAGGTTTGCAGCCCTGTTGTTATTTCAAGTTACAAATCAATTATAATAATAATTTACAAATTCATCATAGTCACTATAACTATATAAACTAGAAATGTGCAACTTGCATCTGTGCAAAAGTCATCCCAAAAACGTAAATCCAAATGGTCCTTACTTATCAAAGTAATATGTTTCTAATCCAAAGCCAATCCAAGTCTAATGAAATAACGGTCAAATTGGCAAATGATAGTGTCGTTTCATATTGATACTTGAATGGTGGCATGAGTGTTATGCCAAATCAAATATTAACCGATAACTTAAAATTACACAAAAAAAATCCAATCTTTGGCTAGTGTCGCGAGTATAAAAGTATAAAGTGACAAAATGTCACAATTTCTATGTTCTACTATTATTGTCTATCTGTCATTCTACTGAAGATTTTTAACAATGACCTTTAATTTTAACAGAACCCGCTACCGCACCACCAAGCGCTTGTTCTCTGCCCTCATCCTGGTAAAATTCAAGCCACGTCCGTCCACATAGTGTGTCCACCTTGCGACGCCCGCTTTCTTACCCGGATTAACTCGAATTAAGATCGTACGTATCTTTGTGTTTGCCAGACGCTGCAACAGATCTAGTAAGGGAACGCTAGAGGAATTTCAATTGGTGTAAAATCTTGGTGCATTGGAATTAAATGGAATAGATCTATGCTGTCTTGTATTGAGAATGACATTGAATGGATTTTGAGAGGTTGTTTAATGAATAGAAATTGATTTCAAAGGTTCAGGCATTCGAATATCCGTTGCTTATGATTCCGTCAGCTACATAAATATGAATTTACGTAGACAGTCTTGTAAAAGGTTTGACTATACCTATGGAACCTGCTCAAGCCATCAAAACCTCATTCACCACAAATGAATCATCAAATCTTAACTTTATTTTGTAATGTTCTTAATCTAAAACTAGTTAACACGAGCTTTAAATTAACTTTAAGACTAACAAAACCTCAACTCCTAGTGGCTAGAATAAAAACCGCGTTGGAAAAGAATACTTTTTGTAACTACATATTGAGTCTAAAGATTACAATAGTGCCTGCAGTGACAGGTAATTTGTTAGAGAAAACCAAGGAAAAAAGGTAATTGTGGTGTTTGTAGACTGCGGTTGACTATGAACGATACAAATATCCTTTTTCTTTTTGTTAAAAGTTAGATTGCTTGAGAATATAAACCTCTGATCATTGTTAAAATGCCAACGTTATGATCGAGGTATTTTTTCTTTTTTTGGTTTACTGTATTATCTATGATTGCGTATGATTGTTTATATAAAACTTTCTGTTTTATCGGATCCTTGGACTTGAAAACAAATCTCAGAAATTACTTTGCATGAAATAAAACGCTTGCTTTTCTCCAAATCTATAGGTCACTCTAGTTTGTACTAACTCTAAGATATTCTCGTTTATTTATCTAACATTATCATCAGCTTGCGGTTTCATCCAGCAGCCAGTACCTCTTTTTTGTAGTTCCGATCTCCACGCTCCTGTGAAGCTCTCATTCATTTTCACCCCACATCATCACGAAATAAACTTTTATAATCATCGTAACTTTTCTGATCGTTCTCAATTAAACTATAAATCACTTCGATATCTCGGTTATTGGCTGTCATATCGGTTTCCGCAACATAAAGTCCCGAATAAAACAATACGTATTTAAAGCGATCATTACAGTTGCGACTGACGCGTCCCGCTACATAATTCAGTTGGCTGTCAGCTGCATGCCGCTTCGCACGAGCTCCATGCGTAGTGTTGTTACATTGACGATACTAAATTAAGGGGGAAATATTGTGGGCACACAGACGCTTTGGTACCGTATTTATAAGAGTAGCAAATTCAAGCTTAAGATTTGTCGAACGAGAGGAAAATCTTACCATAATTTTGATAATTATTATTTATAGTATCATATTTTCTATCCAACAAGCCATTATCATCATTCATAGGCTTTAGTTGCAAGAACTTTGCAAAGTACACATAAGGGTTGTCAAAAACATCATTTTGTATAAATCTTGATTTTATCAAATCTTACGTAGATTTAATTTTAAAATGGTTTATGTATGCCTGGATATCTGTATTTCGCAAGTTCACGCATCACAGTCTTCTTGCATTGCTATTACTGCACAAAAGGTCCTTCAAAGTTAGTAATCCATCAAAGGAGAATGACGCTGGAGTGTGGCTAGGAGGCATGCTTCCTTGGAGATACCCATCTACTCTGCAGCCAATTAATTTAGCTGCAATACAAACATATCTACAAATAATACTCTAGAGATGTTTAGGAATTGATATACTTTAAAGATAAGTTTAAATGTTTGAATATTGACGTATGATAAGTTCACTGGTATGTTTAGGTCCCATATAGTAGGGAGCGAATCTACAGCCGGGTACAAATACAAACTCTGAGCAGCTACTGAAGATTTCAAAGAAAAACCTAATAATGCTGCTCGACCCGGAAATCGAACCTAGAACGTCTAAGGTAGCGCTTATAACCCCTAGAAAATAACTAATGAGGCAGTTGATAAATACTTTTGCGCTACATTTAGTTTCTTTTGTTTTAACATATTTTGTTGACGTCCGAAATTACTATTTGGATTGCCCTACTGTTGAACTGTTTTGTACGTTACAATGGAATTGTAACATACAAAACTAAAACTCGCATTTAGTGACCGGTAGACAGCACTGGCCGCTTCAATAATTCGCCAGCAAACATTTTGCGTGATGGTCCAGCACTGTTTATACACTGGTAATGTATTCCCACTGTACTCTGCTGATTATGATGATTATATTGTTGGGAACGCTTTGGCTAGTTACCGCGAGTTTGAATGAAGTTTGTCTACCTAAATTCAGCGTGAATGAACTTGTAGAATCGAATGATATTTTCCTTATGAGAGCAATTGTTTGTTCTAATAGCTGTCGCGATTGTGTACCTAAATAGCAACGACCATTTACTGAGCAGATATTTGGAATTAATATGTAACTCGTATCTATTCAAACATATTTTAAACTAGCTTCTGTCCACGACTTCGTCTGGGTGGACTTCAGAATTGGATCCAACCTGGATAAAAAGCCAAACTATTCCAGACTATAATCTATCTCCGTACTAAATTTCATCCGGATCCATTCAGCCGTTCTGATGTGATGGAGTAACATTCATACATCCTTATAAACTTTCACCTTTATAATATTAGTAGGAGCGTGAATAAAATTATTGCTTACGAATTGGTTCCTACCTATGGCAAGAGTTGTGGACTTCCAAATTTATAAAAGCATTATAAAAGTAAATACAAAAAAGTGTAAACCCAGAGCGAAACTGCAGTGATACAGCGTTAAAACAAGTAGCCATAGCATGAACTAATTCTGAACACTTTTAATAATGTTTACCTTCAAACTACTAACAACTAAAACTCCATTCAATACAAACGCTGCCCTTACTCTACAAAAAGGAAATATCCAAAATGACTACCGAAAAACACTTGTTATAACGAGATCATTACTAACCGTAAAACTCCTCGCATCTGAACGCTGTAGTCGACGAGAAAACCACGAAACAAAAATTCAACTAAAACAGGGCGTTGCTTTGAGAAATGTGGCTGGTCTGTGGTGAAAAAAAAAAAAAAGAAAATCGCGTTGCAAACACCTGTAGGGATGTGGTGAGGTTCCCACGATATTTTCTTCGGAGCTGCAGACGAGAGTGCCTAACACCCTGTATAGCCATCTATATAAGTGTGTCCTTGGCGTCTGAATGTGCACAGTTTATGTAACATTCACGTATATACTCGTACTTCGGGATTTTAGCGTTTATATAAAGTATTTTCAGAACTGACTGAGGTGTTCGTTCGTTGAATGATTTTCAAGAATATTTAGGTTTGATTCTGCCAATAGATTATATCATAGCAAGGTTCAAAAGTTGGGTAGATTTTGCTTGTTTTTCTGGTATTCTGTATTTTATTATACTCGTATTATTAAATAATATAACTACTTCAAAATTATTCTATCTTTTGTATATTTAAAAAACTTTCTTGAGAGTGGAAATAATTTAGCGAAAATAACTTGATCTGTTTTTGGTGTTACATGTACACGCTTAATTTTAATGAATTTTGGTATATGGATAGATTGAAACTTGGAATGCAAGTGAAACTGCGAGCAAATGCTATTTGTTAATATCAGAAAGTTTTACTCAAAGCTATTCTTTGACCTATACTTGACCTTAGAGTCCTAAAGTGATAATAAAGCAGCTAATAAACATTTTAGCTTTATATTCCGGTGAATGATACCTATAGTCCAGTTTAATTAATTACCAACATAATTTTCATTTACAGCCTGAACAGAAATACCAACTTTACGCTAATTGCCTATAAAGTAATACGAATCTTTTTTGCTAGCAAGATTAATATGGTAATATAGATAAGTCTCTCAGTAGATGTCAGGCGGATTTGCCACACCCGTGCCTTTGAGTAGGTTGCGAGGTGAGCCATCGGCCTTTGAAGGGGTCCAGTGAACGTTGAACTACAGCCCATTATGGTCATGGCGAATGTCACGAAAACCATGACCACCATTTTTACGTGGGAGAGCCATGCTTCGGCACAAATGGGCCGGCTCGTCCGGAGTGATACCACAGCCTCACAGAAAACCAGCATTAAACAACGCTTACGTTGTGTTTTGCCGGTTACCGGAGGCACAATCCCCTTTTAAAAAGTCGGCAACGCACTTGTGACTCCTATGGTATTGCGGGTGTCCATGGGCGACGGTAATCGCTTACCATCAGGCGATTCGTCGATTATAGGACTAGGAAAAGCAAGTGCGGTTTATAGTCGGTAAGAATCCGACCGATTTTCCGTACTATAAAAAAAATATAGTTATATATATAGTTAGCTCTAAGTATGAAACCTAAATTTGGGTTTTATCTACTTTAGACAAAATATAGTCCACTGGAGTGAACATAGTCAGAATAAAGTTGACATTTGCACAAGCTCTGTTTAATCACGTGGTAAGTGTCAATTCCATAAATCACCATTTCGTGACAGAGGAGGCTATAATCACCACTTTTGATGAAGCCGCCGTTTTCTAACTGACGACCTCGTATGATAAAACGTAGAAACAATCTCAGAGAAAAGTTTACACAATCAATATATTTTGTTAACGCCTAAAATAAGCTCTTTCGAGTAGGCATACTTGCCTTATCTCAAAATTCGGGGCCATGTTTTTTAACTTGGAACCTAAATCATTCATCTTAAACTTTGGTTAAGCCAGGCCTGCCTCATTATTCTAGTGGCCTTGCGACTGCTACCCTAGAGGTACTGAGATCGATTCCCAGATCAAGCAGTATTATTGGGTATTTCTATAAAATTCTTAGTTGCAGCTCTGAGTTTGGATTTGTGCCCGGTTAATAACAATAGGCTCACTCCCTATTACATGGGACTTAAATATACCGGTGAAGTGTAGCAAAAAGTGGGTTTACATTAGTACACCTCTGCCTAACCCTTGAGGGAATACATGTGTGATGGTATGTAATACAGGAACGTATTTATGTATCTGTGCTACAACACCGTCTATTTAACACAAAGTATCGCCAATTTCATTTTACAAACAAACAAATTGCCAAACACAGTTTTAATTCGTCCAATAAATGTCATCATAAATCCGGTCGTCTCAGGCTGAGACGTGTCCACCGCATGCAAGGCAGACGGCGATAAATCTGGCGCTCCGTACGCCGCATAAGTGACTGGTGCTTGTCACACCGACGTGTAACTATGCGTGCGTAGGTTTCGGTGTTACTGTGGTTGTATTATATAAAAATTCTAGTCGGATGCATAAAAAGGTACACATATTATAAAGCTGAAGAGTTTGTTTTAACGCGCTAATCTCAGGAACTACTGATTGGAATTGAAAAATTCTTTTTGTGTTGGATTCATTCATATTCGTTTATCGAGGAAAGTTATAGGCTATTTAACATCACGCTACGATCAACAGCAGCAGAGTTACGCTGTTACCGCGGGCGGGTCGCTAGGATAAAATAATAAAGGTACTAAAGGTATAAAGGTACTAGATAAAATAATAAAGGTAATAAAGGTACAAAGATAAAAAGTTAAAGTAAAAGTACTTTTTTAATTGTAAAATTAAAATAAATATTTTAACCTAGGCTTTATATTAATAACAATGACATGAGCCAGATTAAAGAACAAGTGTATTTAAATAAAAACAAGGATAAATTAACAACAAGTGATTTTAATCATACCATAAAGACACTCACCTTTGTTTTTTCGAAATCTAGTGTGTATCTAGAAATTTCGAAATCTAGAAATCTTGCATGCAGAAGATTTACTCTACAGCATGTCTCTACCAGACTAGAAATGGCCAGTATGGTAGACTATAGCCATAACCTCTTATTGCAATCGAAATCGCCCAGAAGTAAAACAGTAGCCTAATGGCGAGGGCTTGCGATCATGTGGTTGCCGGTTTGAGACCCAACCATTGCTATATCTATCGGGAAATATCAGTCGGGAAGCGTATTCCAATTTCAGCGGTACCCATGATATAAGTGGACTTAAAGCGTTTCGTTCGGGTTTTTGAAATATTTACCATGAAACGTTGTCACTTTTTCGTGCTTCTGGTCGCCCGATAGTAGAAAGGGTCCTCGGACGACCAGAATAAGATCATGGAGATCTGATGCATTTGATCACTACTTGTATACCTCTCTTTTGTCGACTGTAGCTATATAATCCAAGTTTTCTGTGTATGTCTAATACTAATCAACCATTTGAACACTGTTATTATATGTATATATGTCTAAATATCACAGCTACGTATAATTCTATGGGTGTCCGTGCGACATGCCCTTGGGCGGGGTAATCGAGTGCCAAACGATGCTCAATATATTCGCTGTGGGCTAGTAGTTCGTCTATATTAATTGGACCAATTCCCGTCTTGGGTACTGATTTACGGTGAGAACTACGCAAATTTTAATATAGTAACTGTAAAAAGTAATCTTTAAAAATAACTGATTTAGATTTAAACGTAGGAATAACTTAATTTACAGTTAAAGATATAATAAAGTACTAAGAAGATATAATGCAGTAAATAAAATATTTGTTACAAGAATATCCGTTAATATAAATACTGAATTTAAAGATTGATTGAATTGAAAGATGATTTGGACATGTTGAAAGAATGAATGAAAGACGAGTAACGAAAGGAATTTATAAGGCGAATGTCAGCGGCAGCGCCGGTAGAGGTCGCCCAAGAAGGACATACGCCGATCTGATTGGCGAAATCCTTCAAAAAGGTCAGGTGCGTAGCACTCGCAATCGGCGTGTATGTATGAGAAGATGTATGAATGTGGAAGAAGCAAAAGAAGTATGCAAGAATCGTAGCAAGTGGCAGTCTATAGTTTCTGCCTACCCCTGTGGGAGAAAGGCGTGAGTGTATGTATGTATGAATTTAAAGATGTAGTACTTTGAAATTAGTACCTACATGTTTCTAAATTTTGTCCAAACGTGATTTTAATTCATCGAAGCCCTTCAGGATCTCGGTGTACAAGACAATAAATTTTGCATTGTGTTTGAAGGGTTACGGTTAATGTACGAATAGCTTCCAGGCATACAAGATTGTAGGTATATCAGCTAATGTATTAGTAACATTATTTTATAAGAGTTAAGCTACAGCCGCATTAAAATATAGCGCCCAATTTGTATTAAGGCCATAAATACCTACCTTCCAGGATACCAGAAAATAATTAATGTTATCACTATCATAACACCTATTAAACGATCCAATACCTATCAAACTCCCTACAAGAACCCTTTCAGAGATATCAAGTCATATAAGATACTATATGGATTGGTATGTTAGCAACTTTCTCCTACACGAGGTAAAACATGACCGCAGTAGACGCTATAAATCTTGCGAGCAACTTGCACCACGCGTCACATGAGAACTTGGTAACGTGATATTATATAGGATGCATATAAAACGTGTTTAATTTGAGCTTTAAAGTATGCCCCATGGGTCTAGTAGTAGCAAACAAAGCTGCTGAGCTTGAGGCCCCGGGTTCTAATAGGAAATTCTCAGTAGTAACTTGGAGTTTCGATTTGGGCTCTGTTACGTGCCTTGTGGTATTCTATTTTGATTCATATTGTTTTATTGATTAGATCGGCAAACGAGCAGATGAGCCACCTGATGGTAAGTAGTCATCGCCGCCCATGGACACCTGCAGCACCAGAGGAGTTGCTGATGCGTTGCCGATCTTTAAGAGCCCCTACGGACTGCAGACTGCCAGAGCCGTAGAAACCGAGGGGAACTGGCTCTTACGCGCAAAAATCGAAACACACTTGTGCTTTACGACAGACTCCGACGTAAGGGTGGTCGCCAGCCAGTCAGACCCCGGGAGGTTCTACCACCGAGCAAGTCCGATATTTTCTCGGCTCTTACGAGATGCCTATCTGAATGGCAATGAGGAATATTATATTCCTGGTATTCTAGCCCGTCCCCACAAGGGGACGGGTTAGAATACAGAGGAGTTTGTTATATTAATCTACTAATTATTAACATACTTCAACTACAAAACAATAACAACTTTCTATCCGTCTATCCTTAAGATTACGGTTTTGCTTTGAAATTCTTAGCTTTTTGTAAAATGCTGATATTCAGCTACATCTGATTACACTGAAAGCCAACATAACAACCCTAACATATTTGGGAAAAGGCTAAAAAGAAGATACTATGAATAGAACTATTTTGGCAGAAAGATATTTTTTAAAAACAACGGAGTGTTATAAGTTTGACGTGTGTGTGTGTCTGTCTGTGGAATCGTAGCTCCCGAACGGATGAACCGATTTTAATTTTGTCTTTTTCTTTGAAAGGTGAATTAGCCGGTAGTGTTTCTAGCTATGTTTGATGAAAATCGGTCCAAGATGGCCGCTGCCACAAAATGGCGGTGTCAGGAGCTTTTTAAATTTATAATTACGTAGTTATCTGATAAATAATTTGCTATAGGTAATTAATAATAGGTCGAAGTATAAGAGGTCAAAGAATTAGCTCTTAAGAGGGGGGGAATTGATTTCTTCTTTTAAATAGAAAAAGAAGAAATCAATTCCCATGGACCAACCTCAACGGTATGTACAGTCGCAAGGCCAAAAAGGTTTCTCTGAAACTATCGATTAAAATTATGAGTTGTTGTACTGACAGAATCTTTCAATATGTACTAGTATGATTTGTATAACAGTTTGACAATTCGATACTCTAGAAGAAAATTTCTTTCGAATGTCAGTGAATGTGTACATATATTAATGGTCGTGACTGTACTCCATGACATATTACAGGGATACACATCGGTGCGAAACTACATCTGTCAGTGGACGGTGTTCGCTGAAGGCGTCTATTGTGACATGACAAATGGCTCAATGCGTGCATAGACGCAAGTAGCCTCTTGCTGTGAAATATTGCCTGCTGCTGGTTCTGGTTCAGACAGCTGTGGCTAGATTTGTGTTACTGTCATACAAATTTACAATACACTAATAAGCAGTTGTTATCATTAATTATATTATCGTTTAATTATTTATTTGCTGAAACTTTTTTTCACAAAAATTGCACTTAAGGCAGCCCTAGTGCCATTCCCAGGTCGAACAAAGATTTATTGGGTTTTTCTATGAATTTCAGTTGCAGCTCGCAGTGTGGACTTAGGCCCGGTTAAAGGCAATTGGCTCGTTCCCTTTTACATGGGACTAAAACATACATACAACTTAACCTAATCCCTTGAGGTATACAAGCGTGATGGTATGTAAATGTACGCAAATCGAACATACAACTATCGACCCAAAACCAATAAAAGCAGTTAATTAGGTTCGTAGTAATTAGACATAAAATTTGACGAGGTCCCATTTCGGACATACAAAACAAGAACCCACTTCCCCTGACTTTAACAACCGTATTAACATGAAAATCAATTCCAGACTTCATCACAGCTTCTCTACATCCATTCTCCCGTCTGTGCCCAATTTATTTTCTGGCAGTAAACAGAGGAATTACAGTCAAGAAAACCCTATAAATGTTAGTGGGCACTTAACTAGCATCCTGTCTTAGTAGCAGCAATCTATATTCAGGGTTATGCAGTGTTTCATTAGCATACTTGTACGTATGTGTAGATCCTTGTGTAATTTTATGGCTTTGTGAAGATGCATGTATGTGACGTCATGACTCTTTACAATGACATGAATCTTCTAGGAATGCTTATCTTCTAGAACTTGATACCGTTTTGATATGGCTACAAATTATTTTCCGTTATTTTAATTATGCGTTTCAATCAAAACCGTTATGGTATTGAAAATATTCCTATCTTAATGTCTTCAAAGACTTCGCTTGCGTGGACTTTAGACTATGGTCTAACCTGGATGAAAATTATCCTAAGTGTTAGTCAAGATTATAAAGTATCTGTGAATCAAAAAATCAAATCTGTTGAGCCATTTTTAAGTAATTGAGTAAAAACATACAAACCTCCACACTTATAATATTAGTAAAATAACTAATTCTGCAGTTTAATAATATGAAAGATTAAACTCTATAGTCAAACAAAAGAAAATTAACAAAATTGACAAAATGTTCCAGCGTTGACGGTTGAACAAAAGAAAAGATTACATCGATGGCCCCACAGAATAAACGTGTAAGTCAAAAACCACAACTTTTCAGGAAAAAATAAAAACGATTAAACTTGAATAACTGTTGTTTGGAAGTATATAGGGTTAAACAAATTATATCAAATTAAAGATAAAAAAATATCTTATTACATTAGATTTTTTATTTATTTTTAATTTAAACGGTTTTCCGTCAATTTATGAAAAACCATTTTATTTTTTTATTCTTGTTAATTTCTATGACTAGATAACAGTAAACTTTCATTACACGGTTATTCGTGTAAAGTGTCAACAAACAAAACTAATAATATTATATTACACTATTATTCGACAGTAATCAAGTTTCTTTAATACCTAGTTACAAGCATAAGCACGTTTGTTTACAGTAACTTGCTGTATTGTTTGATTATTGTAAAGATAAAATGCATTTATATCAATGTTCATAAGATCGATTCTCATTTATGTAATATACTTTTGTTATTGCATGGTGTAATAGTGTAAACTTCATCAATTAAGTGAAAGGTTGAAATAAAAGAAAAAGGTTTAATAAAATAAGAATATAATAAAGTAACTATCAACTTGCATAAAAACTAAATAATAATCACAACGTAAACAACTTAAATCTCTTTCATGATTAGGAAATAGCTACCTATTAGCTTGAACTGATACCAAAAAAAAACTAATCATATCGTAATCTGAAATACTTAATCTTCTAATCTCCGTCACTATCATTGGTGACAGAGATCGAATTGTCCAAAGGAACTAAAATCTATAAAAAGTTTGGTAATGGTCTGGTATGGCTCCTGAATCACACAAACTTATCAAATCCTTATGTAAAGGGAGAGGTATGGGCAGCAGATCAGCGTATGCAAGGACCTGGGGATCGAACCCAGGACCTCTAACGTAGCAGTCGCGCTTGGGACCACTAGACTAACGAAGCATAAGCATAAGTACCTAATAATAATAATCACACGCTTTTTGTAGGTACACTTACAACACTTAGGAGACATATAGGTATACATACCATCACGCCTGTATTCCCCGAAGGGTTCGGCAGAGGTGTACTAAGGTACACCCACAGTTCGCAGGTATGTTTTAGGTCCCATGTAATAGGGGGCGAGCCTATTGCCATCACATATAGGTATATTTACCTTAAATTCAAAATTATACCATGTTTATGAGTTGATTATAATTATAAATTAATACCTATTTTTACATAATATTAATATGTGGGCAAGTACTGACTTTTACAATTCGCCAAGTCTAATATACTTCTGCAGCGACTAGAAGTTTTTGTATTTCTATTCATCGTTGCACTAAATCACACATCAACAAAAAAATCTCGATAATGTAGAATGCCTGCGTAATAATCAAAATTACGTAATTATGCGCGTAGAATCACACAACAAGACTGACCTTCGCTTCCGGAATTGTTGTCTAATGCTACTCGCATTGCACCCCCTGCGCCCCTTTCTAATGTTACGTACAATTGCATTGAACGGATCATTGATAGATTTGTTTAATTGCTGTTACTATGCATAAACTTTAACTATTAAGACCAAAACACTAGTATTTGAACACTTAATGCTATAAACAATCCGATTAAATACCGTAGGAGGCAATGCAATACTTTAATCTTCTATACTTATCTATACTTATAATAAATCTGTAGAGAGGTCAATTCTGTACATGAAATATATTTCCAAAATAACTATCAGCGGGTGATTAGTGATCGATACTGACGCCAAAAATGCAATTAGTAAAATTTTTGTCTGTCTGTCTGTCTGTCTGTCTGTCTGTATGTTCGTTATAGAAACAAAAACCACTCGACGGATTTCAACGAAACTTGGTACAATTGTTTTTCATACTCCTGGGCAGGTTATAGTATACTTTTCATCACGCTACGATCAATAGGAGCAGAGCAGTGAAGGGAAATGTTGGGAAAATGAGTGATTCATGAGAAAGGTTTCAAGCTATAAAACATCACGCTACAACCCTTAGGAACGGGGCAACGCAGGTGAAACCGCGGGCGAAGAACTAGGGAACAAAGTAACTATTCCACGCGGACGAAGTCGCTGGCAAAAGCTAGTTAGGAATAAAAATTGAGTGCGTCATTACACGAATAAACGTGTAAGCTGCTATTATACAAACTCGAAGAAGTGCACAAGTCCTCTCAAACGTTTGCTTGTTTTAACACGTTTATTCGTGTGAACTCAGGGACCTAAAAAGCGTTTAACAATAGCATATACTTTTATTCTTGTGATATAAATGCATGATTTGTCCCTAGAATAAAGGAATCAAATGATATAATAGGCGTATATTTTAGTCAAAAATTAATACAAAAAATTGAGAAGGTGCTGCATAGGTCAAAGAAACGAAAAATGCAATAAAAAAATATTTGTGTAAGAGCTCTTGCACGTTTATTCTGTGGGGCCATCGACATATTTATTACAACTGTAACATCTTTGAGTCATTGTAAACTACTTACTCCTTCGAATAATTCCTTGGAAAAGCTAAGCACGATATCAGGAATTATTTATAATATGTATCTAAATACTTGTATCTATGGTTGTTAGGGCCAGCCTATGCGACCGCTACACTATTGAGGTAGTCAACATTTCATTGTCTGATTAATTTGATCTGTGGAAGAGGTTGTCTATGTATAGAGACATTCTCACGTGTAGGTGTAATATGTACGCGACAGAGCATACCCAATTACCGCCCCGGTCAACCGTCTGATTGAAATTATATAATGCTTGATTGGTAAGCTGACGAGGTATCAATTGCTCAGCTTAACTTACACACTATTACGTATTGTGTATTATAGGTGGATTATTGAAATTAATTTGATTGTGTGTTGGTGAGATTTTAACGTACCTAAAAAATGTTTATAATGATGACTAGTCGCTGTTGCCCGCAGTTTCACTCGCGTCCTAAGAAGATTAACATACTATAAGTCCGATTCTAAGCGGTGTATTTTAAGATACCAGATTTTAAGTTAACACCTCTAACAATACATCGATGTAAATTGCATTTTATTCCATGCAGTAGTTTGCGTGATGCGCATACAAACATACAGACAGAGAAACGTTTAAAAAAATTGTTATTTTGGCATTTGTTGGTCTAATAAAGACCCCCATATTAGTGTTTCATTAATATCTATAATGTACAGACATGGGCCTGTTATAAATTTATTATAGGTATAGATTACTTATAAGTACATACTAACAAAGAGTGGTTGTTACTTAAGATACCTAGGGGTAAACAGTATCAGCCGATAAAAATGTAAAGTTTAACTTAATCAAGGTCAAGTTCAAATGTTTTTATTTCAAATAAGCTTTTACAAGCGTTTATAAAACGTTATGATTCTAGTTAAACGTTCCAAAAGCATGATCCTATGGGGAAGAATCTGGCAAGAACCTCCATGGACACTCTTTTAAAATAAATAATGAAGCAATAGCAAGTTTAAAAGCTGATATTGATAGTAAATAGTTATAGCTAGAAGCTTTTATTAAACATTTAAATATAATAGCTAAACTGAAGCCAATTGTGGGTATAATAATTTTATATTATTTTACCAGCAATAGTATATTCTTCAAATTCAGAAAAGGTTTCGTTCGTTTGTTTTATGTTGCGAAAAGAAACGTTATTTACCGTGCGAGGTGCGCTTAGGTAAATGCTAAGTCTTAGAAGAGACACCCTAGTAAAAAGGTCAGACAGTTGACTAAGATAGATCCAACCAAAAAACACAAAGACAGTTCTACACATTCAGCGAAACTTTTACTAAAAAGACTCTCAAAACCCTTGAAGCCGTCATTGGAAAACAAAAACGACACGCTGATAAAGCAAAAGATGGCTAATGCGAAATCGATGGCACTCCGAATGGGGCCGCGGGTGTCTGACAGGCACGTGACGTGGACGTCACGGGCATAGTTGACAGGCCTGACGAATGCCTCGCTAGTGGCCATACGTAAATATGCCAGTTATCAATTACAGTTGAGTGTTTGCAACACGCAAATTAATTTCTGGAATTGATAGGATATTTTTTTATTATCGGCACATTATCTCACCGGTTCCATTTAAGAATTGCGTAATAGAAGCCAAGTCTTGCGCTTAGATTTAACGTTTTTGATTGTATCTTGGTGTAGGATTTTTTCCCTCATTTTGAATATAATTATTTCTTAATTAATAATAAGATAATGTAAGACGGAAAAAAATACGTGTTTACTGTCCAACAACTAAATTATTAAGGCTGCCTCATTGATGTAGTGAGTTCAAGCATGAGGTTCCTGGTTTGATTCCCAGATCGAGAAATGTTATTGGGTTTTTTCTACGAAATTCTCAGTTGTAATTAAATTTAAAGCGGCTTAATGGCTAGAGCATCGGACTTGCGATCCTGTAGTTGCCGGTTCGAAACCCACCCATTGCACTACCGACGTGAATCCACTCGTAACACAAACATTTAGCTTAGCACGAGGGGTTAACAAGAATACTAGTAATGTGCGATCCACATTGCTAGTAAGCTTTTTTTAAAAAAAGAAAATAATCCTCCATGTACTAATCCAGATTTGGAGCTGCAGAATATAGATTTTTGCGCGGTTAGTAGCGATAGGCTCACTCCCTATTACAGGAAAACTTTAAGATACTCACGAACTGCGGGCGTAAAAATAATATACATCTGCCTAACTAATTTTATTGAGAGCACTTGTTTTTCTAGAAATTTCCAACGTACCTACAGATGATGTCCTTTAAAAATCCCCTACTAACGCAAACAATCCCACTTATTCTGTCAGCTTGTAACTGCAAATCAATAGCCGCGTGACAAATGACGCGGCCGCCATTTGTGACGTGACGCGTCCGGGATGCCCGCGTGACGGATACGACACGAGATTACACAGAGAATGGGCTCCAAGCTATGTTAGTGTTTTGTGAGTGTAACTGTTGTTGTGATCAGTTACACCGTTTAATATTTTAATCGGTACTTAACGTCTTGTTCACGGGTAAGACACAATTTTATGTTAGATTTATTGTTCAAATCAATAACTTAAATATCCATTCTTTTTTTTAGTTTTGACAACCTATAAAATGTTTTTTTAGGGGATAGGGGGCAAACGAGCAGACCGATCGCCTGAAGGTAAGCGATTATCGCTGCTCATAGACACCCGCAACATCAGAGGCCTCACAAGTACGTTGCTGGCCTTTTAAAAGGGGACTGGGCCTCCGGTATCCTCACTCACTCAGCGAAACACAATGTAAGCGTTGTTTCACGCCGGTTTTCTGTGAGGCCGTGGTGTCACTTCGGTGGAGTCGGCCTATTCGTGTCGAAGCATGGCTCTCCCACGGTAAATGTGGTGATTTAAAAACTATTTGAAAACAACGGAAGATTTTGTTCTTCTGGGCAGCCTGTTAAATAATTGTTAGGTATACTATCATAATAGTTCTTAGAAACTATTATTAATCATCGAATAAAACTAAAAGAATAATTGAAAACAATGCTGTTAATCTAGTCGAGTATCTTGTTAATAAAAATTAATTAACAGGTAACTTATTAATTCTAGATAGAATCTACAATTACAACAAATGCCTTCTGAACAACGCCACACGACAGACAAAACATTGAGCTATAAAGTTGTTGCTCCTCTCTCAGGTCCGTGCTCTCGTGAAATAGAGACAAGCGCTTCCTGTAGGCCGGGTTATGCTTTATTGTCTTGTTAGTCAACTTTGTGGCAGCGACGTCATTTCAGGAACATGTTGGGCCCTTAGAAACGAGTGCCTAAAATGACATTGAACTCACCATATAAAGGCTATATTTGTAAAGAGAATTTATGTACTAATAGAATTTATGCACGCCTCCATATCGTAAATTTCAAGACATTCAACCCTTCAAGTCTGATTTTTAAATCATTAAATCTGAATTTCTTGCAAGGATCAGGCAGAGCGAGTCCTGGGGCCGTATTATGACGTGTTATCGCCATAATTTTTAGGTTGTAAGAAAGAGATGAGGCTATGTAATATGTAGAGCGGCATCTCTTTCTCACAGCGTAAAAATGATGGAATTAACACGTTATAATACGGTCCCTGATGTACAGTGATAGTTCGCTGGTATGTTTTAAATATCATGCAACAGAGGCCAGGGGTTTGCTATTTACCAGACCCAAATCTAACCTACGTGCTGCTAGCTAGAATTTTATAAATAATTTAAAAAACACTTCTCATCTTTAGCGCATGCATTTTCTAGAAATCATCACATCTAGAAAAATATGGTAGTTATACAGTCGACTCTTTTTTATTTATTTTATTCTCTTTTTACACTCTAAAATCACTAATAATAAATAAATATTACTAAATGCACAGAACAATAACGCTGTTTCTGTGGCCCCACTTGTATGTTTTCCAGTCGGCGAGTAACCGGCTTTCTATATCATATCTACACAGGCCTTGTATACGAGATTGTTATAACTCAACTTTTTGATATGCTTGGCTACTCCGGTATTAGTTTCTTTGTGTTGGATATGATTACGAAGGATTTAGGCAGCGAGAGTAGTAGATAGTTTTACAACCATGTAACATTTTTTATGAACTACCCTATTTATCAGGTGGTCATAAACATGATTGCTTCGGTCCTGGGTTCGAAGCAGTGTTATTAGGTATTTCTATAAAATTTTCAGTTGCAGTTCTGAGTTTGGATTTATACCTAACTGGTTAATTCCATAGGCTCGTTCTCTTAACATATAACACGGAACCTAAATACAGATGAACTGTGCGTCATGTGCGTGTACAGCAGTATACCTCTGCCTAACCCTTTTAGGAATACAGGCGTCCTGGAATATTATAAAAAAATATGAATCCAGTTAATTTATAAACTCTGGGCTTATAATGCGAAGTTCGCCCCTCTAATATATAGGACCAAAAAATACCAGCGAAATGTAGATGTACTTTAGTACATCTCTACTTACCTTTCTGGGAATACAGGCGTAATGGTATGTTATATTATTATTGTAGTGCGTATGCATGACAAGATGTATGCATGTATGATAACAATTATCTACTGACGCGCACAGTAAGGTAGCGGAAACATTTTAAGGCACAAGAAGAAATGATATATTGTTTCTAGTATTATTTATTATATTTAAAACTACAAATATATTCGTATAAGACTTATCTCAATGTACCAGCAGGAATAGACAAGTTTTGTTCCACAAACAATCCTAACGATCAAACTTCTCTCAGAAACTCTAACTGTACCTTACAAACTATGCAAAGTTACAATTGTAAAGTGATTACTTTGGACACGCATTGTACCTACATGAAAAAGCTGTAAAATTAATATTTATATTTGTTTGAAAATTCCTTGGCTGGTTGTCAGGCTTTTTGGGTTTCTGACTACCACCAACGATTGTCATTGGTGTTTGGGAACCGGTATCGACAGTATTTTTAACTCTCCAAGGAATGGAGGGGTCTTGATATGTTCAGAAGTCACCCATCTACACACTGACTGCAACAAGCGTAACTTAACCTAGCAGATCGCTTAATAACCACGTACTACTGACAGGTAGATTACTACATACAGATAGATTGTTCCAGGACTGTGTTTGTGTACCAATGTGTGCATATTTGTAAATGCACCTACGATAACTACAGGAGAATATGGTATATAAACATCAAGGACCAAGAGTAGCCAACAGACAAGAGTAGGCATATACTAAGTGTCGACTAATCTTTGGTCGGTTGTCAACGCTACTTATTCCAAGGCCCGTGTTAAACCTACGGATTTTGGTCAGCTGCTCCATTTAAAGGTGAACCGTGAAACAGAAAGGTTAACAATTCGACCTAAAACGTTTATAGAGCTATGTTCAATTGGTTCTTATTGAAACCTATTTGCTTAAATTCTAGCCAAATATTCCGCTGTGGAAATATGGAAAATTCTTATTATGTATTACTTATGAATTCAGATTCACAATCTGCTCTTGCCAATTATATATATTAGATTATTGCACTGCAGTAAAAATGACAGAATAATATTATTACTAAGCCAATATTATCACCGATTTATCAACAACTGGTTATTGAACACCAATCAGACCACTGTACGTTATTTAGTTACACGACTCAAATCTCCGCTCAATCTAAAATCAATATGGATTTGCCTTTGAAAAAACTCGCTTTGACGATCACCGAAAACGTTAAAAAATATCGTAACTTTTGGGAAAGCCTACGAAAAAAAGACTGCAAAGAATTTTATATGGTAGAACGTAAAGGAACTTGAAAGTTTACTATTTATTTTTTAATTTTGCATTATTTGTTGTACAGCTGAAGATATTAAATTATATAGGTAGTACAGATGGAGTGACTGCCTCATTAGTCTAGTGGTCCCAAGCGCGATTGCTACGCTAGAGGTCGTGGATTCGATCCTCAGGTCGAGCAAAGTGTTATTGGGTTTTTTTTTATGAAATTCTCAGTAGCAGTTCAGTCTGGATTTTGTGCCCGGTTAATGGCAATAGGCTCACCCCGCATTTCATAGGACCTAAACATAGCGGCAAACTGTGGGTGTACATTAGTACGCCTATGCCTAACCCTTCAGGGAATACAGGTGTGATGGTATGTATTGATGGAGTGATTTTGAGTGTACATTTTTTGTGTGATTGTATTCTTAATACATCTAAAGCAACATTGACTTGAAACAAACAAATACTAGTCCTGTCCGCGACTTTGTCTGCGTGGACTTCAGGATTGAGTCAGTCAGAGAAATAAAGTAGCATGTGTTATTTCAGGCTATAATTTATCTGTGTGCCAAATATCATCCAGATCCGTTTAGCCGTTCTGGCGTGAAAGAGTGAGAAACATCCATACATACTAAATTTCGCGTTTATAATATTAGTAAGGATAAGGATGAATACTTACACTCATAAGTGTACATAAGTAAGAATGAAAATTGTAATGTTAAAGCTAAGAATAAAATGGCGAAGCTCTGAGACAGATACATGCCAGAAGATAGAAGGCATAAAGAAGAAGAAGATAAGCGATTGTAATTAAAAACAACAGCTGTGTGTAGTTCTTGAAATACTTTTATGGAACTTATTACTTCATAAACATTAAGTATTCTTCAACAGATTTTGAAACAAAATGTATTTATAAACAAATAGCAATAAGGCACATTTTTGCGTACGACAATTTTTCCGGAATACCTTTAAGGACACAAGCGCACGATTATAATATTACAAAGTTCCATATCCTGTCACACCGTGTACAAAATTATGGCAAACATCATTACCATAATTCCCCCACTTTATTACAAGTTCTTATTACTAAATTTAGCGAGAACACATTCAAAACACGAGACCCGTGTTTATGAGTCCACTTTTTGAACTGTCATATTGTATTGTTTTTCGGTCGTATATTATGCAGAAGTGTTCCTGTGAACGGCGCGCGATGTTTTTACACAGTGCGCAGGACGTCTCTTTTATCATAATGTTGTTGGAAAAAAAATCACGGAAATATTTTGTTGGAGTTAAGAGTTGCTCGCGTGTGTAGCGGAGTTTATTTTAATGTGCAGTTTTGTTTTGATTCCGTAATGAGATGTGTGCAGTTAGATGTGTCGGAAGCAGAATTTTATTTATCTGTAGGAAAGATGTAAGTGTATGAGACTGCGAGGCAGCATATAAAGTTTTTACGTATTTTTACGTGGGAAAACCATGCTTCGGCATGAATGGGCCGGCTCGACCGGAGTGATACCACGGCCTCACAGAAAACCGGCGTTAAACAACGCTTACGTTGTGTTTCGCCGAGTGAGTGAGGTTACCGGAGGCCCAATCCCCTTTTAAAAGGTCGGCAATGCACTTCTGACTCCTATGGTGTTGCGAGTGTCCATGGGCGGCGGTAATCGCTTACCATCAGGCGACCCGTCTGTTCGTTTGCCCTCCTATCGACGACACGTTTGGCGTAGCGGTTGAGCGATCGGCTTCTACGCCACGTGTTGTGGGTTCGATCCCCACACGAAGCAAATATTTGTATGATCTACAGATAGTTGTTTCGGGTCTGGGCGTTTGTGTGTGTGAGAATTTGTGTTTGTAAACGCACCCACGACACAGTAGAAAATCCTAGTGTGGGGCAACGTTTAAAAAAAAAAATCTACATTTATCACATAAAAAAAGGATTTATATTATAGTAAGCTAGCTTCTCTTTATTGCAACTACGATGTGCGGTAGGCTAAAAACCTACTGTTTTTTAATCGATTAGATAATTTGTCAATGTTATAATCATATTAATCTCTGCATTATCTATACGTTGAACTTTTCAACCATATAAAGTTGAATTAGTTGGATTTGAAAGAATAATTTGATGTTATAATTTATCAGATTTATAGGGAAAAAAACATTGGAAAAGTTGCCCTAAAAATAGAAGAATTGTAAAAAGAATTTCTATAGGATTTATAGAAATAAATTATCAGGACAACGTCTGCCAGGTCAGCTAGTTTCTTATAAAATAATATATAGTTACAATATAGGAAATACGTAAAATAAGTTGCAAAATTCTATGGGGTAAAATTGCTACATTGAGCAATTTCTCTAAAATCGATTCAATTCCAGGGTTCGTATATATGATTAAACATTTCCTTTTCGTCTATAGTGGCCTGATTTGCCTTGTAGGCCATTAATTATACTGTTAAGATAATACCTACCTACTTCACTCTGTAAACTCACAGATCTTACAATCTCCCTAAGCATCAGAGCTCTTAGCTAATCCGATCTTAATAATCCTATTAATACCTTGATCTCTTTGATTAATACCTAAACAGATCTAATTATGTAATGAAGGCAGCTTATAAGACTTTTATGTTTAGCCTAGATAGGTAAGCCTCTTAGCTGAAAATGTACATAACAATTTAATAATTTGCTTTTAATCTGGAAAACCCAGTGTTCCGTCTACGAAGTTCAAATCTTGCGTGAACACCTTTGACCATTCATATGCGATTCAAAAATTTATTTTCACTCTTCAAGATTCTGGGGTTGATTCCCAGGTATCAACGTGATTTGATTTTTCTATGTATTGTTCAATTGCAGCTCAGGGTTTGGATTGTTTGTGCCCTGTTAATGGCTATATAATACCAATATATAATAGCTATAAAATATACCCTCTCTCCTCAGGTCTGTATCCCTAAAGGGTCGAGAGAAAGTACCTATATTGATATATTTATTCCCACCGGCACCGGTATAGCGTAATAGCGGGCCAGCCTATTACCATTAACCAGGCAATATTATTAAAAATTTAATAGGAAACATCCAATTATACTTTGCTCGATCTGGGAATCAAACACACATTCTTCTGCACATCATTCTTTGCAGCCCCTTGCGACAGCTAGATATAGCATTAATATAACGATAAAAACTAAATACAGCATAATTTACCCCTTAAAATCAAATTTTAATCTCCATTATCCTAAATCGACTCTTTAACCGACAAAAAAGTTTCTCGTTTAAAATTCCCGTTAAGAAAAGCAAGTCCGCCATAATACGTAATGAGACCATGTTACTTCTTTAGTGGTAGTAGTTTCTTTTAACGGTAATACCGTTACTGTTATAGCTTTAACGGTAAGCGGGGTGGAACTTCATAAGAGCTAATATGGCGCGATGCTGAAACGAAACGGTAATGGGAAAACAATAACTATTCGTTTTTTTTAGGTTAAAAGGCTTTAGTTGTAAGTTTAGATAATTTCAATATTACATTAGCTTCTTTTATTTTTAATACTTTGGATTTTAAGAGCAAAGGGCCTTTTCAGATTTGTAATTTCTGGAAACATGAAAAACTTTTATATAACTAACATTAGGCGTCAGTCATTTCAAAGGCTATCACAACTTAACTTCACCTACTACCGTCAGAATAAGCTTTGGATTATGGAGATCAGATGGCTGTTTGTTTTTGCAAAATACCGATATTCATCTGGAGAGACTGAAAGCCAACCTAACGTTGTTGAGAAATAGCTGGGAGTATGTTGAGTTGAAAGAAAAGGTGAAATAAAAGTTTAGTCATTTTATGAGACCATTAATGAAAACCGAACCCATACTAGGAAAAAAGTTGTTACCAACCAAAAACGGTTCTCTGTTCTACCGGTTAACCGCTTGCAATAATCGTTAGAATAACGCGTTAAAAATCCGCCAAGACTTTTTTTGCGGTTAGTTCGAGAGCATTTAATTAGTCACTAATTAGTTTTGTCTTAATTTCATTTATTTTAAGTGCAAGTTGAACGTTAAGAGTGAGAATTTGTTCACTTATAATAAGATTTTTTTAATTACTTTCTTCGTTTTATGACAGATTAAAAAAATATAGGGATCCTTTGATGTATGGAAAAGTGTTACTGTACGGTCCAGTGTTGGTACCCGTAAGTAGCAAAAGAAAGACTGTTGAAACTCCATGATAATTGATATTGAATATATATAATGGCGACTTTGAATATTTATTTGTAAGCCAAAACTTTCTAAACTCAACAAACGCACAAATATTTGATTAATCAATAATCGTCGCACCTACTGATTGTAATTTTTTAGCTGTTATTCTTAAATCCTTTAAAAATTAAAAGAGAAACTCCTCTTAACCCTTTCATAGTAATTGTCCACATTATAATTATAATCCTACAGATACAGGCCAAATAGCACAGGTTCGTTTTTAAATGAAAAATATAGCGTATTAGGACCAACAAAAGATATCTTAAATCTGTTAAGAAGTTAAGGGTATTGTGCCTACACGTAGATAGGGATATCATCACAATTCCACTTGTAGGTATTCGTTAAATATAATATAAGCATTGAAAATGCCGACCAATAAAATTCCGTCTCAAAGGACCAATATTTCATTTATTCCCATTCCACGCAACCCATCTTCACAAACAAAGGAAAAATATAACTCATACCGATACTTATCTACATTGTATTGCACATAAATTCCCTGCAAGTGCAAAATCGATGAATTTCATACAACAACTTTAGCACTGGGAGTTAATGACGTGTAAACTTTGCAAACTGACATTAATATTGGACGCTTGCATTGAAACATATAGTGTATAGGTGAAGTGTTTAGCGATTAGGGACATGTTTTGGTTACACGGAAACAAATTATAGTTTAATTAAATATGGTTCAGTACTATTTGCGGATTGATTTGTTTTTGTTATTATGTATCACGCAATATATTAAAAAAACACCTGTTTTGTTAGCTGCCTACAAACCTAACTCTTTTAACAACTGTATTTACAATGCAATCTACGTCAACAAAGAAAATGCTGGTAAGTGCAATAAACCATTTCACACGTCAAAATAGATTACTCATTAAACCCCATACAATACACATAATAATTGACCCCAGAACCTTATTCAAGTAAGTTTAATATTGCTTAAAACCAAATATCTATAAATTATAATTTTAATAGAGTTAAAAAATCCCAGACAGTATGTTGGAAGATTCTAACAATTATGCTAAAATATATTTGCTGACTGTGCATCATAGAAATAATTCAATTGCTAATTGCAAAGTTAATTAAAATATAAAAAAAAATTGGTTTAATTTCGAAATTACGATTGGTTTGAACTCGCAAATATATTAAATTAATCCATACTAGGCAATTACATCCATAAAAATGAGTGCTCTATTTTTTACTTCCATAAAAATTATATTTCATTATATTATTATACAGGACTGTACCCTCATAATATTTCCCCATATCTCATTCAACCCTTATCACGCCGTACCATCCAACTTTTTCAACCTTATTTGAATCCCAAAACGAAGACCGACAGGGTGAATGGGTGGTCTATTCGGCCCCATAAAAGTCAATCGATACGCGCCGACGTACAGCTAAACCCAGTTTGATCCCTACACAGTGGAACACAGATTGAAACCTCATATCTCCTGTATTGACTTTTGAGGGTTTTCTGACTGGGATGAACGTGACAAGGGTCGAAATGTATTAGGTTCACGATTAAATTAATTCGAGTTTCCGAAAGTAATTTTAAGAAACTTTTGCCTACTGTCCTTGAGAAAAGGGACCCTTTTGACAGATCGTTTGTGTAAGTTTTTGCAGGCTTCCATAATTATTTTTAAATGTAATTATCAAAAACTCAGTTATCGCAGTCTCGGGTGCGTAGCGAATTCTAAATGAATTTGCTACTTCGAACTGTAATAGTATTTAGAGCTTATCAATATTAAAAATCAATTCCCGCGTAATTATGGTATCCTAAAATGTTATAAAAAGCCGACTTATGTTTATGACTTTTTTTATATTTTAACATACCATTACGCCTTTTGTTCCCGGAAAAGCTAGATGCGTACTAAACTATACCCATAATTTGCCTATATTCTTAGGTCCCATGTATTAGGAGGCGAGCCTATTGCCAATTTAACTCGGCACAATCCCAAACTCCTAGCTGTTTCTGAGAAGTTAATAGAAAAGTCCAATAACTTTGCTCGACCTGGAAATCGAGCCTAGTATCTCTAGTATAGCAGTCACGTTTACGACCACTTTAATGAATTTGTCCGTTTTTGATAGATAGTTCCAATCCAACGCCTTGAAAGCTGATCAGCATTTTGTTTGTTGCTTAGGAAGTATACTTATAGAACTTATTTTACTATAGTCTCAACACAATCACAATAGGCTCGCCCCCTATTATAAATGGTATGGTAATGGTATGGTGGTAATGGTAATGGTCGGGTATACATTAGTACGCCTCTGCCTAATCCTTCGGGGAATACAGGCGTGATGGTATTTATGTTATGACACAATCCCAACTTTCATTCCGCAACTTTTTTTTATGGGATAGGATACGAGCAGACGGATCGCCTGATGGTAAGCAATTAATTATTGCGGTAATTGCTATTAATTAACACCACAGGAGTTAAGAGTGCATTGCCGACCTTTTAAAAGGGGAATGGGCCTCCGGTAACCTCACTCACTCGGCGAAACACAACGTAAGCGTTGTTTAACGCCGGTTTTCTGTGAAGCCGTGGTATCACTCCGGTTGAGCCGGCCCATTCGTGCCGAAATATGGCTCTCCCACGTAAAAACAACTAATGGCAAATAACAGGCAACTTACCTAATCTTCAAATCCAAACAACATAAAGACTGAAACATATTTACTACCTCAATTCATCAGTCATAGTTTTACGACAGCTACAGTTATACCAACTTATCTGAGGTTTAGCAATAACTGTCGGCCGATGCATGGCGAGCGTAGATAAGGACCGGCCGGCCCCGCCAATAAAAGTGGCCAATAGGACTCGTAAAAGTTTATCCACTATGTTTAATCAGACGGAATAAACGCATAGATATTGAGACGTTTAATATTGTTTTTTTGAGTATTTATTTGCTATGAGATTAATCTTTAGTCTTTGGGTATACACAAATTAGAATATAGTTCCAGTTTGGTATCACATAAATAAGTTACTATGAAATAAAGGTAACTCTATATCTATATTTAATCGATTATTTTATAATTCAAACTTTTTTTTATAAGTAAGTTGCAGGATTTATTTAAAGGAATAAATTCGAATTAATTTACGAAAAAGATTTTTAATACATTGATATCAACGTAAAAATAAAATAAAGTGTCCCTGTTTACTCACAAAATATTTAAGGCTTTCCGCACGCGTATCAAAGCTTTGAACGATATGTGCGTCAAATATTGGCAAAAAAATAAATAGAATTTCACTGAATATTTTCATATTGACTTACAAAGTAAAAACGAACTTTGAATTCCCAAAACCTGTTACAGTTAACATAAAAATTCAAAACATAACTAACTGTAGCAAAAAACCGTAAAATGCTTTGTTTGCTTCTAAATGCATGTTTATACATTTTACATTCATAATATATTTTATTGCATTCCATAATGTACATATACAGGTGGTAAGAATAATAGCGAACAACAATAATGGAACCTGTCGAGCACAGTAGGAGAGAGAAGGAGCACTTTGATACTTAGCCACATTTCCTTAAGAGTCCGGCGGACCGAATTTCCCGTACAAACGTAATACAGAAACAAATCGTAAGTTAAACACAATTTAATCAAATTCTGTTATTATTCGGATCCCGATAACGTTAATCTAGGTTCCTACTGTACCATTTTGACCAAAATAAATGCAAGCAAATGCAATTTTTGATAACTTTACCAAGTTTGGAACGATTTTCCGGTTTTTTATTTCCAGTGAAGTAGTAGTGGACGAAATAGTACCGTAGGAACCTAGATTAACGGTAGCCAAAACCGTCTAATAACATAGTTTTGATAGAATATTGCCTGAATTAAGATTTATTTCGGTATTATGTTTTTGTGGGCAATTGAAGCTCCGCCGGACCCTTAAGTTAAAATTTATTAATATAATAGTAGTTAGGTGTATATAAATATATGTAGTAAATTATTATACATTATAATATTACATACATAACATAACATAACATACCATCACGCCTGTATTCCCCGAAGGGTTAGGCAGAGGCGTACTTAATGTACACCCACAGTTCGCCGGTATGTTTAAGTCCCATGTTATAGGGGGCGAGCCTATAGCCATTCACCCGGCACAAATCCAGACTTCGAGCTGCTACTGAGAATTTCATAGAAAAACTCAATAACACTTTGCTCGACCTGGGCATCGAACCCAGGACCTCTAGTGTAGCAGTCGCGCTTGGAACCACTAGACTAATGAGGCAGTCATATTACATACATTTTATTATATTATTATTTCAGACATTCAAAATATTAATATATAGGTACTAATAAATATTTTTTTAATAGCCTATTTTGTGTCCCACTTCTGGGCAAAGGCCTCCCCTAACTCAGTCCAGGATTTTCTATTTTACTAATAAATAAGGTATTATATAAATGTTTATTACTTTTTCCTCACTAATACAAAGATTCATCAATCCAAACAGTACAAATAATATTGAACATAAAAAATCCAATAATGGTAGGTACTTGAATTTTCATAAAAGCTGAAAATCATTTCCTAACTTCACTCCGCGCAATTGGGAAAAATCTAATCGTATCCTATAATCCTATCACAGTGATTAATATACAAAGGATAAAGTTAACTGAATCGAATTGGGCCACTCGACTCTATTCATTACCGACTATGGAGTCCGCAACTAAATCCGTTCGGATATCGGGTTTGATTCCCCGTTTAAAGTCGAATAGGCCGGAAATCGATTGCTTTGGAAGCTTGACGTTCGAATTGTAGGCGAAAATTGCTCGGAGCTTCGTGAACTAGATAGGGTTCTACGATTTTAGTTGATGCTTAAAATGCGTTTTTGCTTAAAAAGATGTATTGTAATACTGGTTTAAAAACTTCAACTACTGAATAGGTTGCAATGCAAAAGTCTACTAATTATCCTTTTGACAAACTTGTTATGTGACAAGTTAAATTAAGGAAAATATCGACGATAGCAATTTATCTAAAAAAACAATAGTAAACAAAGAAAGGAAAACATGAAATTCCACTTCTGGCCAAGGATCTCTTTTCACGTACGCAGTTATGCGTAGATTTCAATAACACAATTATAGTTTTATAAAATGGGGATAAATATAGTGACCACCAAATTTAGTAAATTGATCACCAAAATGGATAAATGGTCACCAAATATTAGGTTTCGGTTAGGTTAGAACTGCGACCACAACGCCGAATTCTACCTATTCACATGCATAGGCGTACGCCCGGAACAATTACCGGTAGATCTTAAAAATATTTGCTCCCTATGCGGATGGACCCCACAATACGTGGCGCAGAAGCCGATCGCTCAGCCGCTACTCCAAACATGTCGTTTTGGTGATCATTAACTATATTTGGCAATATAAAGTGATTTATGTCGTTACATTTTACTAGATCTGGTGGTTACATAAGTTTCATAAAATCCAGAACGTCATAATATTTTGTAAAAAAAAGTTCAAAACAAAACAAAACTCCATTTCCCACACATCGTAAACAGAACAAGACAAAACAACGGACATTTCCACACTGCCATCCAATTCGCCGTCACATCCAGTCGCCTACATCCGCGACCGGGCTGTGCGAACGGAAATAACGTTAATAGATTCGCTTCGGCTCACAAGTGCGCTGACAACTGTATAATCTATTTATGAGGAAAACTGCCCGACGCCACTGTTTCGACGCCATGTGCACGCGTATATGTGCACACGTATAATATGTGCAAACGTATGGAATGTGCACATGTATTTGGTATATTAAGGAGAATATTACTGATGTGTTTTTCGTATTGCGTAGCGTACTACTGCCAAAGTGACGGGTTAGTACGAGTAATACATATAATATGTATCTTGTTTAGATTTATATTTCGGTGGGTTTTATTTTGATAAATTTTGATGTTATACCAGTTCTGACTTAATGGTGTGACGGGAGATTTTGTAGAATTATTTTAAGTTTCTCATAACTTCATTTTCAACCTTCACTATATTCAGTTTCTTTAGCCTAGTGCGTCCTGGGTTCGATTTCCAGGTAAAGCAAAATATTACTGGGGTTTTCTGTAATTCTAAGTAGCAGCTCGGAGTATGGGATTTGTGCCCGGTTAATGGCAATAGGCTCGCCCCCTATTACGTGGGACTTAAACAAACCGGCGAACTGTGGGTGTACATTAGTACCTACTCCTCTGCCTAACCCTTCGGGGAATACAGGCGTGATGGTATGTTATTAAATTTCAAATTGATATGTTTAGTTCATTATGAATATTAAATAGGATGACAAAAATACCACCACATCATTCAACATAGTTTTAGTCTGTAACCTGCTAATCCTATTAAGTATGTAAATTATAGGTAAACAAACTTCCACGATATTAAAATCAGTACTAACGGTCATAGGCATACATTATTACACCCACGTTCCATACCTGCGTAATATTATCCTAACTGCCTAATGTTAGTATCAGCTAGGGCTGCCATCTGTCCGGGATTTTCTGTATGTAGAGTCCATTAAAAACATAGAAATCGCTCTATTGGAAACTACGGAACAAAAAAAAACAAAATGTCACCGACATGTACGAAAAAATCGGAATTACATGAGATAAAATTTTGGTGTTTTAAAACTGTTTGTGAATTTACCGATGCAGCCCTGGTAAGTACACATTAATGTTTAAAATTATCGATGTTTCAAATATAATTTATGTACCAATAATGAGTGCAGATATTCAATGCGTTTAGTTCGCTAATGCGTTTAGCTGTTCAAATCCGTAACTTTTAGCCGGTTTAATAGAGGTCATTTTGAATGTTTATCTGAATAGGCTGGGTATTAATCGATAATTGTATTTAGAGGGTTAGTTTGTAATCTAAATTATTAGATTTACTTCAAATTATTAAATGAATATATTAATCAAAAGGCACGAATCCACCTCTATATCTCTGACTTCCAAATCATATATTTTATAAGCGTCGGTAGCCGTGTGGTTGCCGGTTCGAAACCCAGCCATTGCACTACCGACGTGAACCCACTCGAAACACAAGCATTACGCTATTTAAAAAAAAAACGTATTAATTAAATTATCACTCGCTAAAACGATGAAGGAAAACATCGGCAATAAACATGACGGAGGGTTTTTTTTAAATAATAATAATATGTTAGTCTGTTACTTCACACTGGACCTACGTCATGGACTGTAATCTAATTCCTCTCATTCTAAACAGTACAATCATGCCCAGCAATAGGACAGAAAACGGATTCATGATAATATTTTTTTTTTAAAAAAAAGCTTACTAATAATGTAGGTCGGACATTACTAGTATTTGTTAACCCCTCGTGCTAAGCTAAATGCTTGTGTTACGAGTGGGTTCGCGTCGGTAATGCAATGGGCGAATTTCGAACCGGCAACCTCATGATCGCAAGTCTGAAGCCCTAGCCATTACGCTACCGCCGCCCTAAATATATTATACTATAGTTATAATTAAAAGAAATGAAAGCATTTTCTGAGATAGCTACCAGACAATACTTTCATTCCCCATTTCTCAACACGAATAATAAACAAATGAAAGAAAAACTTACAATACATCACGAAGATTAATTAAACACTTGCGATACTCCGAATTTACAGGCGAAAGCACTTACCTGAAAAAAAAAGTAACGTAAATTAAAAACCCACTCAATCATCAATCAGTTAATGGTGTGCCGGTATTACACTGGCTGTATTATGATGATTTATCAGTGTGCCCTTAATGGGTTCATTTGGACGCTTCGGCACTCTGTTTTCCAACTACAAACACTGTGTCGGAATGCCCCCATAATTTGTTAGTGCTGTGAGACGAAATACAGTTCTGTGTGTTCGGTCGGGCCGCGAGTTGGTCTTTTTTTTGTTGCATCTCCGTAATTTATGGAAGTGACACTATTCAAGTGGTGCTGTGTTTGTTCTTTAAGGCTAGCTGTGATCAGTAATTACTGTTAATGAAATTGAGGATTGAATTAACATTTCTGTTTCTCTGAAGCTGAATTTCTTTCCGAAATCTCTTAAAGTTAAGTAAAATTCAATTTAGTTCCTCCTCATACTCACGTTAAATAAAAATCCTTAAAATAAGAATAATATATTATCACACAAAAGTGATATTAATTTTAATGTTCTTCATAATTACAATTTAATTCTTGAAGCTTCCATTTTATTTTGATATTGTCAGGAATACAAAGGCATAAAACCTTATCGAAATCACCCGAACCTCGCAATCAGTATTATTTATTTCAATAAAAGTTTTAACAAGCATAATCATTTTGATGAATACGACACAGCCCCGCTGACATGTCACAATTAAAGCGCCATTTTGAATCAATTAAGTTCGGCGATCCATTTCGTTCATTTAAAGTTTTTAATAAAATAAAAACAATTAGGGATTCTCATTAATCTGTTTTTATTACTAATTATGATGGGAATAACGCTACTTTTACTTAATTATATGATTTGAAATATTCTGGATTCTACTCCCAGATCGAGAGGTGTTTTTGAGTTTTTCTATGAAATTCTCATTAACAGCTCGGAGATTAGATTTATGCTTGGTAGCAATAGACTCTCCTCCTATTACTCGGGACCTAAACAGGTCAGCAAACTGTGTGTATATATTAGTACACCTCTGCCTAACCTTTGGGCGAGTACAAGCGTTATAATACGTTATGTTAATAACATTTTTTAATAATCCTAACCACTTTCCAAGCCACAAAACTGTAAAGTCATAACCTGAACACTCACCACCTAAAATACCCCACTAATTATGCTGACTAAACAATGCCAACACTACAAATTCGTAATGAAAGCCAACAACGGCTCGACCAAAGAATTGCGTGCGGCCGCTGATTGAGCCGAATTATGTTTTGAGGAATGCTATTGCATTAGTTAATGCGCAGCGAGGTATGAATAACGGACGTGGATCTAGAGAAATTGAGGAAATGAAGTTTTTTAATGTACACTCAACAAAAGAGTCAGGAAGGCAGGTAGCTAACATTCTAAAAGGTTTGAACTAGGACAGTGAAAAAAAAAAAAACCACTGAAGGATTTTGTTACCCTTCAAAAGTGTTTGGGGTGACTTGTGTGTTAATTTTGAAATTATATAATCATCACGTCTCTATTTGCTAAAGCGTTAGACACTTTTACGCATAGTTTTCAGATATATTTAGGTCCCATGTAATAAGCGGCGAGCCTATTACCGTTACAAGGCACAAATCCAAACTCTGAGCTGGTATTGAAAACATTGCTCAAACTGGCCATCGAACGCAGGAAATCTAATAGACTAATGAAGTAATTTTGAAACTATAACTAACACTAGCTAGCTGCCCCCGCGAACTTCGTTGCGCCGTTTTTTTAGTTTCGATTTTTCCAATTTTTCTCTCCATGAAAACCTTCCTCAGAGTACAAGGAATATATTTAAAAAAATACCCGAATTAGCCTAGCCGTGATAAAATAAAATTAATCTCTTCCAGTGCACATCTATAGCTGTGTCCGGCGCATTAGTTGCGCGCTGAATAATGTTCAGTTTTGTCGAAAATTTTCAGGTTTCGTGTAATTATGATTTAGTGCGGTGTTAGACTTTGATATGCGATAAAATTATCGGCCGAATTATATCGTACGGTTTGAACTATGCTTACAACGTGTTTTGGGAAGTTGAGGTAAATTGTTCTATCTAAATCGTTGGTAGTTGAAGGCATTTCACATTGTAATGTACTTTTAACTTTAACTCCCGACGAAAAAGAGGGTTGTTATAATTTAAACGTTACTTTATATCTGTGTCTGTCTGTTGCATCGTAGCGCCTGATCTGGTGCACCGATTTTGGTCATATTTTTTCGTTTTATTGGTGTGTTAATTGAGAGTATTTACTTTATTATTACTTCAATGATATTGCAAAAACATGATAACCATATCGAGAGGGGTTTTTAAATTTTTAATTTAATGTTTTTATATTGTATAGGAACTGATTGAGAGAAACTTAATAGAGCCTACAAGTTTATTAGTTACGATCCTCTTCCATCTTTACTTGAAATGGATTATAAATAAAATTTTGCCAGAAAACGTAAAGACATTTAATTAAATCGTTGCTAAAACTAGCATTGAGGAATAAATTCTCTAATAACTAGTGCTTACGCAAGGTAGCTAAATAGGCCAAGATATTGTATAAATGACATCTCTGACAGCTTATTAATCTATTTCCTTTTACAAATAAATAGCTAGTATGCTTAACTTAGTGGCTGTGTTCAACTATAACCGCGTATCTACATACATTAACCTACCAGGAAACCATGAACAGAGCGAGTGCCAAGTACTCACCGCACCACTCAATTAATAATCTCCGCTTACTAAAGGACATGCGTACTTCATTATACAGTATCCATTATCGAAATATTTTGTAGTCCTTGCTCCCACGACCGGATCGAATAAGTAAGCTAATCAACCGATTTGTAAGGTTTTAGCTGAGAACCGCGGTAAGGGTGACCATTCTTAACACATCGAGACCACATCGCACCTTAGTGCGGGGGCTGTTTATGTGCCAAATATTTGGGCACAAAGTATATCCAGATTTTACTTTTAATGGCAAAGACAAAAGTAAGAGCGTATCTAGAAATAAATAAAAATCGTTTATTTGGTAAACCACATCTTATGACCAATGTCAGATTAAAAAAAGAAAACAAAAAGTGGGTTAAATAAATAAAAAAATGAATGAAATAAGTGTACGTGTCTCAAGATAGGGCCAAACGGGTCTCCAAATCAGCATAATGTCAAGCACAGTTCAGTGCTTGACACTGGTTTGCTTGACGCCCTTGTGCTCCACGAATGTCAAAACGTCAGACAGAAATCACAGGTATTTTTGTCGTGTATTATAACATCTCTATATACCTACATACACAGAATTCTCAAAAAAATATTTGTAGCACCAGCCCAAGACTAGAATAGGTAAGCAAATGGCTTAGATTAATTACAACAACTATTTTACGGTAAATATCGCGTGAAGTCATATCTCATTATGGCCTCAAACATACAATTAATCATACTTAATGCGTCAGGCGACGACTGAACACCATATTAACGAACGCTTATCATTTAACCGCGAAAAAGTAATTACATTAAAAATTTTACACGTTATAATGTGAACGGCCTCAGTAGCTAAATGTCCGGCGGAGCTTGAATTGTCCACAAAAAAGTAAAATAAATCTTAATCTAGACAATATTCTAACAAATTATGTTATTATTCGGATTTGGATTCCGTTAATCTAGGTGTCTACGGTACTATTTCGTCTACTACTACTTCCCTGGAAATAAAAGACCGAAAAATCGTTCTAAACTTCTAAAGTTAGTATTTTCTAACGTAGGAACCTAGATTAACGGTATCGGAATGCGAATAATAACCGATTTTGATTAAATTGTGTTTGAATTACGATTTATTTCGGTATTACGTTTGTAAGAGAAATTCGGTCCTTAACTCTTAATATTTATTTCACAAATTAGTAGTGTTTATTGACAAAAATTCTCGGTAGTTTCGAAGGATGCAGATTCGAATCCTTCAATATTTCTTTCACAAAACTTATGTTTTTATATTTAAGAAGTTGTTGCTCGCAATTTCACAAGCACCCAATGGACTTTTTGTGATAAAAGGTAGCTTTAATTTACCTCTACACAAGTATTCATCAAACTGAGACAGACAAATAGATTTACTTTCGCATTTATAATAATCAGATTCCTACTAAATAGGAATTTTAAATAAATGTTGATAATGAAATTGACTGCCAGGTTACTTGTATGTTGAGCAAAAAATAACTTTAACAAAGAAAGCGGTTTTCAATAATCTCCTAAGTTTTCCTTCAGTTATAAGTATGCTTATGTGTAAATCGGACTAAAGTAAGATAGACCCGTGTCCAGCAGTGCGACAATATAATGGGTTTGTTATGTATGTGTAAATCGACATGGTCAGATTAAAAAAAATCAATTTTTAACACCACATAACATACCATCACGCCTGTATTCCCCGAAGGGTTAGGCAGAAGCGTACTAATGTACACCCACAGTTCGCCAGTATGTTTAGGTCTCATGTAATAGGGGGCGAGCCTAGTGCTATTAACCGGACACAAATCCAGACTCCGAACTGCTACTGAGAATTTCATAGAAAATACTTTGCTCGACCTGGGGATCGAACGCAGGACCTCAAGCGTAGCAGTCGCGCTTGGGGCCACTAGACTAATGAGGTAGTCGCGTATTTTTGTAATATCGAACCTATGTAAGCAAAAAACGTTACAATATTTTTATTTATTTCGAAACCAGAATCGAATCACACTCCCAATCCAGTACTCTTTTAATTTTAATTTGCTTAAAGCTAACAGAAACATTGGCAACAAAAATAATAATAAACGTTTATTGCAGTGTAATGCATTCACAAACGAAGCGGCAACTGTTTGTGTGGTACGGTCACAGAAATGGATATTTAATAATAATTGTGGGCAGAGTTAAAATAATAAAGACCAATGATGTATGTCTGTCAAGACCCTTTATCTCAGGAACGCGTAAAGGTATCAAGTTGAAATTAAAGCCATATACTCAGGTCTATAGTCCCTTGAAGCTGTAAAAAAACGAAACTTCTAAGTTAACGTAAACAAAAGATACGGCCGTTTATGCAGCAAAAATGTTTATTTCGACACTCTCAAGGGAATCAAAATTTATAAGGTATTTTCTGTTGACCTAGAACTATGAAATTTGGCAAGTTATACCGTCTTATACTACAAGTATAGGGAAAAATCTGGAAACTATACATAATTAATTATATTATGAACTCGCGCTTGTCCTTTTTTGTGTTGGCACCACGTCGTCTTTGTAGCCGTGATAACTTAGTTTTTTTATCGTTGCCCCATACCCACAGTTGTAACTCTTTTTTATGTTTACTTCCAATACATCACGCCTGTATCTCTCGAAGATTTGGGCAGAGGTGCACTAATGTGCACTGACATTTCACCGGGATGTTTAGGTCCCTTGCATTAGGAAGGCGAACCTATTGCCATTAACCGGTCACAAGTCCAAACTCCGAGCTGCTGCTGAGAATTTTATAATACCGCTCGACTTGAAAATCTAACCCAGGATGTCTAACGTAGCCGTCGCGTTTGTGTCCACTACTCTTATGAAGCAGTCAATCAAGACGAGTAGATTACCATTTTCTGAAATCACAAGACCTCACATGTCTTTATCAAACTTAAGGCAGATAAAAACACATCTGCAATATTCTTCTTAACCATTTGGGAATAATATTGCAGGTATACTATAACATTGACGGTTACTGCTCAAAAGTTTAAGAGCTAACCACGAGAAATAGGTTTTAAAATACGATTGTATCTGAATTATTTTATTCTTTACTTACTTAACTAACTGGTAACTGGTACAACTGCGACTTACCAGTTACTGAGATAATTGTTTTAGTATTTTTTTATGGAATAGGGGGCAAACGAGCAGACTGATCACCTGATGGTAAGCGATTACCGCCGCCCATGGACACCCGCAACCCCAGAGGAGTCACATGTGCATTGCCGGCCTTTTAAAAAGGAGTACCTACGCTCTTTTCTTGAAGGTTTGAAGGTCGTATTGGTCCGGAAATACTGTAGGCGAAAGTTCAATCCACAGTTTTGTTGTGCGAGGCAGAATGTTATATATAAGTATATCTCTCATTAGGTACAGATTCGACAGTTAAACTAGAGGTCATGGGTTCGATTCACAGGACGTAAGTATGAATGTTGAACTAGTTATCTATGGTATACTCAGTGGCAACATAGTGTTTGGATTTGTGCTCCGTTAATGGCACTCACCCTCTACTACATGTCACCTAAATATACCGGCGAACTTTACTGTGGGTGCACATTAGTACACCTCTGCTCACTCTTCGGGGAATATAGACGTGATGCTATGTATGATATATTGTCTAAAAGACACAGATACATCACCAACATTAACATACAGAACGGACCACTAGATCCGAGATTAGTGCCAAGAGTGGTGGGTTTTTTTCACTTTTAAAACATGAATTTCTTCCCAGCATGTGGAGAGCAAGCTTTGTATTTATAGCCGTCCTTTTAATTTTATATTATCAAAGATATCCGCATTACGTAATTTTAATTTGCTGCGCACTACACCAGTCACTACTTGCACCCCTCTATTTAACACGTTATTTCTATTCGTGGCTCAAGAGGATCCAACTTCGTCTTAACGTCGTTCAGCTTTCAAAGAAGAGCTTCCTATCTCATTTATGTTACAGATGTCTCGAGTTAGGACTTGTGTTCCGTAATTCTTCATTCGTGTGGTTCAACAAGGTAGTAATTACATTGCATGTAGGCTGCAACACCAATTTATTTTGAGCTTTGATTTTGTTAAGTTGGCAGTCAGTTAAGCTTACATTTAATTAGATATCTAAGTAACTACTAATACATTGCCTGCCTCATTAGTCTAGTGGTCCCAAGCATTGCTACGCTAGAGGTCATTGGGTTCGATCCCCAGGTCGTGCAAAGTGTTGTTGGGTTTTTAGCAGCTCGGAGTCTAGATTTGTGCCCCGTTAATGGCAATAGGCTCGCCCCCTATTGCCATTGGTGAATATCAGTACACCTCTGCCTTACCCTCCGAGGGCACCAGAGTAATAGTAACAGACTTTTCAATGTTGAGCATGTAAAAAATATTTTTTGGACGAAAAAAGCCGAAAATTTTTCAATAACATTCTTGTTTTATATAATATGACAACAAAAAGTTCTCTTTAAAATTATCATTAGCTTATATTTTATTTTCAAGTCTTCTATCTGAGAATAGGCTAAAAATTATAAATAATAAAAGTGAACCCGACGTCTGCCCTCTAAAATTAAAAAATAAAACCTGCCCGCAAAATTTTCAGCTCCTATAAAAGCGTCATAACGATTATACTTTTAATGTCACCGCATTGCCGTCCGTCCATTTTACATCAAGCAATATCTTGCAAAACAGACCTAAGTCCAAGTCATAACCCGTCGAGATGACCTCCGGTGAATATTTTACATTTTACTGCGATATAACGCGATAGGACGGACTGTAACTCTGTCGCGCAACTTTATGTCAAATTAATATAAGTTTACAATGATGCAGGGTAGTTAAAACTTTTCTGTTATCGTCGCCAATGTGGTCAAGTCCCAAAACCTCGAAAGGCAAGGGAAGGCAAGTACGATTTTTAGTCCAGTCCAACATTTCCGTTCCGTGCCGACGGACGACCCATGATAATTTTTCATGCAATAAAAAATCATAAGGTAACATTAATATTGAAATAAGGTCCGTACTTAATCTGCTTAAAAAAAAAAACTTGAGAGGTGTCAAGGGACACCCGGATGGAACGAAGTTCCTCAGACCTCATTAAGTCAGCTTTGTTTGGGGATGAACTCAAATCGCAAGAAGTAAAACCAAATCGACCGTTGAACTAATGGTTTATTGGAACTTGACCTTCTTTTACAGTTTTAGTTCATTTTAACTCAATATATAAATTTTGTATTGCGGAGGTCATTGAACGGCGGAGAATCTTAACACCGCCGTTCAGATTATGACGTCAACAGTACAGTGCCATCTATTAGACAAAATGCGTACTAAAAAAAGTGTCGTGACAACTTTTCGTAAGATTTTTTTGATAAGGAACTTTCGTTCCAAAAAAATCTTTCTTCTTTATGATATTAAAATAGATTAGCAGGCACTCAGCTAACTGTAAATAGCTCACTAGGCTAACCTTGTACAACCACCCAGATGTTGATTTTTACACAACAAACTGCGAGAAACCGCATCTGTCTATGTCGTGGCTACTCTGGTGTTTGATCAATGCTTGATGCTAATTGGCCAGTAGATGCCTATATGAGTAAGATTAAACTTACCAGATTACTCGTAGTTATTAAAATATTGGCTGCTGAATATTATATAGGCTAAAGCTTTCCTCTTAGCAATAATACAAAAAAAAATGCTGTACATTTTCAGAAAGTTGCGTCCATTTCACTGAAATTCCTTTACGCCGGAGCCACAGTCGTCACATACCCAGCGATTTTTAAATCGCTACGCAATTAATTGAGCATGTGGCTGAAAATATTACGATTCAGCTGTTTGAAAGCCCCCAAAAATTTACTAAAGGGTGATATTTAAATGCTTTACTCATATTGTAAGCATTTTTGTTAAAATAATTGACAAAAAAATGTTTAGTATCAATTCTTTTTAAAATACCATCATCTCACCTGCATCCTGACAAGGTAAGGTACAGATGTACATCCACTGTTCACGAGTATATATTTAGGTCCTATGTAATGAGCTTATTGCTATTAACCAAGCCCAAATTCAACTCTGAACTGTTGCTGAAAATTCCTTGAAAATTCTAATACCATTTTTTATCAGCAATATTGGCCCATTACTGCTCATTAGTCTAGTGGTCCCAAGCGCGACTGCTACGCTAGAGGTCCTGGGTTAGATCCCTAGGTCGAGCAAAGTGTTATTGGGTTTTTTTATGAAATTCTCAGTAGCAGCTCGTATTCACATCTGAGAACTAAAACCTTTACTTATAAATCCTTATCTAGCCAGAAACTTAGCGCAATCTGTGTAATTGGTCAAAATTGACATTTTACACTACTTTTAGCTACAATAATGATTTTTAAGCAATGGTTTTAGATAAAAATTGTGACTTTTGTATAGTTAATGTCGCAATTACCATTACCATGAATGCAGAACTTATTATAGATCTACAAACTGCGAAAAACCACTCGAAATTTGAATTTGGCGGGCTCAGGTGAACTATCCGCCTTAAGAACCCCTACGGACTGTAGACTGCTGAAGCCGCAGCAACCGAGAGGGGGTACTGGCTCCCATGCAAAGTTGGGACACACACCAAAGGTGCTTTATGATAGACACCAGGGTGATCGCCAGCTAGTCAGAGCCCAAGGGGCCATACCACCGAGCAACTCAGATATTTTCTCGGCTCTTACGAGATGCATAGCTCAATGGCAGTGAAGAACTGTATTCTAACCAGTCCTCACACGGGGACGAGGAAACTTCAACATTATTTCAATATTATTGTAATCTATGATTTTTATTGTCATAATTGCAACAATAAGTAGGAGCGTTAAATAAAAATACATCCATAATTAATGTTATAAATGCAAAAGTTTGTATGTATGGATGTTTGTTACTCTTTCACGCCAGAACGGCTGAACCGCTGAACAGATCACAGATAGATTATGGTCTGGAATAACACATAGGCTACTTTTTATTCAGGTCGGACCCAATCCTGAACTCCACGCAGACAAAGTCGCGAGCAGAGCTATGTAGAATAAACCTTTGCAGCGTTAATAATTTCAGTTGAATTCGTTCCACCATCCCATCTGTTGTTCAATTGCATTTTTATCGACAAAATAAAGAATTAATTTCGCAAAAATAATGCGTCTATATTTCAAACAATGTATTTCATTTAAAATCTGTAAACGTTCTCATATTTACGGCTTTCGCACGGACGCCAGACGGATGCTATAAATGTACCAATAATTTTTATTTGTACGAAAAATGTGCGAATATGTGCTGATGGAAAAACTATTTATATGTAGTTGCACGTTTTACAACTATTACTTAACATTGCTTTGATTTTATAAAGCCCTAGTAAGAAAGGAAGGATGTTCTTATTGAAAAAGTAAGCTTGGGTTTATATAGTGAGAAAATCCACAAGCCTGATAGTTTTAGGCGTTTGAAGTCTGCAAACCCGCATTTGAGCATGGTGATTGGTATACCATACCCTAACGCCTCTCAGTGTGAAAGAAGAGCCATAACTAGTTAGGATAACATGCATGCCATGAAGTAATTTTGTCGTCACTTATCTTATCCCGAAACGATAGCTAAAGACGAGATAATGTGACGATAATGTGAAAATTATTTCGTGGTATGCATATTCGTCCCCCAGCAGAGGAACAGTGAATTAAAGACCCAAAATTTAAAGTTGAAAACTTTCCCATCTTTTAAATTGCTCCCATAATGACGTCATGTGAAAATATATGCGATCGAAAAACGCAGTATTCATTATATCTTGCTTACGGAAACAATTATAGGCGGCAGCTGGCTCTCCAATAACTCATCGGATTTAAACCGCGATGCGACTTGCAGCTATTTCTTTTTGTGTCTGGTTTTAAGTGAACATTTGCGTCTTATATTATCTTGTTTAGCTACTATATAATGTACAGTCGGGAAAAGAGTAAAGTAAAGGAAACTAACGACATCTGTGTTATGAAAAAAAAAAGCTAAAATCAAATATCAAAGCCACTAATCCCAACTTTTATATGTATATTACAAACACTTTATATATATGCAGAGCCGAGATATTATATATTACAAACGCTTAAACATCATCTCGTCTCACACTCTAACAATTACGTAATCCCATACCTACTCGTATAATATGGTTAAACGGGTACTTATGTACTGATCCAACCCTCGACGGAAAGTTCGAAGGGATCCCACCCAACTTCATTATGAATTTATATTCACTCAATAGCTCTTACTTTTGGGACCGGGCTGTACTTTGTCAATCCCTAAAACGTTTCGGAACAGTTGAAGGTTTTCGGATACTTGGATTTGGGATGAGCAGAAGTTTCATTTAAAAAAAAAACGTTGGTAGTTTTTCTTTATTTCAAGGTATTAATGGCACAACACGAATAACCAGAACTGCAAGCCAAATACAAATTTGTTATATCCAGAAATCGAATCCGCGACCCGTGGTGCACAAGCTGATCGCTCAGCCACTGAGTCACGACTGACGTAACTCTGTTTTTTTAATAAATGACGTAAAGTGACATGATGCAAAGTCACGTTACTTTATATATTTTTTAAATAATGTTGACATAATTTATTTTATGTAATGTATCTCAAGCTGCAATACCAATCGCTCCTTTGACAATATTACCTAGATAGCATTTTAACATAATTCTTATTGGTAGATAGGTAATATATTTTGTAGCTAAGCTGAGATACGCAGCGTCACACGCAAAACCCCGAAATAATAATACCTTGAAACATAAATCCAATAATATCCCGATCTTCTTTTACAAGGCGAAAGTCGGCAAATCCGAAAAACAAAACGCCTTAAATTATAAATGATATTATACAAAGGCTCTCGGAAAAAATATCCGTAATTCTTTTACGTCTGTGATACGCAAAAATTGCCCCAAACAATTTAGCAATAATAACGTATTTTCTTAAAGTATTCCCATTATTTGCTTTGATGTAAATTTTACAAGTGCTGTACTTTTTTTTCCAGTCCTAATGCCTTTGAGATGTTCATAAACCGAAAAATTAAAGGAAAAACATTGTTACTTGTATTTGTTTCGTCTGGGCGCTTTTCTTTTAAAAGAAATATTATCTTGAGTATCAGCTACAGACTTTTAAATCATTCTCATGGGTACAACATAGCTCACGCTATCCCCGGAGCCAAAGGCAGAGGTAATACACCTCTGCCTTTGGCTATCGGCAAACTTATTATGTAAACCTATTGATTTACACAATAAGTTTGCCGATATGTTTTTAGCTTTTTTTTATACAACTAATGTGGCAAACAAACATACGGCCCGCCTGATGGTAAGCGGTTACCGTAGCATATGGACGCTTGCAACACCAGAGGTATCACTCGTGCGTTGCCGACCCTGAAAATTAAGGAGAAATAGTTGGGCTGGCAGCATAGGAGACATGCTGCCATGCATGACAGCGGCGGTAACAAAACATCACCGGTCCCCCACAATGCCAACACAACGCTTCCTCGCGGAGCTCTGGTGACCTTACTCACCGTTAGGAACACAACATAGCACGGAGTTATGTTATTTGTGCTTACGTGTATTAATTATTGTTATACTAGATTAAGTATAATAAATGAAGATACAATAAAATCTGGGTGCCTAAATCACGACTGAATCAGTTTCTTCTAAGCAAGCGCACTCCATCGTAGGTCGCAGTGTCGCTTAATATCAGGCGAATTGGCGTAGGCTATTAAGAATAAAAAAGCTATGTCAGTTTATAAATCCTATATTATGATAATGTCGGAAATGATGTTTTGAGCGTCCGCTTACCACAATACCCAAATAACGCCACGCAATCTTCACACAAGTCATACAAGGCAAAATATTCCCAAAAACTTTCCCTCTAAATTAATATTTCGTAAGCAAATCAAAACATTTCCTTCAAACAGCCGCTCGAGGTTTGTGAATAAATGAGCATACGGTATGTACAAGTTTTTCTGAAACTAATGAAAATTTGATTTTTCGCTGTCGCAGTCTCGACCGGTGACAGAGTTGTTACTGGTGACACACTGCCTTTTACATCATCTTCCACGGGCCTTCTGTACGATTCCAGTCTAACCTGATTCAGCTGAATGATGTATTTTAAAGCATTTTAGCAGTAAAACTCGCCATCACGCAGACTCGCTCCCTATTACATGGGACCTAAACATACTGGTGAACTGTGGTTGTACGTTAGTACGCCTCTGCTTAACCCGTCGGGAAATACAGCCGTGATGGTACGTTACGATATTATAATGAAAAATATCTTCTCTTCAATTATTATTCTTAATTCACAATAATAATATTAAATAATATCAAAATGATATAACAAACACTTAATATGGCATTAATGAATTTTATATGTAGTTTAAATTTATAATATAGTACCACAAATATTTTGATATGTGCACATAAATTTATCATTTATGTTTAAATTCAACATTTATTTGAACAATAGCCGTCAATTACACGGGTTTATACTGCAATTAAGCGATTGAAAACCATTAAAAAGATAAATTGACGTAATCACGCTAAATGCTATTTTTAAATTATAGCTTGCACTCCGTACTTTCTTTTATTGTCACGTTACACGCACAAACATGGGCTCTGATCAAATATCTATATATATAAAAAAAAGTCGGGTTTGTTACAACACTTATAACACTAGAACTGCTGGACCGATTTTTATTATCTTTGGTTTGTTGGATTTGTCTCCTCCCCGTATAGCAGAATAACTATTAAAACACCGAAAAGAAACCAGCATGCAAACTTTATGGATCTAGCTCACATTTATCTACTGACTAGAAGAAAATGAAGAAAGAACATGCAAGAATCGTAGCAAGTGACTACGTGTAGTGGTCTGTATTTTCTGCCTATTCATGTGGGAAAAAGACTTGACTATATGTATGTAAGTATAATTAATTAATCCAATAAACCAACCGCTTCTATTCAAACTAAATCCCACAGCAGTCAAAAAAATACCAACCATTGAGAGCAATTTATCATTCCAAATTATAGAAACAAATAGGAAACTAAACCCCTGATTTAGTTGTCCATATTTCTCAGCCGTCTATCACGGCGGTTAGCCAAGCGCCCTATTTCTAACACTAAATTATTCATAGCCTTGAAGGCTTCGCTAAGTACCAACGGTCCCGTCGGCAGGCGGGGGGTTGGATCTCACCTTGTTATAGAACGTTGCTTTCTTATTACTCTCATTAAAATAGTGTGAAAACTATACCAGCGAATAGCGATACACCACATTATATTGTTTCTTTTTTATCCATATTTTTTTATATTAATCAATCCATTTATATATATATTGTATATAATTCAATAGCATTTTTTTACTCTAGTAACACTGGTAGCCGGTTGTCAAAAACATCTGCTTTGCAAATTATGATTAATTTTATTAGAGGTGAACTTAGAGGTGTACTGATGTACAACCACAATTCAGTAGTATGTTTAGGTCCCATGTAATAGGGGGCGAGCCTATTGCCATTAACCGGGCACAAGTACAAACTCCAACCTGCTATTGAGAATTTGAAAGAAAACCCCAATAATATTTTGCTCGACGTGGGAATCAAACCCAGGACCTGTAGCTGTAGCAGACACACTTGGGGCCACTAGACTAATGAGCCATAAATAAAGTTAAAAATATGAGTAAATATATAATGAGAATGAACCACCGAAGTTGTGAGTTCTGAGAGAAACCCGTATCCAGCAGCGCGGCGGGACGGTAAATGTGATTATAATTATGTTTGATTTAATTTGAATTGAACTCGGATCCTTACGCTCAGGAGCCGTGTTCACAACCACTTAGCATCATTATTGATGCTATAGTCTTAGTTAACTGTAAAAAACGTTGACGTAACTACATTAACTAAAGGCACAGGCATCCATCTAAATACAGTAAATTCTAGTACAAACGTCCCGGACTTAAAACCGCAAGTAGTCACATTCAAGAACTGAGGCGAAGGCATTCTGAGGTCGTTTGTTGGTGATGGTCGCAAACATTGCAATGGCAAACATTGGCTTGGTGATAAGCTTGCAAACATTGCAATAAACACGTTCTTGTCCTGTGTTGTTTTAAGCGCTGGTTTGGGCAGCTCTGGGTATTGTTTGGAGGGACAGCATGAGGTGAATATTCATGGTGACGATTATATTACCGCCGCAGTATACACTTGCGGGATGAATTTACGTTTGGCATGGACGGACGTTGGTAGAATAATTTTGTGAGGGCAATGTGGAATGCGCTTCCCAAGTAAGTCTTCCCCGATATATATAATCTGGGTGTCTTTAAATCACGAGTGAAACAGTTTCTTCTAGGCAAGCGCACTCCATCGCAGATTGCAGTATCGCTTAACATCAGTCGAACTGGCGGTCATGCATAACCCTATCAAGAATAAAAAAGGGCAATGGGAAATAATGGTTAACTTGCACAAGATCGCCTACAGCGGCGGGAATAAAGATTTTCTATCTCTTTTTCGGTCTTCACTCAGCAATTATAGGTGCTATTTGCAGATGGATAGACTGCTACTCTATTGATAATAATATTCTCTGCCACGAAGGTGAATTAGTACATAATGATAAGCCTTTTTAAAAGATTGTGGAGGGGCAAGGAGTGTTGCCCCTCACACCAAAGGGAGGAGGACCTCGCACCGAACAGGCGGGTGCCTGGCGGTCTACGGCCCAACGGTTAGTGTCGGGCGGTTGTATATATCCAAGTTACGTTGCAAGCTTCACTAGCGCGGTAGATGTCGCTACAAGATCAAACTGAACAGATGGGTGGCAGGGTATTCGTAACAACTAAAACCTCACTTGTCTCGACCTTTGAACAGACCAATTACATTACGTACAACACAATCGCTCGACTCCCTCCAAGGGGAAATCAACAACCCTGCGATAAGCAGACAGCTCAAAACAAAGCATACTTATACTACAGAAAAAAACTTGCTGAAAGATAAGCTGACATTACACTAAATTAATGACCTCTTTGGCATTATTTATCTTATTATATTGCTTTGTAAGTATTCCCTATCATCCATATTTTTTGTGCCAATAACCATACTTTTATTTGCTTCCTTTCCTTTTTGCTTACGTGTCCAAGTCTACATCCAACTAAGTTGATTTTGATACGACTTGCAAGTTCCGTACTCGAAGTTACAACAGATAGACGTGATTGGGAACTTTGTTTCATAATACGTAGTGATTAAACCGAAGAGGAAATTGCTTCTCAAACACACGCCAGGTTGAGCTAAAGTATTAGGAGCTATATTTAAGTTCATTGAACACGCACGATTGGCTGCAGAAAAACGTTTTATTATCTGCTTTTTTTATCACCGTTTGACCTGGTTATTGATGTTGATGTAGTTTCTTTTAACGTTGCAAAATGTATGTTGCTGTTAGTTATCACAAGGTTATTATGTATTTAGATTGGATGACTGTCGGATTTAATCGGATCTCAGATTAATATTTTGACATCATATTTATTACTCAGAAAATTATGCCTTTTAATTCAGACTTATACTTATTATAACTAATCTTTACTGTTATTTTTTTTTAAATGATAAGTGCAAAGATATCATACACTCAGAACAATAAAAAAAAGTATAAAATTGTGCTCAGACGATTAAAATTTTGTAAGAGATTTTACTTGTGTATTCCCATACTTAAAATACATCATGATAAGATTAAGATCACCTCTTCTATAGTCATGCGTAACCTACAAAAGCTAAACACTTTCTCAGTCCGTTACGAATAAAAGCACAAATAATGAACTTTGACCTCCAAAACACATCCATGACCTTTCTTCAGGCGGAACAATACACAATGATAATCAGGATCCCAATAAAGGTTCACTCGAATAAAGATTTCTTTGAATAAATAATGAGAGCCTAATTCAATTTTCAGGCCTATACAAATACTTTCGAGCTTTAGAACGTGTATTTATACCATTATTACTACGTACATAATATACCATTTTCTTCATTATTCCTTTGTGGATTTTAGAGGTATTTACGAGTAGGTACATGGCTACAACACAGCATAGATTATAGAAGGCATACTTGACGTAATCAGTGGTATTTGATTTAACTATCACAAATATGCAATAGAAGAGTAAACAAAATTATTACCTAGTATCGAACATTCTAGAGTCAAGAAAACTCACATAACAAACACCACAATTTTATTACAACCCATAAAAAAACTTGAAACCACCCAAAAACTAGAAAGACATAAACAACAACTTTAGCCCATAAAACAATTTAAGAAACTTTTAAACCAACAAAACATTGCGATAATATTTTAGACGTAAACAGACACGCTGTTCCTTTGCTCCGAATAGGTACTTCGCTCATAAAGGGTACCAGATACCGCGTACGAACGTACTTAAGCATATTTAACATAAATAAATAATACTGGAAGCAGTTACGACTGATTTATGGGTCCCGCAGTAATTTTTGTAGAACCTTAATTGAATAAAGAAGTTGCCTCTTGAGCCTCTACAAACGCCGTGTTCGCAAATGTTTTTTGTTTTGCAGTACCGAAAATTCAGAGAGAGTTCATAATATTCTAGAAATGAAATGGAAGGTTGTTTACAATTTCGTTGATAGAAATCTTCCATAAAATATAGCATATTGTTTTTAGTTTTAGAATAAAATGAATCAATTTCATGATTAATGGTCAACGAGAAGAACACTAGGTTTTTTTTTTAATTTACTTAAGAGTTTTAAAATATGTATGCGGCTATGACCATATTTTTGTGCGTTGACTTAGAAGCTTGATTTTTATCTTGATACATTCTTTTTTTTGAGATAAGAGGGCAAACGCGCAGACGGATCGCCTGATGGTAAGCGATAACCGCCGCCCATGGACACCCGCAACACCAGAGTGAGTAACCTCACTCACTCGGCGAAACACAACGTACGCGTTGTTTAACGCCGGATTTCTGTGAGGACGTGGTATCACTCCGGTCAAGCCGGCCCATTCGTGCCGAAGCATGGCTCTTCCACGTAAAAAACATCAAACAACATTCATACACTCACATCTTTCCACAGCGATAGTGAGAAACTATAGACCAACACTTGCTAAGATTCTTGCACACCTCTTTTGCTTCTTCTATTCATACATACGCGCCGGTTGCGAGTACTACGCACCTGACCTTTTTGGAGGACTCAATAAGATCAGCGTATGTCTTTCTAAAGCAACATCTTCCAACTCTGCTGCTGATATTTTTATCTTGATAATAATTTCAATTTGATACTTCCACGAGGTCCTAAGTAAAAGGGAAGTAAGATTATAACAGTTCCTTTTTTTGAGGAACGGGATCCTAAAAATCATCTCTTTTTTCTTGAATGACTTCTTCAATATTTTTCTAATCATAACTTATGCTTACCAGAAAGACAAAAGCATTGATGCGTATGTATAATCTTCATAATAGTGAGTAACGCCATTTTATATTTGGATGCGTCATAATACTGTTAAGAATTAGACCATCCCATCAATTCCCTTGAGTCTCATAAAGGCAATGTCCACTCAGAATCTCATAACATGGCGATTAGTATGCAACTATGCATGTTGCGTCTGTGCCTTGAATTGATTACGAAGCAATGCACAATATTACATCCAATTTCAATAATTACTAAAAACGATATCAATCAATAAGATACAATATTAGTAACTTAATAGACATTTATAAATATTAAGACTTTGACTACCTCATTAGTCTAGTAGTCCCAAGTGCGACTGCTACGCTAGAGGTCCTAGGTTCAATCCCCAGGTCGAGCAAAGTGTTATTGGATTTTTCTATGAAATTCTCAGTATCTGCTCGGAATCTGGATTTGTGCCCGGTTAATGGATATAGGCTCGCCCCCTATTACATGGGACTTAAACATACCGGCAAAATGTGGGTGCATTAGTACACCTCTGCCTAACCCTTCGGTGAATACAGGCGTGATGGTATGTTATGTTAAATATTTTGATCTAGGTACATAAATATTATTTTTTTAAGAAAACTGTCTTAGTCCTTAATTGATCTTGCATTTACAAGCTCGATGGCTGATTAAAAGATTATGGAAGTAATTTTTGATTAATAATAATCATTAGATAAATATTGATTAAATCCGAGGATTAAGATTTATGCATAGATAATAACAATTATGTAATATTAGACAAAGCTTAAAGTCGTACATCCTTGTCAAACTTTAGAGAAACAAACTCTGACATTTTCTTTAAGAAATGCAAGCATTAATGAATTCTAAGAATTCTTCTTACACATAAAGAAACCTTTACAGCCCACAAATACTAATTTATTTACAAGCCATCAAGTATCACATAAACAATGACCATAAGTTGACCATATAACGTCACATCCCGCCGACAAGCCGAGAGGTGGCTAATGGACTCCGCTACTTTAAAGTTTTAACGATCTTTACTTAGAGCTAATGCTGCTTTACAAAATGTTCACTAGCAAATGGTTCGTACGTTAAACTTCAAGTAAAAACAGCATTAGTTTTAAAAAAGCAACAGAAAGTAAGGTGATGTAGTTTTGAAACGCATTAGACTGGGCTCAGCTTGTCGTGATAATGCTGTAAGTGCTACTTTTGTTTAGACTTGATGAAAAAGATAATTAGTGCTGTCAATAGAGTATTACACTCATTTTTGAAAAGTGCCTCAATTAGATTGTACAGTATAAACCACTAAAAAACACAACATTTTTATTCCAGCTAATTTCGCGCTTCATTTGACGAAAACGCTGTCTCCAGCGTTTTCGTCAAATTCGCTTATGGCGCTTATGGGGAAAGTATTGCTCTGTGGTTATGACGTCAGTTGGCTATGTAAGCAATATAATTACAAAGGCAGATCAGTTGACAGTTGTAACATTTTAGTTTAGTTTACACAGCCGTATGACGTAATAAAATGGCGGCTATTGCTTCATGGTGTTTAAAAACAGATAAAAAAAATTGAAAGCTTTGAATTGAATTATAAAATTTATTTTGTTATTTTATGAACCAGAACTGACATTTTACGACTGCTTTTTGCCTATACTATCTCAATAATATATTTTTAGATTTTTCCTTAGAAAATAGATAGGTACAGTTTTTTTATTAGTCACAGTAAAAGAAGAAATGTTCTTAGTTAATAAATATGTGAAACTTTATAACATAAATAAAAGATTGGTCAAGCAGCACAAAATTATGCTCATCTCGTTGTATATTTTTTCCATTTAAAGATTATGACGTTAAAAACATAAAGACATAAATTAAGAATGTATAAGGCAAATTTCAACCTAGCGCGTGGGACTGACGGTGGCTTAGCTGGTCATAGCGTCTGGTGTACTAAACCAGAAAACGCAGGTTTGAATCCTGCTGGCGAATATTTTTTCCACTAAAATATTATACTCTGTTATAATTCTCGTTTCAAATATTGATTATCCGAGTAATATGGATTTCCAATTCATTAATTGCATGTTATACAACCTTCACCAAACGTTCAAAACCAAAAGAGCAGAAACATATTAGAGAATCAGTATGTATTTATTTATGAAACAATATCCACATCACATTAAAATTATGTTCAAGCAAACAGCAAATATACTTTTAAACTCAAAGAAATAAGAACACCTTTTCCATACAGCACTCTAAAAATAAACCGAAATTTTTAAGCCCCGAACAAGTATCCCAAAGTATGTCCCGAGTCACGCGTTCACAAGTAATTCAGTAGGCTCAGGAATACTTCAAAAACTTTCCTGTCTGCTTTAGATAGGCAAACTTCGATTAGAAACTAAGCCTAGTGCTTTGGACTTTGACAAGTGGAGTCCGACTTCATGCTGTAAAGAGTAATTGCATGTGACTTTTTTTATAGTTGGGAAGTTGAAGCGCTTGCCGAAGTTTCAGGTGATGCGATGGGGAATTTGATTAATGTGATTATTCGAAAAGTTCGTGTAGAGGTTTCCAACTTTCATACTTATTTTGCAGAGGCTTTGAACATCTTAAAATGTCCATATGATTATTTATTAGTATCCTAATAATGTAAAAAACGTTACTTATTTTATACTCAACTTTCAAGGCAATAATAAATAAAATAAAAATAATAAATAAATTGCCTCATTAGTCTAGTGGTCTCGAGCGCGACTGCTACGATAGAGGTCCAGGATTCGATCCCCAGGTCGAGCAAAGTGTTATTGGATTTTCGTATGAAATTCTCAGTAGCAGCTCGGAGTCTGGATTTATGCCCGGTTAATGGCAATAGGCTCGCCCTCTATTACATGGGACCTAAACATACCGGCGAACTGTAGGTGTACGCCTCTGCCTAACCCTTCGGGGAATACAGGCGTATTTTATTTATTAAAAAACAACATAGTATGTTATGTTAATAAATAAAATAATAAAAATATTGTTTTGCTTGAAATATGGTGTTTTACAGGAAATGATGTTCATTATGCAGTTAAACATTCATTTAGGCAATCATAAAATTGGTGAATATACACATGAAGTACCATATTTGATCATAGCAAAAAAGATGATATAAAAGGATCTACCTATCGATATAAGTGATATATCTGATCAATATCTTAATTGTGATATAATGAAATATTGTTTAAAGTAGACGGGCCTGCCGTCTACTTTAATCAATATTTGCTAAAGCAATACATTTTGTGTTAACATTACTTCAAATCCCTTTATCAAATAACAGAACAGCGAGACGATACATTCATAAATACTGTAACACAAGCATATTGAAACCGTTTCAAGTAGTAACTTTACCAGTTTATGCTAGCAAATTCAGAATCCAGTACAAAGTGATGGGTTGAATTCTTGTAATAAATTACATTAGAATATACAAGCATCTCGCAGACTGAAACCAAACAGTCCAGCTGATTAATTACCTAGCTCGCCTTGCGCTAAAATAAAAAGATGTTTAAACAAATTCAGTGCGGTACTATCGATCTTAATCCTTTTATTTGTTCTAGAATGAAATTTCTTTAGAATACTTTCCATGACCTGGATGTAAATCCTAAAATATACTTTTTTGTGTATGTTTCATCGGTTTAAAGAATATTTATTCTCGAAAAGAACATTACAGTTCACTAGATTGAGAATTTTAAACAAAACAAAAAGAAAAAATTCAATCGCGGGCAGGATTCGAACCTGTGTCTTCTGGTTTGATATACCAGACGCTCTGACCTCTAACCTTACCCGCATGATTGAAATTCTGCCTTCACATTCTGAATTTACGTCATAAGGTGACCTAAATTCAGATGGTGTTTCCTTTACTAAAAAATAACTTAATAATCTTAGCATGGAAAATGCAAAAAAATCACAAAAAGATAAAACAAAAAGAGTTTCATCTCAGGGTGACAATGCATGCAGACTTAATACAAAAACAATATACCTACCATATGCAAAGTTACAGAAAATAAAACGGAACAATAATCATGTCATCGAAATATTAATAACCACATGACAAGTGGGTAACGAGATTTAGATGTTTCTATAGAACTGGCCAGTAATTATCAAGGTACCCTCAAAAAGTTTGCATTATTTTTACTAACTCAGTGGATACTATTATGGAATGTGAACAAGCGTTTTGTGTGTTTGTGCGATACTCGGGTATTGTCAGGGACACCGTATGGCCATTTTATTTTGTTCTTTATGTATCAGTCCTAAAATTTACACAAAATGTATAATTTTTTAGATAGTTCTTTGCTTTAATATGTTTTAGATGTTTTGTTGGCACTAGATTATCTCACAATTACTTTGATTTCAATTAACTCTATTGCACTTTATAGGAGTAGTCATTTTTTTTCTAAAATAATTAAAAGACTAAGTAAAAACTACACAAAATTTTCGAGAAAACGGTCCAAAGCAAAAGATCAAAGTGATCTATTTAACTATCGTTTCGTAATACCATTTGCGAGAGGAAACCTTACATAAAAACGATCTTCACAAGGAATTCAATAGGCAGGTACATATACCTAATCCCCAAGATAATCTAATCCATTAAGTTATTTACAAGGCAAATGTGTGCCCAATCAATCACCCCAGAAAGTAAATAATGAACTCTAACAACAGCATAACAAAATGGTAATCGGACACCACATTGATTTCGTATAAATAAATTTGGTACATCGTAAATCTTAATAGACTTTATTAAGATATTATTACTTATTATTCTGGACGCTTCTTTACGCCAGAACGATAATTCACAAGACACAACAGACTCTGGTTCTAGCCTTCAACTAAAAATCGATATCTTAGAACAATAGTCGCAGTAGATAGGGAATTTTGTTTTGTTAAATTATAGTCTGTACAAGATGCCAATACACATAATAGTATTTGTAGTGTCACCAACACCACCTATCTTTGTAATTGATGCAAGTCAATTACAATAAAAAAATATATTTTAGGAATGACAAAATATGTCTTTCTAAAAGAGTGTCTTTTTACCTCACCTTATTATTCAAATCCTAAGAACTTTACGATTTTCGCAACTAAAACGTAAAATGGGAATCCAAAGTTTCAAGGTTAAGCATAATGAAGGCAGGAGTGAAAGTTAAATTATAAAATATAAGTGTCATGCCAATTCAAAATTTAAATTTAGGGTAGTATGATTGAAAGTAGACTGAAAATGTCATTTTATAATGTCATTAGTCACAGACGGAATAAATTATGCCATATAGAAACTAAATACAAAGTTAATAAGATTAAAAGTCGAGTGAATAGTGGAGTCGTTATTTTTATTTATCAAACTTACATAAATTTATTTCTTTTTGTGGCGAAGTTTAGATTTGAAAATGTACAGATTTAAAAGAACATTAAAAATACGTAAAATGATATATTATTCTTAGTTCTCTCTACTTACATTGGAGAAATGATTTATTTTTTCAGAGCGTCTCGTTTATAGGATCCAAGCATCACAATGGTGCTTTGTCACCCGATATCTTTACGACTTAAGTCACCTTTTGATTCGAAGGTTGTTCACTCTCATGCATTGGAATTTATTATGAGGTCGTCTATGTAGAACATTGAACTACCCAGATTGTACTTGAGATAAAATTAAAAATAGGGGTTTCAGCGTTTCATAATCGGTACATCTTGAGACCCGTTCGGGTGGAATTTATAATGACACTTGGCATAAATTGAGGGCACCACTCGAACCCCAGGCTGTTTATGTGAGATAAAAGTATATAACAGTATCCGAGACCCAAAGCGGCTTGGAGAAATATGGAATATTTTGGGTTGCAATCCCCATTTCTGCGAGTCTTGGATTACATTGATATTATTTGCAGTAAACTGTACTGTTTATGCCTTATATAGTGTTATCATTACTTGTTTCTAAATATACTTAATTTTAATAAATGTATAAATATGAAGCTACAAATTCCTTGTAATTTTGACTTTGACTTAAATACAAGAACATTTAATCCCTTAACGCCGTAATATTACTTGATATTCTTGTATTTTCGGTAGATTTTTATTTTATCTGATATATTTATTCCAATATGTAGCCTTTCTTGTGTATCAATTAAACTTATTTATAATTTTACAATTCAATGTTTACTTATTACAATAAATAATTGTCATTCTGTCACAGAAAATATACCATGTTCACGATGTGTATCACACTGTAAAACAATGCATTCATCATAACGACGCTTAATTGAAAACCATTATTTATCGGGTGAACTTTAGTGCGATGATACATTCACTGTTTCCATTTCATAAAACGTATTAACACACCAAAATTGCCGGCTACAAAACACTGACAGTGTGTCTCCCGTACATATACGAGTCAACACAGACGATGCCAGGAAAACACAAACAGAGACCAGCCAATTTTACTTAGTAGTTAATCTGTAATTCGTGATTCAAATCCCCGGTGCGGTCGATGCGACACCGCGCCTATCCGTTTAAATGGACAGAAAAAAGGCGAGGTGTGGCCGATTCTACCGTCGGGGATCGGTTATGTAGTGAGCGGCCAGCGTGTCTTCGTAAGTAATGGCGAACTCGCCTAACGAGGGAAAAAGTGCTGTGTGTAAACACGTACTGAGGTACATTGGGGTAATTAATGTGCTATAAACTTGACACAAACAAGTTTAGTTAGATACTTCCAATTCTGTCAAACCAGCTAATTAAATAGCTTAGTCATATTACTCCTATTTTAACAATACACATTGTCATTCGTTTCCTCACTCCCATTTGATCGATATCACACAAAAGCTACGACAATTTGTCGCTACATATCACACCAGGCCTTTACAAGTACATTCAGACTGCACTTTGCGGCGTTAGAAGGATAGAACACGCCATTGGGAATCCGCAAAGCTAAATTGGACTTGGGGACCGGTCACTTGGCTCGTTCCGATCGACTTGTTTCTTTAACGCTAAGCAGAAACATGTTTTAAATTATGCCAATAAGCAGATAACGAAGTAAAATAGCGCAATTTGGTATAACATTGTATTTCTGTAGTATCATCGCGAGCGTTTGTTTCGACGATTACTTTGGATGTGTTTATGGAAATGAGGGTATTTGTTATGGCAGCGTTCCTGCAGATATCGGATGTTTCTAAATTGAAATTCTGCGTGTAATTGAAATTTCTCAACGTTATTGCCTTTTACATCATTGTAAGAGGATTTTAGTTTTACTGCTGCGTACTGTATTATACGTTAATGAAATTATATTTAATACTATTCTTTCCCTTTTGTTTAAGTACAATATCTTTAAAAAAACTATATAAAGGTCTACTATAGGCATTAAATAGATTCCAACAAGAAAATTTACTATTGTAAGCATCTAAAAGCGATTAAAAAATATTATCCATGTTCAAAATCTTAAATGGCAGTGATCTATGTTAGCATCATATATTTTAAAGCCACTTCACTAAATAGCATCTTTACAGTGAGCTTCCGCAACTCCACTTTAAAATCTATTTCAAAATTCCAACTGCACTAGAATTTCTTTTCATAATTGAAAACGGAACTGTTCGACAAGTTTTCAATACAATTCTTAGGAACACGTGCTATACAGACATACTCTGGGGGCTCGACAACGTAACTCTATACTCCGGAACGACTTGTAGATACAAATGTTGCGATGGCACCTCTACAATACACTCTTCCTGTTTTACTGTCCGATTCTCGATCTCGGTGCCTTCCTCACTGAGAATCTTATATATATTTGCAAGCAATATCTTTTATTGAAATTTTAGTTTCGACGTTGTTGCACTGTTCGTCGAAAGAATTATGGATATAAAACAGTTATGTTGTATTTATGAGTTCAAAAATAATATATTTAATGATGCTTATTAATTGTATATGTTATGTACTGACACGTACTCATATAGCATTGATTTATATATTATACTAGTACTTGAAAATATTTATTTTACTTAATATTACATAATTGTTGTCCGTTAAAAAAGATTGGTGTTATTTTGCTAGATCAGAAATACGGAAAACACACATATTCTGCAGTACATCACACAACAATCACGATATGAATTTTTGCATCGTCAAGAGTTTTTAGGATGTATTTTGTTTTTACTAATACAGTTAAAAAATAAATGGAGACCCTACGGGATCATACAAAAACTTAAACAACCACATAACCTAAGGTTTACAACAAACCAAATAACACTCCACCCAACAAACTTGATCTTGCAAGATAAGCAGTTCCTTCTCCAACAAGAAACAAAAGAAAAACTAAAGAATATTCAAGTACAATCCATGATAGATAAGTTTGAACAAAAAAAATGGTGCTTCTTGTGAGACGGTCCTTCTATCTGTAGTTTGCTAACATCTGGGGACTGTGGTGGTAAATTGCACCCGAGGGATGTGACGATTCAGTTATACTACATTTGTTGCTTACCCAGTTGCGGCACTGAGATAAATAGGAAATGGCTTTTTACCAGACCATGGTACATATACTGTAATATAAAACTATTGGTGGTATAAATTGGCGCATTTTTCTGCAGCTGGTCTTATATGGACGATCTTTTAATTTTTATAGTATAAGTTGTTTCCAAAGAACACAATTTTTATATATGTGAGCAACACCTATTCTATAGCTTATTTCTAAGTCTAAAGCCAAAATATTTTTTTTTAATCATTCACTTCTATAGTGTTTTATATCAATATTTTGTGTATGTAAGTGTTAGGTTTTTTATTCCATCTTTAACTACAACCACCACATTTCCATTTTAATACTTTAGACAATCATAATTAGCGAATATGAAAAAACGTAAAATTTTCATGTTACAGATGTTATACTGACAAATTGTACTACCATTTTTGGATTCAACAAGTATTGGTTAATGGTTTGGAAAATATATTCCATTGCTAGCTTTCTTTTCAAGTTTATTGGATTTTATGATAACTATACCGAAGCGGCGGTAGCCTAATAGCTTCGGCTTCGGACTTACTATCATGTGGTTGCCGGATCAAAACCCACTCATTGCACTACCGACGTGAAACCACTCGTAACACAAGCATTTAGCTTAGTACGAGGGGTTTACAAGTAATGTGCGACCCACATTACTTACTAGTAAGTTAATTTTTTTTTTTGTAATTACGACTAAGTGAAAACTCAAATACTTATAAGTATAATGGAGATTTGTCCAGAAATGTTGTCTTGAAAGTTGCCAACCAAAGTTGAATGCTATGAATTAAACTAATACAAATAATAATAAATAATTTATTAACATGGATAAGGACTCCAAGTGATATGACCCAATTACTATAATCATTAACATGTACCTCATTTCATATTTTATCGTTCTTATAATAGACGTTTATTATCAGAGTAACATTGACCATAATAGGACCGGCGAAACACCCTATAATATAACTCCCAAGGAAAATTACCCAAATGTGTTCTAACACTAACATATAACTAGAAATAAGCCAATAATTCCTCTATTAAAGCAATAAAGATAGCGCCACAATATTTTATAGCATTTTTACGTTCATCCCCGCAGTTATAATATTTACATTTCATTTTATGGTATCGTCCAAGTTCGTAGTAGACGAACGCGTTTTTATATTTCCCCTTTAAACATCAGTTTTGTATGTATATTTGGACATGCGAAAATTACGACATGGCCAGTAGAATTCAAGTTTAGAAATATGTGAGGACCTAAGATATTACCTTGGGGCATGCAGTGTGTATTCTTGTAGTTAAAACTAAATGATTTATCTAATGGTTTAATAGTTTATCAGAATATTCTATTTCATTATTTTAAGGTCACCTAAATTAAGGTTTCTTCTAAATCAAAGAATATTTAATTGTCACTTATACAGTTTTTCAACCTCAATATTTGAGAGATTTTCTCCTTTCCAAAAGTTCACATTCTAGTTAAAGAAATGAATTTAAATACTGTCATCATTTAATGCTTTAAAGCGATAAAGAGAAACTTAAGTGTGACCTGTATATCTTAAGAATTTATGTATCTAGAAATTGTGTCAGATATTTATCGAATAGGCCTGCAAACTGTCACTGTTTATAACAGTAAAGTTATCATTTGGACCACTTAACTTAAGTGTAGTTTAACGATCCAAGATCCTGTTATTTGAAACAACATTTAACATCTGTAATGATATAATTTAATATCATGGAAGAAAATATTTTCAAATATATTTTATAAAATTCGGATCTTATTTAGAAAATGAAAATCACTATTAACATCATAGACTTTAACGTAATGCCCAAAAAATTCTGTCCAATATACAAAATGTAACGCTACATCCACTCTCAACTTGACAAAAGTGCCAAAAATTTTTTTGCGAAAAACTCAACGAGAAGGCCGAGGCACACGAGATACTTTGCAAGTTTTAACACGTCCATAAAACGCTGTGGCCCACTTCACGCGATCCGTACAGACCTTGATGCGGTCGTAAACATTAGACCAAAATAAGCGAGCCAATATCAATCAGCCGAACGAATAAGGTGCGGCCTGTTTGTGATATTGAAAATGTTGGGGAGTCGGCAGAATTAGGGGTTGGTCATTTAAGACAGTTGTTCATCTTCTAAAGTCTACTTGACTCCTACTTACAATATGCCTTGTGGAGTTGTATAGAAATATACTGTCTATTCAATATTGTTCTTCAATTTTCTATACCTAAAATTCTTCGAACACTTTTCAATCAGTTGAAAGCGCCTTGAAATTCTGTACAGTCTTCCATGAACGTTAATCGTCAATATAGAATTACGGTGTAACATATAAACCTACATGTCTATCTAAGCAATCTATATTTTCACTTACAGCTACAGCTTCTATGTAGATAACCTACTAGGTAATTTGCAAATTGATTCTAGATGCCGGCTCTTGGCAGTGTTCCGTTGGACGATGGTCCGGTATATTTACATAAACCCAACAACACACACGGTGCGCATGCGATCAGCGTTTATCCTACCCTATTACCTATCCTGTAATTGATAACGTCTAGCAGTGTAATTTGGTTAGCCAAATTGTGGTACTAACGAAGTAAGGAGGGTACAACTGTTTATAGAAGTAGATGGTAATTTCAAGTTGGGTTGCTAAGCTAAGAATTCAGTTAAGTTTCTATCCATTTTTAGGTAACTTAAACTACAAAATAAAATTCGACTGAAATAGTCCATCTGAAGCAGTATTATTATCCGTCAAATAATGGCAATTATCTTTATGTGATTTTTTTGCATTTTCCATGCTACGATTATAAAGTTATTTTAGTGAAGGAAAAATTCAATCGCGGGCAAGATTCGATCCTGCGTCTTCTGTTTGTTCAATTCTTAGTAATTTCATATAAAAGATAAGAACAATACACTACCAATGAATAATTTTCAGAGCACAAAAATCTTCTTTACTTCACAAAGTCTCAGACGTCGTGAAGCTTTAAGAATTATATGAAATAGCTCAAGCGCACCCTTCGTTAAGATTAAGGCTCATTTTCTTGAAAACCAATACCATAGCAATATCAATAATCAATTGGTGCATTCTTGGCATGAGTTCAAGTCTATTACGGAGGCGATATAAGCGATGCACACGCAAATGTATTGGGATCCTTTTGTGAGTCTTGCATCTGGCCTCTATTCTGGTTTTATATTTTACGTTCGTATTGGATTGTTTGGATATAAATTGTAACGATAGCGGATGTTGCGGCGAAGTGTTTCGGATTCGGTCAGTTTTAGATTAGTTCCGTTTGGTGTTTTAGTTCTATTTTGTTTTGTGTCAAGGTTTCGCAAATCTTGGAAATCAAAATATCTTAGTAGCAGTAGTATTATGTTTCTTTTTTTTAAATTATAACACTCAATCATGGTAATGGAATTGTTCTTTGAACCAAATCGAAGAGCATACCATTTTCAAATTTTCAAGTGCATAATAAAGATAGTGAATCCATTTAAAATGCCAACAATACAGTTCAGGCGTATGGGTTGGTACATTCTTATGACATTGTCATAGCTTTGGAGTTTCCAAGAATGTTAACCGAAAACCAAGAACCGGAATTCAAATTATCTCAATGACGTAACATCATGTCAATATAACTCGTCCCACAAATTCACTATCAATCAAACGCCGGCATTACTCCAGACATTCTTGTCCTCGTTGCGTCAAACGGTAAAGTTTAGTCAATTTCATGTAAAATAATGGACAGTTCATGACCTCCCAATATTAGTCACCATGACTTATAGAATTTGCTCGTCATAACTTTGCCATACAAATTGAAAGTTTGGTACCCTTTCTTGTGTTAATAATAGAAGGAAATAACGGCTTAATATACTGTTTCAGAAACTGTAGAAATGCTTTTGATAATAAATACGCAAACGTGATAAAATATTCATGAAAATGAATAATGTCAATAATTACTCCTTCGATTCTGAGAACGTGAAAGAAAGAATATCACTTTATTTAAGGGATGGTTTGACTTTAATAAAACCAATAAATAATCTTCTATAAAAATAGAATATCTCAAAAATAACGCACCAACAATGACGTCATAAACCATTATTAAATTAAAATTTCCTTCCACAGAGTTTAACGAAAATAACGATATTTTAACCGCAATATTCCCTAGGGTTGTGACTTAATAATTTAGGCGTGTGATCACTAATATCAAAATGGATACGTGCGTGCCCGCTCTTCGGGGAATAAGCCTATTAAGAATCGAAATAGGTTTCGTGACATACCACCACAAAAGTTGATAAACAGATATCGTTAATCCTCGTAGCCCTTTTCTAATAATATTAATATAAATTTTAATTTCATTCGAATCTTTATTAGTTTAGTCAGATACTTGGAATTATATTCAATATTAATGAGATAAAAAAGTATGTGTAATATAAATATATAATAATTATATACCTACATATTATATCATATAAAAAAAATATTTATACAGGTATATGCATGCAGTTTTCCAGTGATAGAAATCATTGCATGTAATTCTATTTCACTTGATAGGTACCTACTAGGTTTTTCCTATGCCTGCACTCACGTGGGAATTAGCTATAAATTTTGAAGTTAAGAAATCTGACTGAAACATTTTTAAATTAATATCAGCGCCGTCTAGTATCACATGTTGGAACTTAAATATAATTTAAATTAATCTTTAAAAAACTAAGAAATTTCTGGGTAAATTTGATAATGGATGAAATTGTATGTGATGCCTAATTTTATCCAAATCCATTTATTGTATAAAGAGTAAAAAACACCAATTTTTTATAATTTCACTATGTGGGGTTCTTCAAATACATTGTTACTGATACGTTTATAAAGACATAATAAATTCCGTTTCTGTGCCATAATTTAAATGCCTAATTGTACCATTATTCGAAACATTTTACTCAGCATTACAGGCACTTCCATCGCCATCAGGCTTAACGCGACAGCCGACGATTGGTGTTGACACACCCGACATAATCGACTCTAATAACTCACGAAGGCTATACATTTCTAAAACATTTTCATAGAAACGTAAACTGGGTAAACAGTAAACTATTATTAGGAACAATAACATGACATACCATCACGCCTGTATTCCCCGAAAGGTTTGGCAGAGGTGTACTAATACAGTTTGTCAGTATATTTTTAAATAATAGTAATATTCTGCAGTTATTAGCTAGCCTAATGGTTTATTAACTATGACTTTATTGTTTCATAACTAAAGATGAAGAATCACATTTTATAATAGATTAGTGATCCTAAGCGCAACTGTTACGCTAGATATCCTGGGTTCCACTGCCACGTCAAGCAAAGTGTTATTGGAATTCTTTTGAAATTTCTATTATCAAATACTCCGGATGACACGCGGTTGTAAGCATGACATACATTAGATTCTTATCGTACTTACCATCACAACACGCCTGTATTCCCCGAAGGGTTCGTCAGAGGTGTACTAATGTACACCCACAGTTCGCGATATGTTTAGGTCCCATGTAATAGGGGGCAAGCCATTAACCTGACACAAATTAATTCAAGAAATCCAAGCTGCTACTGAGAATTTCATAGAAAAATCCTATAACACTTTGTTCGACATGGGAATCGAAAGTAAGGCCTCTAGCGTAGCATTCAACTGGGGACCACTAAACTAATAAGGAAAATTATTTCTACAACTTTAATAAAAAAAAAAACAACCGTAAAATTAGTTTTATTTTAAAACAGGAAACTAATTTTAAAATAAACTATAACACAATAGCAATATAATGTGTGCAAACATTTGTCAACGACGTTGCGACCAGCAATTACGTTCAATTAGTCAACGAAATGGTATGAAGTAATATTTTCCTGTACATTCAAGTATAAACTAACGTAATAGGTAGAGGAGGGAGTAGATTAAGGAATAAAATAATATAGGGAATCTGTCAATCAACGGCAACACTGATCGTGAAATTCGTGAGTTTCGTGACGTCACTGCGGGCCATTTTCGGAAATAGAATATCTGGGGCGTAAGCAAATCTTGTTCTGCCATGATCTATACTTTTTCTATAGTACGTAATATCCTCATGGATCGTATGCCATTTAAGGAAGAGCAGGGTATGTCGGGCTCTTAGCGAATAAAAACAGTACCGTACCTACTTGCCTTCCTTTGCCATAAAGTCATGGCCATGAGATTCGTGACATTCACCATGACCAAACCAATTTGTTCTTAGAATATCGGTATTGCTCAGAAATTTGGCTGAGGATACCAATGAGTATAATACGAGTAACATAACATACCATCAAGCCTGTATTCCCTGAAGGGTTAGGCAGAGGTGAGTTAATGTACCTACACCTACAGTTCGCCGGTATGTTTAGGTCCCATGTACCTAATAGGGGGCGAGCCTATTGCCATCAACCGGGCACAAATTCAGATTCCGAGCTGCTAATGAGAATTTCATAGAAAGAGAATCCAAGAACCCAAGCGTAGCAGTCGCGCTTAGGACAATGAGATTAATGAGGCAGTCCAGTGAGTATACGCAATAATACTTAAAACTTAAAAAATAGCACAGGTTCTGTAGATTTCTTAATAAATTTTCTATCGATATCAAACTAAAAAAATATTTAATGAAAGGAAATAGAGGGCGCTCGGATGGCGTGGTGAAGTTGACGTAGCAACAACTGTGAACATAGCGATGTAGGTACGCGCCGTGTAATTGCATTGCCACGATGCTCTGGACACTTCTCTTGCGGACTCCGGCGGCTTAACATCTCTCTAAAATTAATGCTGTAATATCTAAGTGTTTTTAATAAATATATGTTAATCTTTTACATTTGTCTTTCTGAGCTCTTACATTAAATACATTATAACTCATTGCTATATGGGGATATAATTTTAATGACAGCCAAATTTAGTAAATTGATCACCAAAATGCTTACCAAAATAGATAAATGGTCACCAAATTTTAGGTTTAGGTTAGGTTAGAACTGTTACCACGCAGAGCCGAATTTTACCTAATATACTTGGTTAGTGAATTTATTTGTTTTTTTTTTGGATTAGTCTATCATCATAATTTACAGCTGGTAGCTTTAAGTATGTTCGCAAGTTGTAAAATTTCTGGTTCTAATTTCACGCTAAAATGGGGATTTATTTTGGTGATCATTTACTATTTTTGGCAATACTCGTATAAAGTGATTTTTTGCTGTTACATTTTAATAAATCTGGTGATTAGTTAAACATAAGCCTTTGTATAAAACAATTGTTCCACAAAAATGGTTAAGATAAATTTATAGATACTTTCTGCGGTATACTCTAAGTACCGTTTACGCTCATAAATCTGTAAAAAATCTTCTACAAGATAGTATCTCAAACGTCAGTCCCTCGTTGATCGCAAGCTGACTCAATAACCTCGCACTCAGGATACATATAATTATAATAATACGGCGCGATATCTTCGTCACCGACGCTCGGATTGTTCCCGGATCTCTGCGGACTTTTGTTCGCTCCGAGGTCCTTTGTCGATGGTTCACAATAAAATTTTATCCCGGAAACCTATTCGCAGTTACCTTTTATTATAATGTTGCAGCGGGCATCCGGGGTACTTTTCAGCCGGGCTATTGTTGTCCGAATAATGGGGGCCAACCTTTTTATTCCGCTACAGATTTTTGTATGTACCGCCGGTATTAACGCTTGTATGAGATCCTATCGATTGGACGTCTGGAGTGGTTCTTTATTCTGAAGTTTGGAGCGTTTCTTTGTTTGTATGAATTGTCGATGTTTGTGATGCTTTTCAACTTTAGCTTTGGGAAGTTACGAAAACTTGCGAGTGAGTGAATTATTTTCATAGTTACTATATAAAGGTTTCTTTTTCCGATAAAATGGTGCATTTTTAAACATACTGACATGGGACAATAATTGTCGATCGATCTTATGTGTCCACATGAAAAAACATCATGACCTTTTGACCTCTCTTTTGACCTCATTATCAAGGTCTTTCATCATTTGGCAATCGCGTCATCGAAAATTATGTTTCATTCAAGACACTTCAGTTCTTCAGGGAGAACTAATTCTCATTACTTTCCATACTCGAAATTAAACTTGTATCATGTAGAAAATTAATGTAAAAGCGTACGATGGGGCTGACATATTTTTTAATAAAGGCCCCTAAATAAAAACAGAATAATATTAGAAGTAGCGGTAGCCTAATGGCTAGGGCGTCGGACTTGTGATGATGTGGTTGCCGGTTCGAAACCCACCCATTGCACTACCGACGTGAACCCACTCGTAACACAAGCATTTTAGCTTAGCACGAGGGGTTAACAAGAATACTAGTAATGTGCGACCCACATTGCTAGTAAGCTATTTAAAAAAAAAAGAAAAGTAAATAAAAATTCAAGACACATAAGTTGGGAACTTAATCTTTTTTAAATCACTTGGTACTTTATTTAGAAAACTTGGCATCTTTTACAATTATGTTTTCGATGGGATCAAATTTTTTCACAGTTACAAGAAATCGAAAGTATACGTGATCTCATCATCATCATCATTTACAGCTTTTATCGACCCACTGCAGGCCATAAGCCTCCTCTCTTTTATGCCATTCATCCATATTTTGCGCCATTCTTAACCAGTGATCTTACGTGATCTGATATTTAACAATATTTTGATGTTGCTAATTAATGTATTACTAGGAATCATTATCATCACTTAAACAAGTAACGTGTAGTTTGTAATTGACCTGAATTTGTGGTAAACGTACTGATTTTAAGATGGTGATGTTTTAAGTAAGTATATGATTGCGCCATTTGATAGTAGACCTGTTTGTTTTCTTTAGCACACACAAGTTAAGGAGGTTTTATTTCTGGAAGCCGAAGCAATCATTTTTTATATACCTATAATAAATTTTATCGACGTAAGCTTGTCTGATCTTGTAATTTGCTTATTTCCTAGATGTTTTGACAGATTTTCATAAACAACGAGTTATTATAAAGAGAGACGTGAGAGAGCCATGCTTCGGCACGAATGGGCCGGCTCGACCGGAGTGTTACCACGGCCTCACAGAAAACCGGCGTCAAAAAACGCTTACGTTGTGTTTCGCCGAGTTAGTGAGGTTACCGGAGGACCAATCCCCTTTTAAAAGGTCGGCAACGCACTTGTGACTCCTATGTTGTAGCGGATGTCCATGGGCGGCGGTAATCGTTTACCATCAGGCGATCGGTCTGCTCGTTTGCCCTCCTATCCCATAAAAAAGTGGTCCCAAGCGTGACCGCTACGCTAGAGGTCCTCAGTCTGGGTTCGGTCCACAGGTCGAGCAAAGTGTTATTGGGTTTTTCTATGAAATTATCAGTAGCAACTCGAAGTCTGGATTTGTGCCCGGTTAATGGTAATAAGCTCGCTCCCTTTTACATGGGACTTAAACATACCGGCGAACTGTTGGTGTAAATTAGTACGCCTCTGCTTAACCCTTCGGGGAATACAGGTGTTATTGAATGTTATGTATGTTATTTTAGGTCTCAAAGTAATAGATTTCTTATACTGCGCCAAAAAATATACAAAAGACCAAACTATCAACCACAAACAAGATTATTAAAACTTGGCATTACTCTACAATGCAGCATTTTCGCAGTATTTCTTTTGTGGCGTTTATTACGGTCATGGCGTCCTTAGTCAAAGCTAGTGACTATGTCAAAGCTTCGCTGCTTTTATAATTAAGTCTATTTCTATAAAGGCCAAAATAGACTTTCGCAATAGGTCAACTAAAGCGACGCATGAAGAAGACATATAAACATACACGCTAGGGTGTCGTATCGTCCCCGTTCCGTCCATCTTTTGTCCGGATGACGTAATGAATGGGCTGGACATGGACTTGAGCGAAGGGATAATGGGTTTATTTTGTTAGCTGCAAATGTATGGGTTTGTGGGGTCGACGTGGAAAGCGAAAATTATTAGAAGTATGTGGAGCTTTTACATTATCGTGAAGTTTTTACCTTATAAGACCCAAACGATCCAAAGTAGATACATATTATTATTATTATACAGTTTCTAAATAAATAATTCCACACTACCACCAGGAACTTATGGCTACATGAGCGAAATATCCAGGTTCAATTTCCAGGTCAAAAAAGATATTAGATACTGTATTTTGCAATAGCAGTTTGGATTTTGGCCCAGTTAATGAACAGGATCGGCATTATTATTATAGGATCAAAAACATACCAGTGTATTATGTGCGCATTAAACACAACTCTGCCTAACCCTTCAGTGATCCATGCGTGATAGTATGTAATGTGTTCTTCAAAATCTGTTGCAAAATCAGCTGAAATTCTCACCAAAGTACTAACAAAGCTATATCTATGCAGTCTTGGGTAATCGCGACACTACCGAACAAAATTTTAAAATCCGTGGCGTCCGCACTAGCGTTCTTACCTGATATAACACAGTGGAAAGTATCTGAAATTCTGAGCTTACATAAGAATAGCATTTTGAACACTCACGATTTCTATTATCTACCTTTGAATGAATATATTTGTTTCACGGAAAAGGTTTTAGGTGTCTTGAAATCCACTATTTAATAGCCTAATCTGAAGTTCAGTTAAGGTAGTAAAAACAGCAAATATACTGATATAGTTACAACGTTACCATTGACAAAATTAAATAAACTAACTCAAAGATGAAGCTCAAAGAAGATCTCTTTTATTTATTTATTTATACTTCAATTCACATTGATGGTACATAAGGCGGTCTTAATGCTGTAAGTCCCTACCAGTCAACCTTTTAAAGTCGTTTTAGTACATTTTGTGAATTGCAATGAAATGCTTCATTTGGAATAGTAGTCTGAAAAGTATACCTACTTAGTACCCCTGAATTTTAGTATCCTTACTGACGTACGTATTCATCAGTCTTCGTATAATCCGATTATAATTAATAGTATAAAACGCGACCTGCGCGTCCAATACATTGACGCGTTCTGGGTGTTGCTGGGGCTGCCGCGTTACTGTAGCGCATCCGGCATGATCGCGGATGCAAAAGTGGATAGCTTTTTGGCCATCATGCGCAAAAGTGCGCCTCTTTGTTGCGCCGGGTACGCGCCAGCCCCAACATCATCCTTAGGACGTTGGCTGACCGCTGACGTGGGATTCTCCGTTTCTGGAGCGATGGATACTAACAAAACATGGAAGAAATTTTGAAATAAAATTTTATTATTTTATAAACCAACATTAAATACGTGTATCGGAACAACGGCCCATATTTATGTAATTTACAAAAGAAATTAAACTTTATTGCAATGGGTAGAAAGTTATAATAGAATAACAAGTTTATTCTGAAACGTGGTTGTTCACATTATCTATGCTGTACCTAACTAGTAAAATTTGACTTTCCCGTTTAGGTTAAGCCCTCTTACGTTATTAAAGCAAAGTCTAATAACACTCAATCAATTAACACAGCTGAAAGTGGATTTTTTACACAAAAAATCCAATTTCCAGTGGCGGTGTTGAGCAAGTGTGGATCTAAACAAAACATCGAGGGCAACCCGTTGGACGTATCAATCAATTACAAAGGCCGACGCCTCCGGCGATATGTGCTGTAGATAGGCCGCTCCCGAACCTACTATGTTGCGGCACAAATTAGTAAAAAGAGCGAGCTGGTTTTATGTTGCTATTATAAGCTTCTAATCAGACTTATAATCATTTAAGTCTGGTTTCAAGCTCATGATAAAATAGCCTAAAATGAAGCGACATATTTTTTTAAAAAAAGATTATAAACTGTTCTTCCAACGGGAATATATTTAATAATATCAGCACGTTATTGCTTAGCGGCAAAATATTTGGCCATGCAACCCTAGACGAACTTCAGTCGAATCCTAGCAATAGAAAACATCGCTTTGTTTCCATATCGCAAGTAAAGACAAATATTTGTCTTTTGAAAATTGCACTCGCGATTATCAAGATTAGGTACTGAGTTGAAAACCCACTAGAAATGTATGTTCAGGAATTAGTGCTTGTAAAGTCGGCGTCTTCAAAAGCGACAACCAAAAAAATTCCCATGTAGCCATGGTACTGATTGATTCGTATAAAAGAAAACAAAAAAAAAGAACTAGGTAAGTAATCGCTCAGATCCCATCCCTTGTACTACATTAAGATCTATTGCTCACAACCCTAATCAATATCCACGCGTTATTTGCCAACATGACGTTTTTATTAAATAAACGCCCGAGCAAACTGTAATCGAACGCGATTGGATGTTACGACACAGAGAATTGTGACGGTTTGACAGATCAACCAGACAATGTGTACAAATAATAGCAAAGTATGACACGTGAGAAGATGGAACGATTTATTGTGCCGTCTTGGTTTGAGGATTTAGGATCAATTTGTTTAAGCTTGTGAGGTCTCGGTTAGATCTTCACTTACTATCAGGCGAGATGGTGGCTCTGTCACAATCATGGCGAATCCCCACGCTGTGACTATACACAGAACTCCTCTATGAGCAATACGAGCTCTTGAAAAGAGATGGCAAGTGTGCCTTTTAGTCGTTTTGAGTGCACACAATCCATGAGTATTTTCAGAATAACGAAAAAAGGTGAGATCGTGGCTAAATGCAGCACTTATTTAATGATATCCTCCTCTTGACCTCACCAGTAGTGAAACTCAAGGAACGATTGATCCGGGGCCTGGAAACTTAAAGCCTTGAAGAGTAAATTAATTTGGGTGAAAAGGGGAGAATTAACTCTCATTGGAGGACCTTTCATCTAGGTTCTTATAACACTGCTACTGTCCTTTTTAGGGTTCCGTACCCAAAGGGTAAAAGGGACCCCTTTTACTAAGACTCCGCTGTCCGTTCATCTATCTGTCTGCCCGTCTGTCACTAGGCTGTCTGTATCTCACGAACCGTGATAGTTAGACAGTTTCACGGATGATGTATTTATGTTGCCGCTATAACAACGAATACTTAAAAATAGAATAAAATAAATATTTAAGGGGGCTCCCATACAACAGTACTTTTTTGCCGGCACATTCGGCTTTTACCATTATTAGATTTTGCTGTTTTGGGCCAAAATTTACTTACTTCCTTCGCTGTTCACATTTGTGGACACAACCACATCTTTTGGAAAAAGTTGATAATATTATAAGAAATTTTATTTCTTCTATTTTAAATGTGGCTCTGGATGACCGAGCTTGGTTACAAGCCACGCTCCCCATTCGTTTGGGTGGCATCGGTATCCGCAAAATTTCGAGTATCAGTTTACCCGCGTTCATATCCTCAGTCCACAGTACCGAAAAATTAGCCAGAGATATCTTAGGACCTTCTCTGGTTGATTTGGAGGTACCGTTTCTGGCTGTTGCTATGAACGTTTGGAGAATGGCTTGTCCCAGTACTGATTTTCCTCTGGTCCCATCTTCCCAAAGGCTTTGGGATGGGCCGCTTTGCAGTTTGACGCGGAAAGAACTACTCAATACGTCAGTCAATACTGCAGAGCGTGCTCGTCTGATGGCTGTGGGTGAATGGGAATCAGGTCTCTGGCTTCGAGCACTTCCTTCATCCAACACAGGGACTATGTTGGATGATACCACCTTTCGGCTAGCTACCTGTCTCCGTCTTGGCGCTCCGTGTGTTGCTCCGCATCGCTGTAACTGTGGCGAGGTTGTCGACAGCCTTGGATATCATGGCCTGTCGTGCTGCAGGAGTGCAGGCCGCATAGCGCGACATGCCAGCATTAACGACATTCTTCGTCGTGCTCTTGCCACCGCCGGCGTACCAGCTGTTTTAGAACCGAATGGCTTGGTGCGTGACGATGGGAAGAGACCAGATGGTATGTCCCTTTTACCTTGGAAAATGGGTAGGCCTTTGGTGTGGGACGCAACCTGTGTTGACACCCTTGCTCCATCCCATCTTCCAAGCTCAGCTGGCTGCGCTGGCGCTGCTGCTGCTGCTGCAGAGACTCTCAAACGGCGCAAGTATAGTAACCTGTCGGGTAACTATATTTTTGAGCCGTTTGGGGTCGAAACGCTTGGGTCGTGGGGTCCGAGTGCTCGTCTCCTTTTCAAGGAAATTTCAAGGAGACTGGTCGACACTTCACGTGACCAGAGGGCTGGCTTGTTCCTAGGACAGCGCATAAGCATTGCCATTCAGCGTGGCAATGCTGCCAGTCTTCTGGGCACCTTCCCGGACGACAGCGATACCGAGGAATACTTTGACGCCTAGTCACGCCTGTCTTTTAGATTTATATTTAAAGCTTTTTTTTTACGTTCATGTATTTTATGTAAATAGTGTATAGGTATAAGATAGATATTTTTTTTATGTTATTGTGTGCAGTATCCGTGACTGTGTCAATAAAATCATTTTCTTTCTTTCTTTCTTTCCATGTTATAGGGCGCGAGCCTATATCCAAGCACAAATCCAGACTCCGAGCTGCTACTGAGAATTTCATAGAAAAACCCAATAACACTTTGCTCGACCTGGGGATTAAACCCAGAACCTCTAACGTAGCAGTCGCGCTTGGGACCACTAGACTAATAAGGCATTCAATATTATTTATACATCGGTATTTATTAGGTTCCCACATTTTTTTTTTCTTTTCGCCGACATTTTTAATATCTATATTAATTTTGGGGATTTATAATTATTTCTCATGTAATTGAGTTACAACTTTGTTTATTTCCCAGTGTGTGGAATATCATGAATCAAGATCTCCACAATCTTTTTAATTATTTTTTCCAAATTAAAAACGTCACAAATATAATAAAATAACAATTATCGCAAACATTTACATTACTTATCGCAAAAAAAATCGTATTGAGTCTCACTCAACTTAAATGTATGGGACAGCTGGTATTTTTTCAATAGCCTCTTTTTCTACAGTAGGTTGTATACATAATAATAATGTAAGTATACTATCTTGCAGTGAGGGTAGTGATAGCCTAGTGGTATGACCGTTGGACTGCCAAGTCAAAGGTCACCAGTTCGAACCCAAGGCACACACCTCTGACTTTTTGACGTCATGTGCGTATTAAATATTTAATTATCACGCGCTTAAACGGTGAAGGAAAACATCGTGAGGAAACCTGCATGCCTGAGAGATTTTCTCGATGGCGTGTGAAAACTGCCAACCCGCACTAGGCCAGCGTGGTGGACTATAGCCTTATCCCTTTCATTCTGAGAGGAGACCCGTGCCCAGCAGTGGGACAGTATAATGGGTTGATTATGTATACTCTCCTGATCCTCGTCTATTTTCAAACCATCCACATAAAGCGATATAGCAATATTAATAAAGCCGCATAGCTTGGCATGCCAATGTAAAGAATGGGAGCGCATACCGAGGTCACGCCATAACGCTCCGCTGTCATATTAATAATTTCCTTGAACGCTATAGAATTATCTTCATAACGCAATTATGTGGAAGATATTATGCCTTGTATGTCGAAGCATGTGACGGATATTCCTATTGGAATTTCGGTATTCAGACATTGTTTAAATTTCTATGTAATTACGGTCCCGTACCCAAAGGGTAAAACGGGACCCTATTACTAAGACTCCGCTGTTCTTCCGTCTGTCTGTCTGTTCGTCTGTCATCAGGCTGTATCTCATGAACCGTGATAGTTAAAATTTTCAGTTGACGTATTTCTGTTGCCGCTGTATCAACAAATACTAAAACAGAATAAAATAAATATTTAAGTGGCAAGACATGATTTTTTTGCCGTTTTAGCTGACCCGGCAAACGTTTTTTTGCCATATAAATTATTTCTAGGGAATTTCTAGTGTAGAAAAAAAAACCAAATTATTGGAAGTGTGTAAGGATGTGGTATATGAGTGAAAGAGGCATGGAGCGCTGTGAACGATGAGGACATTGATAGAATGTTACAATGTAAAAAGTTTCAATTTAACGTTAGGCTCAACTGGCGAGGATAACTTACCAGGTGATAATTGATCAGTTATCGACCGGGATGAAAAACGATTAAATTACTAAAATGACTATTAAAAAATAGGGGTTGGTGATAGGAGGGTGAAAATTTAGGGTTGTATGTATTTTTAATGCCACATTATAAAATAAAATTATCCAAAAAATAATATGTTAGCGGTGGACAACCCTTATAACTTAGGGGTATGAAAAATAGATGTTGGCCGATTCTCAGACCCACCCGATATGCACACAAAATTTCATACAAATCGGTCCAGCCGTTTCGGAGGAGTATGGTAACTTTTTTATATAAGATGGTACGAAACCCTTCGTGCGCGAGTCCGACTCGCACTTAGCTTAAAGAAGGTTTTTAATTTGTCAATTTTTTGGCTGTTTCCTCATTATCTGTGAAACTATAATCATGTACCAAAAGGAGGCATAGGTATGCCCAGTCAGATATTCTGGAGGATAAATAAAGTGATGACCACTTCAAAACAATAAGAGGTAGGAAAGGCAGCTCTTACACTGTAAATATAAGTTGGTTAATAAATAAATAATTATTATAATAATTGTCCTGAGCACTCTTTTTTTCTATTGCTAATGAAAAACAAACATAACACATTATTTTATTCTATTAGAAAATTAGCCCTGATATCCTAGTGGAAAGACCATTAGACTGCCAAGTCAAAGGTTACGAGTTCGTACCCAAAACCTCTGGCTTTTCGAAATTATATGCGTATTAATAATTATTTATTTACCAAGCGTAAAACGGTGAAGAAAAACATAGCGTGGAACGCCTGATAGATTTTCTTAACAGCATGTGTGAAGTTTGCTAATTCTAACTTTGGACTATAGCCTAACTCGTTAGGTTCTATGAGGAAACCCGTGCCAAAAATTGAATACCTAATGAGTTCACCATGATTAGGACATTACTCTCTTTTTTTTTTAAAGATAACTTACTAGCCATATGGGTCACAGATTACTAGTATTCTTGTTAACCCCTCGTGCTAAGCTAAATGCTTGTGTTACGAGTGGGTTCACGTCGGTAGTGCAATGAGTGGGTTTCGAACCGGCAAACACATGATCGCGAGTCCGACGCCCTGCCGATTGGGCTACCGCCGCTTCAATTCAATTATAAACCTAACATATTCAAGAAACGTTGATTTAATTGCCCGCAAATGAAAACCTGTCTCGCCCAAGCCTTTTATTATACCCGCACAGCCTACCAAAATTGCAATTAAACTCAAAGGGGCTAGTCTTAGAGAAGCAATGTACCGTGTTCTGGGGCATTTAAACGTATTATCAAGTCGTCTGGGATAGGCGGTAGCGGGGCTATGTGGGTAGTTTGAGCCAAAAATTAATACAGTAATGTACCAATTCGTTTTTGGTCTTAAGGGTCCGGCGGAGCTTGAATTGCCCACAAAAACGTAATACCGAAATAAATCGTAATCCAGACAATATTCTATTAAATTATTAATTACTTATTATTCGGATTTGGATAACGTTAATATAGGTTTCTACGTTACTATTTCGTCTTCTACTGCTTCACTGAAAATAAAAGACCGAAAAATTGTTCCAAACTTGGTAAAGTTATAAAAAAATAGCATTCGCTTACATTTCTTTCTAGTGAAGTATTTTGGAGGAAATGGTGACGTAGGAACCTAGATTAACGGTATCGGAATCCGAATAATAACAGAATTTGATTAAATTGTGATTGAATTACGATTTATTTCGGTATCGAAAAAAATAATTTAAAAAAAATTTAAACGAGTAAACGAAATGGCAATACTTACGGCGGCAGGGACGCCGTCCTTGGGTGCCAAATATAATAAGGCTCATGATGGTTTTATAAGAATTTAATGGATTTAGAGGTATTTGTGGCTATTTGGGCACGACGACCTTGAATTTTAAACTTCGTTAATATGATTACTTTCATAAAAAAATTATGTTTCTTATTTTATTTGGTGTTGTGATTGGGATACTTTTATGCCCCTATCTGATCGAACAGGTTTTTTTTAACAGGAAGTTTTTATAAATAAAAAATTAAGAGTTCCCTATTTACATGCGAAATGTTAACTTGCGTACTGAATCCTAACATTCAACGCAGTCATCCACTGCACCAAATAAGCTTAAACTAAAATGAGTAAAATTTAAAATTACGTAATCATAACAGCTCTTAACATTTCCACTTCAATAGCAACACTGAAATTGATGACTGTACTAAAATTAATTAACAAAAACCTGGTGTTTATTTCGCGGTATTTACTTCAAAATAGCCGTAAAAAGTTTAAAGTTTCATAAAAGTGGAGCCGTTTATTTCACTGTGGCGGAACAGGTTAGCCATAATTATATTTAACAGTGAATTGTACAGTCGTGCAATTAAGTCAATTGCCTTTTATTGCAGTGATAGTCGAATGCAATACCAAACTTTTTATTATAAATGTATTTGTACGTGAAAGGGTGATTTTTCTATATTACTAGATCCTATCAGTAATTGTTCAGGTAAACGCTACAATTATAGGTCATTGTGAAATATCTAATGGAAATACTGCCACTTTTTTGTTTTTATTATTATTGTTATTTAGTTTAATGTTCGCAAACGCGGCTGCTGAGCATGTGGTATTAAGTTTGATGCTCTGGTTAAGTACCTATGGTTTTTTATGACATATGCAATAGCTAAAAAATCCTTGCTAGGCTCCTTCAAATAATTCCACGTATTATACAGTCAAAAGTATTTGCAACAAAACTCAAATAATATAAACCTAATGTCCGTGTAACTTAAGGGTTTCTTGTCCCATATACTCGTAAATAGAAATTACTGCAGATGTAGTGATGTACCTACACATACACTAGTGCGCTCTCGGGCAACCCTGCCCGGGTAGTAACGCCTACGTAGATTGGCCACTGGGGGAATTTACTTCTTCACGCCGCCTAACTTTGCGGCTACTAATGGATAGTGAGCCTGTTTACGTTAAATTCTTATTTTTGGACTTTCTGAGGGCAGTTTGGAGTTTCCATTGTTTGTGTATACTCGAACGTACAGCCTGTATTCCCCGAAGAGGTAGGCAGAGGAGTAATGACGTTTCGTCGGTGTGTTTTAGGTAGCAAGTAATAAGGGACGAATATATCGTCATTTACCCTGCATAACCCAAATTGTCTATGTATGTTCATAGTTTATTGTTGAAATGTCTAATGGTAACCTATTACCTTTATAAGCGGTGCTTTTGAATTATCTTTTAATCGTTAGAGGGTGAACCCTTATATACGGAAAAAAATATCCTCTAGTCATTTAGCATTACATTGAGTAAATAATATTTTTTGTATGATATAGTTGAGGTTATTATAGTTAATGAATTTAATAGCATAATTCTTGAGAAAGATAATGGGCTTTTTAACATCACGACGTGATCCTTAGGAGCCGAGCAAACGGGTGAAGCAGCTGGGCACAGCAAGTATAGTAGATACATATTCCTAAAGCACGATAATTCTCCATCACAAGCACCAGTAATTCACTTATCAGTCTAATGCATCTAACATCTACACTAAGTGCATACCCGCTGGTCGAAGCTATATAGCTTGGCCATTTACAGTAACGTAAGTGAATGTTATAACTACAAGTATTAAAAACATTTGTTACTTGTTACAACTGTTAAAGTACCCAAAAAAAAAAACTTCATATTCGAAAGTTTTGTTTTCTTTTTAATAAAAAAAATTGACCTGACATTTGGCGTAGCAGTTGAGCGATAGGATTCTACGCCAGGTGTTGTTGGGACGATCCACACTCGTAAGAAATTTAATATGTGTGTGAACTACAGGCTTTGGGCCTGTGTAATTCTGAGTAAGTAATAACCCAGAATTCCACAGGCATCTACATTTTCTAGAATTATGCATAATAATGTATGTTAAAATTGCTTTTCGCAATACAAGATAAAATTCTAGTGTGAAAAATTATATTCAAATTCAAGAATTTTTTACGTTATTATTCGCTCTTGTACCTAAATGACAAAAAAAATAAAACTATGTCTAAGCGACTGTAACTACATCAATATATATTTAAAATTCTATTCAATTTAAATTGTCGATAGAAAAAAAGCTCGACTTAGGAACTGAACCTAGTACCTAGAGTAAACTTAACTACTTAATACCGATACTACGTACAAAAACTTACTAATAAGCGTTTACAAAGTCGTATGGCGATCGTCGACTACGACTTTATTTCCACGGGAGTTTTTCAATTGAACTTAATTAAAAGAAAACAAACGTACGTGGTCTACTCGAGAGATAGCAAATGCTAGAAGCGTGGATATGCGACTTAATTGGCTAGCGAAAGCGATTTTGAAAACGAAAAAATACGCGGTCTCAAGTAGAACAGAAACGAATATCCGAGCGAATACGTCGAAAGCTACTGACAATAGCTCAACTGCTAACGAAGTGAACGACGTTTGAAGGGTTGTTAGTTTTTTAAATCTATGCCAAATTCACTTCCAGTGCCAGTTTATTTTCCTAGTTTTTTTTTCAAACGTGGGAGAGCCATGCTTCGGCACGAATGGGCCGGCTCGACCGGAGTGATACCACGGCCTCACAGAAAACCGGCGTTAAACAACGCTTACGTTGTGTTTCGCTGAGTGAGTGAGGTTACCGGAGGCCCAATCCCCTTTCAAAAGGTCGGCAACGCACTTGTGACTCCTCTGGTGTTGCGGGTGTCCATGGGCGGCGGTAATCGCTTACCATCAGGCGAACCGTCTGCTCGTTTGCCTTCCTATCCCATAAAAAAAAAAACCTTCGTAAGCGCACAACAACTTATCAAAGTGTTATCGTAATAGATTGAAAGGTATATGATGGTATTTTACAATCATGCTTGTATTCCCCAAAAGGTTAGGCAGAGGTGTAATAATGTACCCTCCAGATTGCATGTTTAGCTTATTGCCATTAACCGGACTCAAATCCAAACTTCGAGCTGCTACTGAGAATTTCATAGAAAAACCTAATAACACTGCTCCACCTAAAAATTGAACCCAGAACCTCTACGTAGCAGTCATCCTGACACTCCAAAAAAAGGATTTAGCTCACTGAGTCGTCCAATAGCTGTTACAAAATTCCTCTCTCCGCTTATAGCTTGTGCCTTATTTATCTGATCTTCATGTGTTTTTCAAACTACATTATTTAGTTTGATCTTAAACTGGTCCTGGATTAAAATGTTTGTTTGTTCAAAGTAATAGGAAAAAATATTTATTTGGACACGGGCGGATATTATCGTGTTTATCAACGGATTCATGGTAACTGCTTCGATAATTGTATTTTAGAGTAATATAATGGTTTCTGCTGAAAGTTTCTGTTACAGGATATCCAAAACAACCGAAATTTTGAAATGGTAAGCGGCAACCGCAGCATGAAGACGTTGTCATCTTGAGAGTTGTTAAGCCACTTTTGGCTTGTAATTTCACTGGCTACACTATCCTTCAAACCAGGATATAATAATGTTAGCACAATATTGCTAACCTAGCAATCTCAGAAGCAGAAAAAGCACCTAAAAAAATACGCAAAATTTGAAAAAAAAACATATAAAAGAATACAATTGACAAGTCAAGTTCAAACATTATCTAAAAAAATCATTCCATCGTGCCAATATTCTCTGTCGGTTTAAGCAGAGATGCATAAGCAAACAGGAGCGAGCCTACTGCCATTAACCGGGCACAAAACCAAACTCCGAGCTGCTACTGAGAATTTCCTAGAAAAACCCGATAATACTTCGCTCGACATGAGAATCCAAAGAACCTTCTAGCATAGTAATCGCTAACCACTAGATTAATGTAACCTTTGATATAAAACCACAAAATCCCCGACAATTTGCGCCACAATCTATCCTAGCATTCTTGCACCTAACACCAAACACACATTAATTTATTTTTAGCGTTTACACTAACAACAGTGCATGTTCAATTCTGCCGACGGATTATTTACGACTTACTCTATGGGCCGTGATTAAAATAGAAATAGTGGCCATCGGCAGCCGGCTTTGCGAGTATTACCGTCGATCCGGCGGCATTACACACATGAGTAACGGAACATGCGTTACTGTTGCACTGTGCACGAGTAAATAGATCGATGACGTCATGATTTTTAACTTGTTCTCTTGGGAAGTTGAGGGACTTTATTCAGTTTTTTTATTTACTTAAAGAATATGAAGCAAGATTTAATAATCAAATCCATTATATTGTCCCACTGCTAGGCACGGGTCTCCTCTCAAATGAGAGGGATTAGGCTATAGTCCAGCACGCTGGCCTAGTGCTGGTTGGCAGACTTCACACGCCGTCGAGAAAATCTCTCAGGCATGCAGGTTTCATGATGTTTTTAATTAACTGCTTAATACGCACATAACTTGAAAAGTCAGAGATACGTGCCTTGGATTCGAATTCGAGACCTTTGACTCGGCAGTCCAACGGTCATACCACTAGGCTATCACTGCTTGGCGTGTGTGGCAAGCTTTGCAGAATTCATATTGTAATAGAAATTCATTAGTAATAGAAATACATACATAGATGACTTCTAACTTGTAATTTTGGAAAATGTATAATGCAGCTTAACTATGTTAAGGTGATCGGGATTTTTTTAAATATGTATTTATTACAATTGAATTGAAAATTTCAAGTCATTGAGTTGAAGGCTGTTGAAGGCGCTTGGTAGAAGAATGGAGTCATAATTCGTGCCCGGATAGTGACAATAAGCTCGTCCCGTATTATAAGCGACCTTAACATACCGGTGTATTGAGGGGTCCATTCGTACACCTCTACCTAATCCTTTTAACCAATTTATTAATGTATATTTTTTACTGTTTTTGGCTATCCAGGTTATATTAAGTATTCGTTGTTCCTTCGGTAAACTCTTTTCGAAATTATTCAGAATGTAAATTGTAATAAGTCTTAAATAGCAAGTGGTGTTCGCCTGTAAAGATTGTGCAGTTAGCATTTAATAATTACTCCTGTAAATTGATAGTTAAGTATCACTGTAACAATAGTTGGTAAACCTAAATAAGTAAATAAATAAAAAATCCTTCGAGGAACTCAGTATAGTATATTATGAAATTGAAGGCTGAAGATAAACTTTATAACTAAACTATCAAAGAACAACATGAAAATATTAAGATGCAATTTTATTGTATGATGCTGAGAACTGCTTACTAAGCGGTGGTGGTTGCTACTTTAATTGACCCTCAGGACCTCATGCTTCATAGCCACACTTGCAACTACTAAACCAAAGAGAGTTGATAACGACATCATATATATGGTTATCGTTTCCATTTAAAATTAAGTAACAAAATTAATAATCCGATAATTCTAGATCAGTACGGTCATAATAGCATACATACAATGTATCGTCTGGTAGTCTTACCGAGCTGGTCATAAAAGTCTGCTATAGGAAATGGCGTCTAATGGAGTTCTAAGGTCGTTGCTCGTCAGTAACCCATTTCTGGGTGTATTTATAAATGGTTTACGAGCCTGCAGTCTATCACTATTCTGAACATAATATTTATTGGCCTCACTGGCTATTGATGTACGATTCGTCTGCTTTCTAATGGAATAGCATTCCAACATTTTGAAGCGGTGGTAGCTTAATGGCTAGGGCGTCGGACTTGTGATCATGTGGTTGCCGGTTCGAAACCCACTCATTGCCCTACCGACGTGAATCCACTCGTCACACAAGCATAGCTGAGCACGAGGGGTTAACAAGAATACTAGTAATGTGCAATCCACAACTAGTAAGCTTTTTTTTAAAAAAAAAACATGTTGTAACATATTCTACAGATTTTTTATTTAACTGTTATCATATATTTACATGTAACCGTAAAATGCGCTGACCGAAATCTAGGATATATTTTAACAAAAACAAAAATGTTGTTTCGGTATATTTTTTGAGGTTTTTAAATTAGTTCAAGTTTGTCTCGTAAACTGAGGAAAGGAGATGAATAATGAACCTTATAACATTAAATTTAAATTACCCCCGCAGCATCAAATCATGGTTCCCATATTCTTATATCATTGAAGTAACAGGATAGGTACCAAGTTTCAAATCGGTCAGACTTGTGGAAGTTACGCACAACCCTTCATGAGCTAAATAATCTTCAAACGGTTCTCTAGATCTTCATCAAACATAACTCAAAACACTATCGATCAAGTTACCATTTAAATAAAAAATAAACGGAATAAAAATCGGTCCATTCATTTGGGATGCAACAGACAGACACACAGATACACACGTCAAACTTATAACACCCCTCTTTTTGCATTGGGGTTTAATAAAAATATGATATATAATGTCATGTGCACATCGATATCACATCATTTCTCTTATTATTATTATTAAAAGACTGTAGTATCCCACTGCAGGGCAAAAGCCTCTCCACTCTTCTTCCACTTCTCTTTCTGTCGCTGTCTTTTTGGAAAGAGTCCAGTAGCCTTAGCACGAACAACTTGCAAAAAAGTATTCGTATCGTCATGGAGACCAATTTGTATGAGATTTGGACCAGCGCCTCTATCGTGACGATTCGAATACTTTTTCGCAAGTTGTTCGTGCTAAGGCTACAGTTCATCTCACCATCTTCGTAACCACCATCTTTCTTACATAACATTTAAAAAATCGAACCTACAAATGAGTAAGTACACAAGCATCTAACATCATTAGCCTGGAAGTAACAACGTTCCGTTTTCACACTTATTGGCTGTAATGAGGCCACGGCAAGTAGTGCTCGCAGTAGGTACGTAAATTCATATTAGTGATTCGGTACAAGGTAATGTAGTTTAACGAGACTGTCTAAATACCTTCGTTTTCAACCTGTATGCTGCCGAACAATGTTCAATGAATTGATCTAGGTTCGAAATAGGTTAGCTGTCGACTCGTGATGTGGGGATGGTTTGTTAACTTAATGAACTCATTACCTACTTTAGATTTGTAGGCCATATATTTTGAGAAGCTACTGGAGATAGGTTCGTTTGATTTCGTTTCGGTTGTTGCATTTAATCCTTTCTTTATTCGAAATATTTATTTCATTGATTGAATATCACATTGAGTTATTATACGAAAACCTAAGGATATTTATAGACTACTATGTCGACAAACTGGTTTTGTTTCCAAAACACTTTTTTTTTCTTTCTTTCTACTTGAATAACTACGTGATTCCGTAATGAGCATTGGCCGGGTTATAGGAATACAGTCGCTTAGATAAAATGGTTTATATCCAGCTGCATTTAATACATTTGATAATGGTGGTGAATGAAAATATACCTAATATTTTTTTAAACACTGCCCAACCCAAGTACCGGTCATGTATTGTGAACACAAATTCTCATATACGGAGTAACTGCAACGTACAATTGTATATTCCGAGCGGTATTCAAACAGGCGACCAATGCCACAAAAACAGCTGATGCGCCAAACTGCCTTTAGTTAACATAAGAGAAGGCTACGTAATATATAAAAAAAAATACTTCTTGAATTTTCGTTTCAAAATAAGCCTTTACATTTCTCTCATTATGGAGATTACAGACTAGTTGCACAACGTTGCGTATTTTAATAATTTAGTATTGAAATTATTTTGCTCTCAAATTAACCCGCCATATTTTATCAACGCAATTACCAGGTTGATTTCAAGCCTCCTTCCAATAATAAACTCATTTTAATTTTCAACCAGTATTATAGAGCGATAATCAGATTTGTGTGAAGATAATTATATCGGCTGATAATTGGACAAACAAAACGGTTTGTTTTTAATTAAAATTAGTTATATAACGTTAATGGAATTGTTAGCGCGTAGGGTTAAAAGTTTGTCGGAGTTCAATTAGAAAGTTTGAAAATAAACATGCAACCGCTTTATTATCAGTAACTACGCACAGTTTTTTCTTATGTAGGTTTTTATATCGTTTTATAAAAATGTCAAAGTTCATTGGTAAAATTAAACTTATAAATAAGAGTTTAGGTTCAAGCATACTTGTTTGAACCTAAAAAGTTTAATTCAGGGCAAATATTTGAATGGCTTAACCAGAAATATTCAACAAGATCATTTAAAAAAGACCAATCGTTCATCTTGGCCAAACCAAGCCAGGCACAATGGCATACGGTGTTCTATAAATATTACAACCAGAATCAAAACTATAAATCTATAAAAAGATTAATAATAACGGAGCCACGTGGCACATCACTTCAATTTGTTTATGGTTTCGACTGTACTGGGCCCTGCACACTGCACGGCCGTACGCGACTGTACGCTCCGATGCTAATTAAAGAATAACGAACGTTCAACACGGTGTGTAAATAATGTTGCGTCAGTGTTTTTGGGTTAACTTTTTGTATTAACTTAAAAACAGGAAAGTTCATAAAATATGAGAGTTAATATTGTGAAACTTGAAATGATTCCTATATTATTTCTCTATTCAAAGAAAGAACAAAAAGCACTAATATATACTAAGGTAACAACTGGTGATACATATACAGTAAACGCTCAAAAGTTCAAAAGGACGCTAAGGATTACATTGCTATGAACAGTACAAGCAAGCTCGATACAGCCAGTGCGTGTCACTTGTTAACAACAATGGATAGAAGGTCATAAGTCAAACTAACCGTCAAGCTATTATGTTGTGAGATTCCCTTTGGTTTTTGGTCGCCACTGTACCTATTGACATATATATGTCAAACCGAGATATTTTCATTGTTTTAGAGAATCACCATAGATGATAGATCATAAATGCTCGACCCTCCCCTAGTGGATAATCTATTGCCTGATTGGCCAATATTGTAATCGAAATTGTTAATGAATGGTATTTTTACACCAAGTTTGGAAATTACTTATTGCCCAACATTGTCCCTGCGATTTGATGCTATAAAAGCAACGAATCGCAGCGTCAGTAACCACTGATGTGTAAACATCTTAACATTGATAAGTACAGTTTATATTTAGCATTACGGTTGCTGATCGACGAAAGAGTACAAGCACGAATCTAGCACATAAACATAAGTGCTTTTACTTTGGAATATATTGCATTATGTTTAGATTTTGATATCCCATTTTGAAATTGGAGTACCGTGAACCGGAATTCAACTCAATCGAATTCTAATACAGTTTATTTCTTCTTGCATCATCTCACACCTGAGAATAAGAGATGTTGTAAGAAATGTTATAGTGTCGGTATTGCTGAACAACCATCAACTATCACACATCATCACAACATCAACAACTGCACCATTGTTACAAAGATAGAAAGTGTTTACAGCAGAAATATGTCAGATGACCTGGAGACACGGGCAGTAGCGTCGCCAATTTCTGAACGTAAAGCAAAACCATTCTATACTAAACGTATTATAACTTACATACCAGCACGCCTGTATTTCTCGGGTTAGGCATATGTATACACAGCCATAGTTCACCGGTATGTTTAGGTCTCATGTAATAAGGCGCGAGCCTATTGCCATTTACCAGGCACAAATCCAGAGTCCAAGCTGCTACTGAGAATTTCATAGAAAACCCCAATAACACTTTGCTCGACCTGACGATCGAACCCAGGACCTCTAGCGTCGCACTTGGGATCACTAGACTAATGAGGCAGTCTAGTGCCTTAACGTAACATAAATGAGAAACTTAAACTAAATATCAAAAGATTTGAAGTGGCTTGCTCTCTTCTCTATTTCTCTTTTACAAAAGACACATCCTGTAACCGGTAACGAAGGTATCAGGGTTAAAGCTAGAAAAAAAATACTTAAAGTAAAAATCATAACCATTGTCTTTATCAACCCATAATATTTTCCCACTGTTGAGTACGGATCTCTTATCAGAATGAGAGAAATATTAATCAAGGGCCTATCATCATCATATCAGCCTATTGCCGTCATCTGCCGAATGTAGGCCTCCCCCGCCAACCATCCCGATCTAGGGCAGATCGCATCCATCCGCTGCCAGCCACCTTCTTCAAATCGTTGGTCCATCGCGTTACGGAGCGTCCCACACTACGCTTACTCAAACGCGATTTCCACTTGTTAATATTTTATCAAATCAAGGGTCGATATCTTAAGATAAAATTTATTTCAAATACTGGGATCTACGCTTCCTTAGAGAGTATACCCTTAGGAATCGGTGTTACCTTGAAATTTTGGGAAAGTCTGATAGCAGTTAGGTACTTTGTATAAAATATTGAAATTCAGCCGCATCTCTTTAGATTCGAAGCGGACCCCAATAGAGTTGAAAAGCTAGGTTGTTGACAAGACTACAAATACGATACAGCGGAGTGTTAAGCAGTCTCTCCAAAACCTTTCACAATGGTATAATTAGTGCACAATTAGTCTACCGTGAGTTAGTGATCAGGTTCAATAACAATTAGAGACTCGCCCGGGCTGGAGGCGTTGAAACAATGACTCATTGCCGCGCCAAACAATGGAAGGCTGTTGCTTAGAAAACGCGCATAGATATTATATTAGGCTGTGACGCTTGAGAATAGATTGGTTTTCTTTGTTGGTTTTTGGTGAAAAAGAAATGTAGGGTTGTGTACATTACACTTTAGTAATCCCAGAGCTCTTTGATAAGGAAGTATTTAGGGTACTTTGGCAAAAGACTTTAGTCTCGAAAAACTAAAAGAAAATTTTAGATAGACATGTGACTTGTGACTCATATGGTGTTGCAGGTACCGCCGTCTGCTCGTTTGCCCTCTTATCCCATAAAAAAACATTAGACAGTTAAGCAGAGGTGTGCTAATGAACACCCACATTTCGCTGAAATATTTTAAATCCCATGTAATATACCTAATAGCTTTTTGATTAATTTGAGGATCAAACCCAGGTCAGCAATTGCATATATTTACGGAAATAAAAATGACATAGCAACTGTCTGATTTGTCTAGAGTTCGTAAGTGTAATTGCGCCGCGAAAGATCAGGGTTTCCAGATCAGAGCAAAATGTTATTGGGTTTTTCTATGAAGTTCCCAGTAGCAACGCGGAATTTTAATGTCTGCCCGGTTAATGGCAATAGGATCACCCCCTATTACTAGTACGTCTTATCTATTTGAAAGAGCTTCTTTATATTTGTATAGGCTGTGATTACATTAAATTTAACGTCGACGCTATATAGCATAAATTTAAACACTGCGTATCATAAAATAATGTGTCCGGATGTGGTAACAAATTCCAGAAAGCGATTTCCTTTCTGCAAAGCTGGCTCATCGCAATCAGAAAATAGTTTAGGTGGTCGCGCGTTCGAATCCCACCCGAAACAAATATTATGTTTGTTGTAAATGTATGTTTGTGAAGTGAAGATTTTATTCCCTACAATATGGTTGAGTCGAACCACGCCGATACGCACGTCATGCTCGTAAACAGGTGCTGTCTGTTGGGTTACTTGCTTTGCTTGCTTGCTTTTTTTGTATAATGAATCTATTATATCAATGAAAAATGAGAAATGAAAATATTAAATCTTACATATCAAACTGCATAATTCTCAGGAACGATTTGAAATAAAGTTGTAAAGCTTATTATTGAATTCGTGTTTTTTTTTCAAAAAGAGTATTTATGTAGTTTCTTGCCGGCTCTCCTCCATAAGACCCACTTTTTGAAACCATGCAACAAGTTTTGACTTTTCAAAAGAACCTATTTTAGTTGTCTAACTGACAAAAAAAACATTTTGACTTTGACTGCAAATGTTTGTGTTCAAGCTTGCTAAAAAAAATCATGAGGTGAAACGATATACACATACTCGTACTAGTTTAATAAGTAGAACATAGTTTAGGTTTCATTGGGGTAAGCAGACAGATTTCCACATTTGAAACGATTACAGCAAATGTTGGCAGCTATCGGAAACACGTGTGTCTATAATGGGGTTTTCAAGAACTCCGATTGTGAATAAGTAACTGCATCTATTCTAAGTATTGTGATAAACTATGTGAAAGTTCATGAAGTTTTTGAATATTTGAAGACTAAACACAGTCTACGGATGCTGTAAAGGATCCGAATCATTATTCTGTAACCTTCCCCCCCCCTATGTTAACTTCCATTCTAAATAGATGTAGCTAAATAACAGTATTTTACACGAAGCGACCTCCACCAGACCAGAAATCCGTTAAATAGGTAAGTTTGTTAAATTACTATAACATTACCCAGAGCACAATATATCTACTCTTGTTATTTTCCGGATGCATAAAGTATAATGGTTTATTTTTGTTCAAAGTCAATGCTCACGCGCAGAAGCTGCAGTTAAAATCACTGATATACTTACTATATTATGGTTTCGTAGTACTAGTTATATATAAATAATAAAAAAATCAAATATACTATGAGATTTATCTAGTACCTCTGCGAAACCCATTGTTTATGTAGTATATTTATAAACATAATAATTTTATCAACGCGCCTAAATTCTCTGAAGGTTAGGAGTTTACACTTCTATATTACTAGATCCTATCAGTAACTTTTCAGGCAAACGCTACAATTATTGGTACAATAATCACGCCATGCCCACAGGGGTAGGCAGAAGCTATAGACCGCTACTTGCTACGATTAATGCATACCTACCTACTTCTTTTGCTTCTTCCACATTCATACATCTTCTTATACTTCGCGCCGGTTGCGAGTACTACGCGCCTAACCTTTTTAAGGACCTCGCTAATAAGATCGGTGTATGTCCTTCTAGGGTGACCTCTACCGACGTTGCCGCTGACATTTGCCTTATAAATTCCTTTCGTTAATCGTCTTTCATTCATTCTCTCAATATGTTTAAACAATCTCAGCATATTACAATGGATTATAATATTTAACATCCCTCTAAACTAAAGCCATCTTGCTTTTTTCTACTTTTCTATACTCAACAGGGTAATGTTCTCATCTATATATAAGAAGAACCCGACTGACGTATCAATGCGCAGCTGAAACTCAGGAGCTAGATCCCTGAAAGTTCGCATACCCCGGATCCTTTTGCACTGTAGACGAAAACACAAACCCCTAAGGTCCGTCTTTTTATAGCGGGTGAAACTACGGGGACAGCTAGTAGTGTTATATACTCGAATATGTTGGGGGCCGATTGTTTAAATGGGCAGATCACGATATGGCTGGGCACTTCTTGAAACACGATCGTGATCTGCCCACGAATATTGTAAATATCGCGAATATCGTGATCTGCCCATTTAAACGGTCGGCCCACGACATAAAGTATCGCTGGTCAAATCGTCAAACGTTACGCGTTGAACGATATGGCTTGTATAAAATACAAGATCACGATGTGCCGGCGTTTTAAGAAGTGCCCAGCCGTATCGTAATCTGCCCATTTAAACGATCGGCCCACGACATATATAACAAACTTTGAGTTTAATAATAAATACATAGTGGAATGCCATAAACATATCAAATATTGAGTATACTTTGTTTACTTTCATTTTAAACAGAATAAATTACTAAATAAATCCAATCCCTATTGTGATACCAAAAGATTTAGGATATTACAAACATCCTGAAGCTTTTTTGCTTTCAATATGCTAACCTAAATGTTTGTGGCACAGTGTTCTGGAAACAAGGCTAACACAACATCAAATGTTCTAAAATTACTGAAGCAAATTCTATACAGGATGTATGTATTCTTTATAGAATTGCTGTAATACATTAATGATTGTATCGTTGGCTTGAAGAAAACGTAAATAGTATATAACTGTTTATCATTGAGAGACTGCTTAGACTTCTTCTCAGATTAAGTATGGCTATGGTTTGTCTCTTCGCCTTCTTATTCAAGAAAACATAAATTTGTATACCTAATATTCAACCCATGTTTATTTCAACAGTTTCATTAGCCTTGTGGTCGCAAGCGTGACCTCTGAGTAAGATATATTGTGTTCAATTCCCGGATTGAGCAAAATGTTCTACGGTTTATCGCTGAAATTCTCAGTAATAACTAACTCAGAGTTTGGATAGAAGCCCGGTTAATGGTTTACCCCTATTACATGGGACCTAAACATATCCGCGAACTGTGACTGTACAGCAATAATGTACACCTCTGCCTAACCCATTTAACTGTTTTTTTTGTTAAGTGATTGTATATTCTTCTGTTTATGTTTCAGAAAATGCTGAGAGGATGGAGATGTCTCAATCTGTAAAGGATGGTCACTTACTTAAAGTATAACGCAGGTGGCAATTGCCTTAATGACTAAGCTGTCACCGGCTGTCAACTGTACTACCGGGCTAATGGAACTAAATGACTTTGAGAAAGATATTCAGATATTTTAAAATGTGTTGTGGATACAAACCATTTCGTTGTCGGTTTTAATGTGACCTCGATAAAAATTTATGCACACACATTTCTCAACAAAAATATTTTTTATTACATCTAAGAATTTTTTGTAAATATTCTAATCTAGTGTCAATTTATCATAAATATGGAATGGTAGTCTTCTGTATCACTAATCAACATGGACGTGAACAATTAAAAGCGAAAACGAAAGTCACAAAATTGAATCAGCGAAAAATCTTTGAATGTTGACATTAACGACATTGAGATTAGATTGGAATTATATTTTGAATATTATTAAATACCAGTTACAATTACAATCTATTGCAATCTGATGCTGAGCACAGGCCTCTCCCACTATATACTCCAAATACCCACAAAATTAATAGGGCCGCTTTTTAGGAATTTTAATATGATTTATCTTGAAAACTAAGGATAGGATACGAATTCTAAATATCAATAGACTTAAAAAGTATTGCTGAATGTGGTATTTAAACCCTCCCGCTCATCAATACTCATCATCAAACTAAATGCAGGTTTAAAATGACCATTATGAATTTTTTTTATCAAAATAATCCTATGCTCACAAAACCTAAGAACTTAAATTTTCAAACATCAAGTGAAAATTTCTTTGCATAAAGAAACCGGAGTCATGAGCGGAGAATTTCGTCAGATTATAGAGAAAGAGTTTGCTTGCTTACTTTAGCTTTTCCCGCTCAAGTTTCAAGAGTCAACGAAGAAAATGAATATAGACTTTGCAATATACCTTTACAATATAACTACTTGTACTTCTTTCTAAGTGTTTAAAAGATTTGCGTTTACATTTTAAAACATGTTAAAGTTTTGATCACGATCTACCATACATAAATAACATTAAATTCGTAAATATATTGAGAAAATGAAATTCACGGCCTTTTGTTCGAGTTTGAAAACAAATTAAAAAAAAATCTTTGCAGCCTCCTTTTATATAAACTTCGGAGGTAAGAACTCACCAGTTCATCGTAGTAATTCGCAATGTGCGAATAGATCAGCGAATCGTAATCCATTGTCGCCTCCACACTGTCACTTACACACTTATTACCAACAAAACCCTCAATGAACGACCACAGCACAAGTTATCACTGTATTCTATAGGTTTTTCCAATAAAGTTGATGGTTGAAATGGCGTTGGTTCACCGTGCGTTCCGTCGATATAAGACGCATTGGCCGACTACACTGACGTACAAACGCCTGTAAAGCTAAATTAAGACCAAATTTTAAACACAAATCTTTGATGTTGGGCCGTATATATAGAGTTGTTGTTACCGCGCATTGTTCGGAGATGATGCCATTTGATTGGCAGATAAATGGTTTTTAAAAATAAAATTGTGCTACAACACAATTTGTTTTTAATTTACGGCGGTGCAATTTATGAAGTATTACGATGTATCATTACGCTCATGTAAAACAGTAAAGATGTATTGGATTTTATAACGGATAATTTTTCGTAATGGTACCACTTTCGGGAAACTACCATGAAATGAAAATGTGCTTTTTATTTATGTCCCTTATAAGCTCATAATTCTGCAAAGATTTATAAATAGGTACTCTAATATAACTAGGTACGTAAAAATTATGGAATCAATACTAAGATTTATAATGATATGAATTTATAAAAAAAAATATTCGAGAAAATTCCTTACTACTTTGATATTCATTTACGTTTTCTTTTTCTGCATTATATCGACTTGTCACACCAATTTCTTCCCTTGTCACACCCTAACAGCTCTGATAAATCCCACTTGAAGAGGAAGCGAGTTATAGCGTGTGCCCGACTCATGAGTTACTCAAACATGTTGGTCTGTTTTATAATTTCTACGGAAATTTTTATTCCGATTCATATTGTTAGGACTCGAGTGCAGCTCGCTTTACCTACTCTTAGTAGCTTTATTATTTTTTAATTTACGTACCTACATGGTAAGGTAATGTTGCGGTACGATTTATGCGAAAATAAAGCGGAAAAGGGAATTTCTTTCTTGTTGTGAAAAAATTACTGAAGAGATGATAAAGTTATTATATGTTTTGTATTGCATCTATGACGTAAGTTTTTGAAATTTTGGTTAAACCAGAAGTGTGTCAATTATTTTAAAATATTAGAAAATGGTATCTAGATATTTTGGAATGCCAAGGAAGACTTGCTTTCCTTCATATCAATACCCTGTACAACGAAACTATTTTGCTTAGAATAAATTAATTCGAAAAAAACTGAGATTTATCCAAAAATAATTTCGGTAAAAATAGACTGAAATAATCAATTGTATCAGAAAAAATGTGAAACTATAAAAAATTTTAGTACACAGTATTCTTATGTATAAACATTTTTAATAATAGATATATCCCTACCTCAATGGTTACCAGGTATGTAGGTCTTGGGTTCCATTCCCAGTTTGAACAAAATGTTACTAGGTTTATCTATGAACTCCTCAGCAGTAGCTTGGCGTTTGGGTTTTGGATTTTGAGGGTGTACAGGAATACCTCTGCCCAAACCTTCGGAGAATAGGTGTGATGGTATTTCATGTTATATTTTTATCCCTAAACCTACCAAGCACAGAAATATATAATGCTATTTTTCTCGCTATCTGTAATTACCTGTCGAGATTTATAGCATGTTTCTGTAAACGGACTATGAAAAACCCCTGTAACGCAGAAACCGCGTATGTAATAAAAATAAATAGCTCAACCTGAACGCTAGTAAGAGATACCATCTTAACAACAGAGTATGGGAACGCGCTCTTTTTCTGTTTTTTATCAGGCTTCGCAGATCTTTGTTGTACGATTGATAGGTTTCTAAATAATAGTGATGTGTTATGGAATATAATTATGATTTTGTTTATTAATTTTGGCTAAGAATTGAAATTTAATTTGAGTTTTTTTTTCGATACGGTGTACCACTAAATGCATTGCTTCTATTTCGTTGGTGGTTCTGAAAAGCACAAGTTTTACTTACAGGCGTGATGGTATTTAAAAATAATTACGTTACAATCGATATCAAGTTAGATATACCTATAAAGTTCCACAATACAACGTGTCGTTTGAATATAAAACCTAACTGCTTTTGTATAACAAAAAATACAGTCCCAGCCAGCTTAATATTATTAAAAGAATTACCACCACCATTTTCACGACCGCAAACTAGAGAAGAAAAAAAGCTCTACCGAAATACTACGACATATGTCCCAGATGCCGCGACAAATGTATTATAACGAACACAAAATAGGAGGACAGAAGGTTTATTTCACATCATGTGTGATTAGAAGCTTGATACATAGACACGCGCGTAGGAAGACTAAGTCTCTCCATAACTATATTTATTTCTTCTTTACTACAGAAAAAAATATATTTGAAAATATTGAAATAAAACTACTTTTTACGGATTTTATCGCGTTGTATTGATATTATTTGATTCCCGACGTTTCGGATCCTTTACAGCATCCATGGTCACGGGTAGACTAAGTTGTTGGACGTCTTAATGTTACAATTACTAACAGCTACCTTACATTTTTGTTAATTATTGGCGATCCGATTCACGCAGAACTACATGACAACAAGCTCCGAATACCGCGCCCTCGTCACAGAAACCGCGTGAAACGTGCCACAGTCGAACGCCTACCTGCTATATTACCATATGTTAGGAGTCACAGACAAGATTGGCTATATCTTGAAGCGAGCTTCAATCAAAACATACTTCAAGCCGCTGAAGAAGATTAGTCAGTTCCTACCACCTGTCAAGTGCCACATACCTCTGCAAGATGCAGGTGTATACAAGCTAGATTGTGATTGCGGTCTCTCTTACATAGGCCAAACTAAAAGAAGTATAGGGACCCGCGTAAAAGAACACATCGCTGATGTCAAACACCGCCGTTTCAAGAAGTCAGCAGTTTGTGAACATACTCTAGACAAGGCCCAGCACTACATCAGATTTGATAAACCACAAGTCCTCGCAAAAGAAAACCGATTCCTGCCCAGGATGATCCGTGAGGCTATTGAAATTAAAAAACATCCAAATTTCAATAGAGAAGATGGTTGGGTCTTACCACCTGTTTGGAACCCCATTATAGATTCTATAAAATCAAAATCCAAGTCCAAAACTGCAAGACCGAAGGATACGGCGAGCTCGTTCTGCGTGAATCAGATCGCCAATAATTAACAAAAATGTAAGGTAGCTGTTAGTAATTGTAACATTAAGACGTCCAACAACTTAGTCTACCAGTGACCATGGATGCTGTAAAGGATCCGAAACGTCGGGAATCAAATAATATCAATACAACGCGATAAAATCCGTAAAAAGTAGTTTTATTTCAATGTCTAATATTCGCGTAAGTGTCAGAAACCAGTATATTTGAAAATAGCAAATAATCTACAGATGCTTTTTAAAGCTTACTAGCAATGGCGGTTTTACATTACTAGCATTTTTGTTAACCTCTCCTGCTAAGTTAAATGCTTGTGTTAAGAGTGGGTTCACGTCGGTAGTGCCGGTGGGTTTCGAACCGGCAACCACATGATCGCAAGTCCGACACCCTAGCCATTAGGCTACCGTCGCTTTTTAAGTGATAAAATCACCAGTCCTCTGTATTCTAAAATATTTAAGATACCTCCCACACTAGGGAACAATACCTGTGTCGCGAGGGACAAAAAGGAGATCTAGACTCGGAACAAATATTTACCTCGGGGGGATTCGAATTAACGACACCCGGCGTAAAGGTAGGTAATGGCGCGGTGACCACCTTAACCGCTATGCCAGACGTTCAACGAAAGTCAAACTTTCTGAATCGATCAAGTTTACAAGAAGTGTCCTTTGAACATTAGGCCTTCTGCAGACTTGCTTCGTATAACGCCTATGCAACAAGCAAGACATTCGCAATATAAAATGTCCCGCTAAGCCGATGCTACGTACCGCATCGTGGCAATTTATTGCGCCGTGATCGCTGTATGCGGTCTGGCAACGCACGCGGCCGACCACGCGGCGGCTTAGGAAGTTGTGGATGTGCGATTTTATAATCGCTGGATTTAATCGCAAGTGTGTAATGTGATTTTATGTGATGTCTTTCGTTATACGAATAGCATTTGATTAAAAAACATGACGTTTTAAAAATGTAACCTTTTTTGTAAAACAAAAGCTATTGCTTTTTAAAAAATTCAAACCTTTTACTGATGATAAACAATTATTGTAAAAAAACATTTTATAAACATTATAAAATTGGATAAATTTACACCCACAGTTCGCCGCTCCAATGTAATAGAAGGCGAACCTATTGCCATTAACCTAGCACAAATAGAGACTTCGACCTGCTACTGAGAATTTCATAGAAAAACCCAATAACACTTTGCTCGACCTGGGGATCAAACCCAAGACCTCTAGCTTAGCACGCTTGAAACCACTAGACTAATATCGTAGGTAAAATTTTTATATATTAAAAAGTACATATTTAAAGAGATTGTATTCAGATCAGATCTTTCCTACTTCATTGGATTCTCATCTACAGGCGCGTTAAACGTGTGGCATCCGCTCTTAAATGCGTAGATGCGCGATATAGTCATTAGGGAAATGTACCACAACGATGTGTTACGTCCTAATCATAATAATATACCAAACGTTGTTTGTTGCATCCGCCTTGAAATTGGTGGTTGAATGGCAGAAATGCAATTTATGGTATTACTGCATAGTAAAAAGTTAAAAACTAACATTGGTGAAGTAGGTAAAAAAACTGCCAGACGATAGTGAAAAAGTTCGAGTAAGTAGGTATAGGTAGGTAGGTAGGTTTTTTTTATACCACTAAGGTGGCAAACAAGCATACAGCCCGCCTGATGGTAAGCGGTTACCGTAGCCTATGGACGCTTCGCAACGCGCGAGTGATACTCTCGCACGTTGCCAACCTTGTAAATCAAGGACGACTAGTTAGTTAGTTAGTTGGCAGCATAGGAGAGAATAGCGTGATGCTTATCCTATCTGCCAATACAAAGCTTGCTCGCGGAGCTTTGGCGACATTGCTCGTTGAACACAACATAGCACGGAGCTATATTATTTCGCTACGATTTTTCTGGAGTGGTATCACCAAATTGTTGAATATTCTGCTGCTAATAATGGGTTATAGTTTGGCCAGTGAAATCGATAGATATATGATAATTAACAACGAAGGTCTCACGATGATAATACGCTAGTGCTGAACACTGGTGTTTCTGGCATCTATAGACTGCGGTTGCCGCTTACTATTAGGTAGCCCGTCTGTTTTGTAGATTTTAACTCATAGATATAAAAAGTATTATGTACCTAAGTAATTTAATTTTGCTACATGGCAATTGCAACTGCAACGGCAACCATTTAGAGAATAGTTTATATATAACACATAATCAACCTATTACATTGTCCCACTGCTGGGCACGGGTCTCCTCTCAGAATGAGCGGGATTAGGCAGACTTCACACGCTGTCGAGAAAATCTCAGGCGTCCAGGTTTCCTCACGATGTTTTCGTTCACCGTTTAAACGCGTGATAATTAACTATTAATACGCACATGACTTCGAAAAGTCAGAGGTGCGTGCCTTGGATTCGAACTCGAGACCTTTGACTTGGCAGTCCTATGGTCATATCATGAGGTTATCACTGCTTATAATTGTTATAATAGTTTATAATTGAGCATAATTATATGGGTATTTGACAGCAATAAAATCGCCAATTTATTTTTAGTATTGTAGGGTAGATAGGGACTTAGTCATTCTTCCAGAACGCTTATGAGACAAGTCTCAACGTCAGGGATGTGCAGTCAACCAGACTAATCCCCATCAAAACCCTAAAATACCACCTTCACCCTTTCCGAAATCCGTGCCCACACGCATGACCTGTTGCAGTAACAACTGGATCCATTCCAGTGTTTAAGTGAAATATAGTCAAATAAAACCATTCTAGTTATCATTTACATTTTTCAATTCACAGCCACTCGTTGCCAAGTGTGCGTAGAAACTGAATTGAATTCTTAAAGCGGTTTTAAAACAAGACTATTACGTGTTTTTTGTTTTGTGAAAAATGGTGTTTAGGTTTTTAAAGTTTGGTTCTTTGTTTGTAAGGGAATTTATGAGTTACGCGTTACTGTTTATCGTGGCTGCTCGCCCTGTTATATAAGATGTAAAACATACAAGTGAATTATAAACGTCTACCTAAGGCTTTAGGGAATCCAGGCGTGATATTATGATATCCTTATTATTATTATAATCATGAAAACTTGTGAGTATGGATGTTTGTTACTCTTTCACGCCAGAATCTAATAGTAATAAGAATAGCACATAGGCTACTTTTTATTCAGGTCAGACCCAATTCTGAAGTCCACGCAGTTAAAGTCGCGGGCAGAAGCTAGTATTATATTAATCAAAACTTGCGTGAAAAATATGACTCATAACTTCACACTCAATGCAAGAATTGAATTCTACAACATTTTTAAACAACACTAATTCATGTGGCTTTCGCGGCGTGAAAATCGTTGCCTTTTTATTTCTCGGTTTACGAGTGGAGTAAGCACGAATATTAAGGCTTTGTAAGTGAAAATTTTATTGTTAGGCTGTGTCGTTATTTCGCTGAATCCGGTGATGGTCCGGGGATGGTTTTTATACGGCGCGTATGTGTGTGCGTGCCATCTTTTTCTTTGAACCGAGTTTTGCGTGTGACGTTTCTTTGAGTTCAATTTGGATGACGAATGGTGGGCGAATAAATATAAAAAGAGATGTCTGCTGATCCTGAAATAGAATGTGTTATTTATGTGTTAAGCCAGATTTGTTGTTGTGATGAAAAACGTGTTTAATTTAATTGGTCGTGCCTTTCACAATGAGACCGGTTTTATGATGATGAAACGACGAAATAAGCCAATTCGAACACTATATTTATAACAAACAATATTATTTATGACGTTAGAGCATGCACCTAATAAATATAGCATCACGCCTGTATTCCCCGAAGAGTTTGGTAGAGGTGTACTAATTTATATCCACAGTTTGCCGGTATGTTTAGGTGCCATGTAATAGGGGGTGAGCCTAATGTAAATAAATATGCATGGCTAGAAAGCGAAAGCGCCTATTGAGACAGGGTTATCCAAGACCAGAGGACTACAGGCTCATACCCCCAGGCCACATTATAAAGCTCATGGAAGAGCTCTTTGAAGAACTGGGTGAGGATGAGGAATAGGTATCTAGGGGAAGCACAAAAGATCCCATTGGGTCGAAGTGCACTGAGGGTTTACTGCTTCGGCCCCATATAAGATAAGGTAAGATAATATAAATAAATAGCATCATCCACCACGACAGTGGTCTATGACCACCCCACGCGATTTAGGTTAATGATTATATAAAGAAGAAGGGTGATAAGTTCAAAACTAATATTAATTAATTCCTACTAATTCTTATTTATTTTTACAAATTATAATACAATTTTAGTTCATTTTTAACGTTATTATTATTTCACATTAACAACAACTTATCTATACTAATATTATAAAGAGGAAAGATTTGTATGTAAATATGTTTGTAACGAATTGGCTCAAAAATTACTGGACCGATTTCAAAAATTCTTTTGCCGTTAGAAAGCTACATTATCACTGAGTAACATTGGCTATATAACATCACGCTACGCCTCTTAGGAACGGAGCAGCGTGGGTGAAACCGCGAGCGGGTCGCTAGTTCAATATATAATATAATACCTACTGTGCTCTTATACAATTTTTATCCTAAACTAGCTTTTGCCAGTTACTTCGTCCGCGTGGAATAGTTACTTTGTTCCCTAGTTCTTCGCCCGTGGTTTCACCTGCGTTGCCCCTTCCTAAAGGTTGTAGCGTGATGTTTTATAGCTTGAAACCTTTCTCATGAATCACTCATTTTCCCAACATTTCCCTTCACTGCTCTGCTCCTATTGATCGTAGCGTGATGAAAAGTATACTATAACCTGCCCAGGAGTATGAAGAACAATTGTACCAAGTTTCGTTGAAATCCGTCGACTGGTTTTTGTTTCTATAACGAACATACAGACAGACAGACAGACAAAAATTTTACTGATTGCATTTTTGGCGTCAGTATCGATCACTAATCACCCGCTGATAGTTATTTTGGAAATATATTTCATGTACAGAATTGACCTCTCTACAGATTTATTATAAGTATAGATGTTGTGCATATCTATAATTGATATAAACACTAGTCTTTGCTTCTGTATTTTGCTGCTAACCAATGTTTATGTTTATATTGTTGATGTGCCATAAGTGAATAAATAAATAATCCCTTTCTATCAACCTAAGAAATGGCCCTTGGTCATACTCGAATCAAAATACATCCTTTTATTACATTAGAACCAGATAGTTAATTATATTCTAGACGCACGATAAGTAGATGTTTGCAGGCAAACATAATTACAAAGTTCCAACATCAAACCCTTCCAGAAACTTCCAGAAACAAGTTGATGTTAACAGCCAGGTCACGTGTGTATGTTTGTGTGATTTTAGAAACATCACGTACACAAATAGCATATGTATGCTTTACTGTTCTCAAGTCAATCCCTCAGAGATGGCTGCGAGCATCCGACTTAAATTTACCTATGAAAATATTATACGGCATTTTCTATGCGCTGGTAATACAGGTTTTTGTGGCTGGCAGTTATATTTGTGTAGTTTGTTTGTACGTACATAAATGGCATGTAAGAAAATATTGAATCGATTATCCGTAATTTATGTTTTTCGTTCGCTCCCACACTTGTACTCTCTCTCTGTCTCTCACATTATCTCCGTAGTTCTCTAAACTCAAACTCAAACTCAAATTTTTTATTTCAATTAGACCATATACAGGTACTTTTGAAATGTCAAAACGACATGCACGGTTCCAAATAGTAGGTCTTATGGAGAAGAGCCGGCAAGAAACTCCATAGATACTCTGTTAAATAAATAATGGATGTATACATATTTTTTATTCTATCAATGTGAGTATTGTGGAGTTTGATGTGAGTGATAAAAGTAGTCTATTTTTATCGTTCCCTTTTTATCTCTTTCTATCATTTTTTCTCTCTGACTATATATGTAGTTTTCGTTTCCTCTCTTTTTCTCTATCGCTATCGTTATCACATTCAAATACTTTAACTTATTGTTTTGTTCCATTTATAGAATATATTAATCATATTCCATTCAATCTTTAATCTCTTTTATGATCAAAACAACAAATTGAAAGCATCATTTCATTCTCTCAAAAGATGAAAACTACCAATTTTTTTGATACGTTTAGCCCTACTGTCCCCAATATAGCATTAATGAGAACTATAAATAATAACTATAAATTGTAGACTATTTCAGGACCAAATCGACGAGAGTATAAATAAATGACATCTAGAATGGACTATAGTAATGGGGCTTCCACTTTTAGTTCTTAAGGTCGCGGATCGATTCCCTTATCGGGATTGTATTTAAAAATGGAGTTCATAACATTCTCTGAAGTGATTTTGACAAATATTTTCATTTGTCAACAACAATTGCTCACTTGGTTTGTTAGGAAGACCATGGTGTGTTAGGAAGAATACGATAAAAGTACCACAGTTACTGATAAATAAACTCTGCGTACATTAGTTTAATATGGGTTTACAATGATATTATAATATACAAAGGTATATATATAGGTAGACTTTCAGCACTTGTCAATTACGCTAACCAATGTCTTTACAATAAATAATTCTGAACTAATCTTGTTATTAAACTCGGTAACAATTGTATGTATTGAAATTTTGTAAGATATTTATCTACATACAACAGTGGACTTAAAAATAGGAGATATTTTTGCTAAGAGCAATTTTATGACTTAGAATTGTCATTTTTATTGTAATTTAAATCTGTATCTAATCAAATTTTAAACTTTTTGTGTATAATTTCATAATTTCGTCCACCTAAACACATTCTTCTACTTTCTTTCAAGATACAAAATAGAATTTCTTACCTATTCTTATCCAACGTAGCTACTGAATAAATGTGTTCCACCGAAAATCAAACCACGTTCCATCGGCCATATTATAAACAGACGGGAAACGTTAAACAAAAAATGTTCATCCCGAAATTTTCTCCATAAATCATTGTGCGCGGTAAATTTTATCTCAACCATTTATTTTACCTACTTTTGTGTATAGGGAATATTTTACGCGACAAAAGATATATAGTTATACGAAAATGGATGCCCGCCCGTCCTGCCGCCAATATGCATAATATCCGAGCTGACAAATATACAAGTTTGTCTGTCTATCAGAATTGTGCTCGACTTAAAGTTTAAAAAAGTTCTAGACATTTCTATCGGTGCGACAATAAGTTTAGAAATAAATATACCTATGAAAGGTTAAAAATATACGAAAAAAAGTACATTTTTATTTATTTTTAACTTTTAATAGTAACTCACTTTATGACGCACGGCAAGGGTCTCCTCTCAGGATAAGAAGACTATAGACTATATAATAGACAATAGTAACTGATACGAGAACATATTATCACCTACTTGTTTAATTTTTTTACGTTTATTTTAATATTCTTTTAACATTACATTATTATATACATATCCGTGAACGCAGTATTTACAAAACGTTTCTCGCTGTTTTACATTTTAACGAGTAAAAAAGAATAAGGACCTTTCTACATGAAAGAAATATAGTGTATAAGTGAGAAACCGCGTAATTACACCACATGTAAAATGAGTGCCAAAATTGTACTGCGCAATGAGCACGCCTGGCTTGCATGTAACACTTCGCATTTAGTGTGTACTGCTCTTAATATCCTGTAGCATTAAATTTCTTTTCCGGAATTAATTTATTTTACTTTAAAAATATAAAACAGATAATAAGTTACTACGAAATTAAAATAGTGATTTTGACTGCCTCATTAGTCTAGTGGTCCCAAGTGCGACTGCTACACTAGAGGTCCTGGATTACATCACCAACAAAGTGTTATTGGGTTTTTCTATGAAATTCTCAGTAGCAGCTTGGAGTCAGGATTTGTGCCCGGTTAATGGCAATAGGCTCGTCGTATCACATGGGTCCTAAATATACCGGCGAACTTTGGACTAATAGTATATATTAAACACGTTAAGTATATAGTAAGTAGGCTATAGGCTCGCCCCATAAAACATGGGACTTAAACATACCGGCGAATTGTGGGTGTACATTAAGTACGCCTCTGCCTAACCCTTCGGGGAATACCGGCGTGATGGTATGTTAATAGTGATTTTACAAATTAAGATGACCATCAGTAAGTTCAATTTATAAATCTTAACCGACAAATACTAGTTACTTTATTAAAGGAAAAATTCAATCGCGGGCAGGATTCGAACCTGCGTCTTCTGGTTTGATACACCAGACGATCTGACCGCTAACCCCACCCGCCTGATTGAAATTTGCCTTCACATTCTGAGTTTACGTCATAAGGTGACGTTGGCGACATTTATTGAGAGGCAAGTTACCTTGTTTCTAACTAAATACTAATTTGTTTTTTGTAAAATCAAATACAAATAAAATATGTTATTCAGAAAGGTTTATTAAAATTATTCTATTGGACCTTGCTCTCGTAATTTTATTTTGTAAACCGAATCAATTAAATTTGGGGATTGAATTCCGAAGTACTTACTATTGAAATCCGAATGTAGCATCAAAAGTGCTGCTTCTTCTACTATTCGTAGTTATGTATTTAGATATTTGACTCTGATATACAGATACTCAAACAGACGGGTTACCAATGTTTTGGTGAGACTTATGATAATATTTAATTCAGAATAATATAAATCATTTGGCTCAGTGGTAGGACCTATTCTGGTGTGACTGGTTAGCGACCACCCTTACGTCGGAGTTTTTTTTTAAAGCACCTTGGTGTGTCTTTCGACTTTTGCACGTAAGAGCTAGTAGGTACGTAGTAGCTAGTTTGCAGTCCGTAGGGGCTCCTCTGGTGTTGCAGGTGTCCATGGGTGACGATGACTACTTACCACCAGGTGGCTTGTCAGCTTGTTTGCCGACATAATCCATAAAAATAAATAATAATAATAATCATACAGATTTTATAAGCTTTTTATTTTAATATAAATAAAGAAGCAAAGAGAAAAGTTTTTAAACATACAGTAAATAATGTAATTCTAAAATACAACACCATTGATTTTAATTAGCATTATTACACATATATTTTTCTTAATAATATTCAAGGATAATATTATAAGATATGATTTGTTTATTAACTTTTTCTTCCTAATAATTTGCAAGCGTCAGCCAGGCGCGCTGATATACTTAGACTACGCGGCATAATGCGAAAATGGCCGCACGCGCCCGATGTGTTAACCTCATTATTTATGAATGCTGTTATGGGCTCAAAATTTCTTACGCTTGAATTATTTAATCTGCTTTTCCATTACGGTTTTGCTAGAATGACACAATTTATATTCAGAGCGGACGTTCAGAACTCCGAGTATGACTTTATGGAAAGATTAGGGATGAGATCAAAAATTAAAATACGTTACGTTCTGGTATCGTTCGCGTGCCGTCGCGTTTTACGAGTATATTCGCGAGCTTTTGAATGGTATGACGTGTGCTAATCATAAAATAATATAATAAGAAATGAGCCGTTTACGTTTCTTAGATGAAAATTTAAGAACATTACCGGATTAAGACTTAGATGAAAATTTTAGTCTTGCAACGAAAACATTTTTTATCTAAAGAAAAAGTAATTGTTTTGGCGTAAAGAGGTACGTTTTTATTTATGTGTTGCTTAAACACACATTAGTTAAAATATAATCGAACGGTTTTATAAATAACATATACTAATGCAATAGCAACTAGATCGTAGATCGAAGTATCGTTTAACATCAGGCAAACTGGCGGCCAAGCGTAAGCCTATCAAAAATAAACAATTTAAAAAAATATTATGGAACGTATTTCCCAAGCAATATCAAAAATATCCTAGTAGTAAATATACAAGTAATATGAGAGTAAACAGAATATAATGAAACAAATACCTGGAAAAATAATACCGTGCCTTTTCCAACTAAGTAAAAATACCTCAGAAATACTCAAACAAAACGTTTCCATTGTTAACTACAAAACCCGTGAAGGAGCCACTTTACGCATTCACAGTTCATATCAAAACTGCTGAGATGTTACGTCACTACAGAGCGACTTAAAGCTTCAAGCTGCATTGTCGGTTGCAAGCACAAAAGGTGTAATGTATACTATTTACTGTTGATTATAATTTTTTTGCTGAAGAGCAAAGATTCTCGTAGTCATGTTCTTTTGATAGAGGGGGCAACTAGGTAAAAAAATACATTGGTTTTAAGAAAAGCAAGGATTTACCAATTAAACATTTCATTAATGACTGCACCTATTTAATTAATGAATCGACAGATAATATTATCTATAATCAAATACAAGGTTGAGAGGTTTAAGAGAGGTAGGGTATAGTGGAATTGAATAATTCCACTCACAATAGGAGCTGTCCGACTGGGGACCTCCACCTTGCAGAAAATTATTGCTATGTTGTGTTCCTAACGGTGAGCCAGGTCGCCAGAACTCCGCGAGGAAACGTTGTGTTGGTAGTGAGGAGACTGGTTGTGTTTTGTTACCGCCGCTGTCATGCATGCCTGTTTCCTATACCGCCAGCGCAACTATTCCTCCCTAATTTACAGGGTCGGCAACGCGCTAGTGATACATCCATAAGCTACGGTAACCGCTTACCATCAGGCGAGCTGTATGCTTGTTTGCCACCTTAGTGGTACAAAAAGAACATAGAACTGATAACAGATTTAAATTCTTGACTCCTCAAAACGTACATTGCACATTATAAAAATATATTTTATAAAATGTAAAATATGCTTTATTGTACTCGTATACTGTACCTAGAACACTAATGAGACGAGAGGCGCGCTCTTATCCACTGTTCGCCACATTTGTACAAATGCAGATGAGAGACCGCCACTCCAGAGATTGGTTCTGGTTTACAATAATAATTTTAATGATATCGATAAATTTATCCAAACATTAATTAAAAAAAAATATTATGTGACTTGCTCAAAATGTTTAATTAATATCTTTACTAATATTATAAACGTGAAAGTTTGTGAGTATGGATGTGTGGATGTATGGATGTTTGTTGCTCTTTCACGCCAGAACGGCTGAACGGATCTGGATTAAATTTGGCATACAGATAGATTATAGTCTGGAATAACACATAGGCTACTTTTTTTCCAGGTCGGACCCAATTCTGAAGTGAGGTGAAGCTAGTATATTATATAAGTATGTATTAACTATTAGATTTTAAGATGACGAAAAAAATATATCGTTTTTATGTATTTATTGATTTTATTTAATTTTACCAAAACTGTATCTAATATAAGCTAGTAACCTGTGGAAACGTAGTGTAAGTTTACTTATAGCACACTGTGTATCTAGATATAATATATAATGTACGATTGTTTGTTTTCCAAATAAAATTAAAAAATTATAAATATTATTAAGTTTAAGAGAATCTTAGTGACATAAATGACAAATAATCGTATCGTTTCTTTAGATAGACGCCCATAAATCGCTCAATTAACTGAAACTAAAGTAGATATTTAAGTAAATTATACTCGGATGTAATTTTTTTGCCTCTGAATCGCACTATACTCACCTGGCTTAAAAATGACCTTTAAAGATATAACACAATCATTTTATTCGTTAAATAAAATTAACTTATTCAGACGAGGGCTGAATACTGAGTAGTGGTTAATTTAATATCCCAGTTTTAAATATAACAACACACAATAGCATGAATTTGAATATCATACCTTTGTTATCTTCGCATAATAGAAATATTCTAAAATAAAACCCGTTTGGCCTAATGGTGCCTTTTTTAACGGGCTAGATGTTATTAGGTAAAGGTTACAAAATCTATCTGTATATACAACCTTATTTTTATATACTGTATATAAGCGAAATATTAGGCACTGATAAATCACAAAAGTGTTAGTTATACAGGCAGCAAAAGACTAATAACTTGACATAGATAGCGTTATTTTAAATAAATTATCTGCCAGAAGGTATGTAAGCAGGTAAGAACGGCGTTTTGACACAAATATTGCGTGATATATATCTTTTTCAAAACACAGGTTATCGAGGTATCGAGCCCTTAAACCTGAGGAGTAACTTCGCCTTTCTGTATTTAATATGGTGACAATGGCCACAATTTTATCATCACACCTCTCGCCATCGGCAGCGAATTCATCCTCACACCTTAGAACTAATATCATCTCGTACGGTACGGTTCCAGAGGGACTTCTTCCCACGTACAATCAGGATGTGGAATGAACTATCTACGCAGGTATTCCCAAAATACTACAGCATGGAGTTTTTCAAAAAAGGAGTGAATAGGATTTTACAGGGTACCCAACTATTTTGTCGACTGTACCTATAGATTGACGCAGGTTTATCGTTGCGTATTAACCTAATAGCTAAGTCTAGTATGGCTGAAGGAAAAAAATATTTATACATATAATATCTTACCGATGTCAAAAGCAAAAACAAATAGTAATTCGTTGGCAACGAAACTGTATCGTTATTGATATTCTTTATTGAATCTTATTTGTTATAAGTTATTTATACACAGTCTTCAAATAAAACTATCACTTACCCCTGGTAGTGTCCGTTTCTCATGGAGAGCAGACTGAGCGCTGGATGCGCTCTCTGGATTGAAGTATGTTAAAAATGCACACCCTGTAACAATGGAAGACAAAATGTTACATTGCTTTCATAGAAAACAACTGATTTTTGACACTTACGTGAATATCTTTATGTGTTTTTTTTTGCATTTTCCATGCCATGCTATTTCGATCAAGCGGGTGGGACTCGCGGTGGCTTAGCGGTCAGAGCGTCTGGTATATCTAACCAGAAGACGCAGGTTCGAATCCTGCCCGCGATCGAATTTTTCCTTCACAAAAATAACTTACGTGAATGTTAGAAATTGACATTAAACTATTTTATACGGAATTTATCGCGTTATATTGATAATTATTATTTAATTCCGGACATTTTGAATCCTATACAGCATCCATGGTACACTAAAGTGTTTGACGTATACTTAACGTGTTTAATATATTAGTCCATTCGCCGGTACGTTGAGGTCCCATGTGATACGGCGAGCTTATTGCCATTAACCGGACACAAATCCCAAACTCCGAGCTGCTACTGAGAATTTCATAGAAAAATCCAATAACATTTTTTGACTTAGGAATTGAACCCAAGCCTACTAGCGTAGCAGTCGGGCGACCACTAGAATAATGACGCAGTTCCTACAAATATAAGTTCAAGTTAACAGCTGTAACCTTCCAGTTCTCATTATAATACTAGTTATTCTACATTCAAGGATAAATCATTATCTTTCACCGTAAAGTGATGTACGAGGTTGTAATTAAGTCTACATCAACATATAGTTAGCAATTATTTAGTGTCGTGACAGTTAATTATAATTGTCTCTGTTCACACGTTTACAGGTAGCATTATAGTAACCTAAGACAGAGTTTAGATTATAAAGTACCTGCTGCTTTGTGTTACAAATAAACTTAAGTTTCTTTACCATAGTAAATAATACTAGTATCTGAAAGCATTGGATAATATAACATTATGTAAAATTATAATTATCGCCATCTTTATTTCGATGTAAGTGTCACATAAGCTTTATTATTTTGCGACCAGTTTCTGCCCGCGACTTTGTCTGCGTTTGACTTTGTCTAACTTCAGAATTGGGTCCGACCTGGATAACAAGTACCCTATGTGTTATTCCAGAATATAATCTATCTCTGTGCCAAATGCCAAACGTGCACCTGAACTACTCATGCTACATGAACTGATTTTCTCGAGATTTTTTTTATGACAAGCTTGCCGATGACGATAATTCGGCCAGTAACAAGGGGAATGAAAAAACGTGTTAAGAAACTAAGTCATTTACAAATGAGAATTAATAACAATTGCTTACAATTAGACCTGAAGTTTCCTTACAGTATTAAAAAATACTGAGAAAGCAGTGTGTATGTTATTTAAGATTACAAAAAAAGAACCACATGATTATGAAGTTAGTTTGAGTCAGTGAAAACATTAGCTATTGCTATTTAAAAAGTCTTGATATATATTAGTGCTTAGTGTGAATAAAATGTAAATCTCTGTAAGACTGTGATAGATGAGATATGACAGCCAACAAAAATTTAAAGTGTACGATCATATCGATAAAACATGTAAAAAATTAAAATTCCGTTGCAGTGTGCGGCGTCGAAAATGGTCGCTGATATGTGTTCGGATTACAGTAAGCGTCGCTTTATTTGTCGGCGACGATGTCCGCCGAATGGGAATGAAGCGATCGTATTATTGACGGGCCGTTACACGTAAGTGCACCTTGCTGGACGAGTGCTTTGAGTGAGAAGTGTTGAAAGATATTTAGGATAATGTTATAACATTATTTTTTTATTATTGTGAACGAGCACATGAGCTTCCTGATGGTAAGTAGTTATCGCAACCCATGACACTTGCAACACCAGAAGAGTTATTGATACGTTGCAGGAAAACATATCTACGCTGCAAGCTGCTTTTGAGAGGTTTTATGGAAAAAAACTAATAACACTGCTTAAACCGAAGAAAATTTCGTAGGACATAAATTATACCATCATCACAGAATTCAGTGTTGAAAGGAAAAAAGAGCAACCATCAACCACGATTACAGGTTTTATTAAAAAAATATTTGATGCCACTTTGGCAGGTAAGTAGATACTTTGAAAAATAACAAAAGGAATCTCTGTGATAACAGAAGCGTCACTTAATAATTTGAGAAGCTCCGGCGGCACGGGTCGCAGAAGATCGCACTGTCATGTAGCATCGCCCGACCATTTGTCTGTGTCGCGTTTTAAAAGGGCAGCCTTGCTGTACAATATACCTACATGCATTTATATAGGAATAGCGTTATATCGTTCTAAAATATATTGTTGTAAACAGCATTCTATGTTTTTTATACATCCCCTGCAATGGACCAATTTAAAATGGTTAAAGAGCGGAAATTGGAAACATTTTCATACAAAAATGTTTTGGACGATTCCTTTCCTATGAGAAAGAATTATTTAAATGTAATTATTTTGTACTACAAAGTAAAGCATATTTTTATAATACCTCCAATAAGTAAATTGCAAATCGATGTTTTGAGTGTTAGTATGATAATAAAAAAATCTGATCTATAATTTGAAAGATCCACAGATGATCATAAAACTAACAAGCACAAACTTTCAGTAGTTGATGTAATTGTATATGGGTATCTTAAGACCGGGATAAATATTCCTACGCATTTAATGATTACATATTATGTGCAAATCTAACTTTGGGTAACCATGCAAAAAAAGCAGCTATATTGCTATAGTAAATATTATGATTATAAAATTAAAATATAAAAAGATTGTTCTCAAATGATCACAAGCAAACACCATAGAACTCAGACCTTTTAATCCAATCAGTATCCGTTTAATTAAACGGGCACACAGGCTTCAAAATTAACACCTAATAAGGACCCCGAATTGTTCCATTACACAAATAATCTTAATTTCATGGGGTCTTTACTCAAGTAATCCTACCCTTAACATTAACAAATAAACACAATTCACCCCTACAATTAATACCCAAGATAATTAACGTCCCGAAACCGGGACATTTCTTTACGAAAATAAACGAAAGCCTTTACTGGAAGCTTTAAAAATTATGACTTGGCAACATCGAATGGACCGGAAATGTATAGGCGCAGGAAATGAACCCGTTAGCGCAATCCAAGATGGCTGCCCAGGAAGCTGGGCAGCCGATTTATTCGTGTTGCTGGACCATAGCAGATGAAATGCTCTATTATGACGTATGGTAATGCGCTGCAATGCTTTTAAAGGGATAACTGTGATTTATAATAACTGTCGATATGGATTTACGGTGGCTTTGGGATTATAGGATTGCTCTGGATGAGTGTTGCTTCCGTGGCTCTTATTGTTCTAGCAACATAGATATTTTGCAGGTATTGTATCTACCTACAGATTAATGGAAGGGCGCCGTGTTAGGGTTGTCTAAAATATAAAAATATATTGATTTATTGGTGATCTTGACTTTAATAGTAATCTAAAAATACCCACCAATGTGAATTGGGAAAAGTTTTAATATTACAGCGTAATATACAAAAAGCGTTTGACATGAGCTTTTTCTTTTTGAAATATGTAGCTCCTTTGTTAAAAAAATAATAATTAGTGTAGTGTACATTGGAACTTTTGTACGTTTATGTAGGTACTAGCTTCTGCCCGCGACTTTGCCTGCGTGGCCTTCAGGATTGGGTCCGACTTGGATAAAAAGTAGCCTATGTGTTATTTCAGACAATAATCTATCTCTGTACCAAATTTCATCCAGATCCGTTCAGCTGTTCTGGCGTGAATGAGTAACAAACATCCATACATCCATACTCGCAAACTTTTACGTTTCTAATTTTAATGCTGGAAAAATGGTCAAATGGATTACTAGGTTGGGAAACGTCGGGTATTTAATATTATCAATAAACGCCATAAAATTCTTTCAATCACTTTCAAATTCAGTCTTTCAAAAGCCGTCCGAAATTCATGCTTGTAACCTACATTTCTAGCAATAACTATCACGTTCTGCCTACTCCATAAGACAATGCAGGCATCCGCCTTCAAAATCACAGCCACATCTATTGTGAGCGTAACACGATCCGTGGCAGACGAACATCCCACAGTTTGCTGCGAGATGTTGTTAGCTACGAAAAGCAATTGACAGCTGTGTTGTAACAAGCTTTCGTTGGAGAACAATGTGTCAATCACTGGTGTTATCCAGCTTGTGTCAATGTTTTTGGAAATAAGATTGCACTAGGAACTGGAGTGAAGGTGTTTGATTGGTATAAATTAGTAGTAGAAACTTTAAAACTTTAAGTAAAGGAAGGGAAGGGAGCGAAGACAAATAAGCTTGATAATAGTAATAATGAAGTGGCGGTAGCCTAATGCCTAGGGAGTCGGACTTGCGATCATGTGGTTGCCGGTTTAAAACCCACCCATTGCACTACCAACGTGAAGTAACACAAGCATTTAGCTCAGCACGAGGGGTTAACAAGAATACTAGTAATGTGGGACCCAAATTTCTGTAAGCTTTTAAAAAAAATGTAACAAATTGCGTAAGGGCTGTGGCGCCTAAAAATAATAAATTTTGCATTGAGTCTGTAATTACTTACTTAACGGGGACATTATATCGAATATAATCGATGTTCGGTCTCATCGTTGAATTTTAATTGCATCTGTTATTCTGGCTGTTTATATATTAAATAAGGCAACTGTACCCGTCATAAATATCCAGACCGACAAATGGGAATCGAGTGAATAAAAAATCTTAGTCAGAAGTAGATACACTTGATTTAAAAAAGACCATTATTATTATACCCTCTGATAGTGTCGCTAAAAAGGACCAAATTCTGAGAAATAATTACATAATATGTATGGCGAACTAAAGCTATGACACTTTGCTTTACCTGGGAATTGAACGTGTGCTATGTTCAATTCCTAGGTCAAGTGTCGCGCTTACTACACTAAAGAGGCAAGCATAATGATAGAACATAACATAAATACTATCACACCGGTATTCGCCGAAGGGTTAGGCGGAGGCGTACTAATATATACCCACAGTTCGCAGGTAATAGGGGGCGAGCCTATTGCCAGTAACCGGGCACAAATACCAAACTCGGAGCTGCCACTGAGAATTTCATAGAAAATCCCTATAAAACTGCTCGACCTGGGAAACGAACCCAGAACCTCTAGTGTAGTAGTCGAACCACTAGACTAACGAGGCAGTTTTATGAGTGATTGCACATATTTGTAATAATTTTAGTAACTTGAATATACAATTGGAATTCTCGTCTAAAATTCATCCAACCATAAATTTCATACATACCATCATGCCTGTATTCCCTGAAGGGTTAGGCAGAGGCGTACTTAATGTACACCCACAATTTGCCTGGTATGTTTAGGTCCCATGTTATAGGGGGCGAGCCTATAGTCATTAACCGGGTACAAATCCAGACTCCGAGCTGCTACTGAGAATTTCATAGAAAACTCAATAACACTTTGCTCGACCTGGGGATTGAACCCAGGACCTCTAGCGTAGCAGTTGCGACCATAAATTAAATACATACGAATATACGTCTTATACATATAAATATTATAATAATACATATTACATTATAATAAATAATCAACCTATTATACTGTCCCACTGTTGGGCACGGGTCTCCTCTCAGAATGAGAGAGATTAGGCTATAGTCCACCACGCTGGCCTAGTGCGGGTTGGCAGACTTAACACGCCATCGAGAAAATCTCTCAGGCATGCAGGTTTCCTCACGATGTTTTCCTTCACCGTTTAAGCGCGTGATAATTAACTATTTAATATGCACACGACTTTGAAAAGTCGGAGGTGCGTGCCTTGGGTTCGAACTCGAGACCTTTGACTTGGCAGTCCAACGGTCATACCACTAGGCTATCACTGCTTACACATTATAATAATACATATAAATTTAATGTATCTCAAAAACAAATTCAACACAAATTCTGTGGCAGCGCAATCCTGACACGTTTTTGAATATCATTTCATTAGCTGAGCAGCTTGGAACAAATGAGACTGTTTTGTTTGATCAAGCTCAAAGCTTTCCGACTGCTACTGTTGTAATGGTCTTGTTTTAATATTAAATTTGCACATGTACAGGTTTTATGAGATTATATTCAAAGGCATACTGGAGTTGCCCGGTAGTTAGGATTGAGCAGCTAACCTGGATGAATTGGTACATACCATTGAGATTTTGTTTGTATTGATTTATTGAATATTGTAGCAATTGTAGTTTTTGTTTTTGAGTTTTTTTTTATGGGATAGGAGGCAAACGAGCAGACGAATCACCTGATGGTAAGCGATTACCGCTACCCATGTACACCCGCAGCACCATAAGAGTCACGAGTGCGTTGCCGACTTTTTAAAAGGGGATTTGGCCTCCGGTAACCTCACTCACTCGGCGAAACACAACGTAAGCGTTGTTTAACGCCGGTTTTCTGTGAGACCGTGGTATCACTCCAGTTGAGTCGGCCCATTTGTGCCGAAGCATGGCTCTCCCACGTATAATAATTGTTTTTGTTTATTCGTGACAGGCTTACGCTTGACCGCCAGTTCGCCTCATGATAAGTGATACTGCGATCTACGATGGAGCGCACTTGCCTAGAAGAAAAGCCAAGAAAAAAAAATTTTAAATATTAATTTTAGTTTTTGAAATGGTACTTAATGTGAGTTTACAAATATATATTTTTTTTTAAACTTGATAATACATATAATATGCAAATAAAGTACTTTGCATTTGTAGTTATTTATCAGTGAGTATCAAATACTTTAATGAAAAGGTAAAGCGAACTTGATAATTACTGTACTAGTATCAGCATTCTATATCACGAAGACCTGTGTGTTGTTGACATAAAGTTTAAATTTCAATAATTTCATGAGATAGATCGTCTACACATTATACTGTACATCTTACGCTGAAATTTGGCATGCAGGTAGATGTTATGATGTAGGCATCCGCTATGAAAGGATTTTGATCAATTCTACCCCCAAGGGGATAAAATAGGGGATGAAAGTTTGTATGAAACTTTGTCAATTTTAAACCGATCGGCCTGAGACTTTGCATGCATATAGCTACTATGACGTAGGCATCCCCTAAGAAGATTTTGATTAATTTCTACCTATGTAGGGGTGAAATAGGGGATGAAAGTTCATATGGAACAAAGTAACTATTCCACGCGGACGAAGTCGCGGGAAAAAAGCTAGTATATACATACCATCACGCCTGTACTCCCCGAAGGGTTAGGCAGAGGCGTACTACTGTAAACCCACAGTTCGCCCGAGCCTATTGCCATTAACCGGGCACAAATCCAGACTCCGAGCTGCTACTGAGAATTTCATAGAAAAACTCAATAACACTTTGCTCGACCTGGGGATCGAACCCACCCCTTTTTTTTTAAATATATATAAGTATTTATATATATTTAAAAAAAAGCTTACTAGCATTGTGGGTAACACATTACTAGTATTCTTGTTAACCCCTCGTGCTAAGCTATGGGCTTGTGTTACGAGTGGGTTCACGTCGGTAGTGCAATGGGTGGGTTTTAAACCGGCAACCACATGGTCGCAAGTCCGACGCCCTAGCCATTACGCTACTGCCGAATAATAATAATTTATTGATAAAAGCTGTTACAAATAATGATGAAACCCTGACTACAGCTTTACGTTAGGATATCTGTGTTTTAGGTACAGGTTCCAGAAAGTATACGCTTTAAATAAATTTAAAAAGCGTAGTCCTGCAAACAGACACATGTACGATAACACGATTTTGTATAAACCGATTGCATCGTATCAAATAAGCGCAAAAGCATGCGATTAGCGCACCGCGCTAATTTACGCTGGCCAGTCGAATTTGCATCGACGCCGACCGCAACGAACCACAGCCCGCTAATTAGTAGTTAGCCGCTTTTATTTCCGAGCTCGCGTTATCTAAGCCACTGTAATCTGCTACTGTTACGCCCAGCCATGCCTACGCGGCTCTAACATACGGGTTTCGGTGTTTTATAAAAAGTTACAATTTATAAAATGGAGTAAAAAAACTGTTCTAATATTAGACTGCCAAGTTGCAAGTTTCGAATTCGAATCGAAGGCTAACCTCTTTTATAGACCCCAAACGCCTTTCAAATCTTAATTCTTTGATGCTGTTTGCAGAAAATTATAAGATACTACTTAGTCCTTTCTGAAAGGAAGTCTTTCAAAGTAATTTACCGCTTAATTACTAGCTATAAGGTATCAATATGAACCAGTTGAAATCGTAGTAAAACACAGCATTTTGAGATCGCCTTGAACAATTATTATCAAATTACGACAAAAAACTACTTTCGTAAGTTGACTTCAGAATCTACAGACAATAGAGTTTGATAGTCTTAAAATATGAAGTTTCCTCTCTCAAATAAACCTTGTGAAACAGGTAAACTACTGTTCTAATTAGTTTTCTTTGTGCACTTCGTCTTCACAACATTCAGTGCTGCTGCTAGCAAAACCATCTTGAATTACAAACTTTCAACTGCAAAGAATAAAATATTACAAAAGACATAAAATACCCTTAACGAAGCTGCAATTATTGTTTTCTTATTTTTATCATCACAATAAGCTTAGTACTGTAATTCTAAACTGTTTTTACTAAAAAAAAGGCAGAGGGCAGATGCATTGCTGATGCATACAGATGTAGGCTTGATGGCCTGCCTCTGCCAATTTTTCCTGCAATTTCGGTGCACCTTTCAAAGTTAATGGATTTTATACTATTTAAGCCTTACCGTGCCTTGAATGGGTAGGCACTACGACCTACAAAACTTCAGGCAAAATATACTGAAGCGAGATAATAATACCCGCCTTAAAGGACATCACCTCAAATAAACAATCAGAAATTAAACAGAGTTATGTGAGAGTGGAATAAATTATCTGAAGCAATTGTTTCAGCGCCCAACGTTAATATCTTTAAGAACAAACTTCATATACACATTGAATATAAAAACGCAAAGTAACAACTGGATACAGGTCCAGGATATTATTAGTTTTCTTCACGGCCTGCCTGATAATAAATAATAATAATATTTCATGGCAAAAACGCAGGTAAAATTATTGTAATAAGTACTTCCCTAGAAGAGCTTTTTGTCAAAGAGCTTTACGACTTCTAAGCCATACAAACAAGGAGAAGTAGTTTTATTACCTCATAAAATATACTTCAAAGATAAACAAAGTACGCCGTGCAATTATAGCCAAAACAAGAGAACGATAACAAAGTTTATTTTAATGAGAATAACCCTAACTTATGAATTTCGAATCGTTAATGAGAAAAAAACCGTAAAAATCCGAAGTCTACACTCGGGAAAAGTTTCCTTCCTTCAGAGACGAGTGAAAAGATGCAACGCTGCAGGTTCGGTACAAAAATATTCAATAAAAATACGTTCTAGGTCGCTTCTTCTCACATTGGGAATACGAACTTGAGAATTTGATTTTAAGAGTTATTTTGGTTCGTGGATAGGTTGGATTAAGGTTGTTTTTCCTTGGGAATCGAAAAGTTCGCTTTCAAGTTTACATTGTTGGGTGAAATTAGTTCCAGTTGGATGTCAGAAGAGATATAAAGTATATTCTATCTAGTCCGTCGGTTGCGTGCCGGCCGGCTACCGGTCTATTTGCATTGAAACGATCGGTCAGGAAGCCGATAAGATTGTCTATAGCACGTCATCATTTGTGTACTTTTGCAATATTGGCTTTTTTATAGAGTTTGCTCACGCTTTCAAGAGTGGATTGAGGCCTGTATGTCAACATAGCGTTTATGTACAAATCTAGGTACTTAAATGTCTTGTCTAGACTGTCTATCAGAATATAAATGGAATCTAAATAATGGATCATCACTAAACTATTAGTCTACAGGTATGTCACACAAATGAATTAGTGACAAACAGGTACACTTAATCTGGTACAGTGGCGACCAAAAGTCCATAGACAATCTCACAACGCAATAGCTTAACGGTTAGCTTGACTTGCGATCTTCTGTTTACTGTCGTTAACAAGTGACACGCACTGGCTGTATTGAGCTCGCTCGTACTGTTCATAGCAATGTAATCCTTAGCGTGCTTATGGACTTTTCTGTACGTATATCCAGTCAAAATTGAAGCCATTGACACGCAAAGAAGTTTCAGAATATTGCTTCACTTGTTTTTGATCCCATTAGACCTAATCTGTATTAAAATTTGAAGTTTCAATGACCTCAATACCGTCTCCAAGGACCACAAAGTCTGCAATAATGGAACTGGTCTCAAGACTTCACTTAGTAGAAAGATTTTTTTACCTACAAATACTCGCATATCACAACACAATCGGAGATGGTCAGAACACGTTAAGATTAAGATGAAGATAAGAGGCTCTCACTGGCTCGCTTTTGCCCAGCAGTGGATCATACCAGGTTATTACTATCGTTATTTTAAAGGTAAATGAAAGAGTAAATAAACCAAGCATTCGTTAAACCTGCTTACCCAGAAAATGAATTAAAAAATATTTCGTGTAAACTGGATTTCCAACTAAAAGATGAAAAGCGCAATCTTAAACGGCTTTATATTTCCCTTATTTAAAACGATGACGGTAAAAAATTGCAAAATTAAAAGTTCATAATACAGTTTTCTTTTGAAAGTAATTCGATCTATTTCGAGGCGGGCGCGTCTTGGGGCGCGCCTTGACTAAAGGCCCGATGCCTCGAGCGGAATTGCATTATCACCGCGTTTTAATTAGCCTCTCGCAAAGAAATATGTATAAACATAACTAGACCTCATATAGCTACAAAGAAATATGGAATGGTAAGTATACGCTTTGTAACTTGCATTTAGGTACGCGTTGTGTTTGGATTTCTTGAGTGTATATTGTATATTATTTTCATTGTTTTGTAGGTATATTTTAAATGTAAAATATATTTAAATTAAAGACTATTAGTATCATTCAGGTCATATTTTTTGTTAGTTATATTATTTGGTTCAGGAAAGACAAATAGTTTTACCATGTCACTAACGTTATACGAATTTTGCCAATTTTTTCAGTGACAGTTTTTATAAAAAGTATAAAAGCCCAATTTGAACGAATCTAAGAAAGTACCAAAATTATATAAGATCACATTAACAGAAATAGCTACTTAGTTATCAAATAAAGTACATACAGAACGGTACTAGCCACAGTAAGGAACCAGATTATCTAAGAATGTATTTCGCAACATTTTCTCACACTCCATAAATTCTTGTTTTAACGTCGCTTGTCACTTTATACTCCATAGATCCTCATTCCAAATATAAAATGTTGTTTTTGTCTAGTAAGGTTTTGTAAATACGTATAAATGAAAACGTTAGGGCCTTTGAAATCGTCAATAAATCTCTCAAAAATTTTGAGAAGTACCAACGAGAATAGGGGAGGGATTGCAAAATTTGCCAATGATGATGAATTCGCTATTTTAAATAAAAATTGCACAACACAATTATAAATTTTCTGGAGAAGAGAGTGAAATCCAATAATCAATTGAATTACAACTTCTAAAACAGAAAAATAACAATTCCTTTTAGAAACATTATAAAACCCAATCAAATTTTATCGGATTCACAATGCCAATTTTAATCATGCCACTAATGCCGTAAAGTATAAGTAAAAATCTAATAATGCAACTGCATTAAGACATTTAGAAGAGATTAAAATAAAAATTGCAAGCAATAATTCTAAAGACACGGAATTAAGACACTTTGCCATTAGCACGTTAATTAATAGAGAATTCGTCGCTGAATTTATTGCAGTTCCCGGTCTGCAGACAAATGAGCAGCTGCAAAAAGTGTTTGGGGATAATCTTGTTGAAGTTTATAGTGTTAAAGAACCACTTTTAAAAATCATTATGTTGTATAAATGTTGATTTAGATGAAAACCTTATGAATATCTAGTTCTAATTATATAATAACTGTAATTTTATTAACATGAAGTAAGACTTTTTCTTTCCCTTTTGTAGTATACGTTATAATAACAAATCTTTACTTCCTTACTAATATTATAAACGCGAAAGTTTGTATGTATGGATGCATGTTTGTTATTTATAAGAGTCGTGGTGTCCGAAAACAATGATTTTTTTATTGATTCTAAGTCTGAGAGTTTACTTGACGTATTAATTTGTAAATTTTCTAACATCAATTATACGATATTTGATTTTTTATTTTGTATTATCGATACATATAAGTTCACCAACAAAACAAACAAATGCAGCCTTCTAAAACTCCAACTCAAAATACAAAACAGCTTCAATAAACGAAAAGAATTTATATCTTCAAAACTACACACATTCGTGACACAACATTGTAAGCCTGTAACCTGTATTCTCATTTTTAATGTAAAAACAAAATTCGTGGCCAGTAAAATATAATCCACAATCTAGTTGATCGGCCGCGGGTCGTATGTTCATTTGTTTATTACCCTGCATCGTCCGACGGCCTAAACTTTTTGCCTGCTCTTTTCCAGCTAAATTCTTTCTTGGCAATTTGCACATAGCTACCTTGCTGTTTGCGTTTCCTTTCGGTGGCAGATTTGTTGGCTTTTTTACTACAGTGGCCAACGTTTTTCTTGTTTAATTACGTAATAATACAGTGGATTCCAGAGCCCGGTCTTTTTGCGGGTCTTTGTTTCCACCTTTTTGCCGACGTTTTTCTACATCGAACTTTTGGCCATCAATGTTTTTGTTTTCGTTTTTAGCATTGTTTCTCTTAATCTTGTTTCTTTGATCCTAAAATTGAAATAGTTTTGTACGCAATTGCTTAGTTTCTTTCAGATACCATTATTTTTATTGCGTTACTTACTTGACTTAGACACGGAATTTCAGATCAATTTTGTTATAAAATAAATTGACCAAGTCTACTTTGCCTAATATTTTATTCCTCCACTGTAATCCTCAATACCAAAAACAGCTACCGCATAGCATATCCAATGCAGAAACGGCCAAAAAATCCAAAGGAATACGCCCGAAAAATACGAAAATGGGAAACAAAAAGCGGGTATCCGTGGAGCGCAAAACACTAGGTCTCGTTCACACTATAGACGCTACAGTTTCGGGTGCGGGTTAATCCGCCGCTGGCCGCCTCGGGAATTAGTATTCTTCCAGCGTCCCCACGCGGAAAAAGTTGGACTTAAAAATTTGAAGTTGCATATTTTCCTGGAGGTAAAACTGAATGCTGGCTGGATAGAGATATGGTGGATGTAGAAATTCTTAATGCAAATAAAATGTGGGCAAGATTTCTTATGTAGGATTTATGAGGTAAAACTAAAGTATGGGATACTTTACTAAGATTCTGATTTAGATTTAGATTGATTTAGATTAAATATGGTAGTAGTTCTATGTATACTTTCAATTGAGAATTGCACAGCTTAATTATGTACTTGTCGTGCAATTCTTAATCTAGTGCCGTCTCATTTTGTCGACATCAACCTATTTAGTCTCTACAAATCTCGTGATCACAATATTGTACAAGTGAAAACTTTAATACTTCCAGCATCTTGCCATGTTGTATTCTATGAAACAAAGTTTAAAAAAACTTAATTGAAATAAAAAATTTTGAGGTGTGTCTTGAAAAACAAAATCAAGATGATTTAATTGAATTTGACTGTCTGACTGACTTTGTGATTTTTTTGCATTTTCCATGCTAAGATTATTAAGTTATTTAATAGTAAAGGAAAAAAATCAATCGCGGGCAGGATTCGAACCTGCGTCTTCTGGTTTGATATACCAGACGCTCTGACCTCTAAGCCACCGCGAACCCTACCCGCATGATTGAAATTTTGCCTTCACATTCTGAATTTACGTCATAAGATGACGTTTGGTGACATCTGGTATATCAAACCAGAAGACGCAGGTTCGAATCCTGCCCGCGATTGAATTTTTTCCTTTACTATTAAATAACTGAATTGGACTGTTTTTTAATATAATAAAATGTAATAGGTATTCTCACACCAACAGAGTAGCAAAATAGTTCATAATTCATCTGAATATATTCCGATATAACATGTAGTTACTTTGTTTATTATTTAATAAAGTGGAAATCCCACAAGTTTACGGCTTCATCGGTGTTCAGAACTTACTTAGCCAAATGGCTAGAGTTTGTTCGTTCAACAATTTACATTCGTTTCATGATACGAAACAACTTCCCAGCACTACTGTTCACTAAAATGGACACGCCTTTTATATTTACGATACAAAGTAATATCATGAATTGTATTTGGAACTAGGTAATTGAGGTATCAACTTAACAAAGTGTAACTGTCAGAGGAACTTTAGAAACCACACTTACACAAGCAAATAACATATCATTTTAAATATTAATTACATAGACTTACATAAATTAAATAAGGAAGAATAATATAAATAATCTAAAAAACTTTTTTTTTATAGAAGGCAGGGCAAACGAGCGAGTCACCAGAGGGGTCGCAAGTGCGTTGCCGGCCTTTGAGAAAAGAATAGGCTAGCTTCTTGAAGATTGCCATGTCGTACCGGATCCGAAATACCTCCGCTGGTAATTGATTCCACAAAGTAGTCGTGCGCGGTAAAAAGTTTCTGTAGAACCGCACGGTGGTAGAGTGTCCACCAGAGTTGGAAATTCTCCTTTCCACATTCATCAATGTGAAAAGGAGAAAATTTCCATTTCTGGCGAGTGGATCTGTGACGGTACGTAGCGGGAGGTACTTTTGTAATAAAAGAGAATAATTATCTTATCTTATATACTATAACAGCAAACTGTATGTTAAGTACGAATATTAGATTTCCTCTCAACATTATGACGGAAGAATAAAATACCATTATCATCTTTAGCGAAAATGATCGCATGCTTGCTTATAAATACAGGACCCTGGCAATAGGCCAGCTCAAGCCAGATTGAATAAGAAATCAAAATGGCTTCCCGTATAAAGTATTATGTAAACTAAACACTAACCTCAAACAATACAATATTTTCTAATCCTAATTATTCACGTAATTTCCGAGTGGGTTTATTTTCCTTGCAAGTAATAATTAAAAAACACATTTCTTACAGTGGTAACACACGCACTATTTTTTGCAGTGGCAATCTATAATGCCCCGATATAATCACTGGCAAAGGAATTGCATTTGTGTAGCGGTGCAAAAAAAACAAAGAAATGCGTATGCGTGAGCCTAGTTACGTGCGTGATACTTAAACACAACCCTGTTACTGCTACTTACAATTAGTATAAGCCGTAGATTATTTTTTTCCAACGTTTAAATGAATTTGAGGTCTTGAACCCTTCTATCCATAGAAAAAAATGATTTTTAAAAAATAGATTCTTTTTTTAAACGCAATGCACGATGAAAAGTGAATTCTTTTAAAGAAGATTACCTTTAAAATACTACTGCTGTATCAAAATTTAATGTTCTTGAACAGTCTTAATGGCTTACCACCAGTGTGACTGTCTAAAGGTAAAACAAAATGAAATTTACTTAAATATAGATGACGAAGCACGCACACGAGTTGACAATCACAAACGTTAGGGAACTAGAACCTTATCAATATGAGGGGATGTATTGCAGACTTGTTAGCTACAAAAATGTCGATAACATGCCATTGTCATTGCTACGTAACCTCCACTATAACCTACATGCTATGTAAAACAGTTCACACCTTTCAACCCAAAAAACAAAAGCCATCTACTTTCAAAATAATACCATCAACCTTGAACCCATAGATTTATTGTCAACGGTACAGCGTTCGAGCTCCAACACATTATTGGTAATATAAATAAAAATAACAAATGATATGCCGTGACTGTACCAATTTGTTCTGATAATATTCCGCGTTCAGCCGAGCCGTGATACAATCAGCGTTTGGGCAACAAAGGGTGGGGTGGCACTGTAAGCGATATAATATTTACACCTATTTAGTAAACAATATGTGAACAATAAAATTACATAAAACCTAAAGTAGGGATTTAAAGAAAAACATTTATTTATTTATTATTATTAAACTAAAAATATATTTAAATAATATTTGATTAAAGATTTTTTTTTATAGGATAGGGGGACAAACGAGCTGACGGATCGCCTGATGGTAAGCGATTACCGCCGCCCATGGACACCCGCAACACCAGAGGAGTCACAAGTGCGTTGCCCGCCTTTTAAAAGGGGATTGGGCCTCCGGTAACCTCACTCACTCGGCGAAACACAACGTAAGCGTTGTTTGACGCCGGTTTTCTGTGAGGCCGTGGTATCACTCCGGTCGAGCCGGGCCATTCGTGCCGAAGCATGGCTCTCCCACGTAAAAGCATGGCTCTCCCACGTAAAGCATGGCTTTCCCACGTAAATGAAAGAATGACCCAAGATGGCGGAGGTGCCTTATAGCCACCAAGCGCCTGCGTATAGGGTGAGGGTCTGTCTGTAGATTCCCTACATCTCTATCGGAAATAAATACTAAGGCACTGACAATAGATAACAAGCGCAACACTTGGTGGTTTAATTCACGAGGTGCCTGACGTAACTTCCCAACAGTTAAGGAAGGTGAACGGATTTCCAAATAATAAAAAGTTACATTTGAAGTTTCAAAGGTTTGCAAAGAACATCATTTTTGTGGCAAGTTATGACAATTTGATTTCCTTACGTGCTGCATTCCAATTACATTATTAATTTTGGCAAACAATTTATAATTCCGCTAACAAAAATCGCTGTCGGTGGAACTTCACACATTGTCAAAATTTTGCCAACTCTAATCGCTAATCGTATTGCTTATCGGTCCAACTTCTTACTGTTTATGTGTTATGCATTTTCTAATATTAAATTGGAAATGGGAATGTTTTCATACTAAAGGAGGGTAATTTTAAAATGTTTTTACACATATATGAGGTAGTTTTTACGTACGCAGATTATTTTTGTTGTTTTTTGTTGTTTGAATGCCTTATTAGTCTAGTGATCCCAAGCGCGACTGCTATGATAGAGGTCCTGGGTTTGATTCCCAGGTCAAGCAAAGTGATATTGAGTTTTTCTATGAAATTCTCAATAGCAGCTCGGAGTCTGGATTTTGGTCCTGTTAATGGCAATAGGCTCGCCCCCTATTACATGGGACCTAAACATACCGGCGAACTATGGATGTACATTAGTACACCTCTGCCTAATCCTTCGGGGAATACAGGCGTGATGGTATGTATGTGGTTGTTTCTTTATTTCTAATATATTATTTGTATAGGCTTACCTACCTACAATGCTTTCCAATTGTTGTGTGAAGAATTTTGTTAAAAGTGACGATGACATTGGAAATAATGAACTAGGCATTCTCGAGGGAAATTCCCACAACATGAGGAAAAGCTGGAGCGAGGTGCTAATGAAATTAATATTTAATGGTGTAACCCATACTATACATTAATAGAAATAGTGTTTAAAGTCAACGCATTTCAAATATTTATTCAAGACTAGATATTGCCCGCAGTTTCACTCACGTCCCAAAAAGATTAACATACTATAAGTCCGATTCTAGGCAGCGTATCAAGATGAAACATGCTCCAGATTTTAAAGTCCTCTTGCTGGACAGACAGACAAAATCTTAAAAATTGTTGTTTTGACTTCTGTTGCTCTAACGAAGACCCAGATGTACAGATGTACAATTACTTGATGTTACAATTTAAATAAAAATGTATGTAGGTATATAGATATATTAAAATTGTAACAGGCCGCTTTACGATAGCGTGTGGAGTCTGCCAGCCCGCCGTAGGCTAGCGTGGTGGACTATAGCCTAATCCCTCTCAATCTGAGAGGCGACCCGTGCCCAGCAGTGGGAAAGTATAATGAGTTGATTATTTTATATGTATATAGATAGTCTACCACATAGCTCCTTTTTACGCTATTTACCGCCTCCTAGTATTTTTCTGGGAAGAAGCGGTGCTAATTCCCCAGCAACTTAAATCAAAGTATGCATATAACGTCAACCAAGTGGCCTGGTCTTCTTCAGAACTGACATGTTACTAAATAAACAAAACTTGTCTCAAAATAGCCTTTATATCAATAAAGTATGACATTAAGTCACCGTACTGAAAAATTTATATAGGTACCTCTACGATTAAAAAAAAAACATCCATACACCTTATTAAATTGATTGTATAAGAGTTTTTATTCGAATACTCAAAGGTAAGAATTAAATGTACTATGACGCCTGTCTCCTAAAAGGATCAGAAAGAATATATTAGGTAGGTATGATTTAAAATTCGCTGGCCGCTTTAAAAAAAATGAATTAACTCCACATTAGTCTAGTGGTCGCGAACTCGGCTGCCGAGCGAGATGTTCTAGGTTCGGTTCCTAGGTCGCGCAAAGATTTATAGCTCAGAATTTGGATTTATGAGGCGTGCCGTTTATTACATGGGAACTTAACATTCTGGCGAATTGTGTGTGTCTAGCAATACATATCTGCTTAACGTTTCAAGTAATACCAACCGTGAAGGTATGTCATATTAAATTAATGAAATAAATCTCAAAACAAATTATATAAACGCGTTTTCTTAAACGTTATGTGAAATGTGTCAACGAGAAAGCTCAAAGTCTTGTAAACGACTCACTCCAATTATCATTGCGTGCCATGGTGTGTGGGGGAAGGGGGTGTACAGCTATTTATAGCTGATTTATTTTTAATATGGCGACATTATGTTTAAATATAGATGGTGTAGTGATTGTAAATCATTTGATAAGTACAAATGTTTGCCGTTTCGGTGGTTTGGGAGGTTTTTTTTAAAGCTTACTAGCAATGTGGGTCGCACATTACTATTATTCTTGTTAACCCCTCGTGCTAAGCTAAATGCTTGTGTTACGTGTGGGTTCACGTCGGTAGTGCAATGGGTGGGTTTCGAACCGGTAACCACATGATTGCAAGTCGACGCTCTAGCCATATAGGCTACCGCCCATAATAATGTATAACATAACATAACATACCATCACGCCTGTACTCCCCGAAGGGTTAGGCAGAGGCGTACTAATCCACACCCACAGTTCACCTGGTATCCCAGGTCCCATGTAATAGGGGGCGAACCTATTGCCATTAACCGGGCACATGTTTAGACTCCGAGCTGCTACTGAGAATTTCATAGAAAAACTCAATAACACTTTGCTCGACCTGGGGATCGAACCCAGGACCTCTAGCGTAGCAGTCGCGCTTGGGACGACTAGACTAATGAGGCACTAGAATAATGTATTTTATGTGTTAATTACTTTTAAGAAAAATAAAAATGTAAGTTAACTTAGACTTTAGTTTTATTTAACAAGTATAGCTGCTAAGCGTGAGATCCTAAAATCAATTCGTACGTCGAGCAATGTTATTGTGTGATATCAAAATGTACGGTTAACAGCACACACCATGGTATCCAAAACGACACGTTTGGCGTAGCGGCTGAGCGATCGGCTTCTGCGTCACGTGTTGTGGGTTCGATCCCCACACGGAGCAAATATTTCTATGATCTACAGGTAGTTGTTCCGGGTCTGGGCGTTTATGTATGTGAGAATTTGTGTTTGTAAACGCACCCACGATACAGGAGAAAATCCTAGTGTGGGGCAAAGTTTTAAAAAAAAAACTGTCAAAGTTCTTCAAAAGATTTTCAATTTAATCTCAAAATAATAGAGTTTATTATGCATTGGGGAAATTTGACAGTTTGTAGTAACTTGGTGTGCTGTTGTTTGTACATTACACTAGTGACTTTGAAAGCTTATGTTTAAGTAACCAACAGATCTAGTAAAATGTAACGGCAAAAAAATCACTTTATATTGCCATAAATAGTAAATTATCACTTTTGACAACTTGTTGATTAAGTAATTAACTAATCCAAAAAAATCCAAATATCACCAACCAAGTATAATAGTTAGAATTCGGCACTCGCCGGCCGCAGTTCTAACCTAACCTAAACCTAATATTTGGTTACCATCCATTTTGGTGATCAATTTACTAAATTTGGTGATCATTATATTTATACCCCATTAGCCCCATCTCCATTTAGCCCCTTGGATCCAGATTGCTTGGTAAATGTTTTTTGTTCTAAAAAAATCTCAGTAACAAATCGGGGTTTAATTTTTTGAGTAATGGCAGTAGGCTTGATCCATTTTATTATAACATAAGTCATAATAGCATAAAACAATCAACATGAATACATGAATTGCGCAATTAATATATTAATATTTTGAAGATAATGATGATTATTATAAATGAAGTGGCGCCGACATTAATGTATGGTAGTGAAAGTTGGGTGTGGCAGAAGAAACAAGAAAGTAGAATAAATTCCGTAGAGATGAGAGCTTTGAGAAGCATGTGTGGCGTAACCTTGAAAGATAGAGTGAGGAACAGCGTGTTAAGGGAGCAGTGTGGTGTGAAAGAAGATGTAGTAACAAATATTGAGTAAGGTATTAAGGTGATTTGGACATGTAAAGAGGATGAACGAAGATTGACGAAACGAGTATACATGGCTAGAACGGATGAAGGAGTTGGAAGGGGCTGACCTCGTACCACAACCAAATTGTGAACGTTCTCAAAAAAGGTCAGGTTAAAAGCACCCTAAATCGATGATCATGCATGAGGAGATTAATGAACGTAGATGAAGCGAAAGTGGTGTGCCAGGATCGTAGCAAGTGGAAATCTATAGTCTCTGCCTACCCCAATGGGAGACAGACGTGAAAATATGTATGTATAAATGAAGTGAAGTTTGGATTACACATTTAATGTACCAAATTAGTCAAAATCGAAGGAATACAAGGAGTCTTAGTGTCTATAAGCACTATCCATTAATGCCTAACATCAAGCTATTCATGATCCATGTCCAAGACAAGAAATACGTCAATGAACACTGAATGGACCCTCAGCTTGGTATAAAAGGCGTCATTAGTCCAGAACATGTGCGATACTTAGATATGGATCGTTACACATGAGGTAAATAAAAAGGAAAAATTTTTCCTTGGTATTGTTGGAGGTAGATTTCTTTCATTCCTGTTACATTTTATAGGTAACTTGAGCATAGAAAAACGTAAGCGACTTGAACAGTAGTATCTATTGGGCATTTTAAGTCTGGTCTGGTATTTCTGGAATTTTCGAGTAATGTACCTACTAGCTTGCAAAGCGCCGGACGTAAACCCGTGTGAGACATGACGCCACGGCAAGCTTAGCAGTTAGTTCTTTGGACGACCCGTATTCCGTCACAATAGCGGTGATTTTTGAGTACAGGTTATAGGGGCTAGTGTTGTCATAAGCAAAAAACTTGGAAATATGGCGTGGTTAATTGCTTTGTAGGTTCGCTGCTATGACCTGATGGTATTGGTTCCTATTTATTTTCAAATTAGATTCAAAGCAGAAATTAGCGGACATTGTAACTGAGCATCCATCTTTAATTTAGTCACAAACAACTCATGCACTTTATTGTTTTCTGTAGGTACGTATATAGTAATTAATGATAAATCATATCTATATTTTTAGAACAGGCAAAATTATAAATTAAAAAAATAAATAAAGACAGAATTCGTCGTTCATACCCAAACGATTCCGTCTTAAATTGCCAAATTATCCCGTTACAGCCGTTAGCGTACTGCCCGAGCATTTCTTATCTATAATTTAATTCAAGTTATCGAAACCCCCGAAATCCCGGGGTTCAAAAGTGCGAATCCCGCATATTTATGCCCTCAATTACGACCAACTTCGGAGGCATTCCTCGGACAACAATTATACAGGGATTACGTTCGGGACTCATAACAGTCCCGGAGTATCCCGGGTATCCCGTTAAATAGGTATAATGTACACAGCCGGATTAAGTATGGCGGATCATATTATCCTTAATTGTACTTTTAAGTACAAGTTTATGGGTGGGATTATACCTTTATATGGTGTTTGGTGCTGCTAATTTTATTTTGGGAGGAAGAGAGACATTTATATACTTAATTAGAGTCACTGAATGTTGCTATTTAATTGCGTTGGATTAGCAAGACACGTAAATTACAAAGTACTCGTGCATACATTGCAAAATGACAAAAAATCAAGGATTTTATTTCCGGATCATGTACCGGGATGTATGAGCAAGTCAGTTGAAATTGTGTGAAGTAAACATTATTAAAATAATATATCACTAATTCTAGAGCATTATCTACTTTTCATTTCAAATAAATCGCGTTACGTTAGATATTTATACAATTTAAACAACGTTGCGCTTAGTAATTACAAATTACGTTTGCTTATTAAAAATACAGCTAGCTTTTCGTACGCAACGAATAGGTATAAAAATAAGTACCCAACATTATTATACAGAGCGTTCAAGAAATTAAAAATTAATTATTCCACGCTTTAATTTATTATACCCACTACTTTTCAAATATTATGTTCAAAACGTTAGTTTAAAAACCCTACTAAATGTTACAATTTGATCATTTGAACAAAACAAAAAAGAAACTAATTCAAGTTTCCTAATAAACCACCATCAAAGTAACGACAAAAAGGTAGCAACATCAGCAGAAAGGGGCAGTTAAAACAAAAAGTGGGCAGACAGTAAAACCACCCCCCATTGAGTAACATATACGATCACTATCTACCAAGTTCCCAGTTCCGCTGAATTCGCACAGTGTACAACCGGCCTAATGGTGCCACGTGAATCAATAACTGCTGACCGGCTCATTACTGACCCTGCTTTCAATCAACACGAAACGTACAATCCCCAACCTTACACTTATGAGACAAGGTTTAATTTTGTTTGTGCCTCTCTCGGTACTAAGGCTTTTAATATCGATAGCTCTAATAAAAGTGTCAAACTGCTATGTCCGCGCGAAGGAATACAGTGAACGTTTTTATTGACTATTACTAATAAAATAAAGGAGAAATGGAAGTTTCCGTCTGATGATATCGCTATGATACTTAAAGGTCGCTGCTGGTACAGACATTAGGAAATAACAAATGATTTAAGTTGTCTCTGCGAGGACTGGGACAAGGAGAATTTTGCTTATCATTTGTCAAAAGTTTAGAGAGTTCTGTACGAGGTACCTACCAGGCTAAAAGTACTGCCAGATTAGGTAAATAGAAGTACAGTAGACAAATAAATAATAACTTCAAATATTTTACGTTTATTTTTTAGTAATCAATATCAGTAAATTTTAATATATTACCCGAGATGATTTTAATCTTCAATACAGAAATACGTCTAAATAAATAGTTACTTCATGCTTATGTAACTTTATTTCTTAGTTATATTTTTATTTTGTTTCAACATCACTTTTATGGTAGAAAGGAATCTGAATAATAGTTACCATGGTAACGTTCAGAATTCTAGGAATTGTAATGGATATCTAGCTTTCGGTTCCGAATTAGTAATGAGTTTCGAATCTCTAGATCCTGACTGTTACTGATTTATGGGTGACGAGTAAATTTTCATAGTTCAGTGAAATATAATTGATTTTCATATTAATCAAGAATACGATTAGCTCAAAATAATAAAAATAAATCGTTCAGAACATAATATTTAAGGCTTAAATCCAAAGGATGCGTTACAGAATCTAATTATTATTTTGGTTATAGTTTTTTCCAGTTCTATAAATTCAATCCAATTTTCTTTATTGCCAAAAATATCGCTTATTGGATTGTCGTTACAATAACTTATAGTAAGCAATCACGTGATATCAACACATTAAAATCTACAATAATTGCAAAATTAAATTTATATTTTCCATTTCTAGGTTAGTAACTTTGTGTGCCAAATTTATAAAATTTATTATTGTATTAATGAAAACTTGGTCGCTTTGTGCACTTCCTATTGCCAAAGGAAGTGAAGTAATTTAAAACTTAATGTGACTAACTTTATACTTCTAAATTACTGGTTGATTAAGTAATCATTATTGTGGTGCTTTTTATAAATTACAAAAAAAAAAAACATATCAAATCCCAAATTTACCGTCCATCTGTTCCCCTAACACAGTAACGGTAAACCAAAAATAAATCACGTTATCCACAACAGCTGTTCCTACATGATCAACTCCACAAACCCTCTAGATTGAAGAAGGTCTAACCCATTGAGAGTAATTAAAACAGAAAAATACCCGGGGCCGTGTAAATTTTAAATTTCCCTGCTTTCATTAATCATCTTGAGGCCGAGAGCCGACAAAGCCGAGACCGGCGCCGACAACGTATAACAAACGGTACGGTTTGAGTGCCTGCTGTCCCCTTCTGGCACGGGCCGAAGAAAGGAAGCGGCTCCTCATATTTCAACGTCGATGCCCATGTAAGGGACACGAACCGTATTTTCTAAACAAAAGTTTGGGTGTTGGCTATTGCCAAATTTTTTATAAAAGCAAAAATGTTTGTCGATAAATTTTTCACTTAATATATTTATTTTAAATAGGTTTATTGTAATATCATTAAAGAGGTTTTACATTTAAAGTCTATAAAGCTTTAAATGTTTTTTTTTTTTTCTTTTATACACTTTTCAGCTACTCATTCCCACTCTATATATACATTCTACATTATGTCGGTAGGTATTAAAGGCTTCTCTCATTTCCTTTTACTCTCTTTGTGTTCCCATCACTTTACACTTTGAACATTCTTAATGAACTATGAATTCTCCATTACCAAAAACTAACACCGTTTTCCATACAAAAGCACAGATCATAAGAATTAAACGTATGTAAGCCTTGAACAAAGCATTGATGTCTAATGAACTATGATGGTACACTCATTAATAATTTGAAAAAGAAAACCAACTGTGAAATAAAACAACAATATTATTAAAAGGTCCGTCAGTCTGTGCTTTATGAATTGCCGTTCTCGTAACTGTGATGCCGATTTTTGTTTTTATATGAAATTTTAATGGGAAACTGCATCGATAGGGATAGTGTAGGTGAATTTATTTCCATGTTGGTACGGATTTAAAAAGGAAATAACGTATTTGCGCATTTCATATTATCGATGCCCATTGATGAAATATTTCCAGTTTATATGGCATAGAGAAAAGTGTGTTCAAGCGAAAGTATCAATAAAGATTTATGTTATACTCGTTTAGTAAATGTTTGACTACATAATTACAGTCTAGAACGCAACATTTTCTGTTGACACGATTTTCAATCAGCTTTTAATTTCCTGCTCAAAATGGCAAACACGCCTGATGATGAATCAGCAAATATAAAACCAACAAATTGGAAACACCCAAACACCACCTTTTACTATAAACACGAACAAGTATCTATGTAAAGCTTCATTGAAATATGAAGTACGAAAAATATAGTTTTTGAATAGAAGTCAGCAGATTTCCCATGCGGGAGACGCGAGACAAAATCTGGCATAAGTTTTATTCTCCTTGACAGAAACTTTTCAGTGGAGCCTTTTTAGTTGAACGACGAAACAGAATTCACTGCGCAGAGCGGAATATTTTTTAGTGATATCTTCAAAGTTAACGCTTCACTCGCGCCATGAGTTTGTTCGAAAATGAAATGGGAAAAATAAGAACAAAGACTGTCTTATTAGGTCCTAAATGCGATTGCTACGATAGAGGTCGTGAATTCGATTCTCAGGACGAGCAAATATATTATTGGGTTTGTCTACAAAATTCTCAGTTGCAGCAGCTTGAAGTTTGGGTTTGTGCCCGGTTTATGGTAAAAGGCTCACCCCTTATTATTACATGGAATTCAAACATAGCGGCAAAATATGGCTATACGTTGGTACACCTCTGCCATACCCTTTGAGGAATAGTTATGATCTATAGATAATTTAATTGTTTCGTTCTGGTCTGTACTTCTCTGTCCATTATTTGTACGTTTCTAAATTCCCCCGGTGACACAGGGCCTGTCATAGGCCATTGAAAAAACTAATTGATTGATTACCTAAGTAGTTTATGTTGTTCCAGACAGACTCCTCTATATTACAAACATCTGCCTAAGAGGAAAATAAGGACATACTCGTTAATCTACTATCAAGAAATATACTGAGATATTCTTAAAAACTCAAGGAAAATGGTTTATTTAATGGTGCACTCAGGCAATGGACTACTAAGTAGCCTGCTTACTGCCCCACTTAAGCCCAACGCTTATGCATAAGTAGTTCAAGACTTAGTAGCATTTGCAAAAATTCTGATATCTCTTGTTTCTCAAAGATCTAGTAAACCTTCATTGTTTCATATTCATCATAAGAAGTCATTAGTAAGTTTTATCTTGAATTGTATTTTTTGTTTTTTTTTTGCCCCACACTAGGGTTTTCTCGTGTATCGTGGGTGCGTACATACAGACCCGGAACAACTATCTGTAAATTATACAAATATTTGCTCCGTGTGGGGATCGAACCCACAACACGTGGCGCAGAAGCCGATCGTTCAGCCGCTACGCCAAACATGTATTCCACTATGTCTATAGGTATTGGACAAAAAATTATAATAATTTTCATAATAGTTCTATCTACTTTTTCTATGGTGGCTACTGGTTGCGTTTACAAAGAGCTGTATTTAAAAAAAAATTGGTCATATAAATCTAAACGAAAGCAATAGCGGTATACTTAAATGCCTAGTTCATTGAAAATAATTAATAAATTCAAAATAATCTGAGTAGCTTCCAGCGTTTCCTATACATATCAACTAAAGTTCTCTATTAAAAGAACACCAGACAGTTTTAATTATGCAAAATCATCGATGTACGCTCACCTATTCGGGTCAGCCGGTGCGGAGGCTGGCAGTTTTTAAAATGAAACAATGGACGGGAAATGAAGACCGGCCATGGTACGTATGTTGGAATGAAATAGTATTGTTAAGGGCGCTTCAGACGGAAGTGTACGGCGGCCGCGTGTTGCACTTTTGTATCGGTTTAGAAAAGCGTTTGAATCGTGCGATGCATGGAAATGGGTTTTATATTTCGAAATGGATTTACTGAAATGTATTCAGAATTGTGTAGAGAGTATTTTATGCTGTAATGAACAGTCAATTTCAGTCGAGTGACAATTTGGTGGATGGCCTTTATTGCTTTTATGGTAACTAGTGCTAGTACTACTGTTATAATGGCTTGACGAGTATTTTAAATGACTTTTAAAGCGTAGGGTATTATTATATTGAATCTTTTCAACTTACTTTGTTAATTCAATAAAGAAGTTGTACACGTTATGTGTTTTATTTTACATTTTTTGTGTTAAACACATTTTTAATGATATTATTATGAATTTACAGTAATACAAAAAAAATATTCACTATCACTTTTAATTAACAGCGGGGATATCACCATATCATTATAGTCTATTCTACGGGCATCTTTATAAGCTTGTTTTAAGTTTATTATATTAGTTTTCGCTAATGTAACTACTTTGATGACACACATGTTGAGATGAGTCATATAGGCTAGGTACAGACGAATAAAACTATGTAGACATATGTTTTATGCTTATATCGATGACATTATTATAGTCGTTTTTGCTAAAGACATAGTTTAGAACAAGGCTTAGAAGATACAACATTAATTTATCATGCAAAATTGTTTAATACTGTAAAAGAAAATTTGAAGACAAGTTTGAATAATACTGTGTAATCAATTGAGTAATGCATTCATGTTAATAAATTTTTATATCACTGTCAATATTAATGGAATTGAAGATACATGCTGAATAGCTTGCAATGGGTTCCCAAAGACAGATGATTCAAGCTAAAAAGTAATGTACTGATTATAATGAGAGCCTGATGGCCTACAATAAGGACTTCACAGCTAAGAAAGCTATGAAAGAGACAAAGTCTAAAAGCAAGACTCATGACTATTCCGCATATTTCTTAGTACCTTCGAGTACTTCCAATTAAATGAAAAAAGTACTAGATATGGTGAATCATCTATCTTTCCAATTCGGTCACGTCTAACATATATTTTTCTGTGGTACACGCTGAGCCTATATACCCGGCTAGATTGGAAATTCTTTACGCGGCCTCCCGTTTGATGCGTGCCTTTGAAAACCAATTGAATTTGTTTCTGTTTCTCGGTCTCGTATTTATGTTTTGACCTCCAATAATTTTACTGTAATGTTTTTTAAGTGGTTTTGTTTTTAATTAGCAAATCCCTTGTTACAATAATAACACTTAATCTACTTTTAAGAGCACATCGACATTTTATTTAAGGTGATTAATTTAATACTTTGGTTACAAATATTATTTCAAACATTCTACTTGTTACAGAAACGTGATTGAAATATCAAAACTTTTAAGATAATCCATTAACATATTTTACAGGCAATTTATACCCAAAATTATACTAATTTACTTCATTAAGATATAGCATTAAAATCCATTAGCACAAAAGATGAACATTTTACAGGATTGTGGAAAAAATCCAAATTCGCTTCAAAGGCGCTAAGAAATAATAAAACTCCTAATTGAATGCAAATTAGATAAGCTTGCTGAATGTGCTACTAATTCAGACGACACAAATAGAAGTGGATGGTATATAGAGTGCAGTACGTACGTTTTTTTTTTTGAAGAAATATGATTTACAATATTATAGTTTTATTGACAGTCTCTGTTCTAACATAAATTAAATTTCTCTCCCTTATATATTTTTTTGTTTTTTTTCCAAAATTTAAGGAGTTAATTATTACTCGTCATGTTAATTTTCTTCTAGTTTCATGATAAATGTGCTCCAATACACAACTATAGTTATTTTTGTAGATAAAATGTAGATTTTCTTTGACTTCTAGGTGTACATAGATTAAGATTTTGCGCCAAATTTTATAATGTACTAGCTTCTGCCCACGACTTTGTCTTCGTAGCCTATGTGTTATTCCAGACTATATTCTATTTCTGTGCCAAATTTCATCCAGATCTGTACAGTCGTTCTGGCGTGAAAGAGTAACAAACATCCATACATCCACACATCCATACTCACAAACTTTACGTTTATAATATTAGTAAGGATATTCCGAAACTAGTTTTTTTTGTCACGTAACTATCAAAATTACCTATATGGTCTGTCTGAGCCAAAGAAATTGCTTGAATGATTTATAGTCACACGTATTACATTACAATGTTAACTTCATAATCCTAATAACCTAAGATAATAATCAGATAAAACAACACGAGACAATCCATAAAATTAAAATACTTTAACGTTCGAAAATGCAAAATAAAGTAGCGAACCAGAAAGGAACCAGTGTGGAACTAAAAGGCGTGTATTAAAACGGTACCAAGGCATTCCCCAGATAAGATCCCCTACGTACTCCGAAGTTAATCATGAACCTCGGTGCCTATTTACATAATGTTTCCTTTATCCGCCAAGTTGTTCTCGGGATCGAAAAGTTTCGCGAGACGCACCGCCAACGCTTTGTATGAAAATCTACGATACAAGTTACTGAGATGAATTAAAATACTGTACAATGTTAATGAGATTAGATGTTTTGAAATTCTGTGGTTGTAAAATTATCAGGCTTCATATATGTCATCATCAAGCCATTTAGGTACTGTCCCACTGCTTGGCACGGGTCTCTCTCAGAGAGGGGTTACACTATAGTCCAACACGCCAGCCTACTGCAGGTTGGCAGACTTCACACGCATTTGAGATAAAAATGGCTTCTTATGTAACTGCTGTAAAAAGTAAGTATTCATAAACGTTTATCCATGACGCATAACACCATAGCTTCCTCATTCAACTTCTAATAAAATTTAATTTTATGCATCAGGAAACTACACTTCCTACCCAATTGTCCTAAATCTTTAACATGCAGCTACACCTAATACAAAATATACGTGAGAAATCTTAACATTGTGTAACATTCTTTACGTGGGAGAGCCATGCTTCGGCACGAATGGACCGACTCGATCGGAGTGATACCACGGCTTCACAGAAAACTGGCGTTTAACAACGCTCACGTTGTGTTTCGCTGAGTGAGTGAGGTTACCGGAGGCCTAATCCGCTTTTAAAAGGTCGGCAACGCACTTGTGATTCCTATGGTGTTGCGGGTGTCCATGGGCGGTGGTAATCGCTTACCATCAGGCGATCCGTCTGCTCGTTTGCCCTCCTATCCCATAAAAAAGCTTTATTTCATGAAATTTCCTATAATGTGAATAATGTTAATTGTATTAGGTATATGCATCTTGTATTAAATAAGACCGAATATAACACATCAAACGAAAACAGTGGCCCTGGTGGTTACAGCTTTGATTTCATCATCCCCAAAGAATGCAGCAGTATCCGTATCCGTATCTCCGCATAGGTCTTCGCATTAGTAGACCTACGGAGACATTCCACGGAAAATACTGATATTATCTGGTTGATGAAGCTGACCTTGATATAGTTGCAAAAAGGACTAGAATGCATTTGATTACGATTTATTTTGGTATTACGTTTTGTGGGCAATTCGAGCTCCGCTGGACCCTTAAGGATGATAGTATGTTGGGTGAAATTCAACCTACGTATCGTACTAAAGGAAATTTCTTACCAATATTTGAGGAGAATCTCAAACGAAATAGATATGAATTGCTACAAATATTGCCTGTTACATATTGGATCGCACAAAGAGTAACGGCAGTCAGCCACAGCACAACAACAGCATGTTTATCTACGTTTACTTTTACAACTACAGGTAAATTATGAGCTGTGAGAAAAAAATGGGTTTCACTTTACGTACATTGCATTTTGTAGAGAACCATGAATTGTCTTATCTGTTACACAATTACTACAAATACAAACTAACAAAATTGCTTTTGCTAAATTTTGGGTTTTTCTATGAAATTCTCATTAGCAGCTCGGAGTCTGGATTTGTGCCCGGTTAATGGCTATAGGCTCACCCCCTATAACATGGGACCTAAACATACCGGCGAACTGTGGGTGTAAATTAAGTACACCTCTGCCTAACCCTTCGGGGAATACAGGCGTGATGGTATGTTTGTTACATCTTGTAATGTCAGTCTTGTTTCAAGAATTTTTTGCGTCACAGTTCACTCTAGGTACAATCGACGCTATCTCCGAAAGGTACTGCTAAAACAAAAATATAAAGCTCAAATAAAATGCAGCCGTCAATTCGGCGATAATATCTTTATGTGACACTGAATATTTTGAACGAAAGCACTATTTTGCGATCTAAAATTTAATCCGGTTTCTCGGACTCGCGTCGTATTCAGGGACAAGAAGAGGAGGGACGAGTTAGAAGTTAAATTTTATTATTTTACTTCTCTGCTTATTATATAGATATTATATGCTACGCTGGAAGTCCTGTGCAATTCTGGAAACATACATGCAATAACACTTTACTCGACCTGGGAATTGAACCCAGGACCTCTAGCGTAGCAAATCTTTAATAATGTAGATAATTATATCGCAAAGTGGTTTTATTTCAATAGTTTTTTTAAGAAGTTTACTAGAGATGTGGGTCGCACATTACTAGTATTCTTGTTAACCCCTCGTGCTAAGCTAAATACTTGTGTTACGAGTGGGTTCTCGTCGGTAGTGCAATCGGTAGGTTTCGACCGGCAACCATATGATCGCAAGTCCGACGCCCTAGCCATTAGGCTGCCGCCGCTTCAAATTTCTTATTGTATTCCGTATAACCGTTTCTTATTAGGCAAGGAAAATACAAAGGGTTCGGTGCTCTAAACTTAACATAACCCATTATACCGTCCCATGGCTGGGCACGGGTTTCCTCTCAGAATGAGGGGGATTAGGCTATAGTCCACCACGCTGGACTAGTGCGGGTTGGCAGACTTATCACGTCATCGAGAAAATCTCTCAGGCATGCAGGTTTCCTCACGATGTTTTCCTTCACCATTTAAGTGCGTAATAATTAACTATTTAATACGCACATGACTTCGAAAAGTCAGAGGTTGCCGAAGCCTTGGGTTCGAACTCGAGTCCTTTGCCTTGGCAGTCCAACGGTCATACCACTAGGCTATAACTGCTGTGGTACTAGGCTATACGCTCTAAACTTATTTTTTTTTAATTGTTCCCTTACGATCTGAATCGTGGAACTGTGCCATAAAAATAGTATGAGCCTACAAAATCGTTTAGTAAACAAGAGCTCTCCCATCGGGCACAATAGGAGAGAACATGTGAAATGAGATGTCTCATAACACTGGGGTACGAGTCGGTACGTGCGGCTGTCAACATACCCGGTGACGTCAACGCATTAGATGCTATATTTTATTATCATTAAACTGCCTCATTATTCTAGTGGTCGTAAATGCGACTGCTGCGTTAGATGTCTTGGATTCAACTCTCAAGTCGAGGAAAGTGTTATTAAAGTTTTTTTTTACGAAATACTCAGTAACAACTCGGAGTTATTTTGTGCCTGGTTACTAGCAACAGGGATCTAACATACCGGAAAACTGTAGGTGTACACCTGTGCCAAACCCTTCAAGGAATATAGGCGTAATAGTAGGTTATGTCAATAAGTATAAGAGAGAAGAAGGCATAAAGAAATAAGATATATCATAATACTGCGACAGGAATCGGTATGCGTGGTTTACTTTAGCCCTGGTGACGTCACCATATTTGATGGTACCATGAACAGTTGAATTATTTTTGTCTCATAAATTTGTGATGTATTAGTCGTATTAATTTCTTTGTTGCCGTTTCCAAACGCAAATTCTCACATACACAAACGCCTAGACCCGGAACGACTACTAGTAGGTCATAATAAACATATTTTATGCTCCATTCAGGAATGAAAATCGCTACCCGTGGTGCTAGGAGTTATCACTCGGCCACTGCCCCAAACATGTCGTCTAATTCATACAAACATTATTCCAAAAGCTATTATAACATAACCCAAATCCTTCCCACTGCCAATCATATAACCTAAATTTCCCCATCCCTACACGTCATATACATGAACGAACACACCATAAAAAATATTCTACAGATTAACATCACGATTTTAATAACATCTGCACGTTCGGTTCAAATGCCCTGACGGTACCAGGAAGCCCTTCGTGGGACACTCTGTGCTTGACAGATATTAAATTCGCATCCCGCGATGCCAACCGGCCACAATATATTGCTATATGTATTGTGACAGCGTTCATTGCGAATACATTATGTTCGCTGATGTTAGATCATGACGAGTGACGTCATGCCTTGTTTTCGATTGCGTTTTGTTGGCTGAATTTGTAAAATAAAATGGAAATGGAGTATCAATATTGTGAATAGCATGTGGTTTATCGGTCACAAAACTTTGTTTGTTTTATCGAATAGTTTTAGTTCATAGCGTTTAGTTTATCGATGTGGGATCATGAAAACAGCGTCATGGTTGATTTCGATAAAAATATTTGTTAGATTTATAGTGAAAATAGAAATTGGGTAGGTCATGTGTTCTTTGCGCTTGGTGAATAAGTCGAAATTGTAACAATCGATACAGTTTCGTCAACAATATACTTACCAGAATGAAATAAAATAAGTTGTCAGACATTGACAAGTGTAGATAATATAAAATATTTAAACTACATTTTTTTTTAAAAAAGCTTCCTAGCAATGTGGGTCGCACATTACTAGTATTCTTGATAACCCCTCGTGCTAAGCTAAATGCTTGTGTTACAAGTGGGTTCACGTCGGTTAGTGTTAGTGCAATGGATGGGGTTCGAACCGGTAACCACATGATCGCAAGTCCGACGCCCTAGCCGTTAGGTTACCGCCGCTTTATATACATATGTTCTCACCTGTCTCCCCTTGGAGAGACTATAGATTTCCACTAGCTGTCTTGGCACACTAATTTCATTTTCATTTACGTTAATTATCCTCCTTATGCATGAACGTGGGCCCTGTTTGAAATGTTTAAATGATCTATAGATTTTTTTGGCGTTCTATGTTGTTGTTGTGTATTGTTAAAGTATGTGTAAGAGTTTATAGAGTCCACACTACGGTCACCAATAAAACAATATTGTTTGCGACAAGAATCTAAAATTATACGTTTCATCAGATACAATAAATACTGGTCTGTGCCGGTCGGAGTTAAACGTTAGCCTGACGTAAGTGTGACGCAATACATAAGAAAACAGAGAGAAAATTATAGTACTCACAAAAATATAGTAAGTGAAGAAATATCTATGGTGTCAATCAGAAGCCCAAGTCAATCCTTGCATCGTTGAACAACTGACAAATTTGGCAAATAATACTGTCAAAAATAATTTAATGACGATTCTATCATTGTACAATAGTAGATTGAAGGCCCTGAAGCCCGAAAGATTTTATAAATAAACCTCCCAAAAAATCCCCACCACAACACCGAAATAATTTAATGACGATTTTCACGACTTTTCAAAATATAACTGTCATAAATATCTTTTTTTAGAAGCAACCTTCAAACATCGCCTTCTGTATTAGAACGTTTCCACCTATGGCTGTTTTTATGTGTGTAATGGTGTAACTTTAGAACCCTGAGAACACACCACAATGTGTTAACGCGAATATTTCTAGTGAGAAAAGGATAGCGCTATTTTATATGTATGCGGCATCTCTTTCTCTCCTAATAACAATAAAACGCTGCGGTACAGCTTTTGATTCTGTAATTTCCAAACTGGGTACCCTTACCTCTTAAATGACCCCAGAGATCCAAGTGGGTTAGGAAAACCACATCATAAAAGAAAACGGTAGAACAAAATCGCCGCAACTTTTGTCTCGGGCCACTTAACTCGCCCTAAGTAATTCCCCCCACCCGTGGAGGGGCGATTACCCCTTTATTGCTCCCCGGCGCGGGCCCTAATGCATGACACTATTACGCGCAGTGCCAACTAATGCCCATGTCTTTTTATAAACATATTATTGTTGTTTGCGCGAGTTATTGTTGCATCCGATTGCAATAGATGCAAAAAACAAAACAGAACATAACATACCATCACGCTTTTATTACTGAAAAGGTTAAGCAGAGGTGTACTATCATATAGTTCGCCGGTAACAAGGACATAAATCTATATTTATTTAAGTATTTATTTCCTTATCAACTTATATTTACAGTGTTATACTACATATACATACCTACACACACATCGGTCAAATAAGAAGAATATGATATTAACACCTATTTAGGTATATACAAATTAACATGATTGATAAATGTTTGGAAAACCGACCGCAAAAATGAAAAAAGGATGAATAATAATAATAACATACCATCACGCCTTTACTCCCTGAAGGGTTAGGCACAGGCGTACTAATCCACACCCACAGTTCACCTGGTATGTTTAGGTCCCAAGTTATAGGGGCCGAGCCTATAGTCATTCACTGGGCACAAATCCAAACTCCGAGCTGTCACTTAGAATTTCATAGAAAAACCCATAATAACACTTTGCTCGACCTGGGGATCGAATCCGGGACCTCTAGTGTAGCATTCGCGTTTGTGACCACTAGACTAATGAGGCAGATTAATAATAACTGAACTGTTTTAAGAAAGAAAACTGATTTCAAACATTATGTAGTATTTTGTTGTTCAGAACAGACAATTCAAAATAAATACCTACGTTTGGTAATCCCTTATTATCTCAATTCCCCTTTCACGAAGTAGTCCACGCTGTCGTTGCGGCGTCAATTTGACGTGTGGAGCTACGTAAATGGCTCCCGGGGAGATTGCTTGGCGATGGGAGACGTAAGTGGGGAGACGTAGGCTTCGACACTGCGACCGTAGAAATGTAATGGTGTTTCGAAAAAAACCTCGTCCCTACTTAATTATTACATTAGTATTTTTAAAGACAAGTCGCGTTCTAGTGAATGAACCCTGTGCCGCTGGGGACTTCACAAAAATACAATTAACCGACACGAAATGCACCTGAACTGAATGAAGTCAATATCCATAAAACATACAAACAAATATTTGCCTCGGTTTGGAATCGAAGCTACGTCACGTCATTCAGTCTATAGTCAGTTTGTTGGTTATAATATATTTTACATAACAGTAACATCGGAGGACGGCTTCGTAAATGTTAAATACATTACATAATACTCAGGTAAACATTTTATTTTTCATATTTAGCGCTTTTTAAACACTGTAACTGAACTGTAAAAAAAAACATTTATATTTGGCTAGTTTTTACAAAAATTCTAAGTATTTTCTGGGCCCAAATTTTGGGTCACTCATTTCCAACATAATACATATATCTTGTAAAAATTTGAATACTGCTTTTAAAAACGTAATCCTCGTCTTACGTCTAACATTCCTACAAAAGTCACTACATACTGAATTCAAAATTATATTAAATTTTTCACGCAGACATCCACAATTTTGCCGCAAAATAATTAAAATAACTCGGCGACACGACAAAATTTAATAAATCCGGAGCCGTTCCAAACTGGGTAGTTATCATAGCAAATCCACTGGAATCCGGGATAGTCTTGGCTCAGTTCAGGTGTCATCCTACAATGAACCCAGTTCAAGTGGGTCGCCAGAATTTAAGGCATCTCGGAATTCCACGAGCGCACACCGATGTGCGAGGAAATGGAAGCGCCAACGGATTATTAAATATTTATGAAAATGGGCTCTTCTTTTGTAGCTTATCGACATTGTGTTGCCGTGTTTTACTGTGACACATCCATAAGCAAAAGTGACAATATTCCATGTTATGTGATATAACCTCTTTTATTTTGATGACACAGTACCTACATCGATGTAAGTTATATAAATTTGTTTGTTCATGCTCATAATTTATCTGATTACGATGAAACTTTGTGAGTAGTTGTGATTGCGCCCGCAAAAGTTTCTGACAAAAATAAATAGAATAGAAAAATTATATATATATTATATTGACTACCTCATTGGCGTAGTGGTCCTGAGCGCGACTGCTACGCTAGAGGTCCTGGGTTCGATCCAGGTCGAGCAAAGTGTTATTGGGTTTTTCTATGAAATTTTCATTAGCAGCTCAGAGTTTGGATTTGTGCCCGATTAATGGCAATAGGTTCGCCCCCTATTACACATATCGGCGAACTGAAGGTGTACATTAGTACGCCTCTGCCTAACCCTTCGGGGAATACAGGCGTGATGGTATGTTATGTTATGTAGATATTATATTTGTTTGTTCTATCTCTGTAGTCCATAAACGATTCATTCAAATAAGATGAAACTTTGGTGAGACGTATGTCACGCAAATTACTTACATTTTTATTAATTACTTATTCGTCTAAATGATTAAAAATATTATTAAATACATAGCTTACTAAAGTCTATCAAAATAACTTATAATCTCGTCTCATCCAGCACTTGACTATCCTTAACAGACTCTTGCCAGAGCAAATACTATCTCAGACGATGATAAGTGGATTGGACTCTCTCATATTGTACCACAGTTTCAAATTTAAACAGTGTGACTTGAATCCGAACAACCATCTTATATTTACTTTAATCCACTGATATTTCTCTGTTACAATTTGTACGAACTCCCTCGATTGACATTGTGATGTGAATTTTAATTTTTTTCGTAATACGCTCTCTGTTCTGGATTAAATGGAAAATCTGGATTGAAAAAGGGGATTAAAGAAATGATGCATGTTTTCAATAAAGTGTTTTTTCTTGCTTCGGAATTTAAATTTACTAATGACGTTGAAACGGCGTCGGTAATTTTGAGGTCTGGTTTTCTCTTTCATTTGAGCCCCATGTTCTTTTTTCTGTTTTTAATAACGAGAAATTAAAATAACAGAAATCGTTCTTGAAATTTGGCGTTATTTAGAAATATTTAAATTATCTTTTTGTGATTTTTTTGCATTTTCCATGCTAAGATTATTAAGTTATTTAATAGTAAAGGAAAAAATTCAATCGCGGGCAGGATTCGAACCTGCGTCTTCTGGTTTGATATACCAGACGCTCTGACCTCTAAGCCACCGCGAACCCTACCCGCATAATTGAAATTTTGCCTTCACATTCTGAATTTACGTCATAAGGTGACGTTTGGTGGCATCTATGAGAGGCAAGTTACCTTACCTCTCAACCGACACGACTTACTTTACAGTCAGTTCAGTATCGTACGATGCCACCCTACCTTTTAACTATCTTTCTGTGATTTTTTTGCATTATCCATGCTAAGATTATTAAGTTATTTAATAGTAAAGGAAAAAATTCAATCGCGGGCAGGATTCGAACCTGCGTCTTCTGGTTTGATATACCAGACGCTCATAACCCTAATAACTTAATATTTAAATTGCTTGGATAGTATGTATTTTTATTTTATTTTATGACTCATCTCAAAAGTTGACAATAATACAGCAATAATTATTGCAAAGCGGTCATGTTAAAAACAATCGTCGTATACTTAATTATCGGTAAATATGTTATGTGTTTAATCTGTTATGTGTTTGTCCAGGTTATAAACTATCTGTCAAATACCAATTTCTATACAAATTTGTTTAGCCGTTTTTGCGCCAAAACATACATACTTTCACATTTATAATATTATTAGGATGACACCTACTCAGAACATTTGTGTATGCGTCCCTAGTCTAATTTCCCAAAAAGGTCTTCCTACATGTATTTACATAGAAGACCAAATTAATTCCTCAAAAGGAACTTGCTACAATTTACTCTAAAGGCAAACTTTTGATAGTGTAGTCAAACTTAATAATATAGCACAAACAGTGTTTTGTTTGTACTATTCACTGAACGACTTCCATTTTGTAAGTGCGTCGAGACTAGACGCGCGCTTTTTTTATTTAAAACTTACACGCGGTTTTTAAAATTGATGTCTTATTTCTCTTGTCATTGGCCCGTCGGCTATAAACATGTTAAGTTACATTGGAAGTAATTACGTGGGAGAGCCATGCTTTTGCACGAATAGGCCGGCTCGACCGGAGTGATACCACGGCCTCACAGAAGACCGGCGTTAAACAACGCTTACGTTGTGTTTCGCCGAGAGAGTGAGGTTACCGGAGGTGTTCCGGGTGTCCATGGGCGGCGGTAATCGCTTACCATCAGGTGATCCGTCTGCTCGTTTGCCCTCCTATACCATAAAAAAATTGCTTTGAAGAAAATTATCGGAATACAAAGTGAATAAAATTTAAATCTATTTTCAAAAGTAAGGTGAACATACATCTTCTGAGTATGCTTGCTCCACTGTCGACCTCATCTTTGCTCCGGGGACAAGATTGAAGTAAAGAGTAAGCCCATTTTTTAATTAAAACAAAAATTACTATAATAATCTAAAATTTTAAAAATAATATTTGAACGGTGAAAACCATTATCTTTATGACAGTGTCGTCTTTTCAAAGACTATTCACGATATATTATAAAAATGTATTTTTTTTTCTTATAACAGCAAGGAATATAATATAACAGTGAAAACAAAACTCTATTACAAAAAAAACGCTGCAGAGTGACATTCACACATCTCCACACCGCATTACCCAAGCTGGCTTCAACCCATCCCATCCTAAGTAAGACCCTAACAGTTGAATCGCTCTTGAGTCCCACGTCTAAGGGCCATCGACGTCCCTAATTGTGGCTGTCGGACGAGAATACCTGTGCCACTCGACGCCGATAAGTGACGCGCTCTGCCTCCGTGTGACGTCATTAATAGCCTACAATTAGGCAAGCGTTTAGGCAAGGCAATTAGTTTCCTGAAAATTTTCCTTATTTTATTTTATTGATTTTTATATTAATTTTTTTTCCTGATTGATTGAGAACATAAAATGATGGTTATGAAAAATAAACAGTAGAGTGAAGGTTTATTAGTTTAGGTCAGTATTTGTCAGAAGAGAATAGTAGCAAGTAGCACTCGATGCTGTTAAGGACGCGCGTCATCTGCGTGTTTAAAATACGCCGTCAGCTTACGGCCTAAGCATCGCGCTTCGCCATTAAATGGTATCAATTAATAACTGGCAATAATTAGCATATTTTTATACAATGCTATTTTTAACGAGCCATTTAAATAAATGAATCGATACTGGTTTCTGACACTTACGCGAATATTAGACATTGAAATAAAACTACTTTTTACGGATTTTATCGCGTTGTATTGATATTATTTGATTTCCGACGTTTCGGATCCTTTACAGCATCCATGGTCACGGGTAGACTAAGTTGTTGGACGTCTTAATGTTACAATTACTAACAGCTACCTTACATTTTTGTTAATTATTGGCGATCCGATTCACGCAGAACGAGCTCACCGTATCCTTCGGTCTTGCAGTTTTGGGCTTGGATTTTTTTTGGATGTTGTAAAGGATCCGAAACGTCGGGAATCAAATAATATCAATACAACGCGATAAAATCCGTAAAAAGTAGTTTTATTTCAATAAATGAGTCGATAATAAACGATAAAATCAACACTGCGGCATTCAGTTTTAAATGTTGTAGTAAAAGTTTTAAAAGATGAACCCATATGAACATAGAGGCGGGTTCATCTTTTTTTTATTAAATTGTACTCAGTCTTCTGTACATAATTTTCTGTGTGAGCACAAAATAATTAATTTTGATCTGTTTGTGAATTTAAAATACTTATTAAATTATTCGATATGTGGTATTGTTTAACTTACCTACTTAATTTTTTTAAATCTCCCAATTCATTCGAACACACCTGAGTTTTTACATAACAATTTGTTTTAAATCTAAACGTTCCCTCTACTATATACATATATACGTCCGTTATACGTAGAGATCTTTCAGCGCCCTGCGGGTCCTGTACAATAACGGTTTTAGGATGCTGCTGAGGCTGCCTCGTTTTTGCCACGCATCACTAATCTTTGCTGAGGCCAGAACAGATTGTTTTAGAACAATAGTGCGGAAACGGGTTGGGTTGCGAATACCATATTGGACAGGGTTGATTGTCCAGTTGTGAGGCACTAGAATTCTGTACATGGATCTAGACCGACCATGTTTAATGTAATATAAAATAATTATGTACCAATTATTCCTACTAACATAGTTATAAGTTTTACTAACACTATCCATATAGTGTATGTGTAACACTTTGAATGTACATCCATATGTACATTTAAAGTGTGCTCTGAATTAAATAAATAATTAAACATTTATTATTCCAATTGTTTACTTTGGATTGAAGCCTCACATTAGGATTCTCTGTGTATTGGGAACTAGGGTCTTTCATTCAGTTTACTATACTGTTACAATAAAGACAATACAAAAATAATTTAAGTATCTAATCAAAATCAAATAATAATAAAAATAATCGCCTGAATTCATCGTAGTAGCGAGGGAGTCAGCTAGTAATTATAGATAATGAAGAGACATGAGCATTAGAACAATTAATATAAGAATGTGATAGATACAACGTAGTTATAACACTGGCCATTCAATCGACATCCCTAATTATTGACTTCAGTCAAAAATACCTGAGCCACTCGACCCCCGATAAGTGTCTGGCTATACGTACTCGACACGGTAATTAATGACGAACAATTAGCGGGTGATTGCATCTTTAATAATATTTAAGTAACAAGAATTTGTGCTGAGTGATGATTACGAATAACTACCCGGTATATTTTTAGATCAATATTAAATCTGTTACATTTTGGATATATTAAAATTTTCGGGTATAAAGCAAAAGCAGACATGATAAGATAAATGCATCAGATATTATAATAAATAGTCAGGCTTGTTTCTTTTATCTATCTGTATATGCGATCATCAAGATTATGACCTTTATGTAAGCCATAACCAAGATCACAAACATAACCGTGATCATAATCATAAGTAATTGTGATTATATCGTGGTCATTGGCAAGGTCATGGTCACGAACTTGACCTTGACCATGACCGTAGTCTTAACTATAACCATGGTCATGACTATAATCATGTCCATAACCCGAGATTTGCGATTCGCTCTTGACAGAGCGGTTTTGGCCGTCGCCTCACGATTCCCGCCATCTCTCTCTGTTGGCTGTTATCCTGGTACACCCATTTATGGGACCACCCACCGCATTCTTGATTTGATCAGTGCACCGCATTGGTGACCGACCGCAAGATCTTGTACTGTCAACCCTGCCCGGCACAACCAGTCCCTATCCTTAGTATATTCAAGCAGAATTATGACACTACCGTCAGATGAGTCACACTATTTGTACGAAAAAATATTTATTACAAAAAGTTTCTGGATATACAATAGATGAATCCATCAGAATCTTCCCCCCTCATACGTGTTATTTTTGTGAGCGACTATTCTACTAAATCCATCAAATATCCATCGATAGAAAAGTTTAAACGGCTAAACTTACATTGGAGTAACATTTACGGCTATAGATTTTTGTTGTTTCCTAGTGTCGGTCGTAAAACAAGGGGTCATGTGCAAAATGTTTACTTTTCTGTAGTTTAAGGAAAATAACTCTTCCTATTTTAGGTTATTGACTAATTTCGTTCGTTTATAGTGTACTTATATGGTATACCATTTTAGAAACGTTTTTTTTTATTTTATACTGCCGACGTTGATAGTTCCACATAGTAGATTGTAGTCGATTATCATAATACCGATTGAATTCATATTGGAATGAGACAATCTCAGGAGAGTCTTCCGAAAATAAACATATTGCCCTCCTTTTCATCGCGCAGTCGGGTAAAACTAAAATGCAAGACTTTTACACCTTCAATTTTAACTCGAATTAAAATCTTTTAAATGTCCTGTTTTTTCCGTTCAACCAAGGTATATATTGGAAAATTACGAATTCGCAGTTGACTCCTTTTCCTTCGCACCCGTCGATAGGTACTACGAACCTTGCGCCATAAACTGTTGTAAAAACTAAAAGTACTTTCAACTTAGGAGTTTTTATGCGACAAACTTTCCATTCCATTGTATTGTTAGGCCTTTTGAATGTAATCTAATTTCTGAGTTTGAAGGTTTTTTGTTAAGTGTGGCTTTTATTACAGTGGTTTTATTATTATCTGATTCAAGAATATACTCGTTTCAAGCATATTTTTGCTTGTTGGTATATAACAATCTGTATATAACTTTCGTCTCTTTGACAAAAGAAAGAGATGATCGTATGTTTATTTCATAAGATGAGCTTATGAAGGTAAGAGAGAGAAGAAGAAGAGAAGTAAATTTACACACACATATGTACTACACATAAGTTGAACATTAAATTTCTTGCTAGTCGTAGGCCCACTTGCACCAACTTCTTCAACTTGTTTAAGTTGTATTTAAAAACAAATTTTCATTGAAAAAATGCACCTTATAAGGCGTAAGTGTTTCAGGACAAATAATGCTTGACAACCAGTTTATCCATAGAATATTGATATTGCTCAGTAATTTAGTTACTGTAAAATACAGCCTGAGACGACGAACCGACTGCCTCATTAGTCTAGTGGTCACAAGCGCGACTGCTACGCTAGAGGTCCTGGGTTCGATCCCCAGGTCGAGCAAAGTGTCATTGGGATTTTCTATGAAATTCTCAGTAGCAGCACGGAGTCTGGATTTGGGCCCAGTAAATGGTAATAGGCTCGCCCCGGTGAATTGTGGGTGTACATTAGTACGTCTCTGCCTAACCCTTCCGGAAATACAGGCGTGATGGTATATTATGTTAAAATACTTATATTCTACTACATCTGTTCAAACCACAACAACAGTTTAACCCATGTTTATCAGTACCTATTACTAATACTTATTTATAAATACTTTTGAAAACGTTCAAAGTTTATTATTTTTTAAAACAAAAGAGAACACGTATATTTTTTCAGTAACCCAGATAGTCTAGATAAATTGAAAAAGAAATACAATATGTTGTCATTTCTCGGCAGCTCATGAATTGGAAATTTAATATGGAACGCAATAATTTGACGAACGATATCTCGTTCCCATTAAAGCGAGTATGAATAACATCTGTATGACACAATATAAAATAAATAACAGTTACGACCATTCCTGACTCTGACTCTTCAAAATATATATATATAGACAATCGAAACAATATATATATATACTGTTCGATTGTCTTTTATATATAGAAGTTATTCAACGGATCAGTCAATCTAAATTGAGAATGAATCTTACATAATTTTTCATTGTTTATTTTATTTTTTTATTTAATTGATTGGTTCTGCCCATCTCTTAAGTTTATTTGAAGGTATGTAACATGTCAAAAAGACATAGAAGTTAAGGTCAAAGTCAAATTTTTTAGCGAAACTATTTGTCTATTTGACATATTGGTAGTTTTGCAGAGTCAATTGCACAGTTCTAAAAACTGGGTCTTACGGCGAAGAAGCAACAAGAAACTCCGTTTTTTAATTTTAGAAAATTCTTACTTTACAGTAATTTTGTTTTAAATCGTTATTCAGAATAATGCAATTTGATGATTTTAACAAGCAAGAGCTGACCAGCTTCAAACGACAGAGAGGGCGGTCAGAGAAGGGATTGATAAATAAAATGAGCAATTTTCTGAGCATTTTTACTGTTACATACATAATGACACTGACATATCCATCGATGCACAACTCTGGAATTCTTGCAGGTAAGGTAAAATTTGGAGGCAATGATACCGACTTGAGAACAACAAACACGTGTGCCACTAAATTTATTTAGATTGGCGTGGAAATTGATACTGCGTAACAGCAAAAAGCCAGTACGCTAACTAAACCATGAACATTTGTGTCTATAGGCTCTCTAGAGTTATCTAGTTAGGATTTAACTTTATAACAATAGAACTTTAGGCAGCTGTCTATTACATAACCGCTTCGTTTAAGCGTGCTTGCTGTAAAATGTACGAAATACTAGATGTGTATACATTATACAGTAAAGGTCCGTCTCAGACATTCAAGGTTACACCAAGCTATCTAGATAATTATCTATACTTTGAACTAGGCACAATTTTATATAAAATATTGGTTCAGGTTCAAAGCTTCACTTAATGTATTTTTAGGGTTCTGCACATAGAGAAACCTTACATAACGTGTTTGATTGTTTGTCTGTCTTTTAATACCCTTATTTCTCAGGAACGTATGGAGTTATCCAGCTGAAATTAATAACAAATGCTTAAGTCTACCTTTGGCTTGACCGCCACTTTGCCTGATGTTAAGCGATACTGCAATCTATACAGCGCGATTGCCTAGCAGAAACCGATTCACTCGTGATTTAAAGACACCCAGATTATATCTATCGGGGAACATCCACTAGGGAAGCACATTCCATATTTTAGCGGTACGCATGATAAAAGTGGACTTAAAGCATTTTGTTCGGGTTTTTGGAATGTCCACCATGAATCTATGTCACTTCTAAGTCAAGATACGGCCATTTATGCTTCACATTTCGACAGTTTGGTGCTTTTATAGCTTATGATCTACAGTAATGTTAATGATATGGATACAAGTGTCATATTTGTACGGAAGCCTCGGTGCGGGAGTCTGACTCGCACTTCTCCGGTTTTTTTTTTAATATTGCCGCCCCTGCGTTCCCTTGCTCTATATTAGCCTGCTGACAAGATAATCTTTTTTGCCCTGGCATCATTATTGTGTAGCTAGGGCTGACACGATGTAAGCAGGATAATAAATAAAGCAACAGACTTATTGAACGCGCAATACTGTGATCATTATTTCGCGTTCTTATTTTACCGGAAAAAGGCATCGATATGTAGGAGGACAAATCTAAATTTGTTTGGTGTTAAATGGTTGGGTAGTTGTAAGTACTTAAGCAAAAAAAAGCTGTTTAAAAATTATATCATCAATACAAAAACAAGAAAAGTTAATGGTAATTATTGGAGGGGAGACCTTTGCTCCTTTGCACTTTGTTAAGAAAAAAGAACAGGCTGAAAATAGTAAAAGGTTATTGTTTATTCAAGGTCACCTTTTGTTTATATTTCCATGATTTACTCTACCATGAACTATTTTTGTTTTCTTAAATCTAAATGGCTATTTGCTTGCACTCTAGTGCTTGTAATTACTGAAGTAATTACGTCCTTTGTAACAGCGGTGAACACTGCACTTTAATTATTGAATGACGCTGTTGAATGCCCCCATTTTGTTGGACACGGCTCTCAAATTACTCGTGTTTATGTTAAGAAAATGGAAAAATATTTTGAAAGTAAAAAATAAATGGGCTTTGCCTAATTGGTCTATGAAATGGTCATTATTTTACGAGTCTTAAAGTAAAACTACAGTCCACCGCTGATTACATTCCGCCTTCAGTGTAGAGAAAAAATAAAATAACCAGCATTTTTTGGTGAAATCGACTTTATTATATTTTTCATTATACCAAAATATTTTGGTCTTACAAAGATTTATTTACCGCAAAACATCGCTAAAATATAGTTTATACGAAAATTAGGCAAGAAGTCGTAATAATACATCGCGATAAATTTCGTAAAAATTAGGTACCTTTATTTCAAGAAATAAAGAAGTTGAGAAACATTGAACGTATCTGAAGCTAAATCACTACGTCACCGTTTGGGGAAATCAGGCATGATTATGTAAAAAACCGTTTCAATAAAATTGACGTACTGCAGACAAAAGTTTGATCTGTGTGCAAATAAAACAAAACCCAAATCCGCCCATTCGCGTATATATTCCACAGTTATATCAAATTGATTGTATTGACTTCGGTGTGATTGAAATGAAAGGAAAACACTGTGTTGGAGGATATGCGTGTTGGTATAGTCAAATGAGAGTGACTGATCTATATTTACATGTTTAGTTGATTTGCATTCTCTAATTTATATGGATGTGTTGACTTCGGCTTGTATTGTAGAACGAATCAATCGATATGGCCAACGTTGGTAATTAAAAACTTGTTACATGCATCCAAAGGATATATGAATGAGGAAGAAACAAAAGAAGTAGGTATGCAAGAATTGTAGCAAATTGCGGTCTATTGATTCTGTTTTTAAGCTATTGCATAGCTTCTATCGCGGCCCTTGAGCGTGGGGACCGAATCCAGAAATTCCGTAACGAAAAAAACCTAACACGCTTGTCTCTTTAGTTCAGCAACCCGCCTTTAAGTGGCATTGGTCGTATTACATAAGTTGATAAAAACCAATGCCACCTAAAGGCGGGTTGCTGAACTAAAGAGAAACACGCTTGTCTCTTTAGTTCAGCAACCCGCCTTTAGGTGGCATTGGTTGTATTACATAAGTTGATAAAAAACGCTATGCAATAGCTTTACCGCGGCAGTCCCCGAGTGCCACACGTCTTTTTTTTATGTTTGTTATGTTCCGTTAATTATGAATCGATTTTGATAATTCTTTTTTTGATCGGTAGGTCATACATTAGAAATGGTCCCATAAAGGTGGACCAATTTGGTCAAGATCTGATCACAAAATTTAAAACAAAATCACAATAACATGTAACGACTGAGTAAATGAGAACGTCATATACGTATAGGTACGTAAAATACTAGCCCCTACTGAAAATGTTGAAATAAAATAAATTTAAGGAAAAGTAAAACCGCCTTCAAAAACATAAAAATAATATTATGTGCAAAACAGTTTCGGAATTCGGTGTTAAAATCGAAAGATCCGATCTAATCAAGTATCAATTAAGTTCAAATTAATAAATTTTGAACTTAAGGAAATATGGCTAAGTATTAAAGTGCTCCTCCTCTCTCCTACTTATTAATTTTGCTGTGCCCGACAGGGTCCATAATTGTTTCTGTCTATTATTCTTACCACCTCTATATGTACATTATGGATTGCAATAAATATATGAATATGAATAATCAAAGGCACCGACCTCCACTGTTTCGCTATTAACATTATTTTTTCTTCTGTCTCTAGTACCGACCAAGGATTAGGATTCACGACATTCACCCCGACCGTCACATACGGCACTCTCTAGAGGTGATTCATGCTCGTGGTGGGATATGTAATAAGTTATTTCATCTCCTATTAGTCATTCTCGTTTAGATAACATTATAATAGCAATATCATGTTACTAGCTCGTGTATTAACAAGCTTCGCTGCACAGCCGTAGTTTCAATAATGACTTGCTAATGAACTAGCCATCTGTCATTACAGGCCGCTTCTGTCGTTCCAAATTCAAAATTCAAAGGCCATCAATACTGGCTGATGACACTGCGTTACCGACTCCACAGATACACATAATTAACTGGCTGAATGAGCTTAATACCTTGGCCTGCTTTGAATATTTTATTAGGATATCTCACAGTATAATCTATGGTATGTTATTAAATGGGTAAAAGGGTTCTCGAGTGGAGACCATGCACCAAAACATTCAACGTAGGATAGTTTCCAATGAGATGCACAGACGACCAGAAAGTGACTGGGATGCATAAGGAGGTTAATGAAAGATGAAGTGAAAGTAGTGTGTCAGGATTGTAGCAAGTGAAGAGAGGTAGGGTATAGTGAAATTGAATAATTCCACTAACAATTGGAACTGCCCGACTGGGGAAGTACCTCCACCTTGTAGAAGATCATAGCCAAATAACATAGTTCCGTGCTATGTTGAGTTCCTAACGGTAAGCAAGCTCGCCAGAGCTTCGCGAGGAACGCGAGCTCCGTTGTGGTGGCAGATCGGAAAAGCATCACGCTATTGTCTCCTATGCTGCTATCCCAACTATTCCTCCTTGACTTACAGGGTCGGCAACGCGCGAGTGATACCTTTGGTGTAGGGGTCCATACCCTACTCTAAGTGCTTACCATCATGTGGGCCGTCTGCCATTTACCACCTTAGTGGTATAAAAAAGTGAAAATATCTAGTCTCCTCCTACCACAATGGAAGACAGGTGTAAAAATATCATGTACCAAGAGGATAGACTATTACTCGGGAGCTGGAACGATGTCCGGGATTGCATGCTCGCGTCTGACATCTTGTACCGCACCAACAGCACGCTTGCCATGTAACAAGAGACTGATTCCACGGTAAACACAGATCCCATAACGTGTGTTCCAATAAATCTTGATGCGAACGTTCGACGACAGCCAATAAATACGGAACGGGAATTGCCCTCAGTTGGAAAATAAATAAGATACGCTGTGTTTGCGGTTACCGATCGGATGTAGAGTTATTTTAATGACTGCTCTTTAAGGAATTATACGAAATTTGGCTTGAGTTAGACAGTGATGCAGACACCTACATTCGGTATATTTTTAAGTCCGGGCACGAATCCAATAAAACCATAACCATGAGTGGTTTTTTAAGGGAAAAGGTTTCAATATTTGATATAAAATATCACAAGAACCTCTAACAAGAACTGAAAACTAGTAAATAAATCCAGTAATTTCACTTAAAACAGCCAGGTACGCATGCCAAGAATGTTCAAATCAAAATTGCTGTCGAACCTCACCATAAATCTCCAACATTACAGTCGACAACATTCCGTTAGCCTCCCGAAAATCCTACTAATTTGCAATAACAACCACAAAAAACATTTATCTCCATTCATCTCGTAACTTTTTGCGAACCACTGGGGGCTGAAGAAAATTTTCAATTATCGCGTAGCTCTCTCCCGCCAGGTCGGAAAGTCACACAGGATTTTATCCCCATCTGAATTAAAGCACAAATGGAATCCCATTTTATAATTTTCTCCGATTTGCAGATAGTCCCTTTCGTTTTATTGCTTTTGGAAGACTTATGCGTGGTTTTGACGTGGAATTAAATCAGATTTTTTGCTGCTTCTCATCAACGATACGTAAATTGAATTGTCATCCCTGGAAAAGAGTTTATATTCGAAATAATTACAATTTTATTATAATTATTTAATATATCTTTTACAGCATGTACATAATTAAAGTGGGTCGCTGTTGCTGTTTTCGTAGAAATTTAATTATTTTATCCTCGAAAATTATATTAAAAAGTAAATAGACACATTGTAATGTTGGGGCGATTTAAGGACAGGACCCAAACGTGGAACTTGTGTTTGTAAACGACGATGCATGATTCAGAAGGAAACCGTAGTTTATAGTAGTTGTTTTATATAACGGAGCTGTTTTAAAAAAAGCTAGCGATTACGTAAAACGGCTAATAAAGCAATCCAACTACGACATATATAAGTATTTGGATTCACCCCTACGAATTATTATTATTATTATTTTATTGATTAAGTCGGCAAACGAGCTGACGAGCTGACGAGCCACCTGGTGGTAAGTAGTCACCGTTGCCCATGGACACCTGCAAGACCAGAGGAGTTGCTGCAAACTGCCAGAGCCGTAGCAACCGAAGAGAACTGGCTCTTACGTGCAAAAGTCGAAACCCACACCAAGGTGCTTCACGACAGACACTGACGCGGTTGTGGGGTGGTCGCCAGTCAGTCAGACCCCAAGAGGTTCTACCACCGAGAAAGTCAAATATGTTGACGCCTCTTACGGGATGCCTATTTGAAAGGCAGTGAGGGACAGTAATCTAATCCGTCAGCAGTCGTAAAAATAAGGCAAAAATAAAATCTATTAATATCATAATCCTACTTCAAGTTGAGTTACTAATATTACAATCGACACTACTTTAGTTTCAGTAAAAGATCGGCATCAAAACATTACAATTCCACTTTAGTCTCTTCGGAAAAAGTTTCCTCAAGAATTATACCCAAAATTTATGTTTCTACCATTTTAGCTCTTTGCTTAAAATCTTCATTTGGAACGGGTGCTGTGCGGCACTATCTCAGTCAGATCAAACCTTCTGTTGCCAGTGTAAATAGAACCTTTTTTATTTAAAAAACTCGTCGTTATTACCGTCTCTGTAAATATTTTGGGACTCGTTCTGTGATGGACCTTTGTAATTTTAGATCTTTTCTTTGTTTATGTTTTATGAATTAGCTTATTACTGTTTTATGGTTATTTTTTCATAATTCAATTGGTGTAGATTAGGGTATGGTCCACCACGCCAGCTTAAAACAGGGTGGCAAAATCTATGACTTAGGAGACTAGGCGATAACTGCTGTCATTTTATTTAGCCTGATATTATTTATTTAGCTTGACAGATTCATGAAGAAGTAGACGATAATAAGGCCGTTCAAGAAAAATAAATTGCGCACTATAGTCAGATGTTACTCCAAGTCTTAGCTGCTCTAAACGAATTCTATGCTAATATTGAATTTGCAGAAAATTAACAAAGCATCCATCCCACTAAATCTTTACAAGACCCTTAGAAGCTATCTTGGAACTTCATAGGTACTTCGATTAGTTTTTAAGCTTTAAAATTATATTTAATTACATTTTTCATTAAGTTTATTACTTTTATTATATCAATTAACTACCTTATTGTACTGCACACTACCGATAATATTCTTAAAACCTACATCAGTACCTAAAAATATCTCATAAATCTCTTATTTCTACAAGAGGACAAAAAATGCTAGTTCCTACTTCAACCGAAAATTATGCCGCAAACTTCGTCGTTTCCTACATCGAAGTTAAACAAAAACCCAGCACTTAATATATCAAACTTCCCCGATCACACAAATACATTAAAATCATTCGACAGTTGTGATCTATTAGTTGGAACTGGAGAACGGTTGTCGTAACAGTCCGAGGTTCATAGAAACCCGTAGTTAATGGTTCAACTTTTGTGTATCTGCGACGTTCAAATTTGTCGATTTTTGTGCCGATAACCTCTATTATTTGCAGCTTGATCTTATGAGTGCTAATATTTAATGTGTCTTGAATGTAATATTCATTCACTTTTGAACGTTCTTGAATGACTTAATTTTTATAGTCTGCTGAAGTTTGGAATTGTAAATTTCAAATATTATTTGAATTGTCATAACGTTTTTTGGAAACCAGGTTTTCATTAGACATTTAGAAATTAATCTTCAACCAATTAAGGTGATTAAAATTAACGAAATCTCTGTCGAATTTGATGTGAGCGCATTTAATATACATGTAAAAGTATAATTATGTAATAAAAATACACATTCTTTTGGGTGTTGCTTAATTATATATACATATATATGTATATAATATTAACAAGAATTAAAAGAATCAAATCTGGACAGTATCGAAAGCGTTACTGTCCTGGCTGTGTGTGCTGGGACACAGAGCCAGGACAGTACAGCACAGTACACATATATTACAGATAAAATAAAGGGTAAATTACAAAAGACAACGAGAATCACTGTGAAAACGTTTAACATACTAATTTTAGATACAACTATCGTTCATCGTCACTTCCATCCATAAGATTGCATACAAATCAGTCTAATATCAAACAAGTTAGTGCCTGAAACTAAATCATTCCAAAATATTACAATCTCATCTCAGATAAAGTTAATAAAAAAACACTTTGGCACCTAAAACACATTACTTTTTTCATCTCCTCTGAAATATTCGTTCGTAATCTTCGTTCCTAACCCACTTTTTTTTTTCAAATTATGTCTGTAATTGACTGTCACCGAAGGGGTGACCCGAAAGCGTGGGTTGTATGTAATGACCTCCCCATGTCATCCTCGGACTTCCAATTGACTTCGAGCGATATACAGAATTTGATATTGAGAAAAGTTTTTCTTGAGAACGACTGCGACTCCTAATCTAGGTATGTGATCAAAAAAGTGGTAAGATTATGTACGCATGAGTGCGCCTGTGCGAACTGCCTGATTTGGCCGCATTTCAAAGTCGTTTCAAGGTGACTGTTCGATAGAAGGCTTTGTATTTATCAGACATTGAACGATGTCCTATACCAGGCATTACAGTGTTTTTTTTTTATATTCTGCGTATTTAAACTTATTGAGGCAATTAGTCTAGTGGACCCAAGCGCGACTGCTACGCTATAGGTCCTGGATTCGATTCCCAGGTCGAGCAAATTGTTATTGCGTTTTTCTATGAAATTCTCAATAGCAGGTCGGAGTTTGGATTTGTGCCCGGTTAATGGCAATAGGATCACCCTCTATTACGTGGGACATAAACATACCGTCGAAGTGTGTGTGTACATACTAATGTACACACACACTTCGCCGGTATGTCTAGAATAACAATCTATCTTTGTGCCAAATTTCATCCAGATCCGTTCAGCCGATCTAGCGTGAAAGAGTAACAAACATTGAAATTTTATTTCAAATGTAGGTACAACATAATTAAGATCTTAAATGGATTGAAATAAACATTTTTTTTTACCTATATCTTAAACTCGCCTTCATGCTACTATGTATTAATATAACTTAGTCCATTGTAACGTTTTAGATATATATCTCTTTTAATTTTAATTAATTATCGCGAATACTAGGGCTGAGTATGAGGTAACTCTTGGCACAGATGTATAACCTACAATTTGTATGAAGGTGACAGGTGCCGCTGATTATGGCAATTCACAGAACTGATTGTTAACGTGTGGATTTACGACGACATTTTCCTCTTTGATAAAATGAGAGAAAGGACGTCCTCACTAGGTATAATTGTATTGGCACATATTATCGGCACCAGTAGAAAAATTGCTACATAAAATGTATGTAATGTTTTCATAATTTCATTTAAATTTTCATCAAATAACTTATCATTTTTGTTTATCGTTTTATTTTGGTTAAATTAGTCATTAACTCTAAAATACTTTTGTTTAGTATAATTATCATAAGGTGAAATCTAAAGAGTTATAAGAGTCATCTTAAGCTGCGTAATTTTATTTCAAATATTTTTTTTATTCGTGATAGGCTTACGCTTGACCGCCACTTTGCCTGATGTTAAGCGATACTGCGATCTACGATGGAGCGCGCTTGCCTAGAAGAAACCGATTCACTCGTGATTTAAAGACACCCAGATTATGTCTATCAGGGAAGACCCACTGGGGATCACCAATCATAGACAAAATGACTTAAAATATATAGAAATATCAACGTCATTAGAAACAAAACACAACAATAAGATTTTTACGTACTCTTGGAAATAAATCTTTTATTATTATTATTATAACGGCGATGCAATGCATCAAACATTTTTTTAAATAAACCAGACCACAGTGCAATAAATACTTTTGCGAACGTTCTATCAAATTTACTGGACTCCATGAATGGAGTCAATTTGTGGTGGTTGACCACAATCATTACCGACCTCTCCTGACACTGTCATCACTTTTAATAACGGTATTCGGCAGTTACGTTTAATGATGATTCAGAACTCGACTCAGTAGACATTATGTACTAGACAGGTTAAACGAGAAAGTAATTGCTTACTATGTATAACCAAACTTTGCACCGCATCTGACTAGACCAACTTCAACTTAAAAAAATTCTAGAACGGTGCACTTTTTTTTAAAATGAAAATGTACATATTCTAATATTTTGTCTCAAGTAAATCGGGAAGATTACGAGTATTGAGATGGTGGTGACGAATATACACCTAGGTAATAATTAGGACTTTATTAATATATTTTACTAGTACATAGCATCGGGAAAAAATACCAAATCTAATTTATACAACAAAGATAAAAAATCCAACTAAAAACAATAGTGTATCGAAAAAAAGGTATAATAAAAAGATGGCGACGTCGAAATTTAAAAATTTCACGTCGCACGAGTTTAGGCATTTTTGTAATAAATTGAAAGGCCAGTGATTGATGACACGGCGCGGCCGGCGTGTTTACTGTATACAGAATAAAGGCAATAAAATGATATACATTGCACATTGTGTGATTGACATGTACACATTGAGGAAGATATTTTAGGCTATTTTTACAGTATATTTTAGCCCGAGATAGAGATGATTTATAAGCATCTGTTGCCATAAGGTGGCACAGAATATATAATACGTGAATTATATCTGAATTATTTTACCTGTTGCAATAAACAGGAATGATGGGACTTAGAATTGTTTGTCTGCGTGGACTTCATAATTGGGTCCGACCTAAATAAAAAGTAACCTATGTGTTATTCCAGACTATAATCTATCTTTGTGCCAAATTTCATCTAGATCCGTTCAGCCGATCTGGCGTGTAAGAGTAACAAACATCCATACATCCATACTCACAAACTTTCACGTTCATAATATTAGTAAGGATTTTTATACAGGATTGAAAATATGTGACAAATCGATACGCGGGGGGGATGTAATTTCACTAAGCTAAGTCTAAGCTATTGTCTTCAGGTAGGCATGAATTATCGGTACTTAACCAGAAAAAAACACAAATAAATACTTTCCCCCGATCAATTCATTATGCAAATAGTTACTACATGAAATATTAACGTTTTGCACTTACTATCATTTATCCATTTTTTTCTATTCACGAGAAAAGTAGAGGCGCACGAGACGTTGCCAAATTGTCTTTATAATACTAAAAAACTATAATTATTTTCCCTAATCACAATATGTTCTAAATTTTCTTCGTTCCACATAAAATCATATTCGTATTATTTGTCGCGTCTATTCAATTTCATCCTGTATACATTTTGTTACACAAAACCCTTTGAGTAATTTTTAGGGTTCCGTATCCAAAGGGTAAAACGCGACCCTATTACTAAGACTGTCTGTCTGTCACCAGGCTGTATCTCATGAACCGTCATAATTAGACAGTTGAAATTTTCACAGATGATGTATTTCTTCTTATTCTTTCTTCTATAACAATAGCGGCAATAGAAAAACAAATACTAAAAACAGAATAAAATAAATATTTAAGGGGGCTCCCGTATAACAGATATGATTTTTTACCGTTTTTATAGATAATTGTACGGAACCCTTCGTGCGCGAGTCCGACTCGCACTTGTTTTTTTATAATTAAAAAATCTACTAATTACCTATAACATTTGACAAAAACTTACATAGTTTTTAAAGTAGCAATAAAATGTACATGTCAGCCATTACGTTGTCCCATTCATTCGGGTTTTAATTTATAAGGATGAGATCCTGAAAGTCTTTCCTTTTGATATTTTTACTGAAAACTCCACTAGATACTTTAAAGCAGAATTATGCCGTAACAGTTTATTTTTATTTTACTTAAAATATGAATTTATTTTGTAAATATTGGTCGGTTATTTCCTTACACTTATTTAACAATTTTATATTTTAAATTAATTCTGCTTTAATAAATCCATTAAATACAAATGATTATATTATTATTTCTATAATTTTGGAATATATAATTTTGATTAAAATATAATTATTATCTTATACCTGGTACTTATTGGATATAATAGGTAATTCTTTCTTGTAATAAATGTCTAGCTTAAAATCACTAAATAATATTAATCATCATCAACGGATTATATTGTCTTCTCTTAGACTCCTTCTCTCATGCTGAGACTAGACTAGACATCACATGCCATCGAGAAAATCTCTCAGGCATGCAGACTTCCCCACGATGTTTTCCTTCGCCGTTTTAAGTTCGTGATAATCAATTATTAATAATATTTATACAAGGTGTCATTATCAAGAAACATAGACACCATTATTTTATAAAAAAATATATCGATATAAAGTTTTTATATGTACCTATATCGTTTTATGAAATCATACTCTTAAAACTATATATACAATGTTGGTATAAAAGTGAGCCACATATTAATACCATTGGCCTATAATAATTTAATAAAAAAATAATTATAATCATAATCACCGAACTATATAATATATATACACTTACTACAAACACATTACTTTATCGATACCTTAATATATTCAGGCGGCTAGATATACTATCGTACCTGATAAAGGGGATTTGTATAGGCTCAATATCGGCTCTGACATCAGTGGGCCGCTGGGCTCTGAAAAGCAATAGTTTGTATGTGTATTTGATACTGAAAATATATATGCGGTAAACCGACTACGGCGATTTTTTTAACCTATGCATGTAAACATGGAATATTTAATTATTGTTTTATGATGTACAACAGTTTTTTTATCATTGTTATGTATGTGAATTTTAATTGCAAGGCGGATTATAGATCGAATTTTGATTTAGGTTTGGATGAGTATAAATGTCATTTTTTATTTCATTTTTGTAATTTTAATCACTAAATTTGACGAGCACTACTAGGTATTTTAGGAAAATCTAAAAACAGAAATAAAGTAACATAGGTATTTTTATTGCAATTACTTAACCAACATAACTGTATTTTTATTATGAATCTATATAGTTATAACATTTAATATTTTTTATATAGACAGCAACATTTCTACAGACAACATTACTGTAACCTCTGGCTACAGTATTAATACATTGTCTGTAGTTGTTCAACTACAAAATACTAGGTATATTACATAGCTTCAAAGTCTAGCTTTTGTCCTTGAAGTCAACTTCGAGACACTGCAGCCCTATAGATGTAGCGGATTAAATGAGCGTAGCGCATGGTCTACGCTGCTACGTCGTAGCAAGGTTTATATACGGCTACGGTGCTACGTGCTACAATATCGTGGAGTTGTATTAAAAAAAATATGAAAAAGAAAATTTGTTACGTGATGGAAACTCTTTGGAAATTAATGATAACGATATCAATCTGTTTGTATAGGGTTTGACATACAATTAATTTATACATTAGCTAAATATTTTATTAATTTAGATTGATTTTTTTGTATTCACAGAAAAAATGTAAGTCAATATTTTTTTGTGATAAAAATATGTGATTTAAGATAAATGAAACAATTTATATTGTTTATATAGGACATTGTTGAGTAAATATAATACGAAAACTTTAGGTTATATTTCATTCAAATTTAAAAACAAAAATATTTTGAATAAAAAAAAATATTTTATCACAATTTTAATAAAAAAAAACAGTTATAATATTTACCAAAGATTAGGTTGAAATTACAGGCATTATTTCGCCGTAGTCGGTTCACACACAAAATGTAAGCATTTACTATGAATTTTTTACACGTTAGTCACTTTTGTGTTATCGTTGGACAAAATGTTCGATGCTTATCACACGAGAGTTTGTGTGAATATGAACATGATATTATCGTATCAGTATTTATTACCTCGTACGTGTAAAAAATATTGTTTCAAAATGTACAGTTTTCATGTAGTTTTTATGCACCATTTCAAGTTGCGACACTGTCTGGCTGTCGGGTTTTTTCTAAACATAATATGTTTTGAAACACTGTGGTATTTTTTTTACGTTTTTTGTGACTTTATTAATTAGTAGTTACAGTGGTTTTTATTGTTTTATTTAAGAATTTGTGTTTTTATAAAATATATATTTTTAGAACTGTGGTATTTAGATTGAAGGAAATATTTTTATCACTTTCTCATCATAGTGAACATATTAATATAGTGAGGAATATTATTTTAATTGAAGAAACTTTTAACAATCACCTTTTCAGACCTTTAAACTTGAAGGGGTATTTAAAATGATTCTTATTTTAATAATGATATTTTTATCACAAATCTCAACAATTTAATTTTAATCACCAATGATTTCATCACTTTCCACACACCACTTATCCACTATTTTCATAATTTGCCAAACGCACATTTTTGATAATAATAATCAGTCACATTTTCAAAGAGCTCTGCAAAAGCGAGCTTTATTCAGTAATCCATTTGACCCTTTAAACAAGTTTTCGTAAAGATGGGTCCCAGCCAAATCGCTTTGTCGATCCAAACACGGCAGATTCTTCGATTTTATCAAGGCCTCGCGAGTCCTTTTCAAAAGAAAAATCTTCGTACAAGGAATAATAAATTAAAGGTCACTCATTTATTCACGAATTGACAAAAAATATTGATACATAATAATTTTGAAAGGAAAACAAATTGATTTTGGTATGATCCCTTTTTATTTAACGCATTTATTATTGACACCGTACCCGAACACACACAGTTTATATATCAATTTATGTCACAATTTATGTCACAAACATAAAATGTTTTTGTCTACACAATTCAATTATCCACATTTCCATAAAATACACTTTTTCCACACACAACCGTTCCCAACCACTGTGCGATAGTGGAATAAAAGTTCTTAAATATTTTTCCATCGTTTGGCTGCAATAATAACACTTATTTTAACAACTGACTTTGTCCAGTCGCATCTGCCAAGAAACTCGGCAGGAATTATTGTATGATGCATCCGTTACATTAAAATAACTTTATCTTACTTGAAATCTTATTATGGAGGTGTAGAAGGAAAACATTCACTTTTGCGATAAGATTTATTTTATTATTACGTTTTTATCATTTGCACAGTAGTTTGCGAGAAATGTTTTTACAAAATGTTTAAATTGTATAAATAACAATAATATTATTTTTTTGTGTTTGGAATATTAATTTTTGAATTTACACAAGCTTTAATACGGGACCCATTGCGGGGTATTGTTTATAAAGTATTTTTTTTACCACAATCATCACTTTAAAGAAGACATTATTTTTAAGAGAAAACCTAAACACATCTCACACTATTATAATTAAAATCCCAAGGCCATAATTTGATTATCGATAACTGTAATGAATTAGGTTTTATAACTGCTGAACAATTTTTTTACAAAACACAAGGTTAATTTTTTTGTGTTTTTTTTTTGCATTTTCCTTGCTAAGATTATAAAGTTATTTTAGTAACGATTAAATTTTTCCTTTACTAAAATAACAAGGTTAAATAACAAAAACTTCATATATAAACAGATTCCTGGCGAAGCTCAGTAGAGTCCCTAATTAATTTTCAGGTCAAATATAGTTAGTACAGCCATAAATCTTGGACCAACTTTGGAGTCGGTAGGCTAAACTGAGATAGCGGGAGGTACATCACAAAATTTATTTTCCTTCGAGTTATCTTCATGGTTTTTTGACTTCACGACAAAAACCTTGACGTCTGTTTCTCAAAATTTATTTAAAGACTTAAGTTACTTTTGTATTAATAACTTCGAGTGTGTTTTATTGCAGACAGCGCTTGTAATAATATTGTGTTTTGACTTAAACATCCTTATAATTTGATAAGGATATGAATTAAAAGTTTGATTCCATAATCCACAAGAGTGAGTAATTTAATGGAAAAGATAATTAATTATGTTAGTTTTTTTAATTATAAGTTTTTATCTCACGATATTCCCCTGCGTATATAAAAGGGGTAAAACCGCCAAAGACGAAAGTCTCCACACGCTACTCTTAATTTTTAATATTTTCCTTTTACATTTCCCTAACGTCCCCGCTAACTCAAGAAAGCTTTTAAGCCTTTTAAGCACATTTCCATTCCGTTACTCTAACTTTATATTGTTATATTTTTTAGTTTTAACATTATTTTAATTCACATCAGCATTTTGTACATCAGTGTTCAGCACTAAAGAGTATTTTGTGTTATGTTTTGTGTCTCGTGCCGTCAGTCACCGTACCACAGTGCGAGTGTTAATTTGTTTGTTTTTCATGTTATGAGTCACGAGCCAGACAATGTCGCCACTTATATGATTACTACGTACACATAACCTGATTTTGGCTAACTTGTAACAAATCATGGATTTTTCTGCCTAACTGGAAACTCACCTCCACAAATGAGAGACATCGAGGTAATGGTTGATATACTTATAAAATCGACTAATTTAACTTTGACTATGTCTTTAACTAACTAGCGCGTCTAACTCGAAAGCTTGGCTATTTTAAGAGATTTTTAAATTCTATATTTAGAGGCGTGAAGGCAATGAAATATTAAACTTTGTACTGGCGATAAGTATCGTTAGCGCTACTTCTATTATATCACTTTTTAGAATTAAAAATGGCACTAAAAAGACACGATTTATAATCGATTTTGTTACACAGCAATAACCGCCGCCGAACGTCAACACACAAAACACAATTTTATTTTATAATTTTATTTAATTTTATATTATATCAACGTTGAAATGAATACATCAAAATGTGAACTAAATACACCAAACAGGTTTAGCGCGTCGTGGGTAGTATCATAAGTGTGCGTTCATATTGGCTTGTTATTATTGTTGTTTACGCGCGTGGTTTCGCGTTAAGCCGGAGCGGCGGGCGTGTGGCGCGGCCCTCGGTGGCTCTGGACTGGTGGCGGACCCGACCGTGACGTCACATGGCACTCAGCCTCGCGCGCCGACAGCGCATGCGTCGCGCACGCACACATGCGCCCGCAGATCGCGACGCACGTGCCTACGATTGACAGATAGTGTGCGTTCTAGGAAAACTTAGTTATATGCAAGTTTCGGGTGAAGTGCCGGTGTTATGTACGGCGTGCAGATGCCAAACGAAGCTGAAAGTTACGTTTATTAGTTAAATAAACTTTGTATCTTGATGAGTGTTGTTCATCGACTTTATGTTTAGTTACGTTAGTGTGCAAATCGCTTTGCAATTTCTCTGAATCATTGGCCATAAACGATATAACATACGACGATTATAGTATTTAATAAGAAGATTCTGTATATGACAGTTCCTATAGAATAAATAGTTTATTTACACTACGTTTTTCTTGTACCGTGAATGTGAAATGGAATGAAATGAAATTGAAATGAAAAGAAATTATTATATTCTGCAAGTAGATCTTTAGAGATACTTTTACATGTCAATGGTTTGGGTTTTTTTCAGCTAGATGGCTTTGGCATTTCCTAACTGACGACCTTTGAGAAGAAACACTGAAACAAACTCAGAGAATCATAGTCTCTTTTAAAGTCCAGACATGGAAGAACACTTATATGTGTGTGTGTGTGCTGACAAAAACAAATTCTAGTAATTCGTTCAGCTTCGTCCTCCGAGTCTTTTCCCAACTATGTTGAAGTCGGTCTAACCAGATGCGGCTAAATATCAATATTGAAGCGACTGCCATCAGACCTATGGAACCCAATTTCTGGGCAATAACGATATCCGAAGGGTAGACTTGTTGTCAGGCTTTTTTTGGCTTCTTTCCACTAACAATTGTCATAGATGTTCGTATGACAAACGAAACCGACGGATTTACGTGGTCTCCGAGGCACGGAGAAATTTCGATGTGATAAGAGTGGTCACCCATCCACAGACTGACCGCAACGAGCGCAGCTTAACCTTGCAGATTAGTTGAACAGCTTTCATATATCATATAAAAGGTTACATATTATCTACGTACACATTCGAATGCAGGTGATCATATACATACACACACATTCACTACAAAACACATAAACTAACACACGCACATGCACAACACACCTTTTACCATACACACATACATTTTCAAACCTTTCATGCAATATTAAAATCATTTCTCTATTTTAACCCTTTTACAATTATCATCCAGATAGGACAGTTTCAATTGTTTGGTTGTTTTTATTTTAATTTTTCATCTTTAACATTAGATATACCTACCCTATTATAGAAATGTAATTATTGGTAAACAGATGCAGTTATTGTATTAATTCTAAGCTCATGTATTTTAAGAAGGAATCACTGACTCCCAAGTCACAGGCTATAAACCTAGTTTGGGAGCCAGTAGAACATTGTATGCCAATATATTGTCAGTACCATATTATTATTACTTGTGTCTGTAAACATTTTTGCGAAATAAACGTATTATTATTCCATTTATTTATTATTTTAACTTATTTGTATATATTTTTAAATATGTTTATAAAAATAAGAAACACATTTAAAAATATAAAAAATAGTAGCCCATCGGCATCGGGAGCAGGGTCCAAGCTACCGATGGTCAGGATCCCAGAGAGAGAAACCTCCTAACAATGCGGGCCGTCTACTTTCTGTATCAAACCCTTGATCCAACCACCTAATGAGAGCCTCCTAAGGTGTCGGTCGAGGCTCTTAGCTATTAAACCATTGGCAGCCACAACGATTGGTACTATGATCGCCGCATCCACCCCCCACATGTCGACAACCTCGTGTGCCAAATCAAGATACTTTATTTCTTTTTCTTTTTCGGCTTTGAAGTGGTTCTCGTCATGCGGGACGGTGATGTCAACAATCATTGCACGACGCTCTAATCGATCTATCACCACAATATCAGGCTTATTGGCAATAATAGTCCTGTATTATTATTATTATTAGCTTTGTTATTACTTAGCCACGAGCCGCCCTTATTTGTTCAGCTTAGAATATTTTTTTTTCGTTTCGAATTTGTTACTACGGATACTACATCATCGATACTTCGATACTACATATTATTTCTAAAATTTATTTACATTAAAGCAGATCCCTGACCAATTTTTATTTAAATAATACATTGGTCTTGTTCCATAGTTTTTGGTATTATACAGGATAATACCAAAAACGACAGCAGCGTATTGTATACGGTCAAGAACTCTCTGTAATGACATTTTAACGTAACTATCCTACAAAAAAATCAGTTTATAAAATTACTAACTCACTCACGACCTTTCCTATATTAGCTAATTCTCTAAACCAATCTCTCAAAAAGCCCAACCTTTAGAAAATAAATAAGGGATTCTTTAAGAGCCAAGACACATCCTCGCCAGCCTTGACCCTACGACATAGAGCCCCGCACGTAGGGTCGTTACAAAGGGCATTATTAACTACACAAGCACGAGTCCGATACAGCTACAGTTAGGTATTAATGTGTGATAGTACGTAGGTCTCTATTTTATGTTGGTTTTGTTTCGATAAGATTTTGATCGAATTTGTTTAAAATTTTATTAACTATACAATTTTGAGTAGACTGCCTCAGTCTAATGGTCCCAAGCGCGACTGCTAAACTAGAGATTTAGACAGTTTAGATTTTTCAGAAGTACCTATTTTAGTGGTCTGATTGAAATAAAACTTGGCATCCTGTGGTTGCCGGTTCGAAACCCATCCATTGCACTACCGACATGAACCCACTCGTAACACAAGCATTTAGCTTAGCACGAGGGATTAACGAGAATACTAGTAATGTGCGTCTCATATTACTAGTAAGCTTTTTAAAAGAAAAAGAAATAAATCCATGTTGACTTTGAAATCTTTGACATTATAACTCTTATATTTCACTACTCTATATCACGTTTGGCATAGCGGCTGAGCGATCGGCTTCTGCGCAACGTGTTGTGGGTTCGATCCCCACACGGAGCAAATATTTGTATGATCTACAGGTAGTTGTTCCGGGTCTGGGCGTTTGTGTATGTGAGAATTTCTGTTTGTAAACGCACCCACGATACAGGAGAAAATCCTAGTGTGGGGCAACGTTTTTTTTATTTTAAATAAAAAAAATACTTGAGTATATATTATGTAAAAATATTTAGGTATAGTTATATGTATTTATAATTAGTAAATAAACTATTCTTATGAAACTTATTTATTACGTACACTTTCGACCGCCCGTTATCTGTTTTTTCTCGATTTTTGTCCATCCAATGGTTGTCTGTAAGAAATTGCTTTTAGCGATAAGACCACCAATTGTACTTTTAAAGATATATATTCTCTGTTTTCTGACCTGTCCTTTTGGTGTACAATAAAGAATACTCTATCTATCTATCTATCTATTACAAATGTTTACTGTATAAAAACATAAGTATATATTAAATTATTGTCTATTTATAGTCTGTCGCTAGTTACTCAAATATTTATTTTTTGTACCTATTATAATTTCTCCCAAACCCAAAGGTTGACTGGTAGAGAATGCCATATGGCATTAAGTCCGCCTTATGTACTACTATTGTGCATAGAAGTATAAATAAATAAATAAGTCCGATACAGCTCTCCATAGTTAAATATATGTGATAATATACACATCTCTATTTTAAGTAAGAAAACCAATAACTCTTCTCATTTTTAAATATATAAAAAGAAAATAAAAATATCAAACACGTAGTTGTCTGTCTGACAAAACGGTTAATAAAATTTCTACAGCTGCTACGCTGCTACGCCGCTACGAACGCGTAGCACGTTGCTACGATACAGTTGAATGAACTTTTTCGCCGCTGTAAATTATTATTGATAGCTTTTAAACCTTTCTATTGTTTTTGTCTTATATTATGATTTATTTTATTATTATTTTGTATTATTAATTCTAGAAATAAATAATGTTATTGGATTTGGGGGAATCTTGAAAATATTTTTTTTTGTTTTTCTAGAAGCTCATGTTAATATTTTATTTAAATGTTTTCAATTGACAGAATTTTTACGTTACTTTTTAAATTGCTAACAACATTATTTAGATACATACATACATACACTCACGCCTTTCTCCCACAGGGGTAGGCAGAAACATAGACTGCTACGATTGTTGTTTGATTTAGATACAATAATTAAAGACAGAAATTATAATTTCAATTCCTAAGAAATTGACTTAACAGTGTTTTTAAAAACAAACACCGTATGTACATGTTAACTGGCTCATTAGTCTAGTGGTCCCAAACGCGACTGCTACGCTAGAGGTCCTGGGTTCGATCCCCAGATCGAGCAGTGTTATTGAGTTTTTCTATGAAATTTTCAGTAGCAGCTCGATGTCTGGATTTGTGCCCGATGAATGGCAATAGGTTCGCCACCTTTTATCTGGGAGCTAAAAATACCAGCGAACTGTGGGTGTACATTAGTACGCCTCTGCCTGACCCTTCGGGGAATACAAGCGTGATGGTATGTTAGATGTCCGTATGTCAACCAACACAGAGGCACGGAAGGTTCTCTATATGCCAAGAATGATCAGCCATATATAAATTGACCGCGGCAAGCAGCTTAACCATGTCATTCAATTGATTAGCATAGGTATTGCGAGCCTCAAAATTTCACAACAAAATGATGCCGACATTTTGCTTTTGTCATTTATTTAATATGTATATAGAACACATTCATCATTCGGTACGCCCACGTTCGCCCACGCGGGCAACTCCGGGAACTGACGCTAGATCAATAAGAGATTTTTGTCGGCTTTTAGTTTCTATCCTTTACAATCAAATTGTGATCAGGCCGACTCAACGAAATGTATTTTTAAAGTTATAAGAAAAATTCTATCTTAGTCATAATACGAACCTGCGTCCCTCTGATTAAGCACGGCAATCAAGCAGGGGGATTATTTTTACGGTGGGACGAACGGAGAATTATTTTTTCACTAAAATGTTAAAGATATTTAACATGCATTAATGCCAAATATAATAAAAAAATAATCCAGGAAAAGTATTTACATTACTTTAAATATGTATTTTTAACCGACTTCAAAAAAGAGGAGGTCTTCAATTCGACTGTGTTTTTTTTGTATGTTTGTTACGCGATTATTCTGTGAACCGGTTTTTACGATTCTTTTTTGATCGGTTGGTCATACTTTAGAGGTGGTCTCTTAAAAATTTGGTCAACGAAGACGATGCCTTTGATTTGATCGGATCTTTTGATTTCGCCACCGACTCCCGAAACTGTTATGCACATAAAATTATTTCTTACGTTTTTAGGTGGTTTTATAGCTTTATTTTACAAATGTCTATAATCATTGTGAAGGAAAATTCGACCGCGGGCCATATCTAACCAGAAGATGCAGGTTCAAATCCTGCTAGCGGTTGACCCATCAAAAAATTGTCTTATGTCAGTTGGCATCTATCATAATCATTGATGATTTACTAAACAAAATTTCATTTTTTGTATAAGTGACGTCATCACACTTTTTTTAATGAAATAAAGAAATTAAAAAAATACAATACGAAAGATACGATAAGAAAATATATTTCTAATCTCATCGAGCCGTCATTTTAAATCAGTAGTTAGAACTACTCTGCATCGGTACCAATGTAATACAAACGTACATTCGAGGGGGTGAGCAAAGATCATAGCGGGTCACAGATCGGGTCGGGCGCAATCAAGCGACCGTCAATCAGCCACCAGCCTTACTTAATTACCTCGTCACGTGTGGGCAGTCGTACTTACACAATTTCCTATGTATGAGTTACACTACACGCTATACATCGTGGCAATATTAACTATGTGTGCGTAGCAGGGATACACACAGATGTATATAAACTCATAAATGCGGCTGTATGCGTTGAACGTTTTCCTTATAGATTTATATGTGTGTCTATAGCAACGGTAATGAAATTGTGTGTGTTGAGTATAGGTGAATTACAGATAGAGAAAGTCACAAAGAGTAGGTTCCTGATTGTCGATTTGTTGTATGAGGCTGTCTACTAATCTGATTGATTAAATGATACCAGATCGTTATCTAGTATTTTTCTGTCTTGGAATAGGATTTCCTATGATTAGAATCTTTCTGCTCGGCTTTCAGTTTAACAAGATGCTTGATCTAATGATTGATCCTGAGTATCAGTATGTTACGTGAACTGAAATATTCAATTAACTGGTCATAGGACTTTTTTCGGGTTTCTGTTGTTATAGGTACAGTGGCGACTAAAAGTCCATAGCCAATCTCACAATGCAATAGCTTGACGTTTAGTTTGACTTACGACCATCTTTTCATGCATCATCATTGTCGTTAACAAGTGACAGTCACTGGCTGTATCGAGTCCGCTCGTACTGTTCACAGCAATGTAATCCTTAGCGTGCTTATGGACTCTTGAGCGTTCTGTACTGTATTCGTATGATAACTGAGATCGACGTCTTACGTTCTCTTCGAAGCACTGAGAAATCTTAGTGTACTTAAAAATATATAGACTAACTACAATAACCGCAGGGTAATCTTGTAAGTCCTGAGTTTGAAACCCAAATCGAGCGAAGTTATCGAGCCTTCAATTAAAAATTTAGTTAGCAATATATTTGTTCTCTAATACATAGAACTAGAACATTTCTGGGAAATTGTAGGCTACCACAGAATACTGCTGTTAGTCTCACACGGTATACAGGAGTAGAGATAGAATTTATGTTATGATATATAAAAAATATTTTAAGATAACATACCATCATATCTGTATTACCCGAAGGGTTAGGCAATGGTGTATTAATTGTACACCGACAGTTCGCCGGTATGTTTAGGTCCCATGTTATAGGGAGCAAGCCTATAGCCATTAACGGAGCACAGATTCCAAACTCCAAGCTTCTACTGAGAATTTCATAGACAAACCCAATAACAAATGGCGCAAATGTTCCACTGATCTGGTATCGTCGTGTGACGGATTATTGAGCACTGATGCAGGTGTGCTGCCGGATGCGACTGGTCTACTCAAAGCCGCTATGGATCTTTCTTCAAAAGGTCATTTCAGACATTGCCCTGCAATGTATCACTCTCATATTCTTATACTATTATGTCTGGACTTTAAAAGAGACTATGATTCTCTGAGTTTGTTTCTGTGTTTCTTCTCAGAGGTCGTCAGCTAGGAAATGCCGACACCATCTAGTAAATAATCTTATAGCCTTTCAATGTGTAAGTATAAACAAACCTCTAATTTAGTATTAAACACACGTACACTGCTCTCAATTCTGATTACGTTGTTTGAGGGTAAAATGACGATGACGTCATAGCAGTTCCGAGGGTCGATCGTATTTGTAGAGGTGAGGGTTTGTTAAGGGCGGATTAACGAAGAAATTCGCAGTTCTGTTCAAATATTTGCCGATTAAATGTGAATATTATATTGTAATTAAATAGGAGTGTGTTTATGAATTTGTGTAGAGCTGAGCTGTGATTGTTAATGAAAATGTAGGGTATTACGTTTAAAAATATATGCTGTTGTGTATTCATTCACAGTAAATAGATAAATAAATATACTATACTCGTATTGTAAGCTAAAACTATACCCAATCCTAGATATGTAATTTTATTCCTCATAGAGATTGTTACTCCAGTATCCGTTATTATATTCCCGACAGATTATTTTTCCTTGTTTTGTTATTTTTCGTCATTTCAATGTTAAATTAATTAATTTGCTTTATTTCTTTAAGAATTTATCTAGTACCACGTGAAATGTCACTCATTGGCTCTTCTTAGAAAAAGGTGCCTATGAACTGGTGATTTTTTCTAGGATTTAAGCGTTTGCTAAGACAGAATTTACAAAAATATCCACAAGATCAACGTGTGTAATTCCGCAAGATACAGCTAGTTATAGTATAAAAAGTCCTCATACAATCTCACTTTCAGACACTTTACAGGTATAAGAGATCAGCTCTGCAGACAAGTTGTAAAATTGAGACATCGTGGGCACTTTAAGAAATTGGCTCCTGATATTCTGCTACACATAATATTATGTCGTTCATAAGATACTTTCATTCGAGCAAAATGTAAATAAATGGGGCTGAGCACTCAAATTTCCTAAAGAACTTTGAATACTACATAAAATTCAAAATAATATGATCTTAAAAATACGTAAGCAATTGACCCATTTTAAACCGGAGCTGCCGTAGCACTGTAGCACCGTAGCATCGTAGCTGAGCTACGAAGCGTAGGCGGCTACGACATGTAGGGGTTATTGACATTTTCATTCTGAATCCCATCCAAATGTGATTTATACTCTAAATAAAACTACTTTTTACGGATTTTATCGCGTTGTATTGATGAAGATTCGACGTTTTAACATTAAGACAATCAACACCTCAGTCTACCCGTGACCATGGATGCTGTAAAGGATCCGAAACGTCGGGAATCAAATAATATCAATACAACGCGATAAAATCCGTAAAAAGTAGTTTTATTTCAACTTTTATATATGGATTTATTTGAGAGATTTTCTGGGAGTTATTGTAATTTTTATTTTATAGGTTTGCTCTCCTACATTTTGGAAATGCTGGCGTGATAGTATATTATAATTATTATAAAATACTTATACTATATATATTATATATGTACATACATACTATATCATAACATACCATCACGCCTGTATTCCCCGAAGGGTTAGGCAGAGGCGTACTTAATGTACACCCACAGTTCGCCTAGTATGTTTAGGTCCCATGTTATAGGGGGCGAGCCTATAGCCATTAACCGGGCACTAATCCAGACTCCGAGCTGCTACTGAGAATTTCATAGAAAACTCAATAACACTTTGCTTGACCTGGGGATCGGACCCAGGATCGTAGCAGTCGCGCTTGGGACCACTAGACTAATGAGGCAGTCAATACATAATATATAATAACATACTATACTTATATATATATTAGTATTATTTAGGCGCAAAATTATGAACTGATTAAAAGAAGCGGGTATTGTCTTCACCAACTAATGTAATCTGCATAAAAATGTATATGAAAACTTTGAAAAGAGTTTCAAGAGTTTCTTAAAAATATATTCAAAGATATTATAGTATTTTGGATATAAGCCAGATTTGTTTGTGACGTTAATTTTTAAGCGTTCGACCTGATCGACCTCGAACGAATATGAAGATGTTTACGCGAGACAACGATATTAAGTAACATGTCTAAATGATATTTTGTATTACTTTGGGAAATTGAAGTCAAAAATTATTTTTTCCTCATTTCATTTATTTGCACTTATTAGATGTATATTTGTACTCTCAATACAAATTGGATTTTGACTATCGGAAACCCAAAAAACAATACTAAAGCTTAAAGTCAGTTTAATTAGACTAAAAAAATATTTTAACAAGACTAATGAGGTCATTAGTCTAGTGGCCCCAAGCGTGACTGCGACGCTAGAGGTCCTGGGTTCAATCCCCAGGTCGAACAAAATGATATTGGGTTTTTCTTCTTATGAAATTCTCAGTAGCAGCTCGGAGTCTAAATTTGTGCCCGATGAATGGCAATAGGCTCGCCCCCTATTACATGGGACCTAAACATACCGCCGAACTATGGGTGTATATTAGTATGCCTCTGCCTAACCCTTCGGGGAATACAATCCTCATGGTATGTTATGTTTATGTGTTAAATATATTTTCAAGATTTTATTACTGCTTTTATTTACTTCATCAGGGAAGAAACTAGTTTACTTCACATACATTATATAGATTGCAAGTCAACCCGTCACCAATTACGCGTTGCAATATTTCAACCGTTATTACTATGCGTGGCTCCCGGCTATGCCCGCTTAGATCTCGATATGAATAACCTACATTCACGCTAGCTGCATAATTACCCCTGATAATAACAAACCAGCATTCAATAATAACTCAGGGTATAATATTAGCGAATGATTCCGTTGTATGCTGGCTGCTTTTAATTGAATTTTAAAAACACTCGTCTAAGATGAGTTTGAATTTAGAACGTAACAAACTAACCTATTATTCATCCTACTAATATTATAAATGTAAAAGTTTAAAAAGGAGTATGGATGCATGTTACTCTTTCACGCCAGAACGGCTAAACGGATCTGGATGAAATTTGGTACAGAGATAGATTATAGTCTGAAATAAAACATAGGCTACTTTTTATCCAGGTCGGATCTAATTCTGAAGTCCAGGCAGACAAAGTCAGTAAGTAAAAATATAAAAGTCTTATAAACCTTTCATAGCTAAAATGTGTTTTGTCTTGTTTTGACACGTGATATTCTGTGATACCAAACTTAAAACCTATAGTTTAAACAACAACTGCTAATTCTGTAAACCATCTATTTGCATTTAAGATTTTTTTATTTATTATTTCATTTTTTAAGTGAAGTTCTTATGACAAATAAATCTCTTTAAACTTTGACCTAAATTTTAGCCTAATACAAAGAGATTTAAAATGGTTATAGTAGATGAGACTGCCTCATTAGTCTAGTGGTCCCAAGCGTGACTGCTACACTAGAGGTCCTGGGTTCGATGCCCAGGTCGAGCAAAGTGTTATTGGGTTTTTCTATGAAATCGTCAGTAGCAGCTCGGAGTCCGGTTTTGTGCCCGGTCAATAGCAATAGGCTCGCTCTCTATTACGTGGGATCTAAACATACCGGCGAACTGTGAGAGTACATTAGTACACCTCTGCCTAACCTTTCGGGGAATAGAGGCGTGATTGTATGTTTAATGGAGATAACTGAGAAGATTTTTATACAAAAACTTTGTTTTGTGTGTCGGGTCGTTTTATTCCCTACAACATGGTTGAGTCGAACCACGCCGATACACACGTCATGCTCGTGAACGGATGCTGTCTGTCGGGACTGGTCAGCTCTTACATGCTGTGGCAATCCCTTGCTTTTTAATATAACAACTATACTGAATAAGTCTTACACATCAAACTGTATAATTCACGAACTATTTAAAACAAAATTGTGAAGATTAATAATGTTGTAATCATGTTTTTTTTTGAAAGTGTATCTATGGAGTTTCTTGCCGGCTCTTCTCCATAAGACATTTGACATTTCAAAAGTACTTTTTTAATGGTATAAAATAAAACATTTTGACTTTGACTTCTTTCTTTGTCTTTCTTGCTGACGTATTGCTAATAGACAAGAGTGATTTGTTATCTTATACGTAACATAGAATAAAGGATTAAGATTGTGATGTCACGTATATCGCTTGTAATGGAATATCTCTTAATGCTTCCTACTAATATTATAAAAGTGAAAGTTTGTGAGGACGTATGGAAGTTTGTTAATCAATTACGTCAGAACGGCTGAACGGATATGGATGAAATTTGGCACAGAGATAAATTATAATCTGGAATAGCACATAAAGCACATAACTAAAGTCCGCGTAGTATGTATGTTGTTATGTTTTTAAATATAATTATACTCCAAAACCGAACAAACAAACAGACAGAGTTACTTTTTTAATCATAATATTAGTATGGATTTATTAAATGCAGAAATTATCAGACTTCGTACATATTTATTATCTATTTCAGTTTTTTATCTTATTTCATGAATAAATAAATTTGATACATAATATTTTTTTTCTAAGAAAGTCAGAATTGCTCACTGAATTTTGATAATTTTTGGCATAAATGCGAATTTTCACCGTCAAAATTATAAACGGCATTTTTTTGTGATCGTCAGAAACCAAATTATAAAATAATTATTTAACCTATTTCACAAAGCATTTATATACACCAGTAAGCACCAGTTTTCGTTCAATCGAGCAGAAAACGCGCCTACATTTTTTTTACCTTCACCTCTCTTTAAGCCCACTCCAGTTGTTCTTTGAACCGGCCTATTCGTTCGTTAACGTACCCGTCAATTTAACAAACAAATATCTGCAGTCTGTGAAATCAAAATTGAGCAAAAAAAATCACTAAATACAGTGCATAAAGGTTATAGTAAAAGAATACGACGGTTTTATTGGTTACAGACTTTTGTAACTTTTTTCCTGTAAGATTTTGCTTTTTTTCACTTATTGTGATATAATGCACAAGCGGGACTGCTGAGCGAGTGGTCCTGAGCTCAATTCCCAGATCGAGCACTATTATTGGTTTAGTTCAATTTTGTGGCTGCTTGCACTGGTTGACTGCGGGTGTACATAAATACACCTCTGCCTATCCATTCGAGGAATAGATGCGTGATGGTATATTATGTTACTATATGATTGGCACCTATACATTTGGTCACAGCAAGTAGTAAATCCTAACAAACGTCATATAGTTCAAAGTGGTTAGTTAGGTTATATTCAGTTGTAATCAGCTCTCTTGTTAGATGAATAGAAAATATTGCAGAAAATTGTACACACAATAACATACAATATAGATAGATACGATTTTAACTGCCTTATTAGACTAGTGGGTCTTAGAGCAACTGCTTCGCTAGAGGTCAGGGGTTCGATTCCCAGGTCGAGCAGTGTTATTGGGTTTTTTAACCGACTTCATCCGTGGAGCATATGCACGGGGTTCCAGATGAAAACCAACGTCAAGTAGGTAGGTCGTCCTGATTGACATTAAACTGATCTGGGCTCCTTTTGGTCCAGCCGTGAGACTTGTTAACATACCCTTTCATATTAATACGTAATCATATTGATTGCTAATTACATACGATACCTACTGTGTCTACTGTGCTGTGGCTAAATAAACATTTCTTTTTTGTACATGCTAATTAAAGAAACTTGTTATAGTCTGGAGGCTTTGGGAACTTCATTTGACCTACACGAATGTCCTGCTGACCTGGTATGGTCGTGGGACAGGTTGTTGAGCTCCCTAAATAATGGTTGAGCTAAACGATGACTGATGCATGCGTGCCGTCAGTTGGGACTGGTCTACTCAAAACTGCTATGGTTCTTTTCTCAAAAGGCCATTTGAGACATTATCGTGTCACTCACATATAAGTGTTCTTCCATATCTGGACTTTAAAAGAGACCATGATTCTTTGAGTTTGTTTCGGTGTTTCTTCTCAAAGGTCGTAAGTTAGGAAATGCCGAAGCCATCTAGCTATAAAAAAACCCAAACCATTGACATGTAAATGTATCTCTAAAGATCTACTTGCAGAATAAATATCATTACATTTCTTTACCATTCCGAAACTACAGGCGTAATTTTTATATTATAGAAAGATAATCCAGAGATTGTCTCTGATCTAAGTTTTGATTCTGATAGCTTGGCTTCTAAGCACCTGCTACTTTAAACTATAGCAGGCACGGGTTAACTATGACCTAAGTTTTGACTCTAATGTCATTTATGGCTAAGAACTTTGAACTAGCAGTTATAACTTATGCATTGTTGCGAAATCTAATGCACTTAGAATATACGAGGATGTTCAGCTTAATGATACTAGAATATCGGTAAAGTAGGGTTAAGAACTATAGCGCTAATAGGAATGCAACTTTGAAAAGAAAATTGCTTAGTATCTATTTTTTTTTTCTTTATAATAATGTTGCCGCACACTAGTATTTTCTCCTGTATTATAGGTGCGTTTAAAAAACATCTCACATACCCAAACGCCGATGCTCGGAACAATATATAATACCTATAGATCATACAAATATTTGCTCTGTGTGGGGATCAAACCCATAACACGTAGCGCAGAAGCCGATCGCTCAGTCGCAACGCCAAACGTGTAGTTAAACAGATTATTCAAGAAAAGTATTTTTCTTCAAAATGCCCATCCGAGAAATTCCTGTGATAAAATATTTTGGTAGGTACTTAAAAGTTTTAAAAACATTTTAGTATTTTCATTTTACACTAAGAATCGTAACATAATTATCATCACGCCTGTCTCCAAACGGTCACGCAAAGGTGCACCCACAGTTTGATTTACAAGAGTCTGAAAACTTTCCGGAGATAGAAGCGAGCCTATAAAGCACAAATCTAATCTCCGAGCTGCAGCTGAAAAATTCCTAGAAAACGCCAATAATACAGACTTAAAAACTCACACTTAAAGCTTGTAATCACTAAAACAATCATACATACACACATATTTTCACGTCTATCTCCTATTGGGGTAGACAGAGACTATAGATTTCCGCTTGCTACGATCATTAATCTCCTCATGCATCTCAAAAACAATCAAGCTACACTCATGTTCCAATTCAAGTTTAAAGGTTTTTATTTCAAATAGTTTTTACAAGCATTTATGTAACAGTATTCGATTTCAAATTCTCAGTAGCAGAATTTGGATTTGTGCCCAGTTAACGCCCATAGGCTCGCCCCTATTATACCGGACCTAAAAATATATAGATGGACTGTGAGTATACAGATGTGGTGTTAGAGATACACATATTTTATTTTTTGTAACTTCAAAATTCCATTACAGATAAATAGTTTTAACTATGACGTAGATTGAATTAAACTACGTTTACGGATAAAGGTCTTGAACAACACCTCAGGCTACCCGTGTGTCCCGTGACCATGGATGCTTTAAACGATCGGTAACATCAGGAATTAAATCGCAGCAATATATCGCGATGAAGTCCGTAAAAAGTAGTTTAACTCAATATCTAATATTCGCGTAAGTGTCAGAAACCAGTTTAAAATGAAGATATTATTCCATGATTCCAATAACCGATATGCAAATTTACCAATAAATTTTGAGCAAGCTTTAGTCAACCTTTCAATATCCTTCGTTAATAAACCCATAATACATAAAACAAAAGCTATTTAAAAACGCATTAAATCAAACCGCCACGGGGTTCAGTACTAAGCGCCAATTTAATATAACCATAACAAAAGGGGTGAAAATTTATAGTACAAAATTTCATACTTAAGGAAGCCGCCTTTTTCCTGTCACCCTTGATAAATATAAGTGTCCTTTTCGTGCGGAACCATTATTAAATTTTATGTGCCAGCCCTTCACAATACACCCACTTATTGTAATTGCGATGTTCAAATATTAATGATGGTGGCAGCCCTGTAATGTGGTAGTCGTAATTATAATTTGGATTTTGTAAATTATTTGATTACCTTTAATTATTTAAATGTGCTGCGGTCCCTAGCTCGCTACAATGACAGTCAATCTGATGAGCAATTTTGAAGGCAAAATCATAAATAAAAGGATTTATTTTCAGCGAATACTTTAATATAAGTATTTTGATGATACCCGTAGTACATACATACACTCACGCCTTTCTTCCACAGGGGTAGGCAGAAACTAGAGACTGCCACTTGCTACGATTCTTGCATACTTCTTTTGCTTCTTCCACATTCATACATCTTCTCATACATACACGCCGGTTGCGAGTTCTACGCACCTGACCTTTTTGAAGGATTTCGCCAATAAGATCGGCGTATGTCCTTCTAGGGCGACCTCTACAGGCGCTGCCGCTGACATTCGCCTTATAAATTCCTAATCGTCTTTCATTCATTCTTTCAACATGTCCAAACCATCTCAGCATATTCTTTTCAATACGCGTCACTACATCACCTTTCAGCACGCAAAGTTGTCTTATCACACTGTTCCTTACGTGTAGTGGGTATTGTATTTATATTAAACACGTTTTACAAAAAAAATAACAAGAATTTTATATATGACAAATCTGTGTAGCAAGCTCTCTTGTTATCCTTTTTGATTTTTTGTAAAAACTTTTAGGGTAGCATATAATATACAAGAGCTTGTGAAAGTTTCATCAAGCACAGAAACGTATAGAGGAGGAACAGACGTTATTTTTAATATATTGGACGGTAGATATAACCTGGGTGTCTGTAAATCACGAGTGAAGTCATTGGTTTCTTCTAGGCAAGCGCCATCGTAGATCGCAGTGTCGCTTAACAAGGCGAACTGGCGGTCAAGCATAAGGCTATCAAGAATAACAAGTAGATTATTTTAAATCAGTATGATATTTATTTAAAAAATATTATAACTTGTCAACAAAAAAAATGTTTTATCCATCTGGTAGGTTAAGTAAGTTTTAACCAACGTTAATCATAAAAATAACCATCATATTTCCCGCCATTTAAGTTTAACGTCTCAAGCAATTCACAGTAACATCATACTAAAAATCATTACACGAATACCGACCATAATGAGGGCAGTCAAAACCGTAGCACGAGCACAGTACAGTCGCAAACAACGCCGAAACACGAAACTGCAACAAAACGAACAAAAGTGTGTCCGCGACAAATTTTTCACTTGGCGTCATAACACCGTTTGCGTGTGACTGTACAAATAAAAGTGTATGGAGCCCGAAACTTGAAAAGCGTTGCAACCAGCACGCGAGGAAAAAACGATGAAGCTATTTTTCCGACTTGTGTTACATTGATATATGTGTTACTTTTACGACCGGTTTTAGCACAATCATTCTTGAACAATGACTTCGCTTTAGTACATACGATGTGGAAGAGATTGGTACATAAGACAGTGTACCAAACTGGAGACGCAGAGTCCTACCTGCGGTCGTATTATAATTATTCTTATTTTGAACAGTAAAAAGTAAAACGTGCATTTTCAAAATAATCAATGAGCTGTTAACTGTTGGGGCAAAGTAGGTAAATGGCTGTTGCTTTATACATAGTTGTAGTTTGTAGATTTCAATCAAAGAAATATCAAATAATAGATGTTATACTAAGGCAAGTTGGTAGACTTCACACAAGAATTTATTAAAACTGAGCATTTTTACAGGTTATTTGAATTTTTTTCATTAAGAAGAATATTTTTCACTTACAAATAAAATTGTTGTTAATAGAATAAAACTGCGACTATTTATTTATTTCAATGTTAAAGGATTTTGATGCTTAAGCTGTACATGTAAATTCAAATGCAAACTACTGTGTAGTTCTTTATATACTCGCATACCTCTGCCTACGGAGTAAAAGAGATAGATAGAGTTTATCAACTCCCGGTCAGCGTCCGCAACTTGAAACGCGATTCCTCCCTCATTCTAGTATTTTCCCGCGTGTGTTCGGGTTACCTTTTAATATAGAGATGCGGTGTAATAATATTGTACGCAAAATTAGTTTCCTCTTACTAGCTGTAGATTTAACAAGGAGTAACCTGAAATTTAGCGTTTCATTGCTTATACATAATACGCAATATTGTGCATCAAACTCGTTGTTGAGTTTTAGGTTGAGTATTCTTTTTTCGATTTCAGTAAAAAATAATACAAAGTAACCTAAATAAACTAAATATAGTACTCCAAAGCTAAGTAATCAACAAATCAGAATGTGAAATTATTTTTATGTCCTGAATACTTGCATACAATGTCTCCAGGTTTTGTTGGCTTTTCACATGAAAAGTATGAAATTGGAAATTGGACCTGGAAAAGTTACAATCTACCATTTTCAAATCGACGATCGAATCGAAACAAATAAAAATGACATGACATTTCAAATAATTGGTCAACGAAAGTAATTTACTTTCTGTTTCTACTCAACTAACACAGCTATTTGTATTTGTATGTTTCTTTATCTATGTATGTATTTATTCGTGCACGTGGTGAATTTATGGTTACAAAGACATTACTGTTATAAGATGTATTGCCACGAAAATCCTCGGCCGCCTACAGAAAAAATCGGGAAAATCATAGCAAACAATAAATATGCTACACTAGTCACGTCACCAAAAGATTATGGCGGACGACGCTGGGTACTAAAAAAATACGAATCACGGCGTGCCGTGGTATGACGTCACGCGTGACATTCGTCACAAGCGTGACAACTGACTCGTTAACCGGGACGATTGTAAAGAAAGTGTTAGGATTTTTGCACGCCATTTTTAGACAAGTTTCTAAAGCCTTTGGAAGTTTTTTTACGGCGAAGCGAAGGATATTCCTCCAAATATTTACACTACCTGATACCCTTACTGAAATAATATCCAATGTATCATTGGTGGTCTATTGTCTAGTGAGGTTGTAACAAAGACTGCTGAGTGAAAGGTCTTGGGATCGATTCCCAGGTTGAGCTCTCTTCTTATTGTGTATGTATGTGTGTGTTTATCTTATTGTGTTTTCTATATCTTTCAAAGTTTGGACTTGTGCTCATAATGGCAATCTGTTCGCCCTTATTACGTGGAATCTAAATATACTGGTAAGCTATGAGTATTCAGTAATACATCTCTATCTGTCCCTTTCGGGAAAACAAGTGTGATGGTAAATTATATTCATCCATCCATCCATATATAATATCATCGGCATCTCATTTATAAAATATAAAAAATCACAAAGAGCTGTACAGTACTCTTTTTATTTGATAGTAGCTTCATTAATTTACCCTCAGTTGTATTCTACGACGCTTTTATTATTAATTTATTAACCATGTAGTCTTTAGGCCATAAAGAAAATGTAGAATTAATAATAAGATACAGACCACCACTCTTTGTTGCAATGGGGGTACTAGAAATCTTCCTATTACAACTCACATGCGTTCATAGGCACCTAGAGGTGGGCTGGGAATGCATTAGCCCCACATAATCATACACACTAAACTTTGTATTGTAATAAAATAAGAATTTCTAGAAAAGTAACTATAAACAAATTATATCTATAATTATAATTATAGTTAAATGAAACTAGTACGTTAACAATTTTTAAATGTAATATGGTAAGATAAATATTAGTAGAATAGTCACGTATATAAGGTCCAACCACATCGTATCAAAAGACCAGAAAACAGCAAATACCAATATCAAGTTTACAGCGACACATTTATTTACGAAAAAACTATTTTTCAAGTACAATTTAGCGCTAGTACGTATCGAAAGACCAGAAAACAGCAAATACCAATATATCATAGTAGAACAATAGTTCAGTACACAGTTTCAACGTATCCTTGGAACGGAGATAAGTACTTGTTCCCCTCGGCTGACTTTTACTACTTGTGAAGATACATGGCCGGTGCACTGCCTCGCTTTCTACTTTCACCTTCCGATATACAGGGTTAAAACGTTGTTGCTAGTTTTTTTTTTAACAAAGAAGTAAAGTACCTATGCATAAGGTACTTCATTAAATGGATAATTATTAATACAAAACACTTATCTGTCTATTTACTGTGTCTTAGCGTGGAAACTGATGAGTAAATTTTGATGAAACTCGGGGTATAGTTGGAGCTTGATTAGATATTTAATATAGAAAATATTTACCTATAGACCTATCAGTTACCAGCCCAATAGTCATATTACTAAGCCAGCACTGCTTCTTACTTAATGTTTATTTTGAGTAGTTTAACGAAATCACTTTTACTTAAGCATGAATCTACGTGTCACGCTTATATCAGCACTATTGCTATCCATATTAGCTTGACATTTGACTGTGACATTGAATAATAAACTTCAGCATTTGTCATTTAAGTAAATAACAAAATACTGCGTACATTACAACCTTGGCTACGCGTGCAATCACAGCTATTGTCAAAGTTTATTTTTCATACCAAAGATAACATTGACGCTAAAATCGATGCACAGAATGTAGTCTTCCTCGAAAAATTTTCTCGTATCTATAAAACCTGGAATTTTCAAACCGCGATCAACACTTACCGTGCAACATATTTTCAATCTACAATAAATCAATACCGACCTTTGTGCAAGCCGGTGTGCTTATCCTTAAGCACCGTGAGCTCGTAAATCTTGCCGAACTCCTCGAACATGGGCCGGAGGTCGTCCTCCTCTAGATGTCGCGGTATCTGGCCTATGAACAGTTTGACGGCGTCCTTGCCGGCACCCGGCGGCGCGCCGGTCCGCTCCGCCGGTGTGAGCGGCGAGGCGCGCTTCGCATCGGTGCTCAAGCTGTGCACCGGCGTCGACGGCGCTGTGCCGATACTCGAGTCACAACTTTGAGGAACGCTGACTATGTTCACATTCTGCATATTGTAACCCAACAACATGGGGTTCACGCTCCGCATATTCGCGCCCACGATCATGTTTATCACAGTTAACAGACTTTAATGAACACAAATGTCTAATCACAGTGCTTTGTACTCAGTTTACCTTAATCTATAAATTCGGTTTGCAAGTTTTTTAAAGCTCACTCGTGTTTACTTTCGTTTTTCGCGGAGGGCGAGTGTTTGGGGAGGTGGGGGTGATTTGCGTGGGTGTGCGTCAGAGCTGCGTCTGTGTGCGTTCCGTCTCTTCTCACAGTCACCCTGTAATGCGTAATATTATCGATCGCTATAGTAACAGTAGTAGGCAGTACAGCCGTCCCCCGTTTTTCTCACTGACGCGGATTTATTTCTGTTTTTTATGAGTGATATTTTTTGCTAGATTTTTTTTCACTATTTGATATTTTATAATATATCGCACATTAATTAAATGTATAAATAATACACGTTAATTAACACTTAATTAATAATAAAGATTGACTTAAGATAAGAATTAATTTTACTTTTGATTTAATTTAACAATTAGAAAAATTTGGCACGACACTAATTCTACACACTGATTTTGAGCGATAATTTTCTGACACAAACTTTACACAAATATTAAAATATTCTCTACTTAATTGGAGAACAATTAAACAGTTTTTCTCACATGAAAAAATCGTATAATGTTGCTCAGTGTTTACGCAGCGGCAGCGCGTCACACGGCGCACTGTTTACAAACAAACCGCGGACCGACACACGTTTTTTTTCCATATATTTTTTTAATTTTTAATTTCACCGTTTATCTCTGATCGTTCACACGCAATTCGTCACTGTACACATAGAAATGTAAACAAGAAAAAAATTGTATATATTTTTTTCTGACACACTTATCACTAAATTACTAATCTAACTTATTTTAGCACTTGACGACGATTAACGATGACTTGACGCACAAACGAAAAGCACAAAACACGAACTAAATGAGACAACAAATTTGCCGTGTTCCCGTCTATATGCCTACATGTCCACTAACCTAAAATTCCCTCCGAGGTCCCCTCATAGCACACGCCATGGGGGAGTCTCCAGTCTTGATACAATCCTCCCTTTCACTCACCCTCAGATACGCGAGTAAATTCGCTTTGTGTGAATAGGTTGATTATTTGAAATTTCTTGTTTCGCTATTCCCTTGACGGTGTTGAGACGCGTACAGCTTTCTCCTTGAATTATGTGGAAAATTTTACGCATTTTCATTAGTTGTATTACTAATAAATATAATACGTGAATTTTATGTGTCCTTATAATTATATTGGACATTTTTGATAAAAAATATTACACAAGTTTTAATTATTGTTTAGTTTTTAGGGACGAATGTGGATTATGCCTTTTATTTTATTGGTTAAAGATATAAAATATCTGAAAAAATAATGTAACGAATAAGTATACATTATTCGTCTTTTTCTTCATCATTCTTTTTTGTATATTTTATTATGAAAAATATGATTGTAGTGAAATTATTTTGTGTAATTGTAAGTATACAATTTGATTGATTATTGTAACAACCTATGTACCTACTTACTTTTATTATTTTATTTTGAATCATTTTATTTATCCCTCTGTATTCAGTATTATTTTAGTCTTATCAAATGCATGTAGAATTTAATATTATTTACATATGAAATTAATAAAAAATAATCTCGTATTTAAATAAAAAAATATTTTTAAATTATAAACTCAAAAAAATTACGCGTCATTATTAATAAACACACTTTTAACCCACATCAGTGTGAGTACCAGAAAAAACCTTAGCCGTTGAATAATTTAACCAACCGACGCTTAGGAGTAGGTCGTAAAACGCAATGCCAAATTCGGTAAAAGGTCTTCAATGTTTGGTCGAGCTATAACTCAAGCCCCAAAAATAGCGAAGGGGCAACCTCCCCGCGCGCCTCCCGCCCGCCCCAGCCTCCGATGATCTTTGCACGCAACTCCCAATGGCTGTTTAGAAAATACATAAAAAAGAAAGCCCTCCTTGAGTTATCTAGAAGCTGATTTTTTAAAATGTATGAACTGGAGAGTGAAATTTATATCGTAATGTAGGGACTTAATTAAGGGGTTTTAATTTTCTGTTGCTATTTGTGTGTACCTGTATTATTGAGCGAGGTTCGTTGGTGTTTGGCAGTGTAAGATGAAGTTTTAAAAAGGGTGTGGAAAATTCATTTCTAGCCACTAGACGCATTGACTCGGGGAAATTTTCTACATAGTATAATATTATATATATGTTTTTCTGTTAATCCTATGAATAGTTAGTTTTTTTCTGAGTTAATTTGTTACTTAATATTTTGATAAATGTGTTTTAGATTGGTATTTAATTATTACTGGAATGGAGGGCAGCACTTAAATAGTAATGTAATAATAGTTAATAATTAAATACAAAAATATTTACTGGCACAAAAATACATAGTTGCACTGTAAGGACTCTTGACTTCCAAACTAAGTAACAACTTGTAATATGGAAGTCAAGGAGTTCTCTCTCGATAGCAAAAACTTAAACTATGCTAAGGGTGAGAAGTAATTATGTACACATAAAAAGTAAAATTAAGGTTTGAAGGTTTAAATAAAGGTTTTGGAATTTATACGCATTTTAAAAATAAGTGCATTGTATTCTTCAAAAGTTGCAGCAAAAGCACAAATCGCGGTTATGTTTTAGGTTCAACGAATGAGAAGATAATACCATAATAGGAGTCACACTATTGCTATTAACTGGGCACTAATCGAAACATCGGGCGAGAATTACAGAAAACCTAACACCTTGCTCAACTTGGAAATCTAATTTACTGAACTTATAAAACAGTATTTTTAAGTGAGGCTTAAAAAAAATAGTATTTAAGATTGAAATACTATTTTTTTTTAAAAAAAAAGCTTAATAATAATTTGGGTTGCATTTTACAAGTATTGTTAACCCCTCAAGCTAAGCTAAATGCTTGTGTTACGATTGGGTTCACGTCGTACTGCAATTAGTGAATTTTGAACCGGCAACCACGTGATAGGCTACCGCCGCTTCATGTCCTGATATAAAGATATTTATATGAATTCTCCTATAATGACAGTTCGGCTTTAAGCCACGGGTTGTGGGTTCTATCTCCGCACAGAACAAATATTTCTAAGATCGGTATGTAATTGTTTTGGCACTAGGCATTTGTATATATTCAAGTATAATTGTGTTAAATTTTATGTATGTAGACGCTCTAACGTTGCGACAGTAAAGAAGAAAATCCTATTGTGGGCCACTTTTTTGAAAAAAGTAACATTCTCGTTTATCAGTGGTAAAATTATGGTAATTTTACATATTGTTAAAAAAGACTACCTTTAAAAAGTATACAAACCGTAGCTATTATTTAATATACAGATACATGTGAGTGGTCTTTGCAGGCTACGGTGCATCAATTAGGGGCCGTTTGGTGCGGTCTCGTGCTCCCGAAACGTCAGGCGCATGCGAGCGCCGACCGAATTCTGTGGACCGCAAACATTTGACCAAATGCTAGATATTTTGATTTCACTAATGTAACGTTTTAGATATGTGATCCCATTATTATATGGAGGTATATATTATACATCCTGTTGTAAATTTGTCTATTAAATATTATTATATCAACAATTTCATTATTTAATTACAGTCCATATTGCTTAAATTCCAGCAAGACACTAATATCTAAACCTACACATTCATAAGATACATTATACGAGTATGTATGTCTGTGTTATATTTTTTTGTTAAATATAAGAATAGTTTTTTATTAAAAAGTACGTACCTAAGGACCAGAGTATTCAGCAATACCTAATTATCTAGTACCTATTAAGTTTATTGGGACAATAAAGTTATTATATTTATTATCCATTTTCTTTAAAATGTGCTACTCACATAAGCGTTATTTATCATGCTTCGTTTTGATGAGGCTCTAACGAACTAAAAAAAAGTTGGGCTTAATCCATACGACATACATTAATATTGCCGGTAGCAGGCTTTAGAGTCACTGATGCGGGTGCTGGAGTGTCGGTATTATGCTCTCTCGCACTCGTCATTCAGCGTGGAAGCCATGAGGTGGACCATACGCTCGGCTAGGAATGTAGATTTTATAGATTTGTGTAAGATGTCTTTTATACAAATGCGATAGACAACGAACGTAACGTTAGATAATCATATATTATTTCTGGTCCTTCGGTACATCGGTACTTTAGAACCTTAATTCCAAAAATGTTGTTTTTATTACATTAAATAATGAGGCTGAACCGCCGACCGCTGAGTATAGTGGGTTCAATTCCTGTCCGAGATAAATATTATGTAATACACATTTATATGTTTCAAGACTACTTTTGTGTCCGTTATTTGTGTTTATAAAATTTCAAACACGCGGCAAATAACACTGGCTCACGATTTTTTTCTCTCTTTTAAAAAGCAGAAATACCGTCATCAACCGCAAAATCACCTATTTGTACTGCAAACTCTTTGCATAGACAGTCCTAAAAATTTAGATTCCAGAACTTTGTAAACTAAACAATGGCTTATGACCTACTTATAGAATATTCTCAATTATACTGTATTGAATATTCGAGGCTATGTGCTAGGTGCGGTACGCTACTGTCTACAGATTCTTGTTCAACTTTGACAAGCGGCTTTTGTATGGTACGGAGTGACGTGTAACGTGATGTAATTGATCCAATTAGGGTGAACTTAAATTGTAAGGAATTTTTGGTGACTGTGATGATTGTAAGAACAGAAAAAAAATAGATTTAATTAATTAAATTACAGATATAATACATTTTCGGGCGACGGGACACTTATAGTTTATTTTTTTTTATTGCCCGTGGTAGACCTGCATGCTTAAGAGAATTCTTGCTGGCATGTGAAGTCTACCAACCCGCACCAAGACAACGTGGTGGACTATACTTGTCCAAATAAGAGAAGATGCATGAGTCTCCTGGCAATCGACGTGGCCTATATTGCTTAACAAAATATGTCTATAAAAAGTGAGCTACAACAACATTTGATGTCACCAACATTACATAATTTCATTTATCACCGCAGTCAGCAGTAAACATTGAGTCACGGGTCTTAATAAGTTTTTATCACGAGCTCCGAGTACATCGGAGTAATCAACGTTGGAGCACAATTATCGGCGAGCACTTTATAGTAACACGACACGGAAGGGGGTGACGGGGTGACAGAGTACGGAACGAAGTCGTAAAAATACCACAATTACTCGGAATCCGTAGGAGAATTACACGTGTTGTTATTACCATAATGGTTTTTATGGTGGTGGTGAATTGTTGTGTCAGTGTATTTAAATTTGGGCATAAATTTTTGAGATGTCGCGTTTTATATGAATGTTGAGCTATATTACATTTACCAAGATTCTTTGGGATTCTAGATTCAGTTTATAACAGATATAATTATGAAGATATATACTCCATGGAATAATCAATAACTGGAATAGAAAATTTGAGTAAAATGACGATGGTGACTTGTGAGTCTTTGAGATTTTTAAACCAATTTATTTTAACATTATTTATTTCTATGTAATTTGGTCAATTGTTTAAGTAAAACTTTAGTACTCAGGCTATTGAAAATCTGTAAAAAACACTACTTTTGTCTTTATGGCCTGCCTCAGCACTAGTCATAATCGCTGTTGTCTATGCAATTTAGTCAAACTTAAAGTAATTTTGCCGTGCATAATCGAGCCTTGTGGAGTTCTCAGGAAAACAAAGGCTTAGATAAGAACAACTTTATGCACTTCATTGCGCTCCATTGTAACTTCGAATCTTCTGGAACTTTGATTATTCCGCTGAGAAAAATAGCGCAGTAGGTACCTAGGTATCGTTTCGAAATACTGAACTATAATGATTTAATTCGATTTACATTTTAATTGGGTATTTTAAATTGTATTCATAGGTCAATATAAATCAAAGGATAAAAATAACCATTTTTCCCATATACCAAAACTATAACCTGGAAAAAAAACAGTTGATCCTTAAGCCTTTAAGAACCTATTTCATTACAGACACAATGCAAAATGTTTTGCCTTTAAGACCAGGTGTCGTTCCGAGCTTTGCTGAATCAAAAAATAATTTCAAAAATGTTTTGCTGTATAACAATTACCGTGATTGTGTGTGATTGTTTTTTTATACACACCCTGTGTTTATTGGCATGCGTCAGTCATGTCAAAAATAATCAACCGATAAACGGTCGCGGTGAGTTCGTCATGGATTAATGTACAAACAATTCTACATACAAAAGCTTTTCAGTAACAAAAACATACAGGTTGAAGTCAAAGCTATATCAACGGCGAGTGTCAACAGCAGAGATGTCAGCGCCGGTCGAAACCGCACGCACACGCTGCGGGCGCGCGAAGGAGCGTGTTTTCACGCACCCTTTGCGAAACAAACATGGCGGACCGCATCAACTGCAGGACATCATAGGGACCAGTGTACACAAACAGCTCAGCATGAAGTCACAGTCACAAAGTAACACTATGCAAGTATAAATATATAAGTAAATTGTAGCAATTTCTCTGAAACGAAAATTCAACTCCTAACGGTTTCGACTTTTTCTATGTTTTAGGCGTTGTTTTTATTTTTATTTTTTATGTGCATGCATTAATTCCAAATTTTATACAATAAAATAAAAAGTATCTCTGTCTGTTTGTTAAGTTATCACTGCCTAAGCAGTAGAACAAATTTTGATGATTTTAGCATAGTAATAAATTGGACCTTGTAAAAGAATAGGTACCTTTTTCCTCAAAAGTCTGTTATAATGCCAGTGAAAACACGGGCAGCAGCACTAGCTGAATAAAGCCTTTGTTCAATAGTGAACGTCCTTTGACTTTTAATGATGTAGATACCTTAGGAAAAAACACTATTTGTTATAATTATAATATACTTCGTATTCATCTATCAAACATACTATAGGCACCACGTAATACCAAAAATAATTAAATTGCTCACGGGGACCAGCAAAACTGGCCCAGCATTGGATAGAGATATCGGTACGGTTGTGCAAGTTGCCACTAACTGTCCAAATAGCCGCCCTCCGCCTCATGTGCTTACTGTTTGAAACAAAGGGGTCCCGTGGACCTCGAAAACTTAGGGTTGCAAATAGATCTTGTTAAATCTGTGCATCATTTTCGTGTGTTCAAGTATTTTTTAATGTTCCGTGCTGAGGAAAAGGAGTTCGATTTTCGAACTTACCACGACAGAGAGGAACATATATTTTTTTTAATTCATCACTAAAATATTTTTTTTTTAATAAAACTTTGCCCCACACTGGGATCGAACCGTCGTTGCGCAGAAGCCGATCGCTCAACCGCTACGCCAAACGTGTCGTCAAAATAAAAACAAATCATCTGTAAAATGATGAGATAAGCTTATTATAACTAGCACTAGTTTGAAAAATACGTATAAAAAGGAACACGGATATTTATAAGATGTCATTTGGATGGATTTTAATAATTTTTAAGTTACCATAACACATTCTTTTTACTTACCGACTATTGCCCGCGATTTTGTTTTGAATCCAAAAAGAACTATTTACTTCATTGTACATAAATAAAGTAGGACCTCCCTTAGAATGAAAACATGCATTACAAATGAAAATCAGGCCCAAGCAGGTTACAAAAATATTTAATATTATTATTAAGACTTTCTCATTAATCTAATGGTCCCAAGCGCTATTGCTACGCTAGAGGTCCTGGATTCGACCCCCAGGTCGAGCAAAATGTTATTGGGTTTTTCTATGAAATTCTCAGTAGCAGCTCGGTGCTTGGATTTGTGCCCGGTCAATGGCAGTAAGTTCACCCCTATTATTACCTAAACATACCGGCGAACTGTGGGTGTACATTAGTAAAACTCTGCCTAACCCCTCGGGGAATACAGGCGTGATGGTATGTATGGTAATATTATTACGGTTATTGTTCTTAGTAAATACTTCTCATATTTATCTCAAGTATCAAATAGTATACATCCCTTAAAACAGTGCCCGCAACTCGTAAACATATATGCCCGAGGCTTATCCTTTTACTTGCACCAAGTTACACAGTAAGACTGGGCATACCGACGTCTGGGGGCCAATAAGTTGGGCATCCACGCTTAAATTATAACGACGCATCGCTTGGGGAGCCGGCCATACTCGGACTGGGCAAAGATACTGTTGTATTCAATGGGACTTTAAGTCTTGTTTGTAATTCTGTGAAATTGGATAATAAGACTGATATTAGTGGGCATTATCGTTTGAAGTATATTATGCACACTAAAATTAGCTACATACATTCAAACGTTACTTCGTACTAATTGCAATGACGTATTTCACATTGACTTCCACTAATTTCGCTTTTGGGGTTGATTTTTGTAAAACTCTTTTTTATTGTTTCTTTACTGATGCATGTAAATTTATTCAATTACCTTTTCTACACTATAATTATAGTAGAAAGATTTGTTTGTTTGTAAGTTTGTAAAATTGTTTGGAGTATGTCTCTTTCGGCACGAATTTTTGATCACTGCTATTCCACTTACAGCAATAATAGGTATATAAGGACGTTGCTCAATACTTAATAAAAAAGTGTATTCAATTTTATTCCGCATTCAGCACTTATAGGTTCTAGTGATGGGATGGGATATTTTTGTACAAACTTCTTAAATAAAACTTATCGATAAAAGTTAGTTGTACTTTAATTGAAATTGTTTATAATCGATAAACTCAACAACTACCATACCGATTTTAAGCATTCTTTCACTAATAGAATGCTACATTATCACTGAGTAACACAGACTATATTATGAATCGAGATAAACATAATGTCAGTTAAGATCGCGAGTGAAACCGCGGGAAGCAGCTAGTTCTGAATAAAGATAAATTTAGAAGTCATTGTTGTTTGCACCCTTTAATAGGTATACTAAGTTATCTTTCTCCAAATTAATTATACAATTAATCACTTTTATCATGCGTACTGCTTAAATGTGGAATGTGCTCCCTGAGTGGGTCTTTCCCGATAGTGGGTGATTTTACATTACGTGTGAATCGGTTTCTTCTAGGCAAGCGCGCTCCATCGTAGATCGTAGTGTCGCTTAACATCAGGCGAACGGGCGGTCAAGCGTAAGCCTATCACGAATATAAAAAAAAACACAAATTAGAGAAAAGAATCGTCTTTTCTTGAGGCGAACTTGCAATAGTTCTGCAATTTTACCTCAAATCAAAGACGTAAAAATGTATACCCATATTTTTTTTTATGAACTAGTCAAAATTTGTCCATCACAAGCTTTAATAGTTGTCATCTAAACAGATCCCAATTAATAAACCCAAATCACACGGACCCTAAACAAACCTGTCACGTAAACCACAGACTACAATTCTATTGACACCACAATGAATGCCCTACTTAAAAACCGCAGAAAATCCACCGGTTCGACACAAAATAATAGTTACGAAAGCCAACAAAGAGTTATTCGCCCCTCACTTTCGCCCCATTGTACGACCAGATGCTTGCTTGAATGGATTTTTGCTAAGTCACCTCTATTTTGCGTCTAACTGTCCGGTGACTAGTCACTCGCTATAGAACCTTGAACGGTGTGAAATTGGTTCACTATACCACAATGCGTATTTTTGACCTATCATGTATTGATATTGATGACTTGGAATTATTTAGTTAAGTTACCTAATTGTTAAGATTACTACTGATATTAATCAACGTCGCGGTAACTACGCTGACCATTCAATCTTTAAGGGTAAGCTGAGCGGTCGCATATCGTCTAAAGATGATGATGATGAAGTAAATCGAGATGCCTCCGCGCCTCAAGCACGTTAAGCTAAAGTTGGGTATAATCTTGTAATTCATAGAAGAATAGTTCATGACAGTTAGAATCCCAAAAACCTGCTAACTATCTTAGGCATATCAGTATTTCGCAGAAATTGGATTGCGGAGGTGTGATGGCAGTCGCGTCGTATAAAATATTGATATTTAGCCGGGTCTAACTAAAGAGTGACCCCGAGGCTAGATAAGAAAAAGCTATGCACTACATGAAGAAATTATTCAAATTTAAATTTGCATATCTTTATTCAAATTTTAATAATGAAGCAATTTACCATCACCAAGTATAACAATAAAACCATTGCGTGTCATTCAATACGCAATGTTTTATGTCACCGTATCAACATTGGGACCCTCTTTTAATCCGCTTCAAACCAGTTCGGACCAGTTTGAGCAGAATCTTGGCGCGTGGGCAACCCCTGATTCTTTACGGTTTGAAGGTCGTTGAACCGTGGGGCCCATTGCACATAACTAGGGGTGACTCTACTAGAGAAATAATCGATCTTTTTCGTTTTTGGCATAGGTGCGTCCTTAGGGGGCCCGGTGATCAACTAAGTGCCGTTGCGTGTTTTAAAAATATTTTTCCGAGTGTCAGGAATTTGAATTTTAAATTCATGTGTGTAATATTCCAGATAAATTTAAATGATAAGTTAGTTCTATACTTTTTATATCAATGTCTCCAATACAGACATCGAGAAGTAAATTTAAAAAAAATGCCTTTTCTAAATAAGCGGTAATAACTCATTGGACGTTTGGCGAAATTGTGGAATGCTCTGCTTCTACAACACGTGACGCAAGTTCGATCCTCTCACGAAACAAATATTTGTATGAAATACAATACAGGTAGTTGTTCCGGGTCTGGGTGTTTATGTATTTGAATATTTCACCTATGATGCAGAAGAAAATCCTAGTGTAGGACAAGGATAAAACAAAAAACATTTATTAACGGGTGCTATAGTCTGATTTATTGTGATCGAAAAAACTTTTGCCCAAAAGCTAGTATAGCAAACATTTGAAGAAACACCTGTTTATTTTTTTAATTATAATTATCACTAAATCTTATCAAGTGTGCCCCTCTACAGTGTACAATCACGATAATATTTGAACGAAATATTTTTGTAACACTAACAAAATGATTTGATTCTTATCAAAATGACAAATAGTTTGACATTGTACAAGTTCAAGGGGACATTTTGACAGTTAAAGTCGTGTACGACCAGAGTTTTATAAATATTACAAGCGATAGACGGGACATTGCGAACAAAATTTTAATCTATTAGGTACATGTTTACCACAAAAACAAAAAGCTATGTTTAACGGTCCGGCGAAGCTTGAATTGCCCACAAAAACGTAATACTGAAATAAATCGTAATTCAGACAATATTCTATCAAATTATGTTATTATTTGGATTTGGATACCGTTAGTCTAGGTTCCTACCGGACCAGTTCGTGTAGTTGAGTAGAAATAAACCACCGGAAAATCGTTCCAAACGTGGTAAAATCATCAAGAATTACATTCACTAACTTTTTATTCCAGTGAATTATTTTGAGGAACGTAGATTAACGGTATTGCAATCCGAATAATAACACAATTGGATAAAATATTGTTTGGACTACGATTTATGTTGGTACTACGTTTTAGTGGACAATTAATGCTCCGCCTTATGAGTCTTTAGGGACCCTTTAGGGACCCCAAAGAGAAAAAACAAATCTGGATCAATGTTTTAAGTTTTTCTGTTCTAGATAGTAGAAGTCTATATAATTATGTATGTTACACACATAATATTACATTTTAATCAACTTATTTTTGATTACTTCAGGTATGTTCCTTTTTATCGTCGTTTGATCAAGAGCCATTTATCTTCATAATAGCTTTATTGTCTTTATATTTTGAGCCTTCACGTTAAAAGTTCTTGAAAATCTTTATAAACATAACATACAATATTATTATTTTGATAATTTCAAAAAAAATTAAAATATTCCGCTTTTAAGGCAGGTTCCGCCCTTGAGAACAAACCCTGTGTAGTGAAGAATTTTAAAAACATACAATTGACGGATACTAAAAGTAAACCCACACTCAAACAAATAACATAACATATCATCACGCCTGTATTCCCCGAAGGGTTAGGCAGAGGTGTACTAATGTACACCCACAGTTCGCCGGTATGCTTAGACCCCATGTAACAGCACGAACGGGACGAGTCTGTTGCCATTAACCGTGAATTTCATAGGAAAACCCAATAACACTTTGCTCGACCTGGGAAACGAACCCAGGACTTCTAACGTAGCAGTCGCGCTCAGGACCACTAGGCTAATGAGGCAGATCGATACGAAAATATGTGGATTACACAAATATTTATTTTAGATGATAATCAAATACACCACGACACTTGTTCTAACTGTAGCGATAAGGTATAATCACCAATACATAAACACAAATATTTTTTTTCTTATCTTCTATTGAGAACATGACTAAAAGCAATACAAACAACACTTGTGTGCTCTTCGGCTAAGATAAGTATCGATGGCCAAATAGTTTGGCAATCGGCATTTTTCGTACAATGTCGTGTGCACTGGGGTCTATACACGTGGGGTGTGGAGCAAATCGTCCCCGTCGTATTTAAAGGCAGAGGAGACGGATGTGTGATATGCGGTACGGGGTGAATGGAGTCGCCGTTGAGAATATAAATCTATTTTTGTGAAATCATGGTTACAAAATGATGAGCGAACAAAAAACGTGAGAAGTATGAAATAGTGTTTTGAAGAGAGAAGAGAGCCACTTACTTCTAAATTGACAACACATAAGACTCGGATAAATAATTATATATATATATATATATGTGTGCATTTTCAATGACAGTAGGTATATAATACTGAATTTATCATAACATACCATCACACCTGTATTTCCCGAAGGGTTAGGCAGAGACGCCTCTTACTTAATGTACTTAAAACAGCCACAGTTCGCTGGTATGTTTAGGTCCCATGTTATAGGGAGCGAGCCTATAGCCATTCACCGGGCAAAAATCCAGACTCCGACCTGCTACTGAGAATTTCATAGAAAAACCCAGGACCTCTAGTGTAGCAGTCGCGCTTGGAACCACTAGACTAATGAGCTAATGAGTTTATTTTAAACATTTTAATACTTAATATTGTTACGAGCTGGGGTTCGGGATAAATTTAATTAACACCAATTTCACCGAAACAACAAATATTTTAATTAACTTGACAAACACACAACAGAAATTACTGAGAGAGTCACTACAGTAACACTTATCGCACTATAATGTCGCACTTGTAATCACTTAACTTCGCTTCGATATTCACTTTACCGTGTTCAGAACTAAACTGCCCCGGCCGACCCTCACGACCAGTATTTATAGGAGTCACGAAGATTCTAGAATCGAACATTCTCGATAGGTCCACAAAATACGAGTAGGTAAGTACCTACTTATAAACAATAGACGATAAAGCGATCGTCTATTGTTTACGGTCATTCACCTTGAACCCGGCTTTTCTTCGAATGTTCTACGTGCTTCTACGACTTATCTAGAATCTTCGTGACCCATCTCCGTACTAATAGCCACTTGGCGTAACACTACCCCCTCCTAAGACATGCTCGTCCCGAGCATCATTAGATCCGTAATAACGTGCCAAACGATCCACATGAACGATCTTCGGAGCACCTCTTGGCCCTTTTTGTATCCGGTAGGTGACGTCGTTGATCTTAGTCACGACTCGGTAGGGGCCGTCCCATTTTGCTTGTAACTTGGGTGACTTTCCTTTGCTGCGAACCGGGTTATGTAGCCATACTAGTGAGCCCTCATCGAAGCCTTTATTGTTCATCTTGCGGTCATAACGGGTCTTCATTCTCTCAGAAGTTTGTTGGCCCGACTGCCTGACATGCTCATATATGTCATTCATTCTGGTACGCAAGTCGTTCGCATAATCAGTCACACAGCGGGGGGTGTCTGGAGGGATGCCGGTGATGAGATCTGCAGGCAACCGTAGTTCTCTTCCAAAGTTCGCGAGTACTTTCGTGAACTGCACTTCGATATGACAAAAGAAATGGCTGGATATGCTTATCCCAATCTCTCTGCCTACTTCCTACAATTTTTGCTAGATATCTCTCTAAGGTCTGATTAAACCGTTCGACCATTCCATCAGACTGTGGGTGGTAAGAGGTGGTTCTGGTTTTATGGGCACCCATTACTCGACATGTTTCCTGGAATATTTGAGATTCGAAATTCCTTCCTTGGTCGCTATGAATCTCTAAGGGTACTCCAAAACGACAGAAGACTTCATGAACCAACTTATCTGCGACCGTCGTAGCTTCTTGGTTAGGAATGGCGAACACTTCCGGCCATTTTGTGAAGTAATCCATCACAACCATAAAGTACTTGTTTCCACTTTCACTCTCCGGGAATGGTCCTGCAAGAGCTATTCGTTCCCAGGGCGCACCAATGTTGTAGACTTTCAATGCACCTCTACTGCGCGTGTGAGGCTCTTTTACAGATGCACAACTAGTGCATTTACGACACCAGTCTTCAACATCGTCCCGACAGTGGATCCAGTAGAATCGCTCTCGAATCTTCAATAAAGTCCTTTTAACTCCTAGGTGACCTCCCGAACATCCGTCATGGTAAAGCTGAAGGACATCTGGCACTTTAGCTTTAGGGACTACCATCTGTAGATGACACTTATCTCCCTTAGCATTTTCCCATTTACGGCACAAGATATAAACAATAGACGATAAAGCGATCGTCTATTGTTTACGGTCATTCACCTTGAACCCGGCTTTTCTTCGAATGTTCTACGTGCTTCTACGACTTATCTAGAATCTTCGTGACCCATCTCCGTACTAATAGCCACTTGGCGTAACAATATCTATTCAATCCATTAGTAATATTTCCTCAGGTTTGGGCTTAGTGTTTTTTTTAAGGGTTTTTTATTTCTTTTTCATATAATTTTAGTCATTATTTCGGTAACGAGAAAATTAAACATGGAATATTTTTTAAATTTATCACGTCACAAAAGCGACTCCATAGATTTATATGTTCCCCAAAATTGTGCGCTAAGAGAAGGGCTCGGACGCGAGAGCATTATTGATTTCCATTATCCCCGAACAGCCGCTCGTCATCTTAAAGACGTGTCGTATTTCACACACTTTTACACCAGTAAAGCTAAGACTCAAATTACATAGTTATCCATCAAGCCTATATTCCCTGAAGGGTTAGGCAGAGAGTTTTAAATCTACATTAATTATAAGATAAGGACAAGACAAAAAGTTTTTCTTTATGGGATAGGAGGGCAAACGAGCAGGCGGATCGCCTGATGGTAAGCGATTACCGCCGCCCATGGACACCCGCAACACCAGAGGAGTCACGAGTGCGTTGCCGACCTTTTAAAAGGGGATTGGGCCTCCGGTAATCTCACTCACTTGGCGAAACACAACGTAAGCGTTGTTTAACGCCGGTTTTCTGTGAGGCCGTGGTATTACTCCGGTCGAGCCGGCCCATTCGTACCGAAGCATGACTGTCCCACGTAAAAAAGTAAAGTACGAGACTATTGCCATTAACTGCACGATAATCTATATTTTGAGCAACTATTGATAATTTTAAAGAAAAACCCAGTAACACTGCTTGGCCTGCGAATCAAACCTGGGACCTATCGCGCAGCAGCAACGCCTGCCACTGCTAATTAATAAGTCAGTCTAATAAAAAGTTATAACAAAACAAAAGAAAATTACAAAATAAAAAATCATCTCGAAAATTCAAATCGGTAACCGTATCTTATTAACTGCATAGCTATACTTTTAAGGTGACGAAAAGAACCGATGAAATAGAATGAAATATAAATGAATGAAGACGTTCGATCGTATCTGATGAACGACGGAATCGAATGAATTCCTGTGAAGGTGAATGATTCGTTTCTGTTCGAACAGAACAATGAAATGAGATAGATAATATTGAAGACTGGAATAAAATATTGGAGGAAAAAGTTATGCAAGAAAGTAATTTAAATGGAGTCGTATCATTGAGTTTGAGCATACAGAGTATAGTATATATAAATACTACCGCGCCTTAATTTTAGGCAGTGATCTGATCTGACACCCACGAAACACCCACAGTTTGTCGGTATATTTTAGGTCATATATAATATAGTCCGGGCCTTAACTGGAGCTAATAATAGCTGTACGTGCTTCCCGAAGCACACAGGGGTCTCACGCTAAAAATGGTAAGGGCAGGTGAATCTTGCGTATTTATTATATATTATTGCGTATTTATTATTTATTATACACAACGTAGTTATTATTTAGCCATGAGCAAACTAATATTGACGATAGAGAAATTCTTATAAGAAAACAAAATAATATACGAAAAACTAAACTATTGCAATGGCTGCATAAACATGGCAATACTGCCAATTAATAAAGTTAAAGGGATACCAACATAATTTAAGCAACCAGCTAGGAATGTAACATCAAAATGTATAAAGACGAATCTTCAAATATACGAAGGAACGATCCACCCGTACATTAACTTCGATCCTCCTTGGGCAATAAAGGGCGATAGTTGGAAGGGATCGCCTATCGCCATATCGCGGGAAAATCACGAATGTAGGTCGCGCTCACACCAAGGCGAACTGTTTTGGCAATTTTGGAAAAGTGGAAATGTTTGAGCTCGGAGTTTGGATTTCTACCTGGTTAGTGAAAATAGGGTTTTCCTCCATTAAATTGGACTTTAACTATGTCGGCGAACAATAGCTGTACAATAGTAAGTACATCTTTTGGGGAGAGACATTTCATGTTACTAATATAATCGTTTATTATAAGGGAAAGTAATGTGATCTTAAATTACTTATTGACGAACGATAGAAACAAGGTAAAATATTTAAACCTTTAAGTCTAGGAGACCACTCGTACTCGTCCAAATGAGAAGACTTGAGGAAAATTATGTGATCCTAATAACTTTATTACAAAGGAAAATACCTATCTACAAACATTTTACAAAAGATAAAAACTATGGCCTTAGAAGCTCAGTTTCTTTTAGGACATTAGATATGGATATAATTTAAATCTGGTTTTAGTTTAGTCTTAATTGAAAACATATTTTATAATGAGGTGGTTAAACACCATCCTATCGTCAAAATCGTCAATGTTTACACATTGTTTTCATAAAAGCTTGTATTATTTAACCAAACAGCCAATGCATATAACCGGACCACCTACCCACAATACTGCTGACCTCCCTCGGGCCCTGAAGTTCCATAACTAGTTAAGATTTAATTAAACGCTTCCACAACTGTGCATAATGTGCTAACCCAATAAACTGATGCGGTATATAGCCCATCACTTGTACAATGTTCATCTGGATTGAGGATTGTTTGAGACAACGGTTCATGGTATCATGAGAAGAAGAATTACACTTGGAAACAATATTAAAAGGAATGTCAGAAATCAATCTTTTAAATAATAATAAAATGTGGATGCCAACAGGGAAAACAAATATCAGAGTAATAAAATAGGTATAGAGTGTTGCTATACCCATCATTACAATTATATCACTATTAAACCCATCAAGTAACAAATTAGAGACACAAAGCTAAATTTATTATTTCCAAAGTAGTAAGTGCCCCGCTCCTCGGGGGAGGCCTACGTTCAGCAGTGGACGGCAATAGGCTGATGATAATAATGAAATGCCTGAATGCCTAGTTTTACTGAATTAATAAGCAATTTATTAAATTGTTATCTTTTTGTGATTTTTTGCATTTTCCATGCTAAGATTATAAAGATATGTTAGTGAAGTTTTGACGTCACCTTAAAGACGTAAATTCAGAATGTGAAGACAAATTTCAATCTGACAGGTGGGGCTCGCGATGGCTTGGAGGTCATAGCGTCTGGTGCAGAAGTCGCAGGTTCGAATCATACCACTGGTCGAATATATCCTTCACTAAAATAACTAATTAAATTGTTAATTAATATTGTATGTTGCTACTAGTGGAAAGGATGTTTACTAGTAGCTGTTCCACTGTTCCATACTTTGTCGTAGTATACGTTCTTTATAAACAAAGAATAAGTAGGAAGATCATAGTAATTATATATATTTAAACAAAGCGTTACTTACAAATCAAACACAAACGGAGAATATAATGCAAAAGTAAGTATGCTACAGTTTCTACTATCCTGCTATAAGTTGCGATGCCCGAGGCAAATAGGACGGACCAGCGAACTAAGTTGAACTCCAAGCGATCCTGGGAATAATTCAAAGTTATCTAGAGACGTTATGTATGAAACAAACATATTGAACGTAATTGTGTTTTAAGATTAGAAGAAATGCTGTTTACATGGTACCTATGCCTTCGGGAGTTCTGTTCTTTTAGAGCTTATCAATGAACATAAAATATTAGATTTGAATATTTTATGATATTTTTATTTAAGCAAAGAACCTTACGACAAAATAACTTAATCATTCCGATACTGTGTTTGAAGACTAACAATCAGTTTAATCACAAAAAAAAAATACTGTTAGTGGTAAATTTTACTGTAATCTTAAATAGATTATACCTACTGATTTCTGACACTTACGCGAATATTAGATATTGAAATAAAACTACTAAAGGATCCGAAACGTCGGGAATCAAATAATATCAATACAACGCGATAAAATCCAGTAAAAAAAAGTAGTTTTATTTGAATGTCTTAACATAACTACTTAGAATAATATACTGATTTTCGGCCTTATCTGCTTAAACGGGAAGCTGACTCTGTTAACTATTTGAGAACACTGGCCAAGTCTATAGTACATCAAATGATCTGTTGGCCAAAATTGCTAACAATTTGGACCAACTTTAGTTTTAATTCAGATTGGCACTCATTGATAAAGATGTAGACATAAGAGAGAGAGAGAGAGAGGGGCCTTAGAGAGTTTAACATAAAAATGTTTTAAAGAGACATTTTGCTAATTTTCTACCCACAAAAAAAACTCACAAAAGTTAAAACAGAGCCGCCAAAGACTATCAAATAAAACCATATATTATAGTCGTCCACTGAATGTTGAGTACTGAAAACCCGCGCAGTCATCGCGCTCACATAAACACTTTTGTGAGGACTCATCGTGATCAAACGCTGGTAATAAAGATAGATTAATGGCGTCCCTCTGAGCCGAGCATAGCCGAGCGTTGCCGAACTTTGCCAAACTCACATGTGAGAGTGGAGTACGAATTGCAGAATAAGTTGCTAATGGTGACATTTTAGCTGAATTTTTACCTTAACTTTCCATTTTTATTAGATAATTAAGGCTTCCTCAATATAAGATATATGGTATTGAGATTCTGTAGGTATTTGATGGAGAAACTAAGACGTCGCTACTTCACGTATCGTGATGTCCCATCAGTTATTATTTAAAATGAGAATAAGTGATCTTATCTGAAGCACTAAACTTATGATAGTTAAAGAATTTCAAATTACGTACAAAGCCGATTTCTCAGAAAATAAACATAAAATCATAATGCAGAATCAGTACATTTTTTTGCAAGTCATATCAGAAAATCGCTGTGCATTAAATCTGTTCATTCCAATTCATTTCATAAACTATCTTTATTTGCTAACATTACCATTGATGCAATCTATCTGAAGAAGAGTCTTGATTTATTCTGTTACTGTTAAGTGTACTTGCTTGACAGCTAAGAGATTTATTGCTACATTTTTTCCGCTCCAAAGGTAGAGCCTATGCCCCGTTTATCTGATCCAACTATCTGAATTCGGTGGTATAATAAGTGAGTTGTTTCTGGCTGGCTCATTCCGGACAAATAAGCGAAAATATTTTTTGTTATTCCATTTTAGCGTATTTTTCATTTTTAATGTATCGATGGTGTTTACTGTTTTATGATCAACATTTGATATTGAAACGATACTTTCTTAATAATTATTCTTATCTCTATGCTTTTTTAATTAATCTTTCAGATGGCATCATCATCATCCACAGCCTGACTTCACCCACTGCTGGGTATAGGCCAGTTTGTGCCATTTAACACAGTCCTGTTCTGCCCTCATCCAGGTACGCCCTCCGACTTGAATAATTTCATCGACCCATCTCGCTGCTGGACGTCCGACACTCCTCTTGCCATTCCTCGGCCACCATTCTGTTGTTGCCTTATTTTACCTATCGTCACTCCATTTGCTAAGTGTACTGCCCAAATCCACTTTAGTTCCATGATCCTTCTTCCAACGTCTTTCAGCTGTACTCAATTTTAATTAAAAATTCAAGTAATTGAAATCGTTCAACTACTGTTCACTTGCTTCGTAATTTTAAAGCTCGCTATGATACTTTTCTTAAGCTGTAGTTCCGTAAAATTATAATACTTTTCCACCCATGGCATATTTTTTTAAGATTATAAAAAAATGTAATCAATAAATTCAATAGTTTTAGCTGTGTTCTTAGTTAAACTACGCACAGTTTATTTCTATTTTCTTTCCAACAGAACAAATTTGTTAATGTACCGAGGTGTACTGAAAGAAACAGTACACCTCGGTACATTAACAAAATTAACTTCAATAAAACAAACAAGTACTTTGAAAAACTTCAAAAACCAAGCAACGACAATTTCATATCCAAGTTTTTGGACAACAAAAGAAAATATCCTTTTACCAATAATACTAACGACGAAAATTTATGCTTCACGAAAAGGGATCCAAATTATTATTCCAGCTTTGTTTGTCGTCATCAAAAGGAGGAAGCCTAAAAGGTACCTTTAAAAATCCATTTCTGGGTTATCCGGTAAAAATGCCTGGGGTGATTTTTTTTTTTCATATATTCCCCATTCCAGATCGGTACGCGGTAGGGTGAAGGTAGCTGGAGACACACGGTAACAACGTTGCTATATTATTTTGAGATATAATAAAAAACAGTGATTATTTGGCTGTTACAATAATATTTTGTTTTCAACTGTTTTTAACACTAAATAATTGCCAATGAGATTCTAAAAGTAAAAGCAAAGCAAAAAGTTCCATTAAAATATCCTTACAAATATTATAAACCTGAATGTTTGTGAGTATGGATTTATGAATGTTTCGTACTCTTTCACGCCAGAACGGCTAAACGGATTTGGATGAAAATTGACACAGAGATAGATTATAGTCTGGAATAACATATAAGCTAGCTAGCAGGTTTCCAGGTCGGACCCAATTCGGAAGTCGTGGGCAAAAGCTAGTATAACAATAAATTTGATAACCTAATTTATTTTTAACTAACTTTAATTAATGTCAATGTTTTATAATAAATGTATTCTCAAATATTTTTTGTGGCTCGTAATTACTTACAGTACATGAAGTATTAGTCCACGTACCGTGACAATTAACTTCATTCTTACTGAAAACTAGCTTGGCCCCAAAATAGCTCCCTGAAGAACTCCACAGTGTGTCTCCCATAAAACTCAATAGGATAGTGGGTGTGACCGTTTTATTCTACCGTCTCCTTGCCTTTGCAATTCGCTCGCCGTTCCGAGGGCTACAGCGAAGGGGAAGTGCCCAGATGTCGCCTGAACAAATTATTTACTACCCTTCCTTTTGTCGGAGGCCTGCATCTCCATATTTGTTATTGCGAAAATGGTGTCAACCGAATTTCGGAGCATACCTGGAATTGGATGGTGCAATTTGTCTTGATTCTTTTTATGGAGCAAATTGGGTTTGATTGAGTGTGTAGGCCCGTAACTATATGGTAATGTCCACGAGTTTTGGCAACAAATAGTATGTAATAAAATATTTCTTCGAATATTTCCTTCAAGATTTAGGTTTTCTTTTCTTTTTTACTTAAACTCGCTTCTGGATTGTTGTGTTAGTTGTTAATTTATTATAGAATGAAATAAACCTTCTAAATACTTATATCTAAATATATATAAAACTCAAAGGTGACTGACTGACTGTCATTTTTTTTTTGTGTTCTAGTGATCTATCAACGCACAGCCCAAACCACTGGAGGGATCGGGCTGAAATTTGGCATGCAGGTAGATGTTATGACGTAAGCATCCGCTAATAAAGGATTTTGATAAATTCTACCCCCAAGGGGATAAAATAGGGGATGAAACTTTGTATGAAACTTTGTCAATTTTAAACCGACCGGGCTGAGATTTTGCACGCATATAGCTACTATGACGTAGGCATCCCCTAAGAAAGGATTTTGATAAATTTCGGCCTATGTAGGGGTGAAATAGGGGATGAAAAGTTCATGTGGAACAAAGTAACTATTCCACGCGGACGAAGTCGCGGGCAAAAAGCTAGTATTAATTATAATGCTAAAAGTTTTGACATTATAGAACACTGAAAGTTTTATTTAATAAACAAATTAAAAGGAAAATGTCGAACAAATAAACACAGCTGACTATTGAACTGACCGAAAATAAACGCAGGTTATAAAAAGTCACCAGCACATGTTGCAGGAAAGCGCAGTGACCACTTGGACTCTAACAATACGGCTTTCAACTATTTTTGAAATAGTTTTGGTATTAATTATTTTTTAATACTGATGGTACTTGTTTAAAAATAATTATATAAACTTCGCAGCGAGACCGTATAAAATCTGATATCGTTTTGACTACTTCAACTTCTTTTACCGGTTCCTGAGGATCGTGAATGAGGAATGAGGAAAAATTAAGAAGAGTACTGATAACTTTGGAATTATCAAGTCCTGAGATATCTTCCCCCAAAAACATAGAGAAGTTCCCCCTCGTTCAGTGAAGTGACAACTGGAAGAATATTTTAAGGAATTAATATATCAGATAGCTAAATTCTGAACGTAATATCGAGTGTAACAAGCTAAAATCGCAGAGATAAGTACAAACAAAGCTGCAACGTACTTCATGCAACATTTGCGGACGACTCTTTTATTGCCCCGTCTGTGCTCGTGTTATTGGTCGAATTCATCCGGGGTTTAATTCCATTGCATGTGTTTTTATATAGCTCGTTCTGTTTTGCGTGTTGGGGTTTAGAAGAGTTATGTTCTTAATTGAAATGTGCTAGCCTTTTAGGTTTTATTGTTGCTTTTCATGTGTTTCTGGGGTGAACAATGGGAGTTTCCTCTTTTGATTGTCTTTTTATTTGCAATATGTTTTGTATTATTAACTAAATTATAATTAAACATAAATCTTTAACACTGGTCAGAAATTGGTAGCAAAGACCTACAGTTTAGCACCTTCTCTGATGACGCACCACTTTTTCTTCATCTACGTTTAAGGATCTGCTCGTATGATTGATATTTGTTTGTCCATTTTGTTATTTATATTACCAGTACACCACTACCATTGCTTATACACTCTAATGTACTTCTAAAATATATTTATGGAAATCCTTCGTCCATCTTCTATTAATAATGTCCAACCGCACACTAAACGACTTTTATCTTTTCTCGATAATAACGTTTTCTTATTACCCCGAAGCCGGTTATCGTAGATGGTCTATCTCTCGAAGTTGTTCAGGAATATGTCTATCTGGGGCAAATTTTGCAATTAGGTAGAAACAACTTCGAGAGGGAAGCCGATAGGAGGATTCAGTTAGGATGGGCAGCATTCGGCAAACTTCGTCGAGTCTTTTCGTCACCCATACCACAGTGCCTTAAGACGAAAGTCTTCAATGCGTGCGTCCTACCAGTCATGACCTACGGAGCCGAAACGTGGACACTCACGGTGAGACTGGTCCACAAATTTAAAGTCGCACAGCGAGCTATGGAGAGAGCTATGCTCGGAGTCTCTCTGAGGGATAAAATCCGAAACGAAGTTATCCGTCAGAGAACTAAGGTTACCGACATAGCTCAAAGGATCAGCAAGCTGAAGTGGCAATGGGCCGGTCACATCTGTCGGAGAACCGACAAACGCTGGACTAAACGAGTTCTCGAGTGGAGACCGCGTCTAGGCAAACGTAGTGTAGGGCGCCCGCCGGCCAGGTGGAGTGACGACTTGCGGAAGGCAGCTGGCAGTGACTGGATGAGAAAAGCCGAAGATCGGGCTCTGTGGCGTTCATTAGGAGAGGCCTACGTCCAGCAGTGGACGAACATAGGCTGATGATGATGAACGTTTTGTTTATTATAAACAAAGACTGATTATATATTTTGTCTGCTATTGTTCCTTGTGAATGCTAATGAATACAATCTTCTTGAAAACAGTTGCTTAAAACTAATTTAAAACATCATCAGTTCTCAACATAACCTCACAACATTTAATCTCATCCGCACTAATCTAAACACAACATCTCGAAGAAATTCCAAACATTCAACTCGCATCAACCACATACATGCAAAATATCGTATAACCTCACATATTTGTTTTCCATTAATCCACCAGTTTGCCAGAACAAAGTAAACACATTCTACTAACTGTTGTAACGAAACTTCACTTGGTATTATCCTCTGTCTCGCTTCAGCTAGGCGGGATAGAGGGAAACAAATGGGACGCGATCTTGTGTTGTGATAATGCACAGCGTATCGCGGTTTTGAAGGATGAACTAATCATCTTTGAATATGGTAAACAGTTGAAAATAATTTAGCAGCTAATGTTTATGTTCTTACTCTGTTATGAATAAGTTTAAATAGTAAATAATACCACTAATAAAATAATCATCAAAAAACAAAATAGGTATTTTCACCCGATTGCGTGACGTAATCGAGGGTAATGTGTATATTTTTTCTTCAAAATAAATAAAACGCTATAGGATTACTTCGTACTTTGTCTGTCTGTTTGTCAAGACCTTTTTTCTCAAGAACACATGGGGGTATCAAAGTTGAAATTAACGGTAAATATTAAAAAGTGTAAATCAAATGAAACATTGAAATTTGTAGTTATAACACATAAAACTGACTGCCTCATTTGTCTAGTGGTCCCAAGCGCGACTGTTATGCTAGAGATCCTGGATTCAATTCCCAGGTCAAGCAGTGTTATTGGGTTTTTTTATGAAATTCTCAGTAGCAGCTCGGAGTCTGGATTTACGCCCGGTTAACGGCAATACACTCGCCTCCTTTTACATGGGACCAAACATACCGGAAAACTGTGGGTGTTACGTTAGTACACCTCTGCCTAACCCTTCGGGGAATACAGGCGTGACGGTATCACATTAAAATATAATACATTTGCTTTGATTACAAACATTTTTTCTCCCCCAAGCTAATTGGAATAAGGAAAGGAGGATCAAATACAACACAAATAATAATTAAACATCAATACAACAACAAAATCCTTTGTTATTGTGTGCTTGGTTTCGTTTGAGATATTATTTGTTATCCAGATGGGGTGTTGCTTAGCAAACATTCGTAGAAGGTGGATCCTCTTAGTTCTGTTACCACAGCAACTCCCTCGGACATCGACCCCTAACTTATATCTAATAAAGTACCCATCGATCTTCAATCTATTGTAGGTTTAAGAGTACTAAATAGGCTATTTGACTGATTACTTTTTATAGTTATTCTATATGTAAGAACAAAATTAAAATCGTCTCAAAAATAAGGAAGTTACAAGCGTTTTAATTTTATGCTAGACAGAGAACGCACTATACTTGTTTATGACGTCACAAACCGAGAAGTTTATTTATTAACATTTCGATGTTTGATATCAATAAAGTAACACAACACTTTCTCCCTCTCATAGTAACATTATATTATTATTTATGTCAAGTACGGAACCATACCATACTAAACCAAAAATAAAGCAATTACTGAAGGAACAGCTTACTCTAGTGGCGTTGGTCATCTCTTCACAAATTGTCACTGGCGTGGTGAGCGAGTGCTTTTTATTACCCCGCCGACTATAAGGGCACATGCAAATATGCGTACGGGTTCACTGTTGATAAGAATAATAATAAGAAATTTTATTTGTATAAACATGTGTATGCATACAGAAATATTATAACATGCATGCAAGATGGTACATATTTTTATGGCTCAAACATGTGTGCCACATTGTATGGCGTACAAATATTTTATTCATTTTAAATAATTCATAATATATTATATCTTCAAACATTATTAAACATCTATATCTAGGCAATTAAAATAAAATAAAGTAACATTGCAAAATAGATACCCAACAAACAAAACAACAGAAAATAATAAGTTATATATTATCCAATAAGTAATCGTTGAAAAATAAACTCCATAGTACCCAACCAAAAATAACCGATGTTATCATCATCCAAACCGCATCGCGCAATTGTTTGCTACAGAGGAACCAATGAGATGCATTTTCTCATTTTAAGTAAGCAACTGTCCGGTTGAGTATATGAGATGAAGCGGTTTTGATTACACTCGGTAGATTTGGATTTTAGTGTGAAAATAAACAAAAAAAACTACGCAGAGAACAAAATAAAATCTAGTTAATCTACTAATCTAGTAGATTATTACTATGATGATGATAATATATTACGATTGAAACGGCAAATCGGATCCACTCACGAAATCATTTTGAAAACGGATTTGAGAATCGATTTTAAATTAATTTAAATTCGTTTGCGTAAACATCCAAAACCGCCAAAATCTACTTTCTGTAGCAGACAAAACTTAGGTTTTGGACAGAACTAACTGTGCCTCGAGGCGCTACCGTGCGTTATGATATTTTGAACTAGGAAAATACTACTAATTAAGAGAGGTAGGGCATAGTGGAAGCTAATAATTCCACTCACAATTGGAGCTGCTCAACCGGGGAAGTACCTTGCAGAAAATCTTAGCCAAGTGACATAGCTTCATGCTATGTTGTGTTCCTAACGGTGAGCAAGGTCGCCAGAGCTCCGCGAGCAAGCGTTGTGTTGGCTGTGTAGCGGACCAGTGGTGTTTTGTTACCGCCGCTGTCATGCATGGCAGCTAGTCTCCTATACTGGCAGCCCAACTATTCCTCCTTAATATACAGGGTCGGCAACGCGCGAGTGATGCCCTTGGTGTTGCAAACGTCTATAGGCTACGGTAACCGCTTACCATCAGGTGGGCCGTATGCTTGTTTGCCACTTTAGTGGTATAAAAAAAACTCAGTGCAGCCGCAAAAACTGCAACTGATATTAACCAAAATGATGTATGTTATAAATATTTATTCAAATATGAAGACAGTGGTTATGAATAGTTAGCGCCTGGAGTAATGTCGGTCGGAAATACAAGCGTACTTGCAGCATACATTAACGGAGTGCCGAGCAATCCAATGCGATAACTGGTATTTGAATAAGTACATAATATATTATGTATAGTAGATAGAGAATATAGATCAATCTATTTTTTTTTTCAAAATTAACTTTAAATATTGAGTATTCTCGTTTCCATAAAATCTTTTGGAAAAACTGAGATATAATTAAGATATTTTAAGTATAAAGTTATCATGAAACAAATTATAGGTATTGAGAACCTCTTAGTACTAACTTCGTATCTTGATACTAGACAACGTCTATACGCGATCGGTATTTAAATATTTTCTTTCATACATAAAAATATGAAAATACAGTGCATTTTTCGTAATACTTAGTCAGCTGATACGCGGTTGAGGTCACGGCAAGTTCTAACAGCGGTAGGGCAAGCAAATGCCGATGATAATTATACTCTAATTTTGCACACTATAAGTAATCAGTTTTTTTAGCTAACCTTATTACTTTTGCGCGAAGTTGTAGAAAAAAAAAGTTGTTTAATACGATGATAGGAAATTGGTATGTACTAAAAGGTTTTTGATATTTCACTCATAACCCTGTCTATAATCGTGCTTACTATACAGAAAAACATCTTATATCAAAGTTATTATGAAAACAAAGAAAAGCAACATTATTACAAAGACCACATTTTTTCTAATCCCTCACAGCATTATGTATACGCCTTTCCCCACTTTTACTGCCTGTTACTTTATTCGGAGTAAAAAAAAGTAATTCCGCTATGATGCCTTTATTACCAGCCCTACGTATAGAGTTATGGGGCCCTTCTCATTTCGTTAGATAGCCTTTTGTTTAGAGGACGTATACTTTTTATATAGGTCCCTGCCATTTAGTTTTCTTCGTGAAAGTTACAAGTTTATAGCCATTTGTTTTTTCCGCTGAATCTGCTACCTATGCCAGTTTATTAGCTGGCGTGTGTTTATTGGAGAATAAAGGTAACTTTACGCAATATTGTTTGTTCTCCTGGTTTTATTTACAAATCAAACTTAACGTGAACTTAGGAACGTTATATCATGAATTTAAAATTTTAAAAAGTACTTTATATCGATATTGAAAAGCTGTACAATAGAGCTGTTTTGGAGCTCTAAAATCTAAAACATATAAACTGAAGCCCAAGCCGACCCCCATCGTCCCTAAATTGCAAACTATAAAGTCGAATATTGTTTAGCAAAACGATAGTTTGGAGTAGAAAGTTGACAATGGCGGAGTGCGCAGCGCCAAAATGTTTTGAACAAATATTCATTGAATGTAAATCCACCGAGGCCGTTTGGATTAGAAGTGGTATATACTGTACACGGTAGCAATTTTAAAACGTAAAACGAATTGTTATTGATTTGTTTCGAGTTGGATGGGTTTGTGTCGAGTTTTGCCGGTAGCTACCAATGTTTTAAAACGTTTTATTTTCGTTTAAATCATAATAAAATACCAGTGTTCAGTGCACTAGTATTTCGTTTTAGAGGATCCATGAAACAAATCTATGACTTCTTGAATGAATTTGTAAATCGAAAGATAATTGTTGTTTTCTTTATGGAAAACGTCATGGTAATTTGCATTCTTAGACATAACATAAACAAATAAATTAACAAATTTCGTAATCGGATTGAAGGTGTTTTATCAGATTCATTATGGCATGCTGACTAATATTTTAAAAGGATTATAGAAAATTAAATATAGCTTAAAGTAACTGTTATAATTACAATTATAGAAAAATATTCTTCATTCAAAGACTTATTTCCCATTGCTTCTTAGATTTTCTCCACATCTACTTCCGAATTCTGACCATGAACGTCACGACCTTAATCAAAGATGTGAAGATAATGCCGTAATTATGGCCGCGCCTACCTCCGGCAGATTAGAGACCGCAATATCGTGTGACACATAACAAAATGGATGGTTGCCTACCCTACTAGTAGATACTGTGCCTTTGCATAGCATTATCAAATAGATTCCATTATTTACTAGCTTTTGCCCGAGGCTTCACTCGCGTCTCAAAAGCTTCTAGTTGGCATATCAAGATGAAACATGCACCAAATTTAAGTTAGATGTCCAGCAATAAACTCTCACATCCAATTTCGTGTAGTTTTTGTTTGTTGAGCGTACAAATTTACAGACTGACAGAGAACATTTCTAAAGATAATTGTTTTAGCTCCTAAAATACATACCTAAATTCACCGAAAGGTTAAATAGAAGCGTACTAATGTACGCCCACAGTTTGCTGGTATGGTGGCTGCCAGTAACCGGGCACAAATTCCAACCTCCGAGCTGCTACTGAAAATTTCATAGAACAATCAAATAATACTTTGCTCGACCTGGAAATCAAACCCAGGAGCTCTAGCGTAGCAGTCATGCTCAGGACCACGAGGCTAACGAGATAGTTGTATTAGTTATATTAGTATGATGTCATTACATTTTCCTCAATATTTTACTTAACTTTTAATCAAGTGTGTCAAAATTGATTCTACCTACCTTACACATATTGACCTAATCTAAATTTAAAGATGGTTTTAAATTTAAATAATATTCCACATTATTTGTAAATACTGTATTAAGGCAGTCTCTACTGCCTCAATTGTCATAGACACGATTGCCGAGCCCTAGAAATAAAATAAAATAAATTAATCTCGAGGTTTGTCCGTATCGTAGTACCGACTTAAAACAGTGCTTGCTTTCCGTTGCTCTAAATTAACGGTTACAGGATTCGTGAGATTTACACTATCCTCACAGACTACTCTGATATACCTACACCACTGATCCCTATATTTTTCTATGCTTTATACCTGTAGAGGTCAGTCGCCTTAACACATCTCTATATAAGGCTTTTTTTTAATCCTGTCATGGGATATGGCGCCACTCTTTTTGTGTATTTGCCAGTGTCAAGTTTAAGGAGTAAACAAATAAGTAATAATTAGTTCCCGTCAAGGGAATAAATTTTGTGTTTGCCAATATCAAGTATATATAATAATTCCCAGTAAAACAGTAGAAACTTCGCTAAGGCTTCGATGGAGTCTAGGAGTGAACACAAGTCACGATTTTCAATTTTATATCATTTGCCTACACTCGCACACGTTCACGAATACTTAATGGTTAACTATCCACTATAATTACACATTAAACTTCGGAGAAACATAAGGTTTGGAAAAGGATACAAAACCAACAAAGTGCACTTCACATTTCTCCGCCCTAAACTAAAAATCCATATAACACAGCTATGTACTATAATATAATCTCATCGGTAACAATAGCCTTCGTTCTGGCAACACCACTCCGGCTCTAAGGACTCAGCTTGGATACCCGTACGGACCAAACGCTCCATGGTTCTTGCACATCCTCAAGCAACGTCATCGTAAACAAAGCCTCTTTACTGATTTCTGACACTTACGTAAATATTAGACAGATTGAAATAATATCTCTTTACAGAAAATTCTTTAAAAACACACCCAGCCAGCACAAAGCGGAGTTGTTCCAGTTTATAATTGTAGGCGCCGCTGTTTCATATCACCGCTCGCATATGCAAGCCACGGCTTAAGGGAACGGTAATTAACATTTTTATATGGCTCATTTGCATACCGCCTTGATAACTCTATGAATTTAAATTTATTAAAGGTTGCTCTACTTGTTGTAGTCATTTCAGTAATCAAAGGGTAATCAAGCCTTTGTGGTACTTTCTAGAAACTACTTGGTAATGTTGGTTAAGCTGGAATTAGGTAGGCGGGAATTAGGTGCCTGTTTATCTTTGTTTGTAAAAGGTCTAAAAATTATATGAAAATCTTATAATAAATACTGTAAACTTTTGGAAAGTCATTTCTGCAGAGTAAATAGTTTACTTACACCAGTATAATATAATTGTAATTAACCGATGCCTATACATAGAAGATATTTAAAAAAACTTAGACAAGGTGTCTTATAAGAGCAATGTAAGTCAAACAATTGTCTTTAGATTTTCTGTCTGTATGTTAGTACACTCATCACGTGAAAATATTATGCCAACTACGTGTTAAGATGCAAAAGCAACGAGCAATTAAAAATATTTTTAATTTAGTTTTCTATCATATAGGATATCCCAGGCGAAGTCAAATAATTTACAGTAATCTAATGGCCCACAGATTTTCATACATAAATCTTATATATTGGTCCCTACGGATTGAGTAATTGACCCTATAAAAAATCATCATCAGTCTCTCAAAAACTTACAAATACTGCTCACTCACTTTAAAAAAAAAAACTTTTTGCGCGTCATCCTTGAGCGTGTCGATATAAAAACTAACATAACGTGAAGGTCATAAATGACACCAAAATGACTCTGCTAGTTTCTAATCTACTCTTAACTTTAAAAAGCGGCGGTAGCCTAATGGCTAGGGCGTCAAACTTGCGATCATGTAGTTGCCGGTCCTCGTAACAGAAGCACTTAACTTAGCACGAGGGATTAACAAGAATTGTGGGACCCACATTGCTAGTAATCTTAAAAAAACCTGTTTTTGTTTACGTAATAAAGTATTATCTTATAATAATATTAGAAGCGAAAAGATATACTTTTCGCTTCTGGTGTAAAATATATAATATATATATATATATATATATATATATATATATATATATATTGGCGATCCGATTCACGCAGAACGAGCTCACCGTATCCTTCGGCAAACGGCGGTGTTTGACATCAGCGCTGATGTCAAACACCGCCGTTTCAGCAGTTTGTGAACATACTCTAGACAAGGCCCAACACTACATCAGATTTGATAAACCACAAGTCCTCGCAAAAGAAAACCGATTCCTTCCCAGGATGATCCGTGAGGCTATTGAAATTAAAAAACATCCAAATTTCAATAGAGAAGATGGCTGGGTCTTACCACCTGCTTGGAACCCCATTATAGATTCCATAAAATCAAAATCCAAGTCCAAAACTGCAAGACCGAAGGATACGGTGAGCTCGTTCTGCGTGAATCGGATCGCCAATAATTAACAAAAATGTAAGGTAGCTGTTAGTAATTGTAACATTAAGACGTCCAACAACTTAGTCTACCCGTGACCATGGATGCTGTAAAGGATCCGAAACGTCGGGAATCAAATAATATCAATACAACGCGATAAAATCCGTAAAAAGTAGTTTTATTTCAAAAATAATGTATTTCATTATCCATATCCTTACTAATATTATAAACGTGAAAGTTTTTTTGTATGGATGTTTGTTACTCTTTTACGCCAGAACGGCTGAACGAAATTTGGCACTGATATAGATTATAGTCTGGAATAACACATAGGCTACTTTTTATCCAGCAGGGACCCAATTCTGAAGTCCACGCAGATAAAGTCGCGAGAAAAAGCTAGTCTATCATAAATATTAGCCATTGAACTTGTCACACGGAGTCGAATAAAAAAGAAGATTTCAGCAGAGGACGTTATCGAGTGTTTCCCTGTCAGCCCATTCGTAAAGCAGCCCATTCATCATGTGACAGTTTGCGAACTAATTTAGTGCACACTATAAATCTTGACGAAACACAACACGGAATCGTCCCACTCAGGAATAATTATGATGACAAAGGTATAACTTTGGTAACACCGTTTGTATACATATGCATGGGTAGCAATAAGGCCCATGTCTTCATAATACCATCCTAATTCGTTTTATTCATGAAGACTTTTTTATTATAATAACGTCTCTGAAGAGTGATGTGCACGTGTACTAATGTACACCAAGATAGAGTTTGCCGATATGTTTTATATACCATTAAGTGTACCGTATTCCGAAGCAGTGACTGGCAAGTCAAAGGTCTCGAGTTCGAACCCAAGGCACGCACCTCTGACTTTTCGAAGTCATGTGCGTATTAAATAGTTCATTATCACACGCTTAAACGGTAAAGAAAAACATCGTGACGAAACCTGCATACCTGACAGATTTTCTCGATGGCGTGTGAAGTCTGCCAACCCGCACTAGGCCAGCGTGGTGGAGTATAGCCTTATCCCCCTCATTCTGAGAGGAGACCCGTGCCCAGCAGTGGGACAGTATAATGGGTTGATTATGTTATAATTATGTACCGTATTGCCAACAATCAGACAAAACTCCGAGCTGCTACTGAGAATTTCATAGAAAAACCCGTAAACACTCTGCTGGACCTGGCAACCAAACCCAAAAACTCACGCTGAACACTCGCACGTATAGACACTAGACGAATGATCAAACAAAAAGTATCAAAGACTGGAATCAATAAATCGAATAAAGTCCCGTCCCCACGTTAGTTCCAATCTCCCAGCGCATACAAGTGACACTACGGGTATGATGTCCCAACACGGGGACCGGTCATTTGCAAATGTCACACGACGACGATATTTTTAAATACTAGTTTTCATGCTTGGTGCTATTCGATTTGCGAGAGAAAGGATTTTGAGTCATGTAGAATTTATAGACTATTGCAGAAACAATGAAATGCTGGCATTTTTGATCAATTAAACTTGTTTTAATAACTTTAGGAATAAGAATGCCAAAATCGTATGTTGAGAAAGCAAAAGAAAATTTCAAATAGATACTTTAGTTCTCTTAATGCACGGCAAACGAACAGAGGGTTATTCCGTTTTTCTATGTTATTCTCAATAACAACCTGGAGGTTCGATATTAGGCTCGAACTGGGGACCCGAAGACCTAGCCTAGATCCTCAGGTACTTAGAACATAATACACACAGTGGTTGTGACTGGTACACACACCTCTCCGGTACGATAATTCTCCGGAAACACACAAAGCCGATATTAACTTGACTGACGTATTTAAAACAACAAAAATATGTAGAGTTAATTAAGTATATTTACGTGGAATGCATATACATATATGCGTGAGCCTGAATTTGAGGGTCGGTGTGAAAACAAGATACGGATTCCAAACGCTTTCCAAACACTTGGTGAAGAAGTAATTATGATAGGAATTAAATAAGGAAATTAAAAATATGATATATAAATGAATTTTATTACAGAAGATAATTATATTATTTACTAGCTTTTGCCAGCGACTTCGTCCGCGTGGAATAGTTACTTTGTTCCCTTAGTTCTTCGCCCGCGGTTTCACCTGCGTTGCCCCGTTCCTAAGGGTTGTAGCGTTACGCGTTAGCGTTTAATCACTCATTTTCCCAACATTTCCCTTCACTGCTCTGCTCCTATTGATCGTAGCGTGATGAAAAGTATACTATAACCTGTGGTTTGGGCTGTGCGTTGATAGATCTATGTCAGTCAGTCAGTCACCTAACGTAAGAGTAGACAAATATAATCAGAAAGCTCCGAACTGCTAAGCTATCGGGAGTTACACGTGTTATTGTGAGTCAACCATAAAAGATAGACATTTGCTGTCGTGGAATATTTTTTATATAATTTTAAGGAGAACATTTCCGTCATACATGATTTCTGTGTAGCTTTAACCATTAAGGCTGCACACGCGACGGAAGCTTAAAAAATGGAGTAAGTTCTCCGGTTTTCCCAACATTTCCCTTCACTGCTCTGCTCCTATTGATCGTAGCGTGATGAAAAGTATACTATAACCTGCCCAGGAGTATGAAGAACAATTATACCAAGTTTCGTTGAAATCCGTCGAGTAGTTTTTGTTTCTATAAAGAACATACAGACAGACAGACAGACAGACAGACAGACAGACAGACAGACAGACAGACAGACAGACAGACAGACAAAAATTTTACTGATTGCATTTTTGGCGTCAGTATCGATCACTAATCACCCGTTGATAGTTATTTTGGAAATATATTTCATGTACAGAATTGACCTCTCTACAGATTTATTATAAGTATAGATTGCGTAAATTTTTCCATTTAAAATATCCGTAATTTCGGGTGTTATTCAAATAAAATCTTTCAAAGGTCGTTCCGTTCTCAACTTATAATCTTTGCTACATACGGCAATTGATTTTTATCTAAATAGATAGATATAATATATCTACTCATCATACTTATAGTATATTGCAATTGAATGCTACGAATAAAAAAGCTAAACAAATATGTTTTAGGAAAATAAAATTTTAAATGCAAATGTATAACGATGTTATCACATAAAATATTTCAGTTATCTTGAAAATTAAAGTAAATAAAATACAATGTACACAGAATATTTTGTTAACAAAGTCACAATCAGTGTCGAATTTCTCTCATTGACCATTTCCCATTTGTAATGTTCGGGTAATGGTAAATTAGTTGGGTCCCAAGCAAATAGCGCCATTTGTAAATGAGCCATTTTAGATGTTTGACATTTTGTCGTAACCTTGTGAAAATAGATGAAGTGTTCCTACTCCGTCGATGTTGTTTTTACAGCTATAAATTTACCTTAACTGCTTCATTATTTTAACTGCTACCAAAGAGAGCTGCTTTGCTCGACCTAGGAGTCTTTGTTCGACTCCTAGGTCGAGCAAAGTGTAATTGAGTTTTTCTATGAAATTCTCAGTAGCAGCTTGGAATTTGGATTTGTGCTCGTTAATGGAAACAGATTCGTCATCTACGTGAGATCCGGCGAACTGTGGGTGTATATTAGTACGTCTCTACCTACCCCTTCGTTGAATATAGGCGTGATGATAGACATATCATATCACGTAACATATCATAACATAATAATAATTATTATGTTTATTTGACCACATTGATTAACCAATTAGTTTTCTTAATATCCGTATAAAATTATTATATAAAATTGTTCAGCCAGTTCTTTTTCCAAAAAAAAGCTGCTTAAGTTCAATAATGTCTTGTATTGTAAATAGAATAAAGATCGATATTTGCTTGGGATATATAAGTTATTTATTTATATTTCTCGTACATATTTATGCCAGCAAAGAGAAAATACAAAATGGTAAACCGCTCAATTTATTTCCTTCCTAGAATAAATACGAAATAATTTGATTGATTCAACATAAAACCGCAAAATCAATGTTTACAGATGATACGCAGCAATGACCACAGAACATAAAACATTCCGTCTGTTTACCACTCACAGCTGTGATACAGTCGGTCAACATCGCCCTGGGGGACGCTCGCAATTTGCAACTGTGAATGTTCCAAATTTGTGACACGTTTTTAAACGGCCCTGTTGAAAAAAACATGGCGGAGAGCTGCAAATATAGTATGAAGTGAAACCGGTATTGCTTTCGAGGTAAGCGGCTTCAACTTTGAGCTACTACTGGAAACATAGAAAAACCCAACAATGCTTTACTTTATGTAATACCACTAAGGTGGCAAACAAGCATACGGCCCGCCTGATGGTAAGCGGTTACCGTAGCCTATGGACGCTTGCGAAACCAGAGGTATCACTCGCGCGTTGCCGACCCTGTAAATTAAGGAGGAATAGTTGGGCTGGCAGCATAGGAGACATGCTGCCATGCATGACAGCGGCGGTAACAAAACATCACCGGTCCCTCCCATTGCCAACAAAACGCTTCCTCACGGAGCTCTGGCGACCTTGCTCACCGTTAGGAACACAACATAGCACGGAGCCATGTTATTTAGCTACGATTTTCTGCAAGGTACTTCCCTAGCCAGACTTCGAAATGGAACCCAAGTTATATAAAATAATAAAATTAATATCATTCATTTATTATTTCTTTCTCTAACTAAAGCGGACAAATATAAAACCAAGAAGTCGTAACCATCAGTTTATCAGGTCGTAAAGACTAAAGTGAAGAGAATACGTTCGCACTTTATCATTCTCTCTTAGGGTCAAGCTACATATCACGGAATTAATATCACAGATCATCCATTGCATATTTTTATACTTGGTAAACTTAGTAACGCATCTTCGACCAAACGTATACGTTGGTAAAGTCACACAGGTTTGACATAATGATGACCTTTTTGTCATTGATATATAGTTCAATATAACTTGGTTAAGTTAATACCTAAATTCTCTTTGCACGAGGCAAAAAATGAATTAAATCAGAAACCCTTTATCGCTTCAATTTATGACCTAAATTTTGGCTTAAATTGTCGATCCATTACATGACATCACACGGTTCTTTTCACTTTCATTAGTCGGCATTTAGTCAAGACTTTGATAATAGCATAATTATGTAAATACAATATAATTTAAAAAAATTATGATATAGCTTTATTATATAATTTATGATATAACTAAATATATGAGGAATTTGAGCAATGTTCTTTCACCACCTGTAGGCAGCTGAAAGAACATTGCTCAAATTCCTCATATATTTAGTTTTTGCCACAAAATTATGCTACACTTTTCTCTGTAATAAAATGAATAATTTATTCAAAAACCACAATCATATACGCAAAGAATCAAATTACTGAAACTGTACGCAAAAGCTATTAAAAGCCTAAACGCAACAGCGCTGGAGCGGGCGCTGTGGCGGGTGCGCCGCGAACGAATGAGCGTGTCTCCTCAAATGGAAACAACATGAAAAAAATCCAGTGAAGCCCGATACTGGATTATGTTCAGGGCCCCGTACCCTTTAATAACTTTTTGACTGTGGGAAAAATAGATAGATAGATAGAGTATTCTTTTTGTACACCAAAAGACAGAGCGAAAATACACAAATGTTACATGAGTAGGTACAATTGGCGGTCTTATCGCTAAATGCAATTTCTTACAGACAACCATTGACAATAGCTACAAGAGGAAGCAATAACTATGATAAGAAACGGATTTGTAGGATTAAGCTACGCTATACATACTTAAGCCTCTGAAAACATGTAAAACCGTTGGTGACGGTTGCTATACATATGAAAATTGTTAGTGGTAGTCAGAATCCCAAAATGCCTGACAACCGGTAACACCGTAGCACATCGGTATTGCCCAGAAATTGGGTTGCGGAGATCATAGGGCAGTCTTATTCCACATTTTAGCGGTACCTACACTACGCATGATAAACGTTCGGATTTTTGGAATAACATAACCCGTTTTCTTGCGCAGTCGGATAAAAAGATACATTGCGAGTATAGCTAGCCTATGGAAGTAGTATTTTTAACTCCTCTCTCAAAAATAGACCGTGCAAAGGGAACGCCAAACCCGCCTTCGGTCGGTTGGGCGGGATTTTTACGCGCACAGTTATAGGCTTCCGTGCTAATCTCTTAACTTTTAACCGGGAAACAATAAAACGTCGCAGTGGGCAGGAATAAATGTATATTTTGGCTAAAAAATGCAGATTGCTGTGAACAAAATTTATTTGTACAGTGGGCGGCGAAGTAGAAATGAAATTACGGTTGAAAAACTGAAAAAAATAAGGGAGTTTGCCAAATTGTATAACTTGTGAGTTCTGTAGTTACTGCTTACCCCCATGGGGGTACGGCATCAGTGTATGTAGATATGTTTTATGCATACTCGTCTAAATAACACATAAACTTGCAATGTGCATGACAAAGTATTCATCGAGACAAACACTAAACGCACATCGTCCGCAGGGACAGGCCGAGTTTTACGACGAAACATATAAATTCCGGGTCGTTTATTTACTTTTTACAACGTCTAGGCCATGGACTAGGGGAGCAGACTGGCTTCGCGCATCTACACACACAGATTAACTCACATATAATAACTTAATGATGGTTAGGAAAATCGGTTACTAAACTTAGTTGTCAGACAATTTTAATAAGCACGTCACTCAATGCCTCAGTCTCGCATGGTGCTTTTGCTTTTAATGTATTTTGCAAGTATTAAACGTTTACATAATAAAAACAGTTTATACAATTTAAATGGTTAAACCTCAGGTCATAAAAAATATAAAAGCTTTGTGACATTTTCTCCAGCTCAAATATTGGCTAAACTCAATTCAAAACGAAATTAGTCTCTGTACATGACAGCTCGATATTTTTCTTGTACAAAGGCTTTGAGAATTTTATTTTAACCTGAAAAGAAAAGATGTCTATATTAAGTAAAAAAAATAATAACTGTAATATGTATCCCTTAACAAATATCACATTAAAGTAAAACTCCTACTCCCGGTATTACAGGTTATGGCCTCAGCACTCAACGTGAGGCCACAACTTACCCAGGCCGGGGACTCAAAAAGACGCGGGAAGCGGAACGCGACGCGACCTCACTTACAATTTCCTACATTTCCGCCAAGGGATGGGGATGCTATGCCTAAAATTTTAATGAGATATTTTTATCTGCAACATTAAAATTATCACGCATTGTTTTAAACTTTTATGGTCGACCTTTTAATTAGGGTGTTATCTTGTAAAATTATATCGCTTGTTATTGTAAGGGCAATTTTATTTGCATATTAATCTTTATTATATCTTGTTTTGTTTTGAATAAGTAACACCGTAATGTGATATTATGATTTTATATTTAGCCTTAATAATTTAGAGTTTATGACGCTGTTGTAGAAAATTTTTACCTCGAAATTTATCAATCTAATGCTTTTGATAGCATCTAGCCTTAATGTCGCCATCGTATTTAAAACATAATAGTCAAACACACTGTCATTGTTGTATTACATCTGTTTTTATTACACAAAGCATACAAACAAGTAAGTCAAAAATGTTGTATTATATTTTCAGAACAAAGCATTATTTATATAAATGTTATTTTGAAACTACTGTACGAGTCTTGCTGCAATTCGAAGTTTACCAATTTCATTTTCAAACCCAACATCAAACTTCGCCTTCGTTATCACTTCATTTATGTATTCTCAAGCAATAATTGTGCCCATCAAAGGGTAATTTACCCGCGCATTGCAACGAAGTCTGAAGCTTCTCGATCTTCGATAAGTTGTGTAACAGTCGGCTTGCATGCGGCGTTGCATGCCCGTCTAATAGCGACGTCTATTGCTTGGTCTGCTACACACGGTTTTGCGTTGCACCGAGCTATGCGTGGAATGTGACGTGTTTGTTTTGCGTGTTCAAGAATAACGTGAATGTCATGCGCTTTGTCAGAAGTGAGCTATTGTGGTGCTTGTGTGTGTTGCCTGTCAAGCCTGTCAGTATTTACGTGTGGTTATAATTATTTTTAACGTGTCAAGTTAATGCTCCAGTACACGGAGTTTATTAAGTGCATAATATTGTTTTGAGTTTGTTATTATTAGGTACAATGTTTTGAATATCTGATAAACTGTTTTGAATTTTTATGTAATTATATATCGCACTTTTTCCCTTTTCAATCTATCAATCGAAATAGTTAGTATACAAATGTCGAGTTTAGTTTAGGATTTCAAATTAACTATAACGATATAGATATATTATATAATTATATATGTATATATAATATTCAACAGATATATTTATATATACACATAGGTTATTACTATATAACTAAGCAATGAAGAATGTAAGGTGCGCACGGAAACTCTAGTCATTATAATAAGGCCATAAGCTCAACCAGTCCAACTTTCAGTCCGTAAATTCTCCCAACGCGGTTATCGCGCCGATGATGAGGCTTCCTACCTTGCTGTTCAATCAACTTATAATCAAACACCGATACCATCGCCCGTGCAAATTTCACATGTTCAATTACTGAGAAAATTATATGTAGATCTACTGGCGATTTTAAACTTAGTTCCGTTCAAAGTAGTTTAGTTGTTGTAGGATATTCTTTGCTAGATGCGATATTATTATCTGAAATGGGTTTATATTTTACTAACTACTGTCCGCGACTTTGTCTGCGTGGACTTCGGAATTGGGTCCGACCTCGATAAAAAGTAGCCTATGTGTTATTTCAGACTATAATCTATTTCTGTACCAAATCTCATCCAGATACGTTCAGGCGTTCTGGCGTGAAAAATTAACAAACATGCATACATCCACACCCACAAACTTTCACGATTATAATATTAGTAAGGATATACGCACACTTTCGTGTACAGTCCAAAGTAATACAATATTGAAAATATTGAGAAGGGTTTTTTATTATAGGTACTGCCGACAAAAGGGTTAGTATTTCATTTATTTATTAACTATGACAATTTTGCAGAATATTTTAGAATTAAATTAACGAAAATCATAAAGTACACGATAAGAATAACCACAATAAAACATAGCACACGATTTTTAAACACCCAATGGCTCTATCCAAACATAGCCTAGACATTAATACGGAGAATGGCGAAGACACTCCTACTATTTTAGGATCTAACAATAATGGAATATAATGCAGCTACAAACAGAATCAATGTTAGTAGATCAAGGCACGTGTGAATTAAGTTGAGAACGTTACTATGAGCAGCGGGCTCGTAAATCTGAACAACTATCTGCAATACACTAGTTGTCTGGAGAGCACTTAGTACTGTCCTCGAGTTGAGGAACTGGCCTAAAGCAGAGGAGGATTGTGTAGGTACTCTTAATTGAAATAGTCCTTTTTTCAAACGAACATTACATTTTTATTTGAATAAAGGAAAAATTAAATCGCGGGCAGTCGGTTGAGCCAATCAATTCATCCCTAGAGTTCTTTTTCGCGTCTCGATTAATTAATCTAAAGAAACTAATTTGATTTCATGTAATCAGTGTAATTTAATGAAATCACTGTAATTTCAAGAAATAATTAATTTTCAAGACATACCATCACGCCTGTATTCCCCGAAGGGTTAGGCAGAGGCGTACTTAATGTACACCCACAGTTCGCCGGTATGTTTAGGTCCATGTTATAGCGGACGAGCCTATAGCCATTCAGCGGGCACAAATCCAGACTCCAAGCTGCTACTGAGTATTTCATAGAAAAACCCAATAACACTTTGCTCGACCTAGGGATCGAACCCAGGACCTTACACGAGTGTAGCAGCCGCGCTTTTGACCATTAGACTAATGAGGCAATTTCAAGACATTTGAGAAATTACTGTAATTGTAACATCTTGAAGATAACGCTGACTCTCACAACTTACACCGCGTCTTCACAATCGGCTATACCGGTTTATGCTCTTTTTAGCGCCGTGCAAAGAGCTCACGCCGTCTCGGGGCAGCAGCTGCGCCCAGAGAGCCCTAGTGGGCGGCAGTTGAGTCTCATTCACTGTTGTGTTATGTGTGGGGCCAGACGTTAGTTTGGTGGAATTTTAACCAACAATTTTCATAAGAAAAATAAAAATAAAAGCTGTTTATATGTATATATATGAAAAAATAAATATAACATTTAATACTTCGTTGATATAATTAATAATATTAAACAGCAATCGAGTCATCGTGGTGATGACTGATGCATGCGTGCCGTCAGTTGGGACTGGTCTACTCAAAGCTGCAATGGTTCTTTCCTCAAAAGGCCATTTCAGACATTACCCTACATCGTACCACTCACATATAAGTGTTCTTCCATGTCTGGACTTTAAAAGAGACCATGATTCTCTGAGTTTGTTTCGGTGGTTTTTCTCAGAGGGCGTCAGTTAGGAAATGCCGAAGCCATGTAGCTAAAAAAAAAACCTCAAACCATTGACATGTAAAAGTATCTCTAAAGATCTACTTGCAGAATAAATAATTTCATTTCATTTCATTGCACGCAATGATATTGTTAAGTTAAGATCGTTAATGAATCTTATTAGTAACGTACCTACCTCATAATTAACAAAATGATCACTTCTAAATAAAAGACATTGAATAAAGCCAAGCCATTTAATAAAACAAAACTAATGTCATCAAAAGTACTAAAGTACCCTCCATTCTTTCTAATTCTGATTGAATATGAACCTTACAGACTAATTCGATTGTTCCCGCGACTGTTGGCGAGCTTAAAATTGTTTGAAGAGCTTTTGTGTGCTATCAATACATACATGTAATATGTAATCCATTTCTATTTTAAACGTTTGTTAAGAATCGTGGTAAAGTTACGAATTTACTGATCAGTATTAACTTGCCTGCATTGTTATGTAAATTAAAGGTAAGTATAAAACTCTAATAATACATATTACATACATACATACTCACGCCTTTCTCCCACAGGGGTAGACAGAAACTATAGACTGCTACGATTCTTTTGCTATAAATACTTATACTGAATACATATATCTCCAGAAGCTGGTCATCACTCAACATAATCTTTTAAACTCTATATTAAACCCATACATGACTACTATAAGATGACATATTCAAATAAGAGTGGGTCATGTAAGAGTGTGCGGAATACGCTTACTATTTTAATACATCTATTCCAATCTACTCTATCCTAGGACAAACGCTATAGACAGACGGTCAAATATTTAGCATGCAAGCGTCGGTCATATTCATAGCCAATCGATAGTGTGAACGATGCCTAACGCCGCCGGCACGTAAACACGTATTAACCGGCGATTGGGTCTGTGATCTGCTCCTATCGAAACTTAGTAATTTATCCGTCATAGAATAGAATAGCTTTATTTCACATTATACTCGACATTTCTTGCACTGTGCAAGCGTGTGAATATTATGCTAATTATTTGTATGGTTTATGTTGTGAATTCAAAACATAGATTCGGTTCATTATTGCTTCAATTTTTTTTTACATTTTATGGATGCATGATTTATTTGATTTTTAATTGATTCATTTCATGTCAATATTATTTGTGTAGATATACATATAATAAAGTTAACGCAGTATTCTGACTGTGAATTGTATTTGATTTACAACAAAAAGCAAAATAATATTTTAAAATAAAGGTCTAGATTTTGAATTTCTTTGATAAGCTTTTTTTGGTTTAATCTTAACGGTAGTTCAGACGATTGACACGAAAATAGAATAAGAAGAATAATAGATATGTTTGACTTACGTGAATACCCCTCGCCGAGCAGCAAGGCGGGCGTGAACCCGTACGAGCTGAGTGCTTCCATCTCCAGCATATTCATCAACTGCAGTCTGAAAAAAAAATCACTTAAATAATAGATATTGATGCAGCTAAATATCACTGTTTTATACGACGCGACTGCCTTAAAATCTCTGCAACCTAATTTCAAGGTTAGTTGGCGTTTTGGGGCTTCTGACTACTAATTTGTCATTATGATCGGTAGAGAGGGTTAGAGTAACATTTTTAGACGAAGAAAATATCTGCACCCATACATCGTCAGAGACACAGTGTGGTTATGTCAGGCTCGCACCAACAATTCAGATTATTCTGTTGTACTATGTATTATTTCTACGACCTTTCCAGCGGGAGCTCACCTAGGCTCTCTTCGGCTACGATGGTCTCTGATAAGACACATCCCTATCTCGCTAACCTATGGTTAGCATAAGTACATAATTGTTTTATTCAAATAGCTGAACCCTATTACCTTTTAAAAACAGATTTATTCAAAAATATGCATAGAAAAGTTGGCTTTGATAAGTAAGACCAATAATAATTATAGATTTTTCATCCGTCCATCTGGAATGCGTTCAATTAAAATGTAAATATCTACCATCAACTTTATCCAACGCCTTTCAAAGTTATCGGGAGTCCAACTTAAACCAACCCATGAATAATACATGTGCTGCCATCTGTTATTTTAAACAGGCGACGTCTTCGGAGTTTTAATATTACATTACTGTTTTAATATAGAATAATATTATGGTAATGTCGGACATTGCAGGCAATAGGAATGAAACTGATTGCAGTTGTAAGTTATCGTCGTGTAAGTTATTTGCCTCTTTCATTTGCCCCCTATCCTTTAAAAAACATGTCGTATCTAGGCATCTGAACCATGGTCTACCCAACTTTAAACACCATTCTATAGCTAAAAACCACCTCAACTCAACAATCCCAGTCAGGTACTCTGAGATTCAACTCTTGTTCCCATCGCGAAGTAATCGTGTTCCTGAAATTGAGTCTGCAAGTTTCGGCGTGACGCGTTATCGGATTTGTTCGGCACGCGCGTGGAATCTGCGGAGAGCGCCGCCTACTCGCAAATTGCATCGGATACTGGAAACGTTGGCTCGCCTTTGCTTTTTAGATCTGCGTTTTTTTTTATGGGATAGGAGGGCAATTGAGCAGACGGATCGCCTGATGTTAAGCGATTACCGCCGCCCATGGACACCCACAACACCAAAGCAGTCACAAGTGCGTTGCCGACCTTTTAAAAGGGGAATGGGCCTCCGGTAACCTCACTCACTCGGCGAAACACAACGTAAGCGTTGTTTAACGCCGGTTTTCTGTGAGGCCGTGGTATCACTCCGGTCGAGCCGGCCCATTCGTGCCGAAGCATGGCTCTCCTACGTTGTTTTAATAGTGGGGGGAAGGATTTGAGAGTTTTAAACCAAACGGGTTCGAAGTGTATGAATCTAGCTAGGTTGTAAGGAAAAAATCAGTAATCTAGTGACTCTACTGTCGGAGTTATGCTTTTGGTAATTTTTGGCGAGTTTCCATACACGTACGGAAAAATGATTTTTATTTTATTTGGCATTAACTATAATTTTTTTCAAAAACAAATCTTAAGCTAGGTTCGAAGAAGTTAACCGGAGGGACGCAGGTTCAAACACTGAGTTTTAATTTATCTTTCGCTAAGATTTATATCTTTAAAGATTTTTTATCATACAAATAGAAAAACCACCTCACTGGTCTTGGTCAGTACTAGACCATGCATGACCTATATTACAACTTGAAAATCTATCGATCTGTGGATACTACATCCAAAGAATACAGGTTACATGATGTTTTAGGAATGTGTAGCTATAAAGTGAGTGAAGCAAGTGCAGCTTAAGCTTGTAGATCAATTTATCAGCGTTATTATTACTTACTAGCGACCCGTCCGCGATTTCACCCACGATGCACCGTTCCTAAGAGTTGTAGCGTAATATTAAATAGCTTAAAACCTTCCTCTTGAATCATTCTATCTATTAAAAAAACCACATCAAAATCCGTTGCGTAGTTTTAAAGATTTAAGCATACATAGAGACGGACAGACAGCGACAGCGACTTTGTTTTATACTATGTAGTGATTTACCAAAGACACAGTATAAAATTATAAAAAACGAATACCCACAAATGAAAGTATTTTCAGGCCGACCCAAAGTATATTTTTACACTGTAAATCTTCACGCGTTATAAAAGTCAACTGAGCAAAACAGTGTCCGTTCGTAACTCGCGGGGGACAGGCTAGCCGGACCCTGTTTACGCACCATTGCAGACTTTAAAATCGTTCACCTTTTTACATTGTTTAACTTACTTTTGGTGTACAATTGTACTCCTATAAAAAACACCTAAAATTGTTTGTCAATAAAAATAAATTATTTGTACTCTAGGACTACGACGTAGCTCGGACTACGACGTAGCTGGTACTACGACGTACCAGCTACGATATAGTAACAGATAGCTCTTAAGTATCCCTACATTAAAACCAAATAAAACTTTAAACACATTTTTTCTTGACTCATATAATATATGCTAAAAACATTTTCTACTATTCCAACTTCCTAAACATGATATAACCGACACACGTACACCTTTGAACAGAAAAGCATTTCGGAAACCGTCCAATATTAGCGCAAACATTTACCGCGAACCTTTTAAAATGAAATAACAAGAAAAAACATCCCAGTTATTCGGAGCGGTTGACAATAACGGTTTAGTGAGCCAAATAGCACTTTTTTTTCCACCCCCACCCCACCACCAGCATTGGTATTATTGAATTTCGCGAACGTAACGCAAAAAGCCGATATCATGTAATCGCCAAAGGGCTGAATTGTGATTTTGAGGGCACTTGGCGCAAATCCTTTTGGGAATTTTTATATCTTTGTTTATTTTAGTGTTTTCGGCCCCTTTTACATGCTGTTAAGACATGTTATGGGCTTGAGATATGGGATGAGACGCGTTGTTGAGTTTTTGGTTATATTCTTATAAATAAACTGTCTAATTGATCACAACCGCCGTTGCTGAGCGTAAAGCTCTGGGTTCGATTTTCAGGTTCGATTTTTCAAAGTGTGATTGAGTTTTTCTATGAAATTGTCAATGGCAGTTCGGAGTTTGTATTTATGCCCGATTAATGGCTCTTCCCCTATTATAAATGAGGAGTCTATATAAGAGCAATAGAAGGAAACCAAATTATATTTTGAATTTTGTTAATATTTCTTTCTGTCTCTATGTTTGTATGCGCAAAAGCTACTACCTAGAAGAGACGTCTGCCTAACAGTGCGACAAAAGCTAATGAAAAATGAAATGAGAAATGCATTATGTAGTGTAAAAAATATGACAGATTATGTGGAAACGTACAAAATAATTCACAAAACATTACAAAAATATCCACAATTTCACGCCCAGCTATAAGCCGCACCAAGTCTTGGCTAAACCCTGAAATCCCGGCTTTCAGCTAACCATTCGCCACAAATTGTTCGTATATAGCTTATTTACGTTGGGTTTGCACCTGTCTTGCTTCCTGCTGGGGTGATTCTCGTTCATTGTGCCCCCGTTTGTTTGCAAGGGCTGTTTGCGTTGCTAAAGTTACGGTCGAGAAGCGAGCAAGATTTTTGGTGTTTCGCAGCTTGAGGTTAAATAAAATAATAATTGCTTTGAGCAAATATTTCGCCTTGTTTGTGAGGGTTTGGCAGGTATGATATTTTTTTTAGAACGAATTATATTTTTCTAATAAAACATACCAAAATGTCTGTATTTCCTTATTTATCTTATTATCTATTGTCTTAGCATCCGATGGTCATTACGGGCATTGCTAAATTAAGGGTTAGGCAGCAAAGTACGGACAAAAACATAACATAAACAACCCATTATACTGTCCCACTGCTGGGCACGAGGCTCCTCTCTGAATGAGAGGAATTAGGCTATAGTCCACTACGCTAGCCTAGTGCGGGTTGGCAGACTTCACACGCCATCGAGAAAATCTCTCAGGCATGCAGGTTTCCTCACGATGTTTTCCCTCACCGTTTAAGCACGTGATAATTTACTATTTAATACGCACATATCTTCGTTCATACCTTTGACTTGGCAGTCCAACGGTCATACCACTAGGCTATCAAAGCCATACAACAAGATAATAAAAGTTAAAAGGCAGAACGCGTAGCAACACTCACTGTACACATTTAAAGGACTAATATTTGATTTAGTTCAGGGAGGGAGTCTGTTTAGTGAGTTAACTGCATTTATAGTGTCATCCTTTGCCTTCCTCTTGAAATTCTATTACCATGTGAATGGCGGCGTAATGGAAATTGTAGGCCTCTGCTAATTTACCACAGTGGCATATACAGGGTGACTGATGAAACACCTGTTCACATTGTGGAGTGCAATAAACGAATTGAGTATTGAGTACACTAACGATAATGAAGGGGAGTACTCGGTATTCTAATAACGTTATAATTATTTAATAAAATTTGGTACTTAATTTTTGACCAATTCTCCCTATAAATAAATGAAGTGTGGATGCTTCTTAAAAGGTAGCCTGCTAACACGTTAGCACGTGGCGAATTCTTGACATAAACAATAGTTCGGTACCTAATCTGAGTTGAGCGCTCAGCACGTGCGTCCGCGCTATGTCTTTTCGTTGCGTAATTAATTATATAACTTTCGGTAATGTTTACTTAGTAGTCAATTTTTATTTATTTTTATTATAATTTTTTTTCGTCATATGTAATCGCTAAATATCATGTGCACGACTATCGTAGGTCTGACAGGTCAGCCTATATAAGAGCATATGCCAAGAACGAAATATATAAAATGAACGATATGAGCAATATGTAGTTCTACAGTAGCCAATATAAGGCCAATTTGTTTACGAAAAATTTGTTTTAAACTGTTTTTTTTTTCGAACATAATGTTGGCATTAACTTTCATTGCTCAGTTCAACGCAATCTTTAACGAATTACACCACAGATACAAATTAACAGATACTAGTGTTTTACACAAAGCAACTCTGAAATCCAATTACTGGGCAGACCAATATCCTCAGGTAAAATTTGTGTACTTGACAGTCTCTAGCTTCTAGCTACCAGTAACTAATTGTCATAGGATTTTTGCTTTGTGTTTTGAACTGACTTCAAAAAAGAGGAGTGTGTATTTTACGCTATATTGGATGATGTTGAACCGAATTCTTGCATTAAAAATTTAATTTAAATTGTAATTCCAACCTACGAGTAGGATTTCAACCTTCAATATATTTTTAGGTAAAATAAAGGACATTATTTTAAAAATCAATAGTTTCCATCGCCATTACTACTAAATTTAATACTCTCAAACACCCAACCCTTTGTAAACATAATTTGTAAACGAGACATACAATAAAATTAAACAAGCAAGCTCATTCCATTAGTCAAGTTCCCCTCGATTCGAGCTGCTTGTAACTTAATTCATTTGCATCGATCACATTGTAAATATACAAAACGTTTTTACCTGCTTATTACTATATGCTATTATTATTTTACTTATTAGGACTATAGCTACTCCTACTTTGAAAGGATACCCCTGCCCAGCGATGGGCGACAGTAAATAGTAAACAGTAAAATTGGTCTTCCCCGATAGATATAATCTGGGTGTCTTTAATTCACGAGTGAATCGGTTTCTTCTAGGCAAGCAGGCTCTATTGTAGAACGCAGTATCGCTTAATATGGCGAACTGGCGGTCAAGCGTAAGCCTATCATGTATTTATGGGACTCCAACAACAAGTTCACAAATGCATATATAGATCAACACAAACAGTATTTCATTATTAATGTCAGCTTGTCACTTATAGGTGTGCACAGCTTTTACAGATTGGGCAATAATAATAAATAAAATAATACTAAATAACTAAAGGTACTAAATAACGAATAAAAAATTGATTAATGATGTTTACTATTTATGATTAGTACATGGATGAGATTAGCATAAGACTATGGTGGATGGCACAAACTGAGGGAGGCCTATACCCAGCAGTGGATGACGTCAGGCTGTGAGTGATGATGATGATGAATTAATAGAAATTATGACGTCACGATTAGTAAAATGAGCGATCGCTTATTACGTGACGAGTTTAGGGTCTGGTGCCTGGAACAAAATATTTATATAGCCTTCACGTATTTTTTTAAAAGTTGGGTGTTTGGTTATACAAATATTTATTCCATACATGGAACCCATAGAAGCCAATCGTTCAGCTGCAAGGCTCCGTCTAAACTTCGCAGATTTCTAAACTTAAACGCAAAATTTAGCCAAACAGCGTCAATAAAAAGATTACAGCCGCAATCTGTATTTACACAAAGCAAGCGGAACTGGCATCGGGTCCAGGCAGTGCCATCTGTTGGCAGGCCTACCGCCAAGCACGATACATTCCACTAATGGCTAGATTACAAATCTCTGCGCTCACTCAACCGCTGGCATGGACCGACGATTTAATACACTATGTAAGCACAGACCGATGGCACGGATTGTGGATTCTCGGGTATGATTGTTGAAGAGATTGTGTTGATAGTTATTGTTTTTGATAAATACGTTTCAAATTATGGTTTTGTTTTCATTGGTTTAAATTAAAACAGTCTTCTGTAGAAATCTAGTAAAGGCGTCGCGGCTGAGCGATCGGCTTCGAAGCAAATATTTGTATGACGTACAGATAGTTTTTCCAGGTCATTTGTATATGTAAGAATTTGTTTTTGTAAACGCACCCACGATACATGAGAAAATCCTAGTGTGGGGAAATGGTTCACTCTTAGTGGACTGCCCAATCTCTTTACCACAAAAGCGAAACATTAACTCTAGTTGCGTAAATGTATAATAATCCTTCAAAACATACTTTAATTGGCCCTGAAATTTGCAGATTTATAAAAGTACTCAGTCAATGTGTTTTATGAAAATCCCTATACATTAAAACAATTCTAATACAAATATATACAAACCATATATAACACACCTTTTTCGCAGAGTGGTAGGCAGTAACAACAGAAAGCCACTTTCTACGATTCTTGCATACATCTATTGCTTCGTCCAAGTTCATAATCACGACACGGTGAATATACCCAGCTGAACTTTTCGCATGTATGTCTTTCTAAAGCGTTACGTCTCGACGATTTCGCTGACATTTCGCTTCTTTTGTTAGTCAGCTTACATTCACTTTACATGACCAAATCATGTCAGCGTATACGCAAAATACAATAAATCTACAAACTATAGCAAATACAGGGGACAGTCTAACAAATTATACCACAGGCCTATAATCAAAGCATCAAGTTCAGCAACCGTAGGCCCGCAGAACAAAACACCACGAAACACGAGCGGTCAGCCGAACAACGCAACATGTAACATAACAAGGAGGACAGAAAGAAGGGAGGGAGACAATTAGGATCGCAATTAGAGGACAGTATGTTCCAGTTTACGACCGCACACTCTACAGAGATTCGCATTCTGGTGTCGAGAGTAACATTGCTTGCCAAGTAACTATTAAGATGTTCAGAACTCGGCTCGGTTTATGGCCGCGAGAATTGCACTTTGTATTTTTATGTTAAAATTGCGCCGTTATCTAGGATTTGTTGAGGTTTTGCGAGGATCTGTTTACAAGCGTTCTGTCACCGCAACTAAATAAATGGAAGGTTTGATTATTCTACGTTATTATAAAACTCCGTTTACCATGGTCCGTCTGATTGCTATATATTTCATGTCTTATAAATCTATGTATAATAAAAATGAATACATGAAAATATGCACTATTATAGTAGTCTTCCTCATTAAGCTACCGGTCCTAAGCACCGTTCACCAGTATGCTCATGTCCCATGTAATAAGGGCCAATTGCCGCTAACCGGGCACAAATCCAAACATGGAGCTGATAAGTGCTGAGATTTTTGTTGACATTTTTTTCCATTTTCCATGCTAAGATTATAAAGTTATTTTAGTGAAGGTAAAATTCGACTGCGGTCAGGATTCGAACCTGCGTCTTCTGGTTAGATAGACGCTATGACCAACTGACCAACTACTGAGAATTTTATAGAAAACCCTAACAACACTTTGCTTGACTTTAGGAATCAAACTCAGCACCTCTAGCGTAACAATCGCTTTTAGGACCACTAGACTAATAAAGCATTTTTTTCTAATGTGACGACACGATTGGCGTAGCGGTTGAGCGAGCGTTGCGCGTTTGCGCCACGTGTTGTGGGTCCGATCCCCACACGGAGCAAATATTTGTATGATCTACAGGTACTTGTTCCGGATCTGGGCGTTTGTGTATGTGAAAATTTGTGTTTGAAAACGCACCCACAATACAGGACAAAATCCTAGTATGGGGTAAAGTTTAAAAAAAAAACATCCATGTTTAACCTTGGACTTTCACAGTTTTGCAATCCATCTCGTATGTACAAGATGATGATTTACAAGCGTTTTATCGGCGAGTTTTCAGGCAGTTACATGAACCATTTTAATATATGAAAGTAGATGCATTCGTCCATAAGCCGAGTTGGATGTTCTGCAATATTTTTAAATTTGTTTCACTGGAGACGGACTCAGCATGAATATGCGAATTGAATTGTCGTGCGAGTATGCAAATCACAAGATTTGTATTTCGTTTTAAATAAAATGTGTGTTTTTGAATTAGGCACGTTGTGTGCTGTGTTTATTTGTCTTTTTCGAGAGTTGTGTACGTAATTGTGGAATTTTGGTAGAAAAATTTAGATTTTCTTTTTGGTAAATTCGTTAGTTCATCACGAAATAAAAAAATAGCTTTGTTACAGTACTGTATTTATGTTGACTGTTAAAACAGCACGCAAAAGGTTTGTCAGCGTCGCAATACAGTTCGGCAGGTCGCTGGTATGTTTTTAAGTCCCACGTTTATGAGGCGAGCCTATTTCCATTACCCGACAATAAATAAAATCTCCAAGCTATTACTGAAGATTTCATAAAAAATCACAAAAACATTGTGCTTGACCTGTGAATCGAACCCAGGACATCTCAGCAGCCGCACTTACGACTACGAGACTACTGCGGCTGTAACTGGATGTTCTTATGTGACATATAATTTTATATTAATTGGTTTCATATCGCTGTGTAATAATATGGTAAGTACAAAAATATTATATACTTTGTAGCATCACTTGTAAATAGATTTGATAGATACAAGATATTGGTCGATGGCCGAGAAGATAGCTGAGAAGCTACCGTAATAAATTAATTTTTACCAAATCCATACCAAAACTAATAGATACATAATCAACCCATTACTGTCCCACTGCTAGGCACGGGTCTCCTCTCAGAATGAGAGGGATTAGGCTATAGTCCACCACGCTGGCCTAGTGCGGGTTGGCATACTTCACACGCCATCGAGAAAATCTCTCAGGCATGCAGGTTTCCTCACGATGTTTTCCTTCACCGTTTAAGCGCGTGATAATTAACTATTTAATACGTACAGGACTTCGAAAAGTCAGAGGTGCGTGCCTTGGGTTCGAACTCGAGACCTTTGACTTGGCAATCCAAGGTCTTACCACTAGGCTATCACTGCTATATACTGCTAAACTAATATATATTTACGATAAAAAATTATTAATGTAAGAAAAACTGAATAATATTATGGTTACAAAATCTAAATTATAGTGATACAGAGTTACTTTTGCAACGTGTGACTTAATAATAAATATTATAGAGTGATTTTATTCGCATTTTTAGTCACACATAGACATTAAAATCCCTCTCAGGCACACGCGCACACACACATACAAACACACAATGAACACATTTTGTACATATTAGAACGTGCACACACACAACAAATCGTTTTTTTTTCTCTCATTTTTAATACCTATTTGTACGTTTATAATGCAAGGGAAGAGCGGAGACTTCAACTACAGGCATTTTCGTATGTATCAATATTAAAATATGTAAATAAGCTAACAAATACACTATCCTATACCATTCGGTGACCCGCCTTTTGTGTGGACCGCATCGTCCAGTGCATCTGCTTTTTATGTTAAACCTAGAGGCTATTTGTCAAGTTAATTTGAATTTACTCGCACGCTCCGGCCCTTTGAAATGCATGCTTTAAAATATACTAGTTTTTACATGGACTGTTTCAAACAAATGGAAATAGAGTGCCTTTGGTTATGTGTGGCGAATTTTTTCAGGATGATTAACTATTCATAGGATTTATGGTAAATATTCAGTGTTTATCTCTGTTATGTTTGTTTATCGGGTCGTATACTAACGCAGATTTATCATTTTGTGCGGTAGCTTGATAACAATGGTTTGTGACTTAATGAGGTAGGTATATATTCCCTTTATAAAAAAGATTTGCCTTTGAATAACTACAAGTTATGTGTACTCAGTTTTGTAAATATTTTTTTTTATTAAAAAAGATTATTCTCCAGTACTTTTTCAACCTCAAAAAAATCTAAACTGTAATAATATATTATCACGCTTGTATTTCTCGAAGGATTACACAGAGTTGTTGTAATGTACACTCACAGTTCGTCGATCCATGTAATAAGACACTGCCAATAACATTGCTAAAAAGTGTATGAATAAAAAAAATACGATAGTACGATTCAGCTGTTAACCTTGCCACTACCGTTGCACTCCGTACTATGTTATTTTCGATTTCCACTCGAGGAAAATATTTGTGTGTTCCATGGATATTTGCACAGACCAAACACAGAACTACTATTAATCATTTCATAGAAAACACAGTAACATTTTGCTCCACTTTGGAGTTAGGACGAGGGGTTAACAAGAATACTTGAATTGTGCGACCCATATTACTAGTAAGCTTTTTTAATTAATAAAAAGTAAAAAGAAAAGTTACGTAAAAGTAAAGTAAGTAATATTATATTCAGCGAGATTTGCTTCAAAGATGTGGCAACCCTGCCGCTGCTTTAGAAAAGGCAGCAAAGATGATAATAATATTAAAATTATCGTGCTATTTTATTAACGTACTTCCGTGCTAATGAGGCTATAAAATATAAATAAAACATTTATCTTTTGTAGGAAATATTGCCCCGTTTCGCTCATTATTTACGACGCAAAAAATGCCTTATTAAATCTTAATAAGACTTTAATTAGTACGGTGGATGCTTCAGCTTGAAGCATATTGCTAACGTATAATAAGAATGTAATTTAGATTTGTAGTTTTCGTATCAGTGTATCAGTATTTTGTAAGCGTTTTCAAAGTCAAAAGTCAAAGTCAAATGTTTTATTTCAACTAGACCTATATTACAGGTACTTTTGAATTGTCAAAACTAGGTGCACGGTTCCAAATAGTAGGTGTTATGGAGAAGAACCGGCAAGAAACTCCATAAATACTCCTTTAACTAAAAAATATAACATTGTTATTTTTACAACTTTGTTCTAATATGTGATGTGCAAGATAAATTTAGTAGGCTACGATGGCTTGAACCTCCCCTCCCCCCCCCCCCCCCAAAATAAGAGACTGCCATAGCAAGTAAAAGTCTACCAGCCTCGACAGACGGCGCCCATTCACGATCATCACTTCAAATAATGATCCAGTAAGATGAGTGATAATTTGCGAAAGATTACATTAAAGTTTACGGGTATAAATTAGCACGCCTCTGCCTAACCCTTCGTGGAATATATGCGTGACGTTATGTTCTGTTACTAATTAGCCACAAACGCAAGTAACTTAAGTATATCTTTAACATTTTCACTCTTAAACCGCTGAACAGATTTCAATAATTTTTGGCAAAGAGATTATATCAACAGGAATGACGCAGTCTATATTAAGTCTCAAAAAATCCTTTGCAATTCTAGTTAAACTGCGAGTAATAGTTACTATTATATACCTAGTACATATATACAGACACCTGAAAATTTTATCACGCGTTCGTCCGTACGAAGTCCGAGGCTGGATGCCGCGTCCTCTTTTTTGAATACATACATGCGGATTTCCATGTGAATTAAAACTTGCACCATTTAAATTTAGCAAGTATTCTTGTTGTAGAAAAGCTTTATTCTGGATAGTTTTAATTTTATAGTTATGTATTTTAAGAAATGTTAATGAAAATTGTTTGAATGTGCCAATAGGCTCGCCTATTACAACATACCAATGATCTGTGGAAGTACAGTTAGTAGGTACCTACATTTCTACCTATCCCTTCGGAGAGTATAGGCGTGATTGTATGTTGTGTTTGTAAACGCATTAAGATACAAGAGAAAATTCCTAAGAGTAACATTCAGCCTAGTGGTCCTGAGCGCGACTGCTACGCCATCCTGGGTTCGATTCCCAGGTCGAGCAAAGTGCTATTGGGTTTTTCTATTAAATTCTCAGTAGTAGCTTGGAGTTTGGGATTTGTTCCCGATTAATGGCAATAGGCTCGCCCCCTATTACATTGGATCTATACATACTGGCGATCTGTGAGTGTACATTAGTATGCCTCTGCCTTACACTTCGGGGAATAGAGGCGTGATGGTGTTTGAATGTTGTGTTTGTAAATGCATCTACGATAAAGTAGAAAATCCTAGTATATAGCATCGTTTTTTTTTAAAGAAAGTAATAACTGAGACCCATAATATTATATAATATATATATAATTTTATTAGTATTGACTATTTAAAAATAATAATAACATGTAATTGACTATTTTATATGACATACTCAAATCTTATGTATAAAAAAATTATGATAATGACACGTAATTAACGTTACCAATCATCATCATAATAATGTTATATATATATATATATATATATATATATAACATTATTATGATATCTATATATATATATATATATATATGTTGTGCATATCTATAATTGATATAAGCACTAGTAGTCTTTGCCTCTGTATTTTGCTACTAACCAATGTTTGTGTTTATATTGTTGATGTGCCTTGTGTAAATAAATAAATAAATAATAAATAAATCATGTACAAATAGAAGGCATTTATACGGGGTTGCATTGCGCGAGACGTATCTATATCATTCCCACTAAAAAAATGACCACTAACAAAAACAATACCAACCAGATTAAATTACCTACATTGCGCCAGTACCAATGGTATTGCAATTAATTGCACCCAATACCACTTACACTGAAATACCAAAGCGCAACATTCCAGCTACCTCGAAAGTGGCCACAATCACCCATTACAGCTATTATTTATTTTTAAACTCGTTATTAAAACTCACAAATCACCAGTAGACTCGGTGCAAGTAATTGTTATAAATAAATAACATAACATACCATCACGCCTGTATTCCCCGAAGGATTAGGCAGAGGCGTACTAGTGTACACCTACAGTTTACCGGTACGTTTTAGGTCCCATGTAATGGCGGGCGAGTCTATTGCCATTTACCGGGCACAAATACCAAACTCCGAGCTGCTACTGAGAATTTCATAGAAACCCAATATCACTTTGCTCGACCTGGGAATCAAACACAGGCTTTCAAGTACAGCAGTCGCGGTTGGGACCACTAGACTAATGAGGCATGAGAAAATAATTTTATTTCATAATATTATTTTTCGTGAATTTTCCATTGCACTACCGACGTGAACCCACTAGTAACACAACCATTTAGCCTAGCACGAGGGGAACAAGAATATTAGTAATGTGCAAGCGACATTGCTAGTAAGCTTTTTAATAAGAATGAAATAAATAAATAATCAAATTTTGAACGCATCATCTTGAGAGCTGGCATGTAACACAATAGGGGCGATCGATTAAGAGGCACGTGAGGCACACTTAATCCGTTGAGTGCGTACTCAGGTTGAGCGCGTCAACACACCGCAACACGGAACTATGTATGCGTAATGCGAATCGTGAGATACCTCACTAATTCATAGTAATATAGAAAGTTTGTACATAAGCTATACATACCAATATGTTAATGTGCATTGACGATTACTTTAATGGATAACACGTGTCGATCTGTTTACTTAAAAGCTTATTTGAAATAAAATAATTTGAACTTTGGTTAATTGGGATTTCAGCAGTATCTTTTCAGGCATTTTGAATTCGACAAAGTGATTCTGTTCTTAGAAATGATACTTGACGAAAGATTATTAGTTTTAATTTAGTAAAATTTTTCTTTATTTTTTATTATTTTTTTTTTTTCTTTATTTAGAACCAACAGCGATACATATAATGTGTTACAGAATATATATAAAACAGTTATGCATGTCTAATAATAGGTTTCCCTGTTTAACTTAATTTGTGTATATCATGCGAACGGATTACAAAACAGTTATTAGAAATTAAATATAGATTCTAAGCGGATTTTTTTTTACATAATGCTAACAGTCAATTATTTAATTTGAAGGAGCAGAGCGCAGATGCTTATCATTTATCTCTGTCAATGATCTTTTTAACCTGAGCTTTAAAACAAGGTTTTGTACAGTTAAATACATCAAATTGAGAGAAATCGTTGTTATAGGTTCTCATGACATGTAAATATATAATCACGTAAATCCAAAATAACTATCTGTCATCTTCATCGTAGCCTTTTCCCAGTCAATCCAGATGCCATCAAAATCCAAATTCTGGGCATCACCATTTTAATAAACTGACTGTCAGGCTTCTGATTACCACTAATAACTGTCGTAGGTAATTATCGTAGGACAATCTGGATCTGTACAGTGTAACACTCCCAAAATAATTAATCCATAAGATGTCTGGACTGAAGATTTCATGATAATTATGTTTTATGCTAATTAATAAATTTTCTTTCTTATTTTGAACTGTGTTTTTTTTAAACACTAAGGTGACAAACAAGCATACGGCCCGCCTGGTGGTAAGCGGTTACCGTAACCTATAGACGCTTGCAACATCAAGGGTACTCGCGCTTTGCCGACCCTGTAAATTAAGGAGGAATAGTTGGGCTGGCAGTATAGGAGACATGCTGCACTGCATGTCAACGGCGGTAACAAAACACCACCGGTCCTCCACACTGCCAACACAACGCTTCCTCGCGGAGCACTGGCGACCTTACTCACCGTTAAGAACACAACATAGCATGGAGCTATGTCATTTTGCTAAGATTTTCTGCAAGGTGGAGGTACTTCCCCAGTCGAGCAACTCTAATTGTGAGTGGAATTATTAGATTTCACTATGCCCTACCTGTCTTAGAAATGGGTAAATATTATCGAATTAATTTAAAAAATAAAACATCTCTGTCTAGTTCTTACAGTGTTTAAAAAATCATGTCTTCGTGTATTTAAACCCATCGTCACTAGAAGACATTGAATGTGATGCACACGTCCCTGTTCCCTCTATAAAATTAACAATTCTTATCACTGTCGCCGCTCGTAAAGTCGTATGACGACCGCAAGGGAGATACTACTGGTTACTAGTCAAACTTGCAAAAGAATCCCTATTCAACGGGTTATACACGATAAGGTAGACACTTCCAAAAAAAAATAGAATGAATGAATGGATATTAAGTTGTTGTTAACCCTAAGAAGCAACAAGAAAAGATTTCGACTGTGCCTTGAGATTATTCTTGAGTAAAAACAGAAAATGTTAATAACATTATATTAAAAATATTTTAAACAAAAACCCACAAAATACTATTTTAACGAACCACATGTGACAATCTCGAGCATTATTCAGAAATAATTTAAAAATCTCAAAATATTTCACGAATTACACGGAACAATTTTGAAAATCCTTTTTTTTTAATACGACAATAAACTCCCATGATTACGTGAAAGCGAGTATTTAACACAAGTTTGTACATGCTATCAAAAGCCACAATTCTTAGAAATTTTGTTTATTGGGAGATTAACAAGCGACTCGAGAACAAGAAGTACCTCCCCAACTCATAAAAATCACACTATCACGTGACTCAAGAAAAGTCGTGAAAAAAAGCGCATTTTGGCAGGCACTAACTGTGAGTAGAAAGACGAGGCGTCTCCTTTGCTATGACCGTAATATTACCTTTTACTGCGTTTCAGTGCTGTCCCTACAGAAACGTGTTAACTCAAGTTGTTAATGTTATACCTACGTTTGTCTAGGTGTCCTGTTTGTATACTAAATTGATGTCATTTTAGTGGAAGATAAGTTCCCTTTTCATTTGCTTTCGATAAGAAAAGGATGCCCAGTGATGTCACAACTGACGAGTGTGGGCGCTCTAAGAAGTAGAAAGTAAGTTCTATCAATCAAGACACATATGTACATTGTTTCATAATAACTTCTGTACCGTAAACCGAGGTTACTTTGATCATTTTTGAACAATGATGGTATATATGTTTAAAGATAGGTGTAATGGTAAATAATTATATAAATATTTTTATTTAGCAAAGAATAAAGTCATAAAAAAAAAAAAAACGGTTTTATCAGCTCTCTTGATTTTAGTAATGAAAACCAAAAATTGATTAATATTTTTTTTCCGAAAATAAATAAATTCGGGCGATAAAAGCTAAACTCGTTTTGGGGTTACTTTGATACCCGTATTCTTTGTTACGTAATTTGAAAGTCGCCCCAAATATAATTCTATAATAATTAAAATAACACAAATCTTTCAATAGTAAAATTAAACATTGTCATTTGTATTATATACATAACATACCATCACGCCTGTATTCCCCGAAGGGTTAGGCAGAGGCGTATTTAAAGTACACCCACAGTTCGCCGGTATGTTTAGGTCCCATGTAATAGGGGGCGAGCCTATTGCCATTAACCGGGCACAAATCCAGACATTTCATAGAAAAACCCAATAACACTTTGCTCGACCTGGGGATTGAACCCAGGACCTCTAGTGTAGCAGTCGCGCTTGGGACCACAAGACTAATGAGGCAGTCATTTGTATTAGTTGAGTTCAATCACATGAACTACCATTAAGAAACACCAGCGCTGTTTATAACACATACCTAATCTACCAAATTACATTCCTTTTCACTTTATTTCCATTTGTTTATAAACGTAAGTTTTGATCAAAGTCATCCCACGACTCAAAGTAACCCCGGTTTACCGTACTGTGTAACATGCCCATTGTCAATAATACACTTTCAGCAATACGATTAGATGTTTTTGGTTTCCATTATAGAAAGAACTCAATCATCAATAACTCACTTTAACTTTTAAATTTCCTTTCCCCACACCGAGTTAATATTTGTGTGATCTGCAGGTAGTTGTTCCGGTTCTGGGCGTTTGTGTATGTGAGAACTTGTGTTTGTAAACACACCCACATACAGGAGAAAATTCCAGGATGGCGCAACGTTTTTTTTAGAAAAAAAGAAAAGGAATGTATTTATATGTATCTACTGTATTCTGTATCTTATACTAAGTTAACCCTCTCCCTCCTTTCTCTGATAAGAAATAACATCAAGTGTGACAGTTGCTAAGTGTAAATAAAAGAGTGGGACACGGCGCGGCCACATAAACGGCGCATAAAGCTCTCCAGAGAGGCTCGCCGGTTTAATGGCCTCGCGACCATGTCGAGACTGCACAAAACTTGACAAAATTTAACGCTTATTTATATATTTTTAGAGGTTTATTTTCTTAAAACCAGCTACGATAGTCTACTTCTTTCGTTCTTATTAAGTACTACGTAATATAAAATGTGTTTATGATTTTTTTATCACATGGTTATTATATTTAAAATATATATATATAAATAAACAACAACATGAAATATAAAAGTAACTATTAAACCGGAGAAAAAATATATACATAAAAATATTAGCAATAAAATAAAACAAAAAAATACTAATAAAATCTAAGTAGGTACGTCATATTCTGAGTCATATTTTGGGATCTTAAGATGGATATTTATTAATACTATAACATAAAATTCAATTAAGTTATTTTTATTAAAGAAAGATCAAATCATGTAAATTATAAAACAAAAATGCGTCATTTATCTAGTGGTTGCTACCACAGTGGCTGATTGCTCAGTGTGAGGACCTGGATTCGATTGCCAATTCGTTCAGAGTATTATTGGATTTTTGTATGCAAATCCTAGCAGCTCGGACTTTAGATTTGTTCCCGGTTAATGGCAATAGACTCGTTCCACGGAAACTGTCGGTATACCTCTACCGAACCCTTCGGGATCGAGGCGTGGGGAGGCGTCTTAATTATTCTAAAATATTTTCAATTTTTTTTACTGAAGGTTTCACATCGAAAAATCTTCGTTATCAGTTATACTCTCATGGGTACAATCGCAATATGATTGAATGCACATTCATAAAACAAAACCGGAAAACTAAAATAACAGAAATCGGTGCAGAACAAAGGCTATAGTGAAAAAGTTTGTAATTACCAAGTCATCAGAAATCGGCGCACGTACCTGTGCGTATGAATAATTTAGAGGAGCGCCTATATTTGGGTTATACTTGTGGTCTTTTGAGGGGAGCCATACAAAGCATTGGGGTACAACTGCATTCTTACCTACTATTTTCTTAAGATTGCTAGTTGGAATTCTGTATAGGAAAAAAAATGTTAATTTTAACTTTATTATTTGATGGCATGGATGACACGAAGAACGACGAAGAAGTGTAATATATCGCCAGAATAATGATTACCTTCCCATAGCTCCTAAAGATTTACAAAAACATACTCCAGTTCACTTAATTATCGCACCAAAAATCCTGCAAAATGCTAGTACCTAGCATAGCAAAAACCAGACCGGGCCAAACTTACGAAAAACTGAAACCTTCGCTCATTCGGCTAATGAGTTGCTCGACTTTTTGGGCGGTTTAAAAAAAATACAACTTGAGCATATTTCGCAAAGTATGTACCTGCGGTTTAGAAACTTTTTTAGATGTTTTTTTTTTGTTTAGACTACAGCACTTATGAGCGACGCCTGTGAACGTTTGCCAAAGTATTTCAAAGGAGTATTGTTTTCGACTTTAGCAAGATATAAGAGAGGAAAGAAAAGTGTATGGAGATTTTTTTCTTCTTTAATCGTCTTGTATGGATAAGAATGTTGGGCTATAAAAAGGATGCATAGAAGGCAACTGCATGAAGCTGAGATGAGAATGCTACGAGGAATGTGTGGGGTTACAAGAATTGATAGGATAAGGAATGAGTATATAGGAGGCAGTTTGTACAGTAACCTATTTGCTGTGGTATGGGCATGTGATGGGCAGGAGTGAAGAGCATATTACCAGAAAGGTTTTGAGCATGAACGTGGATGGATATAACGTTAGGAGATCAAAGAAAAGATGGATGGACTGTGTGAGAGATAATATGGCTACAAAGGAAGTGAATGATGAGTTGACGGCTGATAGAGATATATGGAAGAAAAAGACATACAGCGCCGATCTCAAGTATCTTGGGATAAGGGCAAAGGTAAAGGTATTCCTAGATCGAGTAAGGTGTTATTGGGTTTCTGTATGAAATTCTCGTAGCAACTTGGAATTTGGATTTGTGCCCATTAAATGGCAATAGGATCGCCCCCTATTACATGAGACCTAAACATACAGCTGTAGGTGTGTGTACATTAGTACTAGTACACTCCTGCCTAATTAATTTTGCAGGTCTATTTTTAATTTCCTTTATCTACGAGTTAAAACAAATAACAAAATTAAGCTAGAAATTTTAAAACCAAAAAAGGGTAAAGAAAAATGAATGGGCAAACCCGTTAGCACTCGAATAAATTTGCCTGGTTTCAATGCGCTTCAATAATAGTTCCGGAAGCATCGGCAGATTTGACCAACTTCGCGCCGGCCCGGCCAAATCCGGCGCCGCGCCGAACTATAACCAGCGGATACGGTATCTACACTATTGTTCCAATTGTTTATTTGTATTTTATTGACTGTATCTGTTTAGGATACTATAATTATTTTTTTTAATTGCCCCCCACTAAGATTTTGTCCTGTATCGTGGGTACGTTTATAAACACAAATTCCAAATACACAAATGCCTGACCCGGAACAACTACCGGTAGATCATACAAATATTTGCTCCGTGTGCGGATCGACCCTACAATACGTGACGGAGAAGCCGATAGCTCAGCCGCTACGCCAAACGTGGCGTCCAAACTATCGGTAAAAAGCTTATTCTTAAGTAAGTTTATTCATCAACGCATATAGTGTCCCACTGCTGGTAGTAAGAGAAGAGTAAGAGAGCTCCACCACTCTACCCTACTGCATGTTGGCAGACTTCACACGCCGTCAAGAAAATCTCGCAGGAGTGCAGGTTTCCTCACGATGTTTTTCCTTCACCGTACGCACATGATTATGAAAACTTAGAGGAGGCCTCGACTTGGGAGTCGAATAGTAAATGCCCTCATTCTTTCCACTCTTCATGGCCATCTGATGTCTTTCTATTGTATTATACAATAGAATATCAGTTGGAATATAATGTTCTTCCATTAACATGAATTCCTTTACCAGCAGTTCTTCATATGTCCATGTGTACGGCGGAGACAAATCTGCCTGGAGCTAACTGGCGACTTTAATTACTTTTTATTGGAGTCTGCCCTGTATACTACGATATTAGATTGGTAAATGTTTCACGTAGTTTTGCTAAAGGAAAATATGTTTCTATATTGATTTAAAGTTTATTGAAGTCCATTACAGTCCAAGAACATAAACAAAGGAAAGGACAACCCACACAAATTTGTCTACCTTAATGAAAGTCAGATTATACAAACACGTTACAATTCTAAGTGGTTTCCATTTGTTATACACTCCAAACAGCTCTGGCTCCACGCTGCGCAAACTTCTTTGATTACATTTTAAACAACATCGCCTTCAAAACTTAACTACTTAGTAACAGAATTCTAAAACTATTTCAACTTGAATACATCTAAAATTAACAAAGACAACGTCAGCTTATAGAACTCACTTGATACATGTAATAGCCTTATAATTTCTATACATTTTTTGTTTGAACTGCCTCAGTCATCAATTGGTCGTAAACGCAGTCTCTGCGATCGAATCAGAAATGAGGATATCCATAGAAGAAGTAAAGTGGCCGACAGTGAGCAAAAAGGAAAGGATTAGCAAGCATAAGCAATAGTAGGCGGGGCATGTAGCTTGTAGAACTGATGGCAACTGGAGCAAAAAGGTTCTTGAGTGCAGACTACGCACCGCTGGACAGCCACTAAGGAGATGTTTAGACTACCTGGTAAGTCATTAAGAATCGTTCCGTGCAGTGGCATATAACTGGACCTTGTGGAAGTCTATGGGAGAGACCTTTTTTCAGTAGTGTACCTCTATTGGCTTAAATGATGCATGATCCGGCTGTTTAAGATTTAGAAGGTTCTAGAAAATTCTGGAGACGATCTACAATTTTATCGAAGGCGCATGAAGTCTCGGGAACCAAAAGCCGCTGGAGCAATCGAATCTCAGTGTCCATTAGTTACATAATTCAGGTCCTAAACAAACTACAAACAATACAGCAGACTAATAATAAACTAATACATAATAACAGTGATATCAATCGGCAATCACAATTGTCTGGATCAGATGGCAGAGTTACCGACTTATGAGTCCAGTGTCCACGTTATTAAACGAGGCTTAATGTTGCGCGCGGTGCCGGCGGCGGTACCAGTCTTGTGTTACGGGACATACGGTCTACTGGGGTAACTAATTAGATAGCATGTGACAATATAGCGGACAGTTGAAAACCGAATATCACCCGGATTTCTTGGTAATCGGTTTATGTTTTTGTGTATTGCGCTGAGACATCAAAATTATATTTTCATTATATGTTATGTGTAACGTTTATTATCGCCTATAACGATGTAATATTTACAATAACAGTTATTTTAAAGTAAAGTTTTAGGGTAAGGTTATTTTAGTTGCCTTTCGAGCGTATAGCACTCGTGGGCTTGCAGCTGAAAACCAGCGTCTGGTGCCAAGTACTGGCACTTGACATAATGCTGAGCTGATGGCCCTTTGGCACAGACAGACATTAAGCTCTTGTTTTGTTTTAATTATTATTATTAAGTACAACATAATTATATGTGTTGCTGTGCGTGCCAATAAATACATTTTCTTTCTTTCTTAACAGACATATTTAGGCATTGTAGCAGGGCAATTTAAGAAACGGTATTTTGAAGAAAGTGCTATAGCAGCGTTCAGCTGACAAGTCCCAGCTAAGAGGACGTATGCATCAGTCATTGTGTAGCTCGACCATAATCTAGGGAGCTGAACCACCCAGTACACGACAATCGGCGGAACATTTGCGGAGGCAACAAAAAATATTGACAGCCTCCAGATAGCTAAAACCTTATGTATGTATTATCTAGACCTACCTATATATTACTTACATTTATTATATATTTTCGTTTTATATGTATATTTCTAGCTGATGCCTACGGTTTCACTCACATTTTAAAGGTCTAATCTAGGTATCTCCATATTAAAATTAATCAGTTCTGTGATTTAAGCGTAAAAATGTAGATAACAAATAAACAATCAGACAGAGTTACTCTCGTATTTGTAATACTAGCAAGGTTCCAGTTCAGTTAAAAAAAATGAAATAAATTAAATGTCACAGTAAAAAATTGTATGTGTGTTCTTCATCCATTCCACCTGTGTGTCCACGATATAGCTCGGAAACTGGCTGACGGGTAACATGCCCCTTTGTGCTACATACTCCACACAACTTATATAGCGCACTCTATTAAACTTTACCATGGACCTGAGCATTTTTATATATCTGGATACCTACTTGCCATTGGGGGACCAATTCCTTTAGCTTCTTTTTCATCTTCCGTGGCACCATGAGCTGCACTACATAGATAGAGTATTCTTTATTGTATACCAGAGGTCAGAGGGAAAACACAAACACAAACAATTGGCGGTCTTATCGGTAAATGCAATTTCCTACAGACAACCATTGGATGGACAACAACATACCATGACGCCTTATCCACGAAGGACTATACAGAGATATTCTAGAGGAGGTGAGTGTGTATTTCCATTACAGCTGAACACATGTTGAGAAAATTTGTAGAGATAGATTGCAATAAGTAATAAATGACATTATCTCTTTAGTTACTATAAAAGTCGTTTGGAATAAAATGAAACCTATTTTTTTTTCTATTGCCTGAGCACGACTGCTATGGGTACTAGAGGTCCTGGGTTCCTGGGTTAATGACAATAAGCTCGCCATCTATGGCCCCTGGGACATGGGACCTAAACATACCGGCTGTGAACTGTGGGTTTTTTTTATGGGATAGAGGGACAAACGATTAGACGGATCACACCCGCAACACCAGGAGAGTCACAAGTGCGTTGCCCGCCTTTTAAAGGGGGATTGGGCCTCCAGTAACCTCGCTCACTGGCGCGAAACACAACGAAAGCGTTGTGTGACGCCGGTTTTCTGTGAGGCCGTGGTATCACTCCGATCGAGCCGGCCCATTCGTGCTGAGGCATGGCTCTCTTAAAATTCTACATTAGTAGGTACAACTGTGCTTAATCCTTCAGGGAATACAGTGTGGTTTCTTTCCTACAAACAAAATAAATACTTCAAAGCAAAGAAATATTGTAAAAGTCACGCGCATTCGTAACCCCTTTCTTTCAATTGAATCTCAAGACATTTGCGAAGTATATATTATTCATATTCGATTACTTCATGGAACCAAATCTATTTTTCCGTTCCCACTGAAGCGATATCTTGTAAATATATTCTTTGGGTTTTGCTTGCTACAACTATTTTTTAACCTCCGACGCAAAAAAGAGGTGTGTTTGCGTTGCGTTTTATAAATTGAACGTGTATATATGTGTCTGTCTGTTGCATCGTATCTCCCAAACGAGTGGACCTTTTTTGATTCCATTTTAATTTGAAAGGTGAACTTGATTGACAGTTTTCTTAACTAATATTTAAGAAAATCTGGCCAGATCTGGTCTGAAAATTATTCAGCTCTTTTCTAGTTCATGAAGGGATGTGAGCAACTTCGTCAAGTCTGATTCATTTCAAACTTGGTATCCTATAACTTCAATGATATTGCAATAACTTGGTAACCATGCTGAGAAGGATTTAGACATTTTAAATTTAAGGTTATTTTATGCTAACTTTGACGTCAGCTTTTTTTGATTTTAGAACGTAACACGCTTGTGTTATATTTATTAGTTACAAACACTATAAATTATAAAAAAAAACCTGATGCAGCGTAATAGTTCCATGCACGATGTTTGAATGCCCAGAACTAATAGCCGATAGCAGGGTTACTGACACGACGGACTACGTTTTAGATTAGAGCAGAGTAGAGAATTTTACTAGAATAAGCATACAACTGCCTCATAGCCCTAGCGGTTGCAACCACGGCTGTTAAGCGAAAGGTTAATACCCAGCAAATTGTTACTGGGGTTTTCTATAAAATGTTGCCACTCTGAGTATAGGTGTACTCAGAATGGACCCCTCAAGGTCTGACTGGCTGGCGATCACCCTTAAGTCAGTGTCTGTCGTAAAGCACCTTGGTGTGTGTTTCGACTTTTGCGCGTAGGAGCCAGTTCTCCACGGTTACTGCGGCTCTGGCAGTCTGCAAACTGCCAGAGTCCCAGTGCCAGAGCCCCTATGGACTGCAGTCCATAGCCTCTTAAAGCTCGGCAAAGCATCAGCAACTCATCTTGTGTTGCAGGTGTCCATTGACGGCGATGACTACTTACCATCAGGTGGTCTGTTCGTTTGCCGACCTAATAAATAAAAAAAAACCATTGATAAACTGACCGCAGCAGGCATAGCATAATCAAACAGATCTATTTATTAGGACGTTATTATCTACTTCTACTGTTATGGTCCATGAATCCCTATCCCTATAACTATCCTAAGTAGATAAATAATACACCAACCGACACAATATAATTATTTTTCTTATCTCCTCTCTCCTTCATAGAACCTGAACAAACTAGTAAATAATTCAAGTAGACTTTAGTTTCTTTCCGCATATCACGATGGAGTCTGCAATTTTTTTACATCTTAAGAGAATAAACAAAATCTACTCGCCTCACCCAATCCGTCGCATTTTTACATAGCATTGTGGCCATTAAGTTCGAGATACATTACTTAACAGTAATCATAATCGTCACCTTATGACGTAAACTCAGAATGTGAAGGCAAATTTCAGTCAGGCGGGTGGGGTTCGCGGTGGCTTAGCGGTCAGAGGGTCTGGTGTAACAAACCAGAAGACGCAGGTTCGAATCCTGCCCGCGATTGAATTTTTCCTTTACTAAAATAACAGTAATCATTATGATAATTTATAAGTTAAGTATATAATATGGTTTCTTTCTGCAGCTGCGAGATTGTGAAGAAGGTAAAAATGTCTAGGTCAGTTGTAAATCATCCGATTTTAATATTTGTCCGCTTTAATCTTTGGCAAATTCATATTTTCCAAATTCTATGCTACCGAAATCCAATTATACGCTCGTCCCACAAAGTATTAATGAGATTTTTTTTTTCTTTAGAGCGGCATTCCTTTCTATGAATCGCTAAGAAATTCCAAGCATGCCATTTGCGGTTGCAGAAAAAAACTAAACCTTACTTACTGCTTCATTAGTCTACTGGTCCCAAGTGCGAATGCTACACTAGTGGTCCTGGGTTCGATCCCCAGGTCGAGCAAAGTATTATTGGCTTTTTCTATGAAATTCTTAGTAACAACTCGGAGTCTGGATGTTTGCCCGGTTAATAGCTAAAGGCTCGTCCCCTATAACATGGGACCTAAACATACCGGCAAACTGTGGGTGTACATTAATTACGCCTATGCCTAACCCATCGGGGAATACAGGCGTGATGGTATGATGGTTACTACACTTAGTTTTGGCAATTAAAAAGTACCTGTACTATTGGTTTATTTGAAATAAAAGATTTGACTTGACTTGACTTTGACTAAAGAAATAGATTCCGTAGAAAAATATACCAATATAAGGTGTTCAATTTCCTCCAAAAATTTTATAAGTACAGGGTTTGAATTTTCTTTAAGATAATCTAGTCTTGCAATATAAAAAAAAACACACGCTGTTTTCAAAGCCTACAGTTTAAAGCGATCTTTTCTCAGACGCCAGTCACTATCTCCGCTTTTGTACAGAGGCTATTCAACGTCGGCGGGTGAAGCGCGGGATTGGACAGTCAAACCCAATTACCGTGGAACGTCCGCGCTCGAGTTTTTATTTATGCACTAGTCCTTTGAAGAACATGCCCGTTGCTAACACAATAGCTTTTAGTTTGTCGTATTATTTATACAGGATGGTGTGTATTGGAATTGTGATAATAACTTAGATGCTGTAAAGAATGTGCTATAATAGTCTGGTGGTAAGCAATAGCATGCTAAAATTATTGTGTTCAAGTTAGAAAGGTATTGTAGCTAGTGAAATTACTATGTAAATGAACCTTAACAACCGATGTCTTAAGTAAGTAAGGGCCCTTGAGATGCTCCCGCAAATAGGCTATGGGTACCGCTTACCATCAGGCGGCCCTTATGTTTGTTTGTCATTTTAGCAGTCCTCCTCTCAGGGTGAGAGGTGTTAGCTTATAGCAGTGTAAAATAGAAATATCCAATACCGTCGTTCCGTCGCTACCGCGAACAAGTGCCACCAGAACGCATATTGACTAGTGCTAAGTGAAGTGTTTACTAACATAGGCTAAGATTTTAGTATACTATGCAATATTTTATAATGTTATAATATATATGTCAATCTGTAAGGTATGTATCTATGGGCCAAAGCAGCAGATAATAAAGATTTAATAATAATAAATATAATTAAACACGATACGTCCGTCTTAGCAAATCTGCGGGTTTATCCCATGCCTCCAACTTCTTTTGTTCTCGAAAAATGAAAATTTCAAACTTTATGTCCCGTTGCCTCCAAGAAAAATATTAAATAAATATTAATATATCAATTTATGTCCCACTGCCTCCAACCGCCGATACAGTAACGACAGCAGCAAAAACTGGTGTTGTGTGTATAAATATAATATCTGTAATATAATTGGTTTCCCTTGGCAATATATCGATCTGTGTGTCGATGCTAGTGGGATCTACTAAGGGTAAATGTTAAAATGACTTAGAGGGGATTTCGTCAAAGATAAAATCGCGATCAATGGAAACTGAAATTTATCGATTAAAATATACGGAAGTTTGAATAAGTTATTTAAAAGAAAGTTTTAAGAAAAGCTATGAACATCAATGTTTTAAAAAAAAGTGGAAAAAGGACAAGTGCGATTTATTCAAGATGTATCAATGTTTTAGTAAAGAAAAATAAAAGCTAATTAAACGTGTTTATTTAAATATTTAGGTATATTTGATTTTATTAATATTTTTATTTGAGTGATTGATTTCAGTCGGTATTCGTTTTCTATTTCTTTTATTTTTTCATCTCTTCTTAAATCTATCAATAACCGAAAAAATAAATCAATATTTTTTCGGTTATTGGGAGGGCAATAATATTTGTCGTAGTAATCAGCCTGTTCACTAAAAAAAATAAAAAATTGCAAATTGCAAAATTACCAAAGCTGAATAAATGTATTATTTTTTGCGAACCATACTCTACCTTCATTTGTTGGAGGCAATGGTACATAATTTGATATTTAATTATATATTAAAATTTATTTTTGGAGGCACTGGGACAAAATTTTTGGAGGCATGGGACAAACCCAAATCTGCTTAGTTCCCAATTGGGTACCACTTCAAGCAATGCCTTCTGTCACTAATGAAAGATATTTTTACAAACAGTATGTTAACTTAATCATTCAATTTTTGAGCTTTAATTGCTATTTCTACCAACCCACGATCTACTTTGAGACTACAAACATTATCTAGCTGTACATTATCAACACTTCAACATTGAAACCCAAAACGAATTTAATTAACTCTATTTTGGCTTCTGTAAAATTGTAATTGAAATTCAAGTACCATTCAAAACAGTAATGATCGCTACAAAAATAAAATCGCTAGAAACCCTTCAATATTTTTTATCTTTCCACTACTTAATAGCAGCATATCTAAAGTGCCTAGATTCAATGCATTGAATATGACTGAATGAGACCTAATTCATTCGCGAACGAGTGAAGTAAGAACTACGGTTACACACGGTCACGTAGATTGTCGAGCCAGCGATGAGCATGTAAAAGCACTCGTGCGTCACAGATCATACAGATTTCTGGCAACGTTCCATTTTCGGGTATGATTCGTTTTTAAATTATCTGTGAACATTTTGTCGTGACTTAGGAATTTTCTTGTTCAGTGAGTCAGGAGAATAGCAAGCATTGCATCTACCATAATGGTAGAATCAAAGTGCGATTACAATTTTGCCGCAATTTTCATTTCAGACAATTTCGACAAAAAGATAGTAACTTTCGCTTTTTCATAAACGTCCCTATTTTTAAATTTTGCACTACAAATGACTATAAATATAAAAAAAATATATTAAGATCATAAATCTAATAAAATTAACTTTTTATGTTGTGTGTATGTTTGGTGCACCATTCGTTTTAATTGTGAATTCATAATTTTTAAGACCTTTGTTCCTAACCTACATTATATAAATTTAAATTCCATAAAAAATATTGAATCTATAATAAAACAAAGTACTGCAAGTTTTCAAGGATAAAACGTTTAATTAATTATATATATATATATATATATATATATAAATGTTAAGAACCAATTGCCTATTATCATTGTAAACAATACTAAATACTAACTTATACATACATACATACAGTTTCTGCCTACCCCTGTGGGAGAAAGGTCACGCCTTTCTCCCACAGGGGTAGGCAGAAACTATAGACTGCCACTTGCTACGACTCTTGCATACTTCTTTTGCTTCTTCCACATTCATACATCTTCTCATAGATACGCGCCGATTGCGAGTGCTACGCACCTGACCTTTTTGAAGGATTTCGATTCTAGGGCGGTCAGCGTAGAGAGCGGTAGAGATCTCTACCGACGCTGTCGCTGACATTCGCCTTATAAATTTCTTTCGTTAATCGTCTTTCAAATGAATGAATGAAAGACATTAGCATTATTTCACACATCACACATCACATTATTCAATATGTCCAAACCATCTCAGCATATTCTTTTCAATACGTGTCACTACATCGTCTTTCAGCCCGCAACGTTGTCTTATCACACTAACTTATACCTACGTATTATATCATCATACCTCACAGGTACAAAACTAGAGCCAAAAAGAGTTAGTCAATAAAACACTCGATTTAAAACACAACATTTTTATAGAAACTTTTGCCGTGCAACTTTGTTTTTGGCAAGCAGACTTGGAGTTTCAAAGTTGTACGGCCAAACCCGCCGTGGATCACAGCTGGTTTTGAAACCAACGGGTGCTTGATCCAGCCTCTCTTTTTTAATTAATACCACTTCGAACAGAGAACCGAAAGAATGCTCCAAGTCATTAAAAGTTTTAATAGCGTTTGACTTCGAGTTGCAAGGATGGTAACAAATTTCAGTCGAAAACTTTTTTTGGTTTTTGAAACTGTAAGAAATAGTTTGCGCCGTGCCAGTTTTTGAGAATAAGAGAAGGGTTGAGTTGAATAAAGGTTTCGCTTTAAGTTTGAGGAAATATGATGATTGCATGTTTGAATTACGCATTGATTAAGAATGGCCCACAAGATTTTTAAATGACTTCACTACATGGTATAAAACAAAGTCGCTGTCGCTGTCTGTCCGTCCCTATGTATGTTTAAATCTTTAAAACGACGCAACGGATTTTGAAGCGGTTTTTTAATAGATAGAGTGATTCAGGAGGAAGCTTTTAAGCTATTTAACAATACGCTACAGCTCTTAGGAATGGGGCAACGCGGGTGAAACCGCGGGCGGGCCGCTAGTTTGTTATAAGACTATTTGCTTATTTCAAATGTATCGGAAGCGCTCAATTCCCAAAATACGACTATTTTGTTATTAGTAGGCATTTTATGTTCTTGAATTGATGACGACGAAGTGTTATTGTCTTTCTTTACTTATTATTTTCCTTGCAGCAATAAAGATACATATATACCATCATCACGCCTGTATTCCCCAAAGGGTTAGGCAGAGGTGTACTAATGTACAGAACACAGTTTGCCCGTACGTTTCGGTCCCATGTAATGAGGGGCTAGACTATTTCTATATCCTTAATTTCTCTCTTTAAGGGTTAGGCAGAGGCGTACTAATATACACCCATAATTCGTCGATATGTTTAAGTCTTTTGCTATTATCCGGGCACAAATCCAAGCTACAACTGATGTTTTTATAGAAAAATCCAGTTACTCTATGCTGGACCTGGAAATCAATCCCTCTAGCGGAACAGTTGTGCTTAAGACTAACAGACTGTGACTAGACTATTGCAAAGAGGATTATGAGAAATATCCACAAAATTGGAAAAACGGAGATCACCTAGTCACAATATAAATTCAAACAAAAAACTTAATTCAACAAACAGACAGTTACACAACATAGCAATCATTACCAAATCCCCAACTTAAAGCCGTATTGAACCTCCAAACACCAGTAAAAACATAATTCTGTGCAAGGCCTTACTTAGCCACCCTCTGCCTTTAAATCGAAAACCAATTACGGAAAAACTGTACATAAATATAGGCGAGCATTGTCCGGACGTGTGCAAACGTATACGCATATAGAAACGGTAAATGCGAAATCGGAGAAATCGTTTGAATGGAAGTGGTAGTGTCATTGAATGATGTATTGTGATTTGGAACTTATTGTACTGTAATAGATCTGTAATTGTAGATAGCAAATATTTACACTCTTATACAGGATGAAATTGAATCGACGTGACAGATTAAAATATAAGATTCTATGTGTAACAAAGACAATTTAGAACACTGCTTGAGGTCCTGGGTTTGATTCCCAGGTTGACCAAAGTTATTGGGTTTTCTATTAAATTCTCGGTTAGCAGCTCGTAGTTTGGATTTGTGCCTAGTTAATGGCTATAGGCTCGCCCCCTAATACATGGGACCTAAACATATTGATGAACTATACATGTTAGTACATCTCTCCCTAAAATTCAGAGAAAACAGTCGTGATGTTTATCAATGACGGATGACGGATCACCTGAGGGATCGCCAAGCAATTACCACCGCTCATTGATACCCGCAATACCAGAGGAGACACAAGTGCGTTGCCAGCCTTTTAAAAAGGGATTGGGCCTCCGGTAACCTCACTCGGCGAAACACAACGTAAGCGTTGTTTCACGCCGGTTTTCTGTAAGGCCGTGATATCACTCCAGTCGAGCCGGCCTATTCGTACCGCGTTAATCGGAACATTCTCGTTGATTTAATGATGATTAAATGATATTTATTTCTGTAAATAGATCATAAAAATATACTTTTACAAGTCAATGCTTTACTTTTTTTTTAAACTAGATGGCGCCGGCATTTCCTATCTGACGACCTCTGAGAAGAAACACCGAAACAAACTCAGAGAATCATGGTCTCTTTTAAATGAATAAATAATCGATACGCGAATCAAGTATTCCTATACGCTGTGGTCCAATGGCCCATCCATAGAACCTTACTCCCTCCATGGAACGTTTAATTAACACGAGTGACAGGGCGATGTGAGTCGACGCACCAACTGGCATACATAGCGAAATAACAATACACTAGTATGTAGTACACGGATTATAAATGGAGCTTGATTTAAACACGTTGGATTGTAATGAAGAGAGAGGATCTTCATATATTTGTTTGGCTGAATGGTATTATTGTATATTAAGAGATAGTTGTGAAAATGTGATGATTAAGAGTCCGGCGGACCGAATTTCTCTTGCAAACGTAATATATAAATAAATCGTAATTCAAACCTAATTTAATCAAATTGTATTATTATTCGGATTCCGATACCTTTCATTTAGGTTCCTACTCTACCATTTCGTCCAAAATACTTCACTGAAAATAAATGTAAGCGAATGCAATTTTTGATAACTTTAGCAAAGTTGAAACGATTTTCCGCTCTTTTATTTCCAGTGACCTAGTAGTAGACGAAATCATACCGTAGGAACCTAGATTAATGGTATCCAAATCCAAATAATAACATAATTTGATAGAATATTGTCTGGATTACGGTTTATTTCGGTATTACGTTTTTGTGGGCTATTCAAGCTCCGCCGGACCCTTAATATTCAAATTGACCTATTTGAATACAAATAGGTCAATACATATACACTGGATACAATGTTAAATGTTTTACATAACACGTCAAACTAATGCTCGTAAAAACTGTTCCAAAAGTCTTATAGGAGCCCCTTTTGCCGAAAATCTTAATGTCTACCAAAACCGACAGTCCTACACTACTAGCTATAATACTGAAGCCAGTACTTACCTGTCACATTATTAATGGAGGTGAAATCCTCCAAAAAAATAATAATTGAAAGGTCATAAAAACGCAATTTAAATTAAATATTCGCTTCTTCATCGACATCAAACATACATAATATGAATAACTAGATTTTTTATTTATCTACCTGCAAGTTTTTTTGTGGTGTTTGTTTAATCTATACAAATAATCCATATTTCATTACTAATATTATTCGAAAGTAACTCTTTCTATCTGTATGTGTGTGACATTTTCACGCCTAAACCGCGGAATCAATTTTCATGAATTTTGCTATAGAGATAGATTGGACCATGCAGAAGAACAAGTGAACAAGAATGACAGTGAAATCGCGAGCAAAGACTAGCATATCATAAAACCGAAACCGAAATCATTCGCTGACTAGTCACGAAATCTAAGAAACAAAGCGAGAAACTTCCGCGAAACTTCCTTGCAGAGTGTGACCATCCGTCAAGAAAGAATTTGAGGTAACTTCCACTGGATTGAAAAGTGTGGTCTGTGTAGTCACGTGTGCGTAATTTATACGTACGTGGATATGGGTATCTCGAATAGTACAGTACCTAATAATAGAAATGACGTCAGTAGAATATATTCGGGTCAGTGACTAGCGCGACATCAAGCCAGTACGGCTGCTGTCGATTACAGACCACAATTACTTACGCCAGCAAGGACAACTCTCGCAATTTTGTACAAATACCGTGAATTTCCATTTACAGTAGGTTGCTGAATTTTTTGCACCATGTGCAGGTAATTTTTTTATTTGAGAGGTTTTGACGTTGTTTACGTTTCACTAATTGATATTGAACTTGATCTGTAACCAAAGTGAGTTAGTACACTATTATAACATATAGGGGATTTCTTTTTTATCCCACTAAGGTGGCAATCAAGCATACGGCCCACTTGATGGTAAGAGGTTACTGTAACCTATGAACGCTAGCAATACCAGGGGTATCACTTGCGCGTTACCGACTTAGTTCGGCATCCTACCTACCTGCCAAAACAAAGCTTTTTTGCGGAGCTCAAGTGAGCCTTGCTCACCGTTAGGAACACAACATCGCAGGGAGCTATGTTATTTGGCTACGATTTTCTGCAAGGTGGAGGTACTTCTCCAGTCGGGCAGCTCCAATTGTGAATTACTTCATTCCACAATGCCCTACCACTCTTAAAAATCTCTACAATTTACACTTTTACTAACACAAACCTTGCTTATTTATATGCAAAGTTACCCTGCATAATGATTTACAAGCAAACAACAACATTAATTCATTACGAAACAAATTAACATAAAATAACAAGAACGGAAAAATACATTTAATAAAAATATAGAATTATGTACAAAGAATACAGACGGCCATCCATATTCACTAACAAGGTAGCGTGCATTACCATAATTTTCTACCTACCTATACATAGATACAAATCCATTTAACCTGTTTTATATTCCACAAAAGTGCCCAGAAAAGGCCAGAGGACTTAACGAGTGAATTAGAATTTTACATTGTAATGGTTGTAGCCGCAGAGAAGGGTGAAATAGGGGTAAAAAGTGGGGGGATGAAAAACGCGAACGTCGAGTGGCATCTCACCTAGGCGCAACGCACACTTGACAGCTTTGAACTAATTATCCGGTTCTGTGTACGACTCGCAAGCGGCAATTTCACTAATTATTACATTAATTGAGAAACTGTGAAAATTTAACCGTATTTTTTGGTAGTGAGTAGTGATTTAAATGTTTTGTCTCGAGTGTGAAACAGAAGCTAATTGGTTCTATACTTTTTATTGCATTTATGTTGGTTTATTCGTTTTCCTTGCTGTATTTTATTTATTTTCAGTTCTGCTAACAACTCAGCAAGTAATATCAGATTGTCTGTTCGTTAAAAATGCATTCGAATCCAATAAAACACATTTCAAATAAACACAGTTCTAAGTGAGATTAACGATTCTTATGATTTTATACTGTGATTTTTGTTAATGGAATAGGAGGGCAAACGAGCAGGCGGATCGCCTGATGGTAAGCGATTACCGCCGCCCTTGGACACCCGCAACACCAGAGGAGTCACAATTACATTGCCGGCCTTTTAAAGGGGGATTGGGAATCCCGTATCCTCACTCACTCGGCGAAACACAACGTAAGCGTTATTTCACGCTGTTCTGTAAGGCCGGTATCACTTCGGTCAAGCCGGCCCATTCGTGCCTAAGCATGGCTCTCCCACGGGTAAAAAAGATGCATCTTGATTATTATATTCGTAATCGATATATTGAATTGTCAAAGATATAAATTTTTGTGAGAGAATAATTCCATCTCAGGTAGTCTTCAAACCTGTGTCCCTCCAGTTAAGTACACCGGACGATATTAGTTAACTAACCACTGCCTGTGATCATTTTACGTCCACATTCTACGTCTCAAGGTGACGCCAGCGACGATTTTGTTGTACATTACTTGGGTTATACGTACATTTTAGTTATACCAAAATATGTACACATTTCTGAAACGATCAATACAATAATGTTATGCAGATAAAACAAAAATAATAATCTGTTTTTTATATATACATACATACATAATCAACCCGTTATACTGTCCCACTATTGCGCACGGGTCTCCTCTCAGAATGAGATTGATTAGGCTATAGTCCACCACGCTGGCCTAGTGCGGGTTGGCAGATATCACACGCCGTCGAGAAAATCTCTCAGGCATGCAGGTTTCCTCAAGATGTTTTTCCTCATCGTTTAAGTACGTGATGATTAACTATTTAATACGCACATGACTACGAAAAGTCAGAGGTGCGTACCTTGGGTTCAAACTCGAGACCTTTGACTTAGCAGTCCAACGGTCATACCACTGGGCTATCACTGCTAATCTTTTTTATATGCGTAATCAAAAATCTCATAATTTTTAAAAATAATAACACCAGCGAAGATATAATGAATGAACTTATAGTATATAGTAGCGAGTAAGTTATATACTTCAGTATATAACTTACTCGCGCGAGATTTTATTATAATAGATTATAAAGCCTCGCTCTGGAAGAGCTAGATCTATTTAACATCTTTTAGAACTTATACATATTAAAACAGTGACAGCGGAGTTTAACACAATTGTGAATCGTAATAATTCACAAAGAAACTTTATTTGAATTTAAATAGTTTTGGACTCGTCAGGCGTGGATCTGACCGCTTGACTGACGTTTGAAAAGCAGCCAAGAAACTTAATAGGTTTAAATTCTTCGTATTACTATATTTTATATCGATATAAAAATAACAATGTCTGTCTGTACCTAGTTAATATAATACAATAAAGTGGATGAGTTTGTTTGGTTGAAGGCATCTTATCTCTAGAACTGCCAGTTGAATTTGAGTAATTATTTTTGCATTTGATAACCCAGTATTTGAAAGTAACCCTATGGAACGGAATAAGGCTAGTAGAATATAATTTGGGTCCTAACCTCACTAGCAAACTGTAGGTATATATGTAGTAAGTACAAATCTGTCCAAACTTTGGGAATACAGGCATCATGTTATGTTATGTTACGTTATAAATCAAAAATAAAAATTTACCTGGAAATAAACCATCGGATTTTAAATCCCCAAATTTCGTTATAAATGAAAAATATTAATCCAAATTAAAACGCGGAATCGGAACACATCAGCCGTAACCGAGTTTACCGGCTCCCGATGAGTAATATACCACGCTCGATGGCTTGCAGATTACGGACTATAAATTATTATGAAGCAATCAGTGTATGGCAAAAGTTTGACGCGTGTTTTGTGTCTGCGATACGAATACGATACGATTTATCTTAAAGGCAATGGAATATATAAATAAGCAACTATTTTAAATACCTAATTCCTTTCTCAAGTATCAACTGAAATGGCAATGAAATTAAATGACACTAATCATATATTTTTTCAGGTATTATTCAAGCATGCGTCAAGAAATACAGCTTTTAATCGAATTTTTTATCAAGCTCATGATAAACTATGAACTTTAGGAGATTATCCCTTACGTACAAACTCGTTAGTTCTCTTTATAATATTTAGTAGGTAAAGTTATACATCTTATTTTGAAATATACCAAGTTTATTTTTTATCTGTGTTATTTCTTGGTGTCTTTTCTACCATTTATGAAATTATTACTAGTAGGTATACTAGTTATTAGTAGTATTATTAGTTAATACTAGTTATTAGTTAATGTTGACAGAATAGTCCTTTGGCTATTAATACCAAAACAATAACAGATGTTCAAAAATCCCGTCAGAAAATCCAGTCTTCCTAAAACTTGCAACTTCAGACACGCGCCCGACACGCGATCGCCATCTATAAATAGTGTTGTCCACGAAGCGTGAGGCACCGTAGATTTATTGGTAATATAATTTTGATTGATCGAAGCGATTTCAGCCACCAACTTGAGGTTTAAAGCGACGCACCGAGAGCTTAACGTAATCAATCTTAAACTGGTGAACTAATAGGTTCACCAGGTGACATGATACGTGTAAGAGTTTAGTGCATCGTGATCGCGGAGTTATTTTTTTAAATGGAATATCGGGATGCAAAATAAGAAGCTTTAAAGTTATTAAAAATAGGAACGATTTTGTTTGTTAACGCGATTGGGACGGAATGGGAGGTGGGGATTTTTTTATAGTTTGAGCTTATCTTCTTAACCATTAACTTATCTCCTTTAACCCAGGTTTAATTGATTTTAGGTTAACATCAACGATCGACACCTCTGGGGTTGCAAATGTCCATAGGCTACGTAACTGCTTACCATCAGGCGGGCCGCAAGCTTGCTTGCCCCTTCAGGGGTATAAAAAAAAGAAAAGCATCTGCAGTGACAAAACCAATTTGTCAACAAAATAAATCTATGCTCTCTGTTTACATATAGATATGTACTCAAGCCATTTTCCCACGGAGATAGGTAGATACTACAAACCACTACTTGCTACGATCTTTGGATATGTATTTCTTTTGTTTCTTTCATGTTCATACGAGTTCTTGTGCGTACTACGCACTTGACCTTTTTAAGGGACCTTACTATAACATACCTCATACAGCTATCTATTTTTTACATTTTTTTTTAAACGTTGCCCCACACTAGGATTTTCTCCTGTATCGTGGGTGCGTTTACAAACACAAATTCTCACATACACAAACGCCCAGAATTTACCGTAGTAGCAGTATTAATTAAACGACTAGAATTTCGAAATGGCTATTGTAAATCCAAGGCAAGAAATAACAAAGTCAACTTCAACATCATTTTAACGATTTCCAAAAACATTTTTTGTTCATTTTTAAGAAGACGGAACTAAGTCGTATATCGTGTAGATATTATTATATTTAAGGAAGACAGTTAAATTCTTAATCAAAACAGGCCAAGTGTTACCAAAGTAACAGATGTCTGTACGTGCGATGAAGATATTTTTCACTCTTAATGTAGTAAAGCTGTAATATCAGCGACAGGTGACGCTAATCCTCTTCCTGTATAAGCCCAGGGTAAAACTGAATTTTTTTTTTTTTTTTTTAAACGTTGCCCCACACTAGGATTTTCTCCTGTATCGTGGGTGCGTTTACAAACACAAATTCTCACAAACACAAACGCCCAGACCCGGAACAACTACTTGTAGATCATACAAATATTTGCTCCGTGTGGGGATCGAACCCACAACACGCGGCGCAGAAGTCGATCGCTCAACCGCTACGCCAATCGTGTCGTCAATTAACTCAGAAACTGAGGGAAACCGCTACCTTTAATACTCAAGGTTTTCAACGCGTTATTTATCTAATCTGATACTTATGTGTTGACATTATATTAAAATAGTTTGCGTCGAATTAATTTCATTTGAATTCTTCTAAGTCCTTGACTTCAAACCAGAAAAAAACTCAAAAAGATTTTGACGATTTAAAAGACACACAAGATCACCGCTAAGTAAGTTCATATGAAAATTTCGTATATTCTAGTATAATTGCATCAGAAATCAAAGAATGATTATTACTCTCAAGAATGAGTTCTGACAATTAAATATGACGAATTGAAATTAAAAAAAATGGTAAAATATCAAAATCTTTCTATATTTTTCTAAATTATTCAAATAATAATGGTAATGGTTTATGCGTTCCGCTCGCCAACGATTTGGCAAATAAACACATTAAAACAAAAAAGGACACAGTTCAGATGTATCTGCGATCTAAAATACAACACGTCAACTCCAGTACCAGTTTTTAATTGCCAAACAGGGCACCTATTGTTATTCCATTCAATTACTTGCATGTCATGTCATGTCAGCGCTTACATAACACCATAGAGTAGGTATTTTAGGTGATTCCGAAATGTATCCATAAGCTTTGTTTTGAATAGATAATTCGTGAGCTAATTATTCCACAAAAAGGATTTGGTTTTATGACGAAAAGTATATGTTACAATCATCCAATTTATTCTTTAATTTTGAAGCTTTCGTGATTACTATACAGAAATATCCCAAGAAAGAAGTAAAGGAAACTTCATTATGTCTACTGCAACAATTACTTTTCAAGCTATTTTATAATGGCAATAGGCTCACCCTCTATTACAAGGACGCTAAACATACCGGCAATCTGTGGATTTAAATTAATACGCCTCTGCCTAACTCTTCGGGGAACATTCGCATGATGGTATTTTGAAATCATCCAACCAAAATAATATCAATCTATTTACTATCAAATATGAGAAGATGTATGAATGTGGAAGAAGCAAAAGAAGTATGCAAGAATCGTAGTAAGTCAAACAGTCTATAGTTTCTGCCTACCCCTGTGGGAGAAAGGTGTGAGTGTATGTATGTATGTACTATCAAATATTATGCTAGATCCCACATTTTAAAACATACTCCCCCAATATTCACCACATCTACACGTACATACAAGCACATCTCCCGTCTCCACTCGTCCGCACTCGGCAACTTGCGGCGGCTGACTAGGCGTTTACATAACTTGCATTTTCGGACATAATTAAAATTTCCACGCCCGGGAATTCTATTATGGAATTTAACACATCCCGCGAGCGGATTTCAGCTGAAATCATTGTATTTTCCGCAGAACGAAATGAATTTTTGGAATTGAAACTAAAGTACAAATTAATACACCTTCAGTACCTAAGTATTTTAAAGCTTAAAAAACTTATGTACTTTCAATGATTAGGCTAGATCTTTTATTGAATATAATTTGGTGGACTTCTATTAAAATTAAAATAAAACATTTATAACAAACTTCACGCCTGTATTCCCCGAAAGAGTAGGCAGAGGTTTACTAATGTACACTCACAGTTCCAATATACTGTATTAAGATTCCTAGTAGTAGGTATACCTAATAGGTAGTAAGCATTTATCATTAACGTGCCATAAAATCCCTAAAAAGTAGATTCGGGATTATTGGCGTGAATACATACATATAATCCCCGAGAGCTAACCCAGAGTTCGCCGGTATGTTTGAGTCCCATGTCATAGGAGACGAACCTATTACCATGAACTAGGCACAAATCCCAAACTCCGAGCTGCTACTGAGAATTTCCTATAAAAACTTTGCTCAACCTGGTGATCGAACCCGGAACCTCTAACATAGCGCTTACCACTAAGCTAACAAGGCGGTTATGTTCAAAACATACTGAAAAAAATATCGTTCAAATAATACCGAGTTAACACATACCACTGAAGTATTACAAAAGTTCAAACAAAAGAAAACTTCCTATCGGGTTCGCTCGCTAAGCAAGTGGTTGCGCAAACCAATTATGTATGAAAGTGTTGTTAACAAACATTTATTTTATTAGGAGAACTACGTAAATGCCTAGTCAATGTTTATTGTGTTTGAAAGTTAAAGAAAAAGTGCTTAGTTTTTGCACGAATTTATGTTTTAATCATGTTAGGTTTTTTTTAATTTAAGGGCTTTGTCAGTATAAAAGAATACATACAATATGTTAACTACACTTTTACCTTAACACTAACTTGTACACGTCACAAAAACTTGTTGATTGGTTTAAATAACGAAACTTCTTCAGAGCAAGACAATTTTAATGATTTGTACCGTAAGAGGTCATTAAATCGCAGAGAATCTTAACACCGCGATCTACAAATATGACGTCACGGCACAGCGACATCTCTTATCAAAAATATTAAACACATTCATATTATGAAGCCTTAACAAACTCGTACAATTTTTTAGCTTTATACGACAGTGGAAGAGCGAGAATGGTATTACAGAGGCCAGGATTATAAAGTCTAGTTGGCCATAAACATTGATTCTTGCATTTCATTCCGGGCACATTCCATCAGAACATGAAAACCATCATCGACCACTCCACAATCATCACAATTTGGTGACGAAACTTTATCATAATCACGTTCGTTGATCTGTGGCTTACGAATATTTATGTTATTTCCCGACATGTTACTTAGGGTTACCAATCGTACAATACATGTACAGTATTGTATTATATTTCAGTTTTATATACACTGCTGAAGACAAATATAAATCGCGAAAATACTTGTTATATTTTAGTTGGATGTTTTTTTTTGCAATATCAAAACTAATAACACAAACCTCTCACCCATTTCATATTATTATTTAAACATAAATATACAATATTTTTTGAAACTTATATGAAAAATACTATATTAGGAAAAAATATATGACAACCCTGGTGTTTCCCGTGATAATCTTGTTTTTCCCGCACCTATGGGAATTTCCCAAAATTCCGTATCAGTGCTTAGTGACATCCATAATTGACTCAGTAAGCTTTGGATCCATTAGAATAAATATGTAATGTGATTATACGGTATTATTAATATCATATTAATAATATCTAACTAAAGCTTCTAATCTAAGCTACTAATCATTAAGATCTGAGCAATATGATATTGAATTCGTAAATAATTCCGAATTAATAGCGGGCATAAAAAGGCAAAAATATTCATCCATAGGATGTCCATCGACTACAATCAGTAAAGTAATCAGTTACTCTCGCCTTATTTCTCTAATTCATCTTTGGTCAGGGTAAAAACGTTGGATTCATTTCAATTAATCATTCGCCCCCTCGGGAACGTTCACAAACGCCCGCCACTTCCAAACTTATTAGAGAGGGAATATAAAAGTACGAATAGAAACAATAAGTAGCGTCCAACGAATGAATATATGAATAAAATCTTTGTCAACTTTTGTAATCAATCTGAAGCGAGTTTCAACAGTCGCTAACGACCTCATTCATAACAAACTTCAAATAGAAGGCAAGCCTTAATTAAATCGCCGATTCATATTCCCCTGTCCCGATACCCAATCAAAGGCAGATGGGAATCGGAAAAAAGTTAAAAACGTTGAAGACTTTTGTAATTAGCCGACTGCGGAAGCGCGCAAAAGATATATTTCGCTCGTCCCATGAATATGCAAGGGTGTTTGTCGCGGCCCACGACCACCGCTGAATTATTAATGTTTACCTAAAGTAAACGAGTCCCACTCTAGATATTATGTGGGTAAGTACGGATTACGTTGGCAGAAAGACGGAATGCCTTTGCTTTATGACAATGAATTGTCGACGTCACAAAGCTGAACTAAGTCAGCGGGCACAATAGAATTGTATAAGTTTCACATTATGATAAATTAGCTGAATGGATGAACGACTTAGGAGTTTAATTTGAATCAGAATTTCGGTTTAATTGTTGGCAAATTGACGTTTGTCACGAGAAATTAGAGGGCGTTCCTTTAATTTGTGTTCAATGTTACTTTCCATGGATTTACAGCCTTGTCTTAAGTTTTTTTTATCAGTATTATGATCCTCTCAAGAATATGATAAACGAACAGTGAAGTGATGGTCGTACAGTAAGATAATGTGATCTCACGATTTTAAAGCTGTTCTTGAAAAGTTGCTTAGAAATGCTTAACTAGCATGGAGAAGTCAGCACAAGTATATAGATATATGTATCGGAAACTTGAACTTGACGCCATTTACGTCTTACGTGGGAGAGCCATGCTTCGACGAATGGGCCGGCTCGACCGGAGTGATACCACAGCCTCACAGAAAACCGGCGTTAAACAACGCTTACGTTGTGTTTCGCCAAGTGAGTGAGGTTACCGGAGGCCCAATCCCCTTTTAAAAGGTCGGCAACGTACTTGTGACTCATAAGGTGTTACGGGTGTCCATGGGTGGCGGTAATCGCTTACCATCAGGCGATGTCTGCAGGTTTGCCCTCCTATTTTATTAAAAAAAATATTAGAGGTCCAACGCAAAGTTGATGACACATTAAAACTATAACCATCGCTCTCCGATTCTTTTCAGCAGAATCAACAGTCTATTGGCTTTGTGATCGAAATGTAATTAAAATGTAACAGCCAAGCGAATGAGCACGATGTCCACCACAAACAGGTATAATACAGAAGTGCTAATAGGCAACAATTTGTGGCAGATCGGATGTTGGATTGTATCTTTCTCATGTTTCCTATAGTAATTATACGCTAAAGGACGAAAAAAAGTTTTAGGTGACACAAAGAAGTTTCTATAAAACGTATAATTCAACCACTGTGCCAACCTTGACGTCAAACAGTTATAATAAGTGACACATTGGATCTAACAGAATTGTGTGGTTTCCATACCTACAAATTGCTAATGGGACTTCTGTACGTTTTTGTATTGTGGTTACAATTCGTTAAGGATATAGAAAATGAGTTTCATTATTTATAACGGTCTTTCTTTATGTTTTTTGTGATTAAATTGTCACATTTTACACAGGATGCTATTTAGTCACCTGCACTGTTAATCGCCAAGCTTCAGAATTTACTATAAAAATCTGTCACCGAGTCGTGACCCTGGCGTGCTGGGCACATTTTGGTGTTTCGTCTACTGTGGCAGTAAAAAGTTAAAGGGGTGATTTACCCGCAGTCTCCGTCCCAGCCTTCGTAGATAAGGCCGCCACTTTCTTACCCACTGAAACCATCAGCACACGGAAACCTAAGAAAAAGACCATTGCAGAACCATTGTGCAATGCCTGCTAGGGGTCAAATCCTTGGGATTGTCATCAGGTCCATAAGAGGGCCTGTTTATTTAAGTCATAAGTTTGCTAGTAACTGCTCGGAATGGGAACACTCTTAAAAGAAAAAAGAGTTGACAATTATTTTAAATGCTAAATCTTATAATGACTACAGTAGTCAGTACTAAGTCTTGGCATGTTAACACAAAAACAGTGTAACAATTAGCATCACACGCTCAGTTAACGATGACTTGGTACGTCTCACAACTGGTACTAAGTTCTGTACTTAGTTGTTGCACTAACTTGGGCCTGACGATGCCCGGTGCACTTACTAGGAAGACGAATACAAGCGTTCAGTCAAGCGAGGAATTAGTGACTTTTTAGTCGGAAGAAAAATAGTAAAATATACTATGTTTGACATATTGTATGACAGTATTGTAATTACATAAAACAAATAAATATTTATCGACGAAGGAATCATTTAAATAGGGGTTATGTTTGATGAATAAAGCATAAAATATTTCGTTTCTTAATTATAAATTTTTTGAAATTTATTTTAGTTTGATCTCTGATGAGAATTTTACACACATTTTTTTGTATGAACCGTATTCATTAATCTAGCAGTTCATAATAGACACATGACATATTTAGATTAAACGTTATCGAATGTCACTGAGCAAGATTTTGACTTCATTTGGTCAAAAAGTTTTGTTTAAAAAAGTTATTAGGAAATCTTTTTAAGACAAAATTTCAATAATTCATAACAAACGCGTGAATACACGAGTATCAATATCGCACGAGCAAATGGTAAGGCTTGCGGTTTTTGGAACGTAGCACGCTCTGAATTTAACAGTATTAAATTATTTTCGATACCATACAACAGCCAGCCGAGTTATGTCGGCTTGCGGATACAACTTTAAACTGAATTATACCGACGCGTTGTTTGTAAATACGCGTCCTCTTTCATAAGGCAGGTAGTTTTTATATGTTTGATTTTTTTCCAAAGTAAGAGCAATAATTCTGAAGTACTAGTTATTGTATTGTTTTTTACTTTTATTGAGCCTTTATTAATCAGACAAAGACACAGATTGTTTTCTACTTATCGCTGTTTTTAATGCAATCAAAAATCAAAATCAGTTCTTTAAAAAAAGCGAATTATAGACTACGAATCCACGAATGACTTTATACGTATAAAAAAAATACATTTAAGTTTATTTTCCATTAGGTTTTCAGTGGTGGAAGTATTCCTGTTTACTCACAGGTTGTAGTTATTTCACGGGGGCTAGCATCAAATCCAAACTTTGAACTTATATGTCAATGTTTCCTATGACTATCGTCTGTTTGGACAAGTCTACCTACCCACATTTTTAAAGATACTACTTACATTTTAAGTGAAATAAACATATTTCTCGCTTCCAGACACGGAAGGGGTCGACTCTCGTAAAACAGCCTTTTGGGATCGTTCGTGGAATAAAAGTTCTCGTTCAAAGTTTGATAGAAAGTTAGTTTAGTTGGTTGGAAAGCCCAGGTCTTCCAGGAATACATTTTTATTCGAGTACTAGTGTGAATATTCGAGGTGACACTCGAGTATTGATTGTCATTTTATTCGTGCACTTACACTGGAGTTAGAATAAAATTTTAAATGGCGTTTATTTTAAACTTAATCTTAGACATAGCCGTAGGTTTCTTTTCTTATGGGGAGAGCTATTTTGGCAACTTTATTTCTCTACGAGACCGAATTAGAATTCAGGAGAATAAATCTTGATCACATAAAAATCGAAAATAACCAGATGACCTTCAGAAAAACTTTAAACAAAATCCATTTATTCCCAAACAGGTTTTTATTTACAAACAACACCATAATTTAGTAAAAAATAAAAATGTTATTTTTACACAAAGTAGTTAATACTGTAACTGTAAAACTAATATGTAAAATTGTTTAACTACACTATCGCATTGGGGCATTAAAAAAAAACCTGTAATGATAGCTGTAATGTGGAAAATAAATAAATAAATTTCACCGGGCGCTTCGATTTCTACTGTCCCTTACCATGTAGAATGGGTACCTACACAATACATTGACAGTAGCAGGTCGACCCTCGTCACAAAAGATAACGCCAAATCAAACGATAACAGTGACGTAACTAGATTACGTTACTACGTCACAAATTAGTCATCAGATATATTTCAGGAGTTTTTTTTAAGTGGTATTGAGATGGAACTCTTTTGCTGAGTGCGTCTGGATTTGTACCAACGCATTGCCAAATATTAAGTACATTACAACAACACAATAAAACTATACAGAGTGAAGACCTAGTCCACAAAAGAACTTGAAATAAAATAGGAAAAGATAATGATAACGACAAAATTCTATAAAAAACCTATATTCTCGTAAAAAAAAACAATATTCCATACAAATTAAGCTGATTAGCTGATATTGTGAGGGATGCTGTTTTTTGGAATATTTTTATCGTATTACGGTATTAGTAGACTGATGGACTGCCTCATTAGTCTAGTGGTCCCAAGTGCGACTGCTACACTGGAGGTCCTGGGTTCGATCCCCAGGTCGAGCAAAGTGTTATTGGGTTTTTCTATGAAATTCTCAGTAGCAGTTCGGAGTCTGGATTTGTGCCCGGTTAATGGCTATAGGCTCGCCTCCTATAACATGGGACTTAAACATACCGGCGAACTGTGGGTGTACATTAAGTACGCCTCTGCCTAACCCTTCGGGGAATACAGGCGTGATGGTATGTTACGGTATTAGTAAATTATCTGTGTGTGTGTCTCCGTGCCGTGATTGATCCTCATGGCTTCAGTACTACATATTATGGCAAGAATGCCTAAATAGAAGTCTGTAACCTTTTATCTTTGCTCAACAATTAGCCTATTAGGTCTCTGTTCATTGAATTTTGACTATACGTGCAGCGATCCACGTCATCGTAAACTAGATGAGTAATTATGTATTAGACAGACTTAATAACGGCAACATTATTAATTCAGGCATGTTAGATTTGCATGTAACTTGCCTCCCAATAGGGTTTACTAAGAAGCGGCGGTAGCTTAATGGCTAGGGAGTCAGACTTGCGATCATGTGGTTGCCGGTTCGAACCTCACCCATTGCACTACCGTTGTGAACCCACTCGTAACACAAGCATTTAGCTTGCCACGAGGGGTTAACAAGAATACTTGTAATGTGCGACCCACTTTGCTAGTAAGCTTTGTTTAAAAAATATATTTAAAAAAATCTTTGAAAAAAAACCATCAATTGCTGAATATTTCTTTTTAATATACGTAATATTCCTTTACGACTATACTTTCCGAATTGTTCGGCAGAGTTATAGGTACTGCTGTACTATGTAATAATGGATGAGGTTATTGTCAATTATAATACAAATCTAAACTCCAAGCAGCTACTCAGGTTTTCCAACCAGGTGACCCAATCGTATTTTACCGTTCAGCAACCGCTAAGATTTTAAAACCAAATAGAAGAAACCAATGTCTTAGATAAAATTGTATAATTTTATGTATATAATAACACAGTAACCGTGTATTATTTTTGGGATTTTTTTGCATTTTCCATGCTAAGATTATAAAGTTATTTTAAATTAAATTAACGTCACCTTATGACATAAATTCAGAATGTGAAGGCAAAATTTCAATCAGGCGGGTGGGGTTCGCAGTGGCTTAGAAGTCAGAGCGTCTGGTGTATCCAACCAGGAGACGCAGATTCGAATCCTGCCCGCGATTGATTTTTTCCTTCACTAAAATAACTAGTAACGGTCTACTATTTAAGTGGATTAAGTTATCGTCTTTGTTAACTTGGTGTTAAACGCTGCATCTTATTGTATAGTCGTTTTTATTGACACTAACTATCGATGTGCAAGGCTATCCGTTTAAGCAGAATTTATTACAATCCCCAATATCATAACAAGCAAATAAAGTGTTTACTAGAAACGTCCAGCAAATATCATTTCATATAAAACCTCTTAGTTAAATCCTGAATCGAATTCCATTTGTAGTAACTTGTGTTAGGGTTACATTCGTTAGATTAAGCCTCGCCCGGTTCTCGGCGATAGGAGTCCGCAGGGAGTAGCGGAGAACGCTTGCGTCTAGCGATGTGGCGTGAGGCATAAGCGATAGTGACGTTGTTACAATAGTAACGCACAGGCTCAGATTTCTTTTAAGGCAATTGCTTCCAGCTAAACCAATTTTGTAGGACCTGACTTTCAAAAACTTAAAGCCTTCTTAGTCGGCAGGAAACATCCACAGTATTTAGAATGATTGATAGATATTTAACCAAAAGGACACAATAACACTGGTGTGGTGGGCAGAAAAAAATTTTTTTTTATCTATTTTTTCAAACGTACATAATTTTAATGTCAATATATCGATTTTGTTGTTGTTGGCTACCTTTTTTAATATGACCAATTATCCTAAAAATTAGCTTCTTCTGTCTGTCTTCCGTCTAACTATATTTTCTAGTAATTCTCGCTACGTTCTATCACTTAACTCCCACCGAGACGAAATTGGACTCGAAATGATTGAATGCAGTTGTAAAAGCGAGTACTTTGAAATATACGGAACCCTTTGTTTTAGATGTATTTATTACGGGCTCGCCGTAATAATGTGTAACTTTCATTTATTGCTATCATGCAATTTGTACAGAATGCACATTCTGTGTGCACAATATATTGTGCCCAGATGTGAATGTTTCGTGTTATGTAAATGTGAAGATTTTCTAGCGTTCTCTTTATTACACGATGAGTGACTTGTGTTGTTGTGTGAATTTCTGGCTGCTATTTTGTTTTGTCTGTTTACGATTTGTTTAGGATTTGTTTGGAAAAAAAGGGACGTTTTCCCGTGTCCAATATTGAACCCGGATATTTAAGAATTGAGTATTTTACTTCAAATTAAATCAACAGAAATAATTTAGTCAACAAAGTTTATCAAAGGATCATCAATCATAATTAGTGTCTAATCGCCAATTAATCGCCTGTAACTGTAGTTTAACTTCTCAACCTCGTAATCTTCATCAACATTTAACACTGTGGGACGGCACTTAATTTCGTTTGATCCCCGGATTAAAGTCAAATTACCTACTTATCAACAGTACCGCCTATTTCTAAATATCGTTGTTATTAAGAAGGCCTTCAATAGTAAGGATACTACGGTTACAAAAATTGTGAGAATCCAAACAAATACCTATTATTAATGCAAAAATAACACGCTCTGTCTATTTGCTTAATATGTTTTCACGCCTCAACCACTGAATCAATTATTATGAATTTTAGTACAGATATAGATTGGACTTTCAAGAAAAACATAAATTACCTTTTATATCGAAAAGTTGTGTTTTAGAATACATATGCTTTGTTTAATAGATCTTATAAGCTAATTAAGTCATATTAAATCTCAAAACGACCTCAGGACACAATCCAGTAATTGGTACTTATTTTTATCCGCCTTTCCGACATTGAGTACTTCTCATTGATTATTTCCATGTTTTAAATAAACTCTTTGTGCCTTTGTCTCGGTTGTCTAAGCCGCGGAAGATTACTTGCCGGTTTATTAAAAGCTGCTATTTTTCCGTGTTCCCGACTCTTTGGAGTTTATTTTAAAATCGTAAGAGAATGCTCCAGTTGTAATGCTATGGTTTAACGTTTTAAGTGAATAGATTTTCTTTTAAGTAAATTATAACTATATATATACGTCTCTTAACAATTTTTACATAGGATTACAAAATTATTATTTTTTGCTCAGGGAAACCCTGAAACGGTACTCAAATGTACGCATTTTGAAGTAATTCCTATCTCGAAACTCTCTCATTGCAACTCAGAGTTTAGGTTTGTGCCCAGTTAATGGCAATTTATACTTAGGAGCCATGTAGAAAACTACATGAGACTGAAAACAAACCGGCATTATGTGAGTACAGACATCTGTATTCCTCAAAGGGTTATTATTATTATTATTATGACCCGTGATCATCCCACTGCAGGGCAAAGGTCCCCCTTTCCTTCTTTCACTTTTCCCATTTGAAAGCTCAAAGTGTCTACCATAAAACATACTAAGTGAACTTACTTCGAATGTTTATAACCATTTTTTTATGGGATACCGAGCAGACGGATCGCCTTATAGTAAGCGATTACCGCCGCCCATGGACACCCAGTTATAATTATATAATTATATTGAATACTAGCCGAAATCTTATCGCGTAATCAGAAAACAAACCTTCGCGGTTTTTTTTTTTTTCTTAAACGTTGCCCCACACTAGGCTTTTCTCCTGTATCGTGGGTGCGTTTACAAACACAAATTCTCACATGCACAAACGCCCAGACCCGGAACAACTACCTGTAGATCATACAAATATTTGCTCCGTGTGGGGATCGAACCCACAACACATGACGCAGAAGCCTGATCGCTCAGCCGCTACGCCAAACGTGTCGTCAAATTACTACTATTACTATCAATATCAAAACTAATACCAAAAGAATGCTATCAGCGTATCGCATTCAGAATCACTTTCCTTCACCTTTATACCTATTATTATTCTATAACAATAGCCGGCTGTATATCTAATTGGCGAGTGGCGCTAATGAAAAATACGCACGCTTCGGCATTCGGCATCGATCCATCGACGCGTTCGATGTTACGTGACTGAAGGGCCGTGTGTCACACCAAAGCGTATGTGTGTTTATTTAAACAAATAACACCTGCGAGATTACGATTAGTCAATTTAAGCTGCAATAATTTTTCGTGTTGTATATTATACGCTTAATATTTGGTAAACAAGAAAAGGTCAACAAGATTTTCTTTTAATTCTTGTTAACCTCTCGTGCTAAGCTAAATGCTTGTGTTACGAGTAGGTTCACGTCGGTAGTGCAATGGGTGGGTTTCGAACCGGTAACCGCTGCTTCAATTTTAAACAGACCTCAATAATATTTTAAATAGCTGTCATATTTTTTTAATTGACACTAATTTGCTTGTATGCATTGGAGAAATAGAAATAAAATATTAATAAACTTTCAGCGTCAGCAATAAAGATTTTAAAATCATGTTAATTTTAATAATGTTAATCATACAGAAGAAATTAGGAACATATTTAGAAAACCACGTCACTTCCTCATTCTTCCCTATATTAATAGCCCCATGCTCGCGGCGGTGTAACAGTCATCCTACTTAAGCTTAACATGCCGTTGGCGTCGTGGAATATTGGAACAATTTATGAGAAGACCTTAATTTAGAAGAGCTCTCAAATTGAAGGTATGGAGACTGACACCTAGGCCCCTCCACAGAATTTAGATGGCCTCATTTTGAAAGACACAGAGCCTTTAAACCTTGTCACCTGTAATATTATCACCTTTTGTGGCCTTAGCGACTTTTATGTGTGTTGCGATTTTTTAAATTGTACCTTCAAGAAGCGAGCCTATTCTTTTCTTAAAGGCTGTCTACGCACTTGCAACCCCTTAGGTGTTGTGGGTGTCAATGGGCGGCGGTGATCACTTACCATCAGGTGACCGACATGATCGCTTGCCTCCCTATTCTTTAAAAAAAAAACTCGAGGTAGCTATACAGCGTGTTAAAGTCAACATAATAATTTCTTTTTTGTGTTGTATACTTAATCAATTATTATATCCTGATTCTCTATTCTCTCTCTATCTATTCATGATCTAGTGATTGTGAGATTCCATTTGAATATCTATATAAAAAAATATACTTTATACCTGATTTATTTATAGGCAAAATCACGATATGGCCTTATAAACAGAATACATAATCAAATCAGTAGATTTATTGGTGAAATATGTTTTAAGAAAAAAAAATAGATTTTTCGAATGTGCCCGTAATTATATTGGAATTATATTGGTCTAATTTATTCTTATTCTGACCGGAAACTCGTGCTCAATAGTAGGATTATATTTAATGAGGTGATGAGGATAATTAACATAATATTAAATATCTATTTTATTTTTATTTTTTTTTTTTATTTTTTTTTTTTTTTACTTTTAAGAAGGCTTACAGACTAATATATTAATAGTAATTAAAATATTTGTTTAAACTAATTGCTAATAACAAGCCTCCACAGCTAAAATTAATTAACTGTCAAACACAACAAATAAATTCAAGTTCACAATATTCCATTTTAAATCTGTTTAACCAGTTAGGTATAGTTACCACCGCCATCTGCATTGTGACTATTTGAGAAAAACATACACTGTGCTAAAAGCTGTCTCACTGTCCGTGGATTGGTGCAAAACAAATCAATGTCCAGTTCATGGGGAATTTTATTGAACCCCCGCATACTTCTCAGGATAAAAGCGTTACGCCTATAGTTGGTTGCAATTAACGGCTCATGAAGCAAGGGCCGCTGTCTAAAACGAATTTGATTAGTACGCATTAGTATCTTTTCTACCAGCTCAGGACAATCTATTGATCCATTTGCGATATTCATTAAAAAGGTGATATCACTAATGTGTCGTCTACATTCCAGTGGCAGGAAGTGATACTTTCTACAACGCTGATCATAGTCTACTGAGAATTGCTGTGCCTTATAATCTAAATATCGAAGAAACTTCATCTGGACTCGCTCAATACGGGACTTGTAAATTTCATACTGGGGGTTCCAGACTTGACATGCATACTCTAAGTGACTGCGCACGTATGAACAATATAATATCTTAATAGTTTTAAGTGAGCGGAAACAGGCTGAGGTCCTAATTATGAACCCTAACGCTTTTGACGCTTTTTTTACAGCATTCTCAATGTGATCCTCAAACAATAGTTTACTATCCAGTACAACTCCCAGGTCCCTAATACTATTAACTTTACCAATATCTTCATTATTGAGTCTGAAATTTGTCATAATTAGGGACTTCTTACGAGAAAAGGTTATGTGAGAACATTTGGTTATGTTAAGCTGAAGCTTATTATTGATACAATAATCTTCGAATCTGTCAAGATCTTCTTGTAGCTGTATTGCATCAGTTATGTTACGCACCTGTTTATGAACCTTCATATCGTCAGCGTATAAAAGAATGTATGAATGCTTGAAACAGTATTTGACATCGGAAATAAATAGTGTGAATAATAAGGGACCTAAGATCGAACCTTGGGGGACGCCCGAGGGCACAGACATCCAAGCAGATGTGTACCCCCGAAGTACCACGGCTTGTGTACGGTTCTCTATATAAGAGCAAAACCACCGATACAGGTCGCCATGAATTCCTGCTGATAGTAATTTCCCCACAAGCACGCCATGGTCGATACGATCAAAACATTTTCTGAAATCGGTGTAGACTACATCCACCTGAGCACCTTGTTCCATCCCTTCGGATATAAATTCGTGCGACAATATTAAGTTAGACGTGGTGGAGCGCTTCATGAGAAAACCATGCTGCTCATTACCGAAACTACTACTCATAGCCGCATACACACTAGTATGTACCACTCGCTCAAGGATTTTTGAGAATAAGCATATTTTAGAAATGGGGCGATAATTCGCAACCTCTGCCCTGTCACCTTTTTTAAAGACAGGGGTAATGAACGCCGATTTCCAAATTTTTGGGACAATTCCCTCCAGTAATGACCTTCTGAAGAGAATACATAGTGGTGTGACGATACTTTCAGCACAGTTTACTATGAATATAGGGGGAATCATATCAGGCCCACCCGATTTTGACAAGTCCAAGGTTTTGAGTAATTTTAGGACTTGGGTAGGGGTTATGTGAATAGAACTGATACTTGTTACGCTGTCGTTAAGGCTGGGGTCTCGATGTTCTTGTGTGGATACGATAATAGGCGTGTGATCCGGCTCTTGAAAAGTAGAATAAAAATAACTCGCAAATAGGTTACTGATCTCCTCCCCTGTGCTAGCAGATATATCTCGATATCGCATTACTCTGGGAAATGTATCTGAGTTTTTTCTACCCTTCACAAAGGACCAGAAAGATTTTGGATTTTTTACAATAGATGCTTCAATTTTTTCCATATATATATTAAAACATGTGCTCTCTATGTTAATAGCTCGGTTGCGAAGTATAGAAAAAGAATGATAATCAGATATATTACCATATATTTTGTATTTACGGTGGTACTTAGCTTTCTCCTTTAATATTTTAACTAAAGCGGAAGTAAACCAAGGAGGGTGTGATGACTGCTTCACGGATTTTAATGGAATATATTTATCCCTAAGATAATACAGTTTATCATAAAACTTAGTGACAGCATCATCTATCGACTCGGTAAGAAAAAACTCAGTCCAGTTTATCTTATCAAGTTCAGATTTAATTGCACAGTAATCTCCTTTCGAGAAGATGTACCTCTTCATTATTTTGTCACTAAGTTTATGATACTCCACAAAATTAGCATTGATATTCAGTGGTTTGTGATGAGGGTCGATAGGCACTACTAGTGGGTTGTTACATTCACTAACACGTACAGAATCGTTCGAAAAAACTAAGTCCAATAACCTACCGTTAGAGATGTTTCGCTCGCCATTGTATTGCGATAAATTACAGGTAAGTAAGGTATCCAAGAAATCAACAATGTTTTGGCATGAGACATTATGAGGAATTAACTCATTTCTGGTATCCGTGTAAGACCATTCCACTTTGTTTTCAAAATTAAAATCACCTATAAGCAAAAACTTGTCTAGTGGGTGAGTTAAAATTATTTGGTTGATGCTGTCTTTAAAATTATTTAACTGAGTGTTATATGAGTAACCAAGATTCTCTTTACAAAGATAAAGGGCGCAAATGTGCAAGTTGTAGGTAACAGAGGGCCTAGTCCTCTTCAGCGTTAGTGACACCCATATGTCCTCGGCAGAACTACGCCACTCAGATCTTTCAGTAACTGCAAGTTCAGTTTTCACCGCAATCAAAACTCCACCTCCCTTCCCCTGTCCAGTACGAGAGTAATCGCGATCTCGTCTCCACACAAGATACCGGCCGTCAAATAATTCACTATTATAAATACTGTCCACAAGCCATGTTTCCGTAATCACAATAACGTCATACGAATTAAGACACACATTACGAAATAGTCCAACAGTTTTCGTACGCAGACCACGCGCATTTTGATAGTATATGTTAAGCTTAGACATTAGGTACGGCGCTTTTCTATAGAAACATTGACTAAAAATATAAGTATGGGAGATAAATACATAATGCAATAACAATAATATATTATTTGAAACAAGTAAGTTATGTTAAAATAGCTAATTAAGCGTAAGGTAGAAGGAAATAATTTAAAGCACAGCAGTGCACAGTTTTCGTCGAAGTATACACTTAAAATCAATGAGCCTAATGACTTATGAATAGAAATAATGAGTAATGGTCGGAAGCAAGATAAGAAACGCCAGTCGCCATTAGTCATAAGTAGCAACGCACGGCATTGCAAATTGAACTTTGAAGCGTACAAATTTTGAATGCATTTAGTGTATGATGGTAAAATTGAATATAGTAAATATTTTAAAACAATACGTAGACTCACCACGGCACGACACACCGAGACTTGAAAAACGTTAGTAGCACAGTGTTGTTTGTGATTCTCAAACTGTAGTGTACTGGTATATGTTTTAGTTGTGATTAATTTAATAACATGCAAGTACTTAAAAACTAACAATTGTCTATACAAATTCAGACTATTTTTGCGAGATCCTTCTCCGATTTTACGAACACAATTGGTGAAGTTTGTACTTTCCGTGCGTGTATTGAGGCGTGTTTGACCCACACGTATTGAAAATCCTTTTCGGCAGCCAACTTTTTTACCTTGGACAGTAAGATCTTGTTTTTCATGGTCAGGTGATCATTGATATATATTCTATGGTTTCCAGACAGTCCAATACGGCCAGCGGTAAGCGGAGATATCTTCGATTCATATCTGGCCGCGGCGATAAAATCCTCTTTTACGTAACGATTCGTGAAACAGACTATTATAGGTTTTGTATGATGACCTTTTTCTCGTGTTGGTGTTGGTACTCTGGTTATAAAGTTAATCTGAGTTTTAGTAATAGGGTAATTTATTTTGATTCCGATATTGGTTATGATATCAAATAAATTTTCATTTTTAACTTGCGTTATTCCCTTTAGTTCCACGTTGTTCATGCGTGTCCATTGGTCTCTGCTATCAGATTCTTCTTGTAACTGATCAAGACGTAATTGAAGCTGGTCCACCTGAGTTTGGACTTTTTCCACGAGTGTTATGCGCTGCTCCATGTCATTGATTTTCTTGCCGAACTCTTTGACAACATCGTTAAACTGCTTATTCAAGGAAGACTTCAAGTCGATGAATTCGCTTCTGAGTGCAGAAATTTCGTCCTTCAAACCTTCTAAAGGTGCCAATTTTGTTGACAACGCTCGAACTTCTTGCAAGACAACTAAATCTGGTTCCGGCATTGGTGATCTTGGTGAGCTTGGCGGATGAGTAGCAGCTGTTTGTTTACATTTAATGCAGCGCCATGTCAACTTCCTATCTCCCAGCCTTCGGTAGCCGGCTTCAGTAATAGCTGCACAATGGAAATGCAGCATCTGATCACATACCGTGCATAGAACGCCGTCAGTCACCAGGTCGTTACAACCGGCACACTTTTTTACTCCTTCCATTTTTTAAGAAAATAATAATATCGTTGACTTTGAAAAACTTTGAGACACACTGGTTACTTTATAAAATCGACAGTAGGTTTAGCTAAATACGACCGTAAGCATCGGGGCCCACGACCTGACTGTCTATATCTATCTAATGTTTTATTTGGAAATGTTCAAAATGCGAGTCCATATCCTAGAATAGCTTTAAACATCACTTCTATATAGTATGAACATTATAAGCGACTGGTGTTAATCCGGTGAACCCGAAACACGCGGTGACGTCACAACACCCGACAGAATCGACTAACAACTACAAGGTTTGCTTCCATAAACTACACTATTCTACTATGATATATACTGTAGAGTATCATTCGGTACTGTAGATTTTTTGAAATAAAAGTGAATTGGTTTCTTCTAGGCAAGCGCGCTCCATTGTAGATCACAGTGTCGTAGATCAGGCGAACTGGTGGTCAAGCGTAAGCCTATCAAAAAATAAAAAAAATAGAGAAATAGACATTCATATAGGTATATATTTTCATATATCGGCAGATAATAAATTTGTCAGTAAAGCATAATATTGTAGTCATGCTTTTTTTAAAGTCGAGTTTCTTGTCGACTCTTCTCCATAAGACCCACTTTTTGGAATCATGCAACTAGTCTTGACTTTTCAAAAGTACCTATTTCAGTAGTCTAATTGAAATAAAACATTTTGACTTTGAATCTGAAACTAAAATAAAATGTCTGTTAATACTAAACAAAGGACGTCTCGGCGTACATCCACACAAGAGCACTTTTTCAACGATTTAATTAACGCGCGTTATTTGTAATGCGTTTCTCACGTGTCGAGTTTTTTTCCGCCGAACTCTATTTTCAACTGTATTTTAACTACATAGATACACCATATGAAAAATATACTAGTTTTTTTATGTGATAGGAGGGCAATCGAGCAGACGGATCGCCTGATGGTAAGCGATTACCGCCGCCCATGGACACCCGCAACACCAGAGGAGTCACGAGCGCGTTGCCGACCTTTTAAAAGGGAATTGGGCCTCCGGTAACCTCATTCACTCGGCGAAACACAACGTAAGCGTTGTTTGACGCCGGTTTTTTGTGAGGCCGTGGTATCACTCCGGTCGAGCCGGCCCATTCGTGACGAAGCATGGCTCTCCCACGTAAAAAAAAATACCAATTGAAAGTACATGAAACGTGTTGGCATGATAGTAAAATTTTACCTACAGCGTGTAGTAATATTTTCAACTACCAACTTTTGTGGAAATTTATAATAAATATTTAATCTTGAATATTGAAATAAATTGTCCCGTAAAAACATTATACAGCTCGACAATGTTATAAAAAGGCTTATTTTGACTTATTTTACAACTATACTAAATTAAAATGTAATATTTTATTAAAATAAACTGCGTATAGCTTACGTACCATTACGAATGTATTCTCAGAAGGTTAAGTCAGACATGTACACAGTTTGCCGGTACATTCATGTAACAGGAGACGAGCCTATTGCTATTTAACGGGCACAAATCAGACTCCGAGCTGCTGCTGGAAGTATCATAGAAAAATTCCATAATGCTGCTTGACCTGATAATCGGACCCAGGACTTCACACTCAGTAGCCTCGCACAGCATTATAGCATAACAATAATAGCATTTATAAGCATAATAGGCAAGTGTTAGCTTATTGCGTTAATCTAATAAAATAAATAAAATAATATATCTCACTGCCTAAAAAAGGTTTCAATTTAAGTAAATTTACGCCAAATAAAAAAAAACAAATTCCAAATAAATAAATTATACATTGTAAGTACTAGAACTACTAAAAGACGATGCTGCACAAATTATGTCGTCCCTCCCAGTCCATTACTTTATTCTTCAGAAACGTTGGTAAACCCGCATTGTGGCTAACAAACAGAGTCGACAAAATTATATAGTTTATATAACCACTCCACTCCTTTCTCTTGCAAATCAGCAGCCAGTCATTTAGACTGAATTATTCATTTCGCTTCACCAAGACTTACTTTTCAAAGTGCGAGTATTTTATTATTCAATATTCTCAATATTTCGGTGATAGTATTCAGGAATACGTTTTTGTTAGAATTATCTTGAAGACGTTTTAATAAAACAATCGATTTGCCACAATAATTTGCGCTTACCACGGTCAAGTTCTGGATGGGTGACCATCCTTAGGTTGTGTGTGTGTGTTTGAGTGTGCTGTCATGCGTTTCTGTGCATGCTTTTAATTGTATTGTATAGCAAAAATACTTATAATTATGGACTACATAGCTATTTACTCTTCTAAACTAATGGGGTTTCAAAAATATATTATATCCCTCAATATAACAACAACACAAAAACAAAATCTAATGCAAAACACGCTACCCCATTTTTCACCCCGACGAATACCCTATAAAGATATACAGCCCATCTCTAGATGGGGGCTCCCCATAAAACACACGACAGTTTGCGAATTTTTTCACATGTGGCCAAATTTTGCAGGCATTCAATAGAAAAAACATGGCTATACTATCATAAAAACACCATGGCAGCCTCTCAGCGAAATTGAAACTATAAACAACAGCAGGTGAGGCGAAAAATCAATCCTTTTAATAGGAGATTGGTACAGCGAACATATACATTATAGATTACTTTGGCTCGCACCTTTTTGTAGCCATCTATATTAAAGAAGAACCTGACTGACTGACTGACTTATGTATCACCGCACAGCCGAAACTTTGCACTGTAGACGAGCAATAAGAAAGGATTTTTGGAAATTCAACCCCTAAGGTGGTGAATAGGGGGATGAAATCTGTAATTTTTTTATATAGATTTATGAAAATCGGTATTTTTAAAAATTACAAGTGTAGTAATTATAAACGTGGAAGTTTGTGAGCATTTATGTTTGTTACTCAATCACAACAGAACGGCTGAATGGATTTGGATGAAATTCGGCACAGAGATAGATTATAGTCTGTAATACCACATAGGTTTTTATCCAGGTCGGATCTAATTCTGAAGTGCACACAGAGAAAGTCGCGGGCAGACGCTAGTAATATTATAAACGTGGAAGTTTTAGAGGATGTATGAATGTCTATGACTCAATCACCTCAGAATGGCTGAATAAATCTGGATGAAATTCGGTACAAGATAGATTATAGTCTGGAATAGCACATGGGCTACTTTTGATCCAGGTCGGAGCCAATTCTGAAATCCACGCAGACGAAGTTAGTATGACATAACTGTCTCATTAGTCTGGTGGTCGTAAGCGCGACTGTTACGCTAGACGTCCTAGGTTACATCCAGGTAAGCTGACCCATGGAACCGAGCAAAACTTTTTCTATGAAATCTTCAGTAGCAGTTCGGAGTTTGAGATTTGTGCAATTCGTAGCAATAGGCTCACCCTATTACATGAGACCTAAACATAACGGCGAATTGTGAGTGTATATTAATACGCATATGTACTAAGATAGAATAAAAGTACGGATGATATACATATTCCTGCCTGCCATCAATAGCATCAGAAAAATATAAATCTTTGTTGTAATAAGATAGTGAGAAATGCTTTTTTACGTGCAAGAGCTATGCTTCGACACGAATGGGCCGGCTCGACCGGAGTGATACCACGGCCCGACAGAAAACCGGCGTTAAACAACGCTTACGTTGTGTTTCGCCGAGTGAGTGAGGTTACCGGAGGCCCAATCCCCTTTTAAAAGGTTGGCAAGGCATTTGGGGTTGCGGGTGTCCATGGGCGGTGGTGTTCGCTTACCATCAGGCGATAGGTCTGCTCGTTTGCTCCCTATCCCATAAAAAAATGCTGCCAATATTTGATTGAAAAGTAATTAACAATCAATTTTTCAATTATCGATACTGTACAATCACTACAATCAGCAATCGTCATCTGATTGACGTTTTAATTTCAATAATTGACACCCTTTCAGTTCCTTGTCGTGATTATTGATTAAATACTGTATAAACAGCTACATTCTGCAAGTAATTTTGTAATACTTTTAACATAACATACCGTCACGCGTGTATGCCCCGAAAGGTTAGGCAGAGGTAGGCAGTTCGCTGGTATGTTTAGGTCCTATGTAATAGGGGGCGAGCCTATTGTCTTTAACCGAGTTGCCAAACTCTGAGCTGCTACTGAGAATGTCATAGAAAAACCCAATAACACTGCTCGACCTGGGGATCGAACCCAGGACCTCTAGCATAGCAGTCGGGCTTGGCACCACTAGACTAATGAGGCAGTCATACTTTTTATTCCAAAAAGTTGTCCTTTGATTTAGTCGCAGTAAATATGACTATGGAGCCTGAGGTCCAAGTGTTAGTTACTAGCTAAGCCACATTTTATTAGGTTTTTTCTATAATAAAACTTAGCACCTTGGAATACGGATTTGTGGTCAGTTAAAGGTGATTGTCTAACCACCTATTAGATAGTACTTAAAAATAAAATGGCGAATAAAATTGGGCAGCAGCTCACCTCTGCCTAACCCTTTGGGGATACAAGTTAGATGGATAATAAGGAATGGCATCATTCCAAAAACACCACACGCAATCCAATCACGTCAAACTTCCACCAATTGCCCTCCACTGGACATCCAATCACTGTTTCCTAATTAATCGATTTCCATGCAGTTATTTAAACAAGTAGGCGCATGCAATCTGCAACATCAAAGTCTGCTAATAGAGCCTGCAGATAGGCACCGTGCAAAATTGAATCCGTCCCTGGACAATCTCCGCGATAGATGCGACTGTGGTCCAAGCTATAAGCGGATCTAGTAAAACCTTTCTTTTTAATTATTTATAGTTTACTATTTTATTCTTATTTTACTTGGTTCAGTGGTCGCAAGTATAACTGCTATTCAGAAAATCTTGGATTCAATTGCCAAGTCGAGAACAATGATTCATCACTCGAGATCAAAAGATCAGAGACTATACAATAACGTACCTACTAACCCGATTATTTTTAGGTTGTATGAAAGGGATGGCGCTATATGATATGTAGAGCGGCATGTCTCTCTCTCAATCGCAAAACGATCGCAATAAGACGGTGGTACGGCTTAGTTGTACATTCTCATGAAATATTTTATAATCATTTTCTAAAATTTCTTACATTATTACTGTTTACCAACAGTTTGTTAGGTTGGTACCTAAACATACCGGCTAAGTGCACCTCTGCCTAAACCTTCCGGGAAAACAGGTGTAATGGTATCTAATCCGCACATGCCTAGATAGGAAGAGTTTTTGTTTGGGTTTAAAATGACGAACACAACCGGAGAGCGCTATAGCTGGGGCCCAAGTCCAATAGAGCTAAATAACGTAAGAACTGACAGAATTTGCAGACAAAACTGTCAAAAATCAGCAATTCTGAAGACATTGAATGACGTTTTTGACACAATAAAAAAGCAGACTTGGAGCCCTATATCCCTGTTTTATTTCATTAAAAAAAAGCTTACTAGCAATATGAGTCGCACATACTAGTATTCTTATTAACCCCTCGTGCTAAGCTCAATGCTTGTGTTACGAGAGGGTTCACGTCAGTAGTGCCGCTTCCAAAAATTAAACCCGAAATATACTTCTCTTATTACTTGTATCAATCAGTGAATGTAAACAGTAATAGTGAGCCACGGATCGGTCCGATAATATGTATTTCTAACGGCTAAAACGTGTTTGCTTTTTACAAACGGTAGCCCGGAATAATATTGAAATACTTGTAACAATATCGTTTTGAAATTAAAATGGAAATTAGTTCAGTGCTTGTTAATCGGTTTGCGGTTTGGAAAGTGGAAAAAAAGCCCTGTTGGGGTTCGTTCGTGTTATAAGAACAATATGGAGTAATATTTTTTTCTCTTTTTGTAAAAAGCTCTGAAAGGCCTACTAAAATTATAAACGTGGAAGTTTGTGTGAATGTATGGATGTTTGTTACTCAATCATGTCAGAACGGATGAATGGATCTGGATGAAATTTGGTACGAAGATAGATTATAGTCTGAAATAGTACATAGGTTACTTTTTTTCTAGCTCGCATTCAATTCTAAAGTCCACGCAGACGAGGCGCGGGCAGAAACTACTAGGTTTAATAACGTGATTGAATTAATGATTTTTTAAATCAACTTGTGTTAATACATTTTTACAAATTGTCTTTATCCATTGGGTAAAAAAATTATCTCATCTTTTGTGTGTGTGATCTTGTGATGGGATGATATCCCACACTCACATACACACACACATATAAACACACAAACACCCACACACATTCATTCAACAATACACTCCATTCCTAATTTAAAATCTCAGTACATTTTCACCTAGCTATACGAGACATACTCGACGTGAAGCATCATTGTATTCAAGTATACTGACGGAATGCGCTCAGAGGCGTAAACAATTTTACTCACCCAGTTTACAAAGACCTCCCTCACCTATTCGTGCCAGCCACATTAGGGTGACACAGGGGTAAGTTGGACATACTGTATAGGTCTACGTAAATGGTTACCGTTAATAGTATTGGCGTGGAGGCGCCGAGGTTCTTTATGGTGGAGACGACCGTGCGTGCGGCGCCGATGACGTCAGTTATATGACGTCACCGTCATGTAGTGCCCTTTAATTGCTTAAGCCTGTAATGGGAATGCAAATCTAGTGGTAATAGAGTCTTCAATGAAATAATGACGATGTTAATAACGGAAAATGTTCGAACTAATTATTTTGGAATGTTTGACGGCGTAGCAGCTGAGCGATCGGCTTCTGCGCCACGTGTTGTGGGTTCGATCCCCACACGGACTAAATATTTGTAGTATCTACAGGTAGTTGTTTCGGGTCAGAGCGTTTGTGTATGTGAGAATTTGTATTTGTAAACGCACCCACGTTACAGGAGGAATTCCTAGGGAAGGGAAACGTTTTGATAAAAAATGTCGTATGTATAATATATCTATAAATTATTAAAAATTCTAATATTATAAACGTGAAAGATTGTGAGGATGTATGTATGGATGTTTGTTACTTTTTCACACCAGTAGGACTGTACAGATCTGGATAAAATGGCACAGATATAGACTATAGCCTGAAACAACACATAGCTTCTTTTCACCCTGGTTGGACCCAGTTTTGAGGTCCACGCAGACAAAGTCACAGGCAGAAACTAGTTTGAAATAATTGTAAGTGAGTGTAATTTCTGATAACTTCACGAAGTTTCGACGGGTTTTTTTGTCGTTATTTCCTGCAAAGTATTAGTACACGAAATGGTAGGGTAGGAACTTAGATAAACCGTATCCGAATCCGAATATAAAAAATTATGTAATTGTGTTTCATTCTCGATTTCTATAAGTATTACGTATGGGCAATTCAGGGTCAACGGGACCATTAAGGTAATAAAGTGCAGAATGAGGCTACTTTATGAAACTTGAGAACAACTTTAGAAGTAGCGGTAGCCTAATGGCTAGGGCGTCGGACATGCGTTCATGTGGTTGCCGATTCGAAACCCACCCATTGCACCACCGACGTGAACCCACTCGTAACACAAGCATTAGCTAAGCACGAGGGGTTAACAAGAATACTAGTAATGTGCGACCCACATTGCTAGTAAGCTTTATAAAAAAAAAACTGTCCGAAACACACAACAGCGACTTATTTAAAAATCTCCTGAATCGCTTATTATCATTAAAGCCATTTTTATAGGTCTTCCGAAGGCGCTTGAGAAATCACTATACCATACGTATTGGTTACGTTTTATGTTTGTTTATAATGCATACCTCTAACGTTAATGTCATGTTAAACAATAAACTGTCTAGTTATTTTAGTGAAGGAAAAATTCAATCGTGGGCAGGATTTTTCCTTCACTAAAATAACTATAATCTTAGCATGGAAAATGCAAAAAAAACACAAAAGGATAATAAAGTGTCTAATTAATCTAGTGGTCCTAAGGGCGACCCTACGCTTGAGGTCCTGAGTTCGATTCCCAGGTCGGCCCAAAGGGTTACTGCGTTTTTCTATGAAATTTTCAGTAGCAGTTCGGTTAATAATAGCAATACATAATAGGCTCGCTCCCTATTACATGGAACTTAAACATACCGGCGAATCGTGGGTTTACATTAGTAAACTCCAGTTTAATACTTTTTTTTTAATTTATGCCACACTGCAGGGCAATTTGTGGGCAGTAAGTTCTCGTGAATTTGCGGAATCTATAACTTAATAATTACTAGGTACTTAAATAGTTAAGTACCTTACCGTACCTAATTAAAGCATCCAAATCAATACGGCTCTTACAAAAATCACAAAAAAAAATTTTGTCTGTCTGTCTGTTTGCTCCGGTTAATCCCTAAATCAGCTGGACCGATTTTGACGGGACCTTAACTGGACTATGGATGATGGTATAAGGAGTAGTTAGGTAGTAGGAATAGTCGTCATCTATAATCCAGTGTAGGTCCCGTCAAACTTCGTGGAAAGCGTGATAGTATGTCCAACAACAAAAAGTTGCTAGCTTATCGGTTTTTTATCGGATATATTTCGGAGAGTGTGCATCAGATCTCCACGATCTTATTCCCCCTAGCCCTTTTCACTATCGGACGACCAGAAGCACGAAAAAGCGTCATCGATTCACGGTGGACATTCCAAAAACCCGAACGAAACGCTTTATGTCCACTTGTATAATGCTGAAATATGGAATGCACTTCCCGAGTGGGTCTACCCTGATATATATAATCTGGGTGTCTTTAAATCACGAGTGAATCGGTTTCTTCTAGGCAAACGCGCTCCATCGTAGATCGCAGTATCGCTTAACATCAGGCAATCTGGCGATCAAGCGTAAGCCTATCTGGGATTAAAAAAAAATAAGTTTTCCGCATGTCGATCTAAATTCAAAACATGTTTTACCTATACAACTGTGCTAGTTTTCGTGACTCACAGATTACCATACAATACCTTTTCTTCGCCACAATACAGCCTTTTGGCAGAAACACGTAAGAATTCTGCCAAAACCTGCATACTGTTAGAATATGTGACAAGCGACTAGAAAGTTTAGCTAAGTTTCATGCGAGTTCGGAGTGTTCGGCCGGAGGGGTTCGGAATCCGTTGTTCTATGTACCTAGACTTCATGTTCACGTGTGAGATATTTTGGACTCTAACATACCAACACGCCTGTATTTCACTAACGGCCAGTTTCTATATCCAATCCGTCGATAGATTTGCTTACTAGAGATAGAATTTTGACATAAGCTCCATACAGCTAATGTCAGAATCAACATATCTCTAGTAAGCAAATCTACTGACAGATAGGATATAGAAATCGGCCGTAAGTCAAAGTCAAAATGTTTTATTTCAATAAGACCATTAAAAAGGTACTTTTGAAAAGCCAAATTATTATAAACAAAATGTTATATTTCAATTAGTTTAGTTTATTTTTATTTAGTACACTTCAAATACAATAGTAACATGTAACAATTTCACTTAAAGTTAATTTATTAAGTACCTATAACTATATCCCTGTATCCCACACTAGGATGCCCTGTGTCGTGGGATGCAGTCTCTTCCCAGTTTAATATGTTTTGCATTTGTCAATTTCATTTGTTACAAATAGTGCTTTGACTTTTTTTTTCCAATGTGTACGAGCTCGTGTGTGTGTGTGTGTGTGTGTGTGCGTGTGTGCGTGTGAGTGTGTGCGTGTGAGCGTGCGAGCGTGCGTGCGTGCGTGCGCGTATGTGCGTCTGCGTGTGCGTGCAATCGTAATAATAATAATTAAATGTTTATATGGTGTCTATTACAAGATAGTGTGTATTAGTTTTTCCGTTTCCTCATAGTTTTTAGGATGGAGCCATTTGAACATTGAATTCTTACACCGTGAGTATGTTAGGTTAAGAATATTTTTGTTATGATTGTAGAATTTTGAGTACAGGAATGGGCCCAAAAAAGCACCTGATCTTTGAGCGAAAGAAGAACATACTCTTGGTCGGTCCCACTTCAACGTTCTATGCGATTTGCGAGCTAGGGTTATATATAATATATATATATATATATTATTGCGTGCTTATGGAATCGCAACAGGGTTGATGCAATGAACAATTGCCTTACACTAAGAACGTTACAATCCCGGTACAGGGTGTTAGTGGGATAACGCCAGCATTTTTTATGTGCTATTTTCAAGATCGCTCTTTGGGCTCGTTCCAGCTTAATAATGTATGTTTTATTAGCGGCACCCCAAACGGGCACACAGTAATTTAGTATCGATTGACAGAGGGTGAAATAAACAATACTAATTAGTTTAGTGTCAGCGACAGATTTCAGTTTTTTAAATATATGTGAGAGTTTTTTTACTCGCTTCACAAGAGCATTAATTTGGACATTCCAAGCAAGCCGTTCATCAATCAATATTCCTAAGTATTTAGTGTACGAAACTTGTTCAATAGCTGGACACTGACAGCTGCAATTATTGTTATTCTTAGTGACACAAGTATGGAGTTTTATCAAGAGAGGCTGAGCTGGTGCAGATCTATCAGAAACACTAAAAGTGTCAATTTTGGTTTTTCCAGCATTAATAGTTAGTAGATTATTTTCGAACCAGCAAGATGTTTTATTAAGCCCCTCTAATTAGACCAAAATAGGTACTTTTGAAAAGTCAAAACTAGTTGCACGGTTCCAAAAAGTGGGTCTTATGGAGAAGAGCCGACAAGAAACTTCATAGACACCGACTCAGTTGAAAAAAACATGATTACATTATACTGGTTTCTGACACTTACGCGAATATTAGACATTGAAATAATACTACTTTTTACGGATTTTATAGCGTTGTGTTGATATTATTTGATTCCCGACGTTTTGATAAACCACAAGTCCTCGCAAAAGAAAACCGATTCCTTCCTAGGCTATTGAAATTAAAAAACATCCAAATTTCAATAGAGAAGTTGGCTGGGTCTTACCACCTGCTTGGAACCCCATTATAGATTCCATAAAATCAAAATCCAAGCCCAAAACTGCAAGACCGAAGGATACGGTGAGCTCGTTCTGCGTGAATCGAATCGCCAATAATTAACAAAAATGTAAGGTAGCTGTTAGTAATTGTAACATTAAGACGTCCAACAACTTAGTCTACCCGTGACCATGGATGCTGTAAAGGGAATCAAATAATATCAATACAACGCGATAAATCCGTAAAAAGTAGTTTTATTTCAATGATTACATTATCAATTTTTACAACTTTGTTTTGACAATTAAGTATTCAGTTTAAGTAGGTGTTATATTTAGAAAGAAAGGGATTGTCACAGCAAGTAAGAGCTGACCAGTCCCGACAGACAGCACCTAAGGGTTAGGCAGAGGTGTGCTAATGTACGTCCACAATTCATCGGTATATTTAGGTCCGATGTAATAGGAGGAGCCTCTGTCTTCTGCCTTCCATGTGACCCCTTAATTCGACTGGATTCCCACATTTTCCTACACCTGTACTTCATCTATATATTTCCTTCGTTTTTATTCACTCTTGCCTTCTAGATTTGTCCTAAAGAAGTTGTTATATCGTATCAAGATAAAATTCACCCTAGTATATTTATTTATATCATAATCGCTAAGTTTACACACATCATGCCTTATTACAACAGAAACCAAAGATAAAAATTTTGGTCTTTTGGTTCAGCATTATGGTGGTAAACAAGCATATTTTTTTGAAAACTTAGTAAAATTTAGCTGAACCTTGAAATCAAACACAGAATCCTAGCTACTGCAGCTACGCTTGCAACTAATACACAAACGATGCAGTTTACAAAATTATTAAAATGCAAAATGTTTAAAAATGCACTAGTTGCATGGTTCCAACTCAACCAACGTCTTTATGGAGAAAAATTGCAAAAAATATATATTTAATATGTATAAATATAGCTTCATATCTTTCTATAAAACCTAAATTACATCAAACAAATTGGGGAGTTTTCTTTCAGTTTGCTAGTAACTCTGGCTTGGAGCCCTTTCACACTTCAGTAGCCAATATCGTCGACCTTCACTTAGGACATCGTCTGCTGACGAGAAATGTACCTTTAGATAGACGGGCTAAGGTCAAGGACGATCCTGAAGTTTTACGTAAGGCTGAGTACGTAATAGGCGTGAAATATGTTTATAGACTGCCGAACCAGACTCAATACAATTTTAAATACAATGAAAGTGAAAACCACTCACTCACTAATTAACCAAGAATGAAATTTCTTGCCTAGAAATTTGAAGAGAAGATTTTGAGAGAGAGAAGAAGACAAGATTTTCTGGAATTCTCACAT